>JAVMKO010000003.1:84284389-86684389 GCA_032164245.1 Sternotherus odoratus | reverse complement strand
CCATCTGAAATGTGTGCCACCAGCAGCACAGCAACTAAACACACAGACAGTAAGTTACCTGTATCCAAAAAAATAAAAAAGTACTATCTTCATCATCCAGTAAAACCATGGATGAGTTGTAATCAGGAGCAGCAAATTCCAGCAAGACTCCATAGATGAAAAGATTGCTCAGTTCATTTATGCAATAAATTCCCCCCTTTCATCTTGTTCAGAACAAAACATTCCATTGACATGGTTCAATCATTACGATCAGGCTACACTCCACCCAGTAGAGTAGACACTGCTGGAAGTTTGCTGGATAGAGTGTATGAGAAAGAAATTGAACAGTGCGCAAAAAACATTAATGGGAAATGTGTTAATCTGAGTCTTGATGGGTGAAGCACTGTACACAATGATCCTGTTGTACTTGTGTCTGACAACAGAAGATGTTCTATCTTACAGAAGTTCTATCTTACAGAAACAACTGAAACATCAGGAAATGACTATACAGCAGAATACTAAAAAGATGCAGCAATAAAAACTATAAAACTGTGAACAAAAATTAAAGTATCAAGTGTGTAGCTTTATCACAGACAATGCTGCAAATGTAGCAAAGATGAGAAGAATTCTAGAAGATAATGGAGGGAACCTGAAACTTACAACAAATGGGTGCAAAGCTCATCTAATGCATATTTTAGCCAAAGACTTAAGTGAAACTCCAGGAATAAAGGAAAATATTGTTGAAATTGAAAACTACTTCTGTAACCACCACTTTATTTCAGCTTCACTGGAGAGCAACAGGATCCAAATTATTTCTCCCTCAAGATGTATGATGGAATTCAGTGGCTGAACGTTTTGAGCTGTTTATTAAGAATGGGCCTATTCTGATGACAATGTATGAAGTAAATCGTGACAAAATAGATGACATAACAAAACTTGAAATTCTTGATATTTCTAAGGAAAAATACAAGCGGAAGAAACCTTTTTTCCTTTTGGAGGAAAAAATAGCCAAACTACCTTTAAAAAGTAAAAATGATCCCATCCAAGAAAAAAGATCCCATCTAAGAAAAAAAAAATCTATTTTCAGTTCATGTTTAATAGTATTCCAAATCCTGGAATCAAGGGGGATCATTTACAGTACCACATTTTAAAACGTGTGTGCTGGGTGGTCTCATTTTTCAAAACATTCCTTAGGAGATGCATATTTTACTATTAATACTACAAACTTGATACTGTTTCAAAAAACTGTTGAAAATTATAAACAACTATTTTAGAACATACTTTTCTCTAAAGAATACCAGCTTGTTAAATAAAATGAATGAATTGGAAAATACAGTTACATTCGCAATTACAAACACATGTTGTAACTCTGAAGTTCAGATGGTAATGGAAATCGGCTGTACAAATCTCCATTAAGAATCCGAGAAAAAGAATGACCAATTCACTCTTCCACCTCTGGTCTTTCAGTGCTGTTATTTAAAGACCAACTTCTGGACCTCCTGCATAAAGTTTGACTACAACTAGAAGAGTCTGATACAGCTACGCTAAATATTGTGCTCAACATAGCTGTCAATGTATTTAGAATGATTAAAATTTTATTTTATTATTCTCTAAAAAATAGGATTTTTTAAAAAAATACATGAGTATCCTCTAATTAAAGTCAGCAATTTAAAATTCATGGTCATTGTGATGAATAACCTGTTCATTTACTCTCAAGGAAGACAGAAATAGGACAAATCTAGGCTCTCAGTCAAAGGAAAGGTACCAGGGGGTTGCCCCATAAAGTACAACACAGATGTTGGCTATGGTCAGAGCAAACACAAGGAAAGCTTAAAATATTATGAAGATGACGACAATGGGCAATAACTTGATCTGTAGAGTTGCAAACATTCCCTAAAAAGTACCAGGTTTTAATCTTTTAAATGGTCAGTATTAATACCTACGCCTTTAATGGTCAGATAATTGCACTTTAACAAAACAATTAAAATAACACACTGTCAGTCAAACCAATACACTTTCTAAAACCTTCCTTCAGCTTTAACAGATATACCAAGCATCGCGAATACTTTAAACAGAGCTAACAATAGCAAATCAATGGCTTTCCAAGTTAAAAGCTTTACACAACCTAATATATTCTGAACTTAAGCCTCATAATAAAATAAGTTACTCATAAAAAGAAAGTTATGTTGGTCAGGATAAAGCATTTTAGTCGTCGTCTCATTACTATTTGTTTGCTTAGTATGTAACATGAGATACATATACACTACACAGGAAAAAGTTACAAAAAATATTTTAAGAAAACTGTTGACAAGAGTTGAAGATAGGTTTTACATTTGCTTGGTTTCTCTTACTGACATAACCAAGGGAAATTAAAACCCATCTATTTTTTAAAATACTAGTTGAAAGAATAGAGGGGGGGACTCCCTTGTCCTGTTTTTTCTGGGGGGATTAAAAATACTATATTCCCCATTTTCTAATGCAGAACGGAGGACAGAAAGGCTTAGTGACTTGTCTAGGGGTCACAGAAAAAGTCTATGGCAGAGCAGGGACTTGATCCCAAGTCTTTGGCTATTGCCCTAACAGTGGAGCATCCTTCCTTTCTTTAATGGCCTGTGTGAAAATGTATCACAAATAGCACCTTTGCTTGCTTTTGTTAGAAACTTAGAGGATGAGCAGGTTGAAGAATGAAACACACACATCCCTAAAGCTGGTTCTTCAAGACAAAGACTGAGCTACATTTTCAGCACCACTTGGGGAACTTTGCAGTGTAACTATCTATGTTGTACCCATTCAACTGATGAAAACCTGAGTCTTCAAGATTATCGATCACACCTATTATGAGCACTTCATTCATATGAAGACAAAAGCATATGCAATGGAAAGGATACAGTTCTAATTCTTAGTACTGTTAAGGCAACTTACCATATTCCCTATTAAATCAAATCTTATAGAGATCATATTTTGTTGGGGGTTTTTAGAGCACTACTAATGTCCACTATATTAATCTGAAAAAACACTGAACTTGATATTAGAAATGAGTAAGAGTTTAGTAAAAAGGCAAGTGAGATCTTTTTCAAATACTTGAAAAATTGCTTGAGAAGTAGTAGACAAGTTCAATTAACTGCAGTCATGAGTTACATTTAAGATGACACAGCTTGTTCAAAGAAAGAAGTAACAAAAAAAAAAAAAGGGATTGTCCACACACAATAAAAATAACTCTTGAGCAACTACAGTCTGTGAAAGCTACAGAAGAGGGTCTGTTATGTTGGCCCTGAAGCACTATACATTGTGACATCGGAGTCATATTCATTCCGTATCTAGAGTTTGTCATCCCAACCCATACAGGCCTCTAGTGGAAAGGAAGAGTACTTTATGTTATTTTGTAACAATCCCTAGATCTGAGCTACTGTAGAAGTAGCATTGTTAGCTCCACACAATATCATCCAGCTCTCCTCAGCCAAGAAAAAATGCCACAATGCAAACTAAAGCAGGGGTGGGCAAACTACAGCCCACTGGATTCTCCTGCCCAAGCCCTGAGCTCCCGGATGGGGAGGCTATCCCTCCCCTCGGGCCTCCCCTCCCCCCCCCCAGCTGCTAGACATGCTGCTCTGAGCAGCCTGGTAAGGAGGCCAGGGGGATGAATAAGGTGCAAAGAATCCTAGGGGGCAGGGACAGGGAATGGGGAGGGAGTTGGATGGGGGTGGGGGTCCCAGGGGGCCTGTCAGGAGGCAGGGATGTGAATAGGGGTCAGGGCAGTAATGGGACAGACAGCAGAGTGGTTGAATAGGGGGTGGGATCTTGGAGGGTGATTACAGGGGGAGGGGGGGTCTTGGGAGGGAGTGGTCAGGGGACAAAGAGTGGCGGGGGGGGGGGGGGGGGTTGGGGCCCTGGGAGGAGGCTAGTCCTATGCAATGTCCATCAAAGACTGATCATTTAAAATTATATGGTGTTGTCAGTGTTTTGAGAAGGAGCAGAGAGGGAAAGTGTGAAATCACTGCATTTTTAATGGTTGTTTCTTTTGTGATTTGAGTATTTAGCAATGAGATGTATGTTTTACAATGTGAAATATGTTTGGTGAAGATATGTTAATATTTTATGACTAAATGGAAACATTCAACTTGAAAATCATTTTTCTGAAAATGACAAGTGCTTTTATTGTGATTTTTACCTTTTACTGTATTTTTTTCCCTTTTTCTCCAAATGAAACAGGGATATATGAGATTAGTAAATTCCTTGAACCTGAGACCCAGGGATCTGGATCTCTTCTGCTGGGGTTATCCCTCATTTTACCTAAAGGGCTGATGTTTTTTAACCACCTTATTAGTACACTTAGTACTTGTCTATACAAGGAACGTAGTGCAGAGTAATTTAGGGTATAAATGCAAAGTGCCAAGGTGCTTCTAGTGCACAGTAAGAGTATCCACATAAGGAGTTAGTGAGAAACCACTAGTGTGCTTTAAATTCACATCCATGCTTACCCTGCATGTTGCTGTGTAGACAAGCTGCTAGATACAAGAGAGTGGAGGTGCTGATATCAACCTGGGCTCCTCTACAGAGAATTTTGCCCAAAATGATAAGTTCCAGAGAGATGCCAATGGGAATTATAGTTAGCTGGATGACAAGAATAGGTTAGAGCTAGAACTGGGAAAGATAACTGATTTTTCAGTTTGCTGGCAATTTAAAAAAACCAAACCAGTAGCACCCAAGTCGAATATGAAAAATTCCAGACAAATTTGGCAAATTGAAGTCCATTTCAGATTAAACATTTCATTTGACTGAAAACATTTTGTTCTGGCATTCACAAAATTGCCAGAGGAGAATGAATTGATGTAAGGAACGTTCCTAGAGAGGTTAAAATGGAGGCTTCATGATCCCCAGGCCTGTATTGAGGTCCTAGAAGACTGAAGATTATTCTCTAACAAGAAGGTAAGTCATAGGTTTAATAAATAGTTTACTTAAGTCGAAGAATACACACCTGAGAAAACAAGCTTTAATTTCTGAATCATCTCTGTTCTATATTTCCCTTTCTGCCCAACCCTTAGTATTTTAAACAATATTAGCAGCTTGATTTCATTGTTCTAATAATTTCCATCAAATACATTTGGCAATTATTAACCTCTCTCATAAGCGTTTGCTTCTATACACAGTTACTTTTTCTTCTGCTGCAACAATAAGGGAAAAGGCATCAGAGTACAGTTTCTCACTTGCAATCCTCTTAAAAGGAATAACTGCCCACAAACAAAGACAGAGGAAGGAAAATACTTGAGATATAGGATGAAGGAAACCCATCTTTAAGAAACTGAAGTTGAGGACAATTTATAATTTATCTCATATTCAAAACATGGGTCACAGCACATCACAAATCAGATGTCTTAAACAAAACAAAACATTAAAATCTATTCCTTAATGTGTAACCTCAAATCAGACACTTAAAACCCCCCATAAAACCTGTTTCCCCATTACTATTAGTGATACGGAAAACAGATTGCTCAACCATGGACAACATGTGAATTAGTTTGAACTCTAAAGTCTTAGGTACTATTGTATAAAGAAATTTTGTTGCAGACATGCAATAAATGTGTTTCCTTCCAGTATGTAGAAACTCCATAGAATTCACCTTTTAATAAACAAGGAATCTTCTGGGCACAATATTTTATGCTTTTGAATTCTAATAAGCCCGAGTTAAAGTACATAATCTAAAAAGATTTTTTCCAATTGAAAGATCCATTTAGTTATATACTGCTTCAAGTAAGATTAAATGGTTACTCAAAATTTTCCTAAGAAGATAAAAATGCATCGAGTTACAGCAGAACGTTGTTTCTGCAACTATAACCAAGTGCAATGGGAAACAATATTTCTTGCTGTCTATAATTAGTCCTGTGCCTTAATAATAAATATCCAAGTTTTTTAAAGTTACCACTTTAAACTTTACTGTAACTTGAGATTTTAGTTGGTGATAATTTGAAAAATACAACATAGGTTTTCATTAAGGAACATATTAGGTCAAATACAGGTGAGGGCAGGAGGGTGTACAACACTGTAGTTGCTGTATAAAACAAGCAGACAGAAATAGCTTGGTAATGCTAAACAAAGTGAACCATATAGAACTGCAATACACTGCATCATCCTTAGAAAGACAAGTCGGCCAAGCAGTGCTTCCTTGTTCTTTATCTCTTGCTACAAGAAAAAATGACATTGGATCTACTGCAGGTAGAAAAGATCATGTCTGTCAACATTTTATTATTCCCCAAAACCCACAAAGTGAAAGAAAAAAAAACATTTAACAGCTGAAAAACATTGGCCAAAGGCTTTTTCCTCTGTTCTCAGCTTTTCAATCAAACTACGTCCAGCTAGAGCTCTGGGAGAAGTAAGCAACTTGAAATCTTGTACACGTTTTCTTCCATCGTATTTCAGGAAAAGCACTAATGCACATGCTGAGTAAGGGGTTTTTCAAGTGTCATCTGTCCAAAAGCTTAATTTGAAGATGGTGGAAGAGAGAGAAGGAAAAAAAATCTGAAAAAAATATATATCTAGGGATCAAATTCTTTTCACAACTATTTTACACCAGTAAGTCCAATGATACCAGAGATGCTTCAGATTTAGATCACTGTGTTATAAGAATCAGGCCCTATATCTCTGTTTCTTAGAAGTTGCTGGAACACATTATTATCATTTATACTATTTTATACTGCACTAGCATAAGTGCCCGGCGTTGCTCGGGTCAGTCGGAGGTGGGGAGGGGGCAGACAGTTGACACCCCCTGACCAACCCCAACACCCACCCTTCACCCACCCTGACACCTTCCCCCCCCCCCCCCCGACCAACCCCAAGACCCCCCGGCTCACTTACCCCCCGACCAAACCCGACAACCCCACCTGACCCCCCAAAACAAACCCAACACCCCCACCTCACCCCCTGACCAAACCCGACACCCCCACCTCACCCCCTGAGCAAACCCGACACCCCCACCTCACCCCCCGACCAAACAGTGTATTTAATAATCTGTGTGCTACACAGTGCACCGTGAGCCGGGGGGGGGGGGGGGGGTGTCGGGTTTGGTCGGGGGGGTCAGGTGGGGGTGTTGGGTTTGCTTGGGGGGGTCAGGTGGGGTTGTCGGGTTTGGTCGGGGGGTAAGTGAGCCGGGGGGTGTAGGGTTTGGTCTGGGGGGGTGGGAAGGTGTTGGGGTGGGTGAGGGGTGAGTGTTGCGGTTGGTCAGGGGTTGTTGCGGTTGGTGGGGGGTTGAGGTGGGGGTGTCAGGTTTGCTTGGGGGGATGAGGTAGGGGTGTCGGGTTCGGTCGGGGGTAAGTGAGCGGGGGGGGTGTCGGGTTTGGTCTGGGGGGGTGGGAAGGTGTCGTGGTGGGTGAGGGGTGAGGTGTGGGTGTTGGGGTTGGTCAGGGGGTGTTGTGGTTGGTGGGGGGGTGAGGTGGGGGTGTCGGGTTTGCTTGGGGGGGTGAGGTGGGAGTGTCGGGTTCGGTCGGGGGGTAAGTGAGCCGGGGGGTGTCAGGTTTGGTCTGGGGGTGTTGCGATTGGTGTGGGGGGGTGAGGTGGGGGTGTCAGGTTCGGTCGGGGGGTAAGTGAGCCAGGGGGTGTCGGGTTTGGTCTGGGGGGGTGGGAAGGTGTTGGGGTGGGTGAGGGGTGAGGGGTGGGTGTTGGGGTTGGTCAGGGGGTGTTGCGGTTGGTGGGGGGGTGAGGTGGCGGTGTCGGGTTTGGTCGGGGGGTAAGTGAGCCGGGGGTGTGTGTCGGGTTTGGTCTGGACACCCACCCCAACACCTTCCCCCCCCCCAGACCAAACCCAACACCCACACCACACCCCTCACCCCCCCGACACCTTCCCACCCCCCCAGACCAACCCCGACACCCCCCCGGCTCACTTACCCCCCGACCAAACCCGACACCCCCACCTCACCCCCCCAAGCAAACCCAACACCCCCACCTCACCCCCCCCACCAACCGCAACACCCCCTGACCAACCCCAACACCCCCACCTCACCCCCCGACCGAACCCGACACCCCCATCTCACTTACCGTCCCACCAAACCCAACTCAGATCCGTCGCAGGCGGGAAGGGGGCCCAGAGCCGAGGGATTCCGGGGACCTTCGCAGGTGGGGGGGGGGGGCACAGAGCTGATGTAGTCCGGGGTTCCGTTGGGGAGGTGGGAGGGGCAGAGAACTGAGGGCTCTCCGGGGTTCCGTTGGGAGGGGGGAGGGGTAGAGAACTGAGGGATCTCCGGGGTTCCGTTGGGAGGGGGGAGGGGCAGAGAACTGAGGGATCTCCGGGGTTCCGTTGGGAGGGGGGAGGGGCAGAGAACTGAGGGATCTCCGGGGTTCCGTTGGGAGGGGGGAGGGGCAGAGAACTGAGGGATCTCCGGGGTTCCGTTGGAGGAGGGAGGGGTGAGCTGAGTGAGTGAGGTGTCTGTTGGAGGGGGGTATTATGACATCATCACCACCTAACTGCCAAGCTGATGTGATTGGCCCTGAAAGACTTTCACCCCTGGGGGGCGTCAGAGGTGAGATCCGAAAATTTTTCGACTCTTACCAGCATCTAGACCCCAAGACCCCTCACTGTACCAAAATTCAAGTCTCTGGCTCAAACGGTGCGGGAGGACTTCGCAGTCATACGTACATACATACACTCATACATACACCACTTGACTTTTATATATATAGATTTACTGGATATGGAAATATGATTTATGTATGTACTATAGAGTGTTGAAGAGATTCAGAGACAATAATGTTGCTTTCACACACCTGCACAGCTTTCAATACCTTTAAATTAGAGCTACAGTAAGTAAAAAGAACGCAATTAAAGTTAATAAATATACTCCTGAAAATTTACCGGCTAATTTGAAAAGAACCAAGAGTGAAAGGTTGAAAAAAAAATAAATCAGTATTGAAGAAGTATCCTTCATCAAACCACTACAATAGAAGTGAACACTTAGTTACGGAAACAAATAACCATCTCTCAAACATGGTTATTTTGTAAGTTTATTTTCCAGGCAGACTATCTTCGATATTACTTGGGGAAAACTTTTCTTTAGATATTGAACAGGCCAGAGATTTATTATCTGAATTTGCTTCCTTGTGTTTAGAAAATGACAACCCTTGAACAAGTCATGCAACTCCATTAAACAATCTAACCTCCACCCATATTACTTAATGAAGGAAGAATTTCACCTTGTTCACCATTAGTCACCTGTGCCCTTTTCTCTACTGGAGCTATATAACATTTCTTTTAGACATTACTAGACAGTAAATCTGATCATTAGTGGGGCGTGGAAACAGCTAGGCACTGAACAAGCACCATTGAGAAGATCTTGCCATATGATTAACGCAAACTATTTAAAACAGCCTAGAAAAGGAAATGTTCAGAAAAAGTATTTTGCAATACATGGTTTAAAATAAAAGTAGTTTAAGCCCAAAATGTAATCTTTAAAAGCTATAAATAAACACTTCTAAATGTATATCTTTCTATTTAAAATTTTCAGTTTGCTATTTTTGTGAGACAAACAATATGTTACACTTTGCGTCTTGATTTTTAGTTATTACTTGAGGCAGAGAAGCCAACTACCAATTCAAGTACCAAAATCTGTTCATAACACAGACAGACTTAACACCCACTATCTGTTGAAATGGGGGCACAGGGGAGGAGGAGGAGGAAGGGAACAACAGAAAGTTACACATAGCAATAATATCAAGGAGTGGTCACTACTGACAATTTTACTGCTAAACAATGTGCAGAAATGCCCTTAGGCTGCCCGGCATCACCAATAGTCATGAAGATGTGACTACTCAAGGTAGTAAAGTTAAGCAAAAAGTCAATAGGAGTACTCATTATAGTAAAGTTAAACACACACATTTGTAGAATTGAAGCCTATCTCCTTGATCCTGCAACTCCTTGTTCCTCCATGGAATCCCACCAACATGGAGTTCAAAGGGCACACCAGAAGTTGCAGGATTGGAGCCAGACAATATAGTAGGAACAGTTTCATTGGTAGAGATGAGTAGGATGTCTATTTGTATGAAACACTACTTAAAGTTTCTAAATAATTTTGGTGATGACTGATTCTTTTGCTCTGTGATATTTCAAAGGATTCAGACTCTAAACAGTGTTTGATTTTGAAAACAAGATGTCATCACTTTTTACTTTAAGTTATAATGTAATGAGAAACATGGTCATTGGAACATATTTTTGTGCCATGTTCAATAAACAGTAAGCACACTTAAGTGCCAGATGTAAAAACTCGAGGCCACCTACGCTAATTTAAGCTAATATCAAGCAGGGATGTACCATAAATGATATAAAACTAATTGCCACTTTATCTTCTCTCCCTTAAGTATTTATTCACTGAAGTTCAAATATTACAAAATACACTTGAATATCACACTATATATAATATTAATATTAACACTAATATATTAAGGTGTGATAAAAAGTTAGTTTTTCCCTACATACTCCGGAGAACTTGTACTAGATTTCAGAACAAATATATAAATCAAGAAAACAAGAGAAATTAGTATTGGTTAATCATCAAACATTTCTGCATTTAGTTTCATCAGAACAAAAACCTGCACTTAATAAAATTTCATGTAAGCAAGTATTTGCATGACCTAGTTAGACACTGGGTTACATCTGATAACAAAAAGGCACTTCAGGAGCTAGCTAGTGCTTCCTATCACACACAAGATGATTTTGTGTTGTGTTTTATTAGAACCATCCAGCAATTATTATTACAAACATCCTGTTATTTTACAGATCCCTTATTCAACCTGTTGATATTCTAGTACTGTATTAACATATTACTTGTGTGCAGAATATAAAGAATAGGATCATTCTTGTGCCTCTGAGTTGCCTATGTTTTTCAAAACACTGCAAGCCTGCATTTTCAGTTCACCTCTGTATACAAAGAAGTACTTTATTAAATCATTGGTTAAAAAGCTCCTTCCCCATTTACTCCTTTCTTAAAATATACTACTGCAACTCCAAGAAGTTACACCTCCTGATAAAATTAGGGGAAAAATAAGTCATTCAAGAGACAGAAACAATAAGGCATGATCCACACCTAAAAATTAGGTTCACCTATCTATGTTGCTCACCGATGTGAATAACACCCCTGAGAGATGTAGTGAGGCCAGCCTAAGCCCCAATATAGACACCACTAAATCAGTGGAAGAATTCTTCGGTCAACTACTACTTACTACCTCTCGAAGGGGTAGATTAACTACAGCAATGAAAAAAAAAAACATCCTGCCATTGTAGCAAGGGTCTACACTGGTGAAGCACAGCTGCAGCTGTACTGTCAGTAGTGTAGACAAGCCCTAAAATAATGTAATTTCCTCCCTGCTGAAAATGAGTGAGGGCCATTCTACAGTAGTGCTAACTTAAGTGCAGCGACACCGCTGCAACTGTGCCACTGTAACACGTCTAGCGAGTGCTCTCTCGTGGACATGTACTTCGGCTAGAAACATCAATCTATGTTGGCAGGAGAGCATCTTCCGCCACATAGGGCCAACGTGGACAGTGCAAAACTGAGCAACGTAAGTTAGATTGACCTGGGCTAAGTCTGCCCTTAAAAAGAAGAACTTTCAGACAATAACAAATGAGGATTTTAAATAGCTAGAAGTAGACACAAACAATGGGGAAAGTGAACTGCTGAAGGCTGGGCAAATCATCTGCAGAGCTGATGGAAACAGAACCAGGCTCCCCTCAGTCCGAGTCTGTCTCTCCATTGCGGGAGTCTGGACACTTTTATATGTCAGAGGCCCCTGAAACCCCCCAGCACTGATTTTTAAAAATCCCTCACTAAAATTATTCCAACGTCCGAGGCGACCCACTGAGGACAGTGGCGGGGGGGGGAGGGGGCGCTAGGTGGCGTTTTTCTGGACGCCGAGGCTGGGTGATTAATCTCTGAGTGCTGGGGCTGGGGGAGGGGGAGAGGCATTTAATTAAAGGCAGCGCTGAGTTTGGGACCAACATGAACGTGTCGCAGCGGAGTAAACGTGTCCGGACCCCTTTCCTCGACCTATTACAACGAGCACGAGCAGCGATCACGTGACGCCGCCCTTCTCCCCATAGAAAAGGGTCTGTCCGGGGGGGGGGGGGGTCTGGCCCGCAGAGCAGGATCCGCCGAGACGCGGGCGCAGGGGGCCGCCGTTAGAAGGGGCGTTGGGGGCGGGGCTGTCGGGGGCCGGTGGGTGAGTGACGAAAGAGGCGGGGAGGGGGCGGTGACTGGGGCTCTCTGGTGGCCGTTGCCGCCGCACTCACAGTAATACGACACCACCGGCTCCCGCTTGTCCAGCTCCTGCCCGGTTCGCAAGTGATGCTGGAGGCTCCTGAACTGCTCGGGCAGCGGAGGAAGGGCCGCGGCCGCCATGACACCCCAGACCGGACCCGCGGCGGTCGCACCAGCAACAACAACTCGTCCCGCGTCCCGCTTCCGGTGACGGCCGCCGGCGAGGGGGCGGGAGGAAGGCGCCTGGCTCCTGCAGCAGCGACCCCTGGCGAGCGGCGGGGGGGAAGCGAGGAGCGGCCGGGCCCCACCCGCGGGGCGAAGTGGCCTCGTGGAGAGCGCGGCGGCCGGGGAGCCGGGTTGGGAGCCGATCGCTGACAGGACTCAGGAGCCTCCCTTTACCCGGGAGCTTTAGACATGGCGGTGGCCGCTCTCGGCCAACGGGGCGGGCCGGGCAGGTGGCCGCTAGTGCCGCTTCTGCGGGCCTGTTCCTAGCGCGGTGCTGAAAGTGGTTGAATACGTTCAGTACTGGGGATCAAAGTCTCCACTGCCTGACCCCTCAGGTCCCAGAGACCTGCACCTCCACCACACTCAGAAACCCCGCTTTATGCGGATGTGCAGCGCCCTACCAAATCCATGGTCCATTCTGGTCAATGATAGGATTTCACAATCATAGGATTTTAAAAAAATCATACATTTCATGATTTAAGATAGTCCAGTGTGAAATTTCAGTGTTGTAAGTGTGTAGGGGTCCTGTCCCAAAAGGGCGTTATGAGGGTGGGGTGGGAGGTTGCAAGGATATTGTAAGGGGGCCACAGTATTGTCACTCTTACTTGTGCTTCTGCCTTCAGAACTGCAGAAGTTACAAAGAGTCCTGTGGCACCTTAAAGACTAACTAAAGTTAAACTTCAGTCAGTCTTTAAGGTGCCACAGGACTCTGTCACTTCTGCAATTCCAGACTAACACGGCTACCTCTCTGATTCTTCAGAACTGGGCCCTCGGCTAGCAGCTGCCACTCCCTGCCGAGCTAGCTCTGAAGCCAATGCAGAAGTAAGGGGGGCAATACCAAATACCGAAAATCTTCTTTTGGGTCAGGACCCTGTTTGAGAAATGCTTGTCTTCCTTGTGAAAGCTGGTCTTTTGTGTGCTTTTACGCTTACTATACCCATGTTTTTCATGGCCGCGAATTTGGTAAGGCCCTACAGATGTGCAAAGAACTGCAAAAGGGAAACCGTAGTTGGTGTGCCTCATAATATCTCTTAGAGCAGGCTGCCCTCTTGCAAACCCTGCCCACTCATTCCATTTAAACTTTTTTCCTCATTTTAGAAAATAAGGAAATTCCTTCGCCTGTCCTTTTCCTGCCCCCACTAAATACCCCAAACTTTGATAATTTGAAATTAAATTTACTCAATAAAGATTTATATAGTCTGAAGAGAAACTAGAGCAGGTTATTCAAGAGCATATACCCAGTTTCTCAAAGTTGTTCTCAAGCCCATAACCTTAACTCTAACCTCAGCAAGTGCCTATACTGTTATATTTCGATCTAAAATATTCTGAGGCCAGAACAAAGGTTGTACAAGTGAATATAATTTTTGGTAATTGGATGTGCACACTGTGGGTGGTTTTACATTAGAATAGAAAGGGTTTGTTGCGGAGATTGTTAATGAGTGCAGTTGGACATTATAATTGGGTTGCAAGGCACATGAGCTGTGGTTTGTGGGATGTTAATGTTGTCTTACCTAATGTCTTATTTCCTTAATGTTTGGCAACTATATTGATAGGAAATACAGTTCAACAGCCTTAACTGCAAGTTAAAGGGGTATTTTTTTTTGTATGGGTGATTTTATAAGATTTCCCCTGGCTCTGGATTTCACATATATCTCATTGCAATGCCAAAAAATGCTTACCTGTGCTCCTGGTACTTAGTGTTGCCTTGTTACCTCCTGAGAGCACTTCAGAATTCCAGAAGGTGGCAAGCAGGGAAGTATAAATACATAATAATTAGGAGCACCTAGCACTGTAAGGTTCATTCATCAAGGATTGCCGACAACCTCCACCCTACGAGAAAGCTCAAGCCTGGCCAAGACCCATCCAAAGTCAGATCTCTCATAAAACCTCAGCCTCCTATGAAACTTGTCTCCTTGCAGTAGAACTCCTGGAGATGAAAGCAGTGGGTACACGGTCTGTTGTCCCTTCAGGGTGAATGCTTCCATTGCTGCAGCAGCTTTTGCAGTGTATACCTCCCTACACTAGTGTGAGTGAATCTGGCTTATAGTGTGACCTTTATAGGGCCCAGATTATTGATAAAACTTCATGTTTTTCATTCTGTGCAATATTTATCTCCGCTCTTGTGCAGTAATGCATTTCATACATGGAGATGTATTTACATTTTGATGCATGGGAAAGGAGTATTCCAGATATCCAACTGGGAGTACATCTACAACTTGCTGCTTCCATTTACATTAAGAAAATACTTGTTGCCTTGGATATAATATTCATCATAATTATACTTAACTCTGAGGCCACATAAATCATCTTCACAGAGGAACTAGCCTCTGTAAAACAGATTGAAAATGGCTTGAGAGATGCATTCCGGGCCCAATTCTTCATTCCTTATGGAGGCAAAACTACTATCTAGTTCAAGGAGAGTTTTTCTTGATTAAGAAGTACAGGATTGCATCCTATAGATTCTGAGAAGGAGGATTATTAAACTATTTAGCCCTTAGGGCATTACATACAACAACTTATTCTAAAGTTTAAACACTACATGTACCATATGCAAGTGCTTGACAGCTGATGGAAAATTTATTTTCTAAATCAAAGTGTCTCCGGTTTGTGTTGTAATGATACAGTTTGTACAGATTGATTGAATAAATTAATTTTCTTGTTAAAGTAGCTGCTTCCCGTAATGATTTCAAAAAATAAAATATAATATCTTGAGGATTATATTTTAACATATATTATACACCATTTCTCCTGTCATGAAATAATCTAAATAGGATAAAATGAAAACATTTTATTTTGTGAAACAAAAATTCAAAACATCTTCAAAAATACAGTTTTCTTTCAGAATTTCTGTTTTGCAGGAAATTTCAGAAATGACTTTATTCTGGAATGAAAACAAATTTTAAGATGTCAAAATTTCTCTCAGAATTCCAATTTTTGAGTATCCTGGGCCAGGAGATGCTGTGGCTAAGAGGCTGGGTAATGGCCTGCAGTTTACAAGACCTGGGTTCAATTTCTGACTCTGGAGGGACTGCTTGGTGAACTTGAGCACTTTTCTTTGCCTCAGTTTACCCATTGCTAAAATGGGGATATTTGTACTGTCCAGCTCTTCTTTGCAAAGCACTCTGAGATCTATGCATGAAAAGTGCTATATAGAATCTGGGAATTATTATTATTTCCAATTAACATGAGGTCATCTGGTCTATTTGGAAAACATTTGAATTTCATCACTTAAAGGGAAAGATGAAGAACTAGGGGAAAACAGTGCAAAATTGTAATTGCTGATCTATACTTTGTGTACAGAGATGAACTGGATTGTCAATAGAATCACACATTTTTGTATTTTTATACATAAAAAGGTTTATTGTACCTGAGATTACGAATTTACTTTGGAAAGAACAGATCCTGTATATATGTAAAAACAGCTGGATGGATGTTTGATTTATTCACAACAAAAATATGTATATACTGACTATAATATGTTACTTTATGCAAGCAACAAACAAGGGAAGCACCACTGCCCTTGTAGTACTGTGTTTCCAAATAAATAATTAGTTAAGTGTATCCGGCCAAAGATATTGCATTCATTTATAATATTAAGACAAGAAAAACATCACTTGTTTCCAGGGGTAAGAGTCAAAAAGATTAATCTATAGTACAAAAACCATATTAGAATTTAGGATCTCATCATTAGCGAGCTCATAAAACATATAGAACTAGGTAACATGTAAACAGTTTGGAACTCTGAGTACAACAGCAACCAAATCCTGTATGCTTTACTCGAAGTCACTAGGGCTACTTGTGTGGATCACAATTACAAGATGTGCAGAACTGACCTGTTGGGACAACTCACATTAATAAAGAGAACAGAATTTGGTCTCAGCTTACTATAAAAGGTGTATTCTGATTCCCCCAGAGATTTCAAATGTAAATTAACTTTGAAAGACCCTTAAACCTGTATGTTTTATAGCAACTTTTTGTCTGCTCTTATTTGTTAATTTATTTTTAAAAAAAGACAGTCAAACTAAAATTTAAAAGTTAAGATTTCTCCCCTACCTTTATTCTCAGTACTATGATCTCATCCAAATACCCTAGGACTCCCATTGACTTCGGTGGGCACTGGACCAATCCCTAAAGTCAGTTTAGTCTAAGAGAATGTGTCAAAAAGTCTCTGGTTTTCCTGAGACTTCATCGAAAGTATGCACACTGGAATATGAAATTGAGGGTTGTTTTTTTTTTATTTAGCTCCCATGAAGCAGACAAGACAGCTTAACTTTTATAAATAAGAACTGAATGGCAAAAAATCTCCAACAACAACAAAAAAAAAACATAGGTGATTATTAGCACTCTAACTGTAAACATTTTTAAAAGGAAAACTACCCCTTTCTTTCTGCCCAGTCTCCAAGAAAAGATTAATTTTCATGTTAAAATTTCCATTAATTATGAGATGGAAACTGGAGTGCAAGAGAAGATAGGATATATTTTCTCTAAGAGTCCAAGGTATGTAAATTATAAAAATACACTTAATTCAGGGAATATTTTTAATGCACAGAATATTTATGATTATTTTTATTTAACAGTAGTATATAGTGCCATGGGTGAGCAAAAGTGGTGTGGCAAAAAAACCCAACAAAATCTACAAGGCCCAGTCCTTCAGGCCATATTCAGGCAAAACTCACTGAAATCAATGCATGACTGAGCCCACAAGTAGCAGTGTCATCTTGACAGTTCTTTTGAAATTTCCTATTCGCCTCACCCTATAATGAATATGTATGAATTTTAAAATGCAACAGGCCTGAGGTGAGCTTGGGAGCTGTACACTTTTACTTCATAAGTAAATATGAGTCAAATATAAGCTCTGATTCATTACAAAGAAAAGGAAGAGGGACTAAGTTTTATCTTAAATACAAAGATGAGCAGGATGGGGGATTCAAGGAAGCACAAGCTAACTTTTGTTTTTAAAACTGAATTTACATCTATCATTGGACACAGATAAAATAGGTTTGGCTGTTGCAATCTTGGTTTAGACATTGGTTCGTCTTAAAATCACAACTCAACCAGGAGTTTTAGTTAGGCTGACCATATTTCCTTTAGACAAAAACGGGACATTGGGAGGGCAAAAATGGGACAGGGTGTGTGGGGGGCGCATGGCCCCACCTGGGCCCCCCAGCACCGGGCGGGGGGGAGGCAGAGGAGGGTCGTGGGGATGGATGGAGGAATAAGCAGAACAGGGATGGGGGATGAAGAGGATGGAGGGAGAGAGAGAGAGAGAAGGGGGGATGAGGGATGAAGATGACGGAGGGGACGGAGGGAGAGAAGGCATGAAGGTGAGAAAGGGAGAGGATGGATGGATGAGAGAAGAGATGGGGGTAGGGAGCAGGGGGATGGAGGAGGCAAGGGACAGCGAGAAGGAGGGATGGAGAGAAGGGAGATGGAAGAGGAGGCAGTGGACGGAGGGAGAAAGAGAAGGGAGGAAGGGGGGATGGAGAAGAGGGATAGAGAGAAGGGATGGAGGGAGTGAGAGGAGGCAGCGGAGGGAGGGAGAGAGCAGGGAGGAAGGGAGGGATGGAGAAGGGGGATGGAGAGAAGGGAGGGATGGAGAGAAGGAGGAAAGGAGGAATAGAGAGGAGGAGGAGGCAGCGGGCGGCGGGCTGGAGGAGGCGGCAGATCGGAGCTGTCCGGAGCCGCAGCCGGGGGCCGAGCGCGCCGCCGGGGGGGCTGCCGGCCAGGTTTTATGAAGAGAGAAGGGATGGAGGGAGTGAGAGGAGGCAGTGGACGGAGGGAGAGAGCAGGGAGGAAGGGAGGGATGGAGAAGGGGGATGGAGAGAAGGGAGGGAAGGAGGAATAGAGAGGAGGAGGCGGCAGCGGGCGGCGGGCTGGAGGAGGCGGCAGATCGGATCTGTCAGGAGCTGCAGCCGGGGGCCCAGCGAGCCGGCGGGGGGGGGGGGGGGAGGATGGACACACGTTTTATGAGTCCACATTTTATGAGTCCTGCCCCAAAAACGGGACAAAATTGATATTTTGGACAAAAAGACGGGACGGTTAAAAAACATTAAAAAAACGGGACTGTCCCGTTCAAAACGGGACATATGGTCAGCCTGGTTTTAGTGAAGGCTGGGGATATGGTTGTTCAGGAATCAGGTTGCAATGGTGGAGCTGCTTGAGAACATTTCAGAGCATTTTCTTGTACCATGTTAAGCATTACCTAGCATTAAAGCTCACTTAATGAGCATTAAAATTCACTGAACCAAAGGTTGATCATGAGAGCATTTATGTAGTTTGGAATGGCTTTCCCTGCAGATTAATAATCCCTCAATTTAAAAATAAACCTGTTCCAAATGCATGTGTGCAGTTAAGTAGCAAGTTCCAACAAGGGGTAAGTAAAAACAGAACTTCAGTCCCCCTCACCCCCCACCAATTGCTTTAAATGGCATTGAAGTGGCATTCATTCACGTGTAGTTTCATTGGCTTCAATTTATACATGTGAGTAAGGATTATTCACATGAGTAAATGTCTTTTGGATCTGGCCCTTAGTTATGTAATTGACAATAGTAATATACAAAAAGCTCAGTAAGGGAAGTTCCTATACAAAATTGCAGAGGTGTACAAAAAGTGGTCTTTGTTTCACACTGAGCTCTTCATATTGTACATAAAAACCCCACCACACACAACAGTGAGAACAGGTGGGATAAATAGGAATAGTTCAATATGATAATAGGGTCACTGATTGTTTAAAAAACCCAGCCTCCTACATAAGATCTCAAAAATCTCAGCAACACACAACAGCACTGTAATCACAGTAAAAGTGTACATAGCAATGAGGAAAATTGTCTTTTCAAAGTGTTCTGGCACCATGCATCTGGTAAAATTAAACTTTTTGTCAAGGGCTCCTGCATCACACCTGTAGAGTGGGTTCACTTGGAAGCCAAAGAGATGACTCTGAAGCCAGAAAGCCACAACTTCAAGAACAATCCTTAACAGAACAGATAGGATATAAAAAACAGTATAGGTGGGCTTTTGAAGGATATCTTCCTGATCGATGTTTCTACATGCAGCATAAAGATGAAACACTGCTCCGGGTACCAGCACCGTCACTAGCTGTAATGCCCAGAATACCTAAAGTATAGCAGAAACTTTGTGGTCAGATTGTGTACAACTGCCTTGTGCCAGTTAAAACAGGCACACGTCCAAATTTATGGTGAAAAGTTTTTTTTTATATTTATGATATATATTAAAAACACTTAAAAGATCATTTAAGATAAGAACAATCACCATTACATATTATTCCAATTTTATAGTTCATTTACATGTAAAACATTCTTTTAATTGAAGAATGCTATGAATAAAGTAGGTTACGGTCAATAAATCCTGGGCCTGTATAACCGTATTCACATGAGTAATCCTTATTTAATTCTAGCTATAGACACTTATATGGCCTTATCACCAAAGTATGAGGGTCAGATCTTCAAAGATGTTTAGGCTCCTAACTTCCACTGAATTCAGTGGGACTCAGGAAGTAAGAGTAAGTTAAGATCCTTTTCAGATCTCAGCTTGAGTGCTTCACACTCACTGATGAATTTTATCCTCATAATACACTGTGAGTAAGATAAATATTATCTCTATTTTCTTTTATAGGTGGGGGAACTAAGGCAGATGAGGGGACATGCTGAAGGTCATACAGAAAATCTGTAGCTGAACCAGAATCAAACACAGGTCTGCAGAGTTTCAAGCTGTTGCCCTATCTACTAGGCCAACCTTCCTGTTTGTTACACAGTCACCAGAACGATCTCTAGGTGAACAAGGATGACTTGCATGTATAAGGGGTTACAGAATCCAGCTCTTATTGTCTACAAATATTTCCAAATTAGAGAATGCTATTTATAGTACATTTATATGCTGATCCTGCAACTGTTATTCACATGAGTTGAAATCAGTCTGACTACTTGCAAGGGTAATGATGGCTCATGCGAGTCAAGGTTAAAAGATCAGCACCTAACTTTGTCACAAATGAAGTTTATTACAGAAGACTGTGTTGCACTGATATCCAAACCAGTGTTTCTCAACCTTTTTGATACCAGTGACTGGCTTGCTGCTTTCCTAAACTGTCAGGGAGATCTGAGGGACCAGCACCAGTCCACGGACCGGTTGTTGATAAACACTGGTTTAAACTATCACCACTTTCTGTTTAATTACTACTCTTTAGGTAAAATGGGGAAATGAATTTACTTTTATTTTATGAATCTTTTATCTACTTTCTAAATAACTGGTTATTTCAATTAAAAGAAAATTTACCTGAGGAGTTATGGGCCTGAACTGGTTGTAACAGAAGAGATTAACCTCCCTCTTGTCTGGCTCACAGCTGAAGTGCAAGGCCTCGTTTCCATAAACTGCAAAGCCCAAAACTCCAAGGAAAAACATTCGAACTGAGCCAAAGAAAAGGGTATGGAACTGACCAATCACTGTTGGAGGCCTGAGCTGTAAAAGTCACAGGAGTATGCGGCAGGAAAGAAAGGCAAAGATGAACAAAAGTTATTCTTCCAGTTTCAGGTTACCTAGAACATTTATTTCAGGTTTAAAAATACTCTTCTCATTCCTTTTTCTCCCTTTTAAAATAACTCTTATACAAAGGGTGTTGTGTACATTGAACCAACTAGTGGCTTGAAATATAATCGAAGTCCCTGTTATTGTTAGGGACCAATTTTACTTACTGTTTCTAGCACACTCTCATTTATATTGTGTCTGTCAATTATTCTGCTTAACAACTACGCTTTTCTGATTTCAGTAGTGGCTTTACATATCAGCTACATTCATAAAACTCAGTATTCTACAACCACAGACATGTCAGGCAGACTGAAAATCCTCCAATAAAAAGTCAATAAATGTTTATTATCCTATTAATCAAACTAAGATCATTTAATATTTAGTGTCAGAAATTAAACATGTAGACTTCTCTAAAGTGGCATTGCTATTTCCCCAGCACCTCTCCTATAATTATTCACTTAATACTCACACATCCTTCATAGAAGTTCTTGATGTAATTTAAAGACATGTCTTGGAAGATGTTATCCTAGCGCAATTGTGGAGTAATTCATGTCCCTCATTGCCAATTTGCTGTCATCAGACTCAGTCTGATGCCATTGCTCTCTCATGACCATTGCTGTATAAAACACTTGTCACTGCACATTTCACTTTTTATCTCTGGGGCCCCAATCAACCTTACTCTTTCAGGACAAAAAAAAAAAAAGAGCCCAAACAAAAGCAGGATACATGTGGTTTGCCTAATAATCCCCAATGAACCCAGTCAGCACAAACATCCAACACCACAACAGTCATACAATAGACTGGGGAACGGGCAAGTAGCAATGAGCTCCCAAGGCCACTGCTACTTGAGAACTAAAGTAACACATAAAAAACCCTTAGAGGTTTCAGTTCCGGAGGGCTCCCATGAGATCCTCATTCCCTGTGCTCACGTCATTCTCCCAAATGGAATCAGTGAAAACACTGACGCGTCTCCCGCCCAGGGATCTGCCTAGCAAGCAGCAGCTGGAAGGGACTCTCTTCTAAAGTGAAATCCTGGGGCGGGCAAAGCATTATTGGTAAGATTACTTCTCACATCTGCATTGTCCCAACACCACCTTTCTGCTCACTCCCAAACAGGCGTTACCCTGGTCCGTTCTGATAGTCACTCCCCATTTGCTAACACGATCTTCCTCCTTACAGTCCCGTCCTCTCATTTCACCTTTCCAGCTCGTCCCTCTCTTTAGTCCCCCCCATACCGAGATCTCAAATGGGGGCTAGGAAAGCAGCGCAAGATGTATTTTCCGGACTGCACGGCAGCCCAAGGACGCAGAGCCACGTGGGGCTTAGTTTCTCCTTCTCAAATAGAAACTTTTCTGCAGACCTGGACCTGGTGGAAAGCAGCAAAACACGGTGTAGTACGTACGCACCAGCCGCAGCCCCGGCGTTGTGTTGTTGGGACGCCCCATTCACTTGGCGCTCAAGTCAGGAGCCGCTCTTGGGTCCCGCTTCTCCGCTGCCGCCAGCCGGGTCCGTCCCGGGAGAGGAGCAGGGACCATCCTGGAAGAAAGCTGCTGTCCTGCCAGCAATGCCTCGCCCGCCAGCGCGCGCGCGCCAGGGAGGGAGGGAGACCTCTGTGGTCAGCGCTCCTGCTCCAATAATCACCCGCTGCCCAATGCATCGCTCCTCCCTGCCTCGCTCCCACCTAGCAGCGGCCACTGCGCACTCACACTCACATTGCTCTAGTGGGGGGGCAAGGAGAAAGCTGGATCAACCTGCTGATTTCTGCCTCTAAGTGCCCCACATTCCACCCCTTTGTCTTTCAGCCACTCCGCCTGAACTGGAACCTGGCAAGTCCTTGTACAACCTATTGCAACCTCTCCTATTTATGAAACATCTCGGATCAAATAATTGTTTCCAGACCTTTGTTATAATTATTTAGACTAACTATAGGTAAGAGTGTTGCTGTTTCACTGGTCTGTCACGCTCAAATATCTGTAAAATGTGCATCAGCTTTATCTGATTCAAGATCAAGTCATCATTTTCTCATCAGAAAATATAATTAATGAAGTCCCCTGCTGAACAGAAATTATGTTTGAGTGGTATTCAGGACAGTCCTAGGAGGCTGCAGAGAAGAGTTTTCAAATATAAAAAGAAAAGTTACACAGCTGTGCCCATTTCCACATTATAAATATATTTCCTCATTACTTAACTTCACATTGAGCTGGGCTGCTGGATTATTACTATGATTTAAACGACAACATTTATAGCTTAATAGCTTATTTTTAATAGGTGAGTGAAATATAGCAGGAACTTGTAAATAAACCCACAGTTGAAATGATACATGTCAAAAAGCTTCAGATCTAGGAGCTTAAATTCAATTACACAAAAGCTATGTCCTTGAATAATTGCTAAGTATAAGTAGCATTATTTATTATTTGCATAGCATCTACACTACTACTGTACAAATTTTAAAGAGCATTGGAAGGAACAGCTCCTGAACAGTTCACAGTTTTAAGTATAACACATGATCAAACATATTTACATAGTCTAATAAGTGAATTTTGAAGACGAGATCAAAAGCCAGAAGAAGGGTGGGCAGAATTAACACAATGAGAATTGGAACAAGGTGTTTTTAAATAGGAGTATCACATTGTGTCACTTACATGACTATGGGATGTTTATCATCTTCCAGTTTTGATATCTGGAAGAATGAGCACTTGTATGTTGAGCTGATGTAAAACTGTTTTCACACCTGATTTACACCTAGGTGCAAATAATGACACAAGCTGCAGAGCATGGGAAAACCAAGCCCCACGTTTTTCCCCCGTTCTCCCTTCATTTCCCCCTCCCTCTCTGCCAAATCCCTCAATACTCCCATATTTTTGCTATATCCATGTAGTTGCTCACTGATGTCTATGCTAACATTACTTTCTTGCATTCATAACTTCTCTCACCGTACCACTTAACTTTTCTTCTGGGACCTGAATGCTGTGTCTTCTCCACAACTCCTCATTCTTTACCAAGCAGACTTTTCCTTTTTCCTCTAGATCAGGGGTCTCAAACTCAAATGACCACGAGGGCCGCATGAGGACTAGTGCACTGGCTCGAGGGCCGCACCACTGACACACACACACACCCTCGCTGCCCCGGCTGTGCCCCCACTCCACCCCTTCCATGAGGACTAGTGCACTGGCCCGAGGGCCGCACCACTGACACACACCCCACCCTTGCTGTCCCGGCTCCGCCCCCACTCCACCCCTTCCAAGAGGTCCCACCCCTACCCCACCTCCTCCTCTGAGCACGCAGCTCCCCATTCCCTCCTGGAAAGCACTAGGCACCACCAACAGCTGTTTGGCAAACAAAGCAAGAGCAATCTAGGAAGTCCAGAGCTAGAAACACACGCGGCCCAGCCAGGCAGCAGAGAAGCCTCCACTTCTGGCCCCTCCGTCCTGCAAACTACTATGGGGGGACCGGGGGGCGGGGGGCGCCAGGAAGCTTGACGGGCCGCAGGGAAGGGCTTTGCGGGCCGCATGTGGCCCCCGGGCCGCATGTTTGAGACCCCTGCTCTAGATTCTGTCTGTCATCTGAAGGTAGAAGTCAGACTATCCCACAGTACCTTAGTACAGGTTCCCCTGAAGTCTTCTTTTTAAGTACAGGTTCCCATTTGGATCTTTTACTTTCTTACTTCTTTCTTCTAGTGCCATATGACCCAGTCTAGGTGTCACCCAAATGCCTGCCATAGGCTATTACATTCCAACCTCATTCCATACGCCACCTGTCCCTTTGGAACAAATCTATCCCTATCCCTTTATCAACATTGCACTGTTCAATATGTCTACTCTATCTGTCAGTAACAAATGCCCCATAATTCACAATCATGCCGTCTTTTGCTCCTTCCACAATTATTCCTTCATTGAACCGTGCCTGTCGCACACCCCTTGAAAAACGTGTGCCCTATTGCAATGCATCTCCTTTCACACCCTTCTCTGCTGCAAACCCCCCTGCTTACATTCTCATATATCCCTGCTGCTGTGCATGCTTTAGTGACCTCAGGTCCTGCTCTCCCCTCGCACATTGCCATTGGTTCACTGTTTCCATATTCCATGTACATCCACCCCAGCTTTTGGATTCCTTTGTCTCCCACACATTGCCCTTAAACAGGTAGCTACAGCTTAAGATAGACCTTTTAAAAGTCAATCAAAGGGTCCATTGGTGGCTTCTATGTGTCTCTCAGTACTGTTCCTCCAGGTGACTCTGGTCTAAGCTCCCTGAAAGTGGATCCTATTCCCCTATTTAGGTAACATCAGTTCCAGAATTTGCTGGCTCTCTAGGAGTGGCTGGATGTGTTCTTTACTGAGGCAGTGAAATATGAAGCCTTGGGAGCAAAAAGAGGCAGGATCTTGCATGATACATACCTTGGATAAGGATTTTGGCAGCTCTGGCAACACAACATGATTGGATTTATTTGTTGCAGGTGATGCAGCTGGACATATGCTGTTTACACAGTGGGATGTGTGGAGGAAGGGGGAGAGGGAGGGAAGGAGCCAAAATTGGCAAAATGAATCTCCTAGCTCTGGGTTTGGTGGCACTACCATGGTCTTCAAAATTTAGTGTGGTAGGAGTTGCTGGACATGGTCTGTATTCAGGGAATAGAATTTGGGGGCTTCGGTGTAAAAATTGGTAGGAACTGACACATTCCATGTTCTGAATCTGGACACTTCATAATGAGTGAGTATCCATAATTCCTCATATAGTGTTAATGTATACATTTCATAATTGTATTAATCAACCGGGTGTCATTAATTTCATAAAAGACCTCACTTGATACACTTGTATAATCTAGTAATATTGTATGCCATCAGTTGATTCAATTATTTATCATCTAAGGTTCAGACCCAGCAACAGACTATCTCCCCCACATGCGAGGTTGATGGCTTTGCTTACCTTTTATGTAAATGTACCTTCATTGTTTCTGCCTGATGACCAGGCAGGTCAGACAAACCAATACACATTCCTTTGTCCAGGGCAGAATGGGCTGATGCTCGTCCAACTCATTTTAAGAATATAATTCTAACACGTATCCATAACTCTCTGGACAATTCTGTACATACACCATGGAAGAATATCAATGATCCGAGTTAAATTTTCCAAAGATATCTTATATGGCACCTTTTAAATATAGATGGTGACAACAATGTGTTGGGTGTAGTGACAAGATGCCAGGTCTGACACGAGGTGCTGACACAGGGTAGTGAGCTGCTAATGGGCAACCATGTCATATATATCCAACATAGAAATATAACATTTTCAAAAAGTATAGGCCCACAAATTAGCACTAGTACTACAATTGCATGCAAAAATAATGCAGAAGGATAAATCGGCAATAATTAGCCATTTGAAAATGACACTCTAGTAAGAGAGCACACAAATGTTGATATGCTTTTCACATGTGTTTCAATTCAAAGCTAGATCCTAACACACAGCTCAGGTACCTAGGTCAGCATCAGTCACATGCATGATGAGGAATCGCTTTCCTCTCCCACAAAGATTACTGAGGTGTATTACACAGAAGTTACTCCAAACCAATGACCAGAGGAGCCTTTGCAGTGCCTTTTGCAGCCCTCAGCAGGGAGAGTACTGGAGGAGCCACTCAACAGTAATCCCTCAGTTTTGCATATGCTCTATCCCTTGCCACCTGCACCCCACTCCACACACACACTTTTTGCCCTATCTGCTTTAGCAGGACAACACTGCGATAGATTTCATGGTGTGGGGGAGAGAGGGCTGGATTTAACATAAGAACATAAGAATGGCCATACTGGGTCAAGTACTGTACTGGGTCAAGTGCTGGGTCCATCCAGCACAGTATCCTGTCCACCGACAGTGGCCAATGCCAGGTGTTACAAAAAACATGTAAAATGTTATGCTATATAAAGCACACGGGATCTTTTATAAGAGGAAGGCCATACTTTATTAAGAATACAACACAGTTAGCATATGCATTTCAGTCACACACACACACACATCATGGACACAGTCCTGCCAGTTGATGTTCATAGTTACCAGTCTCTTGTTGTAGCTCGAGTTAATCTAATGGCCAGTTAGACTGAGCACGAATAAGAAGCTGGGGGACTTTGTTGGTCATGATCTGATGCTCCGAGGCTTTGCAGGACTGAATCCAGAGATTCATGGCAAAACACCCAAGCTTTATACTTGTACATTTTCATTTGAGTCCATGCATTTTGTAATGTTATCCTGTAATCATTCGTTCTTAACTGGTGTTAATCTTGGGGTTTCCCCGCTGTCATCCTTTGATGGTTATTGTCGGGCTTCCCATCATTATCTTCTATCTGTTGTCTTGCCTTTGGGGTGCCTTCTCACCTCTAAGGCCCATCAATGCTGCTTAACTTGTTTAGCATTCGATACAATTGATGTTTTCAGATTGTCTCCTGGTCTTTTCAAGTCTCTCACTTTTCTTGAGCATCTGGATATTTGTGATGGCTTCACACTTTTCTCTTCCTGATGCACGCATTCCTCTTTCACACAATCACACAGTCTCTTACAGAAATCTTTAAAGGTAGCAGAATACAGAATACATTGTAAATTAAGCCTTGCTAAATCTTATAACTAAAACAATTCAAATTGGGAGCTTCAGGCCCTCAGCATTTCTCTAACCTATTTATCATAGGCCTTGGTTACACTGGCACTTTATAGCGCTATAAAGCCTCCAGGAGCGCTATTACTCTGTACCCGAAGACACTGGCAAGGCACATATTGCGCTATCAGTCTGAGTTTATAGCGCTCGTGGTAAACCACCTCCGCACGGGGAATAAGGGCTGTTGTGTATTCCCTGTAGTGTGTTAGGGCAAGTGTAAACAGTCATTATGCTATAAGTGATCTCTGGCATGCCTCCGAGTCATTTAAGGCAATTGATGTCTCTGTGTTGTTTTGTTCTTGGCAGGAGGAATGCGGAAGTACCCTTTCAGAGTTTCTCTCTTAACTCAGCAGATAAGCACTGCAAATGTTTACAAATGGGAGCTGTGTGGTGCGAAACTTATAAAGCAGGCTCTGATTTCAAAGGAAACTACTGACAAAGACTGTCAACCGGAGAAATCCCCCCTCTCTCTCTCTGCATACGTACTACACGTTACCCCTCAACCCCTCGTTTGAAAAGCATGTTGCACCCAGCTGAATGCTGGGATAGCTGCCCATAATGCACCACTCCCTGTGCCGTGGCAAGTGCCGCAAATGTGGCCACGCCATCCATGCTATAGCGCTACACCTATTGCTGTATATGGGTACAGCTATAACCAAAAGCGCTATAATCCTGTAAGTGTAACCAAAGCCATAGACACAATACAAAATTCTGTCTCTTACTAACTAAACTTTGTAACATGAGGTGCTAATTGTAATGCATATTGGAAACATCACACAGTTTCAGACAGTCATTCCTTTCTGTTATAGAATGAAATTAAAGTTTACATCAATTCTTATAATAATTAGTACAATTATAAAATTCTTCTCCTACACAGGTGCCCCTGGAGTGAGTGAATCTAACAGGTAATGATCAAGTGATCTCTGTCCTGCCATCCATCACACCCCTCTGACAAACAGAGGCTAGGGACACCATACCTTACCCATCCTCACTAATAGCCATTAATGGACTTAATCACCATGAATTTATCTCGTTCTCTTTTAAACCCTGTTATATTCCCAGCCTTCACAACCTCCTCAGGCAAGGAGTTCCACAGTGTGAAGAAGAAGTTCATTTTATTTGTTTTAAACCTGCTGTTCATTAATTTCATTTGGTGGCCCCTAGTTCTTATATTATGGGAACAAGTAAATAACTTATCTTTCTAAAATATATTTCACCCAGTATGGTGGATATTTGAAAGATAACACATTCAAATACTATGAGAGAAAAGGGCAGCTTTCAAGTTATTCCTCTAGAAGAATGGGAAGTTTGTGATTAAACAATGGTATTATTGTTTTTTTTTTACATGAAGGTATAAGCATCATGCTTTCAATATTAAAACTTTCCTGTGCACTAGAGGATATGCACAAGTATATAAATGCATAAATACTAAACTAAAACAGGCTTAAGATTAGCAGCCATGTTAGACTTTATCCGTAAACAGGAGGAGGAAGACTTTGTAGCACCTTAGAAATAAACTAAAACAAATAGAGGGGAGCTGAATTTATTCCTTGTTTTGAGCAGTGCTCAGTAGATGGCGCTTGAGACACGCGTGGAGCTGGTCTATTAGCTTCATTCACATGCCGACTTGTTATTCAGTCTTGTAAAAAGGCTTTTTGTCCTAATGAATGGGCCGATCTGCCTTTTCCCCTTTGGGGGAGCGGTGCGGCACAGTAAGTGTTATCCAAGATTACCGTAATTTTAAAGTCCCAAATACTACTATGAATGAAAACTGAGTTTCAGCCCACCGTTACTTTCTTTCTCACCGGAGTTTACTAACTTGTTGCAATCTCTCTCTCTCCCCTCCCTCGCTCTCGTTGCTCTGAAACTAACATATGCATTTTTTCTTGTGTGCCTGTAGGCTGTAATCGGAAATAAACAACAGTATCAGAAGATATGGATTAACTCCTTTATTTCAACAGTAAATGCTAGATAGTTTGACCACACAGATGTGAGTCCCTTGGTTGCTTCCCCCCTCCCCAGGAATTTAGATTCTTGCTATTTGTGCTCTATGTGTTTATCCTTTGAAAGGCACTGGAGGCAAGATCTATCATTCTGTTTCCAACGTGTAAATTACAGATGTCAGACCATATTAATTTCTGTGCTGAGTTTTGAAAATGTGATTTAGGTAAAACTTAAAGGAAGTAAAGCAGGACTTTTAGAGGGGGATTTTCAAAGGCACCTGTGTGATTTAGGAGCATTGACCTGTGATCTTAAACCCCCTAGGCGCTTTTGAAAATTCACCCTTCAATTTGAAGAACATGTTACAATTTGTCAGGATATGAATTCTTTAATATATCAGTGTCAGGATGGCAATTTTCCATAGACTTGCTCTAGTTGAGTCAAGAGGCTAGGGGATTGCTTGGCTAGATTCAGGAGTTAGCACACAAACCACGAATGCAGGATAAAATACCAAGCAGTAGCCCTTTCAAATGTGTTACTTTTGATGCTCAGTTGGCGTTTCAGATTTGACTGGTTCAAGACGACTCAGGTTTTCGAATTTCCCCATTCCCTGGTACGATGAGTGAATTTCTAACCAAGGCCAACTTCTCTCTCATTGTCACATGTTATCACCCACATAAATCCGAAGTGAAATACATAAACAAAGACAAGCCATCATCCCAAATCGAGACTATTTATTGCTCACAAGTAAAATGCATTCTCAAAAAAAAAATTAGTGAAGCCATTTATACATTTGGGGATTAGACATTTAAATTTTACTAATTCAGTCTATCTTTCTCAGTCAGTAGACACGTTACAACAGGAGGAAGTGTGAATAAAGATTCAAGGTTCAAGGTAATTTATAATCAGTATTGTGAACAATGACCTTTACAGAGGTAAAATAAACTCAATTAAATTTATTCTACCAATAATATACCAGTAATTTAGAGAACTACTCAAGGCAAGAATGTGCTTTCCAGGCTATCTCAAGGGAACCGCAATTTGATTTGCTTAAGTGTGAATATAAATCCAATAGGTAAACAAGTGTAGGTATTACATGACAGCTGTGAGCTTCTCTAGTAAACACTTAGTGGCAAACTTGCATTCTGGATGTCAGATGTTTCTAAATAGTAGCACAGGTTGTTTTCGGTAGGATTTACTGTGTTCTGTAAAACAGTACATTAATCAGTACATGAATAAGTAACCATCAATACTGTAATAAATTATATATTCCAGGAGATTATAAAAATTATATTTAAAAAACAACAGTAACAAAATAACAACATAGCTGTTATAGCCCTTTTTATCGGTAAGCCCCAAAGCATTTTACACGGGAGGTGGGTATTATTTCCCTCTTTTTACAGATGGGGAAACTGAGGCACAGAGAGGTGAAATAACATTACCAAGGTCACCCAGCAGGCAAATCAATGGCAGAGTCAGGAATACAAGCCAGGAACTAATGTGTTGATAGTGTTATTCTTGCGAAGTTAAAACGTATGTATTGTTAGTTTATGTATATAAAGAGGTATTAAAGATAAACCATTTCCCCTTATCATTCCAGTTTCTTTACTGGATAATGCACTGTTAACAAGATACATATTATCTCATATAGGTGACAGACCTTGTTAGGATATTAGTTTCCTATTGCCACTTCACCATTTTCTGCACGTGTTCAATCATTAATGTTGTTTTCCTATATTCCATAATCTTTTAATCCTGTATGCCAAATATACCATGATTATTGTTTTAATAATATGAACACTGCAAGTCTGTTCCATGTCTTTTGCTAGCATTCAGAAAATATAAAGATAGAGGATAATTTCCAGACAGTATCATGGCAGCTAGCACTATTTCACTGTATTGCTATAACCCGGCTCTTGACATTGGAAATTTAAAATTCCTCTAGATGTTTCTCCATTGTACAATATTTGTACAGGTGCATCGCATTGAACGAATGGATCTCGCTGAAAATGCACGGTACGATTAGGAAATCAAACGTGAATCTTTTATGACAAAAGCATCCAAACTCACAACCATCTCAGTACTGTAGTCTAAGACTTTTCGGGCGACCCATAGGGGTTCAATAAAGATGTTGAGCATGTTGTTTAATGGAAGAGCCAGGCACTCTGGTGATAGAATCTATGCTGCACAGACCCAATCATCACTTACAATATAGACTGATTTGCCATTGGTGTATTACAACACGGATACATCTCAGCTTTTCCTATATACTTAATCCAGACGAATTGTAGGTGAACTATCACATACCAAAAACTCAAGGCAAAACATTCTTAGTCTGTTGGCCAAACTCTCTTTGAACTCGAGAAAACAGACACAATTGGATAAGATGTTTGAACCTAGGTCCATCCATTCTATCCCCACCCCCTTTAAAGCTAGTCAGTTTCAAGAGTCACTCCAGAATGTTTTGTTTCCTAAGGAGAGTCTACGTGTTTTCAGCATGCAATGCTGGACAGCTCCACATCCCCCCCCGCCCGCGCGATGCATGGGCATTAGAGCCAGTGACATGGACTAGGTAGCTCCCTGGGCCAGAGGCAGAAGTAGCCAGTTAATAGCATCCCTAGGCGGTTGGTGTATCACTCCGCCCTGAGCTCCAGCTGGAAATGATAGCAATTCGGAGCAGAACAGGTGCGGAGGATGCTTACGATCGCCTCTTCTACCGGCGACCGAGCCAAACGGCCCTTCCTCTGGCGATGAAGAATTCCTCCCATCCACGACCACAACGCATTCAAACTTCACGCATCCAACCCTATGGGCTCGACGGCTCCTCCCAGCAGAGGCGGAGCTGGGCGAAGGTAAAAATGGAAGGACTGAGGCAAGAGAAGACCCAGCCTGCCTCCAGCCCATCAGCTGGGCTCTGTCAGAAAGGGACTGAAACACAGCACGGGAAGAGGCTGGGGATCATCAAATCCCGCGGAAGGAGCTGTACAGTTCCCCAGACCTTGGAAGGCTGTACTGTACTCTCTTCTCTTGGCAGAGCAATGAAGACCCGGCTATGAAGTTATGCCCGTCCCATCACTATCCCCGTCTGACCAGCTGTGAGACGGGACTTCGGGATGCGCCCTTCAGCACAGTCGGTAATGATCAAGAACAGAAGGCTGCGTTCTGGATCTCGTGAATTTTCCCTCAACTTCCCAATGGGCAAGCGACTGTCCTGACTCCGAAGAAGCGGCTTTGAGTAGAGAAATGACCCAGCTGAAGGTCTCTCTCTTTTAACTCTCCAGCGCTTGCCCGCAGACAATCCCCCCTGTTGCGTTTTTGGTGGGAGAAAACTTGGAAGGAAGAACCGACAAGATTTTCTTTGCTGACTCAGAGACAAATCCTTGTGCTGTTTCCCATTAGAGTGGGTATCTCTGGAGCTGGGAGGATGGCTGGGGAGCTCCCCCTCAACCTCACCGTGCAGCCCCAAGGAGAAAATGTCAGCAATACTTCGGTGCCAGGGGTGCAGCTGGAGGCAGATCTGTCCCCTTCCCGGGGCACGGCGGTGTTTATCATCCGCTGTGTGATCCCTTCGCTCTACCTGCTCATCATCACCGTGGGCTTGCTAGGTAACATCACCCTGGTGAAGATCTTCATCTCCAACAGCGCTATGAGAAGCGTGCCCAATATCTTCATCTCCAGCCTGGCCGCCGGAGACCTCTTGCTGCTGGTGACCTGCATGCCGGTGGATGCCTCCCGCTACCTCTTCGAGGAATGGATGTTCGGGAAGGTGGGCTGCAAACTCATCCCTGCCATCCAGCTCACGTCGGTGGGCGTGTCCGTCTTCACTCTCACCGCCCTGAGTGCAGACAGGTAAAATGGCAAGACGCCTAGAGACGTCATTCTGTGCAAGGCGTGTGTGTGTGTGAGTGTGTGTGTGTGTGAGAGAGATTTCTGCTCTACAGGAGCAACTAGCTGCCAGATATGAATACCAGAACTATTCTGGTTTCATAGGAATGCTGGTGCATCAAAATGTTCTGTTTTGACATGCCCTTGAATTATACACCTTGATTTTGGTTCCCAAAGCAGCCATACCTATTTCATCCATTCCACACATACAGAAAAAACAACAAACATACAAATTCCCTCCCTGTTTCCCCCCAAGAACCAACACATAAAGAGGAAAGGGCTTATTCCTGCATCTCTTTCTGCTAAATGATTTAAAGAGAATTCAAGGCTATCAAATCAGCTCCATGAACATTTTCAAAAGTTTGTAAAGGAATAGCGGATAAAGAAAAATACACTTTCTCTCTCCACCATCCCTCATGTCCTAATCTGACAACTCTTACTCACAGTGGTAGTGTTTATTCATGTGAGTAGCCATATTGACTCCACTGGGAGCATTCCCAGGTGTATTATTTGCTTGAATAAGGAGGGGATTTCAGGCTCAGGTCCTAAATGACAAAAGTAATGCAAAATGACTGACTGTGTCCTTTAAATTATCATCTTTTTTTCTTTCCTGTTTTGAACACATTTCTTCAGCTACAGATGAAAGTTCTTGAACTCCTTCAGGCAAAGTTCTCACTGACTTCTGTGGGAGTTTTATCTGAGCATGTGCACATATGACTGGCTTGAAATGTATAACATTGACAAAGGTTTGTGTGGGGAAATGTATCTTTAGCTTTAGCACAAGTTTTTGTTGTTGTTTTCTGTTTTGTTTTACCTTTTCCCTTCAGGTTGGTATAAAACAATTTTATTTCAGTTTTTCAGCCAGTTTTCAAAAGAGCCTAATTTCTTCTAAGAGGTTGATCCAAAAGTCCCTCAAAGTCCGATTAATTTCAGTGGGCTTTGAATCAGGCCCTATATTATTACTTTTGTATAAAGCATCCAGTCTATATTCATGTTTTGTATTTTTGACAGCAACTTGTGAAAGATCCTTAATGGAGAATGTAACACTCTGATTTCATCAGTTCAGAAATCTACCTCAAACTGCCTCATATAGAAAGTAGACATGCAAAATATTCTTTTGTTTTAAAAAGCACTGTTGTGATATTCTAGAATCTAGGTGATATGGAAGGAATGTATTTGCAAATCAGAGATTTGTCAAATCACCAGTGAAATAGTGGAGGAGGTATAGTGGTTCAAGTTTATTTTATTTTATTTTTGAGATACAACTTCTGAGTCATCCTAAATTCAATATTATTATACATACAGGTTTGTATCCTCATTATATTAATAAAGATGTATGAAAGTAATAATAATGCTGAAGTCATGACGACTGCATATATTTTAGTGTTGACATTCTAGAAAACAACAATACACAACCACATCAGCCACACCATCAGGGACTCATTCACCTTCACATCTACTAATGTTTTATATTCCATCCTGTGCCAGCAATGCCCCTCTGCTATGTACCTTGGCCAAACTGGACAGTCTCTATGTAAAAGAATAAATGGACACAAATTGGATATCAGGAATGGTAACATACAAAAGCCAGTAGGAGAACACTTCAATCTCCCTGGACATTCTATAACAGATTTTAAACTAGTCATACTTGAACAAAAAAACGTCAGAAACAGATTTCAAAGAGAAACTGTAGAACTAAAATTAATTTGCAAATTTAACACCATTAATTTGGGCTTGAATAGGGACTGGGAGTGGCTGGCTCAACACAAAAGCAGCTTTGCCTCTCCTGGAATTGACACATCTTCATCAATTATTGGGAGTGGACTACATCCACCCTGATCGAATTGGCCCCGTCAACACTGATTCTGCACTTGTGAGGTAACTCCCTTCTCTTCATGTGTCAGTATATAATGTCTGCATCTGTGATTTTCACTCCATGCATCTGAAGAAGTGGTTTTTTATGCAGGAAAGCTTATGCCCAAATAAATCTTAGTCTTCAAGGTGCCACCGGACTCCTTGTTGTTTTTGTGGATACAGACTAATACGGCTACATCCTGATAGCAATACACACTATGTCTTGACTGCATAAAATATTTTTATTACAGGTGGTTCCTTTCACATTTTAGAGGCTTATATTGTATTATGAGTAGTAGAAATGGGAGTGATTTCTTTGATAAAGCTGATCATATTATTTGACAGCTGTGTGTCTTCTTTTCTTCTGTAAAGTATCATTTACTGGGGATTTATTCACTTGTTAAATAAATTACCAATCTCAATCTAACAGTCTTTACTCAGCAAAAGCTTCCATTGACTTCAGTTGACTGAGTCGTTATTACTTTTGGACGCAATCCAACTTTCCTTAAAGTCAATGAGAGTCTTGACTTAATAGGAGTTGGAGAGGGATCTTTCAGCTCTATCCTGCACTTTTGTAGACCTTAAGCTTAGACCATTGAACTAAATGGAAAGCATTCATGCTGAAGGAATGCTGGGCTGATCTCCAAAGAAGTTACAGGGGCCTCATTATAGTTTACTACATGGTTAGTTTGGTGCACAGTAAACACACTCTTTTTCACAGATATCCTTTAAAGACTTGTACTTTTTACTACATCTATCTATCTATCTATATATATAAAAGTCAAGTGGTATATGTATGTATGTATGTATGACAGCGAACTCCTCCTGCACCGTCTGAGCCAGAGACTTGAAATTTGGTACAGTGAGGGGTCTTGGGGTCTAGATCCTCGTAAGGGTTGAAAAATTTTCGGATCTCACCTCTGACGCCCCCCAGGGGTGAAAGTCTTTCAGGGCCAATCACATCGGCTGGGCGGTTAGGTGCTGATGATGTCATAATACCCCCTCCAACAGACACTGCACTCGCTCAGCTCACCCCTCCCTCCTCCAACGGAACCCTGGAAATCCCTCAGTTCTCTGCCCCTCCCACCTCCCAACGGAACCCCGGACTCCATCAGCCCCGTGCCCCCCCCACCTGCAAAGGTCCCCGGAATCCCTCGGCTCTGGGCCCCCCCCCTGCGCCGGATCCAAGTTGGGTTTGGTGGGACGGTAAGTGAGGTGGGGGTGTTGGGTTCGGTCGGGGGTGAGGTGGGGGTGTCGGGTTTGGTCGGGGGGTAAGTGAGCCGGGGGGTGTCGGGGTTGGTCTGGGGGGGTGGGAAGGTGTCGGGGTGGGTGAGGGGTGAGGTGTGGGTGTTGGGTTTGGTCTGGGGGGGAAGGTGTCGGGGTGGGTGCCCAGACCAAACCCGACACCCCCCCGGCTCACTTACCCCCCGACCAAACCCGACACCGCCACCTCACCCCCCCCACCAACCGCAACACCCCCTGACCAACCCCAACACCCACACCTCACCCACCCCGACACCTTCCCACCCCCCCCAGACCAAACCCGACACCCCCCGGCTCACTTACCCCCCGACCGAACCCGACACCCCTACCTCATCTCCCCAAGCAAACCCCCCATCCCCACCTCACCCCCCACCAACCACAACACCCCCTGACCAACCGCAACACCCACACCTCACCCACCCCGACACCTTCCCACCCCCCCAGACCAAACCCGACACCTCCTGGCTCACTTACCCCCCGACCGAACCCGACAGCCCCACCTCACCCCCCAACCAACCGCAAAACCCCCTGACCAACCCCAACACCTCACCCCTCACCCACTCCGACAACTTCCCACCCCCCCAGACCAAACCCGACACCCCCCCCCCCGGCTCACGGTGCACTGTGTAGCACACAGATTATTAAATACACTGTTCGGTCGGGGGGTGAGGTGGGGGTGTCGGGTTTGCTCAGGGGGTGAGGTGGGGGTGTCGGGTTTGGTCGGGGGGTCAGGTGGGGTTGTCGGGTTTGGTCGGGGGGTAAGTGAGCCGGGGGGTGTTGGGGTTGGTCAGGGGGGGTGGGAAGGTGTTGGGGTGGATGAGGGGTGAGGTGTGGGTGTTGGGGTTGGTCAGGGGGTGTCAGCTGTCTGCCCCCTCCCCACCTCCGACTGACCCGAGCAACGCCGGGCACTTATGCTCGTTGTAACTAAAAAAATTTCTGATCTATCATTACCATGAGAATCAATAGAAAATACTCAGAGTGACCTAAGGCGAGATTTGTGAATTGATCTTTTTTTAGCTTTAGGAGGAAAAAGACATCAAATTCATCCATTTAAACTTCAGGGGGCTAAGTATAAAAAATAACAAAATATTCAGAGCTTTTTTAAAAAGCATGCCTATATTTACTATTTGGATTGTATAAAAGGAGTTGGGAAAAACTGGAATGGGAGGGTGTAAATATGTCAATAGTGTGATTAATAGTAATCATAAATTTGGAAATTCCCTACATCAAGTGACATGTGTTACAAGAATGGTGATTTCTGAAAATAAAATATTACAAGGGTTGACTTCATACATCACCATGGATTGAACAGTATGATATTTGAGTACTGAGCCTTGTTATGGATGGGGGTCAATTATGTATTAAATTTCCTTTTTCTTTCTCCATGTAAACTTCCTGTAGAAATTGTACTGCATGATGATTAGAAACAATTATATCTTCAAAATGCCCAGAAAACAAGTTTCAATGTGTCTGGAAGCCAAGTAAAAAACAAGTGGGATTCTGTTGAGTTAAGGATAGTGGACCAGATTTTTAGAAATTGTAAATGGAGCTATGCTGATTTACACCAGCTAAAGATTAAGACCAACATTTCCAGCTTCCTTTAACAATACTATGGACTACTGTTTATAGTTCATTCTCTTTTGCATGGTCACATTTTTCTAATATTGTGATAAAATATAATTCTGCTGTTTTCTCTAGATTTCTTTGTCTTTTTAACAAATGGTTAAAGTGCAGAGGGTTAAATGCAGCCCTTGTATAACTCCACTGAAATTAGACCAAGCATAAATCGGGTCCTATCAGCATAGATACAGAGTGACTTATTCTTCTTGTTTAAAAGCATGACCAAAAGAAAGCACTAATTAGGTGGCTATTAGGGTAATTGAATAATGGTTATGGTTGAAATTCAGGCTCCACTGCAGTTAATAAGAGTTTTGTCATTGACTATACTAGAGCCAGCATTATAACTCCTACATTTTAATAGCAAAGCCCCATCATCAGTTTGGCCCAGATCCAAAAGCATTTAAGTACATGCTTTCTGGATCAGCACCTTACATCATTATTAAGATTTGAATAGCTCAGCTATTGAATACAATATTACTTTTAATCTTCTATGGCTTCAAGTAGCATTTCTTGGAACTAAGCACTAGTAGATGTAGAAATGGAGAGAAAAACAACTACAGTTCTATATGATCTTAAAAATATATGAGTTCGGTGCTGGTTTCTGACTTTATGATAGAAAACAAAATGCTTGTTCAGTCACTTTATACCTCTATTTATTTCTTACATTGTCAGATACTCAATTAAAAGAACAGGATGAGGTCTTTCAGCAATGATGTCAAAGTCCTTTACTAGAGTATGGTGGGCACCGAAATATCCTATAGCAGCTACTGGGCTTGTATCCTTAAATATTTGCCTTCCCACCAGACCATAATGTCATTTTATGAGACATAGACCACAGAAAGTGGTATTTTCATGAGTAATGTCATATCACAATGTCAGCATTTGCAGAGCTGCAACATCATTACAAGCAATATTGTCTTGTGGACTGTATCCCATAAGTTATGGCATATAAAACATCAAGCATCAGTTCAGGCATCTTGACGTCAGGAACTTATACATCTGCATCTGGCCATGAAGTTCTTTTCTGAATCAGTCTAGCAGATGGATACTAACAACTCTAATCAGGAAACAAGAGGGGTTGAAGCTAGTTCTCTGGGACAGAGGAAGTTCTGCAGGAAGATAGCTTAAGATGAGTTATGTGTTGCTGTTGTAAACAATAAGTTAACAATAAAGGGAAACCCCAGAAAAGGGTCATTGTGTATTTTATGCAGGTGAGGATCAGAATGTCACCTACTTATAGTATGAAAAGCACCAAATCATCCCATTTGTTTTTGAGTTATAACCCTTTCACACAGCTTTACTGAATGTACAGGAGAATTATTCAAGGAAAAACATTGGTATGAAAATTGATCTTTGAAACAGACTGAGAAATCAGCTAACCTGAAACATTTGCAAGTTAAGTACGAATAATGCAATTCAGATCAGATACCGCTTCTTTTTGCTGGTTCTATTCTTTCTTTCTCAACCAGTTGTGTTCAACATGTCCCGTTGAAGTCCCAGTACAGACCATGTACTGAATGAGCTTCTCTAACATGCTTCTTAGGAAATATCCATTTCCTCTAGGTTAAGAACATGTGATTTACTCTATTGGATCATACTATCAAGATCAGTACTCGGCCTCTAGCAGTGCTCCAAAGTAAGGTGAAAAAGAAGCCCTAGCTCTTTGGGCAATGCTATCCAGGGGGAAACATTTCTTACTGACCATACTGATGATGAGATTTATTTATAGAATAAATAGTGAGGATACTTAGCTCTTATGTATATATATTGTAAGGAGATCCGTCCATTGCCCGCTCCACAAATAGGCAGGAGACTTCTCTGTGGCTTCACGAGTGTCCTTTATTTATAGTGCAAACCCCACCCCTTTGTACAGCTTTAACAGTGCTGGCTTAATACCTGCACAGGGAGACAGACCACAGCTCAGGAATCAACCCCCTTCCTGGCTCAGAGGGATCCAGAGTCTAAGTACTCCTCCCTATGCTGACTCCCTAGCTTCCTCTCCACCACACCCACCCTGGGCTTCCTTCCTGCCGGGACTTATATCCCCCAGGGAGGTTTCCAGGTGCAACAAGTTGAGCTTGATCCGTCTGCAGCCCAGGTGGCTGATTAGCCTTCCCCTTCAGGCAAAGCTTGCAGAGGCTTCTGTGCTCTTAAAGGGGTGGCAGGGCTGACTCATCCGCTCCTGGCCAGCACCCTGCCACTATATATATATATATATATATATATATATATATATATGATCATATAATAGCTATGTATCTTCACTACTTATTCTACAGATTACACACACACACACACACACAGAGTGACTGATTTTTATATATATCTTACCTAAAATATAAACATATGTTGCATCATTGCTTTACATTTCAGAATTGCATCAGGAACAGACTATTTCTAATGTGTATTTTGTTATAGAAACATCCATTCTTTCAGGCTTTATGGTTTTGGTTTTAATTTTTTTGTATGTCATTTTTCATTTTGTCTCCTCTATTTCCTATTGTGTGTGTGTGTGTTGTCCCTTTTGTATTATCTATTGTTTTTTCCACACTAATGGTCTACCTTTTGTTTTATTGTTCAATACTTCATTTACACATTGATCTCTTTAATTGTGTATTTTTGTTTTCTCTCCATACTGTCTTTATTTTTGTTAAAGCACTTTTGTGTCTTTGGTTCTGTTCTTAGATACAATAAACAAATCCACAAAAATCTAGGTGGATGTCTCTGTGTTGCTAGCTTCTGCAGAAGATGCAAATGAAAAGGAATCTGATATGTTGAAAAGGGGAGAATGAGGCAACGCGTATGGAAAAGGTGAAAAGGTGGATAAGGCAACCATTTCCTTTCATTCAGGACTTTAAAATGTAAGGCCAGATCCTCAGCTGCAGTACATGGACATGACTGACATCAACAAAGCTGTGCTCATTGACACTGCCTGAGATTGGTCACAACATTTCTGAAAATCAGGGGGACATGTTATCGTCTAGCTGCTCTTCAATTATTCTGCCTATCACTGGCACAGGGCTATTCCTGAATTTAGAAAGGAAACCTGGGCAATGGTTTTACTACAGTAATAGTTTTATAAGGGCAAACTGTAATTGAACAGATTTTATACCATAGGCTTCTGCCGCCAGACATTTATGCTTCTGTGCATCTAATATGTTTTATCGACCTTCTCCTCTGGTAGTCGTGCCTTTAGGAGATGAAAATTGATTGTCTTTATTCCGGCATGTGCATAGCAATAGTGTGCTTCTTGACCCACTGCCTAAGCGTGAGCAGTAGCAATGGCCACACAGTATATTATATTGAGGTGGGTATACATACACACCTTGAAATGATGTTTATATAAATTATGTATTAGTGGGAAAGTTATAAACAGACTATGCTGAAGTTGTTTCACTTTCCCTATTTTCTGAAACCAAGCTCTTCGGATGTACTGGGAAGTTTTGGGAAATCATTAGTTCACTAAGGACCTTGACTTCAATGGCTTCGGAGCAGGCACATAGTGAGGGCAAGGGAAAGAGGAATAAACCCAAAAGGCTTCACTCCCTTCAAATGCCTTGCCCATTCAAACCTCCAGGACATGAGACTCTTAGGAGCCAAAAAGTTATTTAGCCCGAACTTCCAGTCTAGTAATAGACTAGATAGGGGTGTAAAATGGGTGTTGTGGAATGAAGAATCAGGCCCTTAGGTTTTGCTGGTTTTGCAGTCTCTGTTAGCCTTTCTGACCAGATTCCATATTGAACCAAATCTGTTATGGCACAGTCAGTTCTGTAAAATGTGCCTATCAGTGAATTTTTGGATGCATGTATATGCTTAAATATCATTACAATAGAGAATATTTGAAAATACTCCATTCATTCTTTCACCATCACCCTCCTCAGGAACAGGCTTGAACAAATAGATAAAGATGTCTTTTATCAGTCAGTGAAAGGCTGTGCAATAGCAGGTAAATGGATTCAGGCCAGTGGCAATAAGAGGCTTTGGGTTTCCATGGATCTGCAAGTTGGCTTCTTGCTGCAAGGCTTTTGTTAGCCTGTAAGGAGTACAGTAGGTTTATTTTAGATGAGAGGTGGAGGCAGAGGCAAGAGAGTAAAAAAAAAGGCAGAGAAATGTTCCCATCTTCCTGTGAAACTCCAGATATAGAGCGTGGGGGGAGGGTTTGAGTAAAATCAAATTGTACTTCCCACCCGCAAGGTGATCATATTTTCAAAATAAAAAACGGGGGCATTTTTATGGTGACACCTTTTAAGGTGGAGAAATCATCATAGCAAAGACAAGAGTATCTTTTTAAAAAGTGTCATGCTAGGCTATTGCTGCTGCCAGTTTCTGGCTCAACAGGACCAATTTCTTGGAGTGGCAGATTTTGTTTCCCCAGAAACGTATCATGAAACACTGAACACGTGTCACTGACATTTACTTTGAGCATATGAACAGTTTTAATCATGTCTCCCATTCATTATCTCTTTACACATCAAATGATCATTCCACTGGTAAATGCAGAGCCAGTTCTACTCAGCAAAGTAGAACAAGCATTTTATACCTGTTAAAAAACAAACAGCACCAAGTGGATAGACTGATTCTATGAAAAACTGAGACATTTCAGGTGTTCTGAAAGAACTTCCCAGAACACTAGCACATCATATGCTTAAGGTCATTTTCTCCTGTATTGAATAGTCAAATTCTGCTCATCTTACTCAGGCAAATAGACTCATTAAGTCAATGCAGGTGCTCATGTAAGGAAAGCAGGATTTGCTTTAGAGGGTTTACTTTTTCACCCTCCCGGTCCAAAATTTCTCTGCATAATTTACTACTGGACACTGACTCTGTAAAAAGTGCTGAGTTACAAAACCTTAATTCTGTATTTAGACTCCTGACGACCATTTGTATTGTTGAGCTAAACAATGTCTTCTTATAGTTCAAACCTATATGTAATCACACTCCAAATAAAATGCCAGAAGTAAGATGAGCACGGCAAATGACGTTTAGGGGGACTACCCATGGGCTAAGCACTGATCCCGTTATCTTAAAAAGGAAGCTATCTAGCTAAGTAGGCTGTACCAAAAAACTTCCCCAATAGCTTTAAACCATAATCCAAATACAAATCACAGTAATATGTGTGGCAAGGTACTGGCCAGGAGTGTCTGAGCCAGCCCTGCCGGCCCTTTAAGAGGGAGAAAAGCCCTCTGCAAACCTCCCTTGCAGGAAGGATAATCAGCCACCTGGCTTGCAGGGCAATCAACAGGGATGAGTGGCACCTGGCAGCCTCCTCAGGGGGATAAAAGGCCTGCCAGGAAGCAAGCCCAGTGTGGTGGGGATGGTATAGATAGAGTGAGGTGGTGGTTGGAGCTAGTCAGAGCTGTGTGTTGGAGTTGTAAACTGTAAGCTGGACTATATAGAGTCTGAAGAGCTGTAAGCTGAAGACTGGATTGTATAAAGCTGTATATATTGGTGGTGGGGTCCTGCACTGTGATTAAAGAGCACTGTTTGAAGCAAAGAAGGGTTTCCTGCCTGTGTTCCTGAGAGGGGTGAGAGAGCGGTCTGTCACATATGACAACAATTTACAATATTCTGCTTTAAATTACATCTCAGTGATCAACACCTTTTCTTTTCGAGTCAATAATTGGGACGATTAACAGCTCTAAGATTCTCAGATAAACACGATCTGTGTTTCAATCTGTTTCAAAAGCAGCAGGAATGCAATATAACCAGCTATAACTTTTGCATCATCTATGTTTTTACAAATGCATTCAAATTGCAAAAACATTCACTCTTTCCATGATGGGGGGATACCGCTGTCTCTATAGCTGCAGGGCCGTTACGGCGCTTGCCTTTCTAGAAAGAAATCACTTCATAACACCTCAATTTGGGCCAGATCCTCAGCTGATATAAAGAGCCATAGGTCCAATGACGTCAATAAAATTATGGAGCTGGGGGGGATGAGCTGATATCTTCTGAGCTTGTCTTTCACCAACAGACGTGGTCCAATAAAAGATGTTACCTCACCTAAAAACCTGGAACAAACATGGCTATGATGCCACTGCAAACCATAAGTTATGCTGATTTACACCAGCTGAGGATGTGGTGTGTTAGCACTGTATATATGTAAGGAGTGAGAGCCTCTCTGTCCCATTTACACAGGACATTGCACTTAATTGTTTGGCTTTACTACAGACGTTTACTTATATGGTCAGCTGCATTGTTAATAAAAGTAAAGGAAATCCCTGTACAGTGAAACCTCGATATAACGGACTAATTCGGGCGAGGGGGTGTCCGTTAAAGCCGAAAGTCCGTTATTTAATAATTTTTTAAAATTATTAAATAATGGACTTTTGGCTGACAATAGACACCCCCCTCGCCCGAATTAGTCCGTTATGTCGAGGTTTTACTTTTATCACGGCCGGGAGCCCGGCTGCTGGGACCCTGGCGGGAGCCGTCAACCCACCCGCCCGGGTCCCGGCTGGGGGGGGGGTAGTTGACAGCTCCCGCCGGACTTCCCGCTCCGGGGAGCCCGGCGGGAGCTGTCAACTCGCCCGCCCGGCTCCCCGCAGCAGAGAGCCGGGCGGGAACTGTCAACCCCCCCCCCCCCGGGTCCCCGCAGGGGAGAACCGAGTGGGAACTGTCAAAGCCCCCCCCCGCTCCCCCTGCAGGGCGCAGAGAGCGGGGCGGAAACTGTCAAACCCCCCCCCCGCCCCGCCCGGCTCCCCGCAGCGGAGAGCCCGGCGGGAACTGTCAAACCCCCCTACCCCGCCGGGCTCCCCCTGCAGGGAGCCGGGTGTGTGTGTGGGGGAGTTGACAGCTCCCGCCGGGCTCCCCGCTGCGGGGAGCCGTGCGGGAGCCCCCGAATAATGGATTTCGGATGCATCGGAAATTTTGTCCGTTGCGTCCGAAGTCCGTTAAATCGGGGTCTGTTAAATCGAGGGTTTACTGTAGTTCCATATCCCTGGACAATATTAATTACGGTTCTTTGTAAAGAGCTTGAAGGGATTTTCTTTTGTAAGGTACAGACAAATGGTTTTCATTACACTTCTCAGACTGCTGTGGAACAGTTTGTGTGGATGGAGCTTGTCTCTAGAACATAATCCTGAACTGGATGTTTCTGATCATAGAGTCATAGACTATTAGGGTTGAAAGAGACCTCAGGAGGTCATCTAGTCCAACCCCCTGCTCAAAGATTGGACTAGATCCTCCTGATGTGAGGATCATTCTCCTTTGACTACTTTGTTGGTCCTTGTGTCTATTTATTTCTATGGTGTAGTTTTAAGGCCCGAATCCTGAACAGTAAAACACCCCCTGTCTTCAAAGGTACAAGATCAGGACCTAAGCAAATGAGTTATCTCAGTGTTCGGAGTACTGAGAAAATTTGGCATCATGTTTTCGACAAGGCTGCTTGTTAGTGCTGCCGGTCCATGAAACAGATCTCACTGGTGGCAAAGAGACAAGGAAAAGAATACCCTTCATTTTCAGAAAAGCAAAAGGGAAATTTCTGTTTTGTCATTGTGGTCGTTACCTTGATACCTGCTTTTCCTGATGGCTGACAAGCTGCCTGAAAGCGGTGGATTTGATGGCTTTGTAAGAGAAAAACCTAGTCCAGCTGTGAAGCTATACCCAAAAGGCATTGAGAGGTGTTTCACTGCAGGGTACAGTGTGTTTGGCAGGAAGTGAACTCAGTGCGGTGCAGAGTAGCACAGCAGTGGTTGGGAAGTCTGATGCCTGTAGTGATCGTATAGCTGTAGGTACTAGAGACTTCCTTTTCTTTTTTCTTGCTACTTCCCTATTCCAGTTTGGCAACGTTTAAAGTCTTCTTCCAAAACTCATGATTATACTCCAACTGTCATAAAAGTTGTTCTAAGTTCTGCTAAGATCCAGTCCCTGTTCTGAGTCTTTGGCCACCCTCTTGATCATCTTCCATCCACAATCATTGCAAAGGCCACCCTACCAACATAACTCTCAGGTCTCCCTGGACATATCTGTACCATTCTAGCTTCACCTCCCTCAACTTGTCTTCAGTTGGGGCAACTGGCATTAGGCCCGTCTGCTTCCACAGCTGGAGGAGACTGACTGAGCACCAAACTCTCAGCCCTTTTATCAGGGCCAGCTGGGCTCTAATTGACTGAGCCACAGCTGTGGCTGCTCTGCCTTCAGCTGCTTTATCCGTTGCAGCCCTCTTCTGGGCTGCTTTTCCCCAGCCACAACTCTCAGTAGGGCTGATTTAACCCATTCAGGACTGTAGCGGGTAATCACCGCACTACACTTACCATTTCCTATTCCATGTCTTTTCATAGGTATAAACAATGGGTCAGATTCTGCCACATGTTGAATGCCTCCTGGCAGGTACTGAGTTCCACACCCACTAACTTCAGTTGAAGGGCAGGGTTCTCTGCACCTCCCAGGATTGGGCCCTAGGGCAGAGAGTGAAGAATAATGCATCTATTTGAAAATGTCTGGGGAACTTAAATAGACCGGACACACTGATGAAATTTGCCAGCCTGACCACCCTTATTCTTCAGAACAGAAGCAAGGGGTTATTTTGTTTCCACAAGTCATCAGTAACCTGGGTTTCTGTCTCATCTCAAAAAGGACACCACCAACAGCACAGTACCCTCGAACACTGACTCAGTGATGGTTCAGGTGAAAGCGTGCCATCTACTGAATCACCAACATCAATTTCTGGCAGCATCTGGTTCAGGCCTAACACTACTTAACTGATGAGAGCTGACAAGACCACAGTCCCAGGCGGTGTGGCTGCAGCTAAAATAGTTCAATGTCCTATCACGAAAGAGGGAGAGGGGGAGAGAGAGAGAGAGAATTGAATTTATTAATACATGGTTTTCACAGAAAAAATGTCATGTTTTTTAAAAAATTGGCAGATGTAATGACCCAACATCAGCTCAATCAAATCATAAAATGAAACATATGGTTTGTCTCTGTATAATGAAATCAGAGAAGACAGAACTAAGAAAGATTGTTGACCAATAAGATCACAATTTGTATTTGGAAGCCTTCATGTTCTGCACAGAATTTTGCTGTCTCCGTCATGATAGCATAAAACATTTCCATTAAGCCTGATGCCCAGTTCCTCAAAGGGATTCCACTGAAGTTAGGCGCCTCCAAACCTTTGACAGTCTGGGACTCAGGCTTAATGGAAATCCTTTATACTATATGATGGAGACAGAAAAATTCTGTACAGAACAAGAAAGTTTCCAAACACAAACTGTGGCCTTATTGGAAATCAATGGGAGTGAGCAGCGTTTGTGGAGCGGGGCGTATGTGGCCAGAGTGAGTTTCACAGCATATTTTGGAGAGAAACGTTGAACAACAGTGGTCATACCAAGCTTGCTGTTCCCCAGGCCTGAGTATAATTTGTTACCCAAAGACCTGATCCAAAACCCACTGAAGTCAATGGGAGTCTTTCCTTTGACTTCATTGAACTTTGGTTCAGGCCCCGAATGTCCATTATTTTCAACTACTTCATACCGTCTGGTTACATGCAATTTCTAAGTTCTACAATTGAAATGGTAAATAATGCCTGTTCTTGAAACACAGCCCTGAGCAAGGGGTGTGTGTGTGTGTGTGTGTGACACTGTATTATCCTCACTATCTTAGGAGTAGCCGCAGGAAACACTGTGCCCCAGAAACTTTTCTCTGGGGAACAGTTCCTCCAGTGCTTCTCTCTTGCATTGGCGTAGGAATCTGCCACAGCATTATATAGATTGTAAGCTCTGCAGGGTAGAGATCTCTGCAGGGTCTACTACTCTGTTAAGTGGGTAGACCATAGGAGCCAACTCTGGGGCTGGAGCACCCATGGGGTAAAATTAGTGGGTGCTCTGCACCCATGGACAACCAAGTTCCCCTCACTCCTGCCCCATCTTCTCCTCCTCCCCTTCCTCTGGGTGCGCTGCATCCTCGCTCCTCTGCCTACCTCCCAGCGCTTCCCTCCTGGCTGTTGCCAAACAGCTGGGCAGGGAGTTGGAATAGGGGCAGAGTTGGGGTGGAGACTTTGGGGGAGGGTTGAAACAGGGGCAGGTGGGGCAGGGCCTCATGGAAGAGGTGGAGTTGGGGTGGGGTTGGGGGGAGTCAAGCACCCACAGGAAAGAGGGAAAGTCGGCACCTATGGGTAGCACAATGAGAACTTACTCTTGATTGGCCCGTAGGCATTACCATAATAAACATGATTAATAAAATAATAATAATACATGGCATAACCCACTCCTCCCTTGGTTTCCAGCCTGCTCTGAAAGCTGGCAAATAGGGGAGTGGTGCCATCTCTCAACCTCTCCTTCTCCACTCACTCACAGTGCAAGAGAACATTGGATGTTTAGCTCTGTGCCTGAGTCTACAGTTTAGGGAGATCTAATGCACCCATGTAGTGCTGGGGGCTAGAATAACTGCCCCCCCCCATGCTCCTGCCAAGAGGAGCAGGGTCAGAGTGCGGGGGCTTGCCCCACTCCACCTTCCCGGAGCGCCTGCTGGTGGGAGAACACGGTTGGAATGCAGGGTCTTCCCCTGATCCCTGGCAGGACCGCTGGATGGGCAGGTGCAGTGAGGCAAGCCCCTGTGCCCTGACCCCACTCCCCCCGGCAGGAGTACTGGTTTGCTGAGATAATTGGAGTGCAGGGGAGCCCATCTTTCCAGGGCCTCCCAATTTTGTCTGGGACCCCTGGGCACGAGTCCCCTTGGCCAAGTGGCTAATCTGCCACTTCACTCTCCTGTACTCTCTTGTGTGACTGATTTAGATGAAGCCACAATCCAGCCCTTGGTATCCATTTATCTAAAAGCTGACTTCTGCTTAGAGGTGGATGGAGAACATTTTCCCCCTCCTGTGAAAAATTGGGACAAATTCAAAATGTCAAAAACTAAAAATCTGGAAAAAAAATCAGTTTGGGTCAATCAAACCATTTCATTTCAGAAGTAATAAAGAGTCCCGTGGCACCTTAAAGACTACTTTAGTTAGTCTTTAAGGTGCCACAGGACTCTTTGTTTCTTCTGCTATTCCAGACTAACACGGCTACCTCTCTGATTCTATTTCATTTCAATAATTTCTGAAATGTTGTTTTGCTTTTGAAGATTTTGTATTTCTTAATTTTTTTAAACTATAATTAAGTTAAGATTGTTATGAACCAGAAAACTAGAATTTTTCATTTTGATAATGTAGAACTGAAACATTTCATCAAGTTCAAATGTCGTATCTTTTCAAAAATGTTTTAGTTGAGAAATGTATTCAAACCAACCCTTTCCAGCCCAAAATTTTAGTTTTGATGAATCAATTTTGTGAAAAATAATCTGGCCATCTGTACTTTTCTTTTGTTTATTTTACTTTACTGTGAAATGATATTCCTGTTCTGTTCTAAGTTCTTGCCTTTTGTATCCTATACTGTTTGTTAATTTATCAATCCTGGCAAAAGTAATATCTATTAATAAATACAGTATACTGTAATAAAAATATATTATATGTACATCTATGACACATCACATCAGAAAAATATAAGTTTTACATGTTACTTTAATCAAAGGCTTGTATTGCCTTTATGCATCAGACAGAATTTTTTTAATTATTATTATTAATTAATTATTTTCTCCCTTTCCAGGTACAAAGCGATTGTAAATCCCATGGATATCCAAACATCAAATGCAGTTCTGTGGACGTGTTTTAAAGCTTTTGCCATCTGGATAATCTCCATGATGTTAGCAGCTCCTGAAGCAGTTTTCTCTGAAGTGGCCCACATCAACGGCACAGATAACGTCAGTTTCAGGGCATGCATACCTTATCCCCAGACAGATGACATGCACCCGAAGATCCACTCTGTGCTGATATTCTTAGTATATTTCCTTATCCCTCTCACCATCATTAGTATCTACTACTATCATATTGCTAAGACTTTAATTAAGAGTGCACACAATATCCCTGGAGAATATAGTGAGCATTCTAAAAGACAGGTAAGCTATCTGCAGTGCTCTTGTATGGTGAAAGATTTATCTGCTGTACACATTTTAAAATAAAAACATAAAAGCTATAACATACATAGTATAGGCCTAGGATTATATTAAAATTCTCATAGGCATGGACCCAGGTCTGGTGTTCTCAAAAATCTCCCTGTTTTAAATCTTATTTTACAACAGTTCTAAGACTAGTTTGGAATGAGTATTTTTACTCGGTTACACAAAAAATACAAAGAAAAAGAAGCTGAAGTGTGTGTTTATTTCTTGTCTGTCATAGCCTTATAATAAGAAACAAAAATGATTCAATTGATGACATTAATTACTATTTATATTGATGTATGATATTGGTGATGAGTATGTGTTGTTGATTTAGCAATCTCTTTTGTATTCATTAAGAAACAGCATTTCCTGGAGCAACCAGTTGTAGCTTTCTGACCTCTGTATACTCGTCTCTTCCTGAAAGAAATCCAGTGCATTACAGAGTAATCTGTGGAAACAAACTATACAGGGCCAGATTCATCGGTGTAAAAGAACCTTGCAACTGGAAAATAAGTACTGAAATACATCAGAAAAGGCAGTTCTTGTAGGACTTCTATTCTAGCTGAAACCACAAAGTGCTGAAAATCCCTTGAGAAAACTTGTAGTCGTAAGGATTTCTTCTTGTTTCTAGAACAAAGTGGCTTGGATAAGCAGTCAAATTTGGGGGGCATTTCTGTGAATAGAAATGCTGACTCTACCAAGGTTCTCCACAATTCAAATTTAGTACTACCACTCTTCTTGGCATCCTCTCTATTACAATATGCTACAAATCTTTGAGACAGAGCATTTTAACAGCCAACTCAAATCAATGTGACATATCAACAAGCCATATCAGCAGCCTACTCATCAATGTAAATGACAACAGTTTTACTGTTCAACAAAGAAAATCTTTCTGAGGGAAAGTGCCTCAAAAGCATACATCCACTTTACAGACAGCTGAGATTGCTTAATAAAAGACCAACGGTGATGAAAAGAATTAGGTTGGGTATTTGCTGTCACATTTTAGATTGTTTCCTTTTCACCCCCTGAGAAGAGAGAAACATATTTTTAGACGGTAAATAGTTTAAAAGAATAATGAAAAAGTTTCCTGGTGTCATCTCTACTCAACATTTTATTTCTATTCTAGCCTGTTTCTTATTTAAAACACACACTTATCAGCACTGCATGGACCATTTTCTTATTCCATGAAATATAAAGAGCCATTTGTCTGATCTCACACAATGGAAAGTAAAGCTAATTCACATCACATTTCTGAAACTGCTAGAGATTCTTTAAAAAACAAAAACACATTTTTGCTTTACTTATTTGTTGAGTTTATTTATTAGATTAAAAAGGGGAGGACAGCCTGGCCTATGTACATATCACTTGACAAATGGTAAAGGATTCAGATTCCTGCTGCCAACCAGAGCTTCTCTGAGAAAGAGTACAGGCGAGAAACAGACACATCTCATATTTTCTGCCATCTTTGCAATTTACAGCTGCGAACAGTGAGTGTAAAATCCTACTAGATCAGAATGGTAGCATTTATACCCAATTTCCAACTCACGTTGCACAAGTGTACATGGTTGCACAAGGTGAAAGGCAGCGGAGAATCAGTTCCAGTAGAAGCAGGAAGCAATTCATAGGTCTAGTGTGCCCTACCTGGCACAAACTTTGCAGAGATAGAAAACAGCATGTTCTCCATGGCTGACTGAAACCTACTGGTTTGGGTTTGGATGGGTATTGGTGAACTATACTTACTGGTTTAGTTCACAGGGTTTTGCAACCCTCCAACACCCCCAAGTTCATTTGAGGTTTTTCTAGTAAAAAATAGAGCCAGAAAGCATGAATCCTCTGCATTAGCCCTCCTCCTCACAGCAGGCCCTGGCTCTTCCTACAGTTGAGGGAACACACAGTGGCTTTCTACCTTTATTGTCCTCAGGGGTTGGCCATCTGGCCTGTTCCCTCCATCCTGTTTTTATGTGAGGACCAGTGCGTAGGCCATATTCCCCCACATTTAGCCCTGTAAATGTCTTCAGAGGAACAGGTGGCCTGCAACTCTCGCTATTCTACAGCAATGCAATTGGGAACTGCTTCTCTAGTCTGACTTTGGATGCTTTACCAGACCTTTTACCACAGTCTGCATCTGAGACACCACTGAGTGCTAAGAGCGCCTGTTCTAGGGATTTCCTAAGAGAATGGTACAAGCATTTCAGCCCCAGAGGGAAATAATGGGATGTAAGTGCCATTGCATAGTTAATACTCCGTCTAATAATGTCTCTAACTTTCAAATCTTTTTTCAAATTAGCCATGTGCTGAGATATGTTCCAAAGGACTCTATTCTACCAGCTTACTGTGGTGGCTGAAAGCCTATGTATACTTGGAATATGAGTCCATCTTGGTGTACTTATCTATATATCAAACCCATATGTAAAGGCCAGTCTATCTAGTATAGCTGCAAGCAACTAAGGATTGGTTAATTAAAGTGAACTGTAAATGAGAAACAAAAGCAAATAAGATAGCAAAAGTAATTTAATTCCTAAAGGGGAGTAATTTTACTGATCTTATCTCAATTCATTGTTAGAATTGTTAGAATGTAAAGGGAAATGTTACACGTTTTATTTAAGTCTGTTATGTGGATTAGTTCTATTCCGTATTGTTAATTTGAATTCTGTTGATTTATCATTTTAGATGGAAACTCGAAAGCGTCTGGCAAAAATTGTTCTGGTCTTCGTCGGCTTTTTTGCTATCTGCTGGTTCCCTAACCATGTATTGTACATGTACCGCTCCTTTAATTACAGTGAGATTGACCCATCACTGGGACATATGATCATTACCTTAGTGGCCCGAGTACTGAGTTTCTGCAACTCCTGCGTCAACCCATTTGCCCTGTATTTTCTGAGTGAGAGCTTTCGGAGGCATTTCAACAGTCAGCTTTGCTGCAGGAGGAAATCTCACCGGGAGAGATCCACCAGTTATCTGCTCAGTTCCTCTGCAATACGGATGAATTCTCTGAAAAGCAATGCCAAGAACACTATGACAACCTTGACTCTACTGAATGGGCACAACCTAAAACAGGAAATGTCATTATGATTTCATCACTGCAGCACTTTACTTGGGAATAATTCTGAGCTTTTATTTCACAACCATGCCAATAGTTTAAGGTGCTTTCACTGGTCCTTGTAACAAAGGATTGATCCAAGTCTCTCAATTTGGGACAATTGCATATCTACCTTCTAATTACTTTAAAACAGAAATGATATTACTCAGAAGAGAAGAATGAGTGTTTCTAAGACTGTTTGATAAGGGACACAATTCTGTACATTTAACATGCAGGACAACAAAGATATGTTGTAAATAGCGGTTTAGCTGATCTGATGTTATTTAAAAAAGAATATTGATTCACTTAGCTGAACAAAGTTAGGGTAGATGATTTTTTATGACTATTGCTAATTACTCTTGTCCTGTTCTAAGAGAGTGTATGAGGAACACAACTAAAAATGATGCACACTCTGTTCATTAGAGCTGGGAGAGGTGGTTTTTCCAAAGCCATAGGTTCTAGATTCAGAAGAGTAATCAAAATGTTGTGAAGGCTGGATCTTCAGTTATGCAAATATGCATAGTTCCAGTCACTTGAATGGACCTCCAGCAATTTACGCCAAATACAAATTTGGTTTTTAGACACCCAAGTTCTGTTTGGCTCTGGCAGATCATGAGTTCTGGGAGGCTGCATTTTTGAATTTTATTCCTCTGGTATTATAGTCCTACAGGCAGGGCAAGAATTACAAGGCAGCCAGAATCTTTGTCACTTGCATAGTACAGGATTCCATGTAGTTAGAATTTTGAAAATGACAGTTCCTTTGAAAATTAGTTAGCTAACGTCAGGGGTAAAAGAATTTTGTAAAACTCAAAAATTTCCCAGAAACCAAAATTTCAAAATAAAATTAAATGGTTTTATGAAGCCTGTAAGCCCACTCGGTATTAAACACCTGCCGCTGGCATGTGTCAGCTGACAGTTTTGCAGGAGTTGGACTGTGGGGCTATACATTTGCAGTGTCATGTTAGGACTCAGGCTGGATTCTGAGCTCTGGGACCTTCTCCCATCACAGGATCCCACAGCTGGGACTCCAGCCCAAGCCTGAATACATACACTGGAAATTTACAGTCTCACAGCCTGAGCCCCATGAGTCTGAGTCAGTCGACATGGGTCAGCCACAGTTGTTTAATTGCAGCATAGATATAATTCAGTGGTTTCTACTTGGTCTATTGCTCATTATATTTCACTTCTAATTTCCTACTACCAAGTGCCATTGTTGATGTAAAACTACTATAAATTTTAACAGAAATGTTGAACACGCAGTATGGCAAGATTAAGGGTAATGTTTGGAAAGATCCCTAAGAGAGGTAGGAGCCAAATCCTATTTTCAAAAGTGTCTTAGACACCTAGAAGCCTCACTCTCTCACTGAAAGTCAGTGGGACCTAAGTCACTGATACATTCTTGAAGAATTTACCCTAAATCCCTCAAACAGGGATTCTCAAACTATGTACTTCTTTAAGTGCAATTAACGGCAGAAAATGAACAGTGCCATGTGACCAGACAGCGCCCAGTGGACCAGCCACAAAGCCTCTCAAGACCACAGCTTAATCTCTAAAGGATTATGCTATGGTGTGGAGAATTTCAGTACTACTGCTTTCAAGGGGAAAGTTTCAGAGTATGCACTTCACTGTAGAACTGGGATAGTAAGGGTGATGAATAGTAACTGATTCTACTTTGCAAAAGAGAAATAGTAAGACCTTGTCTTGCCCTGGTACCACCTTGTGTAAAGGGACTACCATGCAGGTGTAAGGTAGTGCAGAGCCAGCCAGGAGTGAGGGGGCAGTAGATGGCGGGAGGAGACGTGGCCAGGGAAGACCTGCACCCTGACCACTGCAAGGAGGACATAAATTAGCTCAACCTTCCGGGATTCTCTAGCCTGGGCCAAGGCCACACCAGATGCTGGTCTTGGAAGAGGGGAGACATGAGTCCCTTTTCCTCCATCCCTTTTCTGTTACCTACCCCCCGTGCAGGGATGAATTTGGCTCTGAATCCCTAATGGAGCTGCATTGACTTCAGTCTGCACATACAGACGTGTGTAGAAGTAGGCCATCTTACACTTAATGAATCAATAACACAACATAATCTAAATCAAATCTGCATATTTAGGGTTGCTCATAATTTCAAAGGAACCAATGCTTCTGTGTTATAGTTCCTTCAAGGTCTATTCACGGTTGTGCTACTATTAAGTACTAGCTACTTGTGCATCTGTAGAACCAGTTAAAGAATCAAACTACAATTTTCTTTTCAAGTCTCTGATAATCAAGGCCAAAAATATTTCCCTCCACTTTTAAAACCATTCGAGATATTTTAATATACCCCTACAACTGATCACATTTTCAAATCTCTCTTAAACCTCTTAGACTGAAATGTGGTACAAATGTATTATTAGATTAAGCTATTTGTCTAAAATAATCAGAACCCAACTCTTTAGTGTGCTGTAATGAAAATAACAAACTGATGTTAATTAAAACCAAGGTCTACAGAGCGACGAACAAAGAGAAATATGTCCCTGTTTTAACTCTCTCTTTTGGGATGAACACTTAATACGGATACTTAGCATGCCTCTACAGCAAGAAGAAGAAAATTGCTTTAATGAGGACTGAAGAAACAATCTTCTGTTCAGATCTCCAGAGAAATGTAACACTACTTTCTCTTTTAGTTATCAGATTATTGTACTTAATAACATGGTGATTTAGATCCTGGTCCAAAAGACTTCAGCACGTGTGTAACTAACCAGGGGAGTAGTCCCATTGATTTCAATGCCTAAGTGCTCTGCTGGATCAGGGCCTATATATTGGGGTGTATACTTACCCCTATGAAGGAATGAGGAGGCAAACTGTATCCCTATTACCCCCACAGGGGCACTGGTGTGTGTGTGTGTGTGTGTGAGAGAGAGAGAGAGAGAGAGAGAGAGAGAGGACACTCACCCACGAGAAAGTAGGCAATAGTGTGACTAGAAACCTAAAGTGAAAACCTGGCTCCTTTGAACTCAATGGGAATTTTACCATTGACTTCAATGGGGACAGGATTTCACATCTTGAGTTTATATATAATTGTATTGAGAGATGAATTGGAATGGATAAAAGGGGAATGGGTATCCAAGTAGAAAGAGAGGAAAAAAAGAAAGAATTTTTTTTCCCTCAGTTCCTTCAGTCCAAGTATCAGCACAAAGGTTAGTTGAAACTCAGCACCCCTCTGAGATAGGTACAATTATACCCTGATTCAAACTGATAAACTCACAAGGTTAAGCAAAATTGTGGTTGAGTGGCAGCACTCGGGATGACTGCCTGTCCCAGGTGTCTACAATAACTCCTTGGGAGGTACGTATTTGGCCATTTACAGACTACTGGAATGACTGAGTCAGAGGAAGTCTGACCCAGTAGGAATGTATGACAGAACAATGACACCTTCTTTATTCTGTAAAGAACATTCATCATCACAGACTATTCCAAATTCTTTATTCTTCCTCCTCAACTGCAGGTCTTCTTTCTCCCACTGCAGCTCATTCCACTCCCCTCTCTTGTTTTCTGGTAATGTTCCCTCTCCTGAGTCCTCTCCTTGTCTCCCTCCATCCTCCATCCCTGGGTGACCTTACATCCTCTCTTATAACTTTATACTAATTAGTTCCGAATACCAATGCTACCCCTGGCTTCTTCCATTAGTCTCATATCTCTGCCTGCCCCTACTATCTTACCCCACCATGTCAAAAGATGAACACTTCATTTTAACTCTCCCCCCCTTCTATCTCCAGTGCCCATCATTGCCCTCGGTCATCTCTCAGCACCTGTTTAGCCTCCCTGTTTCTCATCTAAGCTAGACAGTCTCACTGTACAGTATAGCATCTTACAGACCGTTACAGCGTATCACAGTTATTAATCCACAGCAGCACTTGTTTGGTGCAGAGATTACTTAATGACACCATTGTCCTACTGCAAAGGAACAGCCTGCTTTATAATGGATTATTTGACACTTACATTTGACCTGCGTTCTTTTCCATGTAACTGCTTGAAATGGCTTTGTGTGGCATGGGCAGCATGAGCCTTGCTTTCTGGTAAAATACCAAGCTACAGCCTTGCGGTTTGTCGTGTGGAGAAGGCACACTGGAACAACACGCAGCTCCTTCCTGACGGAAGAAAAGCAGATCTTCGGCTCAGATTTCTCAGCCATAGTGCTCAAAGCTTGACTTGAGTAAGCCAGCAGGGTCTCCTTGGCCATGATCTCCTTGTAGCCATGGAGTGTTATTTGAATCTCCTCAAGCTTTGCTAGTTTTTTTTGCTATGGCAAGATGTACCGCACAAAAGTATTTTGATTGATTGTTTCTATTCCTGTGCTTCAATAAGCACTGTAAACATGTATAATTATGGGTGTAGTGCTATTTCCATGTGGCTTGCTGTTGTAATAATTAAAATGACCATTGCAGAATGCTGTGTATGGAGTATTCTCTTCCAAACCACACGGGAATGAATGAGGAAAAATGTAATAGAGAGTGCCTCTGTTCTGCATGAAATTGTCATCGGATAATACCTGAGATCATTATTGAAATACTTATGAAAGGATATCTATTCAACCCCTTTATTTCTATAGTGGAAATGGTTCCATTTCATTATTGAAATTCTTATGAAAGGATATCTATTCAACCCCTTTATTTCTATAGTGGAAACGGTTCCATTTCAGAAGGATTGTTTTTTTCTTGCTCACTAGAGACTTGAGGTGGTTACTTTTAACAATATTGTTCCGAACGCTTGAGAAAAGCATTGCTACTTCACCATTCCTGAGAAATGACAGAGCAGAATTGGTTACATATCCTTCTGCGGAGAACACTTTCTCTGCCACAATGGAGCCTGTGCAAAATCAGTCTTTACAGCATGGTGTCATCCCATTGTGCCAGTAACATTGAATCCTGGAATGTTGACACTTCCAAGCTCTCAGTAATCACACCAAACGGTGGATTCTGTTTAATCTTATATTTTATAGGGATATTTGCTCTACAATGAACACCAGTGTTGTCATAGTGCAGAGACATAACCACTCTTTTTGAAGTCCTGACCAACCCAATTATCTTTTCCCTTAGGCTCTATGGAAATGGACTCCCGGAGACTATAAATGCAGGGAGGAGACCAGAATATCCTGTTCATGGTTCAGAAAAGTGGCATATATGTAAACTGAAGTTTTTTAAACAAGACTATTTATTTTGGTTCACTTTGGTTTTGGAGGCAGAACTTGGGGCAACCTTAAGTGGCTTGATTTTCAGAAAATGGTGAGCCCCTGCCTTTTGAAAATTAGGCCCTTTACCAAGATCTGAAACTGGGCACTCAAAAATGGAGGCACACAAAATCACTAGTGACTTTTGAAAATCTTTGCCTGAATGTTACCTAAAGCTGCTGTGCTGTTCTTTTTGGGAAGGAGTAAAAGGAGTCAAAGAATTTGTTTTACACAGCCTTTGGCAAGATGGTTTGCAATGTCTGAAGCCTTTAAACAAATGTTGGTGTCCACTACCTCTCACTATCTGTGTGCTTGTGAAACAGAAAGAAAAGCCTGTTTTGCATAATTAAGTAGTCAGAGATTAGGAAATGCTAGATGTATGGTTGCCCGTGAAGCCCTCATTCTGTTTCCCTGTGTGTCTGCATCCATAGGATTGCCATTTATTTCAGGTCCAGTACAGATGGGAGTGAATTAAGATTGCACAGGTAACTGTAAATCTGGCATTTGCTAATTTCTGTTCTTTTAATGTATTTTTGACTGTTACAATTAATATTTATACCACACAGTTCCTTTAGCCATTATTCAGGCAAGATGACTCACAGACAGACTGCTCATGTCACCAGAAGTCAAGACATATTCCAGCAAGCTAGCCAATGCCAACAACAGACTCAAATTTCCAAACCAGCTTATATAGGACCAGAGCTCAGCAGTGACAGCCCCGAACTTCTCACTAGGAAAGGCATTCATTTTAGAGCAAATAATGCATACTGAAGGGATCTATTTCCAAGTAGTAAAATTATTAACCCCCCCCAAAAGGCACATTCACATAGTGTGGTTCTTCTTGACTGGAAGAAGGGAGAGGAAGGACACATAGGGAGGAGAGGGAGACCTAATTTTATACGGACAGCTTTAGTATCAGTGCTTGAACCTTCTGGTCTTTTCTACATGGACAAATAAAGGACACATACTTTACCAGTATTTGCAGTCTCCCTCCTCGGGTTCTCATTTTTGAACTGACTACAGAACTAATAAAACCAATTCAAATTTCAATGACATTTTGGCCAGGACTAAAAAAGGATACAAAAATGATTTTTTCTGCCCTGGTTTTTGACAAGCTCTAATCAAGAATACATCACTCCAGGTCAATAATGATTTATGGGGAAGCTCCACAATACCGCCTTTCATTAAGAACATCCATTAGCATTGTGCAGCGTTTTGTGATCTACAAAGTATGTGTGATATGATAACTTCTGTTGAGATTTACTGTATCTCTTCAGAGAACACAGGACTTTGTTAACTCTGCTATTCCAGACTAACACGGCTACCACCCTGATTCTTCAGAGAACAGTGCTTAGAGATGCAATTGGAAAAAAGGACAAAATGAAAAGTACATTTTCAAGGGTCTTATTTCTTGGAGACAACTATGTACCTCCAGAAAGCTGCAGCAGGAGCTAAAGGGCTTTGTTAGAATCTGTTATCTTGGCAAAACACAGATTTAATATCATAAACATATCATCTTGCCATCTTGCTTCCTTTTGTCACCTGATCACTGACATAAAACTAACTTGTTTTTAGATATACCCCCCTCACCCATCCTGTTTCAAAATGTACTAATACAAGACAACCTTCTTCATAGACAGTATCTCAGTAGTGAACAGATTACATAACACTGCAAAACAAAATTGATTTATTAATAAGAAACTCTTATCTCTTAAGGATAAACATTACTGTAAGAACAGCCTGCTCACCACTAAAGAATAAGTAACGACAGCTACTGCTAACCTCATCTTGCACTGAAAACAATATTGAGTTTATGTCAAGAAGGACTCTCTCTGGAGGTCTATAAGGCCATTCCTGTTCCTAAAGGGCAGGGATAACCAAATATTTTGCTAGCATGACCCCATTTGAATGACGTATTTCCCGCCGGGACCTCAGACATCATAGAGGACACCATTCTGAAGAGGAAAATGGGTGTCCTCTGCACAGTGTGACCTTGCGCACACCATATGTGTGAGGTCATGGCGTGCAGAGAACCCTCTTTTGCTCTACAAAATGGCATCTGGAGCATAGTGTGACCTCCTATATATGCTGAGTGCAAGGTCATGCTGTGTTAAGATGCCATTTTGTAAAGTGAAATGGTGTCCTCCATGCATCATGACCTCACATACATTGTTCATGCAAGTCATGCTGTGCAGAGCAAAATGGCATCCTCCACACCCTACTGATTACCACAACTCCATCTTCTGATGGTGCAACCCCATTTGGGGTCATGAGCCACAGCTTGGGTACTGCTGCTATTGGGCCAGATTCATTTACACCCATGCAAAGTGGATGTGAAATCTACCAAATTAAAATAAAAGACACTAGAATAATTCAAGCTGGTTGGTTACCCGTTTTCACTCCCCAAAAAGCCTGTTTCTCAAAACATCAGTTCTGAAAAATCTCCCAACTAAAAAAAATGTTGGGGGGGGAAAAGTTCTGTTTTCTCAAGTGAGTGATTTTTTGTTTCAAAATTTTAGTACATTTAGACTGAAAAAAAGTTAAAAAAACCCAGAAATGTTGAAATAGAAACAAAACATTTCAAAATCATCCCAAATGAAACATTCTGATTGTCATGTTTTGTTTGATTTTGTTTTTGGTTTGTTGATTTGTGAAAATTTTTGAGATTGACTTTTTGTCCCAATTCAGGATGGGATTTTTTTTTTGAAATCTCATAAATATGTGCAGGATGTCCAGCCAGTCCTGGAGTTTGGTGGAGTTAGATCTGATTTTCAAGAGAAGAGGCTCAGGCCCATAATATCTTACATCCACTTTGAACCAGTTTATGTGACTTATCAAGGGTTAAGGAAGTGGCTATCCATGTTGCATGGCAACTCTACCATTACCCTTGGTGAGTGCTGGATCAGGAGCTAAGATTGTATTTGGTCATACATGGAACTACATACAATTTTTCCAACATAATAGTGGAGTAACTCCACTGAAGTCATGAAGTTAGCAGAGTTACTTTGGATTCACACTGCTGCAACTGAGCAGAGAATTTGGCCTATGCACTATATTTTTGTACGAAGAACTATGTGTACTGTACACGTAAAAGGAAGCTACTGTTTCTATCAGATTCCTTTCTTCTACCATTTAGCTTATTAATGTGAGCTTTGAAGCATTGAAATTTAACAGTAAATTATGCAAGTTCATTCTTGGCTTCATATAGCCATAATGAACATGGAATAGGACAAAGATTCTTCAATAACTTACTTTATTTAAAATTCTTCTCAAATATACATACAGTACAATAGGGTATAAACACCCATAATTCTCATTGCTATTAATAGGAGCTTCATGCACACACAGCGAGGACAATAAGTGATCTCAAAGTGTTTGTGAATAATATACCAGATCAGATGGGATTGAGTATTCAATACACTGCCTCAGCAGTGATGCCAATTTCTGTATAATTAAGCTCTAATTAAATTTTGCTTTTGGAAAACGGATGATCACAGAATTAAATCTTAGATGCTTTATTTTTTGAGCTGAGTTAATGTTGGCAAATGTTTGCTGTCATAAATCTGTTCAAAACCCATTGATTCATTCCACTTGGCTTCTAGAATTCCCGTATCTGGTGCAGCTGCAACAAATAGCATCTGAAATTGATCCAAGGTATCCTAGGCCAGGTGTATTATTCTGGGCACAACATTTACAGTAGGATAGTCTGAAAAAATGGGAATTATTTTCTAGGCAACATCATTTAAACAACATTTAACATTTGAACAACATTTTAAAAAATGGCTTTGATCAAAAATTGCTCCAGATAATTTGAAATTAAAAATTTCATCTTGAACCAATTCAAAAGAATAACAATTTTATTTTGATTCCAATTTTTATTCTTACTTGCAAAGAATACTGTAGAAGTAATTCAGTGGACACAGACCTATCAAAACCTTTGGCCAGGTCTACACTCCGGTGGGGATCTACATTGTGAGATTGATCTATTGGGGGGTTGATTTACTGCGTCTAGACTAGACGTGATAAATTGATCCCGGAGTGCTCTCTCGTCGACTCCGGCACTCCACCGCTGCAAGAGGTGCAGGCGGAATCAATGGGGAAGTGGCAGCAGTAGATTCACCGCTGTGAAGACGCTGCGGTAAGTCCATCTAAGTACGTCGACTTCAGCTACACTATTTTTGCGTATCTTAGATCGATACCCCCTCCAGTGTAGATAGTCTCTTTGAGTTTGCTCCCAGAGCTTGCCACATAGCAGTGCTATGAGTCAGTTTTGAATGGAGAGAGCAATTTCCCTTGGTAATGGCATAAGTATGAACATATCAAGCAGGTGGCATTTGGATACAACTTTAAACTATATCTATAGATCCAAATCTTTAGGATGTTTCCTCATTATACAAGTCACCTTTCAGTAATTCTTGTTGGATGTAAGGCTGGGTGGGTTCATATAGAACCAGGAATTGATTTCAAACCAGGGTGAGTTTGACTACTTCTTTGTGTGCAAAAATCAGCTTCAGTTCATGAACAGTTTTTGAACCTGGAAACAACGTAGACATAAACTTCCAATGCCTTGCACCTTCTATAGTCATTTCCACCCCTGCCTAGTGAGTATAAAATGTTATTTCTGCTGTCAATGAGTGGAGATTTTTGATTTTGTAACACTGTGCACACTAAGAGGCACTGAAGAGCCAAACCTCTGTAGCTGGGGGCTGTAACAACTCATCTCCTGTGTGGATTGACACAGAAGGGAGACTCATAACACACATTCACCTGTGAGCTCCGCATACTATGCAAGGGACAAGGCTGAGGAATCAGGAAATATGCCAAAAATAAACAATAAACAGATAACAACCTACTGATTTAATAATTACATATGTAAAGGAAGCAGGGGCAACATAACAAGACAAGAAAAGGAGGAGTACTTGTGGCACCTTAGAGACTAACAAATTTATTTCAACATAAGCTTTCGTGGGTGATAGCCCACTTCATCGGATACATAGAATGGAACACACAGAAGTAAGATGCATTTATATACATAGAAAGCAGAAAAAGGTGGAAATTACCATACCAATTCTAAAAGGCTATTTAATTTGAATGAGCTATTATCAGCAAGAGGAAAAAAACCTTTTTGTAGTGATAATCAAGTAGGTTTATATCAGACAGTTGACAAGAAGGCGTGAAGGATACTTAACAAAGGGAAATGGATTCAATTAGTGTTTATCAAGCAGGCAAGGTACTATCTAAAACACCAGAATTAGTGTAATGACTAAGCCATTCGCAGTTCTTGTTTAACCCTTGGTTGATAGTGTCCAATTTGTAAATTAATTCCAGTTCAGCAGCTTCTCGTTGGAGTCTGTTTTTGAAGTTTTTCTGTTTTAAAATGGACACCTTCAAGTCTGTAACAGAATGACCAGGGAGACTGAAGTGTTCTCCTACTGGTTTTTGAATGTTAGGATTCCTGATGTCAGATTTGTGTCCATTTATTCTTTTGCGTAGACAAATATATCCTCTGGAACCATAACAAATATTGTATGTGAAGGCACAGATATATATAAATATCAGTACAAAAGAATGATCACATTTAAAAATCTGCAAGATTCATCCTTGTGGTTGTACTTGGGATTTTCAATCCAAAATTCAGGTATTTTAGTACCTTGGGCCATAGTAATCGTCTGACCAACTTTATTTACTGCCATAGCAGTTAAAATGGTGGGTTTCTCTCTAGATTCTTAGTTGAATGAGGTTTTAATCTCTATTTTTTAAAAATTTAGTATATTGTTTATAGCAAGCTGAGAGAGAACTACTGAATCCACTGCCTATCATGTGAGCAATACTGTCTCATTGCATTCCCGTTGGTCTGGCTATGTCCCTCTGTTGTCTCTTGTCTGATATTTAGACTGTCAGCTCCTTGAAGCAGGGACTGTCTTTTTGTTCCATTTGTACAGTGCCTAGGAGAGTGGGGTTCTGATCCATGACTGGAGAACCCAAGAACTACGGAAGTGCAAGTAATTAGTAATACAAGAATAAGAAGAGGGATTCCTGAATAGACAGTGCAGATGGAAAGGATGAAGCTCAACATTAACTTTTATTATGGAAGATTGTAGGTTAAAATATTCATTCTCTGTTTTCCTGTACTTGTATAACTGACCTCTATTAGTCAGTGTCCCAAGCCTTTAGCCAGTTTTGGTTATGGATATAGATACAGTCTTCCACAGAGAAGCAGTATGGTCCAGTGCATAGGATGCTGGGCTTGGAGTCACAACTGGGAGGGACTATTTCAGGCTCTGTCATGTGATCTTAGGAAAGTGATTTCACTGCTCAGTGCCTCTGTTTCATTTCCATGTCTTTGTCTGTTTTATGTATTTAGTTTGTGACCCCTTTTGGGGGAAGGGACTGTCTCTTACTGTCTCTATGTATGGAGAGTACATAGTACAATGAAGCCTAAGCAGGGGGCTTGTAGGCTCTTCTGAAATATGAAATAAATAAATAAATAAATAAATAAATAAATAAAGGCACCTACTTCTGAATTCTGGGATTAATATTGTGAGACAGATGTTTTCATTGCATTTTACTCCAAGTGTGTGTTTTCTGAATGTATTTTAGTCTGTAAATGTTAATGTGCAGAATGCCTACATTTTGGGTATTTTATGGCTCCCAGTGGTCTAATATTCATGACAATACCACACTGAGGTGTGTGAGCCTGAGTTTTACTGGCCTTGCAGTTTGTTTCTAAAACAATATTTTATAAACTCAGATTTATTGTCTGCTGTACTTATCAAAGGACTGGATGAGCTATTAACTCATACACATTGCTTTACTTTGTTCTTTTCCAATGTGAAATAGCCCTGGTTATTTTGGCTGAGTTAGCCTGAGCTCTACTTCCTACATTTAATCTTGTGAAACACTTTGGGTCAAGACTTTTAAAAAGGAATAGTGCTGGCCTGAACAATGTGCCTTACTCTTGATCTGGCTGTAGAGTAGCCCAGTCACGGCCATTCAGTCCTTGTCTTCTCTGGTGAGAGAAGCAACCAGTGTGGTTCATAGTTACCCGAAATCTTTATGTAAAATGATTTAAATTGGCTGAGATCCCCACTGTAAGGAGAGGTAGGAAACTGACATGCATGAGAATATTTCTGTATGAATGAAATATATAGTGGGAAAAGAAGATGATACACCTAAAACATAATTACTATATGCACATTTCTACACTCCCTCCCTTCTAACAATGTGATAAATAATCAGTAGGTTCAATAGCTGGATATTCAGTGCAGTATTCAGTTCAGAAAGTTGTTAGCTGCTCTGTGGTTGCCAGATTTCATGCTCAGTCAGTCACTGACTTAACAGCAACAGCTGCCAGCAGCGATGTGTTGATTAATGCCCATTAGGATGGCAGTCCTAGTGATAGTTTTTTCTTTACCAGTGTATCTGCTTCATATTCTCCTATAATAAAATGTAATGGACCAGATCCTTTGCTGGTTTATAGCAGCAGAGCTACACTGAAATCAATGCTGGTTCAGAGCATCTGACCCTACATTCTGGCAGCTCCCTTTTCCAGTACTACATCTCACAACATACATAACAGACTGATATACCGTTATTCGTTCTTTTTTTCAAGAGGGTTAGGGTACAGGTATGGCCTTAGCAGGATCCTCTTAACTTATTATTTGTTTGTGACAGACAGTGCCCAGAAGCTCCAGCCAGGATTAGGGCCTCATTGTGTTAGGTGCTGTACAAACACATAAAAAATACATTGTTCCTTCCCCAAAGAGTTTACAAGATAATTTGGTGCAGGATTTATTCAGTAACCTTCTGTTAGGACCGGAAGACATTGTGACGGAAGACATTGTGACTAGAAAGTGTAGTTACGCTTCTGGGTCAACTCCAGGAGAGTGCATAGTGATGCTGTAGAACGCGCAAGACATTGTCACGGCCTAGCAGTGGGAAGTGCTCCCTCGGCCCCCCTCCTGGAAAGGGCACTAGGCCATAAACAACACTCTCAAGGTAACGGCAGCTCGTTATCTCTTGGGAAGATGAACTCAGAACAGAGTCCTGCTACTGCCTGCTGTGTTTTGTCTGCCTCTTGCTCTCTGTCTCGCTTTGCTATCTGTATGTGCTTGAAAGCAAATTCCTAGCTGTATGAGTGTTTACCCCATCTGTGTGAGAGCAAACGCGTGGGGAACTAATTGGGGAAACTGAGGCAGGACAGCGTGTAACCAATCAGCTTGTTGCTTGCAAATGAGACATGAGTATGTATGAGATGCAAATGTGTGAGTGTACTTAAACCCACACCGGTGGGTTGTCTGTGGGCTTTTCTTTCTTTCTTCCCGGCTACTGCTCCGAAGAGTCCGGGTACTCCTTCTGCAGTCGCGCTGATCTGACAGCCCTCTCAGTGCCAAGACTGGGACCTTCCAATAAACTCACTTACTTAGTTACTTAACCACGTGTGTGTGTGCCTTGTCTTGCAATATCCAAAGTACCTCACAACACCTTCCCTGCAGATTCACTTCAGAAACATGATTGTTACTCTGGTATGACTAATTATTATACTAAACACGTTAAGTCATGTCAATATGGACATGACTCAAGCTCCTTGAAAGGGAAAATTGGAGCTCTATAGCATGGCAGAAGGAACTTCTCTTCCTTGGGTAGGATGGATGCACTGGTTGTCCGAGCTTTGTGATGCCACCAGTATATGTTCACAATGTGAAGGATAAGTAATAGTGACTGCAGGGTTGAGTTCCACAATTTATCACTCAAGAAATGAAAAGGCTGCAGATTTGCAAGCAACAATAAAGATGGCATCTCGCTTGATGCAATAAGATCTTTGTAATCCATGCCAAATTTAATAGAGAATGGACTAGGCACAGAATCTTTCTTTCTCTCTTTCTCTCTCTTTCAGCAGGCAAAGAAAAGCATGTCAGAATGGAATTTGTCAAGGGATATGCTGAAATATTAGTTTAAGCCGAGGCTGAAACAGGATCAAATGACAAATTGGATGAAAGCTCTGCCATTTCCAGATGGGAGTATTATGCACAAGATTTCATCCTGTGCTGCGAATGTTAACAAGCAGTTAAAGGAGTCAACTTTTCAAGTGATACAGAGTAGGAGGCATCCATTTTCAGAAGGCCTTACCCAATCTCTCCCTCTTTGTCACCATACTGATGGAAGACTAGAGAAAGACAATTCTTAATCACTGGATACAGATTAAAAATCCTTGCTTCCTTTAAGTAAATCCATTTGGTCAGTTAAATGTATCCCAAATGAAGTCTACAATGCCTACTCAAAGACTTAAATGCCCAAAAGATATTGATATTTGCAGTGTTGTTGTAGCTGTGGTGGATCCAGGATATGAGACAGACAAAGTGGGTGAGGTAATATCTTTTATTGGACCAACTGCTGTTGGTGAAAGAGACAAGCCTTTGAGATTACACAGAGTTCCCAGACCTGATGAATAGCTCTGTGTAAACTCAACGGTTTGTCTCTTTCACCAACAGAAGCTGGTCCAATAAAATACATTATATCACCCACCTTTGCTTCAATATCTTTCAAGAGCCAGTGGATATGAAAATCTTGTTAAATCAAGTTTGTACAAGCACCAACAATATTCTCAAATATTCTTTATATGTTATATGTGCATGCCATTATTTTGAAAGGCTGCTATCAATATCATAGTATTAAAAAACAAACAACAAAATACAGCAACCCCAAACCCAATAGTATTCCAGAAACATGAGAGAAAACAAAAAACAGAGAATACCTACAGATTATGATTTTATTGCAGAAGAAATGGTATAACAGCACTGTGTTTAGCACAGTCCATCCTGAGGGCATAAGGCCTAATATACACAACATTGGATGGCAATACTGCAACTCCTTCCTGCACTGGTCAGTAGCTCAGTCACTCTTAGCAATGATGTTATATTTATCTAGTTACTAGCACAAATACCCGGCATTGCTCCGGTCCATTGGAGGGGGGAGGAGGGAGAGAGCTGAGCGAGTGTGGGGGCCGTTGAAGGGGGGTAGGGGTGTGAGATTTAAAAAAATTTCGATTCTTACCTGAGGGGGGGGAGAGAGATGAGTGAGTGGGGAGGCCGTTGGAGGGGGAGAGGGGAGAGAGAGCTGAGCGAGTGGGGGGAGCGGTTGGAGGGGGGAAGGGGGGAGAGAGCTGAGCGAGTGAGGGGTCCATTGGAGGGGGGTATTATTACATCATAACTATGTCACAGAGAACAGCAGCTGCCCAGATGATGTTAATGGGCTTTAAAGAATTTCACCCCTAGGAGGCGTCAGAGGTGAGATTTGAAAAATTTTCGATTTTTACCCTGATTAGGACCCTAAAGCCTATAACAGTACCAAATTTGAAGTCTCTAGCTCAAACAGTGTGGAAGGAGTAAGGGAACGTACATACACGCATGCACACATACACCATTTGACTTTTATATATAGAGATTACAGAGTGACAGGCACCTTATAAATGTGTCTGATCAATAAGCACCTCACAGTCGAAGTGAGCATTGGTTAGTTTAGGTTTTTTTCGTGCTTTGAAGATTTAGGGTCTGATTCTCCATTCCAATTCAGCCCATTTCCTTGGCTCATAGATTCCAAGGCCAGAAGTAGGCCACTGTGATCATCTGGTATGACACAGGTCACAAAACATCCTCAGTATAATTCCTTTTGAACTACAGCATAAATTTTTAAAAACTTGCTTTAAAAGTTGTCAGTGATGGAGAATTCATCGCAGCCCTTGATAAATTGCTCCAACGGTCAATTACACAAACTGTTAAAAATGTATGTTCTCATTTCCAGGCTGAACTTGTCTAAATTAAACCTTTTTGCTCAGATGGCTCAGTAGAAGGTGACTGTTGCTATCTAGCTGATAATTCCCCCCCCCCCCCCGCAAGAGATCTATATTCTAGAATAAAGCCGGCCTAGCCAGCTCCAGAACCAGCCTCCTCTCCCATGCTGGTGTAGTGGGGCATGCTGGGGCTAGGAGAGCACAGCTGTGCGATCTCAGTGCTCATCTGGTGTGTGTGACTTTAGGGCTGGCACAGATCAGCCCACAGAATAAGGGAGCCATAAGCAGAGCTAGCTGAAAATTTTCCAAGGCAACGCTTTTCCACCAGAAAATGTTGGAAGGAATGAAAGCCCTTTTGTGAAAATGTGCTGATTCTGGAAAATTTTCCATGTCAGTGAGGCAGAGACCTCCTTGCCTGATTTTTCTGACAGCCCAGTCTCCTCCATCTCTCTGACTTCTGCACTGGTGACTGCTGAGGCCGTCCAATTCTCCAAACTTTCATCTCCCTGGGGATCCAGGCAGCCCTGGGAGTCAGCTACCCAAGGAACTGAGCAGCTGGGAGCAAGCCTTTCCTTTCAATAAATGTATTGGTTTTTTACTTGATTTGGAATTGATTAAAATAAAATAATTTTTTAAAAAATCTAAGTTTTCAAGGCAAGAAAATTCAATTTTCTGGCCAGCTGTAGCCATAATCAACATCCTGATGCCCCCTATAGCCACTTTCTGCAAGAATGGATCTTGGTGCATGGGAGACGTTGTCCCTTAAAGTGTTTTAAGTGTCAGAGAATAATTGTTACTAAAACAGTAAATCCATACTGGTAACAGCCCAGTAATAATTGTTTGCTGTTTCTTAAACTAAGAATATTATAAAAACCTATTATTCTGACAGTTCAATTATCTGATTAAAACAATGTGATGTTCACAAGATGTATTGCCAGAACAGTAATTATGAGAGTTCCGTTTCCATTTACAAAGTATCTGTTCTTATACTATAAATACAAACAACACATGGTATGTTGTATACATGATTTGGATATTAGTAGTACCAGCTGTAAGGCAAGCAGGCATGGAACCAGGGAAATCAATCGGGTTTGGCTGGAACCCTGCCTGTGATTCAGCCTGAGTTCATCAAACCTGACTTGGTTCTCATGAGAAATGTTGGATTCAATGAGCTGGCATTTTCTGATGAAAATGTTTTATCAGAAAATGATCAGTTTCTTAATGAGTCTCAACCCTGACTAGGAGGAACCACGTCTAATGTTAAAAGGGTTTTGCACCATTCATCCCTGTAGTGTGGATTATTATCTCATAGGATTTAGAATAAAACCACCAATCTATTTCCTGTAGGCCACTGAAGAACCAGGATATAGTATTAATGGCTTTTGCAGTGCATCTTCCTTAACAGAAAAGATGAGTTCTCACCACATGTTAGCTGTCACTATCCAGGGCCAGCTCCAGGCACTAGCACAGCAAGCACATGCCTGGGGCGGCAAGTCGCTGTCGCTCTTAGGGCGGCAGTTAGGCGGCCCTCAGTGGCATGCCTGCAGGAGGTCCATGGGGGCCACGGATTCGGCGGCATTTTGGCGGCGAGTGCACCAAACCTAGAGCTGCCCCTGGGCTATCATACACATAATAACAAAGTCCCAGAAAACCCCAAAGAGAAGGCAGTTTGTATTTTTCATATATCGGCAGGTCAAGGTAAAAAGACTATAGAGAAGCCTTGGGTTTACCTTGATCTGTTAACTTGTGAGAAAACTACAACAGCTCTGTCTTCACTAGGATTTTACCTTCTGTTAGTTACTCCACCTTATTTAGTACAAGGTAAGAATACATCTTTTTCCCTTGTGAGTCACTCCTACCCTGAACATGTGAAAAGAAACTTATTTCCTCCACCAGATGACTTATAAATGATGACAAAGGGTTAGGCAATTATAGCAAAGGACAACTGCTTCAAGGTTTTAAATGAAATATCTTTCATTTAGATCTAAAGAAGTAGGAGTGCTTTAATGAATTTGCAAAAACCATTGGCTTTTCAACAGAACATTGGTATCTCATCAAATTAAGGGCATTCAATTTCTTTGTGGGAATAAAACAATACCTAATCACAGGCACATTAATGCTGATCTAGTCTATTCCACTGTATCTCCTGCATATTAATACAACACAGTTGTCGTACCGTATTGTTATTTATATGCACAGTAACACAGCACAATGTACTTCAATACATACTTTTTTCCTATGCACAATCAAGATATTGTAGCAGCTTTGTTAATCATGTTGTTAGTCACATTAACACTGCACCATATTTGATGACAAGGTAGACCAAGGATAACATGGAAACTCTCAATGGTAGCAGAATTGACAGCTATCAAAATGACATTGGAAAAAGCAATGACTAGAACACGAAGACATCAAAGATGGAAAGCAATGTTGAAAGCTGTACGTTCCACATGGAATAGAGAGGCATAAGTCAAATTAAGTCATATTTGAAAGAGCTTAAGGTTATCAACATTATTGTTATTGTAACAGCAAAGAGTGAGCAGAATGAAAAAGTACAGGGAAGGAGAAAGAGATTGTGTAGGAACAGAGTGGGAGAGAGAAATAATCCATATATAATGGCCTGATTCTTAGAGGTGGAAATCAGCATAGCTGCTTCAGTATCAATGGAGCTATGACAATTTATGTCAACTGAGGATTTGAGCCTATACTTATATTACAAGAAGGAAAGTTTTTCACATTTGATTTAATGCTGTGAACTTCGAACCTCCAGCATAATTGGTGTGGTTAACAAAACTGCAAACTTCAGAGGGTTTTTCCACCCCATAGATGTTATTCTACAAAAAAAAAAGAAGAAGAAAAAAAGTTCTGTTGGAAGTGATTTTTACGGGATTAGGCTCACATTTCATCAGCTTGAATTTAATTGAAGAGAAACAGTTTAGGGGGATCCAAGAAAGCTGACCATGACTTAGCTGGCACCTTTCCTGAATAAGGGTCTCAAAGTGCAGTAAAATTGATTTCCTAAGGAGTCACTTTTACCCTTCACTGAAGTGCAGCCAGGAGTGGAGTTGGCAATTTGAAATGTTTACATCCCTCTTTACTCCATCCCACAGTTGTACACAAATATTCCAATGCATACCCACCTGTGACGGGTATATCAGCCCCTCTTCTGGAGGCTTCATGGCCCTACCACATCCAGCCCCAGGAAAGAGCAGTAGATCTGGGTCCTTCATGCTGCCTAGTGAGACTGTGGGGAAGCATCCAATCAGAGAGAGGCTGTATGGAACAACCAGTCAGAGCCCAGCATTTAAAAGGACCTGTTGGACAGAGAAGATCAGTTGCTGGCTGGAGCCAGAGGAGCAATGTTGGTGCTCCTGGCTAGGCACAGGAGTTGCAGTACCTGGACAGAGCAGTTGCTGGCTAGAGATAGAGGAGTAAAAATTATACAATCATAGAAGACTGGGGTTGGAATAGACCTCAGGAAATCATCTAGTCCAGCCCCCTGCTTAAAGCAGGACCAACACCAACTAAATCATCCCAGCCAGGGCTTTGTCAAGCCGGGCCTTAAAAACCTCTAAAGATGGAGATTGCATCACCTCCCTAGGTAACCCATTCCAGTGCTTCACCACCCTCCTAGTGAAATAGTATTTCATAATATTCAACCTACACCTCCCACACTTCAACTTGAGACCATTGCTTTTTGTTCTGTCACCACTAAGAACAGCTGAGCTCCATCCTCTTTGGAACTCCACTTCATGTAGTTGAAGGCTGCTATCAAATCCCCCCTGACTCTTCTGCAGACTAAACAAGCCCAGTTCCCTCACCCTCTCCTCCTAAGTCATGTGCCCCCCCCCCCGATCATTTTCGTTGCCCTCTGCTGGACTCTCTCCAATTTGTCCACATCCTTTCTGTAGTGGGGTCCCCAAAACTGGACACAATATTCCAGATGTGGCCTCATCAGTGCCAAATAGAGGGGAATAATCACTTTCCTCAATCTGCTGGCAATGCTCCTACTAATGCAGCCCAATATGTCATTAGCCTTCTGGCAACAAGGGCTCATTGCTGATTCATATCCAGCTTCTCATCCCCTGTAATCCCCAGGTCCATTTCTGCAGAACTGCTGCTTAGCCAGTCAGTCCCCAGCCTGTAGCTGTGCGTGGGATTCTTCCGTCCTAAGTGCAGGACTTTGCACTCATCTTTGTTGAACCTCATCAGATTTCTTTTGGCTGAATCCTCCAATTTGTCTAGGTCACTCTGGACCCTATCCCTACTCTCCAGCATATCTACATCTCTCCCCGGTTTAGTGTCATCTTCAAACTTGTTGAGGGTACAATCTCATCATCCAGATCATTAATAAAGATGGTGAACAAAACCAGCCCCAGGAATGACCCTCTGTTTGATACCAGCTGCCAACTAGACACCAAGCCATTGATCACTACCTGTTGAGCCCAACAATCTAGCCAGATTTCTATCCACCGTATAGTCCATTTCATCCAATCCATACTTTTCTAACTTTCTGGCAAGAATACTGTGGGAGACCGTATCAAAAGCTTTTCTAAAGTCAAGATATATCCCTTCCACTGCTTTCCCCATATCCACAGAGCCAGTTATCTCATTATAGAAGGCAATCAGGTTGGTCAGGCATGAATTTCAATTTGTGAATCCATGCTGACTATTCCTGATCACCATCCTCTCCCCCAAGTGCTTCAAAATGGTTTCCTTGAGGACCTGCACCATGATTTTTTCCAGGGACTGAGGTGAGGCTGACTGATCCATTCTTTGCTGATGACTGGGACTCAAGCAAGACTTCAGTCCTGAGGTAAGGGTGAAGCTGAAAGTACTGGGTCTAAGAAGGGAAGTAGTCCAGGGAAATGTAGCAGCAAGTAGCTAAAAGGAAGCAGCTGGCACCTGTTACTTATATGATTCCTGGTTTGAGACCTGTCATAGTGGGTAGGCACAGATCTTCCCCACCCCACAACCCACAGGCAGGGCCGGTGACAGAAATTTGGGGGCCCCCTACTCTGATCGTTTGGGGGCCCGCCCAGCCCAGCTGGCACTTCCCCCCCCCAGCTGACAGCGGCCAGGGGGCCCCCCATCCCAGCCGGCACTCCCCCCCCAGCTGACAGCGGCTGGCAGCAGCGCGGGGTCCTGCGGGAGCACGAGCTGCCCTTGCTGCTCCCCCCCCCCGCACACTTTCTCCCCCGGACTGTGCCGCTGCCGCCGGCCGGGCTCACTGCTCCTGCCGGGGACACGCACGCTCGTCGGGAGGAGAGCCGCGCCGCCTCCCCGCCCCTTCCCCGCTCTCCAGGCCCAGCGACAAGGGGGGGATGGCTACGGGTACTGCTGTGTACCGGGGGCCCCCTAAAGTCCGGGGCCCGGTACAGCTCTACCCGTAGTACCCCCCTGTCGCCGGCCCTGCCCACAGGCAGAGAGGCCTAAGCTCAAAGAAGGGGACAAAAGACCCCAAAGACAGTCAGCCTTTAATTGAACTGTGTTAACCCTGGAAGGGGATTGAACTGAACTAGTAACTCAGCTGGAGAGCTGATATCACCCAGGCTTACTACAGAGAGCAAAGGGTCACCAGGGAGGGGTACTGCTCCATAACAGAGAAGGTACCATTGGAAGCTAGCATAGGAGGGGCTGAGGGACAGTTTGGAAGCTAGCCTGAGAGGGGCCAAGGCTAATCAGGATGCTGTGATAGGCCCTGTTGGACTGACTGAGAACTGAGCCAGCGCTACGGACTGAGGCATTACAGGGGGCACCATGAGAGGCCCTATTGGGTTTGTACCCTGGAAAAGGGCTGTTTTGTTTGTACACCTGCAGACGGTGTGTGACTCAGGGGACCGAGTCTGCCACTTTTGACTTTCCCTGCAGGCTCCTGTCAGCGGGGGGTCTCAGCTCCCGCTGCCAGCCTGGGCTTCCTACACCCAGGCTGGCAGCGGGAGCTGACTGGGGCAGGCAGCAGGAGCCTGTGGAGAGAGCCCAAAGAGACGGCGGGCTCAGCAGTAACCCTGCTGCCGCTTTGGGCTTTCCCCCCAGGCTCCTGCCAGCTGGGGTCTCTGCCCGCTGCCAGCCTGGGTTTCCTACACCCAGGCTGGAAGCAGGCTGAGACCCCAGCTCCTAAGGGGCCAGTGGGAGAAGCCCCAAAGCAGCGGCAGGTTAAGCTTGAGACTGCCGCTGCTTTGGGGCTTCCCCTACGGACCGGTTTAGACATCCCGGTTAATCTGCAGCCCAGTTAACCCGCGCCAGGATAATCGGGAGTCTACTGTATATACAAGGCAGACTGTTCTTTGAACAATTTACCAAGGGATGCAGGATTCTTCCTCACTTTAAGTCTTGGATGTCTTTGTAAAAAAAAATTCATATTCAACTACATGATATGGACTTGTTGGATAAAATTGGATACAATTCTATGGCCAGTGTTATGCAGGAGGTCAGAATACAGCCTTTTGGCTGTAAGTCCTATGAATATATGAATTACTTAAACAGGAGTTTGGCTAGGACACCAGAAAGAATAGGCCCAATTCTGTCTTCACTAACCTGAGGGTAACTGCCAGGGACACCACCTTTTTACTCTTGTGAAAAGTACAAAAGGACCTTTTAATGATAAACTGTCAGGAGTCACTTTTCAGTCTCATCTGAAAGGGTGTGTCTTCAGCACTACAGCACCCTCATACATGGAGGTCTTACATGGGACATGAGAGTTTCAGTTATCATCTCTTTAGCTGAAGCAAATTCTTCCTTCTCCTTTACAGAAGTCTGATTACTTTTGTTTATGCGATTCCTCTAACTGAAGAGGTGGGATGTATTACTACAGTAGGAAACCCCACACCATATCTAATGACAATTAAGACTTCGGGTTTGCATGCTTGATCAAATTCATAATTACATTGATCACTGGAGTTCTACACCAGTCACGATTTGCTATAGGATCCAAACCTGGCTGCATAAGTAACTCCTGGTTGTGGTTCAGCATTTGGCTGAGCTTCTGAAAAAAGCAGGTTCTCTCTTTTATCAGGTTCAGGTGGATGTGTGCTCCTAGTCATCCTTCTGATGAGTTCAGCTGATGAACATGTATCCTTTCATCTGCTCTCAGTTGGGACACAAAGGATGTGAGGATTTCTTTGAGTTGAGTCACAGAGCCACTTGCACTGTATTTTAAAGCTGTAGCACTCGCAGAGGGCTCTACTTCTAACCTTAGCAGTGGAGGCTAATGCATGAATGATTCTTTTTAGTGGATAGTATAGCTGACCATGTTGTAACAGAATGTGAAAAGAATGTTATGTTCCAATGCCCCAGTGAAGGTTAGAATTAACAAGCGGCTTTACAAACAACCAGGCAGACTATGTATACAAATATTCAAAATATTTTAAAGACACACAGTGTGTTTTCCTGGTAATCTGTTCCCCCTGTCCCCTTTATTCTGTTCTTCTGCCAATCTTTTTCTTAGTTTTTCAGTTTCCCCCGTAGTTAACTTTTACCTTCTTCCTCTGTTTAAATCCCTCCTCTGCCCCCTTTCTTCTCCATTTTCCTCCTTCTCTTCTGTCCTTTCTCATGCACACCGACCTGCCAGATACTCCTCTGCATCTCTTATAAATACATTCCCACTCACAACCCTACTGTGGAATGCCAGAAGGGGAGTGGGAGCTGTCAGTCCTAATTTGTTGCATTTAGGATCTTCTCCCTAGAGTGGAGGATGCATTGGTTGTCCTTCAAAGGGGCCGATGGGAAAGGAAGGCAAGTCATCCTTTCTTTCTCCACCCTGATGAGGAGACAGATCTGTGTAGCAGAGGCAAACAGAAAGCAGCAATTCTCTATTTTCCTGTCAGGTATTGCTGCTTCACATAGTGGTAGAAAGTCATCAGAAACTCTGCACCCAGGAATCAACTCTTCCCAATGCTGGCACTTCAATTTCTCTTGGCTTCCGATTGATTCTGAAATCCTTGCTTCACCAACCGCTGCTGAAGGAAAAGGAAGGGTATTGCTATAGAAGCTCTGCCCCATCAGGCCACAGAGTCAGGGAGCTGTTGCCCCCACCTCCCCTGACCGCAACTCCCATCAGGCCTGTCTGCATCTACTGTGTACCCTCATGTATTCAAGTGGTTAAAACTGCCTGTGCAATAGTTAGAAGTGACTCCATGTAGTACAACCTGGAATTTAAAGCAGCCATGTTGCTAAGTCTCTCACTCATCAGGCAACAACTCATGTTAATAGAATAATCTGAACGAGCTTTACAACTTCACTCTGAAATGTATAGATATTAACAAAATATTTACTGATAACACTTCTTGGGTCATCCTAATTCTTCCTCTGAAGAGAATTTATTACAGACTAGCTTGACAGATCCCGGAGTTCATGGACATTAACTTTGAGTCTAAGCATGATTTAACATTCCTGTGTGAACACAGTTCTTCCCTCATTGTGTAATAGAATTCTAATCCTGGGCCTTTGTGGAAAAAAACTCATCCCACTTGAGCACTTTTTGTCAAGTTACTAAAGTGTGTGACTAAGAGAGTCCTGCAATTGCATATGGGACATCATAATCTCTTGGCAATGGTGAAGGTGTCTTATAAATGTAGATGTTAGAGAGCTGGAGGATGTAAACTGATCTAAGGGTAAAGTAGATGGCAGGACACTGCATTTATTTCCTTATGGAGTTTAAAAATGTAGTCCACATTTTCTACTGAGATTTAGGTGATCCTGCCAGGAGGTAATATGGATGTTCTAAATGAAATATTGGCCTTCTATAGAACTGTGAAAAAGAGTGAATATACCATAACATTTGATATACCATAACATCTGAGAAAAAGATACTTCAGCATATATACCTGGGCACTTTGCTTTTCACAAATGTTTGTAACATTTTACATATTTTCTGTGCAAATCTACAACATTGTGAAGGTTTCCCATGAAATGGTAACATTTACTTTGTTTTTTTTTAAAAGGTAAACCTAAAATCATACAAGTTTTTAATTTGCAGCTATTCTACAGAGTTCTAGTTTTTCCCATCATTCAATTCTGTTCCTACTTTTAAAAGGAAGGGTATTCCTACACTGCAATGAAACCGATTGCTGGCCTGTGCCAGCTGACTCGAGCCCAGGGTAAGGGGCTGTTTAACTGCAGTGTAGACGTTCAAGCCGGAGCCTGGGCTTTGGGACCCTGTGAGCTGGAAGAGTTCCAGAGCTCTGGCCCTAGCCCAGGGGTGGGGAACCTTTTTTCTGCCAAGGGCCATTTGGATATTTATAACATCATTCGCGGGCCATACAAAATTATCAACTTAAAAATTAGCCTGCTATATTTGGTCAAATATTTAACTAACTCACCCCTAATGTGATGGCTGGAACTGCTTCTCTTTGGTGAGGCGTGTGATGTTAGCTGGTATTGATGATGTTGCTACTCGCAACTGCTTTTCCAGGTTTGCGTCGGTCAGTCTGGAGCGCAGTCGACTCCGGGGCACAGACACACCCCCTTTTGCACTGGGCACAGCCCCCCCGCTCCTGGCTCTGGGCACAGCCCCGCTGCAGGTCAGGGCCACCCCCCCTCTCCGAGTCCAGGCACAGCCCTGCCACGAATCAGGAACACCGGGCCCCCCCTCCGGCTCCAAGGCCGGGCACAGCCCTGCTGCGGGTCATGGACAGCGCTCCCTCTTGTCCCCCCCCCCCCCTCCGAGGCCGGGCACAGCCCTGCTGCGGGTCATGGACAGCGCTCCCTCTTGCCCCCCCCCTCCGAGGCCGGGCACAGCCCTGCTGCGGGTCAGGGACACCGAGACTCCTCCCTCCTCTCCCGGGGCCAGGCACAGGCAGCCGTGCCGCAGGTCAGGGGCACCTCCTTCCCCTAAACTCCGGGCACAGCCCCACCACGGGCTGGGGACCCAGGACTCCGGCTCCCACCTGCAGCCCCCACTGCTTAGCTGGCAGTTCCAGCCTGCAGGGTCAGCAGCCGCAGGGGCGGGGGTCTGCACTCCACGTGCTGCCCTGGCCAGAAGTACTGGCGCCAGCTGCCATTGGCTGAAAGCTGATGGGGGGTGGGGGGGGAGTCCCTGCCTGCAGCTCCCATTGGCCACAATGTAGCCAATGCTCCTGGTAAGTGCAGCAGGGAGCAGAGACCCTCCTGCCGCTCCTGTGCCTAGGGGGCTGCAGGGTCCTAGTGTCTGCCTTTTCCTGGAGCAGGGCCAGAGGGCCAGACCAAATGATATCATGGGCCTTATATGGCCCGCAGGCCGGACGTTCCCCACCCCTGCGTCTAGCCCAAGCCAGAAAGTCTACACCACAATTAAAGAGACTGCAGCACGAGCCCCAGCCCAAGTCAGCATGGGGCAGCCACGGGTGTTTATTCGCAGCGTAGACATAATAAAATTTAAAAATGAAGGTTCATTCTTCTTCCTCAACTCAGAGCTCTAATCTTAGCACAGTGTGCCATGCTTTAAGTTGACTTTTCTTTCTTTTGTTAGTTTGTGTCACAACGATTATATCATTTTAGTTCAGTGTTTTCATGCTAAATTATATCAGTTTCAATAACAGCTTTCTAGTTTTTTCATTGTTGTCTCCTGATGAAAAACCATAATACTCTGTGGCATTGAGACAATACACTCAGTGCAAGATTGAAATATCACAGTGAATTATCTCCTGTTGAGAAGAAGCAAGAGGGTGATTTCTTCTAACAAAATTCTTTTCAGTGGATTTTGCTCAACAATACAACAAAGGGAACCATAGTTACACAACAAAGCATCCAAATCTGAGTGGTACAGATAGCTGTAATTAATGGATTGAGTTGGAATAAAAAAACAACAACAACACAGCACTATACACTTTGCAAAGTCGCAAAGTATTTATATGCATAGATGTGCCTCAGCTGCAAGACTTGGATGTGACTCAGCTTATGAACACTCTCATATTGCAGGGATATTTGGATTTGTTGTTATGGTCTGAGTCCTCTCTTTACATGATAACAGTTAGTAACTGAGAGGATACATGATTGACAGTGATGCAAGTACAAGTAGAAATCATTTCTTGCCAGTACACTGCACTCATGGGAAGGACACAAAGGGAGGGCATGTGACCTCCCCACATAACTCCTCTCTGCCCTGCCCCCCAGCTCAGGGGCCCCTCACACTCTCTCTCTGTCCCCTCTCCATGATCCACATCCATCCCACATTATCTGGGGGAGGTGGGGCAAAGGCTCTATCCCATGTGTACAATTTCCATTTACATTAATGTTTCTACAGGCTCCCTGTTTTCCACAAGATAATGTTCTTGTCCTCACCTTCCATATCAATTGTAGGGACTGATCTTGGGTGTTCATCAAAATCAACTGACTTGCCATTGATGTTAATTGACTTTGAATCAAGCATCTAATCAGCATACTGGTACAAGCCACCTTCCTTGCTGCTGATGGGTCATTCAATCAATAGTGTGTGAACTATGCATTGAGAAAGCACAGGGCTTCTTTTCCCCCGTGAAAACACCTTTCATTCTTCTAGTCAAAGTCTCATTTGTGCAAAATTTTATCTAATCAAATGGTCTGATCATTTGATGTGGACAAAGAGTCTGATAAAGAATAGACCAAGAACATGAAACTCATTTTCAGTTTATGACAAAAGCCAAATCGACAGAAAAGTCTAATGCCAGAACTCGCTACACCGCTTACTTCCCATCATTCCACTTAGACAATACACATACCTACAGGAGCACTGGATTTAGTTTCAAAGAATCCATGAGTGTTAATTTGTCCATTCCAAAACTTCGCTATTTATTTATTTATTTTACCGCCTGGGATTAGGTTGGCTTCCAAAGCAGATATGGTATCCCCAGTACTGGCTTGCTGCTTTCTTCTGTTTGACAGGATATCTTTAAATAAACTCTGTGATTTGAGTAATCTGGCATCTGACCAGTAGGTAGCAACCCCAGCTCATTATTACTCTCATTGCCGAGGACAGGTGGTCATGTCTAGATTTACTTGACGAGCAACATCTGAAGAAATGTCATTGACACACCAAGCTAGACAGTGGCGCTCCTTTTTCCTTGTCCCTGAAAAGGCATAAGGTGTTTCTTTCTTTTCTTTTGTGTTTTGCTAAAGTTATCAGATGTCTGTGCTAGATCTTAACAACTGGCTCCTTTCAAATTCTACCACACAATGCTATAGGTACATGTCAGTTTGTTCTGTGATGGCATCTCCCTTAATGCAAGGCTAAAATCAACCAATAACATTTGCTTGGTTGTCAGCAATGCAACTGGAAACAAATCCAGATTTCTCTATGAAAACTGAATTATCAATCACACTTGTTATAATTAATTTTGTGCCTAACCGTTTCAGTACCTGCCATTGAAAATATCTTCTGAAAAATAACAAGGATTAGCAAAGAGTGTAGGAAGCAAGATCCCATTAAATTGATGTGCCTACTGTTCGCCTGTGATCATGCCTTCATGTCACAGAAAAGGGATACTGACCTGCTGAGGAGAGCATTGTAAGAAATATGGATTGTGAAAGATAAACAAGGAATTTCCATTATCTACATAGAACAAGAAACTTTCTTCTTTTAAGCGTGCACAAAAGCATCCACTGAAATAATGACTTAAGTGTTAATGGCAGTTTGTTTTTTTAAATAGAGAGGCTATAGAGTATGTTAATAAGGACACTACATTGAATGGATTTGGTGAAAATGCACTTCCAAGTCTAAGCGTGTGATATAGTCAGTGCACACTCTATTCTGACTAATATTAGAGCCATATAATTAATACAGATCAGGCGGTGTCCAGAATTATAATGACACAGGGTTATGAATTCTTGGCTACCACTTGTTTTTCCTCAAAATTAGAGTTTATTGTGTTACTAACTAAAAGAAACGAATGATTTGAGTAGGTTTCAGCTATTCAAGTATTATTTGTATTATAATAGTACCCAAAGAAATACATCCCATGTTCCATCCTGAAGATATCTTATGGGTCTAATGTCCTATATTACAGTTCTCAGTGGATACAATGTGGTGAACATAAATAAAATATTAATGGTGCAAAAGCTTCATTATCACCACAGAAAGGCTATTTGCTATATGCAGCATGGTAGCCAAAACTTCTTGCACTGTGACCTTGGATTTACAAAGGTAATTAATCTCACCACACCTCAGCTTGTCCATTACAATTTATCTGCTTAGCACAGTGTGCTCAGTGCTGTACAAAATACAAAGATTAAGACAGCCCTTGCCCTGAAAGACTGTGTAGCCGAAAGCCTTGTCTACGTTGGCAGCAGTGTGTAAGGTACATGGAGCTACACACCTCAGTTAAAAGCTGGCTATGTCCACACTGTGATGTGTAGCTACATGCAGCTGTGAAAGCCTCTGGCTGGGGGAGAGGCAGCAGAACACTACACTGCTAAACACAACAGTGTAGATGTAAGCCAAATTGTGGTGGATTTTGGACCGACACTAGTGTGGAACCACTAGCTTTATATCCATTTGTGTATACATAGGGTTTACAATTCTGTCTTCAGAGATGAACTGATATGAACAGTTCACTCGACTGCCTAGACTAACACTGTTTATATTACTTGCTTTACAGAAGCATTCTCTAAATTGCATTAAATTATATACAATCTTGTTAGGTATTATTCACTCTACCATTGTAAATTGATACTGGCTGAAATTTGGCATACAACCTAGAAATGAAGTGTATATGAATATATTTTAATGGATCCATTTTTAAAATATAGGCGTGTTAAGAAAATGTTCCTTTTCTCCTCTATTGTGTATTTTAATAAATCAAACAACTATACAGATGAAGTATTGAGGCTCAGCAGGAAGCTCATTATTCTGAATTCGACTACTATAATTTTAACCTTTTTCTAAAAGCTAAAAATTGCTTTTACGTGCTTTCATTTGCAGCCCTTTTGATCTGAATGTTCTCTCCACCATTCCCTTTTGGTGTTGCTGGCAATGACAAAGTTTGCATGTCAGTTTAGCCCCCAGCTGCATAATAGCTAGGCAGAAACTAGGGGCACCATTTCAGATTTGGTGGGGGTAGGGAGGGCAACTTTAACTGTGATTCCAGTGACTACGTAGGCACTTGAAAACCCTAGGTGTTTTTTTTTTTTTTTGCTAATGATAACTTAGAAATAAGATGACAGGAGCACTGTATCTAATTCCTATTTATTTCATTTTCTTTCTTTATATATTAGACCTACTCAGCTCTAATAGTAACATGGGGCTGGGTTTAACATGGGGCTGTGGCAGGGGGAAGATTTTTCCAGGGCCCCCAAATCTGCCACTGTCTCCCCCCAGTGGCATGAGGTTTGCGGTGGCTTAGCCTCCCCCAGCCTCCATTACACACAGCCTATGGCTAAGATACTATGGTGGTGGGACCACATAAGTACCGCAGGCGGAGTGGGAACGTCTCTATACCACTGCTATTCCTTCCCTTGGTTTTGGCCCCTTCTTTTCACCTACGCCCCTAAAATCTTCCTCTTTCCTGAATGTAAATTTGGCTCAGAGGGCTTGGCTTTATTTCTTCTGAGTCCTCTGCATTCTCTCTGCAGTACCCCCTACCCTCTGTACAGAGATTCATTTTACAGACTCATCTAACACTTAATTAAATTACCAGCCCCCCCCCCACTGCCTTTTTTTTCCCCTTGTGCCTCTCTTTGTAAACAAAATATTGACTCCCTGCCCCAGGGCCACAAGCTGGGAGCAGAACCTCTTCTCTGCAGAACTTCCATTTCACATTAATGCTGTGCTGCAGTTAAGAGCTCCGATTGGGAACACACCTCCTGTCTAAAGGCTCCCTGTCCCTCCTAAATGGCACCGCTGGGAGTGACTATTGCCTTGATGATTTTAATTAAGCGAATTCTAAGAACCTATGTCTTACGAGATGAAATCCTTCAGTGATTCAGTCAGAGGAGGGAAATGTGCCTATATGTTATGGAAACTTAAATATTTCTCCCAAAGTTTTAATATTCACAGGAGTGGAAAGCAATAATACAGACACTAGTATTTTTCAAAGTCGTGTTTTGCAGGAAATTTTCACCCCACACTCAAACTGCGGGCGGGGGGGTTCGCGGGGCTGCTTGGGCGGGCGCGGGGGTTCGCGGAGCTGCTCAGGCGGGCGGGGGGGGGTCTGGCGCGGGGCTGCTTGGGCGGGCAGGGGGGTTCGCGGAGCTGCTTGGGCGGGGGGGGGGGGGTCCACGGGGCTGCTCGGAGGTCGGAGGCTTAAAGTCAGATGCCTCTTCACTACATCACAATCGACCTAGAGAGGTCAATTTTAGCGCTACTTCTCTCGTCAGGCAGGAGTTATAAAGTCGATTTTGAGGGCCCTTTAAATCGACTTTAAGGGCATGCGTGTGAAGACAGGTACACGTTTATTTCGACTTAACGTCGTTAAAGTCGACGTTAAGTCGTAGTGAAGACATGCCCTAAGAGTCGAAAATTTTTCAAATCTCACCTCTGACGCCCCCCAGGGGTGAAATCCTTTAAAACCCATTCACATCAGCTGGGCAGCAGGCTAACACCTGCTGTTCTCTGTGACATAGTTATGATGTAATAATACCCCCCTCCAACGGACTCCGCACTCACTCAGCTTTCTGCCCCCGCCCCCACTCCAACGGCCCCAGCACTCGCTCAGCTCTCTGCCCCCTCCCCCCTCCAATGGACCCCACACTCGCTCAGCTCTCTTCCCCCCATCCAAGGGCCCCCACACTCACTGAGCTCTTTCCCCCCTCAGGAAAGAATCGAAAATTTTTAAAATCTCACCCACCTCCCTCCCTCCAATGGCCCCCGCACTCGCTCAGTTCCCCCCCCCCCCACGGACCTTGCACTCGCTCAGCTCTCTCACCCCTCAGGTAAGAAATGAAAATTTTTAAAATTCCCCCTCCTCCCCCCAATCCAATGCCCCCCACCCACTCGCTCAGCTCTCTCTCCCCTCCCACCCTCCAACGGACCCCACACTCGCTCAGCTCTCTGCCCCCGCCCCCCCTCCAATGGCCCCGGCACTCGCTCAGCTCTCTCCCCCCTACCCCCCTCCGACGGACCCGAGCAACGCCGGGTATTTCTGCTAGTAGTATATAAAACAGTATAAGCAAGTCATTGTATGAAATTTTCATTTGTACTAACTTCGCTAGTGTTTTTTATGTAGCCTGTTGTAAAACTAGACAAATATTTACATGAGTTTATGTACCCCCAGGATACCTCTGTGTTCCCCCAGAAGTACACATACTCCTGATTGAGAACTACTGCTGTAATTCAACTCATTACAGAGATGGGGAGAATAGAGAAGTTTGGATTTAAATCTGGGTTCTGATTATGAGACTTTGCCTCCCTAAATTTGAGGACACGTATCAAGAAGTAGTTTGAGTCCATCTCAAACACCAGTACAATTAATGACAGTGGATAAGTTCCCTTTCATGGCAGATCCCAAGTCCACTGAATTCAGTGTAAAATTTTCCATTGACTTCACTGAGCTCTGGGACAAGCCCCTAAGGTCCTATGGATTTTAAGTATGACTCATTCCCAGTGTATTTTATTTCAAAGCACTTTAGGGAAAAAAAGAGTCATGTTCTGACTCAGAAAAGAACTAAGCATACTGCACATACATAAGATACCATTGATAGCATTCTACCCACTTAATGGCTCTTAGAATGACCTGGATGATGAGTTTATTTAGTCAACCTAATGACAAGAAACCAAAAGGGAGGTCTAATTTGTAGCTCAAATTACGGTAATCCATGCACATTATAATATTTTTGTTTGTGCAATATATTTGTGTCCTGTTTTCATTGTATAATTATGCTAAATAGAATGATTAGCTAAATGAGCCATCAAGGTACCCCAGGGTGTGCTACCACTTCCTGTGTTGCATTGCTTTTTACCATTGCTGATGTCGCAACATCTGAAAGCATTTAGCTAATTATTGTTGAAGTCTAGAAATTGTAAAAAGTTACTTCAGTAAAATGCTTTAGTTGTTAACAATTTTATAGAAACAATCTACATTATTCATCTTGTCACTTCTTCTTTTGTATGGCTGGTGTACAGCAACAAGAACAATTTCACCCGAAGTTGATTGAACCAAATGGCTACATCAGGAGTAGCTGAATTTATTGCATTAATGCCTCTTTAATAATTATAAATTGGGCAATAGTTGGTAATGTGTTCGGTGGTCTATCATGGGGAACCAGATTCACATGCTGAGGAATCCTTGATTTTCCATATGTTCATTAGATGTCCACATCTACCACAGTTGGTTTGGATTCATTTCAGAGTTGACCAAAATGACCATTGAAGGTTGAATCCAGGAGCCTTCTGCCTGGGATCTGGCACAAGGTGTTTCTTTTTAAAGTCTTGTTTAGTTCAATCTGTTTTCCAAGCCTCCTTCTAATCGTAGCCTGATTGCATGAGGCTCAGCAAAAATGTTCCCGGAAAGACTTGCGGGACTTAAGATGTTGGGGCGAGGGCAGAGGATGGGGGTTTTCAAGGTCTTGGTGGATAGGAAGGCATCTGTTTCCCTGGATTTCCAGAGTGTTGCAGCAATTCGGTGTAACGATGTTAGACAGAACAGGTAGCCATAGTGATGGAGCCAACTGACCAAGGCTGTCCTTACCCATATGCAAAGTACGCAGCTGTGTAGGGCACCAGGAAATTTGGGGCTTCAAATTTCCTGGTGTCCTGCGCATCTGTGTGCTGTCCAGCCCCTGCTTCGGCTCTTCCCCTGGGCCCCCTCCCCACCTCTTCCCATCCCTTCCCCACCTCTGCACCACCCCCACTCTCCTGAGCTCTTCAGCAGGGCCGGGTCTGCGCTCACTGGCGGTGGGAAGTGTAGCAACCCATCCCCAGTTGCACCACTGGTGAGTGCTGGGGGCTGGTTTCACCCTGACCCCCCAAACTACCTCCGCTCCCCCTCAGAGGCCTGGGGCCTGCCCCCTCCTTCAGGGGTGGCTACATAGAGCCCCAGAATGGCCTTGCCACTGATTCTATTGAGGTGAGTGTAAACAAGTCGATTGTGGCTGCCTCTGGTGCACAATATTCAGCTACTGAATATACAGCTGCTATTGCAGATGTTGGCACAACTGATGCTGATGAAGTCCAGGTTGCACCTAATAATTTCTGGATTATGTTGGCTTTCTTTTTCAATCTTTGCAGCTACCTTCTCAAGGTGATCATGGAAGAGGAGGGTATGGTTGAGTTGTGGAGTGTAATCATGTCACACATTTTCACCACAGAAAGCTCCTTTCAGTGTGTTTTTGGCACTCCTATTATCAAGATGAAATGTGCTTACTATTTTTCCAGGGTGTAGTGTGAGCCTCCATTTCCGGAAGTATTGTTCCATAGTTTAGAGGTCTTCAGTTAATGCTTTCTCGGTGTTATTGAGGTTTGGTGCTTGAATTGTCATGGCAAGATCATCTGCATATCTAAATTTTCGTGACAGAGTTGGAGGCATGTCACTCTCACTATGTGACAGAATGTACCCCTATATTCATACCCTACACACTATTATAATTGTCTTTGTACAAAATAAACCTTATAAGGTATCATTTGAAAACTAGTAACTCATTGATCAATAATATAATGGTGAAATGTATGTAGCAACATTATATGTAAAGTTATGAATTCCCCCCAAATGAGGTTGGTGGAACATTTCAAACCCACATAGCTGCAGTTAGGCAGAACTGCTCGAACAGATCTTAAACAAAGGAATGTGTTTATCTCAGTTTCCATGCAAGTTGTAACAAGGGTCCTCAGACAGTGAGAGGGGGAGGATAGAAAACAAGGAAAATCTGAATTTCAGCAAACAGTGGTAAGAAGAAACACCGTGATGAAAATAAATTTTGCTTTGAGTAACCTTTATGAAAATGCAGGTCAAAGGAGGACTGGACTATAAAAGTGAGGGATAAATCACCCCTGTTTCTCTCTCCCTATACATCTCTCTTTTTTTAATCTAAGAAGACCAAAAAAAAACCCACCCAAAAAACCCACACCCCAAAAAATTTCCAAACCAGCGTATGGACTTTGGAGCAGAGCCTAATCTGAAACTTGGTCATCAATGTTATTGAAGCCTGTGGTAAGAACTTCACTTTAAAGCAACTCCAGCTTGTTAAGTTTAGAAAGCATTTTAATCTTTATTTTTCTTGTAACTATTTCTGACTTTAGTATGTCATTACATGTACTCACTTAAAACCTATTTCATTGTAGTTACATAAACATGTTCTATTCCTTAATCAAAACTAATCCAGTGTTGTGAATTGTATGAGTAACTTTATTTAAGGTAGCAGACAGTTGTATATTGATCCATTTATTGTTGTATATTGATCCATGTATATTGGGTTGGACAGCCCAAAGCACACATTGGGGTGGGTGGGGGGAAATCCAGCATGGGGTGTGTATTTTGAGGTCACCCTGCAAGTACTGACCAAGGCTGTTGGAAGCCAGAGTGTGGCTAGGATCAAAGCTACTGAGCCAGGGCTGTAGCTATATCCAGACACTCAGGGTGTGATCTGCATGTTGCTTGGCTGTTTGTGAGGAGTCCATGTTGGGAGCTACAGAAGCGAAGCTTTGTCAGGCACCCCAAGTTGCAGGGCAGGTGGTGACACAACCCCTCACAGGTCTGGATTGCACCCCGGAATGTCATACACTCTCACAAAGTAAGAGACCGTCAGAAGAGTTCTGTGTAGCTCAAAAGCTTCTCTCTCTAATCAAACAGAAGTTGACATAATAAAAGATATTACCGGTACTTTGCCCACAAAGTAACCTGGCAGAGTTGTATTTTCCCCTGCTTTAATGAGGTTAATGTTTATTACTACACCTGATAGGCAGAAGCCAAACCCTAGGCAGCCAGTGAGACAGGGTGGGGATTGTGTCTTAAAAGCCACAAGATACTTTGGGACAGATCTCTGCAAAAAAAATTTTTTTGCCAAATGCATCTAGTGCAATATAGGATTTGGGTATATTCCACTTTAAGTTTGTTAAAATTCAATAGCAGACAAGAAACATACAGGATAGGTAAGTTGCATAAAATACGGCTAAACCACCCTGAACACGCCCGATCCCATCTGATCTCGGAAACTAAGCAGCGTCGGGCCTGGCTAGTACTTGGATGGGAGACCTCCTGGGAATACCAGGTGCTGTAGGCTTAACATGGGCATGGGGCTAGCAACTCCACCCCGTAAGGGAACCAATTACTACTGAAACACCAACACTAGTTGGTGGCCCATACCCCGGCTGGGGGGTGACGGGTAAAGAGAGAGAGAAGTTGCATAAAGAAGAACTCAACAGAAAACAGAAAGGGAAGAGGGAGCAAAATCGAGCTGTTTGAATAATATACTGAGCTGTGCTGTGTAAGAATCAAGATCAGAGGAAATGAAATGCCCTCTTGTTCTTGAGCATATACGGTACAAGGAGGATAGTCATGAAGTGGTGATAGAATGACAGCAGATTTCATAACAATGCAGGAACAGTAATTACAGATAAAAACAATCTTCTAAGAAGGGAAAGATCGGAGGGCAGTGATAGTATGCATCGTCCCCTTTGCTGATATATAAAGAAATGGAAAAGAAGAAGAAACAGAAGCAGACCCACAAGTCAACAGATAAGTAGAACAAGTAAAAGAATATTTCTGGAAGGAAAGCACTGGATAGGTTTTCCATTCAGACTGATATTGTAACCTCTTTCTCCTAGGATTGGTCTTTAGTATACACATTCTTGGTTAATAAAATCAAATGTCCCTAAGGAATGTTGCACTCTAAACACAGGGGCAGATCCTGATTTGGTGTAAATTGCAGTAGTTCCACTGTGGAGCTATGGGAAGTTCCGCTATATGAGGATCTGCTCCGATAACTCTAATGACTGGGAATTGCTGAAAGGAAATAATAACCAGTTAAAGTTGCATAGTTGCAGATCAAGATATCTTGCACCTTGGTATCAAGCTCTTGAGACTTCTGAAAGGGCCACTTTTTAATTCCCTTAACTAGAGTTGAATGAAACACTAGTAACAAATAAAATGTGTGTGGGAGGGTTGATTGTGGAAATTGCTAAATTCTCAAATGTACATCTTCAAAATTATTCACAAAATCAGCTCATTCGGCTGCATAACTCCTGGTCTGCAGGTTATTCACTAACACCTTATTGGGAATAGCCACACAGTACTGCTTCTGTCCCATGACTGGGTAACTTCTGTATGTAACCAATGCAGCAGAAAGTGAGCACAGAAATGCTGTGAATATGGGCCATTCAAAAACAGCTTTTGAATGTGAGCAAATATTCAAAAACATTTTTATGAGCTGCTTGCTCTGCTCACTTCAGAGAAGAATGACAACTCATTTTTGCCATCCTCAAATTTAGAGGAAAATGCTTTCTAAGTCGCTTATGTGTAAATTATCACTTTTTAAAAGATTGTTTTAAGGATTGAAAGCCTGCTAAAGCCATTCTAGGATATCATATCCGTATCTAACTGTTATATTACAAGTGCATTAGTCCCAAATGTTACTAGTCAGTAGTAGTTACAGGGTCAGTAGATTATAGCAAAACTGCTTTGTGCTGCCATCTTGCAATGTTGAGTGTTCCACATTTGAACCAGGCTTGCAGAACTTTCACAGTAAATCATGGTAAAATATCACAAAGGAGGGAGGAAAGTCTGGAAGCTGTCAACATTAGCAGATCCTGCAGTGAGGAGAGACTCTTAAAGAAACATACAATAACATTTCTATCCTCCCACTTATCAAAAGGGATAAAGACACCATGATGAATGAATCTGAAGACCTCTCAGCCTCATGTGTACAAAATGTTCTCTAAATAACTCACCGACATTCAACATAAGAGGCAGGATTTGAAATAAAATTTCACCCTTTCAATACAATATTCTTGATGGACAAGCTACTGGAACAGGGACATGAATATTTTTGTTCCTGGGTGTGACATTTGTGAATAGTCATTAAAAACCTCTTACATTTAATTAGATGGTTTTATCTCAAGAGCACTGTAAAAACTCTTAATGACTATAATCGGGGAGAGGGTGGAGAATAGTTCTGGGTTTAGTCTAGTGCTACAGTAACAGCAGCCCTTGGAATCAGTAGACATTAAGCCCTGTCCTGGCCTAATCTAGCTCATGTTATGCAACATGACAGGGAACATAAACAAAAATCAGTCTCTTGACAAGCACTCTTCAGTGGCACACTGTTAGTACATGGCATCAGAAGAAAACTGAATCAAAGGGTCACTGTGTGAAATTCTGTGGCCTGTGTCCCTATCATAATGGCCTCCTTCTGGACTTAAGATTTATTAAACCTATGAATCTTTAATATGGGCAAATATGGAACACAAAGCCACCCAATCCCTCTGACAAAAACTTAGTTTATTTCATACAGTTATCACAAAATGAATCCTTGTCTCAAAGCTATACTACCATATCTATACAAGCAACACTATCCACCAGCTGAGTTTGAAAGAGTAGAAAGGGAAATTCCAGATATACACATGGGTTGAAGAGCAAAATACAAATAATCAAACCAGTGTAGAACACAGGCATATTAACATATGATTAACTACAACCAAATGAGAGGATGTTGAGCACAACTGGGCTGACCATAGTTAATTACCACAACTCCTCAAGATAGTGTTCTAACACAATGTAATTTTTACAGCATAGATAAACTCAGAGGAAATTAACTCGGAATCACTTACTAAGGAAGCCAGAAAACTGGAACAGAGAAAAAATACTGAATCCAAAACTACCACCTACGCCTATTGCAAGTGTTAACTACATGGAAAATTGTTATTGTGATACATTATTTGGACTTAATGTTGTTCTATATTAACAGTCTCAACTGTATAACAGAGAGCAAGGAAATGTATTTTTTTAAATTTAGACCAATTGCTAAGCTATGGGAGATGCTTTCCTTCAGAAGGCTGAGCATAAGTTTGTGCTGGATATATTTTGTAAGAAGAAAGGTCTCTAGAAACATGAAAAGAACAGGAGTATTTGTGGCACCTTAGAGACTAACAAATTTATTTCAGTATAAGCTTTTGTAAGCTATCGCCCACTTCATCTGATGCATAGAATGGAACACATGGTAGTAAGAGATATGTATACACACGGAAAACATGAAAAGGTGGAAGTTGCCATACCAATTCTAAGAGTCTATTTAATTTAGATGAGCTATTATCAGCAGGAGGAAAAAAACACCCCTTTTGTAGTTTTATGTCTCTAGAAACATGTATTCCCTCTATTTTCATTTTTAACCTCATTGCTATGATGAAGAATCCTAAAATGTTCTGGTTGTACAGGAAATTATTAATTTCCTCTGTTTTCAATTTTTATATAATCATTTTGTGCTTGCCCTGGTCTTTCTTTCTTTACTTTCTCTTTTAGCTACTTTCCCTTCTGCAGGAAAAACAAGCCTGTTTATATGTCATGCTTCTACTTTTTTCTTTGATTAACTCTGCCCTCCTTACCTTATAGAATCTTCTTTCCTTGCCAGGGCCTGAGGCTGTGTCCTACACACTCTGTTTACACTCATTTTTCCTAATGTCCATCTTTCAGGTGTGTTTTTTTCTTCATTTTTTGATAGTCTTGTCATACAGTGATCACATTGCTAAGGGACTTCATTCTCAAAAAACAAACCAACTCGAGGAATGCATTAATTCTTACAAATACAGGGATCTTCATTGGTACCTAAGCTTCCCACTCCAGGATTCATCCTCCCTCTCTTTTTTCACAAGGAAATCAGAATCATAGCCCTCTTTTCCTGGAACAAACAAGAACTCTGATCTCGACGCGCTATACACATAATTTCTCCTCTGCTAATAGTGGCAGGGGAGAAATAATGTTGAACACATTACAAGCTCTTGGCTCACCTAAGGATTTGCTCACTTGCCCAGTTTCTTCAGGGAAGTCAATGGGAGTTGAGCATGCTAAGCACCTTGCAGGATTAGGCCTCAAACACTCCACTTTCTGTCAGAAAGAACGTTACTTTATAGGTTCCTTAGTGCCATAAGGATTCACTGCAGAGATGTATAAAAATTATATCTGGATTCACCCAAGAGAAGAGAATGATGAAAGATTTATTACTAGAGGTCAAGAAGAGAGAGGAATTACTAACAAAATCTCTTTAGGCTGAGAATTATTTTTAAAGCATAGTTTGTGTGTATATGTTTTGAGGCTATATTTATTGAAAAAGCTCTAAGGTGAAATAAATGCTACCCTACGGGCAGTTATACAAAGAGATAATGGTGATCATCCTTTCATCTCTCATCTAACTGATTATTATCTTTGAACTTGAAATAATTCAGTTAGCAAAGCCAAGCGGATACTTAGTGCCTCACTTCTTAGCACATCTTTTGAAATAACTTCTTTCACCGTCAATGAAAAGCCAGAGTTGAAATGCAGAACCACTGCATTTAAAGGGGTGGGAGGGAAAAATCAGCATGCGCCTGGGCTTCTTTAAATCACTTCAGAACCATAATACATGTTATCTTTTCTAGCAGCCACGTACTGATGCAATGTGATTTTTCACTATTGGGGTCTGATCCAAAGCCCACTAATGTTAATGGATTGGAAAGAGTCCCATTAACTAGAAAAGGCATCAAATCAAGTCCTTAATTCACAGTTACTCAAAATGGAAGCCATATTTTCCCCATACAGGAAACCATGGTAACAGAAAATACAGTTTTACTGTATTTTTCTCCAGTTTTCAAACAATAACACATCACCTTTGTACAAAGGGAACTTAGCTTTCTACTGTGCTGACATGGAACTGGTCACAGCTCCCTGATTCTCAGCTGCCAGTACAAGTTAAAGCTTTAATGGAGGAACTTTAACTTAGGTAACTGGTGCAAAATCTTATATCAGCCAAAGATCACGGTTTCCTGCTGTTCCCTGAGATGGTCCTTTTCCCCATTACAGCAGACAGGGGAGGTAGTGCTGGGTCAGGGTGGCAGTGTTGGTGTTGGATGTTGTTCCACCAACTTTGCGTCACTTGTCTACCAATAGAGATTTTCCCTGCAACTGAGACAATCTCCCACCATTTTAACCTCCCTTTGCACTGTATGACAGATGCAAGGTGAATTTGGCACACTGGAAAAATGTGGCTCAAATAACTGAATGCACTCAAGGGTCCAATCCTCTGGGAGCACTGAGAATTCAATAGCTCTTCAGATATGAGAAGACATTAGACTTTAAACTGATAATTGAGACAGCAATAAATATGACTTATCTTGAGCAAATGCAATTTGAGGGAAGAATTCCGGATTTTGGAGTGGGGAAAAGGAAATATTTCTCTGGCAGGTGGTTGATATTTCTTAACAGCTGTCTGAAGCTGTTCAGAGGTTTGGAATGCCAGAATGAGTCCCTGGGAGCTAGGTGAATGGGCAGATAGCAAATGAGGCAGTCAAAGTTTAATTTAAATGTAACTTGTCATATGGCTATCACCATCAGCTATAGGGCCTAATTCATTGGTATGTTGGGGGAGCTTTACACTAGCCTCTGGAGCATCTCTCCATGGGAGGGACATTCTTGAGGGACATTAAGCCATTTCAGGGACTCCTATGCCAGCCTGTGGGACAAGAGAAAAATAAGTATGAAGATTTGATTCCAGCCCATTGATTTTTAAATGTATCCAAGATTTTCCCCCCAGCATAATTATGTTAGTATGATAACTGGTAATGGCTGATAATTTGCCTAAAGTGAAATTAAAAACTTTAGGATTATCTGTTCTCCTGTCTGACTGGAAGTGCTTAGGGTTAGAGTGCAGATAATTATTCTACATTCTGATTAGTTTAGTCACTGACTTCACATTTCATTTCCATATTGGCCATTATGCATTCCAAGACTGGTGTAGTATTGACGTCAGGGTTTTTCATGCTTGGGCTCTATGACTAGTTTCTGTTTTGATAAATGCATTATGGAGAAATTAGGGAGCAATCTTAAAGGTGCTAATTAAAAGCTAGTCAAGTATGAACATTAAAGGGGAGCGCTGATAGCAACCCCTATATTTAGATTGCCCAACACTTCTCATTATACAGGATTCTTGTAATCTTTTCTTTAAGAAGCTCTCATGCCTCCGTTCTTTGCAACAGAGCTGAAGGAATGGCCTCAGGCTATAGAGGTGCTTTTTATTTGTCCCATGAAGCATTTGCTGTGATATAAACTATTAAAGCTCACCATTTCCCCCTCTCACTTACATTCTTCAGGAAAATTTTAACAGCCTCCCAGCATACAAACTGAACACACCTGCATCCCAAGAGGCCAGGCTCACAAAGTAGCAGTCATCATAAGATGAATGCCATTACATTAGGAACAGCTTGGAGCTGACAGAGCAGCTGTAAATTGTCAGAGAGTGGGGAGCCAGGCTGGGGATCCCTCTTCCTAGACTTCACTTGACAGCCGGTTAGGGTAGAAACATTTTTTTGTTCAAACACTTCGCCCCAGTTCCATCCCCTGGAGCGACTGAGAAAAATGAAGCCCAAGCAACACAGTGATTTGGTGCCTCGGACAAACTCCCTCTACTCGTCCACCCCTAAAACTGGCCCCACCTCCCAAAGTGGGTATGAGGAGGATAGAGAGAGAGAGGAAGATACAAACCAGGCTCCTCCCAACCAACTTCCTGAATTTACACCTGGCCCAAGCAGTCTAGCCCCTCCTCTGGGGTCACAGCCTTTTGCTGCCATGAGCTAATGTAGTCTTATAGCTCAGGTAGTGGTAGTAGTAGTATTCTATGTTGCAGTTCTACAGGTTCAGGGTTCAGACCCCACCAATGATGATGCATAGTATCAGTGGTTACTATAATTCATACAGCAGAATTCTGTTTACTTTTTTTCTTAAAAAACCCTAGGAAATTGCACATAAAAACATTAAAATAATGTTATTAGATTGCAAAAAGCAAGCACCTGAACATCAGGAAGGGATATATTTACAGTTGTCCAGAAGCTTTAATTCATATTTGAGTGTGCACTACACCATCTTTAACAGCATAATCACTCACTATTTTTCTCATAGACCCCTTCCTGATTCTGAGCACAGAATAGAAGGAGAAGGGAAAGAATTAAGATTGTGCAGGAATGAAACTGCTGACCTTGAAAAAGTTTCTATATTGTCTTTAAATGAAGCAGTCTGCATATTCAAGATCATAGGCTGCTGAAACCACATCATACTAATGCTTTGCATTTGTTCCTCATTGAATATAGAGGAAGATTCAAGATTTCCTTCCTCATCTTCAAACTCCCGCCGTGGGATTGGCCCAAACTACCTGAGGGACTGCTCATTCTCTGAGGTCATGAGCTTCCATGACAGCTATGCTCCACTGGAACCAAAGAACTGTCAATCTCAAGAGTTAGATGTGTACACTGGAGATAGGCAGAGCTTCCTTGGCAATTGGCCTGTATCTGTTGAACTAATTGCTGGAAGATCTTGGAAAGACTACAAATCTCACGGTCTTCAGATCAATATGTTTTTTTTTGTTGAATTTGTAAAACAATTATTTAGTAAATAAAATATTTGGGTATTGAATACCAAGGCTTTGTGGATTGTTCAGGACATTCTTAAAATCATTGTGACTTTTAGATCCACATGTTACTCAGACTTTCAAACTCTGCTTCTCTGCGCTGGATATGAAAATAAGGCCCAGAGTCTCAGATGAATTTTCTACCTGCTGTGCTACAATTAGCACCTTCTCTAATAGCTTCAAAATGAAAAGCTGAAGCTGAACATCCAAATTGCAGCACTTGTGTTGCACTCCACAGCTTGTTGCTAACTGCTTTTGGCAGATCTAGGGGCCAATGGAAGTGGATGCATACAGATTATATAGTGATAGCAGACCCTACATATGTAATTACTCCAGAAGGGAATGTGATTTGCATGCACTTGGATTTATACAAACAATGCTAGATTTTGGGAGAAGGAGAGATTTCTAGATTTCTTATATTGTGCTTCTATGCTATTTGAAAGTGGAGAAAATTACACTCAAATCCAATATAAATTATTCATTTCCACCAGTTATTAATCCAATTTTATTAAACATAAAATTATCAGGAAAGAAGTCAAATGACAGTGAAGCAGCGTCTCCTTTAGTTAGGCAGCTGATGGGGAAGAGTGAATCATGTAAATCTCTTGTCACGGACTGTCCTTGCTGTAATATGGACTGGTGAAATACATTGGTCCTGATTTTCATTTACTAAGGCCCCTTTATACCACTCTTGCAGTGGAAAGTGGCCTTAAAGTGCACTCTGCCACAGTGGTATAAAGGATCGTTGGTGTAAATAAAAATATTGATTTAACAAAACAATATAAAGTGCTGTTGATTTGCTTCTCAGGGCTCAGTCTTATGAGCTGCTGAGCTTCATTGATACTATTGTAAGTAAAAGGTGCTTTGAGATTTGTGGGATCAGTCCCCATAATGAATGCCTCTCTTTCTCTTTAGCTGTAATTGGAGCAGGATGAGGCCATTAAGTAGTTTCTTAAAAAAATTATCACACTAGGATTTATAATAGAAAATTGAGTTGCATGTAGAAAACAAAAATAATATCTTTTATAGGCCAGATTTAGCCATTCTGGTATAGGGTGACCGGACAGCAAATGTGAAAAATCAGGACAGGGGGTGGAGGGTAATAGGCACCTATATAAGATGTGGCAGGGTGAGCCTGAGCCAGCCCTGCCGCCTCTTTAAGAAAAGCAAAAACCTCTGCTAGCAGTTTCCCTAAGCTAGGGAAGCTGATTATCTAGCAGAGTGCAGCCCTGGGCTAATTAGGGCCACATGGGCTGCACCTGGTAGCCTCCCCAGGGGATAAGAGCCTGTCAGGGAGGAAGCCCAGGGTGGTGGTGTAGTGGTGGAGTGATAGAGAGAGGTGCAGGGACATAGAGCAGGGAAGTAGAGCTGAGGCTAGGAGCCTGCAAGAGCTGACTGCTTCCTGAACCCAGCCAGGTTGAGGGCTGGGGCTCAGCTAAGCTGTATAGAGCTGTATATTGGTGGTGGGGTTTGCACTGTATAAATAAAGGACACTGGTGAAGCTGCAGAGGAGTCTCCTGCCTGTGTTTTAAAGTGGGCGAGAAGCGGATCTCCTACAAAGAAAAAAAAATTGGGACTGTCCCTATAAAATCGGAACATCTGGTCACCCTATTATGGTGTGACTAATAAATTACTCCATGAGTAGCCCAAATGAGGTCAATAAGACTACTCACGGAATGGTATTTCCTGATGTGAGTAACGCTGTCAAGATTCGGGTTTGATATGAATTAACTTATTGCATTCATCCTGTTGCCCCTTTGGCTTAAGTGGTTAGCCATAATTTGGGGCCTTGAAGGGTTATTTCTGGTAGGATGAGAAACTTAGAAATATGAGCCAAGTATATCCTTGGTTCAATCCTGTTTATTTACAAAAATGCACACAAAGTCCTGTTTCCCCAAACACAGTAGAAATAAACAACAGCAGGTAGTTTTCTTGCTAAGAAATTCCCAAGCCTGACACTCCGGTGATCTCTAAGCCAAGCAGCCCTGTCCCTCTACTTCCTCCCAAGGTCATACTCAATTGCTTCTGCAGGTTCTCTGCCTTCTCCACACAGTGCCTACTTCCCAATATCCTAGCCCCTAACAACCAGGGAAACCCATGAATGCACATGGCTTAGCTCTGATCTGCCTTCTAGCCTATCGCTTTGCACTGTCTCCTTTGTAGCCTGTAATTGTTACTACTACTAATAGCTGGATGAAGTTGTTTGGCTCATGGTTTTAATGAGGTTTGTGATTATCTTTGGATCCAAGAATCACATGGTACGTTGGCACCTCTCAGCATAATGACACCATAAATAATTAGGGCTGCCTGGAAAAGAAGAATTCTGTATTGGAAAAAATATTAAGAGGCTTCAAAATTTGTTTTTGTTTCACATCAGAATTTTTTCATGAAAGAAAGTGTGTGTGTGTGTCTGTGTGAGAGAGAGAGAGACACACACACACACACTCATGCCAGCATAGCTTCATGGTTATGGGACTCACCTGAGATGTGGGAGACCCTGTTTCACAGCAAGGACTTCAATCTAAGTCTCCCACAAACTATGATAGGGCTCCAATCACCAGGCATTGGCTATTCTGGATCCCTCAATCTCTCAAAATTCAATTCTGGCTCTGAGATGGTTTCCCGAGAATTTTTAGTCCAAGCTGATACGTTTCAGCAAATAGTTTCAGATTCAACAAGCTAGTATTTTATAGTATGACTAAAACTGTTTTGTTGAAAAATTCCTGTGCAGCCCTACAAATGTTTCCTTTCACCCATCACTATTTTTCTGTAGTGAGAAAATTTAATGAGACATCTAATTTTGTGAGTGCTGCAAAGAAAGCAGAATTCAAACTTCTGTCATTAATTAATGAATATTCAGATTAGCAGAATAGATTAAAAATAAATTTTCTATTAAAAATGCCCCCAGACAAACATTCCAAGTTGCCAGGCTTGCTTGGCAGAGGACATGATGGATGTAACAGTCTGCTGCCTGTAGGTTTCTTCTGCATTAGTTTTAATACTTTCTGTCACATCTGCTAGTGTCAAATCAGAAAGTTACATGCAGAACTGAGTCCCTGCTGCTAGGCTACAGCATCATATCTTCTGCTTTACCTCAGCAGCAGAATCCTTTATGGGAATCTATGGAGTTGGAGACCTTGGTTCCAATCTGAACTGGGATTTCTTTCCACAATTCACAGCTGTCTAGTTGTGTCCCATCAGAATACACATGAAAGCCTTTGTAAGAGAATGACTGATCACTGACCCTGGCACCGAGGAATAAAGATAATCCGAGGATAGCTTTAAAAGGAAAATAAAATCCAAGCTACGGGTATTGTTTTGGTACTACCCGCCCACAGCAGTAAAATATGGACAAATCACAGTGAGGGATTTGATGGCTCAGGGGGTTGTTTATAAGAGCTAGAATTTGATTGATCCTCACCAGTGCAAACAGGCACAATTTTTGAAGCAGCTGGACCACAAGGCTTCCCCTGAGGGCATGTTGAGACTACACAGGAACCGCACAGGCATCCTGGCCATATCTCCACCTTTACTAACATCCCATATTATAGCTATTTCCAAATCATCCACCTCAGACAGCCCTTCCGTTGTGGTGGCTCTGTGCTGGTCTGAATCAAATCCATGGAGCCTGACTTCCAGATCTAATCTATATACCAGGGATGGCCAAACTGTGGCTTATGAGCTGCATGTGGCTCTTTTACAGTTGAAGTGCAACTGGTGGAGCCCCCATATTCCTCCCTATTTACTGCCTACCAGACTGGGGGAGGGGTGAGCTCATGGCATTTGCCCTGAGGTGGGATGATGGGGGTAGAGGCTTCTGCCCAGCGGGGAGGGGATGGGAAATCTTGGGGCTTCAGCCCTGTGGGGTGTGCCTGTCAAGGTTCGGGGCTTCAGCAGGAGTGGGGCTGAAGCCCTGAACTCCAGCAGGTGCGCCATGGGGCTGAAGCCCTGAGCCTTGGCTCACTCCCAAGCAGAGCCCTCCCTTGGGTACAGTGAATTGGGGCAACTGCCTCAGGCCCCGCGCTTTGAGGGGCCCAGTGGGTGGGGAGGTGAGGTGGGCGAGTGGGGTGAGGAGGTGAATAGGGGAGCAAGCAGGGTGAGGAGGCAAACGGGGAGGCTAGTGGCAGGTGGGTATGGGAGAGTGAGGCAGATACCTCCTACCAGAACCTTCCCCAAGTGCTTCCTGCCCACTGTTGGGCCCTGCTGATCAGCACTTCCCCCTCCCTCCCAGTGCCTACCACCTGCCGTGGATCAGTTCTTTAGTGGTGTCAGGAAATGCTGGGAAGGAGCAAGGGTGTAGTGCGCTTGGAGAAGGGGAAGAACTGGGCAGGGAAGAGAGGGGGTAGGGGTGGGAAGGGGCAGGGCAGGGTGGGGCCTTGGGGGAAGGGGTGGAGTGGGGGCAGGACCTGGGCAGAGCCAGGGGGAGAGCAGCCCCGCAGCAGATAGATGCCAACTTTCTAATGTCCTGGGCCTCACAACCTCCTAGGAATGGCTCTGCTCCCAACACTTACTTCCTTCACTCTGGTCTTATACTTAGCTTGTAAACTCCCCCTGGGTATGGACCATTAGTTTGTTCTAGGTTTGTACAGTAGGGTTCCAGTTCATGACTAAGTTCTACAGTAATGCAAACAAAAATTAATACCTCTGGAAAAAAGATCAGTTCTACTCATATAGGTGCTTAAATTCCCTTGGGTAAGTTTGAAACTTTTGGCCTCTGAGATGAGTCTAAGGACACACATAGCTCTTTGATGTCTGTTTCAACTGTTTGCACTTCTGAGGCAATGCAAAACAGGTGAAAAACTGCCCTATTGAGGCAGCCAAGGATTACCCTGATATAGGCAGCTTTACACCACATGCCCCCCTCCCCATCCCACATACATTTTGAGGGCAGAGTTGGAGCACATGCTTGTTAGGTTCAATTCATAGGACTTCCAATAACTCAGGCTCAATCGGTATTTACCAATCAAAAACTACTAGTCAATGACTGATACAGCACAATATAGAATGGAAAGTCACATTTTATCCAACTGATCTGGAGAGGTCTCTCAACTAACTTTCAGAAACTCTCCTCCTTATCTACTGTTTAATGCAAAGAAATTCTCTCTGACAACTTTGCTACTTTGGGGTTCCTTTAAAGACATCCCAGCTAACAACCAATAACCTAGAGACACCTTCAACCAAGTCATTATTACAGAAATACTGTGACAACACGCAACTCCTAACAAGCTAAAAACATGACTTAGTAGGTCATTATTTCCTCAAGCACAGAAAACATCTGCAACAACAATATATTCCCGATCAATCACAAATAGTCCTTTACTGGACATCTAGTCACTTTTAGGGCCAGTTACTGGGGTCAAAGCAAGAGATCACACACATTACATCATTTGGTCACACATTAAGATGCAACCTAAATTCAGAGCATATCGAGATATAGGTACAGAGCCCTTTGATTTATGTTGAACCACTAGGATAAATCTCCCTACTTAACAATTTAGAGTATTATAAAGATTTTCATTTTTTTGTTTGATTGCCTATAGCAAAATGGATTTAACTATGTTTTGTTATAATAAATTAAAACTAATGATTCTATTAGGATCCCAAAATAATATTTTAATAAACAAAGCTATAGTACACCCTTACGTTTGTTATTCAGTTTGTTAGAAATATTAAAAATGATTTCCTGCATGTCTCATCCAATTTAAGGGATCAATTAACTTTTCTAATTTCAAACTAATTGTATTATTTTGTTATTAAAACTAGTTTGTGATATTTTAATATAATTTAAATTAATATGAGTCTTAAATATTATTTTGCCTTGAACAACAAGTGCAAATGAATAGATTGGAGACCTAATATCTTAGTCCAGAGAGGGAATTCTCTTTTCCAGTATGATGAGAAAGCTCCAATTCAGGTTAAAAAAAAAAAGTCGCTACTTCATTACGTTCATGGAGCTTGGATGCAGAATAGGAAACAATCTCTGTGCCTGAAGGAAAAAGTGACATCTGTTCAGGTATTATGGTATCATCTTAACTAATGTGAGTATGTACAAAAAGTTTGCTGATGTCAGTGGGGAAAGTGAGGAATTCTAAAAGGCATATTGAAGGTAACCCTGCAACAATGTCCCACAAATTTAGATCGAAATTTAACAAAAAGTGCAACAGCTGTGATGCTATAGGGAATTTGTCTGTACAACTTAGTAATTTTCATAAGAACTTTATAACTTCTACCAGAATTCATATCAGGGAATGCGTATATGGGGATGTGGAATCCACCAGTTGCTGACAAGGCTGTAAACAGGTCTCTCACAGATCAAATACAATGGAGAGTCAACCTTAATAATTGTCCTGTAGATTGAACAATTTGTATTCTAAGGAGGTTGGCTGAAGTTGTGAGAAACTACTTTCTCCAGTTTGTCAGCATGGTGAAGTAAAGAGTGGAAAAACATGACCAAAGGAACCAGGGGTTGGTAGAGGGACAGAAATTCAAGAGATTGAGATAGGAACAGGAAGCTTTGGGCAAGAGAGAGAAGAAGATGTGCACATGGTGTGGTAGCAAAGGGGTCCTGTTTAACAGTTTAGCAGCTGATATCAGAGAAAGCTACCTGAGTTAGAAAGACTCCGTGGATTTGGAAAAGAAATCACTGACACTCCAGCAGTATCTGATCAAACTGAAAGAGCTTTCAAGAGTCTTGAGAACCGAGGCAGGGAAAGGAGTACAGGTGTGTTTATTACATCCTACTGATCTGTGTATTCGCATGCTATAAAGTAAAAAGAGTAATGGGGTTTTCAAATCCTGTGTAAAGTCTTTGGGTCCATTGGCGTTCACTAGCGTGTGCTCCTGAAGAGGTAAACTGTTAACCAGAAGCCACACATCCATAGTAGGATTCTTGGAAATGTGCAAGAGCTGCTGGATAGAGGCATAGGTGAGATGAGACTAGTTTCAGCACCTAGGAAATTGTACTGTGGGAATCCCAGTGCTTAAAAGAAGAGGTGCCAGGGTTTTCCGGTAACGATGGCATCCTCCTCATAGTGTGATCTTACACATACCATGTGTGCAAGTTCATACCTTGCATGCCACTGACAGCAGAGATGCTGAAGCTGAGCCCTAGCAATCCCCAGAACAAATCAAGCTCTGCAGGTAAGGGGTCCTCACTATAAAAGGGCATCAGATATGAGACCTGCACCTGGACTGTGTGTCTAGATGTCCAGAGCCTAAACCATGACCGGCACCAGCAACCATAGGGCACGTGACATTTACTGTTTGGATCCCCTCACAGCAGTTTGGTTAGTGTCCGAAAGGGGGAGCTCAATTAGATCTATGCCATAGTGTTCAAGGAAGGTCTCTCAGAATCACCTACACCAGGGGTAGGGCTGCAGGTGGACTGGCCAGGTGGGAAGAATAATTTATTATTTTTAAACCATCTTTAGACTAGGATACAGAGTTCTGTGCTACTGTTACCTCCGTTATCGCCTAACAAAGAAAACATATCATTATTACACATTTTGACTGCAGATGCACCTACATCCTGGACCCCATTGTAAAACCTGTACATATCAGTCCCTGCATCAGAGAGCTTGCAATCTAAGAGGGAAGCTGTAATTGGTGGAAGAGACATGGGGACTGGGGTGGTGAGTTTAAAGGGGAGATTTTCAAAGGCATTAATGGGAGGTTAGGTGCCTTTCAGTGAGTGCTAAGAACCTACTACTTTTTGCCTTTGAAAACTCTCTCTCCAATTCTTCCTAATGACCCAGAAGCCATGCCAGTGTTCTATCTCATGTGTTTCCTTGACATTCCTGTAATTGTACCTTCGCTCCTTTTCTTTTACATTTCTTTCCTTTGCACTGCTTGTCCATTTGCTATGAATTTCTATGTAATTAATCCTTCTACCCTTACCATGCATAGTAGGTTTCATTTTTGAGCCCTGGTTCAAAGCCCATGGAACGCCTAGGCTCCTAATGACTCTGATGGTCTCTGGATCAAGCTCTTGGAGAGGTGATTCACTCTGAATAAGCAACAGCTCATTGGTGTAGTTCAAAAATATACAGCTGTTACCAGTACAGATGCTACATTATTTTCCTACATTCAAAACTATAAGTGACCTCTCTCACATCAAGGCTGAATCATGATTCTCAATCAAGTATATTTTACATTAAAGTGACACAAAGTCTAGGGACAAAAGTGAATTTAGACTTGAGAAGCCTACCCTGCCAAACCACACATTAGTGGCTTAAACCAAAGCCCACTAAAGTCAGTGAAGGTATTTCCATTGACCTCAGTAGACACTGAATTGGACCGTAGGTTTCTTTTCTTTTTGTGTGCTTAGCACAGACTTATTTAGTGTAATGTGATTGTTCTCAGAGTGGGAAACAAACCCAGGTAAAAATGAAGAAATTGAAAAAGGGTTTTATTATTTTATTTATTAGGACTTGCCAAAACTAGATCTCATTATTAAGTATTCAAAACTAATACTGAAACCTCAGTAGATGCTTTCACCCTCATGGAATCTAAAGTGTAAGTTAGCCACGAAGAAAGAAGGACAGACTGCCCTGTCCACATAATCTAATTATATAACCCAAATGTACAATTCAGGGTTTCTTCTCCTTCCTCTTTAAAAAAAAAGCAGCCGGGCACTAGAAATCAGGGCTGAAATCATAGTCCTACTGAGGCCATTGGGGTTTTTGCCAATTGTTGAACAGGAAATCTAGATCCATTATTTCTCCAATGACAGTTTCAATCCCGTCTCACAACTTACTTTCCCCTCTATTCTGACCTTTGCTTCTCAGCTGCCATGGAGGGTAGAGGAACAAACTTTGAAACTTAACCTTTCCAGCAGACAGCAAGTCCAGATGAATGATTTTGCCGGGGGTTCCATATTTGTTTGATGTTAATGTTTCATCAGTAGATTATGACTAAGAGAAGCTAGGTCTCTGAGACTGAAATTTGTCAGTATAAGAGGAGAACATTGTCTCTGGAAGCATGCATCCCTGTTGTATATTATAATCAGAAATAGATTTGTTTTCTGTGGGAATCGTGTTCTTTCATAAGTATAAACTGATGGCATAAAATCTATGTTTTAATAAATGAGTAAGTAACTGATCTGGCAAAGTGGCTTAGTATAAATACAAAAATAAAATTCAGTACTTCAGCTTGGAAGGCATAAGAACTGTATCAAGTTCATGTGCCAAAAGAGGGATTCTGTATTCAATGAAATGTGTAAATCAAAAGCTAGTGAAACAATTACAAAGCAGGAGTGACATACGCTGAGAACCATATTCAGATAAGTGCACTGGCAGCAACATTCGGAATCTTATTTCTGATTATACTGTGGATGGCCTGTCAGAGCTAACTCTCTCTCAACTTTTCTCTGGTCACCTAGAGGTATTGGGCCTTGTGCCTGAACTTTTCTCTGAGTGAATCTTGTGATTCTTCTCTTAGATCAGATCTGAAGATGCACAGCAGATTGAAGATACACATGCAAGTCTTCCCTTTGGGAGCAGTTGTGAGTGCAGGGACCCCAAACAGCCTTCTTAAAACAAAGTGTTGTTTATTGGAAGCTAGAAGAGAGGAACAGCAAACAGGGGAATTTTGCACAGGAGTTCTCCAGCTGAATGAGGAGGGATTACATTACCCGTGGGGTGAGTTTGTTGTCTCTTTGTTGTTGTGTGCTTGCTGTTTGATTGAAGTTTATAGTCTGATCTGTTTGGGGAACTGAGGCCAGCAACTTGCTAGGGAAGGCTGAAAGCTTCCTAAGAAAGCCCTAGCCTGCTGCCCTTTGATACTTATTGCCTTCAGGATGCCTAACAAGCGGATGGGGCTACTCGGGGGAAATAGGAGTATAAATAGCCAGCACCTAAGCAACCAGAAAAGCTAGTGAACAGGGGAGTTTTGTGAGCGAGGGTAGAGAGGGATCACAAGAGCCAATTATACTTAACATTCTCTAGCCTCAGATGAATTACTCCCTCCATCGCAAAAATGAAAAACAAACAAAAAACCCAGCAAGAGTAAAAATAAAGCCGGCAGAAGTCCAGCAGCAGAGTGGGGATGATCCAGTTTATCTCACTGAGTGCAGCATGTCTGATTACATGGGCAGTTGGCATATTTGTGCATTTGGTGCAAACAGATAGTGGCCCTCAGAGACCACAGAGGCTGAACTGGAGGAGCTAAGGGAGGCAGAAAAATACATAGAGGAGACTTTCCAGGACACAGTTGTGTGGTCCAATCCCCAGTCTGACAGCCTCTGTGCTGTTGAGGAGGATGAAAGTCTTAAGGACGGAGAACATCAAACTGGAGCAGAGGGAAATGATCCCATCCTTGGGACCCTCCTTCCAGATAATGTCATGATATCCTCTCACATGGAGGATACCCCCATATGGCTGTTCTTATGTTCTTAACCCTAACAGTGGGAACAACGCAAAGCATAAGAGAAAATGGATTTTTAAAACAATAGAAGGGCTACACTCACGTCTATCTTACCTAAAGCTAAGCATCCCCCTGAACATGTAGGAAGCCTCATCTTCTTCAGAACCTCAAGCAACAGTCTGTACCAGTTTGTTCTCCACAAACATTTTTCCTGACAATGTTCTGTGCTAGTCAGAGACAGTCTTTAACTCCCCATTGTCCTTTGGATTTTTTGGCTCCCAGCCCAGATAAAGCAAATCTTGTTTGCAGTGTTGTTGTAGCCATATTGGTCCTTGGATATTAGAAAGAGAAAGTGGGTGAGATCTCTCTTATTGGACCAACAGTGCTTGTGAAAGAGACAAGCCTCTTCTGAGCTCTGGGTAGCTCAAAAGCTTGTCTCTGTCCAAAACAAGTCTTATTACTTCCAGGCTCCAGCCAATATTACGTTTTCCCAACCAACAGCTCAGGAATTGTCTCAATAATCCCAGATGTGTTTACCAGGAGATTGTTCATCTGTAGCCATTCCGTTGTCATCCTGTTTGTTTTCTAATAGCCTTGCTGTTAAATATATGCATATTGGCTATATCAGAAGTTTCCTATCTCAATAACTAGGTCATGCAGACAATGCATAAATTATTACAAAATAAGACCAAAGTCTTTCCCAGTGGAACAAGATCCCATTGTTCTACGCACTGCAGAAATGAGTAAAATGGAGAGACAAGCTCTGAGCCAGACATCTCACAGTCTAAGATTCATGGTTGTTTTCCAGGGTGGGAGAGGAAAAGGCGATTTGCAAACACTGAATTTTATCATGAAAAACAGAGCGCTTCAGGAATTACTCCCCTGAAGACACAAAAGCACATTGCACAGTTTTCCAACTGGGAGGAATGCCACATTTTCAGGTTGCCATAGCAGCCATGATACAGTAGGGCACCAAAATGTAAATTTAATACATAGTGAATAGCAAATATGATGAAGCTAGCAAAGTCATATATGCTTCTCCAGTTTTTGAACTTTTCATCTAGTTATTTCACAGCAATGACTCATATTATGAACTAATTATTCTTTCATCCCTCTCTCTGCTTATTATAAATCAGGGAAATTATTAGAATACTGAGGAGAAAAAATGGAAAAAAATACATAATGCATCATTATACTTTCACACCTGATGCTGATTATTTTGAGTTAAGTATTTTGAAGTCTAGAAAATTGTGAGCAAAGAACCCAAAAGGTTAAAATAGAGCAAAGTAAATAATGTTAGTAGAAAAAAATTGTTTTTATGAAAAGAGGGAGCATGTTGCTATCTACCACTATAATTTTTAAGAGGTTTAAAGGAGTTCCAAGAGGTCATTGCTATGGGATGCTTACTTGCTGTCCTCTGAGTGAACAAACAATGGAAAAAACCATCTAGTTTCTCTTTTCTCCTTTATCTTTCTTATTTCACAATATAGGCAAAGGGCACAAACATATATTTGGGAAGACAGACTCCTTTTTCTTTCATTATCTTTTGTTTAATTAATGTAGTAAGCTACTGAGTGTTTTATAGTTATATGAACATAAAGGGCGTTTTAGGGTGTATCAATCTGTTTTAGACTTAAGGTCAATCAACATAAACAAAATCCACATTAAAAATAGAGCTAAATTGTCTCATTTTATGTGTCCAAGACACCCATGGACTTTAATGAAGTTTTGCAGGAAATTGGCAAGGCACCTGTAGTCCAATCCAGGAACACCCAGTCAGGTCTGGGTTCTCCAGCCATCATCTGTCTTTGGTAGGGATCCTCATCCCATACCCTTCTAACTGGAATGGGCGAAGGCTGCACAGCTCCCTGCCTGACACTATGATATCTCCAGCAAGTCAGACTGCATAAAGATCAGCACCTGTGCTTTGCTTTCACTCTGAGTGCTCTGAACTGTGCATTGCCAGCAGTTACAAGTTACCACCCAGTTCTTTCTAAGCAAGCACATTTATTCCTAAGTTGCAAGCATTTCAGATAAAACATAAAGCCAACAAGCAGTTATAAACCACACACATTGAACAGATGAGGATCACTTTTCAGTCTTATGGGGCCCTAGTAAGCCAAAGTCTTTCCAACTCTTCCACAAGGGTTGGCAGACAACAGGGTTTGCTGGATCAGAAAGAAGGCTCTGAGTCAGGTTTAAGCCCTACATTTGATGACAAAAGCCCTTTTTTGTCTCTTGGTCTCTGGAAAATCTACTCTGAGCCAGCATTTGCAAGCCTCCCCAGGGAGTGGTACCTCTCTGGAGTTGTCAACAAAAAAGTGATTCACCTTATATCTCATCTCCCCCTCCACCCCTCCACTGCCTTTGCTTCCTGCAGGAGTTATTGGAACCCTCCCACCTGGAGTCTTATACAATCCACAGTGAGACAAACTTAATACAATATGGTCCCCAAAGATACTGCATGGAATTGCAAAATCAACCCAGGGACTCTTACTAAAAGGTTTCTTCCTACTCTGTGATAAATGTCACATAGCCGGCATGTGTGTTGTTGCAGAGAAGAGGTTTTTCTCACTTCACCTGAAACATTTGCTTATAAACCTAATTTAAAGAGGGAGCCAACACCAATTGATAAACTGCACTTTGCTGGAAATATTTACACTTTGTTCTTGGAAAATATGCACTGTGCTATTTGTCTCATTCAAAATACGTATGCCTGGAGATATCCTCCCCCAGGATACTAAAAAATAAATAAATAAAATACCTTGCTACCTGGCAAAATCTCTTCCTGCTACCTGGAAAAATGCTCTTCAGAAGCATTTTGATGAGCACCAGAAATCCTCTTTGCCAGGAATGATCAAGCAACTTCCAGAGGTAGGGTCATTGTATCAAAGCCAGGAAGCTACCTTTATTCTCACTTCAGTTTGCTGACAGAATTTTAACAAGGGACCCTCTGGAGTTCTCTCCAGCTCATCACTGGCTCCATTGTTGTTTCCTTGGCTAGAACAGATGCAGATCGATCCCTGACCTATAATCCATGTATGGAGGAGGATTACTTTAAGTACGCGGTCTCAGCCCTGAAGGTAGCATGCATAATAAGCAGGACCATGATAAAAGGAAGTGCTATTAGACTGGTGAGATACAGAGGTCAATAGGAGAGTTATCCAGCACTACAGACAGGCATTAGTAACAGAGCTTTACTGGGCTCCAGAGAGCTGTACAACTTATTTTGTGTAGGATGGGAAGAAAAGAAAGACAAGACAAGACACAGGAGAGGCATAAGGAAACTCTGAATACAGAGATTGTTTTCCTTATTTACTTGGGTCAAGTCATTGTTTAGTGAGGACACTCGCTAGGCTCACTTAAGAGGGTAATATCTTCAGTTTTTCCAAAATCAATATCAGTGTGATTTCATGCCTTGAGGATTACAAAATAAAGATCCAAAAACATTCATAAGAGGACTGTTGATTATTTATTAAACACAAGAAGTACCTGCTTTATTTGGGATAATGTGGCTATACACTTTGCAAGGCCAATTACTATTTCCAGACCTGCATTTTTTGATAAGGGCTAGTTCAGAAAAGAGACTTCAGTTAAGTAGGTTAAGGGAAGAACAGCCTCATTATCCTCCTTCAAAACCAGCTCAAAACTCTCCTTTGTGGTGATGCCTACAAAAACAGTCAGGTCATTTGTATGTTGAGACCATTGCTGGTTAAGCTGCCCTGGCATTGTCTCATTGCTTCCAGTCTGTATTCATCGGTTGTCTCCTTGCTCTTGCAATTAGAGCTCTGTGGGGCAGAGACTTTTTGTTCTGTGTTTGTACAAAGTCTAGCAGAGTGGGGCCCTGGTCCAGGACTAGCTCCCCTCAGTGCTATGGTGATATGAATAATAAATAAAAAGGCCTAAGTAGTGAGGTCTGATCTATCAGATTTATGACAGTCTTGAAATAATACACTGAGAGCATCATTGCATCTTAAAGGCACTGTCCAGTGTGGGGAAACTCGGAGGGCTATGGTGCCGTGGACGCAGCAGAAGTAAACTAGAAGTAAAAACTCAGGCTTGGTCTACTCTAGCAGGGGAGTTAGGGGTTGACCTAAGAAATGCAACTTCAGCTATGTGAATAAAGTAGCTGAAGTCGACACATCTTAGGTCAACTTATCTGGGATCCTCATGGCGGCAGCAGGCTTCCCTGTTGACTCCACTTGTGCCTCTTGGCGAGCTGGAGTTCCAGAGTCGACGGGGAGCACCTTTGGGGATCGATTTATCACATTTAAACGAGATGTGATAAATCAATTCCCGATAGATCGATCATGAACTGCCGATCTGGCAGGTAGTGAAGACATACCCTCAATTAAAATTCCCTCTTAGGCTCCCAGGGACTGCAGATTGCAATGGCAGCTCTGGCACCCTCAGGAGGTAATGTCTTTTATTGGACTGTAACATGGCAGGCACTCACCACTGCAGCACCTCCTGGTGGTCTTTCCGGGAATTAGCTTGTCCAGCCTCATAGCACCTCCTGCTGGCTGGTGTCTTCCACTGGTACTGCTCTCCACCATGTGTAGCACATGAAGGCCATTCATAGCAGAGAACAAACCACTATTGAAACTGGTAGAACAAACTGTTCTTAAGCCATCAATACGATGGCAAGCAGAAGGAGAAACATCCTGCAACAATCCATGGGTCACAGCTTTTCTGAAACAAAGCTGTAAGCCTTGAACTGAAAGAGCACAACTACACTTTCCCTGATAGAGTGTATTATCCTGACACACCCAATGAACATTCGACAAAGTATGGGAACTGAATGAAATAGATGTAGGATGACAGGGAAATTATTTGACCACCAGAAATACTGAAGTCGCAAACCCCTTATCCCCATCCCCAGGCAATGGCAGAGCCAGGAATTGAACCCAGAGCTCTAGTGCCCTGTCCTGTGCTCTCCTCACTAGAAGCAAATAGGTACGCTTGCCTATCTGCCGTCTGTGTAGAGAAAGAATTTCTCTGGAATTGGCTGAAATATACAGACCAAAACACATTTTCCCACATAATCAAAAAATGTAGTTTAAGTTAAATCAAAAAAGTTTTACATTGGAAACTATTGATTTTGTTTTGATTTTCCAACTGAAATCACTTTGAATCCACTTTTTAAAGGAAAGTGAACATTTTAGTGTTATTTTGGTATAAAATGCCATTTCATTTTTTAGTACCTGTAATCCCTAATCAAGTCACCTCTCAGTCTTCTTTTTGATAATCTAAACAGATTTAAAGAGATCAATCTCTCATTTTAAGGCATTTTCTCCAACCCTCAACTCATTTTTATGGCTCTGTTCTGCAATATTTACTTTCTCTATATCCTTTTTAAGATGTGGACACCAGAATTAGATGCAGTACTCCAGTATCAGTTTCACCAATACCGTATACAGAGATAAAAATCACCTCTCAACTCCTCCTACTCACCACTCCCCCATTTATACATCTGAGAATCAGATTAGCCCTTTTTGCCACAGCAGTGTAATGGTAACTCATGTTGGAGTTGCTTGTTCACTGTGACCCCTAAATCTTTTTCAGGCTTGGTGCTTTCAGGATACAGTTCACCACTCCTTAAGTATGGCCTGCATTCATTGTTTGTAGGTGTTCTGATGATGTATGCGCTCATGTGTGTATGTGTGTGTGTACACACACATCACATTGGGTATTTGCAGTTACTCAAGGTCTGCTGCTATATACATGCTGTTTATATTGTTTTGTTCAGATTGTTGCTGACTTAACTAGTTCATTGTTATTACTTGTTTTGATTGACCACTTACCTGCATGTCTTGCATCCATTTCCTTGTGTTTTGGTGTTGCTATGCCAGGGTGCATCAGAGCTTAACATTATGGTGATGAGGATGGGACAAATCACCTGCGCTTCTCTAGAAGATATTTTGAGTAGCAGATGTCTTCACCACAAGCTTGGCATACATTTTGTAGAATGTAGACAAAGTTCTTTCAAGGACTGGGTAATCAAATCTGCTTGTCCAACACATCACCTTGCACAGAGTAGCATCTTTAGGAGTGGTGTCAATGGTACTCCATAAGTAAACTGCCATATCTTTTAGTAAAAAGCATACAGTAAACTCTGCCCTTTCTGTAGGTGACGGTGCCAATCCAGCAGAATTTCTCAAAAGAGCATCGGCAAATAAGTTCAATCTTCCTTTGATATGTACTAAGTTGAAAAGTCATACTTCTGCAACTGAATAATTCAGCATTGCAGTCTCGCACTGAGCAGGTCAATTCTTCATGATAGAGACTCAGAACAAGCAAATAATCAGTTTCTATTGTAAAATGTCTTCCCACTAAGTGGGCTTTGAAGCATACAGTGAGCTAGAATTCTTGGTTTTGGATTTTGCTAGCCTGGCAATACTTTGCTTTGGTGGGGATGAGAGTACAGGGTACAAATAGAATTAGCCATTCCTTCTGGAGAAGAACTGTGCCAAGGTCCTGATTGCATGCATCCCTACAGGCTTCCTTGGATCACTGTAAGCACAGGATTGGATCTGACAGAGGGGTTGACACAGTTTCAAAACCCTGCTTTCATCCAAACCTACTTTTTCTGGCCCTGGATTAAATCCCACAGTGGTCTGGCTACTAAAATGGGCCAAAGCATGGCTGCCTTTGCTTTGAGCTAAGCCCAAGATCAAATGTAAACTGCTATGATCAGTGAGTAATTGTAACAAAGCAACAAATTGTAGCCATTCAGAAGTTGATTTCATACCCCCATCCAACAGACAATACCTTAGAAACTCCACAGCATCTGTTGTAAAGCTGCACTAGGCCCCACTCAGCTTTATGCCAGCTTGTTGGAATCGGGCAAGCACCTGGTCCAGAAGAGAATTATGCTCAAGAAGAGTCTTAGCAAAGACGAGGATGTCATCCAAATAGAAACATGCACCCTGGATATTATCAAAGAGCTGACAGATCACTCTCTGAATTACCCCAGAAGCAGAAACCAAACGGGCGTGCAAAAGACTTGATGTTCAAACCCAACTGCAGAGAGTACACATATCCAGGGAACATGGTCACTAATCATGGTGCCTCTGAAGGATACTTTGAGTATTCCCTTTTCTTCCAGGGCACATAACCACACCTGTCGTGTCCTGTGCAAGTTCATGCATAAGACCACGCTGTAAGCACAGATCATAGGAGAATAATGTAACTGAATTCATAGCAGCGCCTTTTACAGTATAAAACTTTGCAGCCAAGGCTATGCCTTTGTAGACCACAGAGTATACATCTACTGCACCCATTGTCTGCAGAGCATGCAAATTAACAGCTTTTAGAACACCGAAGTCAGGCAAATGTCCAGATTATGAACAAGAGGGCAGCACTTTATAAAAACAATGAGGAGTCCTTGTGGCACATTAGAGACTAACAAATATATTTAGGCATAAGCTTTTGTGGGCTAAGACCCACTTCATCAGATGCATGGAGTGAAAAATACGGTAAGCAATATAAATCTTACAGCATCTGAAAAGATGGGAATTGTCTTACCAAGTGGGGGGTCACTGCTAACAAGGCCAATTCAATTAAGGTGGAAGTGGCCTATTCTCAACAGTTGACTCCAAACTGGAACAGGTGCAGAGGAGGGCTATTCACTTATGAAATTACTCTAACAAACTGTTCATGTACCTCAGCAGGGTGCATAGAGCAGACCATGGCAGACTAGAGTAGAGTAGATTCACACCCCAGTTCATCCCAGTTTATTGCAGTTCTAACTTTCATGTAGGCAAGCCCTTAGTCTCTCTGTGCCTCAGTTCCCCATCTGAGAGGATAAATATATTAAAAATGGTGAGGCACTCTGGTACTACAGCAGGGGTGGGCAAACTATGACCCGTGGGATGCATCCAGTCCACAAGCCGTTTTAAGCTGACCCCTGAGCTCCCACTGCGGAGTGGGGTCTGGAGCTTGCCCCACTCTGGTGCTCCGGCCAGGGTGCTGGGTTGGGAGGGAGGGCATGGGACGCGCTCCACTCGGCTCAGGTCATGGGCTGCTCCGGCGCTCCAGCTGGGCCACACCATGAAGCTCCTGGAAGCTGTGGCATCGCCTACTCCGGCTCTTACACACTCCAATGGCCCCTCTCTGGCGCTTCAATGGGAGCTGCAGGGGTGGTGCCTGTGGATGGGACAGGGTTCAGAGTCGCCTGGCCGCACCTCCACGTAGGAGCCATAGAAGGGACATGCCACTGCTACTGGGAACTGCTTGAGGTAAGCGCTGCTCAGAGCCTGAACCCCTGAGCCTTTTCCCATGCCCTGACCCCCTGCCCTGATCCCCACCCTGCTCTCCAAAACCCTCAATCTCAACCTGGAGCACCTTCCTGCACCCCAAACCTCTCATCCCCAGCCCCTCCCTGGAACCTGCATCCTCAACTAGAGCCCTCATCCCCTCCCACACCCCAACCCCAATTTTGTGAGCATTTCTGGCCTGCCATACAATTTTATTCCCTGATGTGGCCTTCGGGCCAAAAAGTTTGGCCACCTTTACAGTAACCAGGGCCATAAAAGGACCTTAGAAAGATCCTGTAATACAAGTACCACAGCATGGTAACTGGGCAAGAATGTTGAGTTTTGAAGGATGTCTATAATACACCTAATAAATATTCATTCCCAAATGTTTTAAAATTATAATCATACTATAGATTTGCACAGGCTGTTTACAAAGTCTGTAGAAAAGTTATCTGTCTTAAGTTCTGCAGGACTTGTAAATGAGGTGTCACTTTCAGACTTTGCAGAAGACTATCCATCCAAGTGATGCAAACCACATCTTCATGCAAACTGCTGTTTAAAATGCAAGCAGCTCACAGTATAATGAATGGAAAGGGTTAGGAACGCCATGAAAATAAAACATCAGTCAGGGAAGATGTACTTCTTCCCCTCCCCTCACCCCCCATCACTGCCCAGATTCTTTCAAAGTACCAGGTGTTCAATTTTCATCTTTTTAAGATGTGGAGAGGAAGGGTAGCAGATGTTGTGATAAGAAGGCAGAATTTTTCAAAGGATTCTGTGGGTGGTAGGTACTTAGTTTCCACTAAAGTACAATGGAATTTGGCACCTAACTTTGTTGGACCTCTTTGTTAACTCCCAGCCTTACTATAATTGCTTTATGCATGCTTAGTTGAAAATGTCATAACACAAGGCAAAAAAACAAAACACTTTCAAATTTATACTGCATGCAAATTGTTCTATTATCTAATCTACTGTGTTCTGAACTGGAGCTCTGCTAAGTAGGAGTGAATTAAAGTAATCAATATTAGTTACTGACATGATGTAATTTATCATTTACATTTTTTAATGAGAGAACACCCCGGATATCCCCAAAAGCTTAATCCCCACAAAAGGCAGCTGTTGTGAAATAATGTACTCTGATAGATATGGAAAGATACTAAGTCAGTGGACTCTAGTGTACTTTACTAAACAGAGACATCCAATCTCTCTCCAACTGGGAGGAGAGATTAGTCACAATAATTAAGCAAAGCTTTCAAGACAGACAGAAATACTGCTGGTTTTTGCAGCATCACATAACGATAGATATTAGACTGGGGAAAGACTACATAATTCCTGCTCCTCTGCAGTGCAAGTAGATTTTTTCCAATGTTTTATCTAGCCTAATTGGTTTAAGAGCCCAGTTCTTCAGTTGTTATTCACATGAGTGCTTTTTAAATGAGAGAGAGATTAATATTACTAGTCTACTTTTGAGCATTTCCAATGATGAAGCTCTCACAATGGCCCTTGCTAAATATTTCCATATTCAAATACCTGCAGTCACACTGCACAATATACACACAGATGTACAGATCAATAAGCAACTTGCTTTCCTTTTAATAATGTGCTTTGCCATATAAACTATTAACATTCCATTGTGTTTTAAACTATGTAGGCAAAGAATCATAGAGTAGATTTGTAATAAGAACCTATAAAAATCTAACAAGTAGTAGAAAAATCTCCTATTTTATGAGTAAACATTTTCACATATTTGAAATGAGAAAAATATTCAATATTTCAAACATGTTTTTGTTATGTGGGTTAATAGAGGAGTTGGATAAACTCAAAACTGGAACAGGTGCAGAGGAGGGCTATTAACAGGCTCAGGAGAAAGGAGGATTATTTTACAAGAGGAGACTAAACGAGCTTGAATCACATTGTCAAGTTCTTGTTCTCAACCATGGCACTAGAAATGTACACTTTTAAAATGAAGGATGAAATTCTAATCTCATCACATGACTCCAGGAACTGGTGCCTATAATTCCTAACTTTATTCTGGCTCTGAGTTATAGGTCCTTCTTTGGAAGGCAGGGCATGTTATATTGGGTCTATTAATGTTCAAACTAAAACGAAAGCACTCTGCTGATATAGATGCACTCAATGCAACTACAAGCAAGTCTGAGAGAGGAAAACATTCAAACTAAGTGTTTTCAAAGTTAGGGTCTCCATTAAATCTGCTTGTAAAATGAGCAAATTTGCTCTGAAAAATTATGGAAGCCCAATAAATATATAATCCCTCTTTAATTTTGGTTTTTGTGGATATAAGCAAACCACCATTAAATAAATATTCAAAATGTTAAGTTAATTAGCTATCCATTTCCTTTTACCTCTGTTTTTACTTTTTTCTTTCTATCCTCTATAGTCTCATAAAGCTCGATATATCTGGCCTTCACTCTTTCAGTGTCACAGGCTTTCTTCAGTTTAATTTTCCCTCCTTTTTCTACCTCTTGTAAATCTAGTTTTTCTCTTTTCTGATTCAGTCAGCCCCATTGTTTCCCCTATATCATAATTTTACCCTCCTCCTCCTCCTCCCATTTACCTCTCCAAATCTCTTTGCCCGCCTCCAGGCCATGTCTCCTTTCACTCTCTTCAACGTTGCTCCAAGGTCATGTGTGTCTGCAATATTCTCCCCGTGGTGTTGCAACTTCACCTTGGTGTTATGCAACTCTCACATCTTTTGAGAAGGACTTCTATTGGGAGAATAAAAGAGCTAGTATGAGCTTTCACCTCCTCACTGTCATTGTTGCTTCTACAGGTTGCTCCCTGGAAGCTAGTAAGGAGGAGAAGCAGTATATAGCATAGCTGGCCTAGTGACCAGGATAAGACACTATGAGAGGTCCTGGTAACTCACGCTGCAGTGCCGCTGGATGTGGAATTTTTCAACTGGGCTACTGACAGTCATAGCATGGAGATGGGTGGTAAATCTACTTTAACTAACACTGCAGCACTTATGGCTTCCCTGCTTGATTGCAGCAATAATCCTCCACTGCCTTCAGCAGGTATCTGTTCCAAATTGCACCAGGGAAATCAGAAGCTGTTATACCAGCCTTCGTCCATCTTCATCAGTTACACCAATAAGTGTTAACTGGCAATTCCTGTGTTATCATATGCCAGAGGTTTTGAAAATTCTCATGGCTGGTCTGCCACGCCTGCATGTATTAAACAATACTTGGCTCATATTAGTGGAATTAATATTTTCCCAGTGATCTCTCACATTGCTCAGTGTTCTATTTTCAGGACCTTGGCATATATCCAGGTGCATGGGGTTGATCTAGGATTATTGTGGCATTCTTGGTTCTGAATAATTTTCTGGGTTTTGCAGGTTTAAGGCAGCCCTTTACTGTTATTTTTTTAAAAAAAGTTAAGCTCCACTTAACTGTCACAACAGTCTCCATTCTTTCAACTGATCCAAGGCAGAATGAAGGAAATGGTAGAGATAGCCAGCATTAAACAGCATGACTGATGACAGCACATGCCACATTTTCATCTTGTTGGGATGGGAAAACTTTTATATCAGAATCATAGACGGGCCCAGAGGATATAAAAACTGCCCTCCTGGAGTTCTGGTGACATCTTAAACCGGGGCAGCTCATTGTAAGCAGATTATGAATGACAGCATGTTCTCACTCAAGAATTCCAGCCGACATTTAGTGTTAGACTCTCTATGGTTGATAATATTCAGACTTTTATAGAAAACAGCAAAATTGGAGAGCAAAGCTATTAAGAAAGCAGGTAGTTGCATTCTATAGAAGCTGAAGTTTCAGTGCTCTTCCAAGGTAGCTCTACGTAGGGGTCATTGCAAAACCCAATCTGAAGGACACAAAGGCCAGATGAACATGACCAGGATCACATCTCCAAGAAATGTTGCAGCCCTCTTGGCCAAATAAAGATGAAAAAGACAACTACAGCGCCATGCTGCTACTAGGCAGACAGAAGTGTCTGGAGATCTAATGGGATTCCTACTTTCATGGGTGGCATATTGTCACATTCATTTGTTTAATTTTACATCTATACTATCTTGCAAGTTCATGTAATTCAGGTTTTTGTCTTTTTTGTTGCTGGAAGAAAGTAAGGGAAAACTTGTGGGTGGCTGATGGAATTGTTTGGATCTGAATTTGTACAGTTACCCTCATCCCTCAAAAATCTGGAACAGGTACAGAATATTGTAGGTGCGGTTAAAATGAACATACATTTTGTACACTCTTGTGCTTATGACATACCAGCATCGACTGCCTCTGTTATCATGACAGCTTGTTTTTGGGGATGAGAGAAGAGATGCTGCCATATTCACCCTCTCTATTAACATCAACATCCTCCCATAATGTGGAGGCTACTTATTAAGGCATAAGTATGTGGTGTTCAGATCTACAAGGGGTGATGCTGAATCACTGACATGAGAAAAAGTCTCACTTTCCTCTCAGTTCTGAAGCTAATATTTTACTTTTACTGAGTAAAAACTTTTCCTGAGAAAAACGTCGCTTTTGATTCCTAGAGAAAAAAATATAAAACCAAATCAGAATGTAACCTTCTGGGAGTTTAGAGAGCACGGTCCATGTAACACCTCATCCTGAGATAGAGAAAGCGATGAGTGTTTCAAGTGAAGAGAGTGGAGGTTGGAGAGCAATAGGCTATGTGGGTCTGTAGCTCCAGACAAGAGGGCTTACAGCTTGCAGGCCCTCATGCTGTGAAGGTGAAACAGAGGATCAGCCTGAAGCCCGGGAGTGACAGAGTGGCCAACTGGGAAATACCAGAACAAGAGCTAATCATGAGGACAAACCTGAGCTAGATCCACTATCACTCTGCTGTAGGGTGCTGTGAGTACTGAGGCGCGTGACTTTGCATTGGGAATAAGGCGGAAATATCTTTCTCTGTGTGGGTTTGCAGAGAACAGCAGAAGAGGCCATTGGAGGGGTTTGTTGAGGAAAGTTTACTGATGCCAAAGATGACTAGGAGCACCCAAGACTCACTGCTGGACTAAAAATCTGCCCAGGTTTCCTGAACTCTTAGTCTAGATGCCTTTTCCCTTACATACTGTGATACTACAGGGTCTTCATATTGGATGTAACCCTGTTTTACTGCTCCCCATAACTTCTCTGCCTGTTGGTTTTCTCCATTCATCCCTTTGGAAATAAATATTTCCCTTTCCTATATTCATTGTACTATTCTGGGGGATTGGAACAGGTGCCACAGGAGGGGAAGGGAGTTTCCCCGCTGCAATCCAGCATACACCTTTTTTGGCTGGAGACATCTACACAGCAGACTCCATCTTGTAACTACAGTGTCCTTTTGGCCATGAACAAGAGGAAGAGTCTGATTCCACAACCCATAATAATCTTGGGGTCCAACACTTGTTCAGTAGACAGGGAACAAGAGGTGAGCCCCGGGTAGGTCTACATGGCAATAAAAACCCCTGGATGGTCAGTGCCAGCTGACTCAAGCTCAGTATTTGAGTGCAGGGCTGTTTCATTGTAGTGTAGACTTCTGCTCTTGGCGTGTGATGTGGGAGAGTCCCAGAGCTTGGGCTGCAGCCCAAATGTGGAATTCTACACTGGAATGAAACAGCTCCATAGCCCAAGCCCCATGAGCCCAAGTCAGTTGGCATGGGCCAACTGCGGATGTCTAATTGTAGTGTAAGGTTTAGAGGACCTGGGTTCTATTCCTTTGGGTGACCTTAGACAAGTCAAACTACCTTTGTGCCTCTTTTCCCCTCTCCCGTCCTTAGTCTTGTTTCTTTACACTTTGGGAAGAGACTGTTTGTACAACACCTAGCATAAAAAGGTCCTGATCTGGATTGGTGCCTCTGGATTCTACTGTATTGCACGTAATGAGATCTATGGCCCATGTAAGCTACAAGAGTGAGGGTGGTGGGATAGCTGACTTTATACAAGCACTGCAAAAAGCTAGCTTTGTTTCAAAAGTGGATTTCCAGGCCTAGAGCCAACTGCAGGATTTGGGGCCACCAACCCCTTGAGCTAGTCTTTCCCCCACAGCTCCCCTCCTTGACCAAAGAATTCAGGTTTCAGCCACCCACACAATGATGCTAGAATTATATTTCAGAACAAATAAATTGCAGACTGAGTTAAAATTCAGGTTTTGTTTTCCTCCATTCAGTTATTAAGGTGATAAGCAAATGTGTTAAATGAAGAACCTCGCAAAACAAACCTGGAGAACTGACATTTAAACTACGTCACCAGCTAAAGATTAATGACTGAAGGACAGAGGCCCCCACTTCCTTAGTAATTTAGTCTTTTAAGAACTAAACTGTAAAAATAGAGCCTAAAGTATGTGAAGTGTTCCTGTGTTGTTTACTTTTTGAGACTGACAAATCCTGAGGGGAAAGGTGACCTTTATTATAAATATATGAGACAAAGGGTTGTCAATCTTCCAGCTCCATCGCAAGAGGACTAGGGAAGGAGGGAAATGGATGGGCAGAATAAAGCGATAGGCAGAGAGTAGGACCAAGAGGGAAATGAAGACAGGAATGCCACACCACCCCTGAAAGTAAAAACTTGACTGACCAAATTAAAAAATAAAATAAAATAAAGTCTTCAAGAATGAGGGTGTGAATATATAAAAGAGTAGCGTTTTTTTAACCACTAGCTCCGGTCCCTGTTAAGTACCCAAAGTATTGTCTGCTAACTTTAATGACTAAATCAATGTTTATCCTTAAACGATTAGCACTGAAGAGTCATTTCATCTATGGAAACGTGAGTCATTCTGGGCCCTCATCCTTCACAGACCTACACACATCAATGTGTACTCACAGTGACTAAAATTAAGCATGTGATTAAGTTTTTGCATGATTGGCATTCTCGTCAGCTGTCAACAATATTCTTAACTAAGCTATAAACAGTAGACCCAAATTCTGCAATCATTTTAAGGCAATGGGGTTGCACAGGGTACTGGTGTAACTAAGAAGAATTTGGCCCACAGAACATGTCTAGTGATGTTTGCACTGAACCTGAAATACACAGCTTGCCTTTCAGATCTCTGGATGAGTTTGCAGGTTTTGGCAAGTGGAAAGAATATATCTTGGAGCATCAGAATTACCATACTATGATCAGACCTGTCTGTCTGGTTCAGTATCCTGTCTGCAACAGTAGCCAGCACCAGTGACTTTGAAGGAAGGAGTAAAAACCTCACAGTAGGCAGATACAAAATAATTTCCCTCCACAATTATGGTTCATCCTGATCGCTAATAGAGATTAGCCTGATGCATGAAGGTTTAATATTCCTTCCACAAAGTTTGTTATAAAATTGTTTGTAATTCTAGGTATGGATATCCATCTAAGTGTCCAAGCCATTTGTTAATCTTAAATTCTTATTCTCAATGACTTCCTGTGACAATGATAGACAGTCTAATTACCTGTCCTATGAAACAAACATTTTCTTCTATCAATTTTGAATTTGCCACCTTAATTGACTATCCAGATTTTTTTGTCTCAATACAAGAAAAAGGAAAGTCCCAATCCACTTTCTCAAAGCCATTCATTATTTCATATGCTTTTGTCATATCCCTGCTTATATCTTGAAAGGAGAGTAAAAAAATCCCAGTCTTTCCAGTCTCTCTTCATGGGAGTTTTTCCACGCTCTTCATCATTTTTGTTGCCTTTCTCTGAAGCCCAGTTAGTTCAACAATATCCTTCTTGAGACACGAACCAATATTATGTTCAGTATTCCAGATGAGTCTGTACCATTGACGTATAAAGCATTATATTGTGTTATAACCCATTCCCTTCCTTATGCATCCTAAATGATGAGCATGATATACGAACATACATAGAACAGAATACCCTAACATCTTGTTAACTTTTTGGCCACGGTTGAGCATTGAGCAGAGGTTTTAACAGCTAAATAGATCCTTTTTTGAGTGGATATAGTTAACTTAGACTGCTGTAATATGTAAGATACATTTTTTTTCTCCCACTGTGGATCACTTTGCATTTAACATTTATTTTCATTTGCCATTCATCTAGCTTGTTTAGCTTTTTCTGAATTTCCTCATAGTCATCTCTGATCCTAATTAACCTACATAGCACAAACCTATCTGCAAGTTTTGCTACCTCATTAGACACACCACTTTTTAGATTAATAAGTGCATTAAATACAATAGCTAGATCATCCTACCATTTAGCCTTTCACCATGATGAAAACTGACCCTTTAATCCTACTCTTTGCTTTTAGCCATGTGATCCATGGGAATGCTTTGCCTCTCACCGCATGACTACTGAACTTCTTTAGTATCTTCTTGTGAGAGACCTTCACAAAGCAAAGAGAGAGACAGTGTTCACAGGCACATCAGGATGGAAGGCAAAACACCCCTCCCCCCCCCCAACCAACCAACCAGACAAAGCAAGAGTAGAGATGGTTAAAAAGGAACAGGCAACAAAAAGCAAAAGAGAGAAAAGGAGAGGTTACAGCTACTTCCAGGATGTGATATAAAAGGAACATGTGGTAGAGAGGCCACCCAGTCCCTAATCCATTGCAATGGAGTTCAAAAAAAAAAAAAAAAAAAAAGGGCAGGAAGCCTGGTGGTTTGGATTCATTTACTACCATACTTACATTATTGTTCTGGATATGATTACCCTGTTGCAACATGGAGGGAAGAGAGACGAGTACTATATTAGTAATGCATTCACAATAGGAATGATTTTAGGCAAGTGGGTGTTTGTCACAGAACTACTTAAGGTGAAATGCTGGCACCATTTAAGTTACTGGGAGTTTTGCCATTTCCATGGGTCCAGAATTTCACATTTAACTTCTTTATTAGGCTTACAGAAGAGGCAGACGATAAACAAGACACATACATTGTATGTGGTGTAGCTGTAGCCATGCTGATCCCAGGGTATTAGAGAGACAAGATGGATGAGATAATATCTTTTATTGGAGAAACATGTCTTTGCACAGACAAAAGCTGATCCAATAAAGGAAATTACCTCACCCACCTTCTCTATTTGAGACCAAACACAATGGTTTAGGTTAGGTAGGCAGGTCACTCTGGAAATCCTAACAAACAGGAATTGTATTTTGGATACTCAGTGCAAAAGGTTATGTTTTCTTCCTACCACCCAGGAAAGTGTATGAAATATTTATGGAGAGCTGAGGACATGTATTTTTAACTTCAGGGGAAATAAGGTTCAGAATAAAGAAGAATGCAACAGTATTGGCATAAAATAGTTGAAATAGAAAGAAAAAAGCAAGATAACAGATTTGTAGATCAAGAAGTGTGCAATGAAGTCCTGTGTAGTACAAGCTGTGACTTTGAACCTCATAATGCTTTATAGAAATATGCTTATGAGTGTAAATATGACATAACTGGAATATATGTTTCATGCTAGACATGCCATGTAACATGTCTTTGCAAAGATTATGATCTACTGAGTGTGTTCATCCTCTTTGCATGAATATATCATTCTTGTATCTGAAACTAGGAATATAAAATATAACTCTGAGGTCCTATTATAGTTATGCTAAATGTGGGCCATTAATGGCGGTTTGGAATCTTGATGGCTCCTATTAACCAGGTCAACTGGTTGTAAATGGCTCTGTTTAGTTGTAAGTCTTCCTGTATACCTGTGTGCTGGCAAGTGGGTAATGAAGTCTTTCAGTGACAGGTGATCATGTCACCTGATCTGGAATCTATCTTTAACCTGGTGCTTTTACATTTAGAAGGAGGAGTGGAACCTAGAACCTAGAGAGAGATAAAGGATTCCTGCCTTGTGCCAAAGATATATCAGGGGGTGGAAGAGAACAAATGAGGCTGCAGTCGTGAGAAATCCCCTAGATACCACCTGAGCTAGAACAAGGACTGTACCAGGGGAAAGGATTGGGCCCAGACGAGAAGGAGGCTAGTCTGTGAAAGAAGCTTATTGGAACATCTTTGAGTGTGAGATTTTGTTTTTTTTTTACTGTGTTAGGCTTAGACTTGTGTGTTTTATTTTACTTTGTTTGGTAATTTACTTTGTTCTGACTGTTATTACTTGGAACCACTTAAATCCTACTTTTTATGTTTAATAAAATCACTTTTTACTTATTAATTAACCCAGAGTATGTATTAATACCTGTAGGGGGAAAGCAGCTGTCCATATCTCTCTATCAGTGTTATAGAGGGCGAACAATTTATAAGCTTTAAACAGGGTAAAATGGATTTATTTGGGGATTGGACCCCAGTGGGAGCTAGGTATCTGAATGCAGGAGACAGGAGCACTTCTGAAGTGGTTTTCAGTTAAGCCTATAGCTCATGTGGGATGTGGTTCAGACTTGAATCTGTGTTTGCAGCAGGCAACAAGGTATTGAAGTCCCATGCTTGCAGGGAAAGCCGGCTCAGAGGTAGTCCCAGTACATCAGGTGACAGTTCCCAAGGGGGTTTCTGTGACCCAACCCATCACACAAGCAGATATGCAAGATGACATTATTCTGTGTTTTGAAATTTACAGGCTAGAATCCATACACTCAACAAGTGCATCATCATATGATTTGGCAGTATCTTAGCCACATTGCTGAGAGCCCCATTTCTATTGTGAACAGCTGCACTGTCCAATAAAATAAACTGTCTTTCACTCTGGTGACACCTATGAGCTTTTTTAGTCTGGTCCTAGTAAACTTCTGGTGGAATTAAAAAAAAAAAAAAGGCTTTTTTTTTTTTTTTTTTTTTTACACTAAACATTATTTTAAATGTGCTGGATAGCTTCAATCAGTAAAACTTTACATGTAATTTTAGAAATGGCAAATGATTTAGTGGAAAATACATGAAAATCAGTTTATTATTGTCATGCCTACAGCCCTAGTCATGGACCAGGAACCCATAAACACAGAACAAAAAGATGCCCCACTGAGTTTGCAATCCATGTATAAGACAAGAAACAACAGACTGACAGGTGGGAGAGAACAAGTTATCTTTTAAGACCCATGTTCAGAGAAGTCAATACCAATTCACATCAGCTTAGGATCCTGCTCTTGGTGTTTAGAATTGACTGCTCTGTGAAACCATTTGGTTCATTTCTAATCAGATATGTATGTAGTTTTTAGTGATAAGTACATATTTTATTTACTGACTGTCTCTTTCTCTGTTGGATGCTTCTACTTTCTTTTTGCTAGAAAACCACAGAGATGTTCCTTCTGATATCTTGCACAGATTGAGACTCAGAATATATTCTTCCTATTTAGCGCTAGGAACAAAAGTAATTCTTCAAAGATGCGGCTGATCTTCACATGCATAAACATTACAGACTGAAATTTGCAAGTCTGAACGGAGACATTTTTATTGCCCTTTGGATTCAGCAAATAAGGAAATTAATAATAGACTTTCAGATGGCATCTTAGACGTTTATGAAATATGTCATTCCCTCTGAGCTCCATGTGCTTGACGTAAATACCACCTGAAGGCAATAGGAATCTTTCAGTTGACTTCAATGGTCTTTGGATTAGGCCTTTTGCGCTCATTGAAACAGTCTACTTACTAAAAAAGAAAAGAAAATTTAAATAAAATAGTGTACCTTGTGCAGTCTCAAGAACTGAATGAGAAAAATTACTGACAAACATGTGCATTATATTTGACTTGCCATTCAATCCACTCAGTGTACCTTTTTATTATTTTTTGCTTTTGCAGAGGATTATTTATGCAAATATGAAATCATTGTACCTGTGTGTGAATGAACATATCTGCACCAGTCCTGCTCCCTAACCATCTTATGTAAATATTCAGTTAGTGGAGGTGACAAGAGAAAACCGAATATAAAGAGTGCTAGATCAGTAGCTCTCAATCTTTCTAGACTACTGCACCCCTTGGAGGAGTTGGATTTGTCTTGTGTACCCCCAAATTTCACCTCACTTAAAAACTACTTGCTTACCAAAAATCACACACAAAAATACTGAAATGTCACAGCACACCATTACTGAAACATTGTGTACTTTCTCATTTTACCATAATATAAATCAATTGGAATATAATATTGGACATACATGTCAGTGGATAGTACATAGAGCATGTAGCACGTCAGACACTCTCCCCGGAGGCGCCTCCTGCTGGTCATCTCGGGAATTAGCTTTTCCAGCCTCCGGAGAGCCCTCTGCCAGGCGATGTCCCGATCCTACTCCAGCCCCGTGTCCCTCCCAGACCCCGGTGCCCACTAACTGAGGGTGCTGCCCCCTGTAGAACCCTCTCAAGTCTGCGGGTTACCCCTCTCTGGGGAACCCTCCACCCACTATCCCCACCTTGCCTCAGACTTTGCCACTGCCAGTCACCACTTGCCCCCGCTCACTGAGGCAGACTGCAGTATCATGGCTGCTCATCACTGGCAAGGGGGTTTGGCCTGCTGCTTCTATTGCTAGCCCCGGGCTGTCTCCTGCAACCCCAGTACCCCTGGGTCGGGCCTTCCACTAGGCCCAGCAGCCTGGGGCTCCCAGGCTCGAGCTTCCCCAGCTCCTACCGCCTGGCCCCAGCCCTGCACCAGTCTAGGTACCCTATAAGGCCTCCCCGCAGCTAGGCCTGTCTTCCTCTGACAACAGAGGAGACTGTAGTCTCTCAGCCTCCCAGCCCCTTATATCCTGGCTTGGGAGCATTTGGGGCGTGGCCACCCAGCTGAGCCTGCTTCCCAATCAGGCCCAGGAATTTGCTGGTTCCTGTCCACACCCCTTCCCTGGGCTACTCCAGCCCTTTCAGGGAGGGAGCGGGTGGTCACCCCGCTACAGAGCAGTATAAATAAGTCATTTTCTGTATGAAGTTTTAGTTTATATGGACTTCACTCATGCTTTTTATGTAGCCTGTTGGCTACACATACCCCTGGTTGAGAACCACTCTGCTGTGGCCACTCCATAAATCTGTCTTGTATATTTTCTCCCTGTGTCAGGAAGTGCCCTAGCTATTTTTAAAATATGTAAGTGGAACCAATAGGTCCATGAACATATGATCTTTCTAGTACAAAACAGAACAATAAGATTTTAATTATCCTAACATTTTAGGGCTGCTTAGCTCCTGCTACTTTTGTCTCCCTGGAAGGCTCTACCTCCATAAAACATCTGAATGATTTCTTCATGCATAGCTCATGCTTTTATGCAATATGTCATTCAATCAGGAAAAATAAGCCACAAAATATGACTTTGGCCAAATACAAAATCTGAATACAGAATATTTGAAGGAGCACTAACAACACTCCCAAATATTTCCTTAAATGAATTCACCAAACATACATTATAAATAATAACTTCATAGTCATTCACAAACAAAAAAAGCCAAAGTCATCAAATAAGGTATTCAGTGAATTGTTGATCCAACCCCCTCCCCCTCATTGTGCACAATGAGCCAACATCCTACTCAATAAATATAATCTGCTAACATGCTTTAGAATTGTGTTAATGATTTCACTTTCACTGTTTCAGATCAAGTTTGTGTTTATTCTCCACAAATATTCTAGCAACTAAGTTTCATGGCAGGAAGGGTGGTGAAGTTGTTAAGTGACTTTTGGAGAATATCCATAGAAAGCAGATCTCAAATATACAATCATGAATATTCTTCCTGGAAATCGGATGCTAAGCGTTAAGGTCTTCTAGACAGGGAACAACTAGAACTTATGAACCAATGCATCCGTGAAGGAGTGTACGATCCCTTTTAAAGAGATGGGCTGGAGCCTAGGGCCATGATAGCCTGGGATGCGTTAGGCTGGACTATTTAAACAACAAGAAGAAACTGAGCAGTGGAGAGGGGAGAAAAATCCATGCAGGCTGCAGTGGATGTTGGCTTTTCTCAGGCTTCAGGGCACTAGTCTGATCAGAGACATGGTTTGAGGACTTTAAGTTTGGAAGCACTCCACAAACTGCTTTCTCTGGTTGCACTTAGGGCCTGCCAGGTCTCTCAGTCACCCTCCCTCAATGACCCACTCTTGACTGTCTTGCTATGGAATCTTGCACTTCTGTTCTAGTGCCATGATGAGACATCGCACAGAAGTAACTTTCTACATCCTCAGTTTTCGCTTCTGTAAAATGGCTGCTTCTTAGAATCTTTTAAAAGTGCTATTTAAATGCTAAATCTGACATTTACGTTATTGATTGTGACGAAGTGGAGAATTTTTTTTAATGCTTACTGTGCATGCCTCAGTTTCCCCCATGTGTTTCATGATTAACCAGGGTGTTTGGTCTTTGCAGAGACCCTGAGAGTTCCAGGCATGACTACAGTCTAGTCACCTGGGTCCAGACAGTGGCTGTAACCTAGCAACCGATCACTGGGGGACCCACCTTCTGCAAGAAGCCAGCCAGCTGCAGCAGGCTAGAGAACAAAGAGCTGAGGTGGAGGCCAGGTGACCTAACAAACCCTTCAGTTTTACAATGCTGGCTGAGCATCACTGCTGACTGCAAAAGCTGGGGTGCATGGCTCTCCTTTGGAGGGGGAGCAGTGTGCAAGGCTTTCCCAGGTGTTCTACTCAAGTGGATTCACTGTGGAAAACTCAGCACTCCTGTTTCAGGCCATGAAGGCTCAGAGGTTGGTCCCAGGGGGACACCCTAGTGACTGGGGATTGAAACACTGGAGAGGGTCCTGCCAGAGATTGATTGAGGGCTATTCGATAGTACCGAGCCTGTGCCTATGTGACACTGATATCCTAGCAAGCTTGTAAAACCCCAGTATCTATGTTTATTTGTTCTGTAAGGATATTGATTAATAGGCTAGGGGGAAAAGAATAATTGGTCCAGCTCCTGGAGCTTAGCAGCTATCAAAAGTGAAACAGGTTGGCTGTTTTAATTTTTCAGCACTATGCCAAGTAGAATGAATGCACAACTTCCATTAACTGCAGTCCCACACGGTCTCCTTAACTAATGGGAAATTTCAAATTCTAGCATCCATCAAGTTGTACGTAGCCTCAAGCACACTTCCGAAGCAAAAAATCCATACATTTAATTAGAGCTATTGAAAGTAAGGAGAACTCAGCTTTAAACAGAAAAAAAAGATACATATGGATGTTCAGGATGTGGTGATGATGTAACAAAGGCATGACAGCCAGCAAACAGGATTCCTCCCAATTTAGTTTATATGTGATGTTGGATTAAAGTGGTAAAACAACAAACCCAAGTTTGGTGGCATAATCAGAACTCCAGACAGGTGTTTAGACTAGCCATTAGGGGGGTATGACAAGTATAGTTACATGTGGCCCCAATTGCAATCCCATGGTGGCCAAATCAATGGGATTGGAGTGGCAGGAAAAAAAAGTAGGTTTCTCTTTTTTAAGCCAGGCACAATATGGAGAGAGTAGGATGTGATCCTCCGGGGGAAAGCAGCAGAAGCTTCCTTACAGCAGTGAGATTACTCATACAATCTAGTGCATAACATGAGGAAGCCTAAAGAAATCATTCTTTTTCTTTATTAACTTGTAGTAAAAAAAAGGTTTTTGTTGACTCATTTCCTGTTGGTGTCATTCCAGAAAAGTCTTGACAAAGGTTTTAAATGCTAGACACTTTTTGAATGATTTATCCATCCCCCTTTCCTGGGCACTAAATGGGTTATGAGAGTTTTTAACCAAGAGTTTTCCTGACTTGCAATACCTCAGACACCGTTCTAGATTTGATTTTGACAAATAGGGAGGAACTGGCTGAGAATTTGAAAGTGGAAGACAGCTTGGATGAAAGTGATCATGAAATGGTAGAGTTCATGATTCTAAAAAATGGTAGGAGGAGAAACAGCACAATAAAGATAATGGATTTCAAGAAGGCAGACTTTAGCAAAGTCAGAGAGTTGGTAGGTAAGAGCCCATGGGAAGCAAGTCTAAGGGAAAAAACAGTTCAAGACAGCTGACAGTTTTTCAAAGAGTCATTATTAATGGCATAAGAGCAACCATTCCACCATGTAGGAAAGCTAGGAAGTATGTCAAGAGACAGCCCTGGCTTACCCAGGAGATCTTCAATTATCTGAATCTCTAAAGAAACAGAGTCCTACTAGAAGTGAAAACTGGGGCAAATTACAAAGGACGAATAGAAACAAACAACAGATATGTAGGGACAAAATTAGAAGGGCCAAGGTACAATATGAGATTAAACTAGCTAGAAACATAAAGGGCATCAAGAAAATATTCTACAAATACATTAGAAGCAAGAGGAAAACCAAGGATAGGGTACTGGGGGTGGGAGGAGGTGGAACAATAAGAGAAAATGTGAAAATGGGAGAAGTGCTAAATGACTTGGTTTTAGTTTTCACCAAGAAGGTTAGTAGTGATTGGACCTCTAACATAGTGTATGGCAGTGAAAATGAGGTAGGATTTGAGGCCAAAATAGGAAAAGAACACATTCAAAATTACTGAGACAAGTTAAAGATTAGCAGCCATGTTAGTCGGTATCTGTAAAGAAAACGAGGAATACTTGTGGCACCTTAGAGACTAACCAATTTATTTCAGCATAAGCTTTTGTGGGCTAGAACCCACTTCATGGGATGCATAGAATGGATCACACAGAAGTAAGATGCATTTATAGACACAGAAACCATTTGAGACAAGTTAGATGTCCTCAAGTCACCAGAGCCTGATTAAATACATCCTAGAATATTCAAGAAGCTGAGATATCTGAGCCATTAGCCATTTTCTTCAAATGAATCATGGAAGACAGGAGAGCTTCCAGAGGTCTGGGCAATGGCAAATACAGGACAAATCTATAAAAAGGGAAATAAAGACAATCTGGGGAATTACAGACCAGTCAGCTTAATTTCTGTACCTGGAAAGATAATGGAGTAAATAATTAAGCAATCAATTTGCAAACACAGAGAAGATAATAAGGTTAAAAGTAGCAGTCAGCATGGATTTATCAAGACCAAATCATGTCAAACCAACCTAATATCCTGTCAAAGAAAAGCTAACAAGCCCTGTGGATGGGAAGGGAGGAAGCAGTAGATGTGATATATCTTGATTTTAGTAAGGCTTCTGATACTGTCTCGCATGACCGTCTCATAAACAAACTAGGGAAATATAACCTACGTGGAGCTACTATAAGGTCGATGAAGGACTGGTTGGAAAACCATTCCCAGAGAGTAGTTCTCAGTAGTTCACAGTCAAGCTGGAAGAGCATATCAAGTGAGGTCCTGCAAGGATCAGTTCTGCATTCGGTTCTGTGTAATATCCTCATCAGTGATTTAGATAATAGCATAGAGAGTACATGTACAAGTTTGATGACAATTCCAAGCTGGGAAGGGTTGCAAGTTCTTTAGAGGACAGGATTAAAATTCAAAATGATCTGGTCAAACTGGAGAAATGGTCTGAAATATATATAGGATGAAATTCAATAAGGACAAATGCAAAGTACTTCACTTAGGAAGGATCAGTTGCACACATACCAATAGGAAATGATGGACTAGGAAGGAATAATGCAGAAAGGAGCTAGGGGTCATAGTGGATCATAAGCTAAATAAACAGTGCTTCACTGTTGCAATAAAAGCAATCATTCTGGGATGTATTAGCAGGAATGTTTTAAGCAAGACATGGAGAAGTCTTCCACTCTACTCCACGCTGATCAAGCCTCAACAGGAGTATTGTGTCCAGTGCTGGGTGGCACATTTCAGGAAAGATGTGGATAAACTGGGAAAAGTCCAGAGAAGAGCAACAAAAATGATTAAAAGATCTAGAAAACATGACCTATGAGAGAAGATTGAAAACAGTGGATTTGTTTAGTTTGGAGAAGAGAAGACTGAGGGGGACATAATAACAGTTTTCAAGTACATAAAAGGTTGTTACCAGGAGGAGGGAGAAAAATTGTTCTTGTTAACCTCTGAGAACAGGACAGGAAGCAATGGGCTTAAATTCAGCAATGGCAATTTAGGTTGGACATTAGGAAAAACTTCCTAAGTGTCAGAGTGGTTAAGTACTGGAAGAAATTGCTTAGGTAGGTTGTAGAATCTCCATCATCAGAGATTTTTAAGAGCAGGTTAGACAAACACCTGTCAGGGATGATTTAGTCCTGCCATGAGTGCAGGGGACTGGATTAGATGACCTCTCAAGGTCCCTGCTAGTCCTAGGATTATTAAGAGTAAAAAAATACTCTGGACACAGGTTTGAACAAGGTATCTAGGATCTATAAATCTTAACAAGGTGTCTGCACTTGGTTCTCCAGCGCATGACACACCACCCTGCTACAGGTGCTTCCCTATCTTTGTGGATCTCAGCCTTAGATGTCAATTTGTTAATTAGGAACCAGTATACAGGCAGCTATACAATGCTTCCTTCTAATTAATAAGAAGCATTTGTAATACCAAACCATTTCTAGCAGGCTTAATTACTCAGCAGTACAGGACCTGGCTTCAGGAAAAGGCTCATAACACAGTCCTTCCTAACTGACAGAGACCAGAGAAACACCATAGAAAGGCAATTCTCACCCTCTTTGCATGAATTTTAACATACATTTTTCCTTCAAAACAAACACTGAGGGGGCTCCATACAGTGCTTTACAGTGGATGCTGAATCTTCTACTATGTACCTTAAATAAGGATGAACAAGAACTAGGAAAGCTTGCAAATTAAGTAGGTAATCAGCATAACCCTACTCAGATTTTCTAGGATTACATCATTGTAGAGAGGGACTTGAAACATTTACATAATTTATCATCAGCTTTTTGGATGCATATCAAAGCTCTGAATATTTTGTGGCTTGCCCATCACTACTTAGAGACAGCCAATAATATATATATACACACACATATATCTATATCTATATCTATATCTATATACACACACATGTTAAGTACAGGAGAGTACAGCTCATAAAAAATAAACACTAAATGCATGTCCCTGCCTGAGTTTCCTTACCACTCCAAGATATTTTATTAACTGGATTCTAAGTCTCTTGAGTTCAGTAAAGACTCTGAGCTCAGAAATGCAAGCAGAACCCCTTGCACCAGGAAACTACTGCATTCTGGGTGACCTATCCCTCCTGGAGCCTCTTATCCAGCTTCTGCAACCTTGCTATCTCTTGCCCCACACTTCCTCTTCCTAGTGGGCTCACTATTTAACTTCCCTAACTTCCTTTGTCATCACTTCTGGGTAACTTTCCATTGTTCCTGTCTTCCCCCATTCCCTCTGGAGGAGTCAGTGAATCTGGAATTCCAAAGCTTGGGCCACTTTTTAGCATAACCTTTGTGGTTACATCTAGACCACATCTGGAAGTGAGTCTTACACCTGGGTTCACAGACTTGTACCAGTGAGACTTGTACTAGCTCACTAAAAATAGCTGTGTAGATGTTGCAGCTCAGGCTGGAGAACTGGCTCTCAAACCCACCCCTTCCAGACCCTAAATATGTGAATATAAAGATGTTACAATTTTCTATTTTATTCTATATTATAAGGCAAAATTGAGCTTGTCAACAATGTCTTTGAAAGAAGCAATTTTGTAAAATTTTCACAATTTATTTTTAAGTACAAATGTCTAAGCTTACAGATTTTCATTTCATTTCATTTCACCCTGTTTCCCCTCCATCTCTCCCCTACGCAACTCTCCCCTACCCATTCTTGCTTCCCCTAGGCAACTATTAGGCTTCTGGCCCTGCCCTGCCCTTGAATCATTGAGCTTTGCCCGACATTGACCCTGACTCTGGTTTCCTGACTTCAGCCTTGTCGCTATTGCTGCTCTTTCATCTCTGTCCTGAGCCTGACTCTAATCCTGACTTTAATCTACTGATTTTGGCTCTCACAAGTCCTCTGACTGCTTCTTGCTGACCGTTACCTCATGAGTGCTTCTTGCACCAACCTAGCAGTAACCATTAGGTTTAATTGCCTGTGCTCTGGTCCCTTATGCCTGTTATGAGATGCCAGTTTTCAAGACACTCTCCCTATGCATGAGATTATGGAGCAATTTAAATATTTAAATCAGCTACTTTTTGAGGGGGCTGTCTGTGAGAAACCCCCTGCTCAAATGACTCCAGACTTTCACCATGAAGTCTACCCTGGCTCTAGTGAGGCATACTAATTTTTGAAACACTTTGAGTATTCATGTGGGAGTAGGAGTATTTCAAACTATCAGATTTTAAAGAAAAGGCTCTCTTCCTCAGGCAAAAATTTCAAACAAAGCCCCTTTTGGAGCTTCCAACTAAAACAGAAAGTAAGAACATGCACAGCAGACATTCTCAGAGGCATACTGACTGTGAACTCAGGGACAATGAGTTTGTCTAAGGTTCAATGGCTGCAGCACATTGCTGTGAGTACTTTGTGACTCTAACATGCTCTTGCCTGCCCCAGAGAAGCAATCCTGCAGCAGTGGCACAAACACTATTTTGTAGTGTGTCACCCAGGCATTTTTGAACTATTGCTTTTATTGTTTTAGGGGAGTACTACGACCAGACACTCGCTGAGCTGAAAATCCTGCCAGGTGATAACAGTTTGAGGTGGATCAGTTTGCTAGTCAGAGCCCCAGATGTCACAACAAATAGTATATGAGCCATAACATCTCGACGTCTCGAGTTTTTGTGGGAGGTCTGTGTCTCAAGAACATGTTGCTCCAAAGACCACAGATTGAAACCTAAGCAGGATCCTACTGAGGCTTAGCAACTTTCAAGGCAATCTTGGATAAATAGTAAGCTGGTCTCAGCCTTAACTATAATGGCGCTGCCTCCCTGCTAGGGTTAATTGCATTAGAGTTAAAATAAATGTAATATGGGGAGATGTACAAAACTACCTGCTCTTGCTTTGCTACATATTCAGTTTGAAGTATAATATTTGAATTAACTTCCTATGTTTTCATGAAATGTGCATTACTTTCTTTTAAAATGTTCATTCTTTAAGGTCCCAATCCATGGCATATACAAATATAAAATGTGGATCTTTTAGTAAATATTTTGTTTCTTCGATACTGAGCCTCCATTAGAGCTAGCTGTACACACAAACCTTATTCAGAGATAGGATTATTCTGGCAGAATGTAATTAAATAACCCCTTACCCCATTATAACAAGTTGTTTTTGTTACATTCACCTGTATTCCATTTATTTTAGAGGTTTTGATTTCTACACCTATTTCTTCCCCATGAAATGATGTGCTAGGTTACAATGATGGGTTTCTGGGCTGCCATATGATGGTAGATAATATACCGTGTTTCCCTGAAAATAAGACAGTGTCTTATATTAATTTTTGCTCCCAAAATTACATTACATTATATTACAGCGAGAGGCAAAACTGGAAGTACGTCTTATTTTCAGGGGATGTCTTACTTTCGGGGAAACAGGGTAGGTATGCTGCATAATCCTGTGTCAACCAGCTGTCATTATTATTATTCTAACTGTGGTTACAGGCAATGACAACTCAAAGTAATGCTAATCACATGATCCAATTATCCCGAGAGAGCATTGAAGACAACACATGTTCAGTTCCTCAATGTACAGAGTACATTGATTCATCATATCAAGCTAAAGGAATGAGTTTCTGTAATATGAACCTGTCATAAGTATGAAGTGCCTTAGAATTACTGTTTTACCTGTAAAGGGTTAACCTGAAGCAGAAGAGGGAATGACGTTTCGGGGATGCAAATTCCTAGAGACAAAGGAGTTAGTTTCACTTTTTCCTGGGCACTCAGCCTGTCTCCATCTTCTCCCTGGCTCTGGGGTTATAAATCATCTTGCTACTCATCCCTTGATAAGTTTCTAAGTCAGCCTGGCAGTAAGTGAAATTGTTCATTGTATAAGCTTGTAATCAATCTATGGTGTCTTTAACCTCACCAGGGAGAGAAATCCCAAGGGAGGGGTTAAGGCTAGGAACTGAGTATCTGTGAAGTCTGTGTAAGTTGTATGCTTTTCTCTTTTCTCTATTAAACCTTTTTTTGTTATAAGAATTGTCTGTTAATTCTAGTGGAGGGATCCTAGCTTTGGATAGGCTTAGCTCACGGCTAGTGAGGGTCAGTGTTCTCAAATATCTCCCAGGTAAAGAGGGGGAGGGGTGGTGCTATCGGGGTTCTAATGTGCCCCACCCCATAGTTTTGGGGAGACTTACATTAGTGGTGGCAGCGATTTCCAAGCCCCAACTGGAGAAGTTTGGGTTTTTGGGGAAAAGATTTAACCTAGGCTGGTAAAGTAGCTTGGGGAAAATTTGTCTTTCATATGCAAGATCCCCACATCTTTACCCTAGAGTTTATAGAGTGGGGAAGAAAATCTCTGACAAACCAGACGGCATAGTGCAGTCACACTAACTCTAAGGCACTTAGTGATGCAGTCCAAACTCTACATGTCTCAGGTGTTGAAGAAATATTGGGAATAATTTGTCAGACCTTCCTAAGGAGATCTTAGAATATCTCATATCCTGCCCAAACTATTTGTTTATGCCCTGTACTTTTCCTTCATGACATATGAAATATGATACATTTTTATTTTGAAAAGTTTTTTTACATTAACATTGTTCGGTCAGGAAGTCTATGCCAGTGTTTGAGAAATTAAGATGGCGGCAGGAGAATAGGTTGAAACTTTCAGATTTCAGTAGAGCAGGGAGGACAAATTGAGCCAGATTTCCTGACTCACTCTGCTCCGTGTGTGCTTGTAACTCACATCCAGGGATGCCAGATGTACAACTGTCATAGCCAGCTCCTGTGTCTCATGCCCCATATTCCACAGTGTTGGAGGTAGAGAGTGAGTAGCAAGGAGGGAGGATGGATGGAGTGTAATGCACTCTGGCTATTCTCATTTTCTACACGCCCCTCTATCCCCAGGTTGCTCTAATCTGTGATGGGGCAGAGAGTCAGAGAGCCATAACTGGCTGCCCAACTACTGTCTCTCCATCTCCATCTATCCTGTTGAATTTAAGATCCAGTTAAAGACTGTAAAGCCCACACCCATCCATTAAAGTCATTGAGTTTATACAAAGGATAAATTTGGACATAGATTCCATCTCTCTACCTATTTGTAGAGACCTCGATGGCATATAAGTAGCTGTAAAATACGAAGATGTCTTTGTTTTCAAATATCGGAGAAGCCCCTGTTACTGTCAACTGACTAATGCTCTTGATGTCTTTCGTGATCCGAGGGACTCCCATCTTCACAAAATTTGTCATAGTCCCATCTGCCACTATTCTAGTCAAATCCTCTCTAGGGTAATAGAACATGTGGAACATTTAAAATGTGATTATAATCATAAGTGACTGTAATAAAATGACACTGGGTGTTCCATATTTATTCTCTCTCATTGACTTGCAGAAGAAATGTGCTCAGTTTCCAAGTCAAAGGCTGATTTTTCTAACTGAGAATGCTACAAACAAAAACTTAGATCTGAAAAAGAAGCTGCATTCTTTCTGCCCTCCTACATTATTGATTCTGCAGTTAATTTAAATGCTGATTTGGTTGAACAAGCTACTACCGTGTTTCCCCGAAAATAAGACAGTGTCTTATATTAATTTTTGCTCCCAAAATTACATTGCATTATATTACAGCGAGAGGCAAAACTGGAAGTACGTCTTATTTTCGGGGTATGTCTTACTTTCGGGGAAACAGGGTATCCTGCACATTTTCCATAGCTGCTTTGTCTCTGAAGGGCTAGCAGAAATAAAATGTAGTTTCTGATAGTGAAGCATATAAATATTACTTGACGACATGCTGGAAAGTAGATATGTTAAATCAGAAGGTTCTTTGGACTCTAGTTACAATTTAAGCATAGTGTCTGATATAGAGTGACCGATTTTATAGGGACAGTCCCGATTGGTGACTATGTCTGTTCAGGACATTTGTATAAATAAACAAGGAACACCAAGAAAATAGCTAGACTCCATGTCATTAACTTCTCCGCCAGCAGAAAATCAACCTGCAAGGCCCCCAGATCTGCCAGCACTCAGCTGATGAGTGACAATATAAAAAACTCTCTCAGTATTAATTTTCAATAAATGCATTTACTGTAGTTTCCATAGAGAATGGATACAATTTTAAAGGCAGGGGAGATGTTTGTGCAGCATTATCTCTAAAAAATCATTATGTACTTATCCCAAGCAAAGCATTCTCTGCCAAAGAAGGAAAGAGCAGGAGATGCATGAAGTCCGCTTCTGATCTTGCCATCCAGGGCCAACTTACCTGGGAAGCCAGATTTTTTCACCTTTACTTTTGTTGAATAATATCTCACTGCTCAGTAAGTCCCACTGATTTCAATAGTACTATTAATGAGTAAGCACCGCTCAAAATACACACATTAGCATCTTACCCTTAGTGATTATTATTAGCATCCTATATATAAATATTGCTTTCCAGTATCTTTCAGGACAATCGAGAAAGATATATTTTTTATTTTACTATTTTGCAATTCTTTAAATTTAAATGTATTCTCACTTTATAATAAACATCTAAACAATGGATCTAGTCTAATGTGGGGTGGGCGTAGGGGTAGGGGTGGGGCAGGGGTGCGGGAAGGGCTTCAGGAGGAAGTCCCAGTTCAATGAAGCCAATGGAAACTTTGTAAGCTTTCAGTCAGTGCTCTTTGAAACAGAGCTGTTGATAAACGTAGGATCCTGTTTTCTCTTCAGTTACAACTGTATTGCTACATTCATGTTAGTAGTAGCAATAAGTGTAGAATTTGGCCAAGTCAGTTTTAGTTGTGGGGTGGGGGGATAGCTCAGTGGTTTGAGCATTGGCCTGCTAAACCCAGGGTTGTGAGTTCAATCCTTGAGGGGGCCATTTAGGGATCTGGGGCAAAAAATCTGTCAGGGGACAGTACTCAATCCTGCTAGTGTAGGCAGGCGGATCCTGCTAGTGTAGGCAGGGGACTGGACTCTATGACCTTCAAGGTCTTTCCAGTTCTAGGAGATTGGTATATCTCCATTTATTTTAATTTAATTTAAGTTCTTTCATTTGAAATGGCACAAAAATGTAAACATAGCCATATGACTTCTATACTGATGCATGTTTCTGTGAAATTACTGCCTGTATTTGAAACTCTAATTGCAGATTCGAAATAAAATGAGTTAACAATCACATGCACTACTTGTGCAGTTTCTGCTGTTACAGGGTAACTCACAGTAGGTCTCATGGTGAAACAAGATGTCAGGGAGCCAAATAATCAATGCATTACAAAGCGTTAATATTAGAGTTGGTTAGAATGTTTTTGACAGATTTTATTTTTGTCAATATAGGCTGTTTTGTCAAAGCGGTAACATTTTTCAAAGAAGTCAAGTTCAGCAAAGTTTTCAATGGAAAAGTTTCTGAGGTCTAGGGCTGTTTGGTCACTTCTGACCAGAGAAAGAAAGACTCTAATCTAAGGCCTGACCTTTTTGACCCCAAAACAAATGTTTTGACACAATTTCATTTGATAAAAACATTCAAAAAGTTTTGTTTCCTTTCCAATGTGGAACAAAAACAAATTTGAAACCTTGAAAGTTGTCATGACATGGAATTGTCATCCTCCAACCAGCTGTAATTAATGCAGCTCATGTATTTATCCCCATTTCTTAAAGTGCTGAGCAAAAAGAATTCAAATTTGAGTCTCGTACTTCCCTTTTAGTTCACTAATTAAATGAAACATCCTTGCATATGAGCTAAATCAAATGTGAACTTGAATATTAATCAGTTGAGAGTGGAACTGAAACCTAAGCAAACAGTAGTTATAATTTTGTATGCAAAAATCCCTAATACATTCCATTAGAATACTCAATTTTGTTTTTAATTTAAACCCATTTAGTTGGTTATATTATACATAGCCCATTTTTAATGGCTAACAACAAATACAGAATAAGAATGAATTATTACCTTGTTAGGATCATTTTTCAAAGATGCAACTTACAATTTCTAGTTATGGATTTACAACAGACATTATGTAAATCAATGGTACATCAAAGTACCTAATCTATCCACTGCATCTGTAAGAATTGAGAATCACTGTAATGCTGAAAGAGATCTCCATCTCAGAGTTTTGTCATCACCTCTCACAGGTTCAGCAAATTCTTCTTACTCTCGGGGGGCTAGGGGGAGTTTGGCGCTGCTGACTTTGGCTATTGCTGAAAATCTTTTGTAAAAAAGTGATTGCAAGATACTCTGAAAATGGTCACAGTTGGGATCCGCCTTTTGTTGTCTGGGAGGCCATTCTGCAAAGACCAAAAACGTGGTATCTCTGTGGCCAGGATGAAGCAGTCTAGAGCCAATTAACTAGATTGCGCATTGAGTTGTGACTGGAGAGGCAATCTCAGTCCTGGAAGACTGGTCATAGCTGACCACTGTCCCGGGCACAACCATCTGCAGTCAGAATAACATCAGTAGCACTGGTGACTTGCATAATGGAAACACCACAGCTGACCATGGCAGACCTGAGATGACGACACCCACCATCCATCCACCCAGACAGAGACATAACTGTCACCAAAGGTAGCTGCTCATGTGATCTATATCTGAGTGGTTAAAAAGGAAGCAAACAGTATTATTATTTTTGTTATTTGTATTACAAAAGTGCCTGGAGTTCCCAAGCTGACGTCAGAGCCCAGATAATGCTACACATGTAACAATAGACAGAGTTTGTCTCACAGAATTTATGTTGTGAATACAAAAACAAGACAGAAAAAGTACAGGAGAAAGAGTCCCATTTTCAAATGGGGAACTGAGACAGAGAGATTAATGGACTTGCCCAGGGACAAAAGTAGACAAAAAAGCATTAATAATCTTGTTCTCTATTCTTTTCCAAAAAAGAGTTTTTTGTTTTCACATTTTTGATCCTGCTAACATTGAGGTTTATTTTTTCCCCTGCTTAAAATTGCTGCTTCTCTTGTGGCATATACTTTTATAATGTATTCAGTTTTTTATTTCATTTCCAAATATTCCATATATATTGTGAATTCTTCTGTCAGCATTAGAAATCATTCAGGTATCCTTGTAAAAGTGAATTGATGTCTCAACATGGGCTTGTTTGCTATTCTTTGACCATGTTAGCTAATCCAGATGTAACACACAGTGTTTTTGTTCATACATGTTTAGTAAGAATATAAATATCTCAAAAGTCAAATGGGCAACCAAAATTCTATCTCAGGCAAATATACAGGTCTGAATAATACATTATCATCCTGAACACTCCTAACAACGACCAAATCGACATTACAGACTTCTTCTGCCAACATAGAGCTATGTCAGTAAGGAGGTGAAGAAGTGTGATCCCTGATTGACATAGCTATACTGGCAAAAGCCTCTAACAACAACCAGCCATACCAGCAAAACTACACTTTTGGCGGTACAACATGTTTCAGGTGGTGGGACTGGATTAAGCTATCTAGCTGAAAGCACAGTTTTGCCAGGATTAGCTGCATTCATACTACAAGCACTTTGTCCGTATAGTATATTGGTAAAGCTATATGGGCAAAGTGCTCCTTGTGGAGACATGACCTACAAAAAATGTAACTTTTAGTACTTAAGAAGGATAAACAATATAGACAGGATCTAGCTGCCAAACTGTGATGCTGACTTTTCACCAGGGACAAATTCTTTTGCTTCTCCTTATTTAGTGATATTACAAATAGAATCTCTTGCTTGCCCAAAATATATGGGAGAAACATCAGCAAGATAAACATGCATTCCAAATATTCATTGACCTGCTCTACAACTCAACCAGGTCCCACTGAAGGCAATGGATCTGCTCATTGATTTCAGGAAGAACTGGATTAGGTCCCAGCAATAGAAGGCAACTTTAATATTAGCATAACTATCTTGTTAAACTGGGTGGCAGCAGTTTGCATCACTGGAGCAATTAATTGAAAAGTGAAGTGTTTCATGGAAGCATCTCAGTTTCAGTGAATCTCCATTTTGGGGGAAAAAACCAGCATGAAACATTTTGATAATGTTCTGACACTTTTGGAATGGAATATTTCTATTTTCTTTTGAAACATCTTTTTCTTTTATATTAAAATTTTTAAAAATGAAAAATATTGAAATTGGAATTAAATGTTTCTGTTTTAGCAAAACCAAATTTTTTTAATTGACCCAAATGATTTTTTTCCCGAATTTGATTTTAAGGGAAATTTTTAATTTTTAATTTTTGTTCCATATCAGATTTTTTCCCCCCCAATCTGTGGATTTTTCCATCAAACAGAAAATCCTGTTCCCAACCTGATCTACTAATACATATTCCTCTAGGTTAGTAGTGGAATGTGGATGCTATATGATATTTTCTTTGAGACTGGAGCAGTGCTTGAGTCCTTTGGAATGCACTCTTTTGTGAGTTGGAACAATGGTGACACACACACACCTACCCAGAAGAACTCTAAAAATCACATAAAAGATTAAACAAAAACAATTTTTACATCGTTCATTTCCATTTCCTTAAAAAGAATATTAAAACATTTTATTTCTCTCTATATATACCCGTGTTGCGCATTAACATTTCCTAGAGATAATTAATTAGGCATTTTTTGTGGCCTCTGAAATACTAGGAAACAAATGACTTCTTTGAGAAAAGGACAATAATGACTTAATAAATTTAATCATCCAAACTTTCTTGTAAGTCACTACTTGAGAAAGTCTCATGGAAAAGCATAAAAAGGGCTTTGAAATTCTGGAAATACCTATTCCATATGGATTTTTATTTTTAAGTCTTGGCTGCAAACCAGTTTAGTTGAAAAATAACAACACATCACATTCATTCCTCAGAGATCAGACTGTACCTAGCTATCGCCACCTTTTAGATCTACTACTTTTCCCTCCCTATCTTTGCCCATGTTAGGAACCTTTCACTCTGATGTCTGTTCTTTAAAGTAGCAGCAAAGTGAAGATTCTATTCTCTCTCCTCCTACAGGCACCTCAGAGAATCTGGGAAAACAGGGCTTCTGCTATTAACAATGTGGACTTCCTTTCAGGCTTTCTCCTCTGGTGATGCAAAGGAAATTTTGGAGTCAGATTCTACTGTAGAAACAGCTGTCTGATACTGATGTTTAATTATTCCTTGCAGGCCACTATAATTTCCTCCTAATTTTGCAGTGATGCCTACAAATTGCAACAGTCTGGCATTGAGTACTAACAATGTGACTCTCTGCTGTTAACTTGTCCTCCCACCTCTTCCACCCTCCTCCTTTGTCTATTTATCCACCTGGTATATATTTTCTGAATCCATGATTATGCTGTGGCAGAGATTTTTCTTTGTGTCATTTCTTTGTACAGTGACTAGCACGATAGAGTCTGAATCCCCGTTTGAAGTCCTTAGGCCGGGGTGGGCAAACTACGACCTGCGGGCCAGATCTGGCCTTTCGGGGCTTAGGATCTGGCCCCTCAGGGCTTCGGATCTGGCCTACAGGATTGCTTCCCCCCTTCCCTCTGTGGCACCGTGAGCCATGCCCTTAAGTGGCTGGAGTGCCACTTCCCTGCACCCCTGGGGGACAGAGGGCTCTGTGCATTGCCATTACCTCCAGACACCGCCCCCCGCCCTGCAGCTCCTATTGGCCGGTAATGGGGAACTGCAGCCAATGGGAGCTTCAGGGGAGGTACCTGGAGGAGCGGCAAGGGCAGCACATGAACCCCTTTCCCTCCCCCCCAGGTACTGCAGGGTTGTGGAAAAGACACCCCCATGAGTGACATAAGTTACACCAACCTAAGCACCTGTGTGGACAGCACTATGTCAGCAGGAAAAGCTCTTCCTTCAACATAACTATCACTGTAAGGGGAGGTGGAGTAATTATGCTGATGAGACACCCTCGGTGTAGAGGGTTTTCATTAGCAGCGCTATAGGGGCACAGCTGTATTGGTACAGTTGCACTGATGCAGTGAGTCTAGTGTAGACTAGTCTGGAGTACAATACACAAACAGGGACTTGGAGAAGCTTCACGGAGGATATAGGAACTATTTTTGAAAAAACAAAAGTGTGATATTACCCTGAAGTTCTAATCCTGGTGTCAGACACACTTTCAAGACCATATTTATTCCATCTGACAATGCATAGCTTGATGATGTGGAAAAAGCAGTAAACATACATGTGAGCATGATAAAAGTGTTAAATGCTGTAACTCCTGGCATATGGGATGAACTGGAGACAGAAACAGCTAAACAGGAAATGCTTCAGACAGTGACAGATGTGAAAAGTAAAGGAGAGGAAAAATCAACACTTTTAGAGATCTCAGGAGTGCTCTGAAGGGCAACATAGTGTTGTTCCCACAGCGATGAGAAGAAAAATACTGGGACAAATACACGAAGGGCACTGGGGAATGACCAAATCAAAGAGGAGAGCTAGAGAAGTTTTATTCTGGCCACAGATGTGTAGTGACATCAAAAATGGTGAGCAGGTGTGGAAAATGTCAAAAGCACAGAGATTCCCAACAGAAAGGATCAATGTTATTGCATGAACAGCTTGTAAGTCTGTGGAAGAAAGTGGAAACTCACCGCTTCAGTTTGGGAAGACATGATCACCTGGTTATAATGGACAAATTTACCAATTTCCCAGAAGTAGTTACTGTTGAAGATACCGCAGGAGCAACAGTAGTCAGGCACATTAGATCTGTATTTGCAAGTCATGGAATTCCATGAACCGTAATCACTGACAACAGAGCATAGTTCAAGAATAGTGAATTCTTGCACTCTGCAAAAATGTATGACTTTCATGATACAACATCTATTCCGAGATACCCTCAAATCAATGGATTAGATGAATGTGGGAGTATGTATAGAGATGAACTTGCTCAGAAAAGTAATGGATGCAAGAGAAGATCCCTACTTATCACTACTCAACTATAGAGCTACGCCACTGCAGTATGGAAAGTCTGCTGCTGAACTTCTCTACTTCAGATGTATAAATGCCAATATGGCAGAAAACCAAAGGGTAATGAAGGAGTTGTGATAGAGAGGAAAAACTGGGAAAATAAAGTTAGACAAAATATTATAATACAGGAGAAAGACTTGTTCCACAGTTAAAAAAAAAAGACTTGATGATAATCTGGCAAGATGGGCATTGGCTAGTCAAAGCTACTGTGACCAAAGAAGAGTCATTACACCCATATGCAGTGGTCACAGAAAATGGCAAAATCTTACAAGGGATTGTAAGTATCTGGCTCAAGATACCTGACAGCTTGTCCAACACAAGTGAAGTGAGAGCAGATGTTGGACTTGAAAACAATTTACAAACTGATCTTTTATTGAGCATGAGACTGAACTGTATGTTACAGACAAGGATTTGACTAAAAAGTATTTGCAATACAGCAGATTGGGAAGGTGGCAGAAACACCCGAGGACACCGATCAAGACATGACAGAATTGCGTTTAAGGAATCTGAAGAATAAATCAGTTATAGTAATTGTTACAGTTTGTTAGTTTAATCTAATAGAGTTTTAATTCAGTTAGGAGATTTTAAAAGGGGATCTAAAAAAAGGTTAGATGCGTTACACAGTAAGATGTGCTACAGAGGAAGTCCTGAAGGAAGTGTAGAGTTGCCACACTTCCTGTACAGTCTTCATGTAATCTTTGGCTTCTGGGGATACCTCCTGCTGAGTCAGAAACGAAGAAGCCCAAGATGGGGCAGTTACAGGTTATAGATATGCAGAATGGTAGCAAGTTTTGTTACTTCATTTTTGTACATAGTTCCTGTTCATAATAAAGGATTTATACTGACACCAGTCTGCTTGGATCTCTGCTGGGTTGATGTCTGTAGGAGTCCCCCACAGCAGTGAGTTGCACAGATAAAATCCCATTGAGATGTACAGGGCATCTCGGACCTCTCAGAGGTGTGGTTTCAAGCTGTCTTCAGGCAGAGTTGCTGCATTGGTTACATCTGGGTCCTGTTTTTAAGATTTTCTTAAAAGCTGAGAGTTTGGCATTGTTGTGCCAGGACCCTATGCGTTTGGCTACATTGCCTATATCTAAAGCTGGCTCTGCTTTCTGGACAGTTCCTACAGCACTTCTATTGGTTCAAATACTTATAGTGGGTACATTTAAATGGGAGATTATGCCAATTAGGCAAATAGGAATAAATTGTTGCCGGATAATACAGAAATTAAAGTTTTTCAATAGACCCTTGAGCATTCATGAGCTGAATGAGAGATGAGTATTTTTGCCCTGCACTGTGTTTTTAGCGAAGGCCTGCTAATTAATTCCTCCTGTGAAGAAGACCAGATATATGCTGCTTGAAAAAGATGTTTGTTTGTTTAGAAATAACCATCTGTTAATTCATCCCCATTAGAAATTCTTAACATGTACTGCAATGAAATTACGAGGTGCTGCCTGAGGAAAGCAAAAAGGCATTTCTTATCACAAAGGGGCAACAGGCTTAAAAAGTGCCCTTTACTTTTGAAATGTTTCTTTTTCCCTTTTATTTTCTTTTTGTTTTTATACAAAATACAATTAGGCAAGGAGTACTTTAATGATTAAGTTCAGAAGAGCGAGGAGGCAACAAAGGGAATTGGTTGGATGGTTCTTGTCAAGCTGTCTTGCAGTGGTTCAATAAAGCAAGTACCAGCCTCAGCAGAGACAGTTAAGAAGCAAATAAAATGAGGAAGACTAGCACCTTAGAGACTAGCCAGTTTATTTCAGCATAAGTTTTCGTGGGCTATAGCCCACTTCATCGGATGCATAGAATGGAACAGAAGTAAGATGCATTTATATACACAGAAAGAAAGAAAAAGAAAGAAAGAAAGAAAGAAAAAAACCCCTGTTGTACATTAGCATACCAATTCTAAGAGGCTGTTAAATTTAGATGGGCCATTATCAGTAGGAGAAACTGATACCTTTTGAAATGGATATCTGTCAGGCAGGATTTAACACCTATTGAAGGTAAATTAGCAAGGGAAATGCAATCAATCAGTGTAAGGAGAGAACCATTCGCAAGTTCTGTTAAGCCCTTGGTTCTCTCCTTACACTAATTGATTGCATTTTCCATGTTAATTTATCTTCAATAGGTGTTAAATCCTGCCTGACAGATATCCATTTCAAAAGGTATTTTTTCTCCTACTGATAATGGCCCCTCTAAATTTAACAGCCTCTTAGAATTGGTATGCTAATGTACAACTTTTTTTCTTTTTCTTTTTTTCTTTCTGTGTGTATAAATGCATCTTACTTCTGTTCCATTCTATGCATCCGATGAAGTGAGTTATAGCCCACGAAAGCTTATGCTGAAATAAACTGGTTAGTCTCTAAGGTGCTACAAAGTCTTCCTCGTTTTATTTATGGATACAGACTAACACGGCTGCTAATCTTAAACCAGTTAAGAAGCAGTCCCACCTTGGTTGAGTTCTATACTTAGGTTTACCTGGCAAGTGTGAGCTCCTCAAGTGCTATAACTGCCTTAACCTGCAGTAACAGACAGTCCTCTTGGGTACTCTGATCTATCTTGCCAACCACATAAGCATACTTTTTTGAAAGATGATTTCTTACTCCAACAATCACGGGAATATTCAGGTTGCTGAGAACCCACCATTTACACTAGTTTAAACATGCAAGTGACCCATGCTGCATAGAAAGGCAAAAAATCCCTCAGGGTCTCTGACAGTCTGATGGGGAAAGTTCCTTCATGACCCCAAATATGGTGATCAATTAGAGCCTGATCATGTGGGCAAGACCCACCAGCCAGACACCTGGGAGAGAATTCTCTGTAGTATCTCAGAGATGTAGTATCCCCATCTAGTGTTTCATCATTGTCTGTTGGAGATATTTGCTGCTAGCCATCTCAGATTGCCGACATGCTGTTGTAGGTGGTCTCATCGTACCCCTTCCATAAACTTATCAAGCTCAATCTTGAAGTCAGTTAGGTTTTTTTTGCCCCCTTGGAAGGCTGTTTCATAACTTCACTCCTCTGATAGTTAGAAACCTTCACCTAATTTTAACCCTGAACTTGTTGATGGCCAGTTTATAGCCATTTGTTCTTGTGCCCACATTGGCACTTCACTTAAATAACTCCTCTCTCTCTCTGGTATTTATCCCTGTGATGTATACATAGACAGCAATCATATCTCCCCCGAGGCTTCTTTTGGTTAGGCTAAACAAGCCAAACTCTTTAAATCTCCTCTGATAAGGTAGGTTTTCCATTCCTGGGTTCACCTTAGTAGCCCTTCTCTGCACCTGTTCCAGTTTGAATCCATCTTTCTTAAACATGGTAGATCAGAGTTGCACATAGTATTCCAGATGAGGTCTCACCAGTATCTTGTATAACAGTACTAACACTTCCCTCTTTCTACTGGAAATAGCTTAAATATTTATCCTATAACAGGGGGATACAGATTTTATAAATTATATCAAGGTATGTAGCAATTTACAAGCATTCCATAAAATCTAAACATTAAATACATTGTTATAATACCTCTTTTAACTACACTGGTGCACAGGTGAACCAGACTGGCTCCAACTCTGTATTTGTCAGTGTTCAGTTGAGGCCTAGGGACCTTAGCATGAGGTGGCACCTGGTCTGCCCACATCACAAGATTGGATGGATAAATCAGCAAACAAGTCAGGCTTTGGGCATCTCTAACTGGGAATGCATTTAGAAATCTTTTGGACTTCAGAAGTTTAGTTAATTTGACTAATCTCCAGAAAACAGATTTGAGGTTAAACTCTGCAACTAAACACCTTTCCATGCTTATGGAAGACAATGGCAATTTTTGGCATTGGTTCTTGCAGATGTTGAATTCATGTCCCAGACATCTGAATCCTGAAGTTTGGAAGGCTTTCTGAATGATCCAATTAAATACCCAGCAGTAATCATACCAGTTAATTATTTTTGTGTAAAAGATACTGTTATAGAGATACTGGATTGTATTCATACTGCAGAGAAACTACCTAGGAAGTTGCAAGACTTCTATATGAACAGGAACCTCTACCATTATGTGAAAGCACCAGTGGTCTGTGATGATCACTTTGTTATTCATATTTAATCTCATTTCTCTGAGATCTCAGATGAGGTCAGATTTTGCATCACTCTATTGTAAGACAAATTTATAATTATATTATATTAACTAGATTGCTACAATGCGAGTCACTGCAATTCCCCCAGCATAGCAATGCTTTGAACTCAACAGACTGAGCTACAGTATGGTCCCATTATGCAGGTAGGATCAGTTTTATCATTTCACAGGCGATGGACACGGTAGTATAGTCTATGCAAATTAATTTAGCAAAGGAGCATTCTGATGGCAGGCGATAAGTGATCTGATTGTGGCAGGGTACTGTTGGTTAGACTGGCCAAGGCTGTGTATTGAACAGTAATGGTACTTTGGCTTGCTTGAAAAATGGAGGTGATAAGTAAACAGTATATGGGGATTTTGTGTAATATATAGGTTGATGGCTGAAAGTCAAGTGCAATTTTTACATAGGAAATTGATACAGTGGGTGCAATATTGGACCAAAGAGGAGATTAATTATATAATTTGGGCAAAACATCTCTTTGTCTAGGGGGAGTTCATTGACCAAAAAGAGAGCTTTTTTTCTTAACCTTGTAAGAATATGATCCTATGGGCTGTTAGAAGAGATTAGTGCAGGTTAATAATCCTAACTACAAGCTCCAGCACTCTGCAGTGTGGACTCAGGTGACACAAACATTTGTAATTTGTGTCCTGGGAGGAGCCCAGAAAAATCAACTGGATTGTTAATGAAGTTTATTATTGAGAGATGTTTTCCTGTGGTATGCATTAAAATAGGAGGGTTTTTTTCACCTAAGGACATAAACACTATCACTCTGCCAGAAAGAACGCCAGAAGACAGAGCCATGTCAGAAGAATGACATAGCACACAGGTGTGGGTAATTAGTTAAATATCAGAGTCTGCATGTGAAGGTGGGAGAGTATTTAAAATCAGTAAGAGGAAAGGAAGCAAGGGAAATAAATCCTGCAAATATGTCAAGGTGATTTTAGCAGGAAGGAGCTTTGGGAAGAATTACATAGGGTAAGAATAGACCACATTCAGTGCCAACCTAGTCTAGTTACAAGCAGATGTTGGTTCAGAGGATTGCAATGTGTCTTCTAGAATGTCCATTTAGGGAGCTCTTCTAGTTAATTTCCTGGTGTAGATCAGGCCTTAGTCTGTAATTATTTTAACCTGGGATGTTCATAATTACACTGACCACCCAAATGTGTCTTTCAGCTGCAACAACTGGTGTACATGAACTATATGGTCACTGCATTCATTTATATTTTGCAGCCTTCCTCCCCCTCTTGAGGTGTTTTGAATATATTCTGGCCATTTTTGGTGGAAAAAGCCGACAGCTCTAATACAGACTGACAAGACAGAAATAGCTACGAATTAAAATTGGCTATTGTAGAGATTATTATTATTATTTTTATACAAACATGGGTTGTTACGATACATCAATATTGTATCAGAGAGACTGGTATTTGTCAATACATGATATTTAGTATGAAGAAAGCTTTCAGTAGAACTGAGCTATGACACTCCATGAACTACCTAATTAAAAGCAGATAGAAATATGGAATGGATGTATGTTGACCCAGGAAGCTTAGCACTGGGGAGAGGAGGCTAATTAGCATTATTGTGTGCATCTAGCTTTAATAGGGTGACCAGATGTCCCGATTTTATAGGGACAGTCCCAATTTTTGAGTCTTTTACTTATATTGGCTCTTATTACTCCTCACCCCCGGTCCTGATTTTTCACATTTGCTGTCTAGTCACCTTAAGCTTTAAAGGGTTACTCTGGGATATGGTGGGACAAAGAGGGTGGGTGGGGGCTGTGTGGTATGATGGTGAACTCTGAAAATCTCCTGAACATCAAAAGACCTGGAACTTGAAAGCACTCTCTTACAGAGCAAGGAAAGGCTGTGTCAAGTTGATGGTGAGTGGTCAGGAAAAATATTGCTTTTCAGAGACGTCAGATATTTTCTTTTCTTTCCCCTGTCACAAAACTGAAAATGCCTTTTCTAAACTTTGAAATTCTCATAAGCTAATCTAAATCTATTCTGGAAACCCCATTTCTTTTGTTTTACTAACACTTTCTCTCTATTTGTAAGAAATCTACTTTCAAACAATTATTTGACTATTGGTTGAATAGTTTCCTGCAGGACATTGAGACCTATTGGGGTATGGTCCAGACTAGTGTGGCCTGTGTCCCCTCTGCCCTGTAACCTGGGTGCCTTGCAATGTCTTGCTGCTATAGCCTCCAACCTGGACTGCTGAGAAACAGCCACCAGGGAGCAGGTCACTCCCAGGTGTGTTTGCGTGTAACACGCTGGCTCTCATTAGCCTTGGTTGTAATGTAAAGTGACCCCAATACACTCCCACATTCAGATTTTCCACCAGAAACGTATGTCTTAGAATCATAGAATATCAGGGTTGGTAGGGACCTCAAGAGATCATCTAGTCCAGCCCCCTGGTCAAAGCAGGACCAACCCCCAGTCTTGTACTGCCCAGCCCTCTTCTAGACAGTCCAAATAAATCAAGTCCATTATTCCTTTAGGGGAATAATATACAGTAGTTTGTTATCACAAATAGAGTTACCCAGACACTTTAACTTAAACACACTGTATTAGATAAAACAATAAAACAAGTGTGTTAACTACAAAGAGACTTTAAATGAGCACAAGTAATGAGGCATAAAAGTGCTTCATCCACTAGGCAACACTGCTTCCCCACTGCCTCACTCACTGCGCCATAGGTTACCTTCCTGTTTCATGAAACAGCTGGGGAGGAAACTATGACTGAATCATTGCAGACTTTTTTCTCCTACTCTGGCAAGTTTCCAAGGGGTTAACAGGCCTCAGATTTTTACCTTTAACCTAGGAGAAAAGTTTCATTTGGTCATATCTAAAAAATTAGGGCTCCATCTCATGCCACTGCTCACATGAGCAAAGTCAACACAATCAGTCCTGAAGCTTCTAATTGTTTAACATAAAATGTCATATTGCAGTGAGTAAAACGGAAGCAGCAAAAGAAGATTCAGATTTTAAAGCAAATGCTTTTTTACATCACCCTTGAGTGTTTCTGGTTAAGGTTGTGAAGACATGTATTCTTTGATCAGAATAGTACAGCATTGTTTCCCCTTAGCTTCTGATTTTACAATATATAATTATTCTAAGCAGAACCCAACAGTCTGAGTCGACATTCTAGAAAATGGCCAAGATCATTGCTGAGACAGACCTGGAATTAGGATTATGACTAGATGGGATTCAAAAGGCCTAAAACATTTTTAGATGGGGAGGGGGAATGATAAACTCCTGCAGAGACATTCCATCTTGTTGCTCTCTGAATAACATACTTTCCGCTCAATTTCAGGGAAACTTAATTCTTTATGATTCCATCTGAGCTTTCCCAAGACCTGTTTAATAAAAATGTCAGAAAGTCCTATAACAAACAAATCTCTGAGGAATTTGTCTCCATCTTCTATTCTTCCGTGAGCCACTGTTTTCAATTTATATACAATCGCCTGAAAGCAAGTGCAAACGCCTGTACTGTTTCTGCTGAGGTTGTTCAGCTCTAATTGCACAGCAAGATTATGTTTCAACATAAACTCCAGATATTCCAGCATTTGCTCCACATTGGTTCTTTAATGTGATGGCAAATTGGTCACCTCCTCTGAGGTATCCACAGAGGTGTACAGAGTGCTGGTAGGATCACTCCCCAGTATGACACGCAGTTAGTTGTAAAAGAAGGATCTATTCAGGGCAGCACCAGATCTTTTGTGGCCTTGCCTGGAATAGTTCCTTGGCTTTCATATGGCACTTCTGCTGATCCCTGCCATGCTCCTTTGCCTACATCCCCTGTGCTGTCCGCTCAGAGATGTTGATGTTTTCATGGCTGGTCTTTCACAGTGTCTTCTCCACACAGTTCCAAGGGATCTAGTATTTCTTGCCAACTCCAAGCAGGGGTGCATCTATAGTAGCTCGCTGTGTTCACCTAGTTGAATACTCACACATCCCTGAATACTAGACATTCCCCACTCCCATTCTCCCAGACAATCTGATTTTTAAGGATCCCAACACTAGAGTTTGTTAGATGTGGTCCCCTTTCTTCCTAATAGCAGATTTTTCCAATGCCCTGAGACATGGCAACCAGACCCCAGAGATAATTTTGCTATTTTCCAGCCTTAAGTGTAGCACTTCACGGTCATTCTCCAAGTATTTGCCTAACCCCTTGAGTTGACTGGTTTGTGACGGGCCTCCCATTGCTCTTTGGATAGATAGTTTAACATTTGCCTACACTTAAAATGCTGCAGGGCTCTTCCCATCACCATAGGTAATCCACCTTTCTGAGAAGCAGTAGCTAGATCGACAGGAGAATTCTCCTGTTGACCTAGCATTAGCTACATCGTGGGTGAGGCTGATTTAACTGTGTTGCTCATGAGTGGATTTTTCACATCCCTGAGCAACATAGTTATACTGACCTAATTTCATTGTGTAGACCAGGCCTGAGTCTGGCTGGAGATGGAGTTTGTCTAAAGATATGTCTACACTTAAAATGCTACAGTGATGCTGTAGCACTTCAGAGTAAACACTACCTAGCCTCCCACTGGTGTAGGTAATCCACCTCCCCAGGATGTGATAGCTAGGTCAGTGGAAGAATTCTTCCATCTGCCTAGATCTGTCTACACAGGGAGTTAGGTAGTCTTAACTACGCCACTTAGGCTATGCATTTTTCACACCCCTGAATGATGACATTAAGCCGACTTAAACTAAATCTAAAGCTCATCTCCCATGGTTTGAAATATTAATTTGACATCCCATAGTTAGTCTGTCATACAGAATAAAATTTGTAAGTATTTTGGAATATGTTTACTATACCTTAGTCTATTGTCATTGGGGAAAAAGCAAACACTGTATAAAACATACTTTAAAAAAGACAGAAGTTAACATTAAAGTTCAAAATTCTTTAAATAAACCTTCATTTTAACAATTTCTCTTATTTACCGTTCTTTAGCTGTTTGTTTATAGTATTTGCTTGATAGTATTTTTTCCCTCAACTAGGGCATGTAAAAGTCAGTTTTACGTTTAAGTCAAGTGTTAGTTTTAGAGTTGTTGTTGAAGGCCTATATCTTTTTAAGACAAAAGAAAGATGAAAGTACATAAAGCACACACACAAAGAAAATGGAAAAAGATAGGAGAATTCAGCCTCTTTTTCATATGCTCTTAGTCTATAATTTTGGCTTAATTACAATACCTTCCAACAACTGATATCTTTTGTAGAACTATAGGGTATTTTAATCACAATAAGTAAATAAGATTGTTTTTATCTATTCATATTTTATTTGCATAATATTATATTTTTATAAACCCAAAACAGTATCAATGTTTATTTAAATCACCTCAGGTTAGATTCATCCCTCATTTTGCTCTTTTGCTTTAATGGAGTTACACCCTTGGGGAAAAACATGTAGGGGGTAAAAATCTCTCCTTAAATTTGCAAAGGGTTATACAATTAACACATCTTCAGTTTGTTGAAACAAAGGAATGTTTGAATTTTAAGAGCACCTGAAGGATCTTGCAATATATTTTTCCTAGGAAAAAATCAGTACTTAACTTAGAAGGTGTGGCTCTATTTTATCTCAAAGATTTTATCTCAAAGATGAACAATAAGGTTAGAAGACATTCAGAGCCAGACACTGGTGCTCACTGAAGCCCAATGGATGGAGTTCTTATATCACTTTCATAGCATTCACACTTCTTTGACCTGTTGTATGCACATGCTCACAGTTCTTAACCAGGATGATCAATGGCTATTAGCCAGGATGGAAAGGGCTGGTGTCCCTACCCTCTGGGAATGGGCTATAGGGGATGGATCACTTGATAATTATCTGTTATATTCGTAACCTTTGGGGTACCTGGCATCGGCCACTACTGGAAGACAGGATACTGGGCTAGATGGACCTTTGGTCTGACCCAGTATGGTTGCCCTTAAGTTCTTATGTCTCATTTTAGGAAGTGTCTGAATTACAGCAATTATGGGCATCTGTCTCCTGGGGTCTGATTCAAAACCTACTGAGATCAATGGAAAGGCTCCCATTGACTTCACTGGGCATTGGCTCAGGTTCCTCTTTCAGGAAAGGCCAGGAGGCCACACAGGGATTGTATACTCCCTGCATGCTGCAGAGTCCAACTCAATCTGCTTCCGCAGCCACACAAAAGCGGTTGGAGATAAATGTGGAGAGTCCTGCAAAGGAAAGAATCAGAGAGGTAGCCATGTTGCTTGCATCCAACGAAGTGGGTATTAGCCCACGAAAGCTTATGCTTCAAAACTTTATAGTTAGTCTTTAAGGTGCCACAGGACTTTGTTACCTCTGCAAAGGAAAATGACTAATGCCCAGTCCTGTAGAGACTTACACAGATGATTAAAGTAAAGTACAGATATAATTTGAGTCATATCAATGGAACTACAAACATGCTTAGTTTCAAGCTTATACATAAGTCTTTTCAGGATCACAGCCTAGACAGACGAAAACATAAAAGAAAGACATTGTATAGTATTTAGGAAAACAGAGAAACTGTAACTACCAGTTTAGTCTATCTAAAGAAACCAATTTTTACCTAAAATATTAGAATTTTTTTCTTAGGTACAATTTGCTCAAAATTTTAATTGCAAGAGGTCTTTTTTTAAAGTGGAAAAAAAGTGATTTATGATTAATTGCTACTTAAGCCCTCTATGCTATGTTGCCATTTTATCTGATGTGCTAGCGGAAAATTATAATGAGTTTTCTTATATAATGGATGGTCTGTTCTGTCTGGTTAACATAGCCAAGGGAGTTCTCGGTAAGGCAATAACACTGAAGCTCTATACAAGCTTTTAAAGTTGAACATTTTCTGACACTGTTGAAATATCTAATCTTATACCAGGCTCCTACACTCCAATCCTGTGTTTGAATGGTATGTCCTCTTTCCTAACACAGCACTTACTTAGCCTTGTCTGAAAGGAATCTCTTCACTGACTTCAGTGAGTTTTGGACTAGGTTGCTATGCAGCCTACTGGTAGAAGTCATCTTCTTTGCTGATGAGTCACTTAGCCAATGATGTGTTCATTGCAAATTGAGAAAGATCAGGCCAAAGAGCTGCACCCACAGATTCCAAAGAAGTTCCTTTTGATCTTTGATGCTTTGACAATGCAGCCATAAGAAACTGTGCAAGACTGGGTAGAATCCTTTGGGTTTGCTGCTAATGCTGGCTCTGTTCACACCACAATGTACTTTGGTTTATATCTCCTTACTTACCTCATAAATCAGACCTGTCAGAGCATCATGTTAACATACATTTTGGCTGATAGATCTGCATAGCTTTTTACTTATTAATTTTTATTGATTTTCTTTTAACAGTCCCTTAGCAAAGCTTTTGCATTATTTATTGTTGGCTCTTCTCCACTGTAAGGCCAAGTCTTGCCAGCCCAACAAAGCAGCATTTTAACTTGCTTCCTCTGGTTTCTGTCCTACTCGTGGGGCCTAAGATCATCCTCTCCCACAGTAAAACACTGAGGAGTGTAACAAGGTCATCCACCACCCAATCATCTTCTCATAGCCAGAGGCCAATTTGCAGTACTCTGCCTCCGTTCCCCCTGCTTCAGGGGCTTCTTAAATAAACTTCATCCTCCACCAGCCCAAAGATAACTTAAAAAATTCCCCTCCTGATATTCAGTATACTTAGTCCTTATACAATATGGCCCTCCAGGCTCCAAGTCCAGTTCAGTGTCCCTCTTTCTCTCTCTCAATCCTCAGCCCCTTTGCCTAGACGTTGGTCCCATTCAGTCATCACTCCCAGGCTTTACCTGGCTGGATCTCAGCTTTCTGGTTCTGATTTACAAAATTCCCTGGTGTCAAGGTCTTTCTCCTGCCTTAGCAGGCTACTCCCAGTCCACCTAGCAAAGGCAACTTCTCTGGTCTCAGTATCTTCCCTGCAAGACTTTTTCCTAACTGTCTGCCACAACTTCCTGAACTTCACCTTCTCTGCGGCTTCCTGCTTCCTTACATAGGGCACCTGTCCTCCATCAGGCCCCATCAGGGCTGTTCAAGTAGCCCAGGGGCTTGGACTAGTTCCTTCTTAAAGGTCCAGTCCACCCTGTGATAGGGAGGAAGTCACCATTCTCCTAAGTATCAATTCACAAGTGGGCTTGTGAATTGATAGGGTTTGACTAGAATGGACTAGTCTGTGGGGCTTCTGACTAAGTCTGGCAGATAATAGGGATCTGTGTGGAGATACTTGCCAACCTCAGGAGAGACGGTCCAGGAACACGGCATAAAACCCAAACTAGCTGTACGGTTTGTAACCAAGCAATAAGTGTGAACTCCTAAAGCACTATAGCATCCTTAATATGAAGTCACAGGCAGTACCCTTCGGCACTCCGGTCTATCTTGCCACTCAGTCAAAATTGTCTTTGTGATATCCCCTCCACCAAAAATCACAACAACATTCATAGCACCTCTAGTCCCAAAGGACCAGTCACTTACCCCAGGTTGACAGCATACCAGATCTCTCACCAAACTCAATGCCTGCAATAAATTAACTAAAGATTTATTAAATAAGAAAAGGAATGAGAGTAATTTGCAAGGTGAAAGGTGGTAACACACACTCATAAATGAGTTATGGTCTTAGATTCCAAAAGGTAATAGAAACTTAAGCAAACTTCATATGCCCTTAAGGGCTAACTCAGGCAAAACAGCTGGGGGTCTTTTGCATATGCTTTGTGGTTCTTGCCCCTGTAGAGTGCAAGCAGCAAAAGGAACTCAGTTTCTTCTCATCAGAGATTTTTTCCCCCCTCTCCTCAGAGTCCAAGTTGATAGGCTGAGTTCATATGCAGGTCTCCTCATTTTGGAGGAGGTGAGAAATGCACTTAACAAGGTCTTTTGTTTCTTATATTTCACATTGGCTCATTTGGTTTCAAAGGTCTTCTCCTTGTGCAGGAGCTAAGATCTCCTATAGAAAGCCAGCATTTGCATGAGAGAAGGCTTCCCACTTGTTTGATGAGTTACAGTTACAATGGGAGCACTCAATATAACTTTATACCATGGGCTACAGACGTTATAATTGAGATCAATACAGGCAACAGCCTACAAACATTTCATGAGGTCTAAACACTAAACACATTCTTACCAACTAAATATTATTTGAACACCACTAACACACAGGTGAAACAGATTGTTTCCAGCTATACATTTGTCAGTGGTCAGTGAGGCCTCAGGGCTTTGGCATGAACTGGCACCTGGTCTGCTAGCATCGCACATACCATCTAATAACATCAACATTTGGTTTGGCATAAATCTGAAAATGCAAGAAGAAAATATAGTATGGTTCAGGAGAGGTTAAGATATATTCATAAGAGAAATGTTCATTGGATAATCTGAGGCCAAGGGAATTTCTCTATCATTCCTAAATTATATATATATATAAAAAGATGATGGAAGAAAAGAGGCTCAGGCCCAAGAAGTATAGACTTTATTTTTTTTTAAAGTCCTAAATTCTTCAGGAATATTTTCAATTGGAATCAATGTTTATAATAGAGGTAACAGAGTCCTGTGGCACCTTAAAGACTAACTAAAGTATTGAAGCATAAGCTTTCGTGGGCTAATACTCACTTTGTTGGATGCAAGCCAACGAAAGCTTATGCTTCAATACTTTAGTTAGTCTTTAAGGTGCCACAGGACTCTTTGTTACCTCTGCTATTCCAGACTAACATGGCTACCTCTCTGATTCTTAATGTTCATAATGAATATTAAGCTTCCATTTCTTATGTCAGTATAGATGTAAATACAGAAGACATTTGTGACCCCCCTTTAGTCATTAACTATAGTGTCCTTAGGATACCTGCATTACTATTTGTTTTTCTTTGTCACCATTCAGAAAGCCAACATAGTAATGAAATATCACAACTAGGCATTTATCTTCAAGTAATTGTGTTATTTTTCAGGATTTTAATTGGCTGTATCTTAAATGAATGAAGTGTGCATACCTGCTCATTATGCAGTTTCCTTTGTTGCTTCTGCCCACCTACTGCTTTTGTTTTTATCTTTCCGTTTATGTACCAAATATTAACAATAATTTTTAGATGATCAAAAACAAACATCAAAGTGAATTACTCTGTATCTCAGGAAATGTATTAGGACATTATGTTTAGTTACAATGGCTCTTATGCATAAATGCTCTTATATCTTCACCTTTTTATGAAGTTATCTAGCTTTTACAAAGATAAACTATTACAATTGTCTCTACTTCTATAACACTGGAATCATAGCAAGGTTTAAAAGTGTATGAAAACATGACTTGTGAGTACAAGTTTAACAAATTACAAACTGAGAGCTATTTCTAAAATCTTCAGATGAGACATACTAGTATCGTTGAGATCTTAAGATTAGTAGCCGTGTTAGTCTGGATCCGCAAATAAGACGAGGAACACTTGTGGCACCTTAGAGACTAACCAGTTAATTTCAGCATAAGCTTTCGTGGGCTATAGCCCACTTCTTTGGATGCATAGAACGAAACAGAAGTAAGATGTATTTATATAAACCGAAAGCAAAAAAACAAAAACAAACAAACAAACAAAAAAACATTGTACAGTACCATACCAATTCCAAGAGGCTGTTTAAGTTGGATGGGCCATTATCAGCAGGAGGAACAAAACCTTTTGTAGTGGATCTCTGTCTCACAGGTGATAAGAATCTTTGAAATACACCTTACTTCTGTTCCATTCTATGCATCCAATGAAGTGGGCTATAGCCCACGAAAGCTTATGCTGAAATAAAATGGTTAGTCTCTAAGGTACCACAAGTGTTCCTCATCTTATTTTGAGATCTTACTATCTAGTTACCTGTATTAACAATCCCACACTACTTTTCATTAGAGGTGTTAGCAGTGATATACTAGCCACTTGTTATTTATGCTATGCTACATACACCTACCCCTCTAGCTTCAGCTGAACATGGTATTTTTCTTCAATTCCAGTCACAAACAGCTGTTTTGTGCTCTTGAGCACTATTAAAAAGCTTTAGAGATGACTTCTTTTCAGTGAATTTGAAGTGAACCTTTATCTAAATTGAAAAGAACTTTGGAATTGTACTGGATGAAAGATTCTATATAAATATCACACATTTTCAGTTTGATTGAATAACTGGATAGATTTTCTTTTGGTAACTATTTTGACAGAAGGTGTGGTGTTATAAATATTTGGAAAACAGACATTTTTGTGGATTGGGAGCAGGTCACATAATCTATTGAAGGCTTTTGTCTTCTAATAGTAGCAGGTTGAAAGCAGTACTTCAAAACTTACTTATCTTTATTTGCATTTGAAAGACAGGATAGGTACATTAAAGTTCTGAATTACATGGAAATATTACATTTAGAAATATATAAGGCCTAATTGCTACTGTTATGAGTCTTGTTTGCTGCTTGGTCTTCATAGAATATCAGGGTTGGAAGGGACCTCAGGTCATCTAGTCCAACCCCCTGCTCAAAGCAGGACCAATCTCCAACTAAATCATCGCAGCCAGGGCTTTGTCATGTCTGATCTTAAAAGCCTCTAAGGAAGGAGATTCCACCACCTCCCTAGGTAACCCATTCCAGGGCTTCACCACCCTCCTAGTGAAAACTTTTTCTCTAATATTCAACCTAAACCTCCCCTGCTGCAACTTGAGACCATTACTCCTTGTTCTGTCATCTGCTACCATTGAGAACAGTCTAGATCCATCCTCTTTGGAACCTCCTTTTGAGTAGCTGAAAGCAGCTGTCAAATCCCCCTCTCATCTTCTCTTCTGCAGACTACTTAATCCCAGTTCCCTGAGCTTCTCCTCATAAATCATGTGCTCCAGCCCCCTAATCATTTTTGTTGCCCTCCACAAGACTCTTTCTAATTTTTCTTGTAGTGTGGGGCCCAAAACTGGACGCAGTACTCCAGATGAAACCTCACCAATCCCAAATAGAGGGGAATGACCACATCTCTCGATCTGCTGGCTATGTTCCTACTTATACAGCTCAAAACGCCATTAGCCTTCTTGGCAACAAGGGAACACTGTCAACTCATATCCAGCTTCTCGTTCACTGTAACCGAAGGTCCTTTTCTGCAGAACTGCTGCCTAGCCACTCAGTCCCTAGTCTGTAGCAGTGCTTGGAATTCTTCCATCCAAAGTGCAGGACTCTGCAGTTGTCCTTGTTGAACTTCATCAGATTTCCTTTGGCCCAATCCTCTAGTTTGTCTAGGTCCCTCAGTATCCTATCCCTATGCTCCAGTGTATCTATCATTCCTCCCAGTTTAGTGTCATAAAACTTGCTGAAGGCGCAATCCACACCATCCTCCAGATCATTAATGAAGATATTGGACAAAACGGCCCCAGGACTGACCATTAGGTCACTTCACTTGAAATATTTGATATCCCAATAAACAAAGTAGATATTTCTGCGCTGTGAAAATCATTCATTTATTGGAATTACAAAGGAATCTACACTTTATTTGAGCATTTTATTTTATTAAGATTGCAAGAATGTCTGGAGAACTATTTTCTAAAAACTAATTATTATATATTAAATCTACAGCTGACTATCATGCTATTTCCTCATCACTTGAATGATGAACCGCATAAGGATAAGAAAATAATGCTGTACTTGGAGTATTGTATTATAAAGGTTATTACAGTTATTTAACACTACAGCCCTGCAGAAATCAATCAAACAATCCCCAAACAAGCTTGGTGTCTTGACATAAACTTGAAGCCTGGTTTGTGAAATGGCTCATAAAAACATGTGACTATCTCAGCAAAACTGTGTTATTTTTTTCTGTGAATTTTAAGATGCTGCAGGCCTTCTGGAAACCTATCCTGACTGAACTTGGGCCAATGTATGGTGTCAGGCAGGCCAGAACTATGCTGTTTCTTGTGATTTCCACCCATCAGAAGGCAAATTACACTAGATTTTACTTTGAATGTTTAGGGGTTGTTTGAATTTAGCTGTTTGACTAATACTAATTCCTCTAACAACCGTAGTGCTACCACAATACTGTCTTTTATCACTTTAGCCATTTCTTTTTGCATTTACCCACCCTTTGTGGGGTATCTTTTTATTTTATCTTTTTTTTTATAAAAGCCTTTTAAAAAAAATGATGATCCCTATAGGCATACTACAAATGAACAGAAGAACTGTAGAAGAGAAATTGTGAACTTTAGTGTTGTATCAGAATGATACTATGATGTAATATAGTGCTTAGATTATTTTTTCTTTCTTTATCTCTGTATCTTCACCCTATGACCTTGAGTACACAGAATGTAAGTACATCATGCAATCCTCTTATAATGGCCATGTCTATAGACAGGTATTTTCAAAATCAGACTAACAGGTAGCTTGGAGGACCAGGCGGCCTAGTGATTGGAATGTGAGACTTCCAGCCCCTTGCTTCCCTGGTCAAGGTGCCTCAGTATTTAAGGCAGTGTGGTAGAGGTACCTGGGCCCTCCTGCTCCACCGTGTCCCAGCCCAGGGTCTTGTGTGTGTCAACCACTGAATAGGGGATCTCCCAGCAGGGAATCCATGTCCACTGCTCTGAGCTACTTCCTACAACTGTCCCTTCAGTTAGGGGTGTGGTCCCTATAGTCCAAATCACTATGGTGGCTTGTCACTATTAGCAACCCTTCATGGACCTTGGGCACATCCTGCTGTAGTCCCAGGTTCCTCCAAGTGGGAATGCTGTAAGTTTGGGAGAGCCAGAACACCAAAAGGTCTCTGTGCTTCAGTCATCCAGTAATCTCTAAGGCCAGGTGTTCCCAAGTCTCTTACATAGTCTCATTTAGCCAGGGAGACAGCACTTTTTCCTGGTAGCTGCCTTGGCTAAAAGGCTAATGATCCTTTCTCTCAGGCAGAGAGGCAGTTAGCTCCTGCCTCTTCACTAGGGTGGTTTACTCTTACTTAAGATATTCCAGGAGATTTTTTTCCCCCCAGCATGAGATAATGTTATTTTCTTGAATATCCTATTAAAATCTCCTGAACTGCTTTCAATAGTAACCAGGAGACCAATGCCGATTCTGGGAGACTCCAGGCCAATTCTGGAGGGCTGGCAACACTAGAGTCCCCAAAATGAGCTAGATTCCCTCCTTTTCTTTCATCTCCAGGCCTGGCGTTGCATGGCAAGTATAATGGGGTGGGATTATCTGGGTACAAAGGCTCTTTAACCCCTTCTGTGCCTGTGGGCGGCTTCTCTGCTTCATCACACAGACATAACACAGGAAACTCAATACCACTGTTATAAGTAGTGAATAAAACTAGATGTATAATTTGTTCTGTAAGTGATTTGCACTGAGTATGGGTTTTGAATTTGTGTTGCTGGTTAAATGGTCTGTATGAAAGTATTCCATTATTTTTGTTTGTTGATATTATGACAAAATTATAGCTTTTCATTTAAAAGCTCCCACCACCTACACATTCTGCTTCTGACAATCATCAGTGACTCAGTGTGTGCTAGTGACTCTAGTGATTTGTAGTTTTTTGCTCTTCATTTTTCATTTTTTGTCTTTTTAGTACTCCTTAGCAAATGATTAACTTGGCAGTTTTCCTGATGGTAAAACCCCAGTAAGCTTTATAAGCTTTCTCTGCTTAACTGAACATCTGGGGACTCAGCTCCTTGAGAAAACACCTCTCATTCCTATGTCCCATTCAGATGGCTGAGCTCAGTTTTCTGTGACTGGTGGTAGGCTGTTCTCAGCAGAGGATAATCAGCTCTGTAGAACTCCCTCCCTGCAGTTGACCACAGATCATCTTTGGCAGCCTTCCGGACACACAATTGAGGCTTATGTCCATACCCCTCATGAGCTACTAACAGGAAGACTAGGATAGGCACAAAAGCAGAGGCAGAAAATGCAATAGTTAGAAGAGAAAAATCAATGTAAGAGTCCATGGACTGGGCAGACAATGAGAGTGTAGAACATACACACCATTAGCAACACCCACAACATCATAAGAACAGGCAAAGCAGAGGAGTTTAGCAGTTCATATAAAGAAGCAACAGTTACAGTCCCAGTATGTTGTAGCTCTGGTAAAGATCCTGGATTAGTAAAATGGTTACATAAAATATAACTTGCCTTTCATAGTAAGGAACAGCACTTCCTTACTTCCTAAACTCACATATACAAGCACGACCCTACTACATATGCCGATTTCTACCTAAAGATAATAATGCTTTATAAAACACATATAATCTCTGAGGTTATTCTGAGCTACCCTATAGAAAAAACCCTTCCTACACAGGAAATGACTGTGTCCCTCAATTATAGAAATCATGACTAAATTCCATCACAGAAAGCCCTAGATTGGCTTCTTCTTCAGCTAGCTTAAAGTGGAATTCTATGTAACATAAAATTGGATCGGAGGAAAATAAAGTCCTAAGAAACAAAGCCACAAAGAAAACTTACTGCAGTCAGTGGCAGTAACTACTGGTTCTATTGTACTAACATGGCTAGGGGAGATGGGGCTGTGAAGATATGCAATGTTCTTTTGAGCTGCTGCTTCAAAGGCTTGAGCTAGGGACAGAATTGCTTGCTGCCGCTGCCTGGTGGGGTGTTATCACATTCACTCTCCACACTTCTGCTGGTTCATTAGATACGGTGGCAGTTCTGACATTAGTTACGTATCCTGCATGAATTCTTTTTTGCATAGACCTCTATGTCCATGTAGAGCCCCGCTGATTTAAATGGGATGCTGCATGCATACAAGGGTCTACCTTTTGTCCAGGATGGAATTATTATCCTTTGGGCTTAAGTTCTTGAAAAAAGATTCTAGTGATCGGGGAGAGGAAGAAGAAGACCCTTGTTATCATAATAATTCCATGATATAACTGAACACCATTTAAGTTGTTTTTTTTTATTTTCATCTCTTACACCCTAAGAGTCCTATAATCACAAATATTTTCATTTACAATCACACAATTTATTTTTCAAATGAAACAAACTCCCTCAGTGACAAAATAAAGATTTATGTTATAGTTCTCCTCCTGTAATATCTTCATTGAAAGTAAGGAGTTTCTAACTGGTAAATGAGCAATATTTTGAGAGATTAGTCTAAAATGCTCTAGCTATTTAAAAAAAAAAAGTGTGAATAGCAAAAAGTCCTTGAAAAGATCTGGGCATTAAAACTCCAACTGACTTAGAAGGAAGGATGATCTAATGGTTAAGGAACTGGCCTAAGATATAAGAGATTCAAAGTCAATTCTCTTCTCTGACACATATTTCCGGTGTCATCTTGGGCAAGTCACTTAGCCTCTCTGTGCCTCAGTTCTCCATCTGTAAAATGGGGATAATAGCACTTCCCTACCTCAAAGGTGTGTTTTGAGCAGGGATCCTAGAAATCTGTTTGACTCAGAAAAATATGGAATTTGCATTTTTACAGAGAATCCTGTTTTTATATTTTTGTGAAAAAATAAAAATACACATACAGTAGATCCCCATGCTACCAGCATACATGCAGGAATATGGAAAATTGATGCTACAGCCCCAGATAGTGGGGCTTGGGCTATCAGCCCTGGGCAGTGGAGTTCCTGCTCTCATATTTCAATTTAGTCATGGGAAAACATGGATTAATTATTTTTTTTATCTGAGAATTTTTGGGGTTTTATCATGAAAAACTAGGATCTCTGGCCATAAGGATAATTGTGAGGAGCTCAAATACTGTGTTTATGGGGGGCCATATAAGTATATAAACTTCATTAGAAGCAGAAATTCACCTCTTGGTGGTGTATAGACACTAATGAATGAACAAATTCTCTGCTGGGGGAATGGCAATAAAACGATGCTGCTAAATAATGTGTGCAACTCTTTCTATTATGAAAAGAAACTAACAATATTTCTTGACCAAGAATGGAAAAACCCATATAAAGGAAACCTGTGGCCCTTATTTCCACCAGAGATGATTTGAATAGATATAGATACATAGTTTTAAAGGGTTTTTTTGGGGGGAGCGGAAATATTTGTAAACACCTAAAGTGAGATCCTGACTCCACTGAAGCCCATGAAACTGTTGCCATTGACTTTAATGGGGCCAGGATTGCTACTACAAACAGAACCATTTCTATACATTGCTTTTAAGGAGTGGTATATTTTATTTGATTCCTGCTCCTGAACTGTGAACCAAAACACAGCACCGTTATGGTAATACCATGAGAACTAGAAAGTTAAATTGACTAGAAACTGATGATAAACTGGGGACTTTCTAACCCAAAATAAGTGCAATACACAAAGTAAACAGTTTACATGGTAAAATCAATTGGATTTTTAACATCTTTTCAGTGTTAATGTAAAATGTTATTATTTTGGAGCCACTTGGCCCATCCATAACGCTGAGGCCTCAGCCCTCAGAGCACATGAAGTGTCAGGGCACGTTTATTTGAGTGGCATTTTACAAATGTATGCATGGGGTGACCTGCCTGGTCCTCTGCCAACAAAATATAATCTTCAGCCTAGCAGGCAACGGAAGACTGAAGGCTGTTTTCCCTTGTTGCAGGTCTCATTAAAAACAAATTCAGTCGGACCCTGCGAATTGCCTGGGTACATGAAAAGTAAAACTGGTTTGCCCTTTTATTGTCCAGTTAATTAAGTTTCTTTTCCAGAGAGAAAACGGACTCAGGAAACAATCAGGAGAACTACTGAAGTGACAACTGGTATTGATGTTGGGTAAAGCATTCTATGGAAGGGGGAGGCCTTCTGGTGACAGCCATGTCTGAACCCCAAAGGGCAGAGGCTCCATATGTCTGGCTGGAGCTGACAGCAACTATGCTAGTCTGCAACTATATTCGCCTTCTTTTAGAGATATACAACCTTAATAAAGCAGGAAGATGGCCTTCCCCCACTGAGGTAGTTTCTTGTTAATACTCCTTCCCCCCTCTCTCCATTCACACATATCTGTTTACATAAGGAATTTCTGTCCAGTTGTCACTTTTAGGTCATGATGACCCTGCAAGAAGTAGCCCCAGGACAGAAAGGCCAGCCATATGGCCCAGAGCTCTAGAAAATTGATGATGACTTATGTTCAGACATGAACAAAATCTATATATATAAAAGTCAAGTGGTGTATGTATGTGTGTATGTATGTATGTATGTACGTATGACTGCGAACTCCTCCCGCACCGCACTCTTGAGCCAGAGACTTGAAATTTGGTACAGTGAGGGGTCTTGGGGTCTAGATGCTGGTAAGGGTCGAAAAATTTTCGGATCTCACCTCTGACGCCCCCCAGGGGTGAAAGTCTTTCAGGGCCAATCACATCGGCTGGGCGGTTAGGTGGTGATGATGTCATAATACCCCCCTCCAACAGACACCTCACTCGCTCAGCTCACCCCTCCCTCCTCCAACGGAACCCCGGAGATCCCTCAGTTCTCTGCCCCTCCCCCCTCCCAACGGAACCCCGGAGATCCCTCCGTTCTCTGCCCCTCCCCCCTCCCAACGGAACCCCGGAGATCCCTCCGTTCTCTGCCCCTCCCCCTCCCAACGGAACACCGGAGATCCCTCAGTTCTCTGCCCCTCCCCCCTCCCAATGGAACCCCGGAGATCACTCAGTTCTCTGCCCCTCCCCCCTCCCAACGGAACCCCGGAGATCCCTCAGTTCTCTGCCCCTCCCCCCTCCCAACGGAACCCCGGAGATCCCTCAGTTCTCTACTCCTCCCCCCTCCCAACGGAACCCCGGACGTTCTCTGCCCCTCCCCCCTCCCAATGGAACCCCGGAGAGCCCTTAGTTCTCTGCCCCTCCCACCTCAACCCCGGACTCCATCAGCTCTGTGCCCCCCCCACCTGCGAAGGTCCCCGGAATCCCTCGGCTCTGGGCCCCCTCCCCCCCGCGACGGATCTGAGTTGGGTTTGGTGGGACGGTAAGTGAGGTGGGGGTGTCGGGTTCGGTCGGGGGGTGAGGTGGGGGTGTTGGGGTTGGTCAGGGGGTGTTGCGGTTGGTGGGGGGGTGAGGTGGGGGTGTTGGGTTTGCTTGGGGGGGTGAGGTGGGGGTGTCGGGTTTGGTCGGGGGGTAAGTGAGCCGGGGGGGTGTCGGGGTTGGTCTGGGGGGGTGGGAAGGTGTCGGGGGGGTGAGGGGTGTGGTGTGGGTGTTGGGTTTGGTCTGGGGGGGGGAAGGTGTTGGGGTGGGTGCCCAGACCAAACCCGACACCCCCCCCCCGGCTCACTTACCCCCCGACCAAACCCGACACCGCCACCTCACCCCCCCACCAACCGCAACACCCCCTGACCAAACTCAACACCCACCCCTCACCCACCCCAACACCTTCCCACCCCCCCAGACCAAACCCGACACCCCCTGGCTCACTTACCCCCCGACCGAACGTGACACCCCCACCTCACCCCCCCCACACCAATCGCAACACCCCCAGACCAAACCTGACACCCCCCGGCTCACTTACCCCCGACCGAACCCGACACCCCTACCTCATCCCCCCCAAGCAAACCTGACACCCCCACCTCAACCCCCCACCAACCGCAACACCCCCTGACCAACCGCAACACTCACCCCTCACCCACCCCAACACCTTCCCACCCCCCCAGACCAAACCCTACACCCCCCGGCTCACTTACCCCCCGACCAAACCCAACAACCCCACCTGACCCCCCCAAGCAAACCCAACACCCCCACCTGACCCCCCGACCAAACCCGACACCCCCCCCCCCCGGCTCACGGTGCACTGTGTAGCACACAGATTATTAAATCCACTGTTCGGTCGGGGGGTGAGGTGCGGGTGTCGGGTTTGGTCGGGGGGTGAGGTGGGGGTGTTGGGATTGTTTTGGGGGGTCAGGTGGGGTTGTCGGGTTTGGTCAGGGGGGTAAGTGAGCCGGGGGGTGTTGGGGTTGGTCGGGGGGGTGGGAAGGTGTCAGGGTGGGTGAAGGGTGGGTGTTGGGGTTGGTCAGGGGGTGTCAACTGTCTGCCCCCTCCCCACCTCCGACTGACCCGAGCAACGCCGGGCACTTATGCTAGTGCTTTATATACTTTGTCTTGAGGATGGTATCTGAAGTGATATTTGGGTCAGGTAGAGGAAGAACCTCAAAGCCCTGGGAGACACCCAAGAATATGTCCCATCATGTCAGTGTGCTTTGTTCCCTTGCCTTGTGGTCGGTGGAATCTCAATGCTTGTATGTCTCTTCATTGTATGATCATGCGTGACAAGTAACACTTGATGGCAGATGATAAAACAGGTTGACTGAATTAGTCATAACTTGCTTGAAAGTGAATCCTGTCTCTCCATCCCCAAGTTTCTTCCCAGAAAAGGGAGAATAGTCAGCTTGGCAGGAGCAGAGTAAGAAGCGTCCTCCCAGAGCAGGACAAAAGAAGCAAGGACACTCTAGTCCCTGGAGGGACCATTCTTTGTGCTGTGGGATGTGACCGTAGGATGGGGGATGCCATTGGATAGTGGGGAGAGAATGACAGTGATTAGTTTGTAGTGTTGATGAGTTCCTAGAAGGGCGGTTGTATATTAAACCTGCTATGTGTTCAGACCTTGACTTTGAGCACTATAGGTTGCACACTGTGGCCATTTGGAACTTCACAGCCGCAGTGAGGATAAACTTCAGCTCTTACTCCAGAAGAATGGACCCCTAGAAACAAATGAGCATTCCTGTAAACAGTGGAGGGCTTAGTACACACAGCAGCAGTAGTATCTAGACACACTAATTCATTTTTTATTCTACTACAGCATCTCTTATCCAAGGATCTCAGTGCACTTTACAGATGCTAACTACTTTTCACAACACCCCTATGACCTAGAGATACAGTATGAAGAAACTAAAGTAAATTACAAGGCAAGTGATAGAGCCAGGAATAGAGCCCGGATTATCCAACTCCCAGTCTTCTGCTCTTTACATTTATATAACTTTACTGCTATTTACAATTATATAACTGTACAAGAGAGACATTTGATGGAACAGGAAAATGTATATATTTAAGTCTGGTGAGAAATCAGTACAAGAAAGAAAGTTCATACATGCATGAACAATTAGGCAAACACATTAATGTATTCGGATATCTTAGGTAACAGATATCTGTTTCATGGTTTTACTGATACTGCTGTAATACTGTGTGTTAGATTTGTATGGATAGCTAATGTTTATTTTTTCCCTTTTCTTGATGGTTTGGGGGTAAGAATAATCATCTATAATATTGTCTCAATATTCCCAAAGCAAAAAGGAGAAATACAATAGTAGTTTGCACTCCAACATCCACTTCCACATAAGGATCACAGAGTGCTTTACAAATACCAATTAATTAATCCACACAACACTCCCGTGAGGCAATGGCAGGTAAATGTCATTTTACTCCCTTTTTTGAAATGGGGCAAATGAAGAGAGGTTAAGTGACTCCCAAGACACCCATGGATACAGCAGCAGAGCTGAGAGGAGACCTCATAACGCCTGTGTTCTTGTTATTTACTGGCCAATCCTTCAAAGTGCAGAGTATTTTCAATTCCCAATGGACTGAAGTAGACTGCAGATGGCTCAGCAGCACTTTGCAGGATTAGACCCTAATTCTGTAACTACTTTATAATTCTGTGAATATATTAAGTCAGAAAAGAGTCTGATACACTTGGATGAAAGATGCCAAAGAGAATAAAATATATTATAAATTGCTGAATTTAGCTCTCCTCTCTCTTGTCTTCCTAATCCAAAGGATTTTAAACAATTCACTACAGCTCTTGTCTTTACACATGTAGCAGATGGACATGAATTAAAGAACCCTACAATTCCCTCTGGCTTGCCATATATTAATGGGTTATGAAACCTGAAACAAGGACATTTGGTTCAATATTCACTGCTTGCTGTGTGCTATGATTACAGTGTGCTGATGTCTTGGCTAGCATCAGCAATCAGAAAGTGTGACAAGCAATCCTGAAACCGACAAACTCATTTAAAAGAGAAATGACTGACAAACCAAACAAAATCCAGAAAACTCTCTCTCTCTCTTCTCTCTGAAGATACTCTTATCCTGTCATATATCTTGGACCTGAAACTTTCTTATATACTATACTATCTTTGGGTTGTCCGGTAAATTACCCTCTCCTGCCACCAAGTCTTCTAAAATATGTTTTGACTGGTTCTAAAGAAATATATGCCATTGAAATACTAAAAATAGCACCTGAAAGTGTATTTTTACTAAGTGCCTAATTAGGGGCTTAATTCTGAACATTCTGGTTGTAATCCAGTAAAACACTTAAACACAGGCTTAAGCTTCAAGCTCATGCATAATATTAGGGCTGTCAAGCAATTAAAAGAATTGTGATAATCATGCAATTAAAAAAATTAATTATGATTAATTGCACAATTAATTGCACTGTTAAACAATAATAGACTACCATTTATTTAAATATTTTGGATGTTTTCCACATTTTCAATTATATTGATTTCAATTAGAACAAAGTGTACAGTGCTCACTTGATATATATTTTTGATTAAAAATATTTGCAATGTAGAAAACAAATAGTAGAAAACAATGTAGAACACAACTCACCTAATACAAGTACTGTAGTGCAATCTCTTTATCACTAAAGTTGAACTTACAAATGTAGAATTATGTACAAAAATAACTGCACTCAAAAATAAAAAAATGGAAAACTTTAGCGCTTACAAGTCCACTCAGTCCTATTTCTCATTCAGCCAATCATGAAGACAAACAAATTTGCTTACATTTACAGGAGATAGAATAGAATCATAGAATATAAGGGTTGTAAGGGACCTCAGGAGGTCATCTAGTCCAATGCTCTGCTCAAAGCAGGACCAATCCCCAACTCAATCATCCCAACTCAATCATCAGGGTTTTGTCAAGCCTGACCTTAAAAACCTCTAAGAGAGGAGATTCCATCACTTCCCTAGGTAACCCATTCCAGTGCTTCATCACCCCTCCTAGTGAAAAAGTTTTTTCTAATACTGTATCCAACCTAAACCTCCCCCTCTGCAACTTGACACCATTACTCCTTGTTCTGTCATCTGCTACCACTGAGAACAGTCTAGACCCATCCTCTTTAGAACCCCCTTTGAGGTAGTTGAAAGCAGCTATCAAATCCCCCGCTCATTCTTCTCTTCTGAAGATTAAACAATCCCAGTTCCTTCAACCTCTCCTCATAACTCATGTGCACCAGCCCCCTAATCATTTTTTGTTGAGCCCTCCACAGGATTCTTTCCAATTTTTCCACATTTTTCTTGTAGTGTGGGGCCCAAAACTGGACATACTACTCCAGATAATGCTGCCTGCTTCTTGCTCACACATCACCTGTTAGGGAGAATAGGTGTTCGCATGGCACTGTTGTAGCCAGTGTCACAACATATTTACATGCCAGTAAGATTCATATATCCCTTCAAGCATCAACAACCATTCCAGGGGACATATGTCCATGCTAATGTTGGGTTCTATTCAATAACAACCCAAAGCAGTGCAGACAGATGCATGTTCATTTTCATCATCTGAGTCAACTGCCATCAGCAGAAGGTTGATTGTCTTCTTTGGTGGTTCAGGTTCTGTAGTTTCTGCATCAAAGTGTTGCTCTTTTAAGACTTCTGAAAGCATGCTCCACACGTCGTCCATCTCAGGTCTTGGAAGGCACTTCAGATTCTTAAACCTTGGGTCAAGTGCTGTAGCTATCTTTAGAAATCTCACATTGGCACTTTCTTTGTGTTTTGTCAGATCTGCAGACAAATTGTTCATAAAATGAACAACGTGCTGAGTCATCATCTGAGACTGCTATAACATGAACTATATGGCAGAATGAGGGGAAAATAGAGCCAGAGACATACAATTTTCTTCAAGGAGTTCAGTCACAAATTTAATTAACACAGTTTTTTAACAAGTGTCATCGGCATGAAAGCATGTCTTCTGGAATGGTGGTCAAAGCATGAAGGGGCATATAAATATTTATCATATCTGGCATGTAAATACCTTGCAATGCTGGCTACAGAAGTCCCATGCGAACACCTGTTCTCACTTTCTGGTGACATTGTAAATAAGAAGTGGGCAGCATTATCTCCCATAAATGTAAACAAACTTGTTTGTCTTAGCGATTGGTTGAACAAGAGGTAGGACTGAATGCACTTGTAGGCTCTGAAGTTTTACATTGTTTTGCTTCTGAATGCAGTTATGTAACAAAAACCCCCTACATTTTATCGTGAAAGTGCAACTTACAAGAGATTGCAGTACAGTACTTGTATGAGGTGAATTGAAAAATACTGTTTCTTTTATCATTTTTACAGTGCAGATATGTGCTAAAATGATTTACTGTATTGGGCCACTGTGCTCAGTATCTAGTGGGATAGAGGCCTAAACAAATAACTTGCTGTGACGATGTACTTAAGAAAACATCACCATTTCCATCCTATTACTAAGCTCTCAGGACATATTTTTAGAAAAGTGGGACCTAATTAGTCTACTGTTTTAATGAAGCAAATCTAAAATGCAGAGGTATATTTGCAATATTAAGCATTATGTCCCTGATCCTGTAATGGTTTATGTGCATGAACACCTTTAAACATGTGAGAAGCCCCTTTGAAGCCAGCAGGACTAGTTAATCAGTGAAGTTATGCACATACATAAGTGTTTGCAGGGTTGGGACCCCCTATATTAGTCAGATGACATCTTTTATTTTAATTTCTCTTAACTGATTTTGAATGAATTGGAATACAGTGATGAAAGAATAATTATACTTAAATCGAATCTGTATCTTGGAACTAGTCCAGCAGATTTTTTGGCCAAGTGGTTTATACAGTGCTTCTGAGGAGAGCATAAAAAGAGAGAATACTGTGTTAATTCTTCCACAATATAAGATTATCTCCTCAATAAAATATTCTGTGAATTATATTTGTAATTTGAAGTTGTTTTCTACAAGGTATGAGAGAGACGACTATATAATATATATAACAACTATCTATTTTTCGACATACATTTTCATTCCATAGACTTTTCCCATTGTGTTCCTAAACAAAATTAGTAAAGCATATATATAATGGCCATATAATATCTTTTTGAATTCATGCTGACTTTCTGTCTATCCATGTTTATATGGAACATAGTGGTCTCTGAGCGTGTGTCTCATCCTGTTCTGCAGTACTTTCACCTATGTATCAAATTGCAACAATTTTTCCATCAGAAATCTTCAGCTTATGTTGTAAATTGGTCCTGACATGAAGGAGATTCAATGTTCTGCTTCCTTGCCCCTGCAGTACTGATCAGTCAACCCATTCTCTTATAACCCATTAAGCAATCTCATGAAATGTATTTTGGCAAAAGACACAGTTGTATTTTTCCATTAGCGCATCATAGCAACTTCAAAAGTCTGCTAGAGAGGCTCAGTAATGGGTGGCAGAGTGCAGGAATATATTTAGCCATTAGTAGAGGGAGCTGCCACTATTAAAATAACATGGGCAGCACTAGAAAAATGGTAAATAAGGGACATTACCAGAACAGCTGAAGAAAAAATGGCACAGTAGAACAGGACACCTGTGAGTCAGTTCAGATTTCCCCTAAATAAACAAATGCCTTCTGATATTTATGAACCCATTTATTTCTATAATACACAAAGTATGTAAACTCAAATGTAGCCTGTTCCAGTATACATTATACCTTATATGTTTAGATGCCCCAGGAAAGCCCTGTAGCCTTGTAATCTTGTGCTGCTCCTGTACTATATTTCAGTAGCGACTGCATGACAATTGCAATTCCTGACTGATGACCAAATAAAAGTCACTTATTCTGGACTATGTCGCAAATTGTTACACAGCTGTCCACCTATTAACATGTGTTTTGGATGTATGGCTGCTGCATGCAATCAACAAGAGTGAATTAATAGTAATGTTGCTGAGATTTTTCATATAGATAAGTTTCCCCAAGTGGGGGTTAGCTACAAAAGGAGGTCCTTTGGGACCAAGGATAGGCATAGCCTGCCCCAACTGGTGGAAACAAAAATTACGGCACGTCTTAAAAAAAAGTGAGAGAAATTGCAATTCCTTTCCTTTCCTTTTCACAAACTACTTGTTTCTTTTGTCAAGGTAGAGAGGAGTTTAATTGAATTGCTGGGTGTCTCCAATGACAGTAGTTTCCTTAGCACTGTTTCCTTATTGTTTTATTTCATAAACATAGCAGCACTTGTGTTGTATGGTACCTTTTCCAAATAGGATGTGAACTCCAGTGTTACTAATGGAGCTAACATGTAGGAATAGTGAGTTTTATGCTACAAGATGTTAATAGCTGCCATCAACTACAGACCTGATTAACATTAACGGTTGTACTCAGCACCCTTCACTCAGGCTAAATGAATGAGCCATAGCTTTTATAGTGATAACTGAAACAAGAGAAGCCACCACCCAAGGCATTGGCCAACATGGCAATGGCTGAGGCGAAGCTAAGGGGTTTCCCTGGGGACTGATTACCCCAGAGCATGTACTGGTTGTATCTCTGTGTGTCAAAAGCAGAAAGGCACCAGAAAGCCCAAAGAAGGTCAGCAGAAAGCTAGGGAAACAGTTGTAAGAGAGGGAGCATAGACAATGCTCCCTGGAGCACAGGATTGGCTGGAAAGAGGCTTGGAAACTGTGAGAAAGGAAAACTGCATCCTGTTTGTTCCTATTGTCCCCAGGGAAACAGGACTTTATCTGCATTCTTTGTAAATAAACAAGATTGCACCAAAAAAATGCAACCTTATTAGCACTTATTAGCAACCTTTTGGTGCCCAGGAAAAAAATGCCAATAAATGACATGCCCGGGTCTGAGACAGCAACATTGGTGAGCCCTGAGGCTGGGGTCCACTGCTCACATAGGTGGTAAGTGGGGAGAACCCCAGCCAGAGTCCCAGTGTTATGGGCTGGGAGGGGAGGTAGTGCAAGGCTGTAGGACAGCAGCGGGAAGGGGGTTTCTGAGAGCTCCTGTGGCTTCAGTACATCTCCCTGCACTCCCTGAGCTGCACTCTGCCCTGGCACCGGGGCCCAGACATGGCACATTTCAGGGTTCCTTCCCTGGCTGAAGCCCTAAAAACCTGCCTGTGGCTGAGGGGAAGCAGGGGAATCTGGGATATCAAAAAGTTGTCAATAGGAAGCATGGTAGGTGCTAATATTCTAATCCAATTAACTTTAAAGTCAATGGTATGGCATCAGATCTCAGAAAAACACTGCTAATAACCAAAAGTTGTCATTATCTAGAAGGATTGCTAAAATTTGGCACTCACTGTATCTGAGTATCATCAATTTCTCCTCCTAGCAGAGACAATCCAGGAAGGCCCTGGATATTGGCTGACAGTTTGGGCCTAAGGGAAACATGAGTAAGATTAATAAATCAAAGGCTTCACTTGTGTGTTTATGTGTTATAAACAGCTGGAAAACCAGCAGGCGCTAAATAAAATGTAACAATCAGAAAAGCATGATGATTAAAAATAAAGATTGAGAATCCGAGTTAGCAATCTGAATTCTAGAAGAGAAAAACAAACGACACCCTGGTACTACTATAAGGAATTGATTGAGGCAATAATACCAATCTTCAGTATTTTCTCTGAATTTCATTGTCTTTGTGGGTTTAAGTGGAACTTTAAATGTGAGTTTAAAGTTACACACTAACTATAACTCGTTGTCCATTTTTTTTAGATTAAAGAAAGGTATTTGTATCTAATGCCAGCAGTGAACTACCTTGGTTTGTCATTTGCATCAGAGTTCACAAGCAGAGTTGTGTCTCATCAGTAGTTGGATGCGGAACTTCCAAGGAAACACCAGCACTGGTAGGACCTAAAGGAGAAGCAACAGGTTCCTTAAAATCCTCATAATCCTGCAATGTGCTGTCCAAACCTAAAGTATCCAAAAAGTTAAAGTTATTGCATTTGTTGACAAAATCCAGATACAAAACCGAAGCTTATGTTCTCCTCTTGAGGCATCGTACAGATCCCCCGCAACCAAAACTGAAATGAAAAACACGTTTTACAGAAAGAAAGGGAAAGATTGCAAAGTAAAGACACAACATATTTATCATTAGCTTGTATAAGCCATTCTCCTTAAATCAGACTTAATAGGCTGATTAGAGAATAATATTGCATACAGCCTTTGAATAGGATTCCAAGACAGATGAATACCAGTTAAAAAATATCACACTATTCTTTGGCGATCCTGTGAGAGCATGTAGCATTTTCTGTGCCTCGGCTTCTCCATCTGTAAAATGAGGATAATGACCTCCTTTGTAAAGTGCTTTGCAATCTACTGATGAAAAGCGCTATATATAGGAGGCAGGTATTATTAGTCTCAGTTTTACAGTTCCTTGCTTTCTGGGCTTTGTGTCACAACTGGTGTATTATTTAGCATTATTCTTCCTAAGCTACTTATGCATTTCTAAAATAGATTTTTCACTTTTCCATACTAGCTTGCTAGTATTCAGGCACTAAATCTGCCCTAAGGTAAATCAAAAGCTCCTCATACCAATTCTAGTCACACTTTCCTTGATTTTACCCTGTGTAATTAGTGACCTTCATGGATTTAGTCACGATTCACATGGGTCAAAATATCAAGTCCCATTTGTCCATTATTGAATACTGGATTCTTGTCTTCACAGTTCCTAAACAAATAAGGAGAAAATTAATTGTTCTTTTTATTTCCCATAGATCTGATTGGATTTGCTCTAGAAGAAACTGCAGCTAATTAGGAAAGTCCATCTCAGAAGTTGTTGGGCTATTCTTACCACGGACTCTCAAGCCATGTTTCTATATATAGATATATATATATATATATGATCGTTTTAGATCCATGTTGCTGAGCAAGCATGAAAGTTAAAACATCAGTCATATGGATTAGGACATGTGAGGGCTCTTTGAGGCTGAGTGAAAGTAATATGTTGTTGTATTAAAGGTTAGATCTGTGTTTCTGCAGAAATGGAACAATTACTACAGAATATAGTTTATACAAATTTCTAAGTAAACCAGACAGCAGTACACACACATATAATAATAGTCACTAAAAGCAAAATGGAAAGTCAAGGATAGGAGAGACTTTGCTATTGTAGCCAGGTGCTTTATATCACACCTCTGACCATCATATTGTGCATATTCTCCTCACCCTTTAAAAAGAGATATATTATTTTCATGTGTGTTGTTCTTTTAAAAGTTTTGGGGCATGAATTTGGGAACAAAATAACACTGAAGAGCACGAACGTTTGACTTGTGTAAAACTATAAAACACTAATTATAATCCAGTTAGCAACATTTTAAGTAGAAATGGTCTAACCCAAATACTCCCAAACCTCGGGTTATTGAAATTTGGGACTGAATTTTGAAGTTTCAGTCCATCTTTAGTCTGAAAGTTCTAGATATTTTACATAGTCTGTCTAAGATACAATCACATCTTTACTCGGCAAATTATTGAACAAAACCTCCGGACTGCTGAGAAAAACTTCTTTTATATATTCCTCATCTGTAAATGGCTTTCCGGTTTTTGCAATGCACTGTACAATCTTATAACTCTCTTTCTTTGGCTTGATTTTTACTTATGCTTAATCATTTAAAAACACTGCTTTGCTTCTCATCTCCTGCTACTGCCTTTTTTGATTGATACAGTCCTATCTGCTTTGTCAAGAAAGGATGGGCCCACGGGTGGCAGGGAGCCGGTGGTAGAATCCTAAGGCCAGCAGCCAGGACCCGGGCAGTGTGAGTGCCATTCAAAATCATCTCACATGCTGCCTTTGGCACATGTGCTATAGGATAGGTTGCTGACCCCTGTTCTAGTAGTTCAGATCAGGTTTGGATTTTGGATGTTTATCCAGAGTGAACCAACAAACCTTCTGAGGTAAGTCTATACATGACAAACCAGATGTCTGCATCTGTGCAACTTTTTAAAAATGAGAGTGAAAATGGTGAGAGAGGTTTCAATGAGGGGGAATAAAACTAAATGACCAAGTAATTTATTTAATTTCCCATACAGGTAAAACAGATCTTCCTCTCCCTGCAAGCCTTATTAAGATGAATAATGTATTATAATTCATGATTTTATAAAGAGTCAGAGCTATGTCAAAGACTGCAAAAAAGGAAACAAATAGAGAGAGAGCAATGTGGAAGAGCTCTCCTAAAAATTAGGATTATAAACCATAATGGGGTGTCCAAATCCAACATATTACAAAATCAACTTTTATACTCAAACCGTGTTTCTCTCTCTCTCTTTCTCTCACCAGATAGATCTAAGCTTTCTTTTTTAAAAAAAGCATAAATTTCATGGGTAAAAGAAAATTATACATGCAGGAATTTCTGATACACTTTTAGCATTGCAAATTAAAATGCATTAAGAAATGTATTGTTCTTAAAGCCCAGACCATCTTCTTCATTGGAGAGTCACAACTAAACTAAGTCTACCTATGGAAAGTAATTTTGAGCAAGTATTCTAGAACTCTAAGTCAAAGCAAAGTGTACATGGTTTAATAAATAGCTTTACTAAGTTTATGGGGAATCTGAAAGGAGTGTATTCCTGTTCAAAATGTTAATGTATATCAAATTTCAAGAGTTTAAGTGCAGTTTGTTGTCATCTGTTTTAAAAACGCCACCTGCTATGTCAGTCTTTTAAAAATTATTTTAATAAGAACTAGCGAAAATACCCAGCGTTGCTCGGGTCAGTCGGAGGTGGGGAGGGGGCAGACAGCTGAGCCAGTGCGGGGTCCATTGGATGGGGGCAGAGAGCAAACCTGACACCCCCACCTCACCCCCCCGACCAAACCCGACACCCCCACCTCACTTACCTCTCGACCAACCACGACTCACATTTTAACACCCCCACGTCTCCCCCCTACCAACCCCAAAACCCCCTGACCAACCCCAACCCCCACACCTCAACCGCGTAGACCAAACCTGACACACCCACCTCACTTCCCCCCCAACCAAACCCGACACCCCTACCTACCACCACAAACAAACCCGACACCCACACCTCACTTACCCCCTGTAAACCAACCCCGACCCCTCTCCTCACCCCCCCAACCAAACCCAACACCCTCCCTTACCCCCCCCCACCAAACCCAACACCCCCTGACCAACCCCAACCCCCACACCTCACCCCTCACCCACCCAGATACCTTCCCACCCCCCCCCCAGACCAAACCCGACACCCCCCGGCTCACTTACCCCCCGACCAAACCCGACACCCCCACTTCACCCGCCGACCAAACCCGACACCCCCACCTCACTTACCCTCCGACCAAACCCAACTTGGGTCCGTCGCAGGTGGGGAGGGGGCAGAGAGCTGAGGGATTCCGGGGTTCCGTTGGGAGGGGGGAGGGCGCACAGAGCTGAGGGATTCCGGGGTTCCATTGGAGGGGGGAGGGACAGAGAGCTGAGCGAGTGCGGTGTCTCTTGGAGGGGGTATTATGACATCAGAACTATGTCACAGAGAACAGCAGCTGCCCAGCTGATGTGATTGGCCTTTAAAGAATTTCACCCCTGGGGGGCGTCAGAGGTGAGATTTGAAAAATTTTCAACTCTTACGGTCATTAGGACCCCAAGACCTCTAACTGTACCAAATTTCAAGTCTCTAGCTCAAACGGTGTATAAGGAGTAAGCTTACGTACATACATACATACATACACCATTTGACTTTTATATATATAGATAGATAGATGTCCGTCTGCTAGGTAATATAATCATACCCCCAGTCTGTGAGCAATGCAAGTAATGGTTCATTTAATCGTTTCCCCTTCTTCTGACGCTAGTACTTCCCCTATGCTGCGAGACAGACAGATGCCAAGAGTTACAGGTCAGCTTCACGGTGCAATAGAAATCAATGACATGCATCCTGCACTTGGTCTAAATGTAACTTGCTTTATTTACACATACCTATATACCCTGCCAAGAAACACAGATATAGATATCCCTTTCTTTCAAGAATCTCAGCCCAACACTAATGATCCATTCCCAGGGATCATCTCTGTCTCAAGAATAAGACCGTAGTCAGAAACCAAGGCAGACAGCTAACTGTCTTGTCACTCACACAGCTCCTTCTACACAGAATCTTGTATAATCAAAAACTATCAAGAACACAGCATGTCTTACCAACATTGAACATTTGTCTGTAAAAAGAACTTGGAAGTCTGTGTAACATCACCACCTAATGACACCTGCTCTTGCATTACCTTTCCCTTTTTGTTTAATACTATCATCTATCACACTTATCAGATGCATACAAATTTCACATAAGCATTTTTTAAAAATAGCAAAATACTTTGTCTTTTGACTCTAATCACTTCTTTTATTTCAAGATAAAAAAATCCATTAAATTAAAACATTATAGTTTAAACTAGTCTAAAATCCCCTGTACATGGGCCAACGGTAATGGCTCGCGGCCCCCCCACTCCCTCAGCACTCTCCCCCCTCCCCACTCCAAGGGCCCCCCTCCACTCACTCAGCCTCCCTCCCCCCACTCCAAGGGCCCCCCTCCCCCTCACTCAGCCCCCCTCCCCCCTCCAAGGCCCCCCCTGCTCGCTCAGCCCCCCTCCCCCCACGCCAAGGCCCCCCCCGCTCGCTCAGCCCCCCCTTCCCCTCACTCCAAGGGCTCCCCCGCTCGCTCAGCCCCCCTCCTCCCACTCCAAGGCCCCCCTGCCTGCGCCTCCTGCACCCAGCCACCCTCCTGCCCACACTCCCGAGCCTCTGATCCAGACCCTGCTTCCCTCTCGGCAGCACACGCGCGGCGGCCATGTTGTGCTGCCGAACTACACCTCCCAGCATGCCATTTGTCTGGGCCGTCTCTACTGCGCATGGCGGCTTCACACACACTTCTCTAGCCTATTATTATATAGGATTGTTCTTTAGCCATTGCAATATATTTCATTATTTTCCATAGTATGCACCTTTATATAGTGGATTTTAAAAAAAAATTCCCCTCTGCATCCACATTCTGTAACGAACAAAGAGCCAACTGGTTCTCCATCTGATCTATATTCCTATTCCCAAACTGACAAGAACAAGACCTCTTGCATAATAAGAACTTGATTACTTTCAGATTTCCATGTATATACTAACAGGTTTTTTCATTGCCACTTTTGGGGTGTCATATTTTGATTAACTATAATTTAATAATTGGGTCCACCCTGGCTCCACTAGGACAGATCACAATTTTTGTATGATACCTTTATCCATATTAAGATCTTATTAGGCTAGGCTGACCATATGTACCGTTTTGAACGGGACAGTCCCGTTTTTTTCAGATTTCCCCACCGTCCCGTCTTTTTACTATAAATATCAATTTTGTCCCATTTTTGGTAAGAAAAACGGCACGTGGCTTATTTCAGGGGCCTATGGCTGGGTCCCGCCTCCCGCAGCCCTTCGGCTTCAGTCCCTTCCCCTCACGAAGGCTCCGGGGAAGGGAGCTCAGCTGAGGGGGGAGGAGGCACTGCTTTGTCTGTGGCTCCGGTCTGAGAAGCGGTGCTGCAGCAGCAGCGAGGTAACCAGAGGTCATTCTTTGTGCTACCGGCAGGCAGAGAGAGGCTGCAGAGCTGGGGAACCTGCCCGAAAGCAACATCGCGGCTGAAGGCATCTCCCTTCCGCCACTGGACCTCTCTCTGCACGGGCAGCAAAGGAGCAATGTACTCAGCTTCCTCTTATTTTCCCCACACTCGGGGGCAAGCGTTAATCCCTTTGCGTTCAGTGATCCCTGGAGTCTGCCAGCCTCTCTGTCTGTTGGCGAAAGCTGAAGTTCTAAGAAACTTACTCAGTGGTATTACTTTCTAAATGGTCCTGATTTAAATGGTGGAGGGGGGGGAGGGAGAGGGGAGGCAGGGATATACAGATCTGAATCCTGAAAACCTCACATGTACAATCTGGAAAAAACAGCCATCTCCAGGAAAATTTTCTAAAACCATTTCCACAACAAACATTTCATTAGATGTAAGACTCTCCTTTACTGGAGTCCAATGGGAGGGAAAAAAATCTCCTCTCAGAGCTTAGTTCCATATTCTGCTTCCCCTAATAACCATGTTACATGCTCCTAGGGAGAGAATAACATCAGGAACAGGATCCATCATACAGATCCTAGAACAGCATCAAAGGGTGAGGAAAAATAGCCAGAGAGCAAGAAAGATAGTGTTGTAGTTGAGGCACAGGACTTGGAGCATGGAGTCCTGGGGTCTTGTTCTGATTCTGCCACAGACTTCCTGCATGACCTCCGCCAACTCTCAAAGCCCAGCATTTTCAAAAGAAATCTCCGCACTAGACTGTCTTCACTTGCACAGTCAAACATGATTCATGAAGGCACCCTAGGCATGGTTTATCTAGGTGCTGAATACTCATACTGAGGTGTTAGCCTGAAATCAGACTAAATGTCTTTTAAGCTGGGCAACCAAAAATTAAAGCACCCAAAATTGGAAGCCACTTTGTAAATGTTGCCCTTAACTTTTCTGTGCCTTGGTAAAATGGGAATATTACTATTTACGGTACGCAGCAAGAGTGTTGTGAGGCCATATTTGTTACTATTTGTAAAACAATTAGAATTCTTTGATGAAGTTGCTATAAAAGTGCAACATTCTGTAATTTTAACATGAAAGATAATCAACCACTGAAATAGGTACCTGGGAATATGGTCTACTTCATCGGAGAAATATTCATGGTATGATCGTGGTGAAATACAGTCCCCCTCTATGTCTACCTAAATTTTTGTATGAGTTCTGTCACTGAAGAATAATTGTTAGCTCAAGTCAATATGTTCATGTAATAAAACTTTTTTATCGTCTTACTTTTTCATGAATACAGAATATTACATAACCCCGTCCCGTTTTTGCCATCCCAATGTCCCGTTTTTGTCTCAAGGAAATATGGTCAGCCTATATTAGGCTCTTTGTATTAAACATTTGACTCTACCAAGCAATGTTACAGCAGGTCAAATGACCTGTACTGATGAAGTTTACACTATGTTTGAATGATATTCCGCACATGTTGTAACAATTCCAAGCCTCTTGTGCTGTGTACTTTATTATTCCATTCAATTCTCAGTATAACAGAATGGAGGTAGGTTTTTTGCACATATATTTTGCCTTTTCCACTTCAGCAAAAGTGCAATTTTTCTTTTCCATCTCCATACTAAAATCTGGAAAGAAACAGAATAGAATTAGTAAATAATTGTCAGGTTTTCTGGTTTGTGCAGGGATAAGATTTCTCATTCTGGCTATAAGTCATGTCATACTGGTCTATGGAGTTTTTTTCCCCTCCAGCATTTTGTGTGCTCCCTCAACTGTTAAAGCTATATTGCAGTCCTTTAGTTGTAATGTTTTCAGCATATTTTTTAAAGAATTCTTCCAGATGAGGTAGATGTGCTGAATATTTTCAGGCAATCCTATTAATCACAGACTGTTGTGCCTGGAGTTATTTTCCCAAGTCAACGTTTTTCTCCTAGTGATGGTTATCTACTGCTTTCTGGCTTTGATTTCTTCTTTTAGCTAGTGGTGACTATATTCTGGGGATCAGCTTCTTTTGCTCAGCTTCTTTTCATTAGAGATTGCAACTTTAGCTTCTTTTCTACCACAGCAATTTTTTTCTCATGTGGCATTGATTTTTTGTGTGTGTCAAGAGCTTGTCATTCGACCTGCTATAAAATCCTCTGAAATGACCTCTCTGCCAGAGTTTGTGAAGGCATTAAAACTTCTAGATTAAAACATGAATGTTATCGCGGACAAAGAGCACCAAAAAAACCCCATCAAAATTATTTTGCCCAAAAAGAAAAAGAAAACAATAAAGTGGCAGCTGCAGCAGAAACAAATAAGGTTTGCCAGGGTCAACCATGAGCAGCTAACATGTTTTTAAATATGGCTATTTGCCTGCACCAGTTGTTAACTGTTGTTTAATACTATATAGAGTAAAAATATGTTAGCTGAAACACTTTAAAATGCCATTCATTTACTCAACATGCAGAACCTCATACATACTCTAAGGAAGAGACTGACCTGCTGTAAGAATCAAATCCTGTGTCTGCTCTTACCCAACTCTTAATAGTTGGGCCAGAGAAAAAACAGAGGTTTCATTGATTTCGGTGGGCTGAAATTTCCTGCTTGTTCCATAATGTGAAAGGTCAAACTTGCCACCAGACAGAATGAGCTAGGACTACTCATTGAGGACAGACATTTTCTCCCCTCAGAAAATCAGCTGTGGATTTTCTGTGAGAGGGGATGATCTGGTCCATGGTGCTCAGTCTGTGGTGATTTAGTTGTGTTACTCCTACTAACCGAGCCACATGGTGAAATCTCAGTGCACTACTGTGTGTGAATATAATGCATATACAGTGCAGTGGGATTTAATCACATAATCCTTAACACAAATAATTAATGGTCTTGTACAGCTAAATTCACAAATAGTATTCACTGTGGGACAGATCACAACACAGAAAAGCCTATAGGAGATTACAAAAATGAAAACTCTTGCTCTCATCACACACACACACATACTCACACTCTAACTATACATACATTCTCCACATCACAGTCTTAGCCCATGCTCCAGTCACCACCAAAAAAGCCACATCTTATTCAGAACGAGAAAGATGAAGTGATGAGCCAGAAAAAATGCACACATAAAATGTTGCCACGTGGTTACCCAGATCCACCAGCTTTTCTGCTTGATTCACTTTAGTGTTTTCGGGAAAGACAGGAGCACAGATGACTGATTTCTTTCTTGGGCTAATGAAAGGAATTTACAACCTAAAGCTTGGAGAGACATGTTTAATAGTTAAAAGTGGCTGCTAAACTGCTTGCTGCTCTTCCATGCTTTACGTTCCACCCTGAAATCTTTAATTATACCCAGGAGTCTAATTACTTTCCTTTTTCTGGCATAATCAGTGAAATCTGTGCTCTAGGATAATTAGAAAATTGTTTATGTTTATGGATTAATTCTCATTCTATATACATTCCTTTTATTAATGCAAATGAAGTAATTGAAAAGTTTTATATCTGAAGTACTTTAGGGATTGTTGGGCATATAGACAGGAAACTGAGTCACACCTCCACCGAATTCAGACTTAATCAATAAAAATACAATTTCAGATAGACTTATTGTCACTTATAGTGTCTGGTCATATATTTATGCCAGATAAGTATGTAACCCTTCTGCCCGTCAGTTGGCAGTAACAAGGGCCAGGTTCAGTATCTAGGGGTTCCGTTCCAATAACACAGTGCAAAACCAGCTTGAGCCCCTACCCAGTGACCTGAGACAAATATATATCCCTCCCCTTGGGTGCCTCTAAGAGGCAAAATTTCCCCTCTCGCAAGCACAGAGTATGAGTGTAGCAAAAGCCTTTTAATAACAGAGAGAAACAATGAGGCATTATATTGGGGAAACACCACAAACAGGACTCATAACATGAACCATGAGCAAAAGACCCATCCCAAGCAAATTGGACTGTGTCCTTTCCCTTTGGTTCTTGTGTCCGGCCACCCAAAAGTCCAAAAAGTCCACCAACCCCAAAGACTCTGTCCCTGGTGAGTGCAGCCCCAGAGTTCAAAAGTTTGTCTGCAGAGTTTTATACCCCCAAAGCCTGTGTGGAAATGGGGGGGAGATAAAGGATACTTTATGTGCTCCAACGGCCAACTGCCCCACTTTTCTGTGGGGTTCTGCTGCAGCCTTCACCGTAAGCCACTCGTCTCCATCAGCTGCTCTTCTCTGGTAGCCATCCCGCAAGCTGCTCCCCAATGTATCTTCAAGGCCCCTTACTACTTTACACAGTACTCCGTGATTTCAGCTCATAGTAGGGATACAATTGGTATTTAGGAACCTATAACACCATGTACAAATACCTCTTCCCAACCTCTCTCAATTCACTGAGTTTTGGAACCATTATCCCTTGCCTAGTGAGTGCTACTTAGTTGATGGTGAGTCCCTGTTCACTGTCCTTGATTCACATAATCAAGATAATAACACTTTAGTCTTCCTATCCCAGTAACAGAGAAACTGGGGATTCAACAGCAGCCAAAGTGACTGTCTAGGTGGGGTGCCTATGCAAATGAGATCATCATTCAATACATTACTCACTGAGTTTATGTAACCTATATATAACAGTCCTTGCTCGGGGGTTGGTTGGTAGGGTAGTGTCACAAAGCAGTCAGGGATTTTGACCCATGACTTGCAGAGAGGGGAGCCTGGGCCCTTCCCTTCCACTGGTTTCCAACCCAGGGAGTGATCTGACAGCCAGTCAGATTAAGGCTGTGCTACCTTGTTCACTTCCTATTTCCTCCCTGACCTTGATTGTTCCAAGGTTGCCATCTGGGTTATGGCAGCATGAAGGGTATCTGCTCACCACAAGGCACCTTCTGGCAGCTGTGTGTAGCATGCTAGCTCTCTTCCACTCTCAGGAGCAATTACCTCTTCCCACAGTATGGGCCAGATCAGTCCCGAGGCTTTCCCCTGCTGGGGTAGTCCAAACAAAATAAGAGGGAATTACCAACGTCCGGAGTTCATATGAGGGGAAGAGGGGAATGTTTTCCTCTAAGGCTCTCTCTGTAGCCAGCACTCCCTTCTCTCAGGGGGGGGGGGGGCTCTTGGGGCTGTTGTCTTAAGGAGAGATTTGCCTTTTGCTCAGCTCTCCTCTTCTGCAGCAGCAGGTTGCAGGTCTTCTTTCTTCCCTGGCTGCCACCAAAACGAGCTGCTCCCCTGCCTTTTAGTTCCTCCTTCATTGGGGCATTTCCTACAAGTGTGGCAGGGCAGGGCTTGCTGAGGCCAGAGCAGTTCCTTAACCCCTTGTTGCCCAGTGTGGGGTTTGTACACCCCCATCATACCATACATTACACATGGGCAAGCATCAATTGCCTAGGCCCACATTTTTCCTGTAGAAGTTACAGTTTCTGGGTCATGTTGCCTTGGGTCACCCTCTTTCTAAGTTTCCCAGAAAAAAGGGATTTTGTTTGTAACGTTACATGATTGTACCTTTTGCTTACATTTTCTAACACAACTTCCTTATTTTTCCCAAGGCCAACACCAGCTCTCCTACCGGTAGACTGTCCTTCCTAGTTCCTGTCAATCCCAGATATTCACAAATAGGATCGTATACACACATGAGCATGAAGTTACTGGATGGGCATATGTCAAGAAAAAAACTGATTGAAGAGTTTGCTAAATGGACAGTGTCTTTTCTCTCCCACTTGAAATGCAAAGAGCCTAGACTTTTAAAATCTGGGGTCCATCTTTGGGAAGTCTTTTGCTCTTTACCCAATAAAATCAATATGAAGAAATCACAGGCACGGTTGGGTCCCAAATAACCGTGTTTTCTAAATACACAGAAACATGAGAGGCCCTAGCTATAAGCATACTGCTCTGATTGGGTGCAGGTAGCTTCTACAACACAGAATACAGGAAGTGCCACTACAGAACTCAAACTATGTAAAAGGGATACTAGTCTATTCCTATGTTACAATACACGTAACCAAACATAATGCTCAAATTGACTAGACCTATTTCTCTCTTATTTCCTTCTCATTGAAATGCTCCCCACCTTCTCTAGTAGAGATTTGTCATCCCAACAACAAAGCACCTCTGACCTAGCATGCAGTCTCCTAGTATGTTTTTGTTCTCCTTGGGTACGTAGGTACGCACCTGAGACATGCAGGGTAGACAGTCTCCTGCTAGCTCAGCTCAAGCTAACATGCTAAAAGTAGCCATGCTAAAAGTAACATGCTAAAAGTTGTGGCACATATGGTTTAAGCATGCCTAACCCCATGAATCTGAGCTTGTGTCACTAGGCTGAGACTCAAACTACGCGCAGCAACATCTACACTCCTACTTTTAGTTTGTGAGCTTGAACAGAGCTAGTGTGAATATTTCTATCTGGGATAGAAGGCTCACCTCCAGCTGCAGTGTAGAAATATCCAGAAGAATTCACATTTAGGCACCATGGTAATTCCCATATTCTTAAAAACTTAAAATAAAATTGATTCTGTCTGTTCAGACTATAAACTCCTTTGGCCATGGCAGTACGTGCTCCTATCAAAATAAAATAAAATAATTTTACAATGGCATAGAAACTATTACCAGAGCTGCATTATTAAAGTTTACTGTAGTTAAGAATTTGTAGGTTTTTAAGATGTTAACCATGAGAAAGATTTACAGTTTCATTCAGTGAATAATGGACTCTTCAGCCCATTACCCTTAACTCACTCATATTCCAGAGAAACATTAGATTCTTCACAACACGTGCAAATGTTCCAACAAGACTTTCTGGTACTATGGTATCTAGTCATATTAGCTTGGCTAAGTAATTTTAGATAGAGTGACAAATTGCTAGTGTTTCATTTCACAGAAGGATCCATGATGACTAACAGTGAGCTTTGGAAATAACTTGTGTGATGGTATATCATTGTAACCCTTGAGAAATGACAAGGAATGGTACTATTGTAGTTTTAGTATTATGCAGTAGATTATATTTCATAACCCATTTATTTCCAAGTGCATTAGAATATAGTATTTTAATCTTCATTTTAATCTTCTGTATGAAACAAGAATAAATTATACATGCACAATAAATGTGAAAGAGAAAGAACTTTAAATGGGAAGTTTAGTAAATGTGTAGAATTAGAGGGAGAAAGGATTAAGCTGTGATAGACTGCAATATCCGAACAATCAGTACACTCCATATATTTTTATAGTTCATATTGTGTAGTGTAGAAGACATTATAGTATGAGCAAGGTAATGAACCAAGCAGCATATGCTGCACCCTACAAAGGAGTCCCTGCTCAGCTTGCCTCACAAGGTAGTATCCTATTTGTCAAGGGAAGTCCATGCAACCTACATGGCCCACAGGAAGGAGCAGGCCTGTGATTATGGGGTGGTAATGGTGGCCATTCTGGACCCAATAGTTCACTTGGCAGAAAAATAATCACAGAAATCATAGAATCATAGAACTGGAAGGAACCTCGAGAGGTCATCTAGTCCAGTCTCCTGCACTCAAGGCAGAACTAAGTATTATCTGGACCATCCCCAATGATGGAGATTCCACCACCTCCCTAGGCAATTTATTCCAGTGATTAACCATTCTGAACAGTTGGGAAGTTTTTCCTAATGGCCAACCTAAACCGCCCTTGCTGAAATTTAAGCCCATTACTTCTTGTCCCATCCTCAGAGGCTAGAAGAACAATTTTTCTCCCTCCTCCTTGTAACAACTTTTTAGGTACTTGAAAACAGTTATGTCCCGCCTCAGTCTTCTCTTCTCCAGAAAAACAAACCAATTTTTTTCAATCTTTCCTCATAGGTCATGTTTTCTAGACCTTTAATCATTTTTGTTGCTCTTCTCTGAACTTTCTCCAATTTGTCCACATCTTTCCTGAAATGTGACACCCAGAACTGGACACAATACTCCAGTTGAGGCCTAATCAGTGCAGAGTAGAGCGGAAGAATTACTTCTTGTGTCTTGCTTACAATACTCCTGCTAATACATCCCAGAATGATGTTTGCTTTTTTTGCAACTTATATTTAGCTTGTGATGCACTATGACTCCCAGATCTCTTTCCGGAGTACTTCTTCCTAGGCAGGCATTTCCCCTTTTGTATTTGTGCAACTGATCGTTCTATCCTAAGTGGAGCACTTTGCATTTGCATTTTAATGCAATCCTCCAGAGCACTGGCAACCCCTCCCAGTTTGGTTTCATCCACAAACTTTATAAGTGTTCTCTAAATCACTGATGAAGATATTGAACAGAACTTGATATTGAACAAAACAGATAAGAAACTTTGGGATGCTACGTGGGTTTATGGGGAACGGCTCTAAGACTTTGCACAAAAGTTAACTGACTGGGCTACTCACTGTCTAAGGCCACATACCTGAAGTGTGGAGGAAATAATGAAAGCCACAGTATTGGAATAATTTCTCCAGAGCCTCCCTATTAATATGAACATTTGGATCTGAAGGCACCAGTCAACGACCTTGGAATCAGTGGTAATGCTCACAGAAGAGTTTGTGGAAAAGATTTTTCCAGTACAGCATCCAGGCTGTTTCAGGAACGTTATTCTGGAAAGAAAGGGTTGACTTTGCCACCCTAAGAACAACTGAAAAGAGAGTTTGCCCATCAGCATAGCATGGCTAAACGGGAGATCTTACAGTGGCACAGCTGCATTGGTACAGCTGTGCCGCTGTAACCTCTCTAGTGTAGAGGTGACCTAAGACTCCTTGCTTATACAGATGGGCCCAAGCCCATTCCTTGGATCAGAACATCTGAAGCACTGGGGGGTACTCAAATCCAGCCCCGTATCCACATTTTGAAAACAGCCTATGCCTGTGCAATACAGTGAACCAAAATTCACTTGCCATGACACCCTCCCACACAAACCAAATAAATTCAAATTAGAAATTAGGCACACTAAAAACAAAAACAAAATAGTAAGGGTTAATTGGTCATTGAAACAATCGGCTAAGGGACATGGGTGGTTTTCTATCTCTTCACATAAAGACTGGCTGCCTTTCTGGAAGATATGTTTTAGCAAAACAAATTATGCTCTATTATTATTTATTTGTATTATTAATACAGTGGTAACTGGGTGAAGTTTAAAGGCCTGTAATACACAGGAGGTCAGACTAGATGATCTAATAGTTCCTTCTGGCCTTAAACTCTACATCTGTGAAACTCCAAATATTCAAAATCCAGATGCAGATGCTGTGACTTGAGTCTCTCTCTAGACCATCCTCCTGTGGCATGCGCCATGCAGGATGACTGCTGTAACCATGCACAGCCCCACAGAGATCAACAGGCCTCCACCTGGGTGCCTTGATGTGCCTGTATGGATTACAGTGCATGATTGAGGGCCGAGTGTGTAAGTCTTTATAGCGGGGGAAGCGCTCCTCCCCAGTCAAGAATTGGTTAAAGAGCATAATCAACCCCACCCAGCTTCACCTCTCAGGGCTTGACAATCCTGGAGAACGGGTGGATTCTAAAGCGGGATAGTCCTGGAACAGGCTGGGTAGAATTCAGGATCAAACAAAACTAGTGCAGAGAGCTTCCTGGGGAACAGGGAACAGTGGCTGTCTACTGGGTAAACTGCTTGAGAGAACCAGCCAGCTGCATCCTCTGAGGAAACAGAAGGATCAGCTTTTCCTCAGTCTTAATTTTGGAATCCATGGATTCAGCCTTGGTTGACTGGACACACAACGGATAAGGATCCAAGACTTTCCTCCTGAGGACTATTGGTCAGGCTGGCAGGGTTTATAGAATTGTTCTATACCATTAACTCATAGGCCTCCTCAAACATGGTAACCCCACAACCAGTTCCCCATTTCCATACATAACTCCTCATTTGAACTGCAACCTCAGCATAGGTCATGTCCCCTCTTTTCTAAATTCCCTCTTACATTCTCCTATGCACTTTAGGGGTCAGTTTTACAACTACTGTGTTTATAGTCCTTCATATAAGGGTAAAAATGTACAAGGCCTTTGTCCCAGTCAGTAGTGGAGCCAGGTACCTTAGAAGGTCTGACTTCCCCTCCTTATTCAATTCTCACCCATTTCAAGAGCATGTAGGAATACATTCATCTCCTCTCCCTCCCTAAACCAAGGAAGTAATTTGGAGTCTACACCACACTCCGGACAAGTACCTTGATAATGGCTCCACCTACTGGTTAGTGTTTGGTGCAGTTTCTCCAGCTCAAACTGGTGCTGCCACTTCTTGTCCTTCTCCTTGTGCTGGAGCTGGTTCCTCCTCTCTCTCGTCCTAACACAGTCTTTCCTAGTCTGCTCTCTCTTGTTCCTGCTCTGCAAGCTGCTAGATTTTTGGATGCTCAGTCCCTCTCCTGCTCCAGCTGTTCACCACTCCTTGTTGTGCTTTGTCTGGATGGCAGATAGTTGCTGCCTCTGTTAGCCTCTTCCCTGCTCCCCTCCAAGGCACTGGCTTCAAGAGTCTCCCTGCATGCTGGACCCTCTGCCTCTTTTAACCCTGACCATCACTCCCAGACTGGTCATTAGAAGAGAGCAAATGTACAAGCTGTGATTTCATCTGGTTTTCAGAGTTAAGTTGCATAATTCAACCAGTCAATTTTTCTTTGGCTGTTCATAATTCATTTCCCTGTTTCTTTTAACTTACCCTTTCCCAAAAAGACTAAAGTGACTTTTTTCCTCTGTGTTTTTCCTAGTATGGTACTTGCTTTTACTGTTGTGACACTTATGCAATTTATATTGTTATCAGTCCTACCGCTAACACCCACTCCCCAGTTGCCTTTCTGGGAGGAGATCTGGGTCTCTCTCCCTACTGATTGGGACATTTCTAGGCTGCACAGTTCTCTGCCTTTACTGTGTTATTCCCAGCACCTGTTTGGTTGCTCTTCAGAGTTGGTTAACTGGTGTATTTGCAAGATACCACCCTGCACTTCCTATGGAAGCCAATTTAATTCTTAAGATAAAAAGCATTTCAAGGAAATATATTAACAACAACAAAATAAACATGCTAATAAGTGGTAGGAGCAGTCCTTCAACACTCCACCCGAGCAGATTCCTTATGGTTACCAGTTCATCCCAGCTTCAGCTCAGAACAAACATCCAGTTTTATGGGACCTCAACCCTTTCAACCCTTCCCTAAAGTTTGGGGTCCTCCATGGACCAGCTGTTCTGTCTGTTTTCTGGATCAGGAAGAAGGACCTGAGACAGCTTAAAACCAGGCTATTTATTCAAAAAACCCTGTTCTTTGTCTGTTGGTCCCTGGAGAATCCAATTTGAACTTTTTATATGCATACCCTTCCAGGGAGGTGGCTTCTCTGGAGATTTTACAGCATGAGTGATTTTGTACCTGCTGTTCTCCTAGTTACCCTTCCCATGGAAATGCACACAATCCCACAGTAACACTACACAACTGCATTTTTAATACAATGTATCCCAAAGGTATTAACCCTGATTCAATGAGGTTTAACTTTACTGAATTAAGTTCTTATTAATTCCATAAGGTTTGTTCAGGAGATTGTCACAGTTGCACCAAATTAGATTAGTTGGAAGAAGGCAAATATCAAATTCTGCAGTTTTAGTGCCATGATGAGAACCGCAGGATATGTCCTCAGAAGTCCTACACATGAGTGAGTACAGCACCAAGGTGGATGCAGCAATTCGTTATGGCTTTGCTGAGAGTACATTAAAATTCAAGCTAGGCAAATCTGGTGGCTGATCACATGAGTTAACTCTGCAGTGAAGAGTTATCCTCTGAGCCCTGTACACAGTCTCTAATGATGACAATAGGGGGTACTCTGAATATATTTGAGAAGGGAGTGTGGCATGGGAAGACTACATTACATTAAAAAGAACAGGAGTACTTGTGGCACCTTAGAGACTAATACATTTATTACACTCTGAAACCTACATTACATTAAATTCATTAGTGCATTTTAATTTCCTCTTTTTGATGGTGATTGTAGCATTTTATTTAGAAAGGGTAAATTCTACCTGCAAATGCACACAGGAAAAACCACTGATGTTAAGCATCCAAAGAAAAAGATAATATATGAACCTCTATTGAGGTAGAGTCCTAGAAAATGTGTAATAGGAGTATATACTGCGTCCTAACCTCATCCCACATTTTCATGGGATCAGATAAAATGACTGGATCAGGAGGTCATCTACAGTGCTGGGTTTGAATTTCATTCTGTTCAACACAAAGTAGGCAGTAAAATGAATGATTAACATGCCTGAGAAAGGGCAAACATGGGTAAATTAGATGTTCAGAAATAGCATTTATCAAAGAAAGAATCTGAGAAGTCAGTGAAAATTGCCTAGGTAATGAAACTTTACCACCACATTATGATTCCCATTCTTAAAGGTTCTTATTGTAACCGGCTGTGTACCCCAGTGGAAAGATGATCCTGCAGTAGAGCTGGTCAGACAATAGTAAGTATTTACAGGAAAATATTAGAAAGAAATAGGGTGGAAGTAAAGGGGGACATGAAAATTTTTCATGCACACTTTCCAGCTTTTCAACCACAACCAAAATATTTTTGGTGTCTGTTCTGTAATGAAAACATGCCCTCAAAATATAACAAACAGAAAATAAAAACAAAAACAAAATCTTCAAAAATGTTAGTTTAAAGAACCCATTTTTTTTCAACCTTCTATATTTACAGTATTATAGCATCTTCACAACACACATTTGTTGAGGCTGGAGAAGCCGGGGGAAGGGACATGGCTAGAGAGATGGCTGTGTCCAGAATCTCCAGGTGGCCCTCAGCTTTGTTTTAAGCATCTTGTTGCCCCTGCACCTATGGTAAACTAGAGCAGCCTCACGCTCTTTTAGCACAGTATAAAGGGATTAACCTCACACTTAGCTGTACAGGACAAGGGAGAACATTATGCCACTTTTGCAAATCACCCCTATTGTCTTCCTTGTTTTTTGGGCACGCTTGAAGTTCTAGCTCAAAGTCTAAGTATTCATTGCCTCAGAGATACTATTCAAACTACTTTTTTTCTTCATTTAATCTGTGGGGCTTTTCCCTGGATGTTTCACAAGTCCTTGTTGTAACAACAAACAGAAATTATTGTACCTATATTACTTTATAATGCCTACAAATCCTTGAAGAGATCCAATCTCATTTGCAATGAAATTTCGTTAGTGGCAACATCTTTTCCAGTGCATACAAAAAAGAAATAAAAACCATTTAAGGAATCTAAACTGTCTACTCTTCTTTCTTTGTACGCCAGATTGCATATATATACATAAATATACATACATAACTATATCCCGTGTTATAGCATAATTGTGAAAGAACTTATAAATATCCCAAAGGTGATGCATTGTAGCCTTGATTCTGACACTTACACTGAATCCTTTACTTTGTAAGTGATCCCATTAAAAATGGGCCTTATGTGGTGATTTGGTATTTAATAGGCTAAGTGAAAGATTGTACAACTACTAGAGTTTGTTTCTATTAAGCTTGATTTGTTTTGATTGCAAAGACATTTTGCCAGATCATTTCTGTAAATTATAATTAATTGAGGAGTTCTGGGACCAACATATTATATCAAATATTAATGCTTTACAGGACAATATGGTCTCTGTTAGACAATCCCTACCCGCTCATATGTAGCTGTAGCTCTGATGGTTTTGATGAAATGTTCTGCACTGGATTCTCTCTTTATGGATGTCAAAGCATTATAGAAAGAGACTTAATGAAAGCAGGCAGCCAGGTGCTCCACTGCCTTGCCACTTGTCACCTCATACACTTGCAGACAGGCGTGTATAAAATGCTGCCAAATCAGAATGGTGGAGCATTTGCACCCTCTTTACACATCTGTGCAAGTCTTCACAAGGTCAAAGGCAGAGGAGAATCAGGCCCCCGGTCATTAAAGTTCTATTATACATCCCTTTTTTCCCCCCACATCAGGAACACCATGCGGAGTGCACTGGACTTTGAATCCTGCACTCTTTCCTCAGGCATAAATTCTCATGCTACCATCCATAGGGAATATATAAAGGGCCAGATCCATGGCAAGTTATATCAGCTGAGGATCTAGCTCTCTGTTCTTACTGGTCCTGAATCAGCACTGTGTTACACTGGTTTTATTGTAAACATCTTTACCCTATGTTGTAATAAGCAAATGTCTGTAAGACATACATAAGCTTGGTTAGCTAACTGCAGTCAAGCACTCTGGGTAATCTCAGACTGCTAACTGAAAATAGCTAATAAGCCTCAAATGTGAGAAATGCAACTCATGGGAAAAATAAGGGAGTGTTATACTTGAGCACTCCTATACTAACTGGGATAAGACACCTGGTGTTGTTGTGTGCAAATTAGAATGACTTCCAAAAGTAAGACCTTGATAATGTTACTAATATAGGCTAAAAGTGAGAAATCTCCTGCGCAGGCTCAGCACCGCGGCAAATTAGAACCAGTGAATATGTTTCTGATGTAACCTTCCGGTTTCCACATAGTTTTAACCATGTACGGGTATAAGTGAATAATCAATGAGCCACATGAATATGTATATCTGTATGTTATAAAAGCTTCCAATTTCTGATATTGGGGGTTGTTCTATTTTCTAATGAGCAACTTTCAGCACGCTGAATAAACTCAAGTTAAGATAACCGTACCCCTGTCCAGTGGAATAAATCAGAGCTGGACGGACTTTTTTTCTTCTGAGGGAGGGCCCTGCTAAGTCCTCTTACCACAGTTTTACTCCAGTTTATTCTCTATTCATTTTAATGAAGGGAATAACAGTGGTGTAAAACTGGAGTACTATAGCTGGGAATCAAGCTCAGTGTGTTAACGTTTACTGGATAGTAGAGAGAGGCTGCAACCTCAAAATGCATCTCCAAATCTGAATCAGATAGCCGAAAACCTAGAGTTCAATGATTTCCAGGTTCAGGGTTCCAATACAGATCTTTATAAAGATAGTGGTCACTTCAAAGAAGTGGATTTATGTCCAGGTTCAGAAAGTCTGATAGTGTGCAGATCAGAGGGGTTAGCTCAGGTTTATTTTCATTACGTGCCCTAAAACAAAGACTAAGCAGTTTCACAGCACTTCTCATCTGTAGATTTGAAAGCACTTGGCAAATGAATAGTATAATTGTTTCCATTTCACAGTTGAGGATGGCGAGGAAGGCAAAGGGAAGTGCCATGGCCAATATAACATGGTAAATTAATAACAAAGCCAGGAAGAGAGAAGCCAGCACATCTTCCTCTCAGAGTATGCCCACACTGCAGTCACAGGTGGGATTGCAGCACGTGTAGACATATCAAGCCCGTTAGATTAAAGCTGTGAAGCTGTAATAGCCTGGACTGGTTGTCAGAGTACATATGCAGGCTCCCTGTGTGATGGTTCTCAGGCTTCCTAGGACTGTGATTCATCTGATCACTCTGCCTCTCACATGAAGGAAACCTGCTTTCGCCAGCTAGGTGTCAGTTCTCTGACACCATCAGCATATTGGCTATCCTGCACTTGGCTCTGGGCAATGACAGCGCCTATTTTCTTTGCAGGTTAACAACAGGTGCACCTCTGTCCTTGAGCCCTTTGGAATGTTCCTCTGTAGTGTCCACCGCTCATCCAATGAACACTCACAGAAATACCAGGGCTGCTGTCCCCAAGGGACTAAGTTTTGTCCTCATAGTAGACGTCACGGTGCCATTTGAAAACTGGTCACCGGCCTTCCACGAAGCCCAAGCATGGAAGGTGTTGAAGTACACTCCGCTGGCCGACACCCTGAGAGCACAGGGCTATGAGGTACAGATCCACGCCCTGATCGTAGGAGCCCTGGGCGCGTGGGACCCCAACACAATGAGCCGGTACTGAGAGTGTGCGGAGTCAGTCGATGCTACGCCCGGCTCATGGGACAGCTCATGGTGGCTGACACCATCAGGTGGTCCAGAGACATCTACACAGAACACATTGCGGGACATATCCGCATATTGTATTTAGCTCAGGTTTGCGCCACAAACTTAACCAGAAGAGCTATAGCAACTAAATGGAAGGTTCCAGGGCAGCTGATGGCAGCTGTACACTTACTCAGGAGAGCGTGCATTTAGTGTAACGTGACAGCCTGTATGATGTGCCTCCTCTGAGCTTTGAACAGGTGGCTTCCAAACAACACAACAAAACAAAACCAACCCACTGTTTCCTTTGAAGTAACTCAAATAGCAAACAGGAAAGAAAAGTTGTGAAGCAAACTAAATTACTCAGATAGGAAAATAGGTCAGAATAGCACAAGGTAAATCATGCTGACAGGCATGGGAAAGTGCCCTACCATGGAGGAAGAAATAAGGCTGCCATCCCTAGAAATACATTGTGACTTTCCCCAAAATCAAAATTTTCATTTTGGTTTTTTGAAATAACTCAAAAAGCTTCATTTCAACATTAAACTGCATTCCTTAAGGTGGCTCATTACCTTAGGGGATTTATAATTGTAGATCCTGATACCCTCATTCTCCCATATGGGTCAGGCACCCTGGCAAGACTACATCTCCCATAATGTGCCTCTAGACATGTGACTCCTGTGATGCACTAAGCAGCTTGGTCAGAGTGAAATCAGTACATTGCCTTATGAAATGTGTAGTGCTCCAAGAAAGCCAGCCCATAGGAAAGAATTCAGGCCAGACCCATAACTCTCAGAATGGCAATATGGCCCGACAGGAAAATTCAGTTGAATTTTTGTTGCACTAAATGAAAACAAAACAATTCAGGTAAGTTTAATAAATGAAGTATTTCAGTTTGGTTGAATCAACCTGCAATGGAATTTTCATTTCTATTTTCCCAAGGGAAAATCATAACCTCTGTAAAATCAAAATTTTCTGAAGAAAATTTCAGTTTGGGAGAACTGTTTTCCAATAAAAATCATTTTGATGGAAATTTCCTGACCAGCTCCAATAAGCAGAGACATAGAAACTTTGAAAGGATTTCAGTAGGGAAGAATTATTGTTCATTTTGCAGAATTGTGCTGCCAGGGAAAGACAGATGATCTGTCTCTGCTAGCAAATGTGTATATAGGTATAGGGAACAGAACAAAATAGTAAACACATTCACCCAGTGTTCCATCATTTTAAAACACGCAGATATACACACAACAATGCAAATCCATACAGATATTAGGCTCTCTATGGGACCAGTCATTTTCCTGTTGTTATGTACATGTCTGCCATGTTATAACTTGGTATCATTTGTCACTGTGAAGAGCAGAGAAGCATCAACCCGTTACTATTAAGCCACTGCCACTCTACTCTGAACATGATAAATGATCATCTATGTAACAAATATATTATATTTGCTTTCAGCTGCATTATTGTCTCTAGCTGTTCCACAAATGACAAAGCCACCATTTTGCTTGAGTGAAGGGTGATATTTTGATGTTTTAAAAAGTGAGATGAAAATTACAAACAGAACTTTCAGGTTTATTGTGTCAAGAAATTTTTTTCTGCACATTCATCTCTAAAGAAAGAAATAGTCAAAGTGTCATTGTTATGGCATGGGCCATGTTGTGGGGAAAGAGGATAATTTTGGGAACAAGCAATGTAGTGGGAACTCCTTCACACTTTGAAAGAGTGCATTGTACATAAGCAGAACTGCTTATGGTCTCCCTTTAACTCTTTTCGTGTAATTAGCCTGTGTCCCCAGTGGCACTGTGGACAGGTGTCATGTAAGGCTTGTTTCCTCTACTCCTCCTTGAGCATCCAATCAGGGATCATCCTAAATCCTACTGTGAACTGAAACTCATAAGAAATTCCTTCCAATTCACAAATTCCTAGTGTAAATAAAGTCTATGGAGGACATGTACAAAAAGGTACAAAGTGGTTTAGGAGCCTAAGTTCCATTTTCAAAAGTGACTTGGGTACCTGGTTGGATTTTCAGAAGCGCTTAGGTGCCTAACTCCTATTGATTTCAATGAGAGTTTCAAAACCTCACCATGAGCCTGCCTGCATCTTTAGGCACCTAAATGCATTTAAAAATATGGTCCTTAGAAGCCTAAGATTCACTGACAATTCAATGGGATTTAGGAGCCTTTCTCCAGATGGACAACAAAATGTAGGCTGAATAGGAAAGACCTGCCACACTGTAGCAGAGGCTTCAAAGGGAAACAATGGAAATCTCATTGCTCTAGTTTTAATTAAAACTAGATGGAAGAAATTATTAGAAAATATGGGAAATAAACTTAACAGGAGAAGTGCTACAAGACCTCATAGGAATAGTCATCTGTAATTTCTGTGATTTAGTGAGGTTTCTTCTGATATTAGTTCTCATATCCCAGTGATGTGAATTTCATTTTTTAACAAGATGGATACTCCGGCAGGAGTCCCCCCTGGTTGGCAGCCAGTCAGGCGGAGCCCCCTTCTCCTTCTCTGGCTCCCCCCCTTCTGGGCTGCAGGGCTGGCCTTTTCTACTTCCTGTCCCGCCCCTGTACTTCTGGTAAGGGGGACGGGAAGGTCTTGGCTCCACCCTCCAAGGCGGGTCTCTGGCTCCCTCGCCCTCCCACTCGGAGGGGGACCACTCGGGCCCACTACACATGGGCTTCCAGCCTTGGAACCCCTAAGCAACTGGGCTATCTATCCCATAACTTCAACTGTCCTGCTTTTTTTCAGGGCCTCTTCCTATAGCCTAGCTGGCTACCCTCCCATTCAACAGAGTGCCAATCTCACAGGTCTTCACTCCATGCCATTTTTCTCTGATCTTCCAGGTTTACTGTTTCCTGAAGTTCCCTCCTATGTTTGGCTCTCACCCCTCCTTGTGGGCTTTGTTTAGTCACATGACCCTGGTCTCATGATTTCAGCACTCATCTCCTTCACCTGGGGAGGTGAGCTAAGCATGGCATAGGTGCAACTGAGCCCCAGCCCGCTTAAAGGGCCAGCTCACCCTGTGACAGCCCTGCTAGTGAAGATCAGTTCAGTTTTCTTTTAATTAAAACACATCTTCAACATTTCCCCTAAATATTAAGCAAAAAAAAGGGGGGAGGCTAAATTGTGTTGCCCCTAGATTGACTGGAAAGCAGCCCCTTACAATGTGCTGACCCAGGCACATGTTTCCTCGGCTAGTTCCTGAAGCCGGCCCTGGGAGAAAGGGGACATGACCCCAACCTCGCCTGTGCAGCGGGGAAAGAAAGTTGAGATATAACATGACTTTACCCCAAAAGGCATCCTTTTGATCCCCACATTCCTCAGGCATCTGCAACCTTATCAAACCCTTCACAAGGAGAAGGGAGGGGAGAGGGATAGCCCTAAATCTATTAAACACAGAAAGACCTGCGCAGAAGTGGTCCTTGCCTGTGCCTTTACTCCCTAATGCCATCTCTGTTCACCAGCAATTTTTCTGCTTTAATCCTAATGTATCCCAACAGTACTGAGATGTACAATATGTCACTGGTCAGCCAGCGGCTCTTTACTCCATCTATTTTCTGTTCCCTGAGCCACTAATTCCAAAGAAGCAGCAATTATGACATTTCAAGAGAGAATGAAACCAAGGAATTACTAAGAACAAATTTTAAAAGAAAATTATTCAACACCTTAATGAAAACCAGAGCTTCCAATAAACAATGCAGTTGTAGCAAATGCTGTTTGAGACATATATTCTGACAAAAATGGATTTATTCACCCATTTGTAGGCTTTATTGGTGCGTATCCAAACATGCGAGTCCTGGCAATACAGTACAACCTTTTGATTAAAGTGTGACATTTCAAATGGACCCTGTGGGTAGAGTATGAACAGTGCTCCAATTTATTGCAAATGTGATCAAATAATAGAAATAAGGAAGATTCTGGGAGGAAAGATTCATTATCTTCAAATATATAACAAAATAACTGAGTAAAGTCACTTAATAGACACTGAATGGAATATTGAAGTAATGATAATGGTTTAACTTATCGTGTGGGGGAAATATATTAGTCACCTAACCTCTCTGCCCCCCAGCAATATAGCTGCATAAGGCTGTCGGGTGCCAGTGTCGGGTGCCAGTAATACCTTTTAACGTTTTTAGAAGGTCTCTTTCTATGTCTATGATATATAACTAAACTATTGTTGTATGTAAAGTAAATAAGTTTTTTAAAATGTTTAAGAAGCTTCATTTAGAATTAAATTAAAATGCAGAGCCCCCCGGACTGGTGGCCAGGACCCGGGCAATGTGAGTGCCACTGAAAATCAGCTGATGTGCTGCCTTTGACACATGTGCCATACATTTCTTACCCCTGCTCTAGCCAGTCTTCTATACCAACCTGTGACACTGGTCACCATAAACAGCTCACATTTGCACTCACATATTTAAACATTTGCCAACATGGGCTGAAATTTTTCACATTGGCTAGAAAAAAGTGAACCTCCTTCCACCCAAGTTGGCTTTTCTTGATCTCCCATAATAGTCTTCACCTCACAACTGGAAAACATGAACTGAGATAATGGCGCATCTCTATGAGTGCTGAGTTACTAGGGAAACACTGTGGGGTCTTAAGTAACAGCTTGTGCTTGCTTACAATGGGCACACACCCACCTTGCTAGCCCATACACTGTACCTTCATTGTGATTTTCAGTTGTGTCAGCTAGATTAAAGCTAGCATAGGTGTGCCTGTCTGAACTGCAGTCACATCTCTAATTGCAGTGTAGACATACCCTGATATCCAGCACAATAAAGTCATTTTTTTAAAGAAAAAATGTAAGATGCAACTTCTCATCAAGGTTGCTGGCATTCACAGTTGAAAGATCCCATAACATTTTCAACAAGCTGCGTTGAAGTGGCTGCGTGAAAGCTATTAACATATATTGGCTGACAACCTAAGCATAATGTGCTGCTAGTACAAAATATTGGCTGTCTTTTCAGAGCCTGTGGAAGCAAATTAATTGTGCAATTGTATTTTTGGTTCCTTGGCTGCATCTTCTAAGCTTGTGGATTGTAGGAATATTTATTCAGTCCGTTGTATTTGAACCATAACTAACTTTGCTTCACAAGTTCTGTCAGTGTGTAAATACTCTTATTTACTGAGGGACAATCAGGGAAAAAGTCTAAAGTGTATTGAAAATCAGCATTGCTGGCCATAAAAATATGTAAATCCTCACTTGGTCTCCAAAAACAAAATCAAAGTGAAATGCTTAACTGAACTTTTTGAATGGCTTTGTTTTTCTTTGTTTCCACAATGATTGGACATGCTCAATACCACAAGCAAGATTGTTCTGGTGGCATTTCTGTCCAGGAAGAGAAGAAGGGATGTGAGAAATTTCATAAGAAAGCCTTTCCCCACAACATTATTAGTAAAGCTGTGTAGGAACAAGAGTTCCCATTTTACAGGAAATTCTGTTATTCCACAATTTGTTTTTAACTTCATGTTGGATTTTTTTTTAAATTTCCTATGAAATGACATTTAAAAAAATCATTCGCAGTTCTCATTACTAACCTAACTTTGCAACCTCTGGATGTTCAGATGGTCTCAGAAAACTAGCATAGCTCTCAATGACTGATGCTTCTCATTTCCTATAGATTCTCATTCATATTAGCCTATTACTATATATATTTTTTTCTGTTCCTAGAACATTTCATTTTGTACTGTCTAATGATGTCAAGCCATTGCATTAAAGTCAAAGACCTAATAAAAAAGTGTGTAATGATTCAGAGCAATGTACCATATCTGACAAAATACCTCTGATCTCTTTACTAATGAAAGTCAGTTTTCCCATAGTCAGTCTGGAACTATGTTAAGTGGGAATAAAGGTGGTATTTCCAAGTAGAAGGTCCCTGTCTCCAGCTGTATAGTGTGCAAATCTAACAATGCAGTCAACAAAACAAAAATTACCAACCAACATTATATTCCCAATTCACTTCCATTCAGCTTCTGCTTTAATCCTGCTTACGATTTTACTTCTGTTAGCAATGGAACACGATAAACAGTGAGATTTTCCCATATATTATTGAACTGAAAATTAACAAAAAAAGTTTGCTTTGATTTATAACACTTAGCAAATACGATTTGGAAATCACTGATTTGGTGCTTGTCTTTACTGCCTGAGTGCAGACTATAGGGCGGGGGTTGCAGGGTAGGATGAATTGAAGAAGCATCAAAATGTTGTTCTCTAAGATGCCCTCTGTGGATGTTGCTGCTGTAAATTAAATGGTACCTTGTTCACATCAACATAGTCCTATTAATATTTGGTGCGCTCTGCAATTCATACGTTGTATCTTGCACTGCCATATAGTGAAGACATCACCTAAGAGTATAGGCCTGATTATCCACTTGCATATGCTGGTTTAAATCAGACAAAACTCCTTTGAAATCAACAACGTTATTCTGGTGTAAAACTAGCATATAAATGTGTCATCCTGCTTCCACTGAAATTCATGGAAAAACTGCTATTGACCTACTGATTTAGGAACAAGCCCTGGAAGCAGAGCCGGCGACAGAAATTTAGGGGGCCCCCCTAAAGTCCAGGGCCCGGTACAGCTGTACCCGTAGTACCCCCCTGTCGCCGGCCCTGCCTGGAAGAGAAGAGGCTCGAGCCCTGAACATGAAACAGCTAGGGAAGGTTTTCAAAAGCACAAGTGGCAGGTAGACGTCAAAAGAAAAAACAAAATTCAAAAGTGCCCAGTCGACATATTCGTAGAGGTATTTAGCTGCTTAACTCCCATTAGAATAATCTTCCCCGTGGTATTTAATGCTTCGGGCCTGATTCTGGTTTCAGTGTCTAAATACCTTTAAAAAACTGACCAAAGTTATTAGGGCTACAAAGTCACTTGAGGAGGGACTTAGACACTTTTGTAAGTTTTACCTCTAAATCTCAATGAAAATCAAGGGGAGGTAGCATTCAACTGTCATTTTTCCCTTTGAAAAATCTTCCCCGAACATGCTCTTAAAAGAAAGAAAGAAAAGTACCATACCTGTAACTGGGGATAGAAAGATTTCTGGAATATCAAAGGAATGGAAGACTTCAGGGAGAAAACGGGATTGTTTAAACAAATGAAGTTGGTTTTGATAAAAAGTAAATTGTATTTAAAAGTGGTTATCTAATACAAGAAATAATTTAATACGAGATTATAATATCCATACGTCTTTTGAGATTACTTGCTGAAATTTAAAATTAAAATTTCAAAAACAGTCTAGAATCTGAACAAAAAAATGCACACAATGTGAAAAATCTTCTTCCAGATTTCCATTAACCCTACTTCTAACCCTTACAACATAATTATGTACTGGAAAACAAAAGGCAAAGATACCTCACTTTTAGTTAGCAGAGTAGTTCAAAACATATGCTTGATCAAGGACCTATTAGGCATGAAACAAGAGAATGTCTGCTAGTGTGTAGCAAGCATGCATATAGCTGAAAGCATCTGTTAATTTTTAAGAGAGGTTTAAAAAAGAAATACCAACATATTCAATTCTAATGAAGTGATGGCATAAGGCTACTAGTCAAGGAGATTTCAAGAGCAGACAGCAATTACTGTGCTGTAGAATGAGAGTGCTTTTCAACAGAAACTAACATGAACTGTCACCAAAACAAAATTTACATTCATTGAAATGTTTAATTACGTGAGTTTTGTTTTGTTCTTTTGCAGCTTAATAACTTCTCACGTATTAGCTCCACAACAGTTTTTAGTCATCACTGTTTGACTGCAATGCTTTATTCAGGAAGAGTTAATGCCTGAAAAAGCAAAGCACATCATTAGCCTTATTTGTTGAGTTTCAAAAACAGACTTACATAATGAATAGACTATAAGGCCAGAATGTGCTGTTGCGATCATCTAGTCTGATCTCCTGTCTCATACAACAATGGAACATTGTTTTTCTAGGTAGAATTTCATCTCTAATCCCTGTACTTCCAAAAAGTTGGTGGAGATATAACCATGCAACCTCATGGAAATGTAACAGTTATTGTTAATTTAGTATAATCACTCAGGACCAAATTTTCTGCTGGTGTCAACAGTCACAGAACTACGTCTTGAGTTTTGAAAATGCCTGGTGACAAATTATATTAAGGGAGATGTGTTAGAGACTCCCTGAAGTCTGATAGGGACTCTGCCATTGTTATTGATTTTACATGGAAGGTGCTCAGACGCTAGAATGATGGTATATCTAAATGATGGTGTATCTGTTTTATCTAAAACAGATAAATTGTACTTCTGCATTAAGAGCAATTTTGCAATTTTCATGTCAAGGGTCATTGTGGATATGTGACATTTGTCATCATTTTCATAAATAAAATAAAATAAATAAATAAATAGAACAAAAAATAACCTAAAGGCACCATCTAAGTTTATACTTATTCTTGACACTGAAGTTCATGACTGGGAACCATTGTGTGGTACTTACTCCAGTTTTTCCTGGGCAACAGAGAATCTGGTCCACTAATGTCAGTGGAGTTATTCTGGTTTTACTGTGTGGTAAACGACGTCAGCAAAAGGCCCACACAGCCTAAGCCAAAACCCACTGAAATCAATGAGAGTCTTTCTACTGATTTTAATGAGGTCTGCATCAGCCTATAATCTTTAAAAAAGTCTGCAAAGAAAAGCCAGTCAAACTAAATTGTAAATTGTATAATGAAAAATAAACATATAATTTAGTGTCATGCTCTATTAAAAAGATGAATGGTAGCAGGTTTTTCTCTCCAACAGCTTATTTTCAGCAGAATATAACAATGATGCAAGTAGAAGGTAATAGATAAATGTGCCTCACCAGAGTATTTGTGTTCATATTTCCATTTGCCTGATAATTTCCAGTTGTCTGCTATTATAGCATAGTAATAATAAACTTTCTCAGAAGGAAAGAATATTGCCTCTTCTGCCCTGAGCTGGCAAATCTATCAATTTTCATAGATGGGTTCATAGACGAAATAGAACTTAAATTTAACAGATCTTTGTTTAAGTTCCAATTTGTGACATCCCACTCTGGAAGGCTCATTGATACCAGATATATTAGTAATAGAATGGTTCAAGGCCTTTTCCATATGAAGTAAAAGAGATTACCACAGGTTAATTATGGACAACTAAGTCTAATTAAAGGCATCTTGTGACTTTTAAAAACCTTCTCTGGTGAGAGAAAAAAGGGAGTATGGATGAGAAGTATGGATCAGAAACAGGCTGCAGAAGGATTGGATGCAGCCAGGGGGAAAGGCTTCTCCAATGTAAAGAGTTGTTTTTTTTCTGATAAATTTCTGTTTGAGGAAGGCGTCTTGGGGAGCGTGGCTAGCATAAGAAGAGGCAATACTATGATGGGAGTTAGGAATGTAATTTTTCTTTCTATTTAAAGAAGCCCGTGGGTCATCCCTAAGGCCTGTCCTGTAAATATTGTAAATAAACCAATATGAAGTACTAATCCTCTGGAGTGGGACTGATTTGCTCCAGGACCCCTCAGTGCCAGAGGGAGAAATGCTGAAGCCCGATGTTTCAAAAGAGGCTCATCGTCACACAATATAAATGAAGAAGCAATGAAAACATTTTAGGCATTTTTTGGGTTAGGTCAAAATCTGTTCACTCTTAAACTGCAGTAAATCCAGAGTAACTCCATTAAAGTCAATAGATAATAGAGATTCACCATGATGTAACTGGGACACTCTACCCTTTTAAATTCAAGTTAGTGCAGAAGCAGCAACATTTTGTGATGTCACAAGATAATTTCATAAGTGAAGACCCCACTCCATTAAATGGAAAGCATATAGCATGATTAACCAATAATTGCACTGTAAATAATAGCAAGTAATGTAAATTCAGTATAATTTTAACTAATCCTGTAAATTGTTCCCCCACTGAAATTACCTCCTGTGATTCTGACCCTGCAAACATCTACTTGCATTAATTCCTGTCACATGAATAGTTACTTTGGAAAGTTAGAGAATTTTTCTTTTTTACTGTGGTCATTTACTAGTGCATAACAAGGTGTTTGCTCCCACCCCCCAAATCAGAATTTGTGTAAATAAGAATCCATGACAACAGAAAGGGTCAAGGAGAAAGGGAGACTATGACCCACAGAACCAAGTTCTCCAGACAATTCTTTAAGTAGTCTCTAAGGAAAATATCAGTGTGACTTTTTTCTGCTCATGAATATCTGTTCTTAACAGATGAAATTCAGAAATATGGCAGGAAACCAGGACAAGGGATTCTTATCCCTTAAATCCAACTCAAGGCCACTTTTGACCCTAGGTTTGTATTCAGGCTTGTCTAACTGTCTCCTGCAATGTTTTTTATTATTAATTATTATTATTGGTAAAGTCCTTGCCAACTGCTCTTGTAGCAGCCTCTTCAGCAGCCTCAGATTTTTCCTAACTGATCTCCCTCTCTTCATCTTCAATTAGCCTAGTCCATCAACCTGACCTAAAATGAGACACTGCCCTTAAACTCTAGGCTTTGCAGTTTTCCTTTGTCTTTCTGTCAGTAGCTTAGAGCCAGTCTGGAATAGGACTATTCCCCCTCTGCTATCTTGGGCTTTTCTGACTCCTGGACTCTTTCTGCTCTTCTTTTATTTCTGGGTTTGTTTTCCTTATTGATCACAGCTGTGGGTGCATACCTCCCTGGTCGGCAGTTCTGACAGCTGTGCTAGGTATGGTGCATCTAATTGCTTGAAGGCAAGCAAGACTATCCTCTCCCTTCTGTCTATACTCAGTATGGGGTTTGTAACCCCCATTATAGTCCTCAAGAAACCCGAAGAAGGTAAATGTTGATGTTTGAGCCAGGTAGCAGTGGGGGGGAGGAGGGATTCTAGCAAAAAAATAATAATCCTCAGAACAAGCTTAAAAGTGCAAAAGCTGGTTAAGAAGATGAAGCTTGAAATCACAATACTAAGGCATCATTATAGCTCAAACTCCCTACAAGTATATGGCCTCTCAGAACCACAAGATTATTGCATCCTAAACTCATTCCTCACTGTGAGGTTATTTTTTTGGCTGGTGATAGTGTGACTGCATGTATAATTGTGGCAAAATTTGTTAGTAGGTGTTTTCCTTGAGTTTCTTGTTTTGTTATTCTATCTGACAAAAATCAAAGAGTAAATGACTTTTTTGAGTCAAAAATGAGAATGTGTAGAAGCATATTTCTCTGCAATATTTTATGTAGTTATATTATTATTCTGATCCACTCAACTGTAGAGTAAAGAATTCAATATCCTTTTCCTCCCTCCCCCATATAAACAATACAGATTTGCCATCAGAAACTAAAATGAAAAGCAGTTATTTTTCCTTAAACACATCAATTATAATTTAAAGAGGACAGGAACATGAAAATGTGCTCATGTTTTGAAGTTTACAATTCAGGCAGCTATCAAAGATTTTGTTCTGATTACCATGAAATGAAAATGCAATTTTAAAGACATAATTCAAAACATAGCATTTTGTGCCCACAGCAATCATAATGAGAAAGTACTACAGATATGCATGAATACCCCCATGAGAAATATGAGTCTGCCTGAAAAATATAATTGTCACCCACTTCAAGTTTCTCTTAATTCCTACAACATGTTTCATAAAACAACAAACTCATGACCTTGTCTAACCTCCTATAACCAAACATAGTGTAACATCATGTGACAGCTGATAATATAAGAATGGGTGAGATCCTCAGCTGGTGTAGCTGAATATAGCTATGAAACTGGACATAGCTGATGATTCAGCTTATTTATTTGGAGAAAGATGACAGAAGCATGTATCACTAGTGATTAATATCAGTTTATTAATATCAGTTCATTTGAATGAACAGTCCAAAGGTTGGATGCTACTTATCCAAACCTATTACATTCTTATGAAACTGGACTGTTTCATGATGATAGTTAGAATACTTCTTGGTTTGGTTCAGCCTGAAAATACCAGAGAACTGATTTTTCATTCATATCTCAACATATTCATAAATGATCTGGAAAATGGGGTAAACAGTGAGATGGTAACATTTGCAGATGACACTTAAGATAGGTAAGTCCCAGGCAGACTGCAAAGAATTACAAAGCCATCTCACAAAAATGGGTGACTGGGCAACAAAATGGCAGCTGAAATTCAATGTTGATAAATGCAAAGTAATGCACATTGGAAAACATAATCCCAGCTATACATATAAAATGATAGGATCTAAATTTGGATCCTCTCTCTTGTCCCAAGATATGAGTGAGACAAGATAGGTAATATTATATTATCTTGTATTAGACCAATTTCTATGGCTAAACCACCCTGAACACGCCTGATCCCATCTGATCTCAGAAGCTAAGCAGGGTCAGACCTGGCTAGTACTTGGATGGAAGACCTCCTAGGAATACCAGGTGCTGTAGGCTTAATATGGGTGTGGGGCTAGCAACTCCACCCTGTAGGGAACCACCTTGCTACTGAAATGCCAACAACAGAGTTGGAGTGCTCCGTGGTTGGTGGCCCATACCCTGCCTGGGGGGGGGGGGTGATGGGGAGAGAGAGACCAATTTCTATTGATGCAAGGTACATGATTTCAAACTATACAGAGCTCTTCTTTAAGTTTGAGGAAAAAAATGAGAATGTCTGAGCTAACTACAAATTTGGACAGATAGTTGCACATAAGGGCTAACGTAGCAGGAGGTCACTTGAGAGGGAATGGGAAATAATGGTTAGATTGCAATCCTAAAGTGGCTTGACATGGGCCATTTCAGGTTAGCAGAAAAGGTGTGTATTATAGTCATGAACTCAGTGTCCCTTTTAAGTCCATGGTTTTTAGAGTATAGCAGAGTTATAAATGTAAGTTCTCAGTCTTGCCTTTTGAAGATGTTGTGCAGGTTTTCTTGGAGTATGCGTATTGAAAGATCAGATATGGATTGATCATTTTATAAAAGGTGTTCACGCCATGGTTGATATGGTGTTTTTGTCTTATCGTTTTTTCTGTGCACTTATTTGATTGAGCATAGTGATTGTCTAGTCTGACCTCCACAGTTGGTACTGGGGTATTGGATGCACTGGATGAGTTTTTCGAATGTTTGTAGTGGGTAGTTGTTATAGTGTGCACTCATCACCAGAGTGCCCCCTTGTGTTAAGACACAGCATTGCAAAGGAAGAGCCCCTAGTGTCCTCGTTCTACGGTGGTCTGCTACTTCCATGGCCAACCTCTCCAGCCAGGTTAGCTTTCAGATCAGATCCCTTCCAAAGTTAACAGAAAACAATTTTAACTCAAAATAGCCACTGGGGCCTTAAAATCCATAACATAAACAGTAGTTCTTCATGGAGATGCACAAACAGTGGTGTCAAGGTTAAACCCTTGACTAGGCCAGGCTACTTGGGTTAGGACAGGGAAATCCAGCATTTCCTCTTCTGGCTGCATTCAGCACTGGCTCCAGTGGAAGCAGCCAGTCTTCTGTATCTGGCCTGATGGGCCCTGATTGGTCTCCCTATACTCCTGGCCTTTCTATGTGCCAGAGGATGGCTGGTCAATGGTTCTTCCTGCAGCTGGTCATGAGAGGACTCACTCAACATCCCCTAGAGCTCTGAACTTTCTGTTCTTCCCTTCTAGCAGGACATCTTCCAAAGGTGGGGTTTGCCAAGGTGGTGGGGCCTCCAGCAGAGGGCAGAAAAAATGCCTGGTACACCCCATCACAATAGTACTCAGGGACCCTCCCATCCTCTCACGGCTCTTTGTTATCATGTTAATCAATTCCCAAACTCTTAAGCCTTCCCTTGGGCTTCCAAAACCCTCACACTGCATCAGCAGCCCTTCTAAATTACCTGCCTTACTTTAATTAATTTAGTAACAGACAATTAGCATCACTTGATTTTACTTAATATGCTTTTCATTCCTATTTTCTGAGCTCTCTGTGAATGCATGAACATTTGCATCTTACAATAAATTATCAGCCTATAGGAAATCCCAAAAGCCATTAAATATTCTTGTTTGGAAGACAAAGTACTTTCGATACAAGCAGAAAGACATTTCACTATAGCTCTAAAAGCCCATTTCATAATAGGGCATGCATAATTGTTAGGACTGTACTAGTGGCTTTATTTTTTCTTATATTATTTGTTCACACTTAAGTCACTTGCATCATCTAGACACCCAACTAAACACATTCTTAGCAGTATGTGTATATGTTTAAAGTCTTCATAATACAGGTCCTTTGGAAAAGCAGTAGAGACATAGTATAAGAATGAATTGTCCAACTCATCCCTTATGCTTTTGAATATCATCCGGCTCAAATTAGATGTTTTATTGCTTACAGGAAGAATATGCTTCCCCACAAAACACCTGACCAAAGTAGGGTCTTGATCACACTAGCATTTTTCTTTAAAATGTTCCATTTGCACAATCATTAGTGATAATAACAATGGAAGCACTATTGGGAGACAATCATGGGTGTTTTAGCACCACATCAACTAAACCTGCCCTGAAGAGGGTTAGCAAACACAGGGGGTTGTCTATGCTGGCACTTGTACCATTGTTTCCACCTGTGGAGCTACACTGTTGGGAAATATGAAGAAAAAAGCTTGTTGATATTGCCAAAGGATCTTGAATTGTGAAATGTACCAGCTTTTTGTAACAGAATATGCTTTGAAATGTGCCTCTGTCACTCGATAATGTACAAGGCAACAGTCTATATACAACAGGAGGCAACACAATTTGAGATGGGTTTGACCACATGCTCAAAGGCCTATTTTACCTATCTCTAACATTGTGTCAAATGTACTTTGGTAGGGCTACATTACCAGACAGATCGGTGGGTAGTGTCCGATTTTTTGGGGATCAGTTTATCGCGTCTCACCTAGACGTGATAAATCGATCCCCAGAAGCGCTCCCGTCGACTCCGGAACTCCAGCTCGCCAAGAGTAGTAAGCGGAGTCGATGGGGAAGCCACCTCGGTTGACCCGCTGCCATGGGGATGGCCAGGTAAGTCGAACTAAGGTACAAATAGTGTAGCTGAGGTTGCATTCCTTAGTTCGAACCCCCACGCTAGTGTAGCCCAGGCCTAAATATACTTTTGAAAAGTGTCCTCCTGGAACAGTGGCAGTATTAAGTACAAGCAATGCTCTTGTGAGTGGTATCACAACAGCATCTGAAACCTGCGTGAAAAATTTAGATTGGGATTTTCAGAGAAACCTAAGGGAATTGGGTACCCAAATCTCATTGAAATTCAATGAGCTGAATTCCTAACTCCCTTATTCTCCTTTGAAAAATCCCATCTTAAACTTCTACAGAGATTTAATACTGAGTGTCACAATATTTATTTGTTCAACCCATTGCTACTTTACAGAATAGAAGTGGCTACCCAAGATTGGATGTTCTAAATGATAGGTGGTATGATTTCAGGTCTCATGGTGTGGCAGCTGAGAGGCAAAGTTAATAGGTCAATATTAATTTAAATCTTTATTGGATAATAGCATGTCCTCAGAATGGGTAATTAATTACCCAGCTTGGCAGTCTATCTGTTCTGCTGCTCCAACCAGAATGATTTGAAAACTAGTATCTGTGACTGTTACAGAGAATAAGAAATGAGACTAAGTGATTTATTATTGGTCAAACATGACTGTTTCTGCAGCTCTTCATTTGTGAGCAATGATTTTGATACCAAAATAGAATTGTTAAGACTTTCAGCAAGCTGTTACCCTCCTCATATGCTATAATAAAAGTGTAAACATACTGAATGCTGTTCATCCACAGATCTCCAAGCGCTTGACAAAAGGGAGGCCAAGAATTATTATTCCCATTTCACAGACTAGTACATATCGCAATCAAGGTCCATGTTTTTGAAAGTTACCAGTGAACAGATCTGATTCATAGGCATGATTTCTAGAACTGCTTATGAGCACATGCACCCTCCGTCAACTTGAACTCATCAGCTTAATGTAGTCTGATGTGTTCTGAAGGCCCAGCTTTAGACACGAGGCATCCAGATTTAAAGGTCAGTTTTCTAAATTTTACCTTAAGATTCTTGACCGAAATTATAGAGCAAGAGCCAGGAATAGGGCTCTGGTCTCCTGACTCCCAGTCCAGTGTTGTGCCTACTAGGTATGGGATGAATTTAACATAATGGCTGATAATTTCCTTGTAAGCAAAGACAAGTAGGACATAAATAATGCTGTGGTGTTCACATATATTGGATTTAAAACCCACCTCTTCTGTATCAACTAAGCCATTGACCAGTTCATCACTATATTACTTAAATGCTACTGGCCATTCATGCCTCTCTTCATAGGACTGGGGGAGACGATGGAGCAGAGATGGAAGTCAGAACCTCACAGACTTTAAGGCCAGAAGGGTCTATCATGATCTTCTAGTCTGACCTCCTGCACATTCCAGGCCACAGAATCTCACCCACCCATACCTGTAATAGACCCCTAACCTCTGGCTGAGTTACCGAAGTCCTCAAATCATGGTTTAAATATTTAAATGTGTAGAGACTCAACTATTTACACTAGTTTAAACCTGCAAGTCACCCAAGGCCCATGCTGCAGAGGATGGCAAAAAACTCCCAGGGTCTCTGCCAATCTGGCCTGCGGAAAATTTCTTCCTGGTGCCAGATATGGTGGTCAATTAGACCCTAAGCACGTGGACAAAACCCACCAGACAGATACCTGGGAAAGAATTATTTTGAAGGGGAAAAATAAATTAGGAGCAAGAGAGACAAATAATGGAAGTGTTGATTTTTCCAAAGCACTTCACTTAGAAATTGAAGACTGAATGGTAGTGAGTATCAGTAGAAAAAAATGGGATATGGAGAGTACCTAAGTTTCTGCTGCCTCATTCAGTTTGTAAGGTAATACATTTTTATTTATGTGTGTGTGAAAATACGTACACCACACTAGCATTTCTACCATCGGTAGCAAGGATGGAGCTGCACCAGCAGGAGAATTGCTAATAATTCTCAGTGTATATGAAGCTATGGGTACATAGACACTGATTTTCAGGTCCAGATGACGAGAGAGTGAGTACCGAGAGCTCAGAATTTCAGAATAGTTTAACTGACGATGCTGGTCTTGTGAAGCCCCCGCTATGATTTTTATAATTTCATAAAGAACTTGAACAACAGTTTAAATAGCTAGATAGACCAATTAAACACTTGTTTAATCACCCATTAACCTTTTGGCATTGAGTAAATGTACTAAGCAACATTTTTCCTAATAGAGCTCCTGATTAGGCATTAGTTATCATTGTCACTCCTCTAATTTAGCTCCCAAAGAAGTGTTTCATTAAAATAGCAGTCCCACTTTAGCATATCCAATTAAACATATCACACTGGTAGCCATTCCATTATCTTGAGACTCTATCCACATTCATGTTTGTTCACAGCTGGGTCTTTTAAAAATGAATAATGGTAGCATGTAACTGTGTGTGCTTTAATTATATAGTCAGCTCCAGCGTCTAATGATGTAGGATGCAAAGTACTAGAACATCTTATTGTGGAAAAAATAAAATGGAACTTGTTTGAACAGAACAATGTGACAGTCTTTCATTCAGCTACAGAAGTAACCATGTTTAGAGAGGTAGTAAAAGTACTGAACAGACAGTAACAGGTAATTATTTTAATAATATGTTACAGAGGCACTGATGGTATTACTGCTTCACCGTGAAAAGAAATATGAGAATGATTTACCAGTTATTTTGAATTACATTCATTCCCTAATTCTATCTCTCAGACCCCCATAGTTGAAAGTGAAGGAAATGCCAAAATAGTAGAGGTCCATGGTCCTTCCCAAGCTAACGTCAAAGCTACAATTATGCCAATTTTATTATTAGAAAAAAATAATCTAGTGATTGACTATCAATAGGGGACGTGGACAATGGCATTCACTAATCAGGATTGATGTACTCAGTGTTTAGTAATGTATTCATTACCCTTTAGTAATTTTGAACATTAATTTAACACCAATCAATAACCTCAAGTGATAGAAGTCATTTTAAACATCGCTCCATCATCAAGGATGTATGACAAGCTTGTCTCACACTATGGCTTCTTTATTTAAATCTACTCTGCTGTGGAAAATGTGCTTGACTTACAGAAGAATCAAAATGTGCAACCCCCATATAAGTAACCCATGACAGAGGATTGGGTCTTGTTCAAAAGTCATTTGACTTCCAAAGAATCAGCCCTAAAATAACAGAACTTTGTAACAAATTCATGCACTCTCAGTAAAGCTCAGTCGCTGCCCTCTGTAAATACTGGTGAATTTTAAATTAAGGTCTTCCCACCTTGAATTTAAGTCATTGAAAAAATAAATGTGTCTTTTTTTCTGATGCTGAGACAAATTTTTTTTGGAAGGTCTGGGAGACAAAGATAATGATAACATCACACACAGCTTATACTATCAGTAACTGAGATGAGTAAGTCAACCATCTAAAAAACCATCAAAACCTATTGATTATTATAAGCTTAAAATAAATATTCCAATCTCTGGGGAAATAGCTTTTGAAATGAAGCTTGTTCTGATATGAGAACTTGTTTTAAATTACAATATAACAATAACTAAAGATTGCTTTGTGCAGATGATTTGGAAGTAAGTTTAGATATTCTACATTTTTTTTTATCCTAGCACAAAGCAATGGCACGAGATGAAAGCAAAGTGATAAGCTGAGCATTATGAATGATCTGTACTACAGCTCAACTTTCACCCAATGCAAATTTAAGGCTTCATCTCCTGATTTAGGTGCAGGGTGTTACCTAAGAATTGCAATGAGTCCGTTGTCTGGAACTTACTGCAGTTTCTTTCCCATTGTGCCTAATGAAGGACTAAACACACACAAAATTCTCATGGGTGATGAAGATCAATGTGCCATATGTCAACATTTTTAGCTCTTCACTGGTTTTAACAGTAAGTTCTCTTTAAAAATGAATAGTACAGAATAGCTCAATATATGGCCTCTCTGAACTAGGCTTAAAGCTTTGTGCAATGAGGTCATTTAAACTTCTGACCTTTTGTCACAAATTGACCCTTTGCTTTTAGTGGGCATCAGCAACACATGGTGCTAAAAATGGTGAAACAGCAAGTTTAGACAGAATCAAACCATGTTCAGCGTCACTTTAGGAACCATCGCTGAACCTGGCCTTATCGATTGAAACTCCTGTGGCTACTAAGCACCAGTGTGGAGAGGATCCAACTGTAATTAATACATTTCTAAGTACTATACTTAGGCACCTCAGTTACTTAGGCACAGAAGTCCCATTTTTAGACATCATGGTGAGTCACAAGACCCCTGCTTGGCTGCCTCCAACCCTCCCAACCCTGCTTGGCTGGCGAATGAGTTTAGGAAGCTATGTTTTTCCAGTAAAAGCTCCCTAGATGCCTAATTTTCTGCTTTTGGGCATGTGCACTGCTGTCAGCTGTCTACTCTAGCTATATGGGAACCTATTTTCTGCTTAAATTTGCACTCAAAGGCTGCCTATCTCTACACAAAACAGCCAGAGGAGAATCTCATAACCTTTACCCTGTGGTTACATTACTCACTTGGGCTATGACCCTCAAGTCTTCCCGCTACCTGATGATGAGAAGGGATTTGCACAAGACCAAACCTGTCTCAGGTATGTTCCAGTAATTATTGGGTTATGGGATATTCTCTTGGGAATTTGTCTCATTCTCTCCTGTTGAACTGTTCCACTGTGAATACATAAATATTAATTAGGACAGAGCACAAGTGAGAAAGAGGTTATAGCCTAGTGGGTAGGGCACTTAACTGGGAAGTGGGAGACCCATGATCAAGGCTCCCTCCTCTGTTGACTCTTTAAAGCTATTCCACTTTGGATACATAATTAACAGAAGAGAATGAGGATGCCGTGTTTAGAACTGAGAGGTGTCAGGTCCCTGTTGTAAATCTCTTCTCTTCCTGACTCTACTTAAGGGTCTCCCACATTGTTATTGTAGCAGGATAGTGACTCAACCTGCAGCGCCTCCTCCTGGTCTGTCCGGGAAGTAGCTCGCCAGCATCCGGAGCGCCCTCTGCAGGCCAGTGTCCCGCCCACTGCTGGCCCAGAGTCCCTCCCTGGATCCCGGTGCCCTCTTCCCTTGGGTGCTGCACCCCTGCAGTACTCCCTCAGGCCTTAGCGTCTCCCCTCCCTGGGGAACCCTTCACCCCCTATCCCCACCTTGCCTCAGTCTAGGCAACTGCCAGTCACCACTTGCCCCCGTTCACTGGGGCAGACTGCAGTCTCATTGCCACTCATCACAGGCAAAGAGTGTTTGGCCTGCTGCTTCTGTAGCCCTGGGCTGCCCCCTGCAACTCCAGTACCCCTTTGTTGGGCCTTCCCCTAGGCCCTGCAGCCTGGGGGTTTCTAGGCCAGAGCTTCCCCGGCTCCTCCTGCCTTACTCCAGCCCTGCTTTCCTCTAGGTACTCTATCAAGCTCTCAGCAGCCAGGCCTGTCTGCCTCTGCAGACAGGGGAGACTGTCTCTCTCTGCAAACTGAGCCCTTTTATTAGGGCCAGCTGGGCCTTAATTGAACCAGCCACAGCTGTGGCTGCTCTGCCCAATCAGCCTGGGAGCTGCTTGCCCCCAGCCACAGCCCTGCAAAGGGCTATTTTAAACCCTTTTTTCATGGAGTGGGGCAGCCGCCCCACTACAGTTATGCTATACAAAGTACACAGGATCTTTTATAAGAGGAAGACTAATACACCATATTTATTAAGAATACAACAATTAGCATATGCTTTTCAGTCACACACATCATGCACACAAGTCCTGCCAGTTGATGTTTATAGTTACCAGTTTGTTGACAGTTTGCTCGAGTCAATCTAATGGCCCGTTAGATTAGCACGAGTAAGGAGTTGGGCTCTGGTCATGATTCGATGCTCCAAGACTTTGCAGGACTGAACCCAGAGTTTCATGGCAAAAACACCCCAGCTTTATACTTGTAAATTTCCATTTGTGTCCATGCATTTTGCAATGCCATCCTGTAATCATTAGCTCTTAAGTGGTGTTAATCTTGGGGTTTCCCCGCTGTCATCATTTGATGGTTATTGTTGTGTTTCCCATCGTTATCTCCTATTTGTTGTCTCGCCTTCGGGGTGCCTGCCTCACCTCTAAGGTCGTCAATGCTGCTTAGCATATTTAGCAACAATGGATGTTTTCTGATTGTTTCCTGGTGTTTCCAAGTTTCTCACTCTTTCCTGACCATCTGGACACTTGTGACGGCTGTCACACTTTATTTTTCCCTGATGCATGCATTCCTCATTCACACAAAGAACAATCTATTACAGCGACAAAGAGTCAATTAATCAGACGAAGTGGCTCTTAGCCCAAGAAAGCTCATGATCCCTAAAATCTGTTAGTCTATAACAGGTGCTACAAGACTCTTTTGTTGCTTTTGCAGATCCAGACTAAGGGCTGGTCTTCACTACCGGGGGTGGGTGTGGGTGTGTGGGGGATTGACTGCAGATACGCAACTTCAGCTATGTGAATCTCGGAGCTGAAGTTTGCATATCTGCAGCCGACTTACCTGCCGTCCTCACAAGCTGGAGTTCCGGAGTCAACAGGCGTGCAGCGGGAGACTGATTTCTCATGTCTTCACAAGACGCGAGAAATCGACCACCAAAAGATCGATCGCTACCCGCCAATCCGGCGGGTACTGAAGACCAGCCCTAACATGATACTGATACTAGAATCTATTACAGAAATCTTCAAAGGTAGCAGAATACAGACTACATTGTAAATCAAGCCTTGCTAAATCTTATAACTAAAACAATTCACATTAGTTTCAAGCCCTTAACATTTCTCTAATCTATGTATTATAGACAGAATACAAAATCCTGTTTCTTACTAACTAAACTCAACATTTCTTTATTTATAACAAGTTCTAATTGTAATGCATATGGGAAACATCACACAGTCTGGGTGGCTGGCAGAATGAAATCAAAGTTTCCATCAGTTCTTATAACAATTACAAAATTCAGTTCCTACAATATCCCAAGTTGGGGTGTTAACCATTGGGCTGAAAATGATGAGCTCCTCCCCCCAGTTTCTTGCAAGAAACACTTTAGGTGCCTAACTCAAGGACATGGTTCATAGCTGAGAATCACGAGCAGAAATACACACCTAGGTTCAGGAAGTGGCTCATGGCCCTGGGGGGAGGGGCCAGAGGTGGCGGGGGAGGGGGAGGAGGAGACAGTCCCATGGGCCGCATTTGGCCCATGGGCCGTAGTTTGCCCACCACTGTTCTATGACCATTTAGTAATCTCTGAGTTCATATACTGCCTTCAAGTTTTGCCTGCATGGACCAATTTGCAGTACAAGGGCCTAATTCTGCATTCCTTACTCAAATCACTAGCCCCAGTAAGGGACCGGAGATTGGACTACTCACATGATTAATTACTACTCAGTATGGATAAGTGTTGTAGACTTAGGCCTTTCATAAATTATGTAGGTCTAAAAAAGCAATAAAATATTGAGTGTGTTCTAAAATTATGAATTTTTAAAATGTAGAATACACAAATGTAATTAATTACAGTATTATGGGGGAATCATTCTAACCCAGTAATTTTAGTTGATTGATTTCATTCAGGTGTCAGTCTTTTAAAGCATCACAGGGACTCAAATTGATGGTACAATTCTCATTTAACTAGAACACTCATTGGCTTCTCTGGGAGGGTTGCCTGAGTAAGGACTGCAAGTTAAGGCCCTACAACTGAAAGAGATTGTCTGGAATAATAGGGAAATCTGTACATTACAGACAGCAGATCTTTTGATGTCTCTTATCTCAAGGCATAAACATGAAATAAATATTTAGGGCATCATCATCACAGGGATTTGTGTCTCTATAAATGTATTTGACCTGTCAGAAATAGTAAGACAGAGCAGTTCCAGTTCCCAATAGTAAATCTGAACCAGAATATTAGAGGCCAAGAATTTTCAGAGCCATCATTCCCAAACTGGCAGTCAGGGCCTCATTCCTACAAACACTTATGCACATGCTTAACATTACTATTGTGAGTAGTCCCATTGATTTCACAGTAGTAAAGTTAAGCAGATGCATAAATACCTATAGGATTGGGGCCTAACTCTCTAGTTTGCAGAACTGGGACTCACTGGCACCAGATGTTTAAATCTCTATTACCATTAACTCACTCATTTATGGTTTTGAGGAAGACTAATTGAATGCTATGCAATTAACTATGTAGATGGCTTTTGGATAAGTCCTTATAAAACAGGGGTGGGGAACCTCCGGCCCCCGGGCCATATATGGCCCACCAAATCATTTGGTCTGGCCCACAGGCGGGTCTCGAAAAACTTCGCTGTAGAGACAGCCGGACCAACGTGGTGGTGGGGGCAGAGAGGCGTGGTGGGAGTGGTGAGGCGGCGGCAGCAGGTGCTGCTGAGGGGAAGGCGGCAGCGGCTCCCCCCTCGCAGAAGGCCGGGCGCGGGGCTGGATGAATGGAGCGGGGGAGCCAGCGGGCTGTGGTGGAGGGAGGACTGGGGCCTGCATGCCGGAAGTGAGCGGCTGGGGAGAGCCCGGTGCGGCGGGGCTGGGGCTGAGTCAGGCACTGGGGCGTGGGGAGAAGATGCGCCGCAGCCCCCGGCCAGGGACGCGCGCGGGCTGACAGGTGGGGGCGGCTCCGTGCTGAGCGAAGGGGCCGGGAAGCGCCTGGGGGCGCCGCCGGCGCCGCACGGCCACCATTAGCCGGGCAGCGAAAGGAGGAGCCGCGGGGAGCCGACAGTCAAGAGGGTGTGGAGGGGGAGGCTGGGCTGGGGGGCAGGGAAGGGAGTGGTGGGGGGGAGGCCAGGCTGGATGGGCGGGGAGGGGGGCAGGAGACTAGGCTGGATGGGGTGGGCGAGGCGTGGGTGTGGGAGGGAAGGAGGTTTGGTGGCGGGGGAGGCTGAGTTGGGTGGGTCAGGCATGGGGGGCAGGAGGCTGGGTTGGGAGTGGGGGGGGAGGAGGTTAGGTTTGGTGGGGTGGGCCGAGCCAGGCAGAAGTGAGGGAGGGAAGGCAGTTAGATGGGGGGAGACTGGGCGGGGGTAAAGGAAGATCACCCCCTACACCCAGGCTGACAGTGGGAGCTGACTGGGGCAGGCGGCAGGACCCCGGCTGGCAAGGGGCTAGCGGGGGAAACCCCAAAGCAGTGCAGGGCTAAGTACCCCGCCTGCCACTGCTTTGGGGTTTCCCCCACTGGCCCCTTGCCAGCTGGGGTCTCAGCTCCCGTTGTCAGCCTGGGCTTCCTCTGGGCGGGGGGGGGGGGGGGGGGAGGGAGCGGCCTGCGAATGACATTATAAATATCCAAATGGCCCTTGGCAGAAAAAAGGTTTCCCACCCCTGTTATAAAACATCCTGCCTGCCAAATGTGATTTCTAATCTTGCAGAATATCAGTTTTACGGGCCATTGGATGTGGTGAGTCTCTTTGTTCCTATACCTTGTTATCTCTAACTTGGTCCTTGCCTCTTATTTATACCTGCCTCTGGATATTTCCACTGCATGCATCCAGCAAAGTGGGTATTAGCCCACAAAATGTATGTTTCAATTCTTTTGTTAATCTTTAAGAGTAAGACAGGACTCTTTGTCACTTCTGCAAATGCAGACTAACATGGCTACCTCTCTGATTCTGTTCCTATAGTGCTTCTGAGTCTCAGTCAAAAACACTGAAAAGCTATTCAGCCAGTCAGGCTGCTGTGGAGCTGGGAGCCTTGACATTTTTAATTTTTCTAAATAAAATTAAACGATACTTCTAAATGAAAAGTAACTTTAAACAAGAAATCAAAACATTCCATTCCATATATGTCAAAACAGAATGGTGTAACATTGTCAAAATAAATATTTTCATTTTTTCCCCTACACAAAATTTTCTCAAAATCAGCATTTTCCCAAGGGAATGTAGTTTCAATAAAAAATAGAAAAATGTTCCATTAGAAAAATTTCAACCAACTTGAATGAACTCAAAATAAAGCTTAGTCAGGACTTAAGTGGTACATTAGACCTTGTGCAGGAATACTGCAATTGAATGTCTTGTATGAGTAAATTGAGCAGGATTTGGCTCCATAACAGAAAGGAAGGGAACTCAGAGTTGGCAGTCAATACTACTTTTAAAAAGTTGTTATCTGATAGAACTGGAATGCATCAAATGCCAATAAATCTTTGCCATTATGCAAAATAAGAATTTTTTTTTTGGCTGCTTTGCAAACCCATCTCAAAGTCAATTTATTTTCAGCTCAGAAAATCCTTTGATCACTAACAAAATAACTTTTCATGAGGGAAATAATGGCATATGTTTGAATATTAAACTGTGAACCAGTCATTTGTAACTCAGGAAAATAAGTATATTATGGCCAAAATAACGTGACAATATGCTCAACTTTATCTGTTTTCTATTAGAAAAGCCACCCTAATAATAAACAGCTGTCCTGGGTAAAACAAAACAAAATAAAAGGAAAAAAAGAGTGAGAGTTAGCAAGATATTTAATTTTATCTTTTTGATGGGAGGTGGAGCGAATATTAAGAAGGAGAAAAGAGACTATAATATGTTTGAAGCTAAATTTGATGGAGAGATGGTAACTTCTTCATAGTTAAGACAGCAACAGCCTTTCCATTATAAAGAGAAATGCTTCCCAGATTTCTTTGATAAAATTTATTTTGGACTAAAAATTAGAGTGTAAAATGAGGAGGTCAAAGGGGGTTGGGATTTTAAGCTGATCTGGCAGAATGGGATGCAATGTAAAAATGTCAGTGTTTTCCTTGATTGTATGTCCTATCTCCACCATGGAGAGGCCTGGAAATTTCTAACTGAGTTACTTTAGTAGGAACCTTCCCTTGATTTCATTGGGACTTGGCTCTGGTTCTAGATTTCTGGCAACCATCAATGTCTTTTGGCATTTGGAAGTGAGAATTCACCCTAGTTCAAAAGTCATTCACCTATGAAATGGGAATTTCAGATGACTCCAGAAGCACCTTTTTTGGAGATATTTCACTGCTCCTGTTGTCATGAAAAATAATGCTAATAAAAGGTGTGATGGAAGAACCTGTCAGTAATTTAACTTTTAATTAAAATGCTGATAAGCCTGGGATTTTCAAAAACATTCAGAACTGGTCAAGCTCTCCTCTGGCTGATGTCAGTGCTAAAGGTCCCATTGACTTCATCAGGAGCAGAGTTAAGCCACTGTTGAGGGTTTTTGAATAGTGTGCCCTTAGCTTTTTGTTGGTTGGTTGCTTAATCTGCTCTGCAATGTATGTTTGGGAAGGACTGTTTAAATGTATGTGGGAGGAGCACCTGGTAAACATCTGCAAGGTCATCTCATTGCCCTCCTTCAGGTCCCTCCTTAAAACTCTCCTCTGCCATGATGACTACAAAAAGATTTGCATATGGTTAAGGAGCGGGGTGCTGTTACCAATCCTTTTCATAACGACTAGTTTAGTTTCATTGCTTCTGTCTGCTCTCATTAGCTATTTGTTGAATTTACCTATTCTCCATTATATATTCCAAGGACAGAAGGGACCACTGTGATCATGTAGTTTAAAGTCCTATACAACACAGCGCATATATTTTATAAAAACATCAAGTTCTTAATTTAAGCTTGAGTCATCTTATATTTAGACCACAATCCTACATATGATTAATTTTATGAACTGTAAAGTATTTTCATTTAAGACAAGACTGTATTTAAAATATTTTAAAAATTCACCATATTTAAAGGTAAGCAAAATCTTTGCAAGATTAGAGTCATTGATTGTACTCTCTTTGGGGCAGTTATTGTCTTTTTGTTGTGTGTTTGTACAGCATCTTGCACATTGACATCATTATCCATACCTGGTGGATAATCATGCCTCTAGGATCCATCATAGTGCTAATAATAAAATAAAATTAATAACAATAATAAATTAAAGTAATCTGTATTCGATAAAATGGTGATAGACACCACAGACAAACCTAAAACAATCAGAACTTGCGAAGGACTGCAAGAAAGTCTTTAAAACTGAAGTTGACTAGTAAGAAAGAGGGTTGAGGGTGATGTCTTATATCAAGTATTATGTGAGGGCAGTCACAGCAGAAAGGAAAATCCAGATAAGACTGGTGAAATCTAGGAGAATCAGAACCAGATTGGGGTTGTCCAGGAAAGATGGGCAGAGGGCATTTGTGAGTTCATGGATGAACAGGAAAGGTGAGCTCCAGTGCAAGTTGGATGGATACCTTTGGGGTGACAGACTTGCAAATGGGACCTCTATGTTTGGGAAGTCTTTGCATTTAAAGTCTAATAGTTTTATATTATTTCTTTAATCTTGTACGGAGTAAAATGGTTTGTTATTATTATTTTACTTAGTAGACAAGTTTAAAGAAATATTATAAATGTGGCTAGCTATGTTGTACGAATAGCTTCAGAAATGCCTGCTGTGTGTAAGGAATGGGTAAGCCACCTGCATGAAATGTCCCTCACATATCATTGTTATCTAGAGAATGGATTACCACAACCTCCTCTGAAGAAGCTATGGTTAATGACCACTACAAAACTTCAGCTATGGGATGTGTAGCATGCAGTTGCCAATACTTACTTAGTGGCATTTCTTTCATGAAGAACATTATTATACCTGTACTCTACCTTCCAATTTGTTTCCTGCTGCGATTTAAAGTCTTGGTTTTAATTCCCAGTATAATGTCCATTGACTTTCAATGGGACTTGTACTCCTAAGTCACTCAGGTGCTTTTGAAAATTCCACCCCAGTGTCCCAATTACCTGACAGACCATCTGTCATAGGTTGGCTGCACCTTTAAGGATAATTGTATTAGCTAACTCTCAACTGATTCTGATCTGGTGACTTAATTATAACTAGTGATTCCCAGCTGTGAAAGAGTCAGAGAGGGCTACACAGAGGGATTAGAACTCACTGAAGGAAGGAGATACAGGAGAGAGGGAAGCAAGGGGCCTGATGGACACAACCTACAGGGAACTGGTTTGACTCCTGCAGGAGGTACTGAGAGAGGGCCCATAAAAAGCAGAGGGGTTCCTGGGAGAAGCTTCTGGAATCCTTGGGGAAGGGAGACAGTGGGGAACCTATCAAGAAGAAAAGAGCCTCCACAAAGTATGTTCTTGGAGGCAGTGGTTAATTCAAAGGAGCAAAGAAGAACTGGGCAGGAGTAGGGGTGAAGCTCAGGAAACTTCACTCAATCCTAGACTGTGAGAGGGACTTCCAGAAGTAGCAGTGTGACAGCCAGCTTTCTCCAACAGGATGGGAGCTGAGCCCAGGCAGAGAGCTGAATAGCCATAAGAGGGGAAAGGCATTGCTGCTTTGGGTCTTTGTTTGGTTGTCTAATTGGACTTTTGTTACCCTAGACGGGGAATGAACTGGTAATAGAACATGGTGTTGCAAGTGTTTTCACCTCTAGTAGCGTCTATTGACCACATCTTTGATCCCATGATGGCCTGTCTCTTTCTGCATCTTACTTGGCTGGAGAGAAGGCTGGGCCAGACATAGAAAGAGACACATGATTGCAGGACCAAATATATGGTCAACAGGGGGTGCTAGAGGTGAAGAACCCTGCAACACCAGTACCAGTGGGCACTTCAGTGGTAAGTATAGCTGCTTACACCATCTTTTTCCTGATACTGTAACAGTTGAGATCAAAGGATCTTCAGCTACCACCTCCTCTTGCATTTAACTAACATTGGAATTTGCTTCTCAGTTCATCTGAGAGAGCTAGAATCCATTGGTATTCAGTGCATGCTGTAAGGATTATTATTCTTCCAGGCTTTTGAGAAGGTCAGTGGGGCTGAGGGTGATGAAAGGAATGGAAAGTCCACTGGACAGGTGAAAAAGATCCTCTTATGCTTATTGGTTCAGTCTGCTTGTCATTTGTATAAATTGTTTGCATGTGCAACTAGTCCACAAGATAGACATTTTTTATGAATATAAATAAATAAAACAGAATTGTGGAGTGAAATATTGTAGTAATAAACAAAACATAAACATTTCTACAGTGAATGTGATTAAAACCATAACTATTCTGTCAATGATCATTTCCCACATGCAGTCCTCAAACTGTTATATGCACTAAATATAGCATCCAATGAGTTTAATGGTGATTTTTATCTTGGTATTCCAATATAATGTGATATATCTTCTCTCACTGGCTCTTTATGCCAGTATATTAAGTTATTCATATACTAAGGCATTTTATCTGAAAGATTAGAGACATTCTCAAAGGAGGCTACATAATAATAATTAGAATAAGCATTTATATAGTGCTTTTCATCTTTAAAATCCTTTGCAAACATTATCTGCAGCGATCAGAGAAATATAAGAGGGCATTGGAGTGACCCTAGAGGAAAGATTACAGGAGTTAAAAACAGATTACCTTTTATTTTAACATCTGACAATTCAGTTTATTTTTGGGATATAAAAGCATACACATTTTTTATGCAATGTTGTTGTAGACATGTTGGTCCCTGAATACTAGAGAGACAGGCTAGTTGAAGTAATATCTCTTATTGGACCAGCTTCTGTTGGTGAAAGAGAAATGTTTGAAACCTGCGGATTTTGGCAGAGGCCCCCCAGTACTGGGAGAGGCCCTAAGTGGGAAAGAATCAACTAAAGTGAAATTAAAACAACATAATAAAGAAAAACAGAAAGTAAAAAAGCAAATGTTGGAAGATGGCAAGAGTACCACTAGGTCAACAGCAATAAGATTCTTCACAGGGAACACAGACAGTCAAAACACCATCCATGGACAGTCAGAAGGAACTGAAGAAGAGAAGGGACATCTTTGTCCCTTATGCCCTCAGTCTGGTGCATGAGCAACTCAGGTGTGGCAGTGCATGTGTAAGAAAAGGTTAAAATATAGGAAAATGTCTTATTGAAGCTGTGTAACTAGCTCTGGGCTGCTTTAAATTCTTATCTTGTGTTCTGCATTCCTGGAGGCACCACTGGGCCTCATAGGGTTCAAACTCCTATCTTGTCCTGTACATTTTATACGTTTGTCTTACCTCATATGTTTTAGCTTATATCTGCATGTATTCTTATCCCATATGTACCATTTCATGATAAGAACTTTTTGTGTTTGTATGTCTTGTTCTTTCCAGACAAATAAGTAAATAGATAGGAAACGACGTCATGTTTTTCACCTGTTAATTTGCATGAGGCCCTTCTTGCCTCCTCCTCCATGTAAAGAACCATATAAAAAGTCTTGTAATGATGTATGAGGGGAAGCCATAATTTGAGAGCTATCTCTGTGGCTTCACTTTGCTAGCGAATAAACTTTTGTATTCAAGCTTTCTCCAAGGCCTGCCTGTTCTTTAAAGGTAAATTGGGACACCTCCAAAGGAAACGAGCCATTTGTGCAACACATGGGACCTACAGTGTTGTAGACATATGCAGGACCTGGAAGATGGATCTTAATATCTAACCCAAATCTGTCTTGCTGCAAACCAAACTGTGTACTTCTTGTCCAACTCTCAGTGGACATGGAGGACAAATTATCACTACTCTCTGTGTAATAAACTCGTACTTATTTGAAGACTGCTACATTTTCCTGCAGCCTTCTTGTCTCCACACTAAACATGTCCAGTTCTTTCAACCTTTTCTCATAGGTCATGTTTTCTAAACCTCTTAGATCTCTTCTGGACTTTTTCCTATTTGTCCACATCTTCCTTAAATTGTAATGCCCCAAAGTGGACATAGTAATCCATCTGAGACCTCAGCAGTGCTGAATAGAGCGGGACAATTGCCTTCTATACTTCATGTACGACACTCCTATTAATACATCTTAGAATGACATTTGCCTATTTTGCAACTGCATCAATTATTTATTTATTCAATTTTTGATCTTCTATAGCTCCCAGATCCTGTTCTGCGGTACTTCTGCCTAGCCAGTTAGTTCCCATTTTGTAGTTATATTTTTGATTTTTCTTTCCTAAATGTAGTACTTAGTACTTATCTTTAGTGAATTTCATATTGTTGATTTCAAACCAATTCTCCAGTTTGTCAAGATAATTTTCAATTCTGTTCCAGTCCTCCAAAATGTTTGAAGTTCCTCCCAACTAGGTGTCATCTGCAAATTTTATAAACATTCTCTATATTTCATTGTCCAAGTCATTAATGAAAATATTGATTAATACCAGACCTAGGAAGCCCCTTAAAGATCCCCCATTAAGGGACACACCCTCCCATTTGACTGTAAAACATTTTATAATTGCTTTTTGAGCATGATCTTTCTATCAGTTGTTTACCCACATTTTAATAATTTACTCTAATCCATATTTCCCTAATTTGCTCATGTGAATATCATAGGAGACTAGGTCAAAAGTCTTACTAATATCAAAATATATCAGGTCTAATGCTTCCCCATTACCCATTAGGCTAGTAAACCTGCCAAAGGAGGAAATTGGGTTGATTTGGCATGATCTGTTATTGACAAATCCATGTTGATTATATTTATAGCACTATTATTTTTTAGGTTTTGACAAATTGAGTGTTTAATAATTAGTTCCAGTATATTTTTGGGCACTGAAGTTAGGCTGACTGATCTATAATTCCCCAGATCCTCCTTTTTCTTAACTTAAATAAGTTTCACTTTCACTGTATTCATGCCATTTATTGTATTTGTTCAAACAGCAAAATATTAAATGCATATGTAAGAGTGGGTACCCCAGCCTCTGTGCTCTCGGGTACAAAGACTGGGACTCTTATTTAGCCAAACCACTTAACTTTAGCTGCTTCCCAGCTAAGTTATTTCTCTACACCCCAAGACTCCCCCCTTTTACCAGTTGGGTTCTTGGGGAACCACGGCTGCCACCATCTGAGTAGATATCCAAGGCCTTGGATTGGGGTACTCAGACTCCCCCAAACCCTAACTCTGTCCCCCTCCCTGAGAGCCAGAGTCAGACACCTGGAGGCTGTGTCACCTCCTCCCTCCTCTCTTCTCGTTGAAGAGAGAGAGACGTTCCTCAGCTTATACCCTGAGCTGATCTGTTTCCCTACCTACCTCCTCACCACTCTCTTCCCACCCGGGAAGCAAAGGAAATCTTAAGGGAAGTAAACCAAACATTTTTAACTAAAAGATTTAATAAAGAAAAGAGTATAGAACTTAGGCACAGTACAGATTACAATTTAGAATTCTCTAACTTTTCATCTGAAATGGATAGAGACACCCCATATAGGCACAGGCTTAAGAAGTCAAAAGAAATCACTTACAGTCAGTTAAGTAGGAATATAAGAAGGAAGCAGAGTCATCTTCACAGCTAGAGATAAGCTCTCGGACCCTGGCTCATGCTGCATGGCCAGCAAAATGAAACTAAACTCTAAAAACCCCTCCCTCCCTCTCTCATGGCAGGGAAGCTCTTATGTCACTTGTTCTCAAGTAACATTAACCCTTTCCAGCACTTTACACTTATGACAGCATATCTATAGAAAACAAATTTTTAAATTTGTAATAATGAATATTTGACTTGAAAACAGTGATAAAGTGATCCTCATCCAACAAGGACACAGAATCACGTGTGATGTGTGTCAATTTTGCCATGTGTCCAATCTAAATAGCTCAGCTTTCAAATATCAAATACTCGTAACAAACTGCTAACAAACTACACACCAATAATGTATTCACAGAAATTAGTTACTGGATCATTTCAAATGATAAATATATTTGAGAAAATTCACAATCAGTTTGCAGACAATTCAAGACCAGAGAAAGAAGTGAAGTTTGTTGAATACATGTTTTGTCATGAATTATTCAGCCAGTTCTAGTAGGGAGCTTAGGTGTTCCTCATGATTGTTTCAGAACAATGAAATAGACAGTGTAGTTCGAAGACAGGTTGTAAACCTGTAATCTTAAATGACTTCCACACTATTCTCAGAGGAAAAATAGTTTGATGACATTTGAATTAGTCCAAGAATAATGGGATGCTCTAACTCTTCTAGGTACATAAGCGATAAGGAGATTGAATGCAAATGTCAATACTTAGATACTCTCATAACAGGTGTTATAGAAAAGCCTAACATAGATAATGTTTACAACTTCTAAAACTCAGTATAAAAACACTTGATTAAATTAAAACAAGGAACTGAATGCAGACTTTTACTGTACTCTCCTGCTGCCGTCTCAACATCTTCCAGATTCTTAATGGCCTCTAAATGTATGCATCCATTACTAATTGCTGGCACAAAGTTATGAGCATAATTAATTGCCAACACAAATGATAACATTTATCATTCGTATTAGTTACATAGCACAATATATGTGCATGGTGCTTGACAGATACAAGAAATGGCCTTTGTATGCACAAATCTGGTAGTTAGATACTTCAATGCTGTCATTTGCACCCAAATTAACTATACCTTCAGGTAATTGCAAGTGGAGAAATGCAGATGTAAAATTAAAAGCTAGCTTGAGACCCTTTTAAAAATTTAGTTTTCGTGTCTAGGAGACTGTTCCAGTGCCGACTTGTGAATCTCTGAAATTTCAGCTTATGGGAGACTCAACAAGTCTGTTTTCTCTCGCCAGTCCTTGAATTTTTTCATTTTATGGAGAGAAAATTCACATACTAACTACACTTTAGTCTCTCTTTTCCACTTTATCCTTGATTGCTTTTTAGAAGATGAATCATACTGGCTAACTATTTGTTCTCTCGAAGCTTTTCACATCCAGCGGGTAAGCATTATTCCCAGACACATCTCTGGAAGCAACTGTAATTCTGTGTGCCATTGCCATCTGCTGGAGTCTAGCATTCATGGTAATTGCTGCAGTTTGACAAGTATCAACTCATCTCTTGAAAGAAAAGAAAAGAGAAAAGAGAAAAGTCTTACTGCATCATTCCCAGAGACTGAAATGTAGCACTGCTGGTAGATATCCTTCATATATAATACATTGTGTGTGTCATTTTTAGGGTTGTTTGTTCTTTATTCAATGCTACAGGTTTTGGAGGAAGGGTAGGTTTGTTACTCCACTGGAAAATCTTTTTTTTTTTTTGAAGTGCAAAAATAAAGACATTCTATGTCTACTTAGACTGTCAAATACGATTATTACTTTCACACATAAGGACCAAGAATTGGTTCAAAGAGCTTTGGCAGTCTCTACCATGATCTAAATGATAATGATAACTCTACACTGAGCAGCATCTAGATACGATTTGATGAAATCAAAATTCTTGAATCTCAGAATAGATTTTCATCAATAATGATGCTTTCTGACAGTCTTCAGAGCAGAGTCCTTTTTGTTATGGTTTTTGCTTTTCATCACTTTTCCCTACTTATTATAGGTATCATTCAATAGAGAGCAACAACAAATTCCTGAATACTACAATAATTTAGGACCTTTGGAAGGCACTGGCTTGCACACTTACTTGCGCATGCTGAACGTGGGAGCAGTTTTCATTTCAGTCACCGTTCTGGAAGAATTCTGAACCTCACTGGTATTATGGAAACATGGTTATCTCTGCAACATAAGGATGTGACCGTGATTTTTCTACTACTACACACATGAATTTAACTCCCAGCTCTAACTTCACCACAGCTTACCCAGTCTTCCTGAAGTATCTCATGTGGGGTATTCCTCTATCAGAGGAAGATTTTTCAGGGAAAGTTGTGTGTGGGAAGGGGGGAGGGTATCATTTGAATTGGACATGGTATCCGTGAGATATAATCAATTGATTTTTAAAAAACTCGCTGGAATGTCAATTTTCCAAAATGGCTTGCTGTGGAAAGTCCAAATTTGATTGTATTTTGGAGCCTCTGCAAAAACTGTGAAACTATTGAGTACATTTTTAAACTAAAAGTTTTTTTTAAAAAAGCTTTTATTTAACTTATGTCCCAAGGATTGTTAGTAATGGGGCACATTTCTTAAATTAAAAGATCTGTAAATAAATTTTTCAGATTGTTTCAGGAAGAGATTCAGGCAAAGGGATAAATCAAGTTTTATGTTTTGTGGCATAAAATGATAATAATAAGAGTGTATGCTGAAGGAGTTTGTCCATTGTACAGCTGAGCACAACTAGTTTAGGCACATCCTGAATTGTTGTTTTATTTTTTGTCTTTGCTCTAAAGTAGTTGGCCTGTCCCAGAGTCAGGGCACCCAACAAACTCCTATCTATCCAGTTTAATTGATACTTACCACCTACAATATTCTCAACTTCTCTCCCTACTGATCACGCTTTTTCTTTAAGTCTCATCTAAATATCAGCCTTGTTCAACTCTGCTTAGCCTATCAGATGTGACAATCTCACAGCTGGACTTGTAATAGCTTCAGGCAAAATTCTGCTATGGCTGTGCAAACCAATGTGGTTGGCTCACTGCCACTTGTTCTTCCTGTCCACAATGGAAATAAACCCAATAATGAAAGTGCCTTACAAACTAATAGCAATTCAACCCCAAATTACAGAGTGAGCAGACAGAACCAAAGTTACTACTACACACATAAAGTTAACTCCCAGCTCTAACTTCACCACAGCTTACCTAGTCTTCCTGAAGTATCTCATGTGGATTCCTCCAGGAGAGGAAGATTTCTGTTGTGTGTGGGAAGGAGAGAGGGTATCATCTGAGTCGGAGAAGGTATCCAAAGTGCCATGAGGACTCACACAGATACCAAACCAAAATAAAAAAGCAGCAGCAAAAATTGTCAATTGCTTAATCAATATTTCAGTGTGTCATAACCATACACTAAGCTGGTAGAAATAAGCTTAGGGGGTCTTTCATGTGGGTCCCCACATCTGTACCCCAGAGTTCAGAGTGGGGAAGGAACCCTGACACTGTGCCACTGTAGTCGTAACTCCTCCATTAAATATGATCTTTCTAACTTAACTCTCAGGCACTCACATCACTCAATATTTCTTCTCATTCCAAATATTTAGCAATTATTTCATCTCAAAAGTTAACTTTTACTTTGAGCCAGTTGTGATTCAGCATGTTTATTATTGATAATAAAGTATTCATGATTATTTCAACCAAGTGTCCTTGAAGAGAACAAGAAGATGGCCAAGGAACATACTGGAATTAAAAATGCTGTGTAAGTTCAGCAATGGCAGAATGCTTGTCCTTTAAAGAAAAATTGCTTCTTTTAAAAAGATAAACAAGCAAGCTGCAAAATAAGGGATGAAAAGGTGAAAACATGCAGGCTCCGCTCCTGCTCTCATTGATGTCGACAGCAAAACTCTCATTGCCTTAATTGCAAACAAGATTGGGCTCATGGTGATGATAAGATTGAGATTCTGGCATTCAGAATGTATAGCTTTGTCTTTTTCAAAGTTTTCCCTGCCTCCTCTCCTTCCCACCACACATTTTCAGGTTACTCCTTTGGAAATGACTGCATGGCATGAAAGCTTAGTGATTCTGAGATTAGAACTGTTATTCTGCATATATATGTGCAATTCATTTTTCCCTGCCCCCAGTCAGTCCAGACTGACTGTATGAGATACTGGACCACTGGATCCATGAAAATGAATCTCATGATTCCATCCCTGGCTCAACCCCACCCCCGTACTAGCTTTCCATGCTGACCTTTAGAAGGCCCGTGCAAAGACCTTGAATGAAGGTTTGGAGGGATGAAGTCAGAGCTACTGCACCAAGGCATGAACATATTGTCCAGTATAGAACATTCAAATGCTGTCTAGTGAATAGTTACACATGAGCAGTGAAAATACATTCTCAGTGAAAACAAAAAAAAAAGGGTTTTGTTGAAAGTTTTCATGGAATTTTGGGGGATTGTCAGTTTTCAAAAACATTTTTGATGTTTTTCTTCTGATGAAAACCTGATTATTTCTTTTACCAGAATAGAACTTTGTGAGAAAATTTCCATGTTGTCAAAAAGCTGTTTTTATTGAACCTAATAAAAAAGAATTGATGGATTGTTTTGACCAGCTCTACATAAAAATGGTTTAAAAGAAACATTCTTGGAAGGGTAGGGAGATACATACCTAGTGGCTTCTAGTTCATAGAGAATGACACCTGAAGCTGGATGTTTGGAGCCCTCTTGTTCTCTAGTAAGCCTGGGATTCTGTTCTCATTTCTTCTCCTCATTTTCTCCCATCATCTTCTTGCCTTGGAAAGAGGAAAGGAGAAGAAATTCCAGCTCCACTGAAGACAATAATAAAACTTTCACTGAACTCCATAAAGGCAGGATTTTACCTCATATTTTTATGAGACATGAAGAAAACACAGTAAAGGCTGGTCTTGAGCTTTAAATACTGTATGTAACTCAAAAGATGCTTTCTGTTAGGTGGCGGAATAGTGTAGTCTGTGAGAATGGTTTTTCTTCACAAAAATGGGAAGAAGTGTTGTCTGAATTTCATGTAAAGCTTTACTTTCTATTACAAATATTTAATACATCTCTATACCCTTACAATTCTAGGGGGCCAAACAGGCTTCTTGTTATTGGTGGCAGTTAAAGTGTCAATGTAATGACCTATATTCTACCAAATAGACAGTCAAACAAAATAATAGAAATGATAAAAAAAACACAAATATTGATCTTATTGGAATGTCTTAAATCTGATTCCATTTCTCTGCGGCATATGTGAACATAGCAGCAGCAGCTACTTCACAAGCTGTAGTGGTAAGTAAAAAAAAACACACAGGCTGCCGTGTGTTGTCAAGGGTACTGGAGTACAAGAGGTCCCACTGACATGATTAATATTGTGCATAATTATTATTTCAATTTGTATTTCATCTCACAAGTTGGATATTCAGCTCAAGTCAGGTTAATGTGTGCTCCAGGGACTGGCTGTTCAAATGCTGCTAACAGATGTTCTTAAGAAATGCATTATTCTGGTGGAACTAAAATGTGAGAAAGATGACTTTCAGCAGCCAGAAAATAAAAATCAGGTTAATAAAGAATGTGAAAATAACTTCAAAAACATTCAATTAAACAGCAGTATTCCTGCCAGAGTACTGCTCACAGGCACAAAGTTGGCATGTATATCAGAACACCATGTTCGCAATTAAATAAGATCTTTGATTTTAAATTCTTTAGAGTAATTTTATGTTTGTAAAAACATTGTGTAAATTTTCAACATTAGGAAACAGGCCCAGATCCTGGTCCTGCTAAAGGCCCTTGGGATGTCTCCAGCAAATAGACTAAAGTGGCATCCAGGGAACCCCAGGGAGCCTAATGCTGGCATTATGAGCTCTAAGCCAACCTCTCAACAAGCAAGTGGACATTGCCGTGCGCCCTTGAATTCAATCAGTCCATAGCTACTGAAATAGCACTTTGGGGCCCATTGCAGCTGGGCACAAAATTAGAGTAATTCTAACTTTTAACAGGGGCCAAACTGATGCTTAACAGCCCCAGTACCCAGGGGAACCTGCCAGCCCACCCTCTCATCCCTTTGAGTTCTGAGCCAAGCATAGGTTGGCAAGACCCCATATTCTGGATTCTAATTTTTAATAATAAAGTCAGAGATATTGAAGAGTAGGGCAAGGTATCACCAGGCAAGGTCTTCCCTGGTGACACTCCACTGAAGTAAAAGTTATACACATGCTACATTGGGGCGATTGTCTGAGATGAGTTGTGTGTATGTGTGTAACATTACATTCTAGTCCCCTGTTTCTCAGTCTTTTCAGATTGGCTCCCCTTATTTGAATTAAAATAAATATTTATGAGTCTCAAATATTTCATTTTTATAGTCAGTATGTCAATGATGATAATATGCCGATATCACTTGTGTGTGTGTGTGCACTTTGCGAGATTGACAAAGAATATCTGAACGTGAAAGATGGGGGAGTAGAAGAGCAAAAAGTTTGTTGTTAGGACTGTAACAAACTTTTAAAAGCCTTAATAATCCTTGACTCTCTTTTGTGGCCTCCTATCCTCCCACCTAAGAAACAGATGTCATAACTGCTTTCACACAGTACTCAAGGAGCAAGTATAGTAAGTCTAGGATTGTAAAATGGCTTGGATTGGTGGCACAACCAGCTCACAAGCATTTTACCACTGAAAATATGAAACCTTATCAGATTTAGAATGCTAATCAAAGTGCCTTCCCATCACAGCCTTATGCAGTATCATGCAATGAAAAGGAGAGTACGGATTTGGTTTTAGTTCATTTATATTTAAATGGTCATTAAAATATAGCAATATTATAAAAACACACCAATATATCAAATATTTAATCAATGTATTAAATATAAAAAAGATCATCACAGCCATATCGAAACAGAGCAATGGTCCAATCTAGTCCAATATCCTTTCTCGGGCAGTGGCTAATACCAGATGTTACAGAGGAAAATGTAATCAAACTTCATTTATGTTAACAGTTACACCTTTGATACATAAAACTGAAAGGTTTTTTAAACTTGAACTTTGATCCACTGATGTGGGGAAAAAATGGATGCACCACTTGGACAGTAAGACTAGAGCGGCAAGTTTTCTTTTCAAGAGCTCATGCACTAGAATAATGCTGTTGTGCAAATCTCTCTCTATCATATTCAGTTTCTTTGCTAATTTGTTCTGTAGACAAAAAACCCATGTTTGGAGCCAAACGTATTTGATAGCAGCCCATTCATTTTAATTGACTATCACCTTAATGGCTAAGGTTAGGTTTTATAGAGAGAGCTGGTGTATTTTCAATACACATCATCAATCTGAAGATATTACTTCACTCCAATATACATGACTTCGGTGTCTCGAGTAAAACACTAACAGTAAGAATTCTGAATGAATTAGATTTGAATCAATAAATACAGATAAATGTCAATGTCTCCATATACACACAAATCAATGACAAAATATTTCCATTGACGATAATCAAAATTTACTGGTAGGAAAAGTAAGAAAAATGCTGCTTGAGAATGTATTAGTGTTCAAATAAGTGTATTTACTTTGTATGTTTTGACATATGATTTTGAGAATTTGTGTTTAACTTTTTGAATCTTTTTAATGTCTACTGTCATTAAATAATTATATTCTGACATCCCCATTGTTTGAACCCCATAACTTCCTGCACTTGCAAAAATTTCAGTCGATGAAAATAGAAAAGACTGCTGAAAAAGAAACATTGATGTTATCTTTTTTTAAAAAATTAAAAATACAAATTTAACTCTGGCAAGCATAATTGTACATCAGGCAGACTCTTTTTTAAAAATTCAGCTTAGTTTTAGTCCTGCACAGATAGCTGCACTTGTGTTTTTACGCTTCCAAAGGACAGGTTTGAAACTAAAATAGTGACCTACGGACAACAAAGAGTTTTTATGGAAGCATCTGTTTACAGAGAAAAGCATTCTTTTGAAAATGTTACCCATAGTTCTTTATAGCCACTATGGAAATTGACATGTTAACTTGAGACCCAGCTCTCCTGTCCGTATGCACCCATTGATTTCAAATGAGAATTTTGCATGCACAAGGAACATAGGATCAGGTCATTGTGTCACCTGCTCTTATTTTAGTAAAATTGAATTTTACTTCTATCTTTTTCTCTTTTTGGCTTTGACATCAGAATCTTTCCCAGTATCTGGGACACCCTTTCTATTTTTCCTCCTGATAAAAAACATCAGGCTTGCGACAAAGAGATGGTATAAAATTATCTCGTAGCTGTGGATCTGTGACACCAGGTCGAATTCCTTTGATAAACATGAGCTAATACTTCTGGAGTATTTTATGAACAAGAGAATGTTACAATCATTAATTTCCTGGAACTGTTGCTGAAAGAAATCTGGGCATCTGTGAATCTGAAGAATTAGCTGGCCTTGCCCATACTCTCACTACCTGACCACTGCAGCCCACAAAGATGGTCAAGAAAGAGGGAGGAATGAAGCACAAAGGAATTGGCTTGGCAACCAGAGGTGAAGATCAGCTATTGGGCTTTGATTCCTCCAATTTCTTTCCTTTATATTTCTCTTTGCCCCATAATTTATTCTTGTAATGGTCAAAATGGCCTAAAAAAAGTTGTGTTTAAAGTCCTAACTAGGAGTGCAAAGAACAGGTATCTAATAACACGCAGTCGAACTAGATAATTGGCATCTACAAAAACACTACACGATGGCATCTACATCCAGCATCACATCTAGTGATGCTACACAATTATCACACTACACAATTGGCATCTACATCCAGCATCACATCTAGTAAAAAAAAAAGGTCAAATTTATCTGATAGCAAATTCTGGGGTGAAACATAGCACCTATTTAACAGCACTCAGCAACATTTTAGTCAGGACTTTCAGCATAGTGTATCCAACTGAAACTGCAGGAGAGTTTTAGATAAGCAAACAGCTTATTACAGACTAGCATTTGACCACTTTCTATACCTTTTCAGGTATGTAAATTACATTGTTCTTTATTAATCATATATATAGTAAGCCATATTTACTCTTGATGAAACTACAGTGGCTTCGGTGACATCAAAGCAGGAAAGAATTTGGCCCAATTCTGGTACATCTTCATTGGTAGGCACATGTTTCCTTAGCAGTGAACTTCCCCCAAAGCAAAACAAGTTTATGCAAAGCAGTATTAAGGTAGGTGATTTGGAGAGGGGGTCAAGGTGGAGGGGAGAAATGCATTGCATGGTTGGGACATGACTGGAGAAGTGTGCTGAAGCAGAACTTTATCCTTTAGAAATGTAAAAGTCTGTCCAAGACACACAAATCAGAAATGCTTCATGTGTTCTTTGTACATGAGGATTGTTATGAAAGGACTCGTAATCAAAGAAAAGAAAAAGAAAGAAAGATGACAAGACAAAGCAGTAGATAATGTCTCCATTTCTTTTTCATTGATAGCTTAGTATCTGTTGCAGTCTGACAAGTGAAATGGAAGTTGGGCTAAAGAGGATGATATAATACCCCTAAGGGAATACTCACCAGTTAATTAGTTAGTAAGAAATCAGGCTTTGTTTTCAGTGGAATATTTTTTAAAAATGTAGGATGAATTCTGACTTTCTTGAAGTTAATGGGAGTTTTACCATTGATTTTAATGGGATCAGTATTTACTCTGTGGAGTAACAATGCAGGTTCTAAATTGTGTCATATTTCTGTTTACTTAAATCACAGAGAACAGAATACAGCATATGAAGTCAGTAATTTTAGAAGAAACAAGTCTATGCTCAAATTAGAAGATGGTGGGTGACTACATATATATTGGTCACATCATACCTGAAACTTCCAAATGCTGCTAGGTAAAGAAACAGACCCACCTGAGAAATAGTTGCATCATACCAGCACTTCAGGGGAGTGGACTTATGTAGTGGTCTACTCTATATGTAGACAGGTGCATGATCCTGTATCACATATGAGTACCCATATATGTTGTGCTGATATTCATACAATATTCCTCCTAATGACACTTCTTCAAATTGAGGATGAAGATGGAATTAATCATTCCTGGACCACTGACAGATTTAACCTCCTATTAGTTCTGGATGAATAATTGAATTTCAGTTTGGCAAATAAACCAAGAAGATCAGAAAAAAAAATTAGTTCCATTCCCAAAATGTTTGGAGTTTGTCAGCAAATCAGGGAAGTCTATTTCAGGTGGTATGAAATGGGTCATTCCAGTCAGCTTCAGATACGTGAGAGTGGGTATGTTGCTTCTAACCTTTAGCCCAATGATTAGGGCACTTGCCTAGGACATGGAAGACTCAAGTCTAGAAAAGGGATTTGAAATTGACTCTTTCCTCTTCCAGATGAGCACCCTAACCTCTAGGCTATTTGAGGGTGGGTTGTTCTCGTTCTCTCTTGCTTAATCTGTTACACTGGGCAAGACAAGTGTCATCACACAAAAATAATTCTGAGTTAACTAAAACAGCATTTTTTTTGGTGAATAAACTACCGTATTTTTCGTCTTATAGGACGCTCCGGCCTATAAGACGCCCCCTCTTTTTTTAATAAAAAATCCGGACAAAAAAAAAAAAAAAAAAAAAAAAAAGCGCCTCGCTCTCCCGTCCCCGCCGCGCGGGCGGGCTGCCGAGGTTCCCCCCTCCCCGCCGCGGGCGGGCTGCCGGGGTTCCCCCCTCCCCGCCGCGGGCGGGCTGCCGGGAGCGCGCCCGCGGCGGGGAGGGGGGAACCGGGACGCTCCCGGCAGCCCGCCCGCGCGGCGGGGACGGGAGAGCGAGGCGCTTTTTTTTTTTTTTTTTTTTTTTTTTGCATTCGCCCTATAAGACGCACCATCTTTTCCCCCCCCGTTTTGGGGAAGAAAAAGTGCGTCTTATAGGGCGAAAAATACGGTATTAGCCTGAACAGTTTTGCTGATTTCCAGGTCCAGCATTTGCAGATTGTGACCCTTCAGTGAATGAAACAGGATTATACCACTAGAAAGCCAGGAATTTTCCCTTTACCATTGTACTAGGCTTTCTTTTCTAGCTTTGGAAGATTAAGAGAGACTGGACAATAAAAATCATATTGTTCTGAAACAAGTTATTTTAGTTTTAGACATTTTAGTTGTCGTTTCTCTAGTATAAATGCTTCCAGAACCCCTCAATCTTTTTCTAAGTACCATTGGCCCTGGAACGATACTTAGAAAGAAGAATGGACCAAAGGTCTGGTTTTTAACAGTGCAGATCTCAGGGGATTCACAGGAAGCCATAGTGTGGAGGCCTCCATAATGACAGCCTCTTCCCATGGCTCCCTAACCATTCCTTATCTCAGACCTGCTTCAGCTGACAGTTGCCCCACAGAATACCTATGTAAAGACAGCTCTCTCTGCAGGGGATCTGTGCTTGTAATACAGCAACTGCATGGGACTCAAGCAGGGTCTCTGAATTTGCTGAAGAGGAAATCAACCAAAGGTCAAATATTAATGTATATATTATGGGATCTATTGAGGCTTTATATAGTTGTCCTTCAGCAACACCAATACCAACACTGGAAAAAGAATTCAATAAGTTAAGGTCTAAAGTTTCATGATTTGACTGGACAAACATTGGATGTTGGTGACGGTGCAAGAGGGAGTTAGAAAAAGGCCAGCATTTAGAAACACCCAGTGGGATATTGAAATGTTTATATGACAGCTGGTCAGAAACTGAACTTTTTCTTCACAAGGACAGGACTTTGGCAAATCAGTACAAATTGGAGCTGGTCATTTTTTATTTTTTACTTTTTTGCTTGGAAAGTTTTCCCACCAAAAATGGTTTTGTTGAAAGTTACACAGGGAAAATATCAATTTTGACCAAAAAACCCCTCAGTTTCCCCATAAGACATTGGTAAACAAATTTGGCTTAATTTCAAGTTAAAATATTTATTATTTTGTAAACTAAAGAAACAAAATTAAATGGAATAACATCAAGTCAAAATGACATCCGTATTTCCACTTCATTCTGAAGTAGTGATTCAAAATGAAAACATTCAGTTCAAAACTTCCTGTGGGAACACCAGGACCAGGACCACATTCCAGGGACCAGGATTAGCAAATTGAATTGGTTGTCTCTCCGCATGAGAGGAAAAAGAGCTTGACTGTTTGCTTGTATTAGGGAGCAGGCATATATGCTCTGTCCTCTAGGTGTAGTATAGTACCCATGACCCAACTGGTTTGCTGCTGAGCAGGAGAGATTCAATTAACTCTCGGCAAACTTCTTATATACATAGTACGAGGCAGCCAAAATTTAACTGCCTGCTAGATCTTGTTAAAGGCCTGTTCTAAAAGTCAATTAGGCATCAAACAGGTCTTAGCTGAGTTAAGGCAATTAAGAATTCATGGTTGAATGCTTCAGATGAAGCTCAATTAATCCTCACTCTTCTACAATATTTTAATGAGTTGGAGATTAGTTTAGAGCCTGTGAAAATCATTAACTATATTAAACTAAGCCTCAGTACATTCCTGGATGATAACTAAATTTAAATTGGCATTACACTAATCTTGATTACTAAATTATCCGACAATACTACCAGGAATGTGTAAGCATTTTGGCAAATATCTCAATAGAAAAACAGAAAAGGCTTCTATGCTAGTATTAAAAAGGGAAGTTTTTGTGCATACTATGAACATATTAACTTTTAGCTTCACGGGCTAATTTTTGCACACCAGCGACTCATTCTAACAATTAAAGGGAGTTTTGCAAGGTCAGGTTCTTAAGGGTCAGGTCCCTAAGTGTAACAGTATAATTGGAACACATCACTGACTCAGAAAACTTTCAAGTAAAGCAAATCCTTTAAAGTTAAAATACTTGCAAAGAGTTAAAGTACTTTCATTTAACCCTTTTCTGAATATTTTTAAATCCCAGGCAAAAAGCTTTCAAATTTAATGATGAACATTTTATACAGTTTAGACTGGACACATCCTTACTTATTCATGAAAGATTTGTACCATGGAGTTTACATAATTGAAACTACTGATGCAGAATACTACTAACAAAAAACTTGAGGTGGTTGGTGAATATAATTCCATTCTTTGGGAAATTCCAACATTTCTAAATTTTCTTTCAACCCCAATTGGAACAAAAAGTCAAAGTTTGGAAATATATTGTGAAACTAAAGTACCAAAATATTTCCTTTCAGAAACATCAAAAAACCTTACTGAAGTATTAATTATACATTCAATTATGATGCATCATAAGTCAAAACAATATTTCATTCTTATAAAAATGAAATGTTTTGATAATTTCCCATAGAAAATTTTAAAAATCAATACATTCCCATGTAGTGTTTCAGAGTCATTGAATCAGAATTTCCCAGTGCAAAACTGTTGTTTTTAATCAGCTCCAATATAAACATCAGGCACTTTTTCTATATGAAATTAAATAGTCCAAATTTCCTCTCCATTGACTTCAAATTGATGAATTTGATGCCACTAGGGATGAGTTAATATATTTAAACCACCTGGGTACAGCTTCGTTAAACTCTGGTCTTGAAATCATAAAACACAAATCTTTCCAACAATTCTATGTACAGTAGAACATGAGAGTCATGAACTGCCCAGTCAACCACATGAGTCATTTGGAACCTGAAGTATGCAATCAGGCAGCAGCGTGGTATGGGTGTGTGCATGTGTTTGAAAAAAGTAAAGTACTGTGTTAAACATAAACTAGTATAACAAATAAAGGGAAAGGTTTTTTTTTTTTTTGACAAGTTCTGTGCTTGTTTCATTTAAATTAAGATGATTAAATGCAGCATTTTTCTTCTATATAGTAAAGTTTCAAAGCTGAATTAAGTTAATGATCAGTTGTAAACTTTGGAAAGAACAACCATAACAATCATAATGGTTTGTAGTTGGACCATTTATTTAGAGGTTTAAAAAAGGATTTAGGGGCCTAACTGTAAATAGTCAAGTTAGAAAAAATAGACTAATTAAGCACCATCTAAAGTGATTTTTAAAATTCCAACTTCAGAAACAGTTTCATGCAAACTTTAAAAAGGACCCCAAATATAAACATACACACACACACGGCCACGGGAGGGTATGACACTTCAGACTTCTTTTTAAAATAAGATCTGAAATAAAAAGAGAAGATGGTTATTTGGACAGGGTGGTTGAATGCTGCATTTCCCTAGTGTAGGGTGCAGTTCCGGAGTATGCTTCTTCAGCATGTGGCAATACAGTCATCCCATTTCAGTTCCCGCTCTAAGACCTTCAATCAACTCTCTCACATACAAGAATTTTAAAAAAATAACATTCCTCCTTTTGGGGGCCAATTTATTAGGTTCTCACAATATAAAATATAGTAATTCAGGCCCTTTCTGGCTCAACCCCTTCCTTCCGCCGAGCTTCCTATTTATCTTTTGTTTCAGTGCTTTATGTTCTGGCTCTCTTCCCAGTTCTCCCTGAGTAGGGGGAGCTCTACCAATTCAACTCTGGAGAGACCTTTCCCCCAGGGAGGGTGACCAGATAGCAAGTGTGAAACACTGGGACAGGGGTGGGGAGTAATATATGTCTATATATAAAAAAAGGCCCAAATATTGGGACTGTCCTTATAAAAATTGGGACATGTGGTCACCCTACCCCCAGGTGTTTTCCTAGCCCCAAAATCTGGGTCCAAACTCCTTTCCTTGGAGCTATGCTTAAAGCCAGCCCTCCATGTTACATGCAGCAGGTGGAGTCCCCATTGATGCAATGGACTATGGTGTTGATTGGTGTCACCAGAAATGGAGACCTACTGGACTATGATTGGCGAGTCTGGGTAGACCCCATAGCTCTCAGTTAGCTCATAGGGTTGCCCATCCTGAGTATCCCCCACTGAGTGCTCCAGGGTGCAAGGGCAGCCTTGCGTCCTGCTTGTCTCAAATGAGGCCTGCGGAAGGGTGCTCTCCACCACCCCTCAACCTTGGCTCTCTGGAACACATCCTCAGCCCCCTGCCCCACAAACCTCTGCGGCCAACCCCAACACACCATCTAAGTCAGCTGAACAGTCTCCAGTTTGGCCACCTTAGAACTGTTCCCAGACAACTCTGCCCAGGATGCTGCATACCATCCTCTTCCTTGCCCTCGTGTCCCAGCCCAAAAGCAAGTGGCGGGACTTGCTGCCAACTGAGGAGGGCAGGGAACCCCAGCAGCCAAGTCTGTACTCCACTCTGGCTCCATGGCCTACTAGGGACATCACTTGGCAACTCCTCCTCCAAGAGCACAGTTTATGAACTCCCCTGACCACTGGCCCTTCTGGGGCAAGCAGGAGACTCTGGCATACATCTATGTAGAGTAGGTCAGGCTGCAGCCCCTCTCTGGCTCCTCCAGATCCTTTTACTGAGGGTCTAGCTGCACTTCTCCCTTTACCTCCTCATGTATGCCCGCCCCCTCCTTGTTCCCACAAAGTCATGAGACCTCATCATCAACCTCCTCCTGGCACTGGCCAAAACGGCCATCAATCACACCAGGAGGAGGAAGCTGGATGGGGAAAGTGGAAGGTGGTGCTGAGTGACTATGGGGCCTCTCTCTGATCCCTTGTTAAGTCACGCCTACAGACATTTTTCCTGTGAACGGTGCCCGCTGACTCCTTAGATGCCTTTGAGAAGAGCCAGGTGCTTTTGGGGGTTATCTGTTCTGTGTTCCCATTTGGTTTCCTGATTTTGTTTAACCTCTTATCTTCATTCCAGTCCCTATTCTTTCATTTGTTGTCCATAATATTTATTTGTGACCTGGGTTCCATGGGCCTTCCCATCAACGAAGGCCTGTAGATTTGGCATAGGGGAGTGGTGCCTGATGTGAAAAAGATCCCACCGATGTGTATTCCCTTAAGCCTGTTCTTCAACTGTATTGTTATGTAGACTGAGGAAAAAGAAGAATTTATTTTCAAATTTTCTTCATGCACATCATCCCTCATGAAGTGGTGAACACAGTGTGTGGCAGTTGGAAGAGGGTTACATAAGAAATGTTCATTTCAGTTAGAAATACTCATTTAGCATGAGTAAGCTGCCAGAAAATGTCAGAGGTGGCTATGAAAGCATCTCTTTAATGTAAAGAAGTGCTTTAGTTGGATCACTTGAACACAACCTATAATGTAAAAGGATAAAGGGCATTGTTCTTGTACCTATTTACTACAGAGCAACTTCACTGAACTAACTGAGTTGTACCAGAATAACAGTTACATTGGTGAGAGTTGGAAGCGGATCCTGCAAGTCTTGTTTAAGTGCAGAAGTGTGAGGCTGACTAGCTTGAATCATTGCAGGGTTGTGGTTCTTTTATTTTAAATGTAGGAGGATTATTTGCTGCCTGATATCAATAGTTATTGTCAACCCCAATCATTCAAAAATCAGGAGTCAAGGTCCAAAAAGTCATGAGATTAGATTACAAATTGCAAGCTTTTTGTTTGTTTGTTTAATTTTTTTAAAAAATAATATATTTTGGATTCTTTTTAATTGCCTTGAGTTTTTCAAGCATTTCAAAGTTTTCCCCAGCAATCATAAAGGTTACACACTTTTGTTTGCATGAGAATTTCAATTTTCATTTGAATCTTCTGATTGCAGTAGATGGAGTTTTAAAAACAAAAACAAAACAAAAAAATAAATAACTTCCCCTCCAAATATCACAAGACCTATAGTAAAATTGTCAGTGTTGGCAACACCAACTACCTTCATCAATCTCTCTCTATTTCTTAATAATGGCATCTAAGTAATTGGTATTGTACCTTTTCTAAGAACTTGTGTGCATCAATACAGTATAAGCATGATTAATCAAATCAGCTTAATTATAAATATTTGTTTTCACTTACAAGGAGTCTGGTGGCACCTTAAAGACTAACAGATTTATCTGGGCATAAGCTTTTGTGGGTTTTAAAAAAAAGTATTTGAAGATTCATGATGAACTTACTGTCTGTGAAATACAGCAACCCATCCATTTCTAGAAAGTCTTTATTTTCAGCAAAATCCCACTGGTTTTAATATTCTAGATCTGTCACCCCATAGTTACAAGAAAACTTCAGCCAAACCTTTTTATTTAGAATGGAGGGAAACTGTCAAACTTAAATACGATTGATGATAGTCTCTGATCTAAATCAGGTTTTCATCTCTGTGCAATTTGTGTGTTATAGAAAGTAAGTTACGTAGCTTTTCATTCTGGTGTGGCATGACCTAAAAGATTCCTGGGTCTAGTCATTGAAACTGGATACAGTGTACTCCTTTCTAATGCTAAAAGGTATTTTCCCTCTCCTATTGAGCCATCTTGTGGTTAATACCTGAAATGTACTCTTGAGGAGATCTTTTTATGCAACAGGATGGATAAAGTCAGCACCATGCTGACTAGGTTGTGGTAACTGTGACTACCCACTGAGCAGTTTTGCATCTGTCTTCAGCCATATCAATATCAGGCAATATCAAAAATTGCATCGGCAGTTCATTATGTGAAACTACCTTCCAAAATACCTACCTGCATGCACACACAGCACTTTGGACTTCATGACTTTGGTATTGTAGAGTCATGTGATATTTGTGTCATTACTATGACATAAAAATCAATTACTCTACTATTTACAGTTTTAAAAAATTGCAACCATTCCATTATTTCCCATAACATGTCCATAACACTTGCGGCTTTGCATTAAGATTGACTATAGTCAATGTCATACTTCAGGGATTCATCTGGTTACAAAAGGATTCTCCTCTCCCCCACCACTCATACTTGGTCATATATATTATAGATAGTGCTTGCCTTCTTCTGAAGCATCAGAGATTGGCCATCACTACAGATGGAAACCAGAGACGGTGCCCTGAGGGGTGAAGAGAGTCCTCTCTCTTATATGCCTGGTTGGTATGTCTTCTTCACATGCTCATGGTCAAACTGATTGTCAGATGTGGGGTAGGGAAGGAATTTTCTCCCAGCTCAGTTGGGAAGGACCTTGGTGGGTTTTCACCTTCTTCTGCAGCATGGGACATGGATCATCTAGACAGCTCACCTAAACAATTGCCTGTCATTACATGGACCTTGGACACTGGTGATATCTCAGTGTCTTCTGTTCTCTTAATGTGGCACACAATTTAGTCTCATGAGGACTGAAATGCTTTGGTGTAACTATAATCATTGGCTCAGTATAGGAAGATCGAGTGAAATTAAATTACCTGTAATAGAAAGGAGGTCAGACTAGATGATCTAATAGTCCCTTCTGGCCTTAAACACTATGAAGCCATGATACAGATAGATATATAAATAGCATGCACCATAAATTCTAAATCACAAAAAGGGTTAGTGCTCCTAGATGCTAGCTGGAAGAGGGAGCTAGATTCTATCCTACCCTTGCATCTTGTAACTCATTGCATATTTTATTAGGTGATAATGAGAACATAATCAAGGAAATTAATAATGTGTTAGAATATTAGATTTATATGGTACTCTTCATTCTGAAGTTCCCAAACACTTTAGAAGCCCATGGTCTATATACACAAAAGACTCACTCCAGCCCCTAAACCCTTCCTATTGAAATGCAGCCTGCTCTGGGATGGACAGGACAGCTTCTCAATAATTTACTGCAGTACTAAGCAATAGTTGAGGATATAAGTGAATCAGAATATCACACCTAACTGAAGCTGCAGGGAGGTTGGATAGACAGAATAAGGTTATCAAAACTGAAATTTGTCAAGGTCATCTGGTTTAAGAAGCTCCCTTACACCTGTAAAATGAATCCATAGAAAATTATCCTCTGGTTTTCATGTTTAACACAAAAGGACTTTGCTGGTCTCAAACTCACAATACTCCAGCTCCTAACAGAACATGTTCTGGGGTGCTTCTAGCCCTATTTCTAGACCAAAGAGGTTTGGATAGCCTACAGAGACTTTTCCTGAGCCCTCTTAAGTCAACAGAAGTCTTTCCAATATACTTGAAGGAGTTTTGGATCAATGCTTATCACTACTTTCAATACAAAATGGCTCTTCTGATCATTTGGGCTTCCATGTGCATTTTATAGACTCAGGTAGCATATTCTGTGGTTGTTTTAATTCCTCTGAATCACAATATTATCTTTTTTAGTTATGTAAAGCTGGCAGCCCAAATGCCAGCTCACGTCAAGGACTCATTGAACACTTACCAATCCAAAGCTGGAAATCGATCTTGCTTACCTATATTAGTAGATGCTAAGTTGATAAGAATGTGTTTAGAATTTATAAAATGCTTGTAGGATGCTGCATGTATTGATTTCACTGATAACCTATGTAGCCCCTGGTGTAAAGTTAAAATGAGTGTTTGAATTGTAAACTTCTGTAATTGTGTAGTTCATCAAAAAGGAAACAAAGCATTAATCAACGTAAAGGGCTTGTCTTGTATACAAGATGGGTCACTGAAGGCAAATGCGGTATTGTGTTGCATCAAGGGATGCAAAGAATCATCAAGGGAGAGATGGGTGGCAAGAGACAGGAGTGCTCAAGGGGAGTCTCTATAACTCCATTACAAGACTATTGTAGTACTTCTGGAATTGACATTTTTTGTTGGGGTGATGAAATCTAATTATAGAACATACAACCACTTTGGGGTGTCTGCTGTACTTTTTGACTATCTGCCCCGAGACTGGTACTCTTTGTTGTGAGCCACTTAAGACAGCATGACAAATATGTTTGTGTTTGCTTCTGTTATTACAAAAGGTTTAGTAAACAGAACATAAAGATATGCTTAGTGATTTTAACAATATATATGTGTGGGTTTTATGAGCATTTTTATACAAATGGCATAGCCTGAATGTTAATGGAGAATAATTTGTCTTCTTCTATGTTTGGCTAAAACACAAATATCGTGGCGTTACATATACTAGTCTTTATTCTGCAACATAAAATGATACATAAAACTACTGGAGGGGAAAAAAACCCAAGACAATATTAAAGAAAGTTTTAGAGAAATTCAATAAGCCCCTTAGGATAAATCCACAACACTTCGGATGATGCTGATAAGAGGCACAAGATGACTCTTGTGGCTGCTAATTAGACAGCAGTAAAATGACCAGACAGCAGGAAAACATACAGATGGCCCCTAACACATTTCAATAAAATTACCTAATAAAATAGATGAAGAAAAATCCACAGTTTGTTAAAATTTACTGATATTTTTTACCAATATTTTATTGCACATGCAAAACTAATTAGATATAACACATTAAAATGACTTCAGGAAAAAGCAAAAACATTATGGAAGATTAAGATCAATATTGTAATATAAAACCAATGTCAACCAAAGAATGATCATTTTATCTATATATGCTCTCGGTAGCTTGGCAGGAGATGTTTGTTTCATTATTACCTTAGACTGTAATGATTACTATTCAGTTTCATAATGGATACAGTTATTATTATTGTTTCTAATAAATCAGATGTTAAGGTGCAGAGAAGGAGTGGGTTACAGGATCAATGCCTAGGTTAGAACTGCCGGGAGGGGGCACTATTGTGTCATTCTGAAAATCAGATGTGTTGAGAGTTAGCTGAGCTATTTTAATTGATCGACTCTGTGTGTGTGTGTGCGTGTGTGTGTGTGTGTGTGTGTACATTTTCAATTCAATTTTCTCAATCTTTTTTGGACTAGCCATTACGAATTTGCTTAGCAACTGTTAGTCTCTTGCTCAGACAGAGTATATACAGCCAGTTCTATATTATTATGGGGTGTCTGCTTCAAATAAACAATCTTACCAAACCTGCATCCAAACCTCAGACCAGACCATTTTTTAGTTATTTAAATAATAATAATAACAACCCCCCCACACACACACACTTTTAGGTAGCCGCCTAGATTCCACCCTTCCCCCATATCATTTCTCACCTTCATACATATCGGCACTTCCAGTTTTCAACAAGAATCACAAGCCTCCGAACACCACACAAGAGGCTGTTTTTCACTGTATTTCACTGGCCCAACTAGAAACAAGAAAATTCAAAGATTCTCAGTAAACTTTGTCAACCCCTGAAGTTTGGGTGAGGTTCTGAACTCTTGGGTGCTTCTCTGAACTAATTTTTTTCATGTAAACACCCTCTACTACTGCAAAGCAGTTTCACCCAAAGTGCTTCCTCACTCGGTGTTTTATAGCCTGTGGGTCACAATGAATATTAGTGCTGCTATCAGTGATCCTTGGTCATGATTTTCCAAAGATATGAACTACTTTTATTTCTAAAAGGCCACAAATTGTGCAATTCATCTGAAGTTTGAGTAGATGGGAGCCTACGTAAATATCACATCTGGTAAAATAATGGGCTAGATTGTGGATGCTATGGAATAAGACTATTAGTATTCTGTGTTTACCAGTAATCATATTTGACTGCTTAGTAAAAGGACTTAAGTTCATTGCAAAATGTTTACAGGTTGCTCTGGGTGATCCCCGCTTGCTTTCCCCCTTTACAATTGACCTTTTTTGTTCACATAAAGACTCAGTTGTGTCAATAAAACAATCAGAGGGCTAAGAATTTCATTGCAGTATTACTGTAGCCTTTGCGAGCCTACTAGTAAGGGATGTGAGATATTTATTCCATTTTAGAAAACACATAAGGGTTCTTACACTTACACTGTAAAAACCTGATTCAAAATATTTTGAGTTTTCAAAATTGGGCTAGGAATCTTATGAGAATATGTTTTCTCACAAGACTTCCAGTCCACCTTGATTTTCTGGTCAGGCCACAATTAACATGAGACTCCTTATGGGATTTCCATGTTCTCCACATCCACTGAAGGTCGGACAAGAAATAACTGGCTTAATCTGAAGAAAGAGAGATTTAGGTTAGATGTTAGTGGGGAAAATTCTAACTATAGGGGTATTTATGAATCGAGCAGGCTTCCCAAGAAGGTTGTGGAATGCCTGACACTGGAGGCTTGTCAGTGATGGTCTCGATATACTTGGTCCTGCCTCAGTACAGGGAACTGGACTAGATGACCTCTTGAGGTCACTTCCAGCCCCATATTTCTATGATTCTGTAATTTTGGCACTTCAGCTGAAATAGGAAGTGAAAAAGCTCATGAAATGAAAACCTTAAAGTTACCCAAACTTTTTTCAAATCATAAAAGTTTGATTTAAGTTTGAGGGCAGAGATAGATGAGAATTTTTTTCCACCCAGAAACAAATTGAGACCCTACTACATGGACCCTTTTCTATGTGGATTTGTTTCTTTCCCAACAGTGAAGAAGTCAAGCTCAGATCAACTCAGAGCAACAGTGAAACTAAGGCAAAAAAAACAAGAAAAGAATTCTCTCTCTCTCTCTCTCTCTCTCTCTCTCTCTCTCTCTCTCTCTCTCACACACACACACACACACACACACGGTAATTTCAAAGCTGTTTCTATTTTTTAGTATGACTGAAATTTTTATCTAAATAGTTTTTGAAAAATTTCATTTGTCAACAGCCTGGTTTTTTTGCAAGAAATATAGTTTAAATGATTTTAAAATAGTTTTTAGTAAAGTTACAGAAAACTTTGAAATTCCCCATTTACACAATTTTCTGGTTCCTACTCCTCCAGCAAAGGTAAAAAACAATGACCGGTTTTCCCATTCCTACGTATTATTACCCATCCAACTGGACCCTCCATCACGAACCTGCCTGAGCAGTCTTCACTCCAGTGCCAAACTAATCTGGAAGGAAGGAGTGACTCCACAGTGAGGGCTGCATGCAGATGGCCATTACCAGATTTATCTTCTACCCCCTCAGTTCTGAAGGGATTTCACAGTAATATGAAGGTTCATGCAATAAGTCATTCCCCACCAATACCAAACCACACATAAACTAATGTAGTTAGCCATTCTCCATAATTGCCACTGGGTCCTGAACCAAAACCCACTGAGATTCATGGGATTTTGATCTGTTCATGGTACTGTTAAAACACAGTTTAGATAAATATGTAGTTAGCAAGCTCCTAGCACTGCCAGGATATCTGAGGTACATAGCACAGCACTTCCCACCAGACACCCTCACAACCACCCAATTTACACACCCTCATTTTTCTCCACCCACGCCCTTTCTACCTCTTCATTTGCTCCTCCCCCTAGTATCTTTCCTCAGCATGTTTGTGTCATGCACCTTCTCTGACTTCCTGTAACGGGTTGGGGACTTACCACCATGCGCCTCCTGCTGGACAGTCTGGTAATTAGCTCAGTTCATGGCAGAGCACCCTCCTTTGGTGGTATCCCATCCGTCTCTCGCTCTCGGTTGCCCTCCTTTGGTGTCTGGATGTGCGCTGCTTCTTGTGTGCGGTGTTCTCTTCAGGGCACTGCCCTCCGGCAGTACCCCCAAGTCCACACTCACCCCCTTCCGGGGGGTTCCGTATTCCTTCAGTCCCCTAGCTGCAGTGGCCATCCACCCCCAAGTCAAACCCCTTCTGGCAGGGGTCGGGTGTAGTCCATAGAGGCCACTTCAGCAGCCAGGTGCAATATAAGGCGAGAAGGGGGGGACCCAGGCCCACCCTCTTCTCTGGGTGCCGGCCCACGGACCCTTTGGCGGCAGCCATCTTGCCCTCCTTCTCTCCTCTAGCCCCTTTCACTCTCCTTGGGCAACTTCCCCTGCGGCCCCTCTGCACCGGATGGCCTCTCCCTCAGGCCCAGCAGCCTGGCAGGTAACCAAGTCAGAGTTCCCTTCTGCTCCCCTGGGCCTGCCCAGCACTGTGCTGTCCCTGGTGCTGCGGCTCCTCTCTCAGGAGCCAGACCTTGAAGGTCCAGGAGCGACTAACTGCCCCTCACCTGGGCAGCCTTCTTATAGTTCCTAGCCAGTCCCTGATTGGCTGGCTACAAGCTCAGCCCTTATTGGTCCGCAGTAGGCCCTTTTCTTATTGGCTGACAGCCTGTGCAGCCACTCTGGCCTACTCTTGCCCACTCTGTCAGGGGATTGGGGCAGCCGCCCCACTACACTTCCCCATATTGATATTAATGAAATGACCCCAGCGATCCACAAACTGCTGCAATGCCATACAGAAGTTCCCCTTTGTATTGATGTACTCTGTTGCAAAACTGGGATATGTGTGCCACCAATCGCCCCAGCACAGTTACAGAATTCCATTGCCACAAAGCCATCCATTATTTCATGCACGTATCCCAGTATTAGGATGAGATGAATGGCCCTGCAAATTTACATGAACGCAACCCCCATGGTTTCCAACTCCAAACCGATTCATGACTGACTGGTAGCAGTCTGGAAGTTGCCAGCTTCCACGGAGGAATCACCAGGCGCTTCTCTACTGAGAGTGCAGCTCTCATTTTGGTGTCCTTGCACCTCAAGATGAACTCCACACACTGTTCCAGGAAGGTGGCTTTGTGCATTCCAAAGTTCTGCAGCCACTGCTCGTTATCCCATACTTACATAACAATGCAATCCCACCACTTGGTGCTTGTTTCCTGAGACCAATAGTGATGGTCCACTATTAATGTGCAGCTGCTCCGTGAATGCCAAAAGTAATCTGGAATTGTTTCTTTCCATGGCATACAACAGGGCAGGCACCACGGATTCTTGTTCAGAAAATACTGCATGATCAGCTGTGTTGTGTTCCTAACACTTATCATAACACTAAAGAGCAGTGCTGGATCCATGATTTTAGGTAGAGAGAGCGGGTCCACGGTGTATAGGGGCTGCTGAAAAATGATGTGAAACATAGTCAGAAGCCCATTAATGATGCGACAGAAAAAACTTCATCATGGGACAGTGAGCCTGCAACCATGATTGTACTGTGATCTATTCCCACAACTATTAGCGGCACAAGGTGGCAAGTTTCATAGTGGGACAGCATGGTGCACTGCTCTTTCTGTCGATGCTAAAACACCAACTGTGGATGTGCTTCACCAAAACAGGGAGTGCTGTCGGAACATACACAAGTGATGTAACTATTGAAGTTTATGATCATCGGCATGATTTGTGTTGACCTAAGGCTATATCTACACTAGCACTTTTGTCAGTAAAACTTTTGCTGACCATCGGTGTGAAACCCCATGACATCCCTGACCGACAAAAGTGACAGTGTGGACAGTGCTTTGTTGGTGGAAAAGCATCACCCACTGACATAACTACTGTCACTCGTGGGTGGTGGTTTAATTATTCCAATGGGAGAGATCTTCCAAAAGGTGTGGGTTATGCTTACTTAAAGAATGGGGCAGTAAAAATTGATACTAATGTAACACTAGCAGACCTATGATAGCTCAGTGGTTTGAGCATTGGCCTGATAAACCTAAGGCTGTGAGGTCAATCCTTGAGGGGGCCATTTAGGGATATGGGGCAAAAATCTATTGGATGCTTTAATTGGGGATTGGCCTTGCTTTGCGCAGGCGGTTGAACGAGAGGATCTCCTGAGGTCCCGTCTAACCTTGATATTGTATTTTATGACCGTGGTTGTCAGCAGACAGGATTGAACCTGGAACCTAGAATGCAGGAGCCTCTATTGCATGAGCTAAAATCCAGCTCTCTGTTAGCTAATTCTGTAGAGCAGACTCATTAGTTTATCTCTCTAAGTGGTCTCAGGCCCACTAGATGGGACAGAACACCTCACTCAGGAGGTGTATGTGTTATGCTAATATTACAAAGATATCACCCTGATCATTGCATTTTGATGATGAGGGTAGACTTTGGTGATTAAATCAGAATGGAAAAACAGCTGATTGAAAGTTTAAATTTTAAAAAAATCAACTCAATTGCATTCCAATGAAGAAAGGAGAAACTACAAATGATAACTTCTATTATAAACCTTGTAAAAACTTAAAACTGATTAGTATTTGAAGTCTAATGGATTGCTCCAAAGCATCTTTATTATAATGTAACTTGCAGTTTTTGATTCCACATAACTCCTTCAATATCTCCAATTTTTTCCTCTTATAATATTCACAGCAGAAATAAAGAGATATCTGTCATTCATGAGAAATGAGTCTAGTTCTGAAAATGACATTGTTAGTCATGTCAACTTTGAATAGAAAGAGAGAAATAATAATTCAGAGGGGGGAAAGCCAGCATCAGAAGGAATGACTCAGACATATAAATACAGGGGGTTTCTATCTGTTTAGAATTTTAATGACAGTGGGTTTGGATAATGGAACTGATTGAAAATATGAAGCTGAATACAAATACAGTCAACAAAATATGGAAAAGTAACTAGACAACCTGTGACTTCGTGATCAACTGTTGAGTAAATTATTTAATCTCCTGCTTGCCTCCCCTCTTGCATTGACACAGGATGATTTTTCAAACTGTGGTTAAAAATTTAAGATGGGGCTCGGAAAAAATGCACTATGCAGGTTAAAGCTGCAATGTATTGGTTTTAACAGACACATCACAGACTCCCTAGCTCATGCATGACCTCAAGCTATCTTCCGTTAAACAATGAACGTAGCCTATGTTAGAATAACACAATTTAAAACTCAATTTCTTGAGCTCTCTCACAGTCAAGGTGATTCTGTTTCCAAGGTGTTTGTTCTTCAATCTTTTCTCTTCAGTGATATTGTTTTGACAAGGCCAACAAAAGTCAGCAGAGCTTGAGCTATTTCGCTGCAATCCAATATAATAAATTGTATTGTTTCCCTTTTCCACTTAGTAATTTGCAGAGAGGCAGAAATCTTCTTCCTAAAATCGCTCTCACTGGGCTGCATATTTAAATTGAGCCCAGTTTCATTTTTCATTCGGAGGCATGCAAGGTTCCAAACATAGAAAACATTTTATTTCTCCTGCACAGTTGGAGATCCAACATTAAGGGGACTCCACAATCCTCTGTGGTGGCTTAATGTAGGAGGTAATGTGGGTTACTCATAGGAGTATAGTTATACTTTTGACCATCACAACATCCAGTGACAGTAAGTTCCACAGGCTGACTGAGTGGTATATGAAGAAGTTCTTCCTTTGTTGTAAACCTGTTGCTAATCAATGTCATTGGGTGTCCCCAGTTCTTGTGTACAGTGAAGGAATAAATAACACTTCCCTATTCACTTTCTCCACCCCACATCTCTATAATAAACCACTTTGATAATTTCTCTTCTAAACTGAACAGTCCCAGTCTTTTTAATCTCTCCTCATATGGAAGCTGTTCCATACCCCTAATCATTTTTGTGGCACTTCTCTACACCTTTTCCAATCCTAATATATATTTTTAAGACAGGGCAACCAGAAATACAAACAGTATTGAAGGAGTGAGTGTACCATGGATGTATATAGTGGCATGCAATCTCTTCTAAGAGACATTCATTCACAATGCCCTTTCTGACCTCTTAATCCAAGAATACTGGGTTTATCAACCTCAGTAGTCAGATTTCAGCAATCCAACCAAGACAGGAAAGGGAAGAAGGACAATAGTTTATTTTAAAAAGCATTAATTATGGACTATGACTAAAAAAACCCCAAACCAATAATTATGAAACATCTGCAAACTAGTTGCAAATATAGGAGTAGAAATTTGGGTAGGATCCAATTTATAGTGGGTGGTCGATGACCAAAGTTCTGACATTACAGCAAATCATTTATACCCCGTTATTATATGATATATTTTTTCATATTATATTAGTTATTACATTTGAATGCCAGGGCAGGATTGTAGGGAGCTAGCTCAATGTAGAGAAGGGATTTACGTGCAGGGAGCCTGGGGGTTGGGATGGGCAGTGGGCAGGGGCTGTCTGTGCAGCCGCACAGGCAGGCTTGGTTTAAGCCAGCATGTGTGCGTGCTATGGGTGCTATGATCCCACCACTCAGTGCTTGTTTCCTGAGCTCAAAATCAGCATTCCACTGTGGTCAGCACTTCCGTTAATGCCACAAACATTCTCTTGTCGTAGCTACTACGTGTGGCGATATCAATGTCGAACACCTCTTGCTTTGTAGTTTAAAGAATAACTCCATTGCCATTCATGCCCTGTTAGTGAGAGTGAGCAGCATATTGGTCAATTGTGCGGGATCCATTCCTGAAGACCCAAGAGGCAGAGGGTGCGGTACACAAACCATTGAAAGATGGTGCCAAATGTGGATGGAAGCACAGGGATTACTGAGATGTGAAGCAATGCATCATGGGGCATTGGTACAGGACCCAGGATGCCCTGCGATCCCCTCCACCTTCCCACAACTCTTATCAGCAGAAGAGGAAGAGATGCTCTGTGGGATAGCTGCCCAGAGTGCAACACTCCAAATAGCCCTGCAAATGCTGTAAGTGTGAACATACTATTGCACAGGCAGCTGACAGTGTGAACACAGAACAGTGGTTTCCCTTCAGCGCTCTCTGAGCAGTGCTGTAACTGCCTGTGATGTAACACTGCAAGTGTAAACATGCCCTATTAGATTCAATTAAGACTGAATTGCAGTGTTTTTAATGATAAACTAGTGGGGAAATTGCTGACAAAGATTCCCGAGAAATTGTTTGAGATAATGATACTGGAAATTCTGTTTCAGCAAAATTTCAACCATTTTTGAATTTGAATTTGGCAGAAAACATTATATTAAAAAAGTTTCATCCTGTGTCTAGAAGGTTTTCAGGAGGATTTTTGGAGTCTCTTAAGACAGTCTCTGGGTGGGTTTTTTTGTCTTCGTTTTTTATTTTTAAAGATGTGATCCAGGATGAATAAGTTGTTGCATGTAATAATGAACTGTAAGTTTGTTGCTATCAAACTGGATTGAAGTGTGATACCCAACAAAAATGACTGTGGAGATTTTTTTGAAAATACCGTTCCTTGTGAGATACGTATTGTTGGAAATGAATTTCTCCAAAAAAGGCAGATAGAAAGAGAGAGAGGAAAAAATAAATATCAACAGTAAATAGCAGATGAAGACCTATTTCTTGCTGTACTACCCAAATCTGTCAGTTACAGTGTACATGGGAGAAGAGATAAAATGGCCTGAAGGTGACAAGTATCCAGACATCCAGCAGAGTATAAATTCACTGAAACACATGAAAGAGACACATAGAGACAGATTCTGCTGAGTTAACTCCCACCCCTATAAATCAGGGGTAACTCCATTGAAACTCACTGGAGTTACATCAACAGAATCGGGCCCACAACTCACAGAAATCTATGGAGATGGGATTTTTTGGAAGTTGTGTCCCACCTATGGCAGGAATAAGTTCTTTCCCATCATTTACTTCAGTATCTCTCAGAGAAATAGAAATAACAAAAGTTTAATAGAGTTAAAGAGAGAAACACATTTATGTAAGAGACATAGGAGATGCTGCTTTAGGCAACAGTCTGTGAACCTTTCACACTTAAGTCAATGGAGTACTCACGTGTGCATTAATACTCAATTTGGAAGATACACCCAGAGATGCATGAAACATGGTTGGGAAAGAAAGAGCAAGGGCTAAAAATATATGATGAAAACAAGGGACATAAGCTATGTCTGAGCACAAGGTGTCAGAGATGAAGCCATTGGTGAGACACAAACTAGAACCAAAAAGATGAAAGCGATGTGTCTGTTTCTTTCAATGGCAAATCATGTGCCTGTTTCAAAAGGGGCAACAGAATTGATTCAGTTCTGCTCCAGGACAGGGACAGGAAAAGTCAGGATTTAAGAAAGTCTTACTGGGGCAGTGAATCCATGTGCATTGCTGCACAGGAAGAGGCTTAGCAATGGTAGGTCAAAGTCAAAATTGTAGATGGGGAATTGTACTTAACCGTAGCTCTCTGTGCACTCATTTTTTAAGGGCACTTTGTAAAATGCCCCTCAGAGTACTCTGCCTGACAAGCTGCTCAGTTAATTCTTCAGCTCCTTCTTCAAAGACACCCGCGCCATTATAACTTATACAGCCATATACCACAGTATTGATCCTTCATCTGGAAGAGCTCCTCCCAAGGCACAGTGGGGAGGATTTTCCAAAGTGACTAAGAGGGTTAGGAGCACAAGTGTCACTGAAAGTCATTGTCACATGTGTTCCCCATTCATTTTTTAGGCATTTGTGAAAATCCCGTCCAATGCATCCTGCAAGTCCTGTGAGCTATCCCATAGAAGTACGATTTTTCCGAAAGTAATGACATTAACCAAATCTTGAAGTAAGTACAGGCTGAATGCTTCAGGTGTAGGATGTTCTGATTATACTCTTCCCAGGTGCTACATTCAGTTTTAAAATATTTTTTAAGCATTATGGAGTGATAAACTAGCAAATAAAAAGATCTCAGGAAAGAAAGGTTGTGAGTATGGAACATAAAACTCAGTAACAGATGGCACACAGTAAGTTATAAACTGCCTTAAAAACACCGATCTAACATACAACAAACTTTTCAGGCCTCGCGACTGGATAAGGAAAGCAATTAATTCTCAGCAGAGAGTAATTTTTATACATGTCACAGTATGCAGGTGACATTAAAGAATGGTGAATAATTTAAACTTAAATCTGGACTACGGCTAGATAAGTTTGAAAATAGAAAGTATACATAGAAAAATGCATGGCTTATTCCATTTCTCATCATGCATCTTATTTTAAATGTAACAATCCTTATATGACCATAGCAGGACTAAACAAAATGCTTATGGGAAGAACATTATAATACATTCATTAATTCAAAAGTATTCCTCCAATACATTTAATTATATAGCAGTCATCAGTTCAATCTTGCATGGTTCTGTTTGCTGAAGTGTAATGTAATCTGTCTCTTTAAGTGTTTTTGAACATAAAAGATAAAGTTCATAAAATTATAAGAATGGGCCTATCTAGTGCAGAATTCTAACTCTAACATAAGCAAATGTTGGGAACCTCAGGGGGGAAAGCATTAACAACCAGATACTGCACCTAATTGTTTAATAATACACCACAAAAATAAACTTCTTGTTGACCGGAGATTATGATCAGTTTATTTTCTCAGTCGTTAGAACTGATGTATTGTAGCCCCGTTGATGGCTTGCACTGCCTTTCCTGCTGAATGTTCACTTGGAGAGAGAGGGCCCAACTATCCTTCTTACAAATTCAGTGGATTAGATGTCAATCTCTATTAGATTGGTATATTTACAGAGTGACTCCACTAAAATATATGGAGTTACTCTGCCTTTAAGTTGCATAAATGCAATCAAAATCAGGCCCGGTGATTTTATATTTCCTTTGAAGTTAACCTTTCACCCCCACACACAGTAAAAGCAAAACATATATTGAAGGTAACTGCTAGTGTCAATGGGCACTACCTTTGACATTTTATGTATATAGCATCTTTGATCTAAAGGGCTAGGTAAGGGCAAGTGAGGGACACAACAATAGAATAACAAACAAATCGGCAAGTGGCAGTCCCTAATAAGAAGAAACTATTGGGCTTGCAAAGGAAGGAAGAGGAGAAGAGCTATCAAATGGTGCTTAGAACATGGTAGCATTGAAAAAAGTTAATAGATGGAATTTAAAACAAAGGGAGAGATTTCCAAAGGAGAGGGGAAGAAGAGAAAAGTTAGAGATTTCTCTTGGAAAGGCTGATATTATGGGTAGGGTTGCCAACTTTGGTTGGATGAATTCCTGGAGGTTTCATCACACGACATAATCATTCTTTAAAGATTAATCTTTAATGCCTGGAGACTCCAGGACAACCCTGAAGGGTTGGCAGCCCTACCTTTGGGATGGAGTCAGGAGGTCATCCATTTTGAAAAGACGCCATAGTTCCTACCCCTGCAGTACCACTTAGGACATAATCCAGAACTTTCATTACCACATTCATTCTGCACCACTTCAGTTATCAAAAGGCAAATCAGATGTTGCCAAAGAGAAATAATTGTCTTGGCAGGAAGGAAATTTGTAAACTGAATATTTGTATTTTATATGGTGTGCTTTAGTGAGATTAGTGAGCATTAGCTACTGGCAATGCAAGAAAGCCATGAATTTCTCAGGATACACGAGCAAGAGAACCTGCCATTCTCCATTACTGTACCTGCAAGTTATCTGCGGTAGCTACCAGGGAGAAACTGTCAATCAATTCTACTGCAAGGATGAAAGAGTAGATGGTACAGTTTAATTTTATTATGGAAATTGATTTGCATCTTTTATATTTCTTGATTGAAATCTCTCCAGGTAATGGCATTGAAGAATACTCATAAAACTGCCATGACTGTGGTAATAACTATTATTATGATCAAATTTAATAAAAAAATGTGCCTGCAAGATGGCGGATATGAATAATTCATGTACAGTGTTGCTTAAAATGTGATAGAGGAAAAGACTTGTAGGAAAATTCTTAATGTATCCAGACAGGGATGATAATTGGTTTTTGCAACTAAATGAGTACTTCATGTACAAGACAACACTAACAAGACAGGAGAAGAAATCTACACTTTGGGAAGAGAGTTTCATTTATCTGGTTACAGCAGAATATAAATGGTTTTCTTTAACGGAATTGACAGAAAATACATAGCCTGGTAATAATTAGTTTTATTTGTGGCTACAAAACAACATAAGAGACACAGTAACAGCTTTTCAATATGTGATAACATATGTACTGTGTGTCCATATGTCCCCCAACGATGCTATTAATCAAATAATTTGTACACATACTAGATCTGTTCAAATATTATTTTTTACTGAAAATCAAGAGCAGGAGGCCTGCATATGGAGAAATGTTTCACAGTGGCAGTTTATTTAATTTAGTTTGATTTCTCTTAAGTATACAGTGCTGATCAGCTTGTGTTTCCTGCTTCTATTGCCCACCATCTGGTGGAAAAGACATGCAATAGCATAGCAGGGTACAGAATAGGAAGGAAATATTATGGTGGTAAAGTTTAATTCTCCAGTGAACTCTTGATCTGTGATGCAAATTCTGGCAATAAAAAGTCTCTTTTAAAATGGACCCTCTAGTCATACCCCAGTGAATGGTTTTGCTGGGCTTGTGATCAGGCATTTGTCTTCAGACTACTGCTGCCTCAATCCTTCATATGTGAATGTGTGCCTATGTTTTACTCAAGCAGGAGAAACCTCAAAATAAGTAATTTACCAAAACTCTACACAGTAGCAATGGCCAAAATTGTCAAGCTTGGGTGGCTAAAGTCAGCCACCTATATCCAGTTAGCTTGTTTTTTTAAAAGACGCACAGCTCCCAATGAATTGGTTAGGGTATAAATATGGATCCAGGTACCCAAGTTTGAAAACTGGGGTAAATACTGCTGACATATGACAATGTGAAATAATCACAGAATTCATTGTTTGCTTCAAACTCCGATCAAAGGACTTTATTAGTATAATGAACCAGGATGATTCTTAAAGTCTGTCTCAGCACAGCCAACCTTCTACAGCTCCTCTCCTGCATGGCTTCCTATTACAATTTAAAGAAGCATGCATTAAATTTCTTGCTAGTTCCTTTCACAAGATTTCTTTGAGTTCTTGAAGTTTCATTTTTTTGAGCTGTAGCGGGGTGGCTACCCTGCTCCTAAAAGAGAAGGCTTAAAGCAGCCCAGCAGAGGGCTACGAAAGCGAAAGCAGCTGGGTGGAGCAGCCACAGCTTTGACTGGGTCAATTAGGACCCAGCTGGCCTTGATAAAAGGCTCAGAGTTTAGTGCAGAGAGAGTCTCCTCCTCTAGCTGTGGAGGCAGACTGGCCTGGCTGCTGGGGAAGTTTGAGAAGGTACCTGGAGTGGAGCAGGGCTGGGGGGAAGGGCCAGAGGAGTGGGAGAGCTCCAGACTGGCAACTCCCCAGGCTGCATGGCCTAGTCTGTGGCCAAGAAGGGGTACTGAGGTTGCAGGGGGCAGCCCACGGGTAGGCCAAGGCAGCAGGCCAAACTCTCCTTGGCTGTGATAACTGGTGTTGTGAGGTACTTTGGATTTTGCGAGACAAGGCACACACACGTGGTTGTAGAAAGTAGATGAGTTTATTGGAAGGCCTGGTCCCTCGAATAGGCGCTGAGGGGCTTGATTCTGATCAGCGCGACCGCAGAAAGGGGTACCTAGCACTTCAGAGCTATTGCTAGGTTGGAAGAGCTCACAGACAACCCACAGGTGTGGGTTTAAGTACACTCACACATTTGCATTTTATACATACTCATGTCTCATTTGCAAGCAACAAGCGGATTGGTTACATGCTGTCTTGCCTCAGTTTCTTTATTTAGTTTCCCACGCATTCATTCTCACACAGATGGGGTAAACACTCACACAGCTGGGAACGGTTCCGTTCCCGAACACACAGATAGCAGAAGCTCAAGGCTGTTCTCACATCGATACCATCATTATGCACTCTCCTGGAGTTGACTCAGAAGCGTAACTGCGCCTTCTAGTGGTTGCTCGTCACAATGTCTTCCGGTCTTAACATCCCTCCCCACGCTTCTGACGAGACTCCAGGGAACAAGAGGGCAACACAGACAATGGGGGCACTGAGTACCAAGGTGCCCCCTCTCTCCTACACACACACAAGGAAAGGGAGGGTGAAGGAGACAAGCATCAGAGGCACCTGAGGCCTCCCCTGACTCCTGGCCTCTTACCCAGACACACACAAAGCTAACTACAAAACAACACAAATACTCAAAGCTAACACTAGCTCCTCCCTTCCTCCATCGTTTTTAGATGACTATAGCTCCTGCTTCCGTCTTGGAGCAGTCCATTAGACACTGGCCAGGCACGGGGGGGAGGAGGGGGAGAGCGGCCTCCGCAACCGCTGTTGCTTCGCTTTGCACCTGTGAAAGGAGGCGAACAAGCACAGATTACAAAGCGGTCTCTGCCTCCCAAGTGGGGGGAGGCAGCCGTCTGGTTCCCATAGGCCACAGCATCCAGCATCTCATCTCTGCTGTACCCGTCCAGGGAGTCAAGGGTTAACTCTGCAAACAAGAAGACAAACAAAAAACAAGGCAGGCCACCGGCAGCACACCCTGGCGTTGGCCAGCCAGAGGTGTGCGGTCGTGCCCACATCCAGAGAGCCTGGCCCGGACTCAACAATTGGACCAGGCCCTCCTGCACAGTGTCTATCTCGTCTGGCAGCTGATGTACTTGCATTCACACGCCGTTCGGCTCTGAGCTCTGCCACGCTGACTCTTGGCAAGGACCATGCAGGCCAGGGCGAGACTCCGGCCCTGTGCCTCCATGGGTGCTCCTCTGTTTGTATTTTGGCGCTTGCCTACATGGATTCTAACTGCCGGAGGGTAGAAGCCAGTCCACCCACACGCTTGTCTGCTGCTAGGCACAGGAAACACTACAAGGACATCACAAAAACATTTGGTTAGACAATGCCAGGAGGCCGTCTGGGGGCGGTCCTCCTGGTCTGGCAACATTACAGCTCAGCCTTCTCCCGTGGCAAGGATGGTCTCGGCCTTGGCTTCCTTCTCAGGAGGGATCTACCAGATACTGGCCAGGGGAACGCTTTCCAAGGTCGCTGTCTCTTCGCCTTACACTTATAATAGGGGGGAAGAGCGAACACAGATTACAAAGAACAACCCTCGCCTCCCACTGGAGGGAAGTGCTAGTCTGGTTCTCACAGCACCGAGTGTTTCATTTCTGCTGTGCCAGTACGGAGGTAAAAGGTCAGTCCCTCCATTCAGGAGGGCAGTAAAATCAGGTGGGTGGCCGGCAATGTACTGTGGCGTGAGCCGGCCAGGGGTGTGTGGTCGCACCTGTGTCCAGAGCACCGGGCTCGGGCGCAACAAGGCGGATCTGATTCTGCGTGGTGTCCAGCTCCCCTGGCACCTGCTGTAACCGCATGCACAAGCAGACCGATGGCGAGATCTGCAGGGCCGAGCGTTGGTACGAAGTATGTGGGCTCACAAAATGGTTATTCAACAACCACACTGCTCTCTTAAGAACACTAGACCACTCTCTCAAAGTCATAGAAGGTGTCAACCGCCTGATTTGGTCTTTGAACAGGCTATTCATGTACTCAATCAAACCACTCACTGTGGAGGAATACGGAAGGTGGTAAAGCCACTCGATGTTGGCATCTGCGGCACAATCCCGCACACTTTGGGCGGTGAAGTTGGTGCTCTGGTCACTCTGGATACACTGCGGGGCACCATACCGCTGCATCAGGCGGTCAAGGGCCGTCACAGTAGTGGCAGCGCTGACAGAGGCACTGGGTGCCACAAACAACAAGTCCATATACGTGTCCACAGCAGTGAGAACATACAGGTGTTTTCTCTCTGGGGGCAGGGGACCAATGCAGTCCACCTGCCAGTCTTGACAAGGCGCAGTCGCCCGACTGATGTGGCTCTCCGGGCCTGGGAGGGCCATGGGTGTGAGGCATGGGCTCCTGGCGCAATTGAGGCGGGCAATGTGACAGCAGGAGAATGGCAGCTGAAGGCCCTTCTCTCGTCTATATAGCTGCACGGCTAGGGCTCTTCGGCGCCCTGCTTCTGCGTGTACTCTTTATGCTAGGACCAGGAACAGCTCTATTGCCATGGCATTTGCTTCTGCATTCCAGTGGGCTTCTTGGGTGTTAGCCTTGGAGTGGGTATCTACGTGCCGCAAGGCCGGGGAGGCTGCTCGTGTGTAGGCCCGCAGCTGTTTCCAGAGGGCCACACTCTAGATGGGGCAGTCCGCGAGCTGTCAGTTCTTGGCTTCTCATGTCGCTATCCATGTTCACAGCTTCTTGTAAACTACCTAGCTGTCCGTCTACAAGTAGGCTTCGGGGGGGGGGGCGCGGCGTAGGCTTCCAGGGCCGACGCTGCTCCACAGAGCTTGGCCCATCGGCTTGAGCCCCCCATGCTTCAACTCAGTATGATGTCTTCAGTGTAGGGTGCGTAGACAACAGCTCTCTACTATCACACCCCATGGTTGGTGTACAAGGCGGAGCCGTCAATGAACTAGATGTGCGGCTGCTCACTGGCCGCCCAGGCCCCGGGCTTTAGAGCCTCCGTCACCGGAGGTGGGGACACTGGTGGGTCGCTTTCAGGTAGCTCATCTGCGAGGGCTGGAGCATGCTCAAAGGTGATCGTCTCTACAGCAGAGCATGGGGTGTGGAGATGGCTGCTTTGCCTAGCAGCATGTGCTGCTGCTGATAGTGCTTCTATTTGAACAGGGTTGCTGCTTGGGCCACCCCTGTCTGCTCCTGGGTGGCCTCTGCCCGGGCCCAGCTGCTTCGGAGAATCGGTGTCCGGACAATCACAGGGGCAGGCCCGATCACTTGCTGCTATAGGCCTCAGGAGGCCACGTCAGCTACAGTAGTTACTTCCAGTTCAAAAGGGCCCCTCCCGGGGGGGGGGGAGGGGCATGGAGGCAAATGTGTGGTCAGTGCCTCCTTGGTCAAATCAAAAAGCTTGTCGGTGGTGGGCCTGCCACTGCCAGGGGGTGGCCCTGCACACCAAGGCTTGGAAAGGGTGCGTCACAAAGGCTAGGTGGGGGATGATGAAGGCATGCCAGAAACCCACAAGGCTCAGGTAAACTTGTAGCTCCTTCTTGTCCTGGGACACAGGGTAACTCCGTACAGTGTGGTACACTTTCGGGGGAATCTGGCACTTTGGCCCCATCCAGAGGCTTCTCGGAGACACTATAGTGCAGGCAGGCCCCTGGATCTTCTTGGGGTTTAGGGCCCAGCCCTGCTTCTCGAGTCCCTCCGTGACTTGGTACAGCACCTCAGTGCCCTCCCCCGTGAGGGCCCGAGGGCATGACATCATCAAGGTATAAACACAAGTGTGTGCCTGCCGGCAGGACCACACCAACAAAATCTACTTTCTTTTAGCTCTGTCTTTAAAATCAGACTGCTTTCTGCTTCTCCCCCCTCCATCTTCCCCCTCCCTTCGCTGAGGGAGGAGGGGCTTGGATGGGCACACACAGCTGGACTTACTGGGCAGCCTGCCAGCACCTGGGCCAACTGCCAACTGATAGTTTATTGGCCGTTGGCCCAAACTTTTAAAGGTATAACACATTTTAAAAACACAATATGATTCTCTCAACTTAATACAAACGTGGCTTTTTGACAAAAAGCCATTTCTATAACAAACTCTCAATTCAACTTGCAATACACCTCCCCTCCCCCCCCCACATGGGGGGGGGGAATCAATCTCCTCACTCTTCAAGTCTGAGGAGAAATCTCAGATGCTACCCTCCTCAGATCCCAGGGTCTCAACAAGCTACTGTAGCCACCCTGACCTGGGCATGTAGAACGGGCTTTTGCCCCTGCCTTCCTGGCATCTGCTGACAACATGCTACTAGTACTTCACAGTGGCCTGCGAGGGCCTCTACTCTCTCTGCTTGCGAGATAAACACTTCCTGCGCTCCAGCTCGCGCCTTTACTTGTGCTTCTAGAACGGGCTTTCGCCCCTGCTTTCCCGGCGTCTGCTGACAACATGCTACTAGTACCTCACAGCAGCCTGTGAGGGCCTCTACCCTCTCCGCCTGTGAGATAACTACTTCCTGCGCTCCAGCCCGCGCCTCTGCTTGCGCTAAACATTCCTGCATTATCTCTTCTAAGAGCTTCTGCACTCTCAGTAGCTCTCTGTCCTGGACACGGAACAGGATTAAACACAGCCACGCCAACTCACCTATAGCGCGCCGCTCTGTCCCAGACTGCCGGCTCATTCGGTGTAACCCCGCTACAAGCTGCTCTGGGATACCGGCCACCATGCATGCCACAGGCCCCCATCGCTCCGCAGGGGGCCATCCAGGCATGCGCTGCAGGGCCAGCGGTTGCTGCCCTGCTACTTTAACCTTCGACTACAGAGGCATTATCCCGGCAAAATCCTGTTCGTGACGCCAAAATGTTGTGAGGTACTTTGGATTTTGCGAGACAAGGCACACACACGTGGTTGTAGAAAGTAGATGAGTTTATTGGAAGGCCTGGTCCCTCGAATAGGCGCTGAGGGGCTTGATTCTGATCAGCGCGACTGCAGAAAGGGGTACCTAGCACTTCAGAGCCATTGCTAGGTTGGAAGAGCTCACAGACAACCCACAGGTGTGGGTTTAAGTACACTCACACATTTGCATCTCATACATACTCATGTCTCATTTGCAAGCAACAAGCTGATTGGTTACATGCTGTCTTGCCTCAGTTTCTTTATTTAGTTTCCCACGCATTCATTCTCACACAGACTTGGTAAACACTCACACAGCTGGGAACGGTTCCGTTCCCAAACACACAGATAGCAGAAGCTCAAGGCTGTTCTCACATCGATACCATCATTATGCACTCTCCTGGAGTTGACTCAGAAGCGTAACTGCGCCTTCTAGTGGTTGCTCGTCACAATGTCTTCCAGTCTTAACAACTGGCTTATACAGACTGCAGTTGGCCCCAGTGAAAGGGGGCTTGATGGTGACTGGCAGCAGCCCATAGGCTGAGGCAAGGTGAGGATAGAGGGTGGGGGAACTGCCAGAGGGCAGCACCCCAGGTAAAAGGGCATCAGGGGCCAGGAGGGACACGGGGCCAGCGGGAAGCGGAACATCGGCCTTCAGAGGGTGCTCCGGAGGCTAGAATGCTAATTTCTAAATGGCCAGCAGGAGGTGCCACAGGGGTAAGTCGTTGCTCCGTTACATGAGCCCATAAACTTTTGTAGGACATTTTGTGGAACTCACTCCCAGCTTGAAATTTCTTACACTCACATTTTCACAAACTCAAAAATTCCTGTTGTACAGCCATGACAGCCACATAGAGCAATTTTAGAATCTGGTGAGAAGATGCAGAGGAGGAAGGACAGAGAAACGCCAATAGTCACATGCATACTTGTCACATAGTACATTTAAAAAACAACAGAACTCTCCCATTGACAAAACATGTAAATTTCCCAGTTAAGCAAAAATCAGGAAAATTAAAGCTAAGCTTGACTTAACTGCTGTTTTGTGCCTATGCACAAATTATGTGATCTGACAATGTTTCCCAAATACTACTATACAATTTTATCCCGTAATCTTTTACTACTGACTGATAACATACGGTACTGTATTACAGTCGTGCAGACAACTTAATTCCCCCACCCTTCAGATCACAAAAGGGAACTTTGGGGAGGGGTGCCTAATTTCCTTAAGTATCTATTAATTCAGAATTGTAAATGCTGGAATCAACCTGCTAACTACAGACTTGGAAACAAAGAGTTAGGATGGTATAAAACCCTCAGTTTTTTGGAGACTATCCTCTTTCACCAGAAACTATCTTGAACAGAATAGCTGCTGGACTGCAAGGCTAGGTATGCTGCTTGTTTTTAACTTTGAAAATATATATTACATGATGTCACTTTTTGTTCATGCTGTCCTTACTAAATAATGGTACCTATCTTTATTGCATGGAAATAGCAACTTTGAGCTGCTTTTCACCAGGGCCAGGTAAAACCTCATTTTTATCTGTAGTTGTGCTTAATACTGTTAAATTAAAACACATCGGGTATAACACAGATTGAATGGGGTTTGATGCATTTGGGGAATAATACTAACTAAAAATTTTAGTTGTTCTTTAATCGAAAGGCCCAAGTACACATGGGGGAAAACAGAATAATCACATGCCACGTGCATTCTTTACCCTAGGGTGGAAGGTAACAGTCTTCAATTGGCTTTTAAAAGCGTGTGTGTGTTTTAAAATGTTTTGTAATTAGTTTTAAGGTTTAAATTGTGAGTTAGGGGTCTGTACAAGACATAGGTGTAGGTTATGGGTTTTTTAAGTATATAGTTGCAAATAGATTATTTGGTTTGTTTCAAACTAATGGGTTTTTTTACTTTGCAAAATGTGATGTGTGTTTTTTTTAAAAGGGTCATTTTAAAATTAGTTTTAACTTAATAATGTTTAATATTTAATTGTTGGCGAATCAGGGGGACTATACTCGAGATAAGTGTGGTTTTTTTTAAAGTATTTGGTTGAAAACTGTTGGTTTGGTGTGTGTTTAAAACTGCTGGGTTTTTTTGTGTGATTCAGTGGGCCTATGCTACAGATAAGTGTTTGGGGTTTTACAGTATTTTGTTTCAAAACATTCTAGTTTTTACTTTTCAAAATGTGTTGTGTTTTTAAAATGGGTTGTTTTAGAATCAGTTGCTGATGACTTAGAGGGCCCATGCAAGACATAATTATGATGAGGAATTTTAAAAGAATTTTATTGTGCACTTTGTTTTGGGGTGCATTGTGGAAACATGCTTGTATTAAAAATGTCTAGGTTCTAGAGAAACACTACTGGTAGAAATAAACCAAAATCTGTGTGTGTTGTACAGCCTGAAATTCATTATTTTGTTTTAAAGCTATGACTTTTTAATAGCACTATTGATTAATCACAGTTAACTCACATGATTAACTCAAAAAATTAATCACTCTTAATCACACTGTTAAACAATAGAATACCAACTGAAATGTATTTAAATATTTTTGGATGTTTTTCTATATTTTCAAATATATTGATTACTATTACAACACAGAATACAAAGTTTACAATGCTCACTTTTTATTTTTATTACAAATATTTGCACTGTAAAAATGATAAAAGAAATTGTATTTTTCAATTCACCTCATGCAATCAAAAACAAACCAATGAAAACTTTAGAGCCTACGAGCCCACTCAGTCCTACTTTTTGTTCAGCCAATCACTAAGACAAACAAGTTTGCTTACATTTATGGGAGATACTGCTGCCAGCTTATTTACAATGTCACCTGATATTGAGAACAGGCATTCTCATGACACATTTGTAGCCAGCATCGCAAGGTATATAAGTGCTAGATATGCTAAACATTCATATGCCCCTTCATGCTTCAGCCACCATTCCAGACAACATGTTTTCATGCTGATGATGCTCATTAAAAAAACCAAAACATTAATTACATTGGGGGAGAATTTTATGTCCCCTGCTCTGTTTTACCCGCATTCTGCAATATATTTCATGTTATAGCAGTCTTGAATGATGACCCAACACATGTTCATTTTTAAGAACACTTTCACAGCAGATTTGACAAAACACAAAGAAGGTAATAATGTGAGATTTCTAAAAATAGCTACACTACTTGACCCAAGGTTTAAGAATCTGAAGTGCCATCCAAAGCCTGAGTGATATGGAGCATGCTTTCAGAAGACTTAAAAGAGAAACACTCAGATGCAGAAACTACAGAATCCAAACCAAAATAAATCAACCTTCTGCTTATGGCATCTGACTCATGATGAAAGTGAACATGCGTTGGTCCCTTTTGTTTTAGATCATTATCAAGCAGAACCCATCATCAGCATGGATGCATGTTCTCTGGAATGGTGGTTGACGCATCAATGGGCATACAAATCTTTAGTACATCTGGCAAAAATATCTTGAAATGCCAGCGAGAACAGTGCCATGAGAACACATTTGAAGCAAGAAGCGGGCAGCATGATCTCCTGCAAATGTAAACAAACTTATTTGTCTGAGTAACTGGCTGAACAAGAAGTAGACTGAGTGGACTTGTAGGCTGTAAAGTTTTACATGGTTTTATTTTTGAATTCAGTGTTTTTGTATAATTCTACATTTATAAGTTCAACTTTCATACTAAGAAATTGCACTAATATTGTATTAGGTGAATTGAAAAAAAACTATTTCTTTTGTGTTTTTACAGTACAAATATAAAGTGAGCACTGTACACTGTATTCTGTGTAACTGAAATCAATAAATTTGAAAAATGTAGAAAATGTCCAAAAAATGTAAATATATGTTATTCTATTATTGTTTAACAGCACAATTAATCACACGATTATTGTAATACAACACTGTAGAGTGAGTTATCAGCCATGGGGACTGAACCTTGAACTTCTGGACATCAGAGCATGCTTCTCTACTGCTTGAGCTAAAATATCTGTGGACATCAGAGCATGCTTTTCTACTGCTTGAGCTAAAAACCCCTCTGCTGTTAACTAAACCTGTAGCAGTGCTTCCAGCAGGGCACATCCCCTCTCAGGGATGGGGACTGACCTGTACCTGGATGGGACAGGAAGGAAGGTGGGGCTGAGTGTTGCATGGAGTTGGCAGGTGGGGTGCTGGGGCCAGAGGCTGCAGTATGGATGGCTCCACAGGGATTGACAGTGGGTAATATGTCAAAAAAAGATTGGGGCACCTCTGGTCCCAGACACCATTATAGGGGGACAAAATAGATTTGGGTTGCAAGGACACAGAAAAGAAATGGTAGCATTGCTTTGAAGTGCTGATGCCTTAGTTTTAATGTGTTAAGCATTTAAGTATAAAATATAGGTTGCGTTGACAAAGTTTCTCTATCGTCAGTTTCCATGACAACAAATGTTAGCCGATTATACTGTCTCACCTAGGATGGTTGCCAAGATTGTGACCTATTTGTTCTAATCTTTTTTGTCTAAAGGGCCTGGCAATGCTACCTGTAACACAGCTGATAGGATATTATATTAGTTTAGAGAGTCTTTAAACTTGAAAGGAACCCTGTATGTCAAAATAATGAAAATCCTTATAACTGTTTGGAAAGAAAAAATGCAATTCACAAAATAGAGCATGGGTAAAGTGGGGAGGAACTGGACACCTAAATGAGTAGAGAGTAGATATAGAGTCTTTCAGCTCTAGCTCAATGATCAAATTCAGCCCTGGTCATTAAGCATCACTATTAGCTGATGGCTATTGGGTGATTTACGTGAAGTGTAGCTTCATTCCAGTTCCTAGTGAACATATTGTGAAAGCTGCCTGTAGCAGGGCGGCGACTCACCCCTGCGGCGCCTCCTGCTGGTCCGTCCTGGAATTAGCTCAGTCCAGCCACCGGAGCGCCCTCTGCAGGCCGATGTCCGGCTTGCTGCTGGCCCAGAGTCCCTCCCTGGACCCCGGTGCCCTCTTCCCTTGGGTGCTGCACCCCTGCAGTACCCCGTCAAGTCTTAGGGTCTCCCCTCCCTGGGGAACCCTCCACCCCCTATCCCCACCTTGCCTCAGTCTAGGAAACTGCCAGTCGCCACTTGCCCCCGCTCACTGGGGCAGACTGCAGTATCATTGCCACTCATCACCAGCAAGGAGGGTTTGGCCTGCTGCCTCTAGAGCCATGGGCTGCCCCCTGCAACCCCAGTACCCTTTTGTTGGGCCTTCCCCTAGGACCTGCAGCCTGGGGGGCTCCAGGCCAGAGCTTCCCCAGCTCCTCTTGCCTAGCCCCAGCCCTGCACTACTCTAGGTACCTACTCAAGCGCTCAGCAGCCAGGCCTGTGTGCCTCTGGAAACAGAGGAGACTTTCTTCCTCTGTGCACCAAACTGAGCCCTTTTATCAGGGCCAGCTGGGCCTTAATTGAACCAGCCACAGCTGTGGCTGCTCAGCCAATCAGGCTGGAGCTTGCTTGCTCCCAGCCACAACCCTTTCTTGGGTTGCTTTAAGCCCTTTTTCCCAAAGTAGGGCAGCCACCTCACTACACTGCCAGTAAAACTAGCACTAATTGGTACCCTTATTATGAGTAAAGAAGCCAAGGACTGAATGAATAACCTTCCAGTGCAAGAGACGATCTCGCCAAGGCAGAGTTGAAGCACACCAAGGGGTTGCTGAGGGCAATGCTGTTGCCCAAGTTACCCCTTTTTTGTGCATTCACTTCTTCCTGTCAAGGCTGTCGACACTTTTCATAAGCACAGAATTAATTCATTTAAAAACAGTGGAAAAGCCCAGCGGGACAATAGCAGGTGACATTAGTCTTTTCCCACTTAAGTTTTCTTTGACTGCCACGTCCCCAATTCTCAAATAAAATGCTCTTCAGATAGTGTCACAAAAACCGGTTTCTAGGGTGAACAAAATGGGTGAACGAGGAATCTGGCAGCCTAAAAATACTGTATCAGGTTGCAAAATACCTCACAAAATACATGCTTCTGATGATGTCTTAGAAGAAGTGACAGGTAACACCAATGCAGGAATAGGGTGCTGGGATGGTGTACAATCCTGTGCCATCTCCATCCTGTGATGTTGCATGCTTAATTGACTGAAGTTCATTGCAATTCCAAGCAACCTTCAGGCTCACTGTGTTCAGCCAGGTTTGTTCTGGTCTGAAACGATTTCTTACTGCTCATGAAATGTAACATTTTAATGATCGTTTAATTTTTCTGATACAGCAGTTCCCATAGGTTTGACCAAGATCAGGGCCCCATTGTTCTACATGTTGAACAAACAGATCAAGACTATTTACTTGTTCTACTCAGGCAGCAATCAAGTGGTAACGTTTTGTTGTTGTTGTTGTTGGCACTGGAAACAAAAGTCTTCAAGTTATCAGAGAATCTCAGAGTTGGAAGGGACCTCAGGAGATCATCTAATCCAACCCCCTGCTCAAAGCAGGACCAATCCCATTTTCCCCCATATCCCTAAATGGCTCCCTTAAGGATTGAACTCACACCACTGAGCTATCCCTCCCCCGCAACTATACACTCCGAGCATAGAAATCAATGACAACGATAGTTTCCTTGTGTTTTCTGCTTCACGTCCATTCATATTCCTTACTCCCTTTGATTCAGCTGCCAACTTGAAAGGTAATTGTTGCCAGTCATCATGGTGAGTAGCTTGTATGGTGTAGACATCAGTCCACTAGGGACTGTACTGAGACTACCTGCACATTTCACAGTGGCCACAAAACTACTGTCAGACAGTAACAATGCTGGGTCAATAACAGGATTAAGCAAACCAGTTTAGATAAAATGAGAGAGAGGTAAAATCTTTCCCTTTTGCCATATTCATGTTGTTCAAGTGCAGTGCGATAGCCATTAAGGAATGAACTAGTTCATATTAACAGCAATACAGTATGGTATAGTCTTGATAATCCACCAGAATCCCACTTCATTTACTTGAATATGATTAAGGGCATCCCAACATTACTTTATTTTACAGGCACTTACTTGACTATGGTAAAAAAATATCCTTCTTTTAAAGTTCTGGTCTCTTTTTTGAAGCATGTTGTGTTCTGCATTTTGTTAATAATCCATTTCATAGTGTTCCATTCCTCCTTCCCCAATTATTTACCCTGTTTTCTTCTTGACACTCATTGTTACAAGTAATTTGTGGCCCAACAAAGGCTAACTCTGATGAATAAAAATATATATTCTGCGTGTGTGCAATTATCAATCAGCTTCCTCATGGGAAGCAAATAACTGTTAAACTCCTGAAAGCAGTTCAGATAAGTAGGGTTTTCAATCTAAGTATATCCCTGCTCTCAGTCACCTTGTCAAAACAAAATTAAATATTTTCTTACTGGGTAATCTGCAGGAATCTTATCTGGAGTCTGGCCTCCATTTATTAAAATTATGTCTCCTTTAACAGATTCATTGACCCAGTTCAGAAAAGTTCATTTGCAGTATCTTACAAATAAGGGGTGGAGACGTAATAAGGGGGGAGAGAAGGTGTTTACATAATAGTAGCACAGGTACTTTTGTTTCTTACGTAGCGTTTAGCCTGGCAAGTAATGTAGAATTGTCCCTAAAGAGGGGTAGCTTGTCCTAGCCAAGAAACCAGTCTATGATTTTCTGACACTACCCTGAGTCACATCAGCTATTGATAGTGACTCAGTTCAGAACCACTGGAACTGTGGCACTAAGTGGGAGAAAAATATAAGTGTAATGGTACCTAGCTGTCAGCCTACCCCATCATGTGGTGTGGCCTTTTAAGATTCTGAAAGTTCTGATATTGTATATAAGCACACACATACACACACACACACAAGGGCCTAGGACATACTGATGGAGAGGAAGCAGTCCTACATGAGAGGCCTACAAGAGTAGCAGACATCAATATAAAGCCTTCTGGGACTTGTGGGTGACACTTTTAAAAGCATCAAAGTGACTTACAAACACAAGTCCCCACTTGGTGCTTTGACTAACTGATCAGTCTACCTGGGAGCTGTTAACTTCAAACCTCATGCATACCCTTACTCTGATTTCTAGTCACTTCCTTTACTTTCTTTTTGGTACTTTTCCTGGTGTTTGAATAGCCTTTGACTTACTGAATGCTGGCAATCACAGACCAGACACTGCAAATCTATGCAAGAGTGGAAGAAGCAGATCCGGAGGCCCCACGCCTTTAAAACTGAGCTCTTCAACAGACAAGTGGACCGTAAGCATCCTAATGGTTGTTCATTTTAGCTGAATTTGTTTGACTCCAAGACCACACCCCTAACAATTTTTAGTGGTATGTCAGTGTGTGTGTGTATTTTTCCTGCTGCCATAATGTGAAAAATACATAGAAGCTGTGGGGAGCTTTCCTTTACCATTCATGCTTCTAGTTCTGTCATCTCAGGATCTTTTTGGAACAGGATGTGGTGGAGTGATGGGGGGAGACACATAAAGAACCCCCCATCTCTACTTTCCTTTGCCCTAAATCAGATTTCAGGTTATTAATCTGAGGTGAGCTGGACTGGAAATGTGTGCACGTGTGGTGTGGTCAATTGGGAGAAGGGATCCAATCACAGGAATGGAAGGATCTGGCCATCTTATTGCAAAGCAGGCCTTGTCCAAAGTTACCTATCCCCAGCCAGCGCCTTCTCAACATATTGCAAAAAAGTAAAATAAGCTCTCAAGTTTCTCCCTCCTTATGGTCTTTGAAGAGCCTCTAATAACATGGCATCTTTTAATAGGAGCTGGTTTTCTAGGTAACCACTTTGACTTTTCAATGCCTTCCTGTATTCAATATGGTCAATTAGAATTTGTCATGGCCATTGAAGATCGGTGTACTCAAGTCTTCAGTTTTTTTCTCAGCTCCTTACAGCCTAAAGCTGAAATTTGTAAACTTCTTCAGTAGGATCAGGTTACCATGTGCATCATATTTTGTGACACAAAAGTTATGCTGTTTTGGATATCCACATAAAGTGTACTTTGCACTCAGGACCTTCCAGGATCAAGCCCAGAGCCTCTCCAAACCTCAGGTTTCTCATTATCGGAAGAGAGATAATGCATATTAGCTTGCATGGATTCTGCAAGACTTAATTAATGGTTGCCAAGAGTTTAGAGATCCATGGATATAAAGCGTCTATACTGACAGCTTGGGAAACAAATCTATGTAAAACTTATGAATTCTGGCTGGTTTTATGAAGCATCATTGAATATCTTAAGTATATATAGAATCAGACATGTCTGGGCTGGTGTCAGATAACTCCCAGACCAGAGACAACTGAATCTTTAACCTGAATAGATTTCCATAAGTGTGGGAGCATTTTAGAACAACAGGGTGACTGCAGCCTAGGAAAAACTGGTTCAACCCAGGTTAGGAGAAGGGGGGTTTGGAGCAGCACGTTTGCATACTAGTGTTCTATTATTTTCCCTAGATCTGCATATCTCCTGTGCTTTGTCTGAGTAAAGAATGACTGATTGGGAAACTCCTCTATGAAGTCTGTGTATGTTTCTTGATTCAGCTGAAATGGGTCGCTAAAGGGTTTAACTGTAAACCAGAATACACATGAAGACGCTACTCTGGGGATGAGGTGCTTGAACACTTGGTGGTCAGGGCTGGTCCTGGGGGGGGCACAGAGCAACTGGATCGCAGGGTCCCAACCCCTAGAACTGGTACTAGTCTCTGGGAATAATTCCCAGGAGGCCAGAAACTGTGGCAGGAGCAGAGACACAGGGAAGCTTCAAAGCTCATGAATCTAGAGTTAGGATTCTGAATAGGAGCGGGGGAGCTCAATCAGAGCTGTCAGGTACATGCATAACATATAACTAATGATGATTATAAGAGGTGGGAAAGTAATTTAAACTTGTTAATATGCTGTCTATAAACATCTTAGTAGAAAAGAAAAGAAACATTATCAGTGGATCTTTGGTATATCTTCAGGTGGCTCATTAGCTATTTACCGCGGACACTACTAAATGTTCTTACTTGGATTGAAAAGATCACATTTCCTGATCATGGAGCCTCCATTTTCCTAATGGTATTTTAGAGACTAGATGACCTCTTGAGGTCCCTTTTAGCCCTACATTTGTATGATTCTTCCCTCAATCTTTAGTGAAAGGGGTTTAGTGGCTATTAGACCTAGAGCAGAGGCATTCACTTATATAGGAGCACCCACCTACCTTTCTGTCAGCAAGGATAGGCAGGTTCCATGCAGATCTCTAAAGACCAGCTTGACTAGAGCTTCTGGCCCTGTGTGATTTAGGAGCCTCAGAAGAAGAGCTGGTTCAAATTTTTCATTCAAGGTGGTTGTTTTTGTGGGGGATTTGTTTTTGTTTTGTTTGAGAAATTGTAAACTTCAAGTGTCAATTTTTGATATATATTTTTTGGTGGTTGACAACTGAAAAGCAAAATATTTTGGCCAAAACCTGAGAATTTTGGGGGTTTAGACCAACATTTTGGGGTTTGAGTTTTCAAGGAAAACCAAAGGAGAATTTTGGTGGAAATTAAAATGTTTTAATTTTCATTGACATATTTCATAGGAACACAGTTATTCTTGAATAATTCAACCCAGAAGGCAGACACTTGGTCCTGTAAGGCTCACCCTACTTCTCTCAAGATACTGTTACAGCCCTTTCTGTTCCTCCATCCTCAGGGAGAACAGATGGTGGGGCTGACCACAGTCATCTTTTCTGCTGTCTTGAATCAAGAACAATGACCAGCTTGATTCTTCTCAATTTGTCCTTCTAAAATGTAGTAATGTGGGAAGAGAATGCAGATCACTATTCAGATTTGGAGAAGGAAAACAAAATGGCAGGTAGGCAAGATGAATTGCTTAGAGAAGGCAAGAAAGTTGAAGAGCGAGCTACACTTTTTTCTGGGGGCATGAACTCACTTCATTGTTGACTTGACACAAGGAGCTAGCATTTTTCAAAATAACAGCGAATAAATGTTATACTGTAGAAGAAAAAAAGATGACACGTTTGCATTAATGTATTCCCCTCCTCCCCCAATGTATCACCACTGTTGCACAATTGAAATAAATCTTATACAAATTATAACATTTCCATACGGCTAAACCACCCTGAACATGCCCGATCCCGTCTGATCTTGGAAGCTAAGCAGGGTCGTGCCTGGCTAGTACTTGGATGGGAGACCTCCTTGGGAATACCAGGTGCTGTAGGCTTAACACCTGGCAGTAGGTATAAAATGCCTCCAACGACAGATGGACCGACACGTCAGTTGGAGTATACCCTAGTTGTATCACTGGTTGTGTCCAGTCTAAGCAGACCCTGCCATAGTGTGGAGGAAAACACACAAATTATAACTTTTCCAATTATACCTTACAAAGTGTAAAGATCCAGAAGTACAGATTGACCTGGGCTGAGTGTCTGGTTCTTTGGAACTGGAAGAACCTAATATACATGATTTCTAGTTTTAGTAATTCTTTATCACAGAAGCCTGGTTTGTCTGGGTGGTTCATGAGGGACTAGAGGGTCTGAAGGGAACTGTCTGTGGCTTCAGAATAATTAGTAGAGTATATTAGAAGCACACTTTATTACAGACTTGGTGAAATCTTATGATAGAACACATCAGCAGTTTGGAGTACATACCCTGTTTTCTGGCAGTCTGACCTGTGACTGCTGCTCTTAGTTGTGTCCCATACCTGGCAGCATAACAAATGTAATTCCCTCCTTACTGCTGAACCGTCTAATAATTATGTCTAGATGGAATTGGTTTGATTAACATTGTACCTCCTCCCCCCACAAAAAAGATATTAGAGCAAATGTAGATTTTTAGAAAGAAGCAAATGGGTTAAGCACTTCTTAAATTCTTGACTCTGGCAAACCTGGAGAGCTTTTTGAGTGAGTGAGAGATTGCTGCCAGGTGGTTGCAAATTCATGGTATAACAAAGAATTAATTTGCTTAGGTATGATATATCATCTCTCTCTCTCTTTCCAGGATCATAATTGAATATTCATCACATAACAAGTGCAGCTAATTTGCAGATTACCCATTTACTGGACAAATAATGAACACTATCTTCTTAACGAAGAAGGGGGAGAGAAAAAGGAGGGAGAACCAGAGGCAGAGAAGAAAGCACACTTTTATAAGGCTATTATTTAAATTAGCTTTTAAAAATCACAAAAAATACACATTTTTTAACAGTAATACTACGTCCCGTGGCAGTATTGCTCAGGCTCCAGTTTTAGAATAAGGAGATTGCCTAGAGCTGTTTTGTGAAGCCTTGACTTCAGTGAAGTGAATGGCAAAACCTCCACTTGCTTTAGTGGGATGGAATTTCACAATAGTGGCTGGTATTTCACAGTGAAGCAAGACTATTGTAGCTTTATGACAAGCCTTTGTAACTTGTCAGTATTTGCAGTTTCATGGTTCCTTTAATCAGAATGATTCGTAGAGACAAATTCTCTGCTGATATAAACTGGCACAGTTCCATTAAAGTTAATGGAGTTGACCCATTTACACTAACAGAGAATATCGCCCTTAATCTTAAAGTTTATTTACTATGCCTTTTGGCTTTCTCTACTGGGGGGCTTAAAAACAAAAGTCACTTACTTCACGGTCTAACTCAACATCCAGATTATTAGTTTAAAGCATAAGAGTCCAAAAATCATCCTTGATCTATTTCTGCTGAGGTCAATGGCCTTATGCCAGGAATTAATTGAGCCCAAGATTTTTAAATTGTCCCATGTATCGGTTCTCATTCACAAGTCATGGTAGGGAAAGGAAATAATTTAATTCCTACAGATCTAGCAGAAGTTATATTGTGTGCTGATGCCGTTTGTCAGAAGTTTCCTAATGGTGAGATGGGTTCTTCATTATACTACATCTTGTCAGTTTCTCAAAATAGTTCTGAAATTAGTGAATTTCTCTTATGCAGTTCTCTCATCTCAGAATTTTTTATCACGACTAGCAATTTGGGGGAATTTTTTTATCTGTCTCATGAAAGCAAGAGGAAAGGCTGACAACTCACAAATTCTCTCATTCAAATGGCCACCATCTCCTATTATTGTCAAAGGAACTGAATCCAACAAGGTGACCATCTTTTCCCTACAGTCTAGGTGCATGTACAAGTAGGACTGCCATCTGCTACTGTTTTCAGTATGATTGAAGCCACATGCACAGGCAAAATGGCTGCCACTCTGTGGTTCAGGGGAGTTGAAAAAAAAAAAAAAGCCAAAAGAAGGCTAAAAACATAATTTGATGTTTTTTTTAAAAAATTATGATTTTGGAGGGACTCTGACTCATGATTTTTGATCTCTTGATGTTAGCAAGATTGTATATAAACACATGATTGGGCCAAAGAAAAAAAAATTCTTACAACTGATACATTTTATGTCAAACTGGGGGAAAAAAGAGAAAGACATTGAGAAAATGTAACCATTTTCTGTATAAGGGCAGTGTTTTGCAATTGGAAACCGTTCTTCTTCCTAGCAAATGCCTTGTTTCTACTTATGCTAGCATAAAAACTTACTCGTGAAATGAAGATAGATGTAATGGACATAATGGCAACACATGCACTGTAATGTGTCTGCATAATCTCATTTCCAAAAAGTGTGCACACTGAAAACTTGTAGTATTGTACTGCTCTACGCCCACAGCACTTTGTTTATATAAACCAGTAAGGCTACGTGATATTTCTCTGAATGTTTGTGGACTCTTACTAGCAGTATAACAGAATTTTGACAACTCTACTGATGTCTTTGCAGCTAGCAATCAGATCTATTCAGTCATTTCTGTCTACTATTATGGCAGGTGTCAGTTACCGTGCCTTTTAATGATGGTTTCTGCTTATTTCTTCTCTTGCCAAAGGCTTAATTAGCTCAACTTCCAGCCATGAAACTTATTCTCAGCTATAGTTTTGTTGCATCCCTAAGAATAAATTAGGGAAACCCCTCATTCCAGGCAATCCTGGGAGCTGAAATTGAGATGCTTTAAAAGTAAGATACCCTAAACTGAAAAAACCCAAACCTGCAATACTACCTTGATCTAACTGTTTTCCCCTACCCTATTTTTTCTATATAGTAATTGATAGTAGCAACAATAGAAAATTATTCTGCTTTGAGCTATTGTTAAATATATAGTACAAAAATGTAAGCAACTTCCCATTCTGAAGAGGAAGGAGAAATAAACGCAGAACATTATTTATAAAAATAAGTGTGAGAATCTTCTATCCTCCATCCCCCTCTAGTCATAGTCATCAGTCTGCTGGTGAAGTCCTATCCCTCAGAGTTGAACTCCTGATGGGGAGATGTCGCAGTCTTCCTTACTATACTCAAGTTGAGGACTAATCTTTGGAATTCTTTGCCTCATTCTTCACCTGCTACATGCCCTGTTTTATTACAAGAGGGTCAGGATACCTTTAAAATTCCCCTTTGACCACTGCCTGTCATCAGTCAATGCAATGAGCAATGTCAACAATAAAATTAGTTGAGAGTCTTTGCTGAACAGGGCCCAAGAGTTGGTTGGAAATTCTGCCCCTCATCCCCAAAGCAATTCATTCCAAGCTCCACAGCTCTCCCACCCTTTGGCAGCCTCCAACCCAACAGCTCACCAGCCACGCTAGACTGCACTGGAGCCTGGCCTCTTATAGCGTCCAGGCTCCCAGTTTCTTGAAAGTCTAAAACACCTAACTCCCAAGTTCCCTGAGATGCTTAGCTCCTCCCCCGTTAGGGTGTGCTGGGGCTCCAGACAACTTGTGGAGCCTTGGGAATACTTTGAAAAGGTTGAAACAAAATGTGTTTTTTTTCCCTCCTCTAAAAATCACTGTTATCTACCTACTTCCCTCAACAATCAGAGAGGTAGCTGTGTTAGTCTGGAATTGTAGAAGTGACAAGAGTCCTGTGTCACCTTAAAGACTAACTAAAGTATTGAAGCATAAGCATTCGTAGGCTAATACCCACTTCGTCAGATGCATGCAGTGGAAGTATCCAGGGGCAGGTATAAATAAGTAGGCAAGAGATAACAAAGTTAGTCCAATCAGGCTGAACCAGCTTGTTATCTCTAATCAGCGAGGATGAGCTATTCCTCTAGCAGCTGAACTGGAGGTGTGAACACCAAGAGTAGAGAAGCTGCTTTTGTAATTAGCAAGCCATTCAAAGTCTTTTTTCAATCCTAAATTGATAGTATCAAATTTGCAAATGAATTGCAGCTCTGCAGTTTCTCTTTGAAGTCTGGTTTTGAAGTTTTTTTGCTGCAAGATAGTGGTCTTTAAATCTGTAATTGTGTGTCCAGGAAGATTGAAGTGTTCTCCTACAGGTTTTTGTATATTGCCATTCCTGATATCTGATTTGTGTCTATTTATCCTTTTTTGTAGGGACTGTCCGGTTTGGCCGATGTACATAGCAGAGGGACATTGGTGGCACATATTACATTGGTAGATGTGCAGGCGAATGAACCAGTGATGTGTGGCTCATCTGGTTAGGTCCTATGACGGTGTAGATATGTGGGCAAAGTTGGCATCGAGGTTTGTTGCATGGATTGGTTCCTGAGTTAGAGTTATTATGGCGTGGTGTGCTGTTTCTGGTGAGAATGCGCTGGAGGTGGGCGGGTTGTCCGTGGGCACACTTCCACTGCATGCATCTGACTAAGTGGGTGTTAGCCCATGAAAGCTTATGCTTCAATACTTTAGTTAGTCTTTAAGGTGCCACAGGACTCTGTCACTTCTACTTCCCTCAGTCTATCTCACATTGGTCAAAAATACTTCACGAGGTAATAGGTAATTATACTCTGTTAAATCAACATACATATTGTTTGGATGATGATAATGCAGAATAATATTCTTCCTAAAGTGGCTTGAATGTGTGTGTTTGAATAAAGGGGAAAATGAGGAATAGAGTTTAGTGATAGCTTGCACATGCTCAGTTATTCATGTACATACACACACACACACACACACATGTAACTACTGGCAGGAATAGAGAGTTACTTTCCCAAGTCGTGAAGCAGAGAAAAGAAACATGCTCTAATATATATATAAAAAACACTGGTCTTCCATGCTGAATAACAAAGGTTTTAGGTTAATCTTATGGATTTATTTAAAACATTGTTTTAACTAAAATGGTAGAAATTAGATTAAAAATGCCATCAAATTATTAACATAAGATGAAATGTGGAAGATTAGGTTGCAAAGTAGCCTGGAGACTCTTATTCTTTGAGTTGATGAGCCTCTCTCTATCAGATATGTACTATCCAGTTCTAAGGACTTCTGGCTGATCAAATCCAGATCATGGCATTGGCACTTGTCTGGAAGATCTCACAGTGGCATACAAAGATGGATGAGCACTGAAGGGGACTCTCTAGAAGGGCTCTGAATGGCTGAAGGAGAAATAGGAACTACAGAATAACAATGAGTGTTTTACCAGTATCTGAGGAACAGTGTCCTTAAAAATGGAGACTTTGAGGACTTCCATGGAGTGAACACGTACTATTCTTTCATACACATTCTTCTTCTCAATTATTGGCAGGAAAAGTGAGAAATAAATTTGCATGTCTTCTGTATAGTAACTAATCAACAAGTGATATTGTTACCATAACTAGATTTTAGAAGGTATCAACTTCTAGGGGATTGTCTTCACTAGGCTGGTCCAGGATCGATCGCCTGCGGCACCCCCGTTGACTCTGGAACTCCAGCTTGCCGGGAGGCACAAGCTGGAGTCGACGGGGGAGTGCGCTGCCGACTGCCACCGCTGTGGGGTTGGGCGGTAAGTCGGTGGCAGATATGCAAACTTCAGCTACGTGATTCACGTAGCTAAAGTTGCATATCTGCCATCGATTTCCCCCCCCCCCCCAGTGAGGACAAGCCCTATGATTAGTTATGTTTCATTCCTATACCTATCGAGCAAATATTGGGTGGTAAGGAAGATATCCAAAATAGGGAAAATGTCTATCTTTAAAAGCTTTTCAAAATGTTTATGAATAGAGATTTACCCACTGCATTTCACATTACTCGTAGCTCTAAGCATTTCCAACTTTACCATTATTTTGATTAATTAATTGATTAACCCTGGGTTTCTCTTAATGCCTGGGCAATCACAAGAATTGAAGTAAAATATGTGGTGCATTGATAATCAAGGATAAGGTGGGTGAGTTAATATTTTTGATAGTTCCACAATATAAGCAAAATGCTTAATAGCACAAAATATAGCCAACATGTTTCTCACAACAAAAATATTTTTGTTCTGTAGGAGTTAAAACCTGAGATGCATAAGTAAGTGGTCTGCATGGTGAATTCCTGTGCGGACCCAAGGCAGCTACAAGTGCTATCTTTGTCACAGCTAGTTCCAACACAAATGGCTCATCTTGACTATTCACAACCAACACCAGAGCTGAGACTAATGCTGGTTTCTCTTTAGTCTCTGCTTTAGTCAGTCGTGGGTCCAATTTTCAGCTGTTACCTTTAAGTGAAGCATATAAAGGAGGAGATATTTTTGCATATTCAAGTATGAATTCCTGAGAAACACTAGTTATTCCAGTATAAATTAATAATTTAACAGGCATTTAAAAATATTCCCATAAAACCATTTAGCTAAATATTAACATTATGCATTCCTGTTAAACATTTTAACTGATTAATGTACATTTTCAGATTTGACACCCTCGGTTGGCAAATTATGCTACAAGTATATACATTTCAATGATATTTGGTCTGAAGGATTACCCATTAAAGGAGTAGGGTGCCTACAATTTGCACACTTAAAAACAAAAGCTAACAATATATAAAACAAAAAATGATACAATAACCTTAAACTTATTATAACCTAAAATAAATGTAATAAAGGCCTTTTTAAACTTTACTTGGGAAAAGTATATCACACAAATATAGTTATAAGCAAAATTAATCTTTGTTGCAAGAAAAAATAAAACCCAAAATAAAAGTTGAAAACAAACAAAAAATAAAAACAACAAGCAAAAAATGAACAATTTAACATATCAAGCTGAGTGAGGAATATAGAAATGGCTAGTGGGGTTAGTTGCTGTGGGGGAAGAAAACATACTAGCTTACAGTACTAAAGACAGATTCCTAAAAGAGGGGGGAAAACCCTGTTTGAGTTAATAACTTTAGCTAAAATTCATTCAAGAAAGACAATAAAAAAAGATTTTTAAAGGTTCAAAAATGATATATTTAAGATCTTAAAAGCTTTAGGCTATATACATATGCCTTTTTTCTCTGTTTTCTTTTATGTGGACAACAATATGTCTACTTGCCACAGGGCTTTCTTTTACTGTTCTCTGTTAGCTTTTCACTATTTACTTTACTGTCACAATTACATGTTTAAAACCACCTGTCACAGGGGCCACACAGGTCTGCACCCTCTGGTGCCTGTACCCTGTGTTTGGGCTGGTGAAATCAAAAGTTCTCCACACCATTATGCTATTTCACCCAGGTGCAATTATTCTTAGTGCTCGTGCAGTCCCCCAAATATCCCAACAAATAGTAACTCCTCAGACCCTCTCCATGGTCTCACAAGGCACACCTCCAAGCCAACTGCCTCCTCTCAGCCTAGGCTACCTACTGGGATTTACCCAGGTCTTTTATAGCCCTCCTGGTGCCTCACCCCAGCTGCCAGAACTTAGCTCAGTGCCTTTCCCTGAGCCAGCCCCCCTGCATCTCTGCCCCAGGCCACAATCAACATTTTGGCAGGGCTCTAAAGGAGTTTATCCCTGCCATACCACCAAAGAATTTAACTGTGACTGTTGAGGTAAATGGATTTTTAGTGGATTTTTTATAAAGCCCATTCATTTTACATGTACCTTCTTCTTTAATTGGGGTTTGGAATGCCTCAAGTTCTTCCTTCATAATTTGCAGAAATTTTCCCCTTTGTTTCTATTTTCATGGATTGGGGTGGTGACTGGCCTTCAGCAAAGGTATTCCTTAATTTAAACACAGACCTTTTAACAGACCATTTGAAATGTCTATAATCATTAACATTATCAGTGGCCTAATTTCAGTAAAAGGGTTTACAGGAGGAGAGGAAGTGAATACAAAAACAGGCTAGACATTATTGTCTCCCCAAAGTTATGGATGGAGCATATCAGAAATAGTGCCAGTGCCTTTACATATCCTTATATTCTCAATAGTTTGATTGAACATTATATTTTCAGAGATATGCACAGTGTCTTTCCATAACTGCATATTCTGTGATGCTTTTAGTTTCTCACTATTATAGTTCAGTGACTGATTTTTTTCCAAGAGAAAATACTTTGGCTGCCTTGGCTGTTGGCCACAGCCTTTCTATTCCACACTTAACTGTTTGAAGGCTTCTTTAATACCTTTTAATTTGTCCAGAAGACACAAGAGCATTAAATATACTCTTCCATACATGGTTCCTGGTCTTTGGTATTTAAAAATTTATTTTTATTTACAACATTATTCTTAAAAGTCTTTTTCACCATATCCCAAAATTCTTCCTTGCCTAAAACTTTTCTATTAAATCCCCCTCCATAGGATTAACGTAGCTCTCCATATGATTGTAAGAACCTACTTTCTTGTCTGGGTATTTAACACCACCAAAGCTGGAGGTCAGAGACACTGCTTCCTACAACTTCCCATCCCTGTTAAATACCTAGAGCCTTTAGGTAACAACCTCTAAAGCCCAGAAATGACAATAAGGCATCTTGGACTTGTTCTCACTCTTATTAGGCCTGACATACTCACTACATCTAACACACTGTTGTTATGAAATATATCTCTGTCATAAGTATGAAGTAGCTTAGAATTACTATTTTACCTGTGAAGGGTTAACCTGAAGCAACCCAGAGAGGGAGATGATGTAATCAACGGGGAACAAAAGAAAAGGGTTTTACTTTCACTTTCTTCCAGGGCTTTTCTCTCTCTCTCCTCAGCTGCTAGGAGTCTACCTGTGGTTCCTCTGGCTAGGGGAGGAATCATACTTATGTTTCTTTCTACATTTCTATAATTGTCTAAGGAAACCAAGCTAGCAGTAAGTGTTTTGGTGCTTGTCTGTATCACTTGATAATTGGTCCACGGGTTACTTTGCTGTTCCCTGTAGCAGTGGAGAAATTCCAAGGGAGGGGGCCAATGAGCGTTGAGTGATGCTAAGGGTTTTTCTCTATTGATTTCTGTACCAGGGATTTGTATTTCTCCCTTTCCTTTTATTAAAATCTTTCTTTTAAGAATTTGACTGTTTGTTCCCATTGGATCGATCCTGGTTTGGATCAGGCACGTCTCACAGCAAGTGAGGGTTTGTGGTCTTTGTTCACAACTCTCTCCCAGAAAAAGGGGGGAGGAGATTTGGGGGGTGTTACTATTGGGGTTCCAATTTACCTTACCCCATGGTTTTGGGGGCTCAAATTAGTGGTGGCAGTGTTTTCCAAGCCCCAACTGGAGAAGTTTGGGTTTTGGGGGAAAAGTTTTAAACTAAACTGGTAAAATAAGCTTGGGGGTTATTTTTCGTTCATGCGGGATCCCCACATGTTTACCCTCGAGTTCAGAGTGGGGAAATAGACCTTGACAATCTCAAAGGCGGTTCTGGATCATGGTGTATGTGTAAGAGGTCTAGTGAGGTGCCTGATTAATCTGTTTGTGGCTGGCAAGCCTAATTCAAGACCAAAACAGGTTATTACAAATTTCATGCATCCATGTGTTGTTTGAGTTGGATTCCAAGATTACAGCATGCTGCTTTCTTTCTTTTCTTCCATCCTCTGGATCAAAGCTACTTCATGTTGAGCTGCACACAGTGCAAGATATTCCCTCCAGATTGGGCAGAATTCCGCGCACTCCTCCAAGCCTGCTACACAGGGCCAGCGCAAGCACTAGGTGACATAGGTGGTTGCCTAGGGTGGCAGGATTTGCGGGGTAGATTTTTGCCACCCTTGGCGGCATTTTGGTGGCAGCTCCTCCGGTGAACCATGGAGGGGCGGCCAGGATGGAATTCATCAGTGCGGCAGTGAGGCATCCTTCAGCGGCTCCTGTGGGGGGTCTGCCTTTCCCCTGGCTTCGGTGGTGGGTAGCCAAAGCCGCGGGACCTATGGACCACCCGCAGAAATGCCGCCGAAACCGTGGGACCGGCAGACCTCCTGCAGGCGCGCCACCAAAGGCCGCCTAGGGTGGAAAAAAGCTGGCGCCTCCCCTGTTTCTACACTGATGTTAAATGACTTCATATCACCTTTGCACACCGTGTGGAACTGCCATAAAGGGCATAGCACTTTTTAGGGCCATCTTGAATCTCACTGTACAAAATATTCTTGGGGATATGGTCTCCTCCCATTCTCCTGATATGACTGAGCCATCGCAATCTCCTCTTCTTGATAGTGGTTTCTAAATGTGTTAGTCCTGCACACTACAGCACTTCTGTATTTGATATTTTGTCTTCTCACTTTATTTCCAGAATCTTGCACAGGCAGCTCATATGGAAGCTATTTGATCCACCGATGTGCCTAACATATGTTTTCCACATTTCTCAATCAAAAAGCAGGGGTGGCAACACACAAGTCCCATAGATTTTCATCTTCACCTTAGTTGATAGTTTGCTGTTATTCCATGTACTTTTCTGCAACAGCCCAAAATTCTTGGCTGCTTTTCCGATTCGGTTCTTCAGTTCAGTCTAAAGGTCAAGATTCCTGTTAATCATAGAAGCCAAGTAGCAAAAGCTGCTGCTGATGCCAAGAGATCTACTTTCCAGAATGATGTCCACACCTTGGTACGTGGTCATCATCTTCTTTAAACTAATTCTCAACTCGAAGCTCTTGTGTGATGCAGAAAATCTATCCAAAAGATTTTGCAGGGAAGATTCACTGTGAGAAACCAAGGCTGTGTTATCTGCAAACAGGAAATCTCTCAGAACCAGCTGTTTCATCTGGTATTAATTCTAAACCTTGCCCTGTTAAACTAACAACTCATGGCATATTTTTTGTGTATGATTTATGTATGGGTTGTGTATAAGAGTTATTGATATGTTCTAGAATGATGTTCTTGAAATGTGTTTGGTAAGCAGTGCATAAACTCAGTCTGCCCTAGACAAAGGAATGTGAATTTGTTTGTCTGACCAGCCTGGTCGTCAGGCAGACAATGAAGGCACATTTACATAAACAAAGCCATCAATCTACCGAGTGGAGGAGATAGTCTCTGGACTATAATCTCAAATGCAAATTCAAGCTGTTTTTTGGCTCACCTTCAGGTCTCATCCTGGGTTCTCTGATGGCTCTACAAGTTGACTGCACCAGTCTTAACCCAGCTTCTCTAAACTGAATGATTGTGGGCAGGATTTTCCCAGCTGTCAGTGGGAATGCTGAATTTCTTGAGGCCTTACTTGACCTTGTTGCTGTACTGGAACTTTGGCCTTCCTCTGTGTGGTGGGCAGTTCTTAAATTGGGCATAGAGCACAGCCTTTGGCATACAATCTTGAAGCATGTGCTCTGTGTGTCCCCAACCAGTAAAGCCTGAGAATGTCCATGTCTTCTGCTCTGGAACTGTCTGATGTTAAACTAGCTGTCGTCCATCCTCGATTCAATTAGTACATAGATTGATCATTTCCAAAATGTACTTAAGAATAACAGAGAAGATGCCAAAGCCACTGGGTGCTAAGATGCAGCCTTGTTTCATACCAGTATCAATATCCTATTGAATAATATTTGTAAAATAAATATTTGTCTTCTTTTTTGTCCAGGAGATACTTAAGAGTATTTACCAGCATCACATAACATAGGCTTCAGTTTTCCTCTTGTCAGCAGCACCAGTTTCCCAGGATTCACACTCATAAGTTGTTATGGAAGAAACTAACTTTTTCAAACTAAAAAGTGAAAACTTTGTGCCTTTTGAGCTGCCATGTTTTATCTACACTTTCATGAGGGAGGCCATGACTGAGTGAGCCATCCCTTGTTGTTTTCCAATCTGTCTGAAGCAACCTCCTTTGTTGGATAAGTATGACCTCAGATACATTCATTGTGTGAGTGTATATGCATTTAATTTTTCCACATTCAGAGATCGTCCGCATTCCTCACTAACTGTTTTTATGGAATCCAGCTTTCATTGCATTGTATTGCATAAATGGTTGCAGCAAAGAGTGTCATATCACCAGCATATCTGAGGTAAGTTAAGAAGTGTCCGCCAATGGAAAGAGCAGCTCTTTTCACTTTATTTAAACCTTCCCAGACTTGCTCATCACAAATCCTGTGTACATGTTGAAAAGACTTGGGGACAGAAAGCATCCTTGTCTCACATCCTTCCTAGTGAACAACTACTCACTGTTGCCCTCATCTCTCCACATCACAGTCTAACAACAGTGGAGACTTGCAATGAGTTCAATGAGATGTTTTGGAACCCCCATGTCTGTCAGTATCCTCCAGAGACACTCATGACGGACAGTAAGGGATACTTTGGAGTAGTCAGTGAAACACAAATCAATCAATGGGTGTTTATATTCCCTGCATTTTTCAATGATATGATGAATGTTCATAATTTGATTATGCCTATCTCATCCTCTGAAACCAGTTTGCTGTGATGGTAGTTCTGCTTCCCTCATTTGCTTCGTCATGTGATCCTGAAATATGTAGCAGAGCACTTTATTCACCTGAAATATCAAGGAGGTGGTATGATGGGAATATAACAGAGTAAAATAACTTGGTAAGGGCAGAAAGATTATTTTCATCTAGTCAGCAGGACAATATTTAGTCATCCATACATCATTGCAAATTTTCCACATGAGATCAATATCATGGTCACCAATCACTTTTAGCAGTTCTGCTGGTATTTTATCTTCCCCTGGTGCTTTTCCGGGATTCATTTTCATAATAGTATGCACTACTGCCTCTCACAGGATTGATGGCTCTAACTCTGTGCTTTCTTTTCTGTCATCCTGTATTTTAAGTGGCTTTGATGAGGCATACCGATTGGCACGGTATCTTTTCACCTGTGTTTGCTATCATACCCTCAGTAAGAACTGTGCCATCACAATAATAAATTATGCTTGATTGTGGGAAAAACTTTTTAGAAATAAGTCTCACTACTGTGAATAAGCCTTTTTTTTCTATTCCTCTCTTTATAATTCTCAAGTTTCCTCACATTTTACCTCCATGTATTTGCTTTTATCTCATCTAGTCTGCCTTTGAATCTGCCTGCTCAATTCCTTGTCATTCAGTCTCCATATTACTCTCTTTCACTCTATGCTGTTGTTGGGCTTTATTTTGTTTTGTTTTACTAGTTCAAACATCTCTGTAAACCATGGTGTGGTCCAACACTGGCTTTTCAGAATGTGTTCTTTGGTGGCTTTGAGCATAATAGTTTTTTCTTTTATTTCAAAGTTTGTTTGGCTCAGGGCTGGATTTAGGGGCAGGTGACCAGGTGACTATCTGGGGTGCTGGTCTTGGGGGGGGGGGACGCGCTAGGCTCAGGGTGCTGTTTTTGTTAGTGACCCAAGGGAAAATAGAATGAAGTAAAATGTTTCAGATATTCTGTAAAACAGGCTCCAAATGCAATTTAAAAAGGTATTCAAAAGTGTAACAAATGGAGGGGGGGGGGTGCCAAAGACAGTCCTTGTCTGTGATGCTATGTGGTCTAGGGCCAGCAGTGATTCGGGTTGTTCTCTGTCACCTGTGACAATGCCTCAAATTTATTCTGTAGTTTTTGTTGATTTTGGAGAAGTCCAGATGCAGTGGAACTGCTGAACATCTTACCATTTTAAATTGTAATTAAGTTTGAGCTCCTGGTTTGACCTGCAATCTGAATTCAGGAAAGTCTTTATCCACTGGACACTATCTTCTGTGTCCCCGTATCATTACATAATCAATGTGGTTCTTTGCCATGCTCAGGTGATCTGAGTGTATATTAATATCTAGGATGCTGGGTGAAGATGTTGTTGTACTGACCAGATGATTATACAGTAGCAGCAGAATTCTATTAAACACCTTCCACTCTCTTTTGTAAATCCAAATTATTGTTTTCCATCACTTCTTTTTGAGAGTTTACAGCTCCAACCTTAATGTTCAGGTCTCCAGTCACAAGGGTGATGTTTTTTCTGGGTGTTTTGATGAGCATCTCTTCAAAATGTTCATAGAACTCAATCAAGTCATCAGCTGCTGCCCATAAGGGCATAAGCCTGGTTGATAAACATATTAACTGGATTCACTCGAAGGAGAATTGTAATGATTCTGTTGGTGATTGGATACTATCCAAGCACATACTTTTGATGTCTCCTTGGATAAGATAAATGCAACCTTATTTTTTCTTACTTTTTTGGATCCTGAGTACTACATTGCATACACATCCATGTCATGAAATGACCCCTACTATTCCAACACAGCTCTTAGTTTCCACTTGTGTCTAATTTACATCTTTCCAATTCTTTGTTTACAATGGTGAGCTTACTTCATACAAACTCCTCATGTTATGTTCCTACTCTGATTAGTTCTTTAGGAAGGTTCAAGTGATTTTTTTTCCCTTGGTACAAACATCAAGCACTGTACATCCAAAAAGATTTGGTAGAGTAACTGCAACTGGTACACTCAATGGCTGGAACCTCCTCCCCAGTATAATTTTGTCATGGCTTCTGGCCTGGGGATGAGGATGGTCTGACTGTCTGGTGTCACATGTGTATCACATTGCTTGCTTTTGTTCTGTCATGATAGTTCTTGTGGAGAAAATACAAAGGTGGTTTCCAATCATCTTCCCTCTAGTTTGTGGCTGCTGTTTGCTTAAATTGTGGTTTAACTATTTTGCTTCTTCATGGCATTTCCTCCATTAAGAATTCTACTATGTGCTCACCAGGAGCTCACCCCTCTGAAGCCATTGGCACTGCCTGTTCCTTTGTCCAGATGCAGGTGGTGCCATCTACTGCCACTATGGCAGCAGATTACAATACAGCCTGATCTGAACACCTACTATAGTAGGTGAATGGAATAAGTGTGCCTGACAGGGCCATGACTTAGAGCAGGGGTGGGCAAAATTTTTGGCCTGAGGGCCACACTTGGGTTCAAAATTATGCGGAGGGCTGGGTAGGGAAGGCCCCACCTCCTATGCAAACCCCACCCACTTCCTGCCCCCGGACTGTCCCCCTCAGAACCTCTGCCCCCCCCCCTTCCTTGTCCCCTGATCGCCACCTCCGGAGACCCACCCACTCTAACTTCCCCCCAGGACCCCATTCCCTATATAGCCCCCCTGTTCTCTGTTCCCTGACTGCCCTCCCCTGAGACGCCCCCCACCCTAACCACACCCCCCAGGACCTCACCACCTACCCCCTCCCCCCCAACTTGCTTACCTGCTGAGCCGGCTGCAGGGCCCCACGGCTCACAGTGCTCCGCCTGACCCACGGGCCAGGAGCGTGGGGCCCCGCAGCTTGCCGCGCTTGGCCCAGCCCCCGGCTCAGGAGTGCAGGGCCACGTGGCTTGCCGTGGTTGGCTGGCACTCTGGACTGGGATGGCCCCGCCCCATGGCCCAACCTCATGGGTGGGGTAAAAATGGCCGGCGGACCACATGTGGCCTGTAGGTGGTAGTTTGCCCACCCCTGTTGTGCAATGTGTGAATTGGAAGGTAAAATGTTCGGTAATCAGGGTTTACTATACTAACTGGATAACCAGTGTAACTGTATTAAAACTACCATTCAAGAGCTTTACTCACATGTGTCCAGAGGCAGGGACTCTGATATGGGAAAGAAGCAATGTGTATATGCATATATAATGCAAAAGGACTAACAGGAATAGCAACATCTACCCAAAGCTAAGCCGTAAGGAGACCTTGATCAAAAGCGGGGGAAGTACCTTGCCAGTCTTCAGTGTACAAATACTGATATGCAGGTTATTTTAATTTTGTAGGTTATCTATGTGACTTATGATTACTATGGTGTGCAAACAGTTCAAGCACATTTTCTGTGCTAATGGCTGCATTTCTTTGGCAAACAATCAGCCTAGATAATAAACAGAGATGGATCATGATGAGAGGGACCTTTCACAATGCAAGCCATGTGTGACAAATGATCAGCCTGTCCAATATTAATTTTGCTGTACTTCATGTATTTGAATCTATGATTTGTATGGCGTTTTTTCTCTATTACGCTGCAACCAAAACCTGTGTATTGCCAAAGAGTTCAAAGAGATCACTAGAGTGAACTAATCACTAACTATGTAAAAGAGTTCTGCTCCAAGAAAATTGTGACCAGTTTTCATCTGCATATTAATTGACCCACCCTTCAGGAAAGTGTTAAGAGCAGTGTTAAATTAGACAGAATGAGCTAATTCAATGGAATGGGCCCTCTGAAATGCACGATAGCTAACAAGATTGGGAAAGGAATTATTGCTAATCAAATGTCAATGTACATAATTGTCTGCAATGTTGCTGTAGCCTTGTCAATACCAAGATATCAGAGACACAAGGTGGGTGAGGTAATATCTTTTGTTGCTGCAACTTTTGTTGGTGAGAGAGACAAACTTTCAAGCTTCCACAGAGGATTTCTTCATCTCTGGGAAACATATTCAGTGTCACAACTAATCAAAGTGGAACAGATTGTTTAGCCTAAGTAGTTAACATGTATTTCAAGAGAACATCAAGGTTAAGTGGCTTATTAACACCCCTCCAGTCATGGGAGCAAAAGGACGGCAACTGCATGTTGTTGGTGGGTTATAGATTGTTGTAATGTCAGAAATCCAGTGTGTCTGTTCAGTCTGTGATTTTTAGTGTCTAGAAAAGTTATGAATTTAAGATCCTACACTCATCTTTTGAAGGTGTTGTGCTGGTTTTCTTTGAGGAACAGGACTGAGTGTTCATTTTGTGAAAAGTGTTCCAATGATATGGGGTTTTGGTCTTTAATCATTTTCCTGTGTGAAATCATTCAAAAACATAGTGATTGTCTGGATTCACTTACATAGTTGTTATTGGGGGAATTTAGTGGACTGGATGAGGTACACCACATGTTGTGATAGGACCCCTGGATCTTGAAAGGTGTGTTGCTGGGGGTGTTGATCATTGTAGCACTGGAGATATGCCTGCAGAGTTTACATCTGTTCTGGCAGCGTGTGGTGCTGCTTCGACTTGGTGTGTTCTGGTCTGTGAGGAGTTTGATTCTGATGATGAGCTGGGAGATGGTGGATGGTTTTTTGAAGGCCAGAAGAGAGAGTTCAAGAAAAATTTCTCTAAATATGGGGTCCCCATTGAAAATGGGTTGTAGTTTTTTGATGATTCCCTATATGAGTTCCAGTGTGGGGGTGGTAAATGATAACTAGGGGACAACTTTCTGCACTGAAGCAGGTTCTCCTGGTATTTGGATGGCCCTTTCCATTACATGATCTACTTCTCTGGTAGAGTGTCCTTTTTATGGTGTAGGTGGTTTTGAATGCATTAAGGACTTTCTCCTTGGAGCATAGTGTGTGGTATTTGAGTGCCTGCTGTAGATAACGGATTTCTTTGTGTGTTAGGATGCCTGCTAGTACGGGAGTATTCCAGAGAGAGTTTAATGACTGGGTGGTGGTTATTGAAGTTTGGTGGAAATCTGGGGGAGTTTAAGTCATAAGAACATAAGAATGCCATGGCCAGATATGAGGGGTCTGCCTGGGTTCCCTTGTTTGTGTATCTTGGGAAGCATTGGAAAGTACCTGGGCTATGTCCAGTCCAGGACTATGATGGCACCCCTCTTGTCTGCTGGATTGATCACTATCTGTTGGGATTTCAGGAACTGTATTGGTATCTTCTCAGCAGCGGAGAGATTGTGGTGGTTGTGATATTTGTTAAAGGTTTCACAGTCAACATTTTTCCTGAAACAATCAATGCAATGATCAAAGGTGTGATAAAAATGATAAAAGACAAACACTCCATCTCATCTGTAGGTGAACACTTTTCATAAAGAAATCATTCTATATCTGACCAATCAGTCTTCATCCTCAAAGGAAACCTGCACAGCACTTTCAGAAGACAAGCATGGGACTTAAATTCATAACTTGGCTAGACATTAAAAAATCATGGACTGAACAGAGACACTGGATTTATGGCTTAATACAACAATCTATAACCCACTAACAAATCCCCCAACTGTCTCTCTTCCCTCTTCCCCCATATTTCCTCTTATCATTGGAGGGGTATAAATAGGCCACTTCACCTTTAATGTTTCCTTGAAATATGTGTTAACTATTTAGGCTAAAAAGTCTGTTCCACCCTATATTTAGCTGACATTCTGAGGGCTTGGGTACACTGGCACTTTATACCGCAATAAAGCCTCCCAGAGTGCTCTACCTTACTACTCGTCCACACTGGCAGGGCACGTAGAGCACTCTAACTCCCTGGCTATCCTGGTCCTGGTACTCCTTGTTGCGAAAGGATTAACAGCAGTTGCGTATTGGGTGATCTGCTGCAGCTCCAGTGTAAATGGGTAGTAACAATACTGCACTTTGAGTGATCTCTGGAAATGCCCCCAATCTCCTTAAGTCAATTGACCTCTCCTCCCTTTGTTTTGAACTCTGCTGGAGGAATGCGGAAGTACTTTTTCAGAACTTATCTGCAACTGGGAAAATCAACAAAGCAATCATTTACTGAGTGAGTGTGTGAGAAGCAGGGGGGCTACCAGAGACTGAGTTTACAAGACAGCATGCCGACACACTCTCAGCACTCCAAAAATCCGTTCTCATCTCTCCCCCCGCATACACATAACACACTCCATCCCACCCCCCTTGTTTGAAAAGCACATTGCAGCCAGCTGAATGCTGGGATAGCTGCCCATAATGCACCACTCCCAGTGCCGCTGCAAGTGCCACAACTGTGGTTTGCAGCTGACAGTGTGGACCAACTGGAGCGCTTTCCCTGGAGCTGTAGCCGAAGGCGGGTTTAACTGACAGCGCTATAAAGCTGCAAGTGTAACAAAGCCTAAGTACACTTCCCAGACCTGAAGAACAACTCTGTGCAAGCTCAAAAGCTTGTCTCTCTCACCATCCAAAAGTTGGTCCAATAAAAGATACTACCTAACCCACCCTTTGTGTCTGATATACATCATTTCAAGAGAAGTATGCTGGGCGGGTGTATTTACAGACTTCAAAGGAAATGGTGACTTAACCACTGCTAAATGAGTGTTCCTATTTATGCCACTGTCATATCAAAGCTAAGGTGCCACAGCATGTAAATGAGCTCAGAGTTAAGAGTGATGACAGTCTCACAGGAGAATGTCCTGAGGGGCTTAGGCTACAGTAGACAACTCACTCATAGTATTAGGTAACTGGGCTTGATTTAAACCTCTTCCCTACATGGAATTTAAATTAATCAGATTAGCTTCTGTCATTTTATGTTGAAAGCCTTGAGCATATAAAGGGATTTCCTTACAAGAGGACACAATTTTGAATTGGCAGTTCATTTTATTCCCTTAGATTGATAAAACACCTATTAAACAGCACCAATCCTCAACTCTAGAAAACTTCGTCCAAGTCAAAATACAATTAGATTCAAAGTAAAGCCATCAATCACGCCACACCCCAAGATAGCCAACACAGAAAAAGTGAAGCCAAGTAGCAACCATCTATCTCCAAAAGCCAAGGTAAATGGATATATTGTTCATTGTTCCCTGGCGTCAACAAATTCAGGTTGAGACCAAGAGGCTAAAAGAGGGGGTGCAAGTACAGCATTCTTCAGGATAGTCTTTCAAGAAGACTATCCTGGAGAATGCTGTGCTTCCAGCTCCTCCGGTTTATATGAAAAGGGCTCCAGATCAAGCCCTTCCACTGACGGCAGCTGTGTCAGTAGGACACAGAGAGAGAATCTCAAAAGTAGGCATGTCACAATCCATTTAGAGCTTAATAAGTCAAGACCCAGAGTTAAGATTCCACTTGTAAACCACCAGACAGCCAGTGAAGAACCCAGAACAGTGGTACCAAGTCCTCCGATCAAGACATAGTGCTAAAGAAGGGATGCTACATGCTGTACCAGCTTCCCTTTGTGGGTTAAGTTAAGGGATAGCACCATGAGGACCACACTGAAGTAGCCTAATCTTGAGGTCACAAGAGCATAGATCATGGTAGCAAGGTCCACATCCAAAAGAAATGGTTGTAGTCACCAAGCCAGATGAAGCCATAAAAAAGCCTTCTTCAATACCGCTATGATATGATTGTTTAATAGCAGTTGAGGATCAGCATATCCTAGTTATTGAAAATTGTGCAAAACAATCAACATCATAACATCTGATTTGGGGTTTTGGGTGAAGTATTTTGTTTCTCAGACAGTTTCATAACTAAAATTCCATTTAGTCAACTGCCCAAATGTCTGTAAAAAACAAATAAGCAGGACAGTTTATAAAATCATTTCAACCAGGCCCAGTGAGCATTGCTTTGTGAGCACCAGTATCAAAGACAGCCAATAGAGCTACTGACATGGGCATCTAAACTTCATTCATTGCCAGGAGAAGATTATCTACCAAAGTTGGTAGAGTACTCTCTGTTATGATCCTAAGACTTTGCCTGTACTGACAAGTGTAAAGCAGACCACAGATAACTTATGTACTCTGAATTGTCTTGGAGCTGGTTGGGAAAAAATTGAATTTGGAAATTTTGTTATGACACTTTGCAAACTTTTATGAATTTTTTTCACCCAGTTCTAGTCATGATCTTAACCAAAACCAAAACAACAAAAGGCTGCATAACAGCGTTGTTCAGAGAAGCCAATAACCTGCCTGCCTCAAGGAAGCCATTGACAATCTCCATGAAAAAATGGGCCCAGTTATTTCCCAGTGACCACAACAAAGCCCAAGAAGAAATGGCACTGAAGAACAGGATGTGTGATGATGAGAACCCAACACCTTTAAATACTTCTATGAACTTTTGTGGCTTAAAGTATCTAGCATTTTATTCCTTTAAAATTCCCTCTGCATCAACAGAGAAAGACATCATATCTGCTCAAATTTATTTGCAAAGTAATCAGTAACTTCCTCACAATGAAAAGGACAAATCAGCTCCTGAGGGACTAATCAGCTATGAAGTGAAGGCTGCTCAGATTAACTAGTATGTTTACTACTTGAAAGAAATTCACTGATCAAAACATTGCAGTACCTTAGCTGTTTCTCGCTCAATGTTGAGAGAGTCAGCCTATGCACTTATAATACACTATTGTGCATTATCTAACAGCACTGCATTATTTCATTCAAAAGAATCATGCTGTCCAGTGTACAATAGCATGGTGTGCATAATCTGGTAGAAGTATAATTGGCTAAACAATCTTAGTGTGGCAGTAATAGATGAGGGCCATTATAAAACAAAATCTTTATTTAGACAAAAGGACTGTGACAGGCTGTAGTGAGCGGAAGATTACTGTGACGGCAATCGGTAGGGGGCTCAGTTACGCTTCTAAGTAGTCTCCAGGGTAACATATAATGAAGGTTATCAGCTTGGGAATGGCCTTGTGTTCCTGTTATCTTGTGTGTATGTGTCTGAGAAGAGCTTCTCAGCTGTGTGAGCTGTTTACTTGGTCTGTGTGAATTTCAGCTTGTGTGAAACTAAAGAGGTAAACTGAGGCAGGATTGCAAAACAAGTGCAGAACAGTGTGTAACCAATAAGTGCTGGACAGCATGTAATCAACCAACAGGTGCTTGCTTGCCTGCTTGCTATTCATGAGATATGTGTATGTATGAGATGTAAATGTGTGGGTGTATTTAAGCCCACATTTGTGTTCCTCCCGTGGGCTTCTTCCCTGGGCATCACTCTGATGTACCAGGTCCCCCGTTCTGCGGTCACGCTGAGAGGGGGCCCCAGCGCCAAAGGACCGGGACCTTCAATAAACTCACCACTTTCCAACTTGCCACTGTGTGTGAGCCTCGTTTCTACGGGATTCTTAAGGTACCCTGCAACACAGGCCCAGAACCAGAGTAATTGAATTAAAAAAGTTGTTTAATAGAGTTAGAAATGTGGCACATTGCAAGTTTGGAAGCAATTTTACCAAGCTTGGATTTCTACAAATATGATTTGGAAATTCCATATATGCTTCAAATCAATATAGATATATATCAAGAATCAGAGAGGTAGCCGTGTTAGTCTGGAATAGCAGAGGTAACAAAGAGTCCTGTGGCACCTTAAAGACTAACTAAAGTATTGAAGCATAAGCTTTCGTGAGCTAATACCCACTTCGTCGGATGCAAGCAGTATTAGGGTATTAGCTCACGAAAGCTTATGCTTCAATATTTTAGTTAGTCTTTAAGGTACCACAGGACTCTTTGTTACCATAGATATATATATAACATTGTAAGTAGGGCCTGATTCTTTCTCTGTGTCTCTCTCTTGACACTGCACCAAAACTATGGCATGACACTCTGCTGGTCAACTCAAGTTCCAGAGTTTTGTGCCTACTCCATCCCTACCTAATGGCAACTGGCTTCCATATTCACATATGAGTTCTTCTGGATACTGATTGCTGCTGTTTGATATCCACAAAATATTAAAATAAAATATTAATCTTCATTTATCATATCTCTAGTTTGGATCAATCAAGTGGACTACTAGGGATTAAAACACAGAAATTGCCTTATTTGATCAGACCTATTGCCTTGTACTCCAGTATCCTGGCAATGACCAGAAGTTTCAGAGGAAGAAGCAAGACACCCTATGGTAAGCATGCACCCTGGAAGGCCAGATCAAGAGAACTTCTGAGCTTATTATTAAGAGAATTTTGCAAAGTCATATTACCACCTCTCCCATTCCATGGACTATTGTCTCATTTTGGGGAACTGACACTTTCTCCATGAGAACACATCTTCCAAGCAATATTCAATATTTTATCCCAGCAGCAAGAAAAGGCAAAATCTACCTGATTTTGATTTATCTCTGTTTTTTGTCAGTTTGTATCAAAAACTTTCCATTATTTAAGTGCTTATTTCAGAATCTGTTTTTAAAATGTTCCATCTTTCTTCTGCAGTTATAGACACCGGAAAAAATATTAAAGCTTACAGAAGTGGTTTGAACCAAATGAGTAAATATCACTGATAGCTACCTTATGATTTGAAGGTAGGAAGTTCAAACCCTGTAGGAGGTGTATTTCTTTCCAAAATGCTTCCTATTTCAATAGTAACTGGTTGAATACATTTTCAACATATAATTATATTTATCATCCAAAATATACTGAAATTACATTTTTTTTTGTCCAAGGAGCAAAAGAAAATGTGGTATTAAGTCTAATTTTTGTGAAACTTTCTGTGCAAATGCTGGTATGATCACAGGAAAGCATTTTGCTTCAATTTCATAACCCTTTACATTAAATCTATTAATTAATTCTCAAAATACCTCTATTACATGAAATGGAAATTGATGAGTGCCTTCTAAAGTAGTCAAATGTATATTTGGCTGGGAGTTATATTTATTTGCATACAAGCCAAAGGGAGCATGTGGCCAGACCATCTGCAAACCTTAAATAGACAATTGTTTGATCCTTAGGGTCTCCTAGCTCTGGTGAACCCATTGCTGGGTCAATATCGCCAGCCCTTGTGATCAGGGGAAGAGACACAGAATCTGTTGGCAAATTTAGGTCACATTGGGTGAATAATTTCAGCCAAAAAAAATTTTCATTTTTTTCCAAAAAAGTCAAAGCAATTCATTTGGACCATTCCAAAATGAAATGTTTTGATTTTTTTATTTTGAAACAATATTTCAATTAGAAATATTAAATTTAATTTAATATTTAAATTAAAATGGTGAAAGAGCACCCAAAAATGAAACAAAATACAAAAAAATTCATTTTAAAATAAAAAAATCCCAATAACTAAATTAAATGAAAGTCTGAAAAACTTGGTTCATTTTGGTGATTATTTGGTTTTGTTTGTTTTGGTTTAGGTAGTTTTTGATACAGAATGAAAGTGTTTTGGCTTTTAATTTGAGTGAGAAAAACAAACAAACAACAAAACCCGGATTGGTTCAAATAAAACAGAATTATTTTATCCGTTGTTTTTTTTTGTTTAGCTCCCCTCCCCCAAAACAACCAATTATGTATTCAGCTCAACTTAAAAACCATAAGGCAAATGAAAGGAACCTAATATTTATTTTTAAACTTATGATTCTGGGAGAGAGAGACATGAGTTTCATTTACAGAGTTTGCAATACCTCTATGTTCCTTCCTAGTCTGTGAGAGCAGAGAGGCACCTACTCCTCCTCTGAGAGAGCATCTTCTTCATTTCCTGTTTAAAATACCTGCCTTGCCCAGGACAGATACTCTTATCAGGTAACTGTCAGAATGATCAGGGTCCCAGAAATTAGAAAAAAAAAAAGTAGCAGTTGGATAACCCTGCCCTTCTCAATCCCCAAAAAGCCAAAGGAGTGAGAAACAGCAAACACTGATAAGATTGTTAGCAAGAAGAACTGGTGTCTAGGCAGGAGCCTACCTACCTCTTCATTCAGAGTGTTAGGCACCTTGATCTCATAAAAGGAGGTATTAGTCGTTGTCATCCATAAGAAACCCAAGCTCTGTCCATTGCCTTTTGGCAAGCAGGAGTTTATTTTGCAGGTGGTTGAGCATTCACATTCAGAAAATCCATCAGTGAGTGAAATTCGACCAGAAAAAGGGCCCTTTTGCTTCTTCCTGTGTTTCTTCAGAGTCTATCACAAGACTACTCCAATCTTGCCTGCACAGTACATGGGAAAACTGTTCTCGGTGAGAATTATTTAATTATGTCTCTGAATGGAAACAATCTTTATCCACCAGGCTTTCCACCACTTGGAGTAGTTCTACTTGTCTAGACTTTACTAAGGCTGTGACAGAGTAATAGGATAATCTTTGTCATATACGCGTTAACAGTATTGTAATGCACTCTACTTGGGGATGTAATAATATTCTGACTCATTGGACTGCTGGAAAGAAAAATGAAATTTATTTCCTGTCCTCACAATCACATGGCCTGGGTCACATTACTGAGGCCAATACCCTAGTCATATAACGTGGGTCGATAGCCAGTCTCCGGTGGTCATTCTTACAAGGACACCTGGAAGCCTCAGGCAATGTAGAATGTAACCACATGGCTTTTTAAATGAGTTAGGTCAGTTTTCCCCCCTCTGTGTGGGGTAGAAAGGCTGTACACAAAGACCTCTCAGTTGTCCCCTGGAGTCTCAGCTTTAAATAAAAAACAAAGCTAGTCTCAAGCCAATATTACCGTGAAGAAAACTTTCAAAATGAGAATGTGTGTATAACTGGCACTGCCTGAGTTTGCAGAGAGCTTGAATAAATTATTCCTGCGGTGTCTGTTGATTTCAAAGGATGCTAATAGACGTCAATAACACTTTAAATGTCAAGATTGTAAACCGTATAAGCTCCTCAAGACGAGCAAGAATGGAGAGTATGTATAATGAAGTCGTACACTAGCATTTCCCAAGCGTGAAAGGGAAGGAGGTGTGAAGGATTAACTAGCAGGGTGCACAAGTATGGATTATGTAGGCCTTTAAAACATATGTCAGAGTTGAAACAGACCATAAGGATTTCATTTCCCATATGGGGGCAATTTTAAAAATTTTGGGAAACAGCAAGAAGTTGGAATAATCTGTTTTAGGGTGCTGTACAGGGATCTACAACTAGCTGTAATATGGGTTCATTTGAATATTGCTTAGGCATCAAAATGCAACCAGTTCAGTGAAAATTTGGCACCATGACAGAATTTGGGCTATAAATTGCAATAACTATTAACAAAAGACTGTTTTTGGCAGGGAACCACCCATGCAGAATCAAGTAATGATCAGTGTATTAAGGGGAGATTTTCAAAAGCAGACCTGGCAGTTAGGAGCTTAACTCCTACTGACTTTCAATGAGAATTAGGTGGTTGATTACCCTTGAAAAGCAACTGTTCTAACATCACACTATTCCAGTTTCTTTGGTTTTAAAGCTAGTACATTTTTATATGATTAAACTGTTCATTTTGTATCTTGTTTTTCCCCCCACACATGAGATGTTTTGCATCATAATACAATACCATTCAGATCAGTTTATAGTTTGCAAGCCGCATCTGCTAATGAGAGACATTTGAGAAAAGCTGCACATTTTTTGTAAAGTTTAATTGCTAGTGTGATTTGAATGCCAGCAAGGCAATGTCTAAGTGAGATTTTTTGTTTTAGTAGTACCAGCTGTATGTTGCCAATATAGACATAGTTTAATTGCAGAAGTTCCTTTAAGTAAATCATCATCAATGGCTGTCATTCCAAAGTGATAAAACATTAAAATAGATGTAACATTCAGTACTATTTAGACAAATGTGCCAAAACTTGGTATTTTTAAAGCATGTATTCTTTAGTCTTTAGATCACATAATTATATACATTTACTAGTAAGACCCTTCAAATCCACAATATAAGCCAAATTATTCAGAAAATATTGAGAATTAGTTGGGAAACAGGAACAAAGAGTCACAAACATTGTTGTTTCAATTTTTATCCAACAGAAATGTATTATAGCTGTTTGATTATTGTAATTTCAACAGGATCTATCTTTGGTCAATGACTGGAACAGAGATGATGCCTCGTCATCTTAATTTGCCCTGTATATTATGAGGTGTCCCAGTAGATACAATAAAGAGAAAGGTGGCATGAAACAGCGCTATCCACAGTTAAACACACGGTAGGGCCCTACCACATCACAGACTGTGAAATATGGTCTCTCACCGTGAAATATGGCCTTTTGTGTGCTTTTACCCTATGCAATACCGATTTAATGGGGGAGACCAGAGTTTCTCAAATTGGGGGTTCTGACCCAAAAGGGAGTTACAGGAGGGTTACAAGGTTATTTTAGGGGGGCCATGGTATTGCTACCCTTACTTCTGTGCTGCCTTCAGAGCTGGGTGACCAGAAAGCAGAGGCTGGTGGTAAGGCGCCCAGCTCTGAAGGTGGCACCCCTCCAACAGCAGCGCAGATTAAGGGTGGCAATACCATACCATGCCACCCTTACTTCTGCGCTGCTGCCTTCAGAGCTGAGTGGCTGGAGAGTGGCAGCTGCTGACTGAGAGCTCAGCTCTGCAGGCACCAGCGCAGAAGTACGGGTGGCAATACCATGCCATGCCATTCTTACTTCTGTGCTGCTGCTGCTGATGGCGGCTCTGCCTTCAGAACTGGGCTCCTGGCCAGCAGCCACTACTGTCCAGCTGCGCAGCTCTGCCACCAGCAGTAGCACAGAAGTAAGCGTAACAGTACTGCAAACCCCACCCCCATGATAACTTTGCAACCCTCCAAACTCTTTTTGGGGTCAGGACCCCTACAATTACAACACCGTATGAAAAGGATGAGTTTAAATGAACACTGAGCCATCTTTTAATCTAGCATATGGTCAGAACCTTCTGTCCTTAAATGGGGGGGGGGGGGGAGGGGGGAGAACACTATGGCTTGCTAGGACCATCTCGGGCTGATGGGTGACCTCTAATAAACTTTTAGCATGTGTATTGGAATGTTTATTGTTTTTCTCTGTCTTCTCCGTAATCCTTTTATACAAAAAATGCATGTATTTTGTTTTGTGAAGGGATCACACTCTACTATTTGTATGAAAGGAGTGGGGGGGAAGAAACTACTTTTCTTCCCAGTGTGAGGGCCAATGCCAGGATTTGAACTGGGGAACTGTCAGGGGCAAAATCATGAATATCTACAGCTTCAGCTCAAGAGCCTCCACCTGGGGGAAATAATAGATATGTCCTGTGTGGATTAGGTACTGAGGGAATGTATAATACACATTGAAGAAAGAAAGTGCTTCCATCATAATCTTCTATCAAGATTGTTTGTTCTCGGATCACCAATTTGTCTATGGCATTGGGGTCCTCCTAGGGGCATGTCAGATGATGAATAGACAAACAGCTACAGCTGAAAAAAAATTATGCCTTCCAGACTTGGGCCTGGCTGCAGTCATCTATGCATTCTTGAGCTCTACCTGTGGTTGTTGCCATAAAATAGATTGTATGTGAGAGGATAACATTTCTAACCATTAAAAGGTCAAATTTGTTTAGAATGCAGCAGGCCAACTTCATAACACAAACCATCAGCACCACCCCACCCCAGTGCTCTGCTCCCTACATAGGTTTCTGCTGACTACCTCATCAAGCTTCAAGGCTTTGTTCCTTTTCTGCAAAGCCCTCCATGGAACCCGTGCCTAAAGGACTGTGCCTCTGCCTTTAAGACCAAGATGAGCCTTGCCAGCCATGTTCCACTTAAACAATGGAATCATCAGTAACAAGAATTAGTCTTGTGGGTGCTGAAGAAAGAGTTAGAAGGCACCCCACAACTGTGGCACTCATTCCCAGAATTCTTCCACTCCCACCACTTCCTTTGCAACAAAGTGGGACACACACCTCTTCACCTCAGTGGTCTATAATAACTGCATACTCCAAAAACAACAAATAACAGCCCCCCTCTACCCAGGGAATCAATTACTACTACTATTTATTATTTCTAGTAACACCCACAATGTGCTTGGTGCATAGTCCCTTCCCAAATGCTGGTTAAGTGGTGACTGACTACATCCTAACGGTGAGGGTAAAAACAAAGATCCAACGTGTTTCTTTTAAAATCTAAGATCCACACATCTCTTAATGTCTATAAAGCATTTTGATATTAGGGTAATAAATATAGTTTAAAATTATATTATCTATGTTATTATAAACACACACACAAACAACCACACTATGCTGAAAGAATATTACTCAGGTTGCAAAGTCAGACACTCCAAAATTAGAAAATGTTAGTATGACATCTTTGGAGCTGCCCTGTAATAATTTATGAACATTGTAGGATGACCTGTATATTGGGATGTTTGCTTAGTTTAATAAGCAGTGGTAGAGAAAAAAAAGCAGGAAGAAAAAAAGAATGGCTCACAATAAGCACTCCTCAAATGTTTCAAGGAACAATGCTACAGCTACTGGGATGGGTGATTTTACCTCTGGCTCCAGGCAAACTACACCACTTCTTTTGATTAGAAACTCGGGAATGCAGAAGACCAGAAGACCATTTTAAAAGATAGTTTAAAAAAAGAGAGGGGGTAACCGTTTTGGGGAAGAAGACTGAGACATACGATATCCCACTAAGGGTGCCTGAAGAAGTGAGGCCTAACTAGGTTACAATCAGGAGATGGCAAGCCTTTAGGTAAGGTAGACTCAGGGCCGGCGACAGGGTGGTACTACGGGTAGAGCTGTACTGGGCCCCGGACTTAAGGGGGGGGGGCCTTAAGTCCAGGGCCTGGTACACAGCTGTACCCGTAGTCATCCCCCCTTGTCGCCGGGCCTGGAGAGCGGGGAAGGGGCGGGGAGGCAGCGCGGCTCTCCTCCGGAGTGGACGAGCGCGTGTGTCCCCGGCAGGAGCAGTGAGCCTGGCCGGCGGCAGCGGTGCACCACCGCCTGCAAAGAGGGTGAGGGCGGGGAGGCTTCGCAGCAAGGTAGGGCTTCCCCCGCCAGACGTGGCATCATGCAGCCCCTGCACCATCTCGCGCAGGTCCGGGGGGGAAGGGCGCGCGGGGGGAGCTGGGGGGGGGGAGCGCCGGCTGGGCTGAGGGGGCCCCCCGGCTGGGCAGCCCCCCCAGCCGCTGTCAGCTGGGGGGGGGGAAGTGCTGGCTGGGCTGGGGGGGGCCCCAAACGATCAGAGTAGGGGGCCCCAAAATTTCTGTCGCCTGCCCTGGGTAGACTGGCATGAACACTGTTGCCTCAAAAAATCATCCCCCCCCCCCCTTAGTGTTTCCCCTACTGCTAAACAATACTTGTGTTTTGAGAAGGCTGACTGATCCCTGGTGATAGATTCCCAAAGGGAAGAACTGCAGGTCTTCACACTCAATTGGACCTGCTGGATAACAACAGTTGTACATAGGGTACTATGGGAGAATCACATGATTCCATCTCAGGACAGGTAAAGACGTGAGGCTTGACACCTGCAGGGGTACACCTCAAAGAAACCAAGAAAGGGACAGCAATGCACCTAGCCCATCAGGGGCGGATTAGTTGCTCCTGGCGCCCTAAGCACAGCCAAGCAATGGGCCCCCCTTTCAACTCTCACCCCCATTCACAGCCCAGCTTTTACTTGCTAAGTGTAATCGATGCAACATTGGGGGATTTGAGGGGACCCAAGACGTTAATTGAGACTTTTTTTAATTTAAGGCCGTGCAAACTTATAATTTTGTAACCATTTTTTGTTGTTGCTTGGGGCCCCTTTTCTCTTGGGGCCCTAAGCACGTACTTTTATTGCTTATAGGTTAATCCACCATTGTAGCCCATATTTGTGATGGCCAGAATCAAGACTGCATAAGCCCACAGGGTTGGGCAGGAGATCATGGCAAATAGTGGGAACCAAGCTGGTGGGGAGTCAGAGAAGAGGAAAGGAGCTCCACCCTGTCTTGGCCGAATAGGTTGAATCAGCATTCAGGGCTTGGCTATGCTTGACATGTTACAATACTGTGAGATTTCAAAAACCTGAAACCTTTCAAAGTTTTTGACAAAACAAAACAAACAAATAAACAACCACAGCACACAGAGAGAGCACAATACCCGAGATTAGCCAATATCTTGGTGGTTAGGGCAAACCCCAGGGGTGTGGGACCAGGGGCGGCTCTATGATTTTTGCAGCCCCAAGCATGGCAGTCAGGCAAGCCTGCGGGAGGTCCGCTGGTCCCTCAGATTCGGCGGCGTTTCTGTGGGAGGCCCGCCAGGCCCGTGGCTTTGGCTTATCCGCCGCCAAAATGCCGCCACGGGAGCGACATGCCGGCCAAAGGCCGCCTGACTGCTGCCCTGAAAGTGACCGTCAGGCTGCCTCCCTCAGCTTGCTGCCCCAGGCATGCGCTTGCTGCGCTGGTGTCTGGAGCCGGCCCTGTGTGGGACACCTCACCAGGGCCTGATCAGAGCAGGCATTTAACTTTCATATCTTTGTATGAAAGTAGATATTAACATTTGTTTAAGTCCATAGCTGTCTCCCTATCCTGAGCACCTATAGAAAGCATAAAAACAGTGAGGCTAAAACAAACATGTAGATGAAGAAATAACCTAGGACTAATTGAAATGTTCCTGTACTGGGGATTAATCTTTTTATTTGCCCTTAACAGCATATCCTTTTTTTCTATTGTGCTATTATGTGATGCAAGTGATGCCACTGAGCTACATATAATTTAGAAGTTTCATCATTCCAATTAAGAAAATGTCCTTCAGTGGAATCGTTAAAAGAATACTGAAATGTTTTTGACTTGAGTATGGAAATTTATCCAAGGGGAAAGAAATCTAATTTTCAAGCAGGTAAATTAGGCCCCGGTCAATAATTTTTAGATGTTTATGACCATGCGGGTGGGGGCCCCTTCTTTAAAATGGCCTCACTGAGACATGAACAAATAGGTACATGTTTCCATATGACTTCATAGGAACTAGATTATAATGATTTCCATTGCAGGACAGTTTAAAATGGAATCACGTAAGAGCGCTGATAGCACAAATTGTTCTTATACTATAAATCTGGTAATCCAGAATCTTATAGGCGTCAGGTATCCAAATCCCTTTGACTCCTTTAAGAACCCTGCCTGAAACCAGTGTATACATTATTTTTGCACTCAGGTTTTTATTAATAATATTACACTGCTATATTTGTATTGCAATATTTTACACTGCTTTCACATTTTTTAAATGTCACATGCCGGTATTAATATAGTTTACCAGGCCTAGGACAGGCTAACAAATTTTTCACATGAAAAGTAATGCATTTATCAAAGAAATGTATTTTGAGTCTGGGAATGACCAGAAAAGTGCAAGATGCATATGCCCCCAGTATCCACAGAGACATGTTAGGGAAGGTAGTTTACACTTATGTGCTAGACATCTAAAAATGTAAAGCTCACAAAGGAATCCTACTAGATATTGCTGGGGATGATAGTCACTAGGTGGCAGAAGCACTCCTTGTGCTGTTCCTTATACCCCTTGTGGTGTGGGCTGTAATTAGGTCAGCGTATGGTAAAGTAGGACTGGGAGATAAATAAAGTAGGTTTTCTCTTCTAGAACACACTGCAGTTTAAATTCACTTCTTTTCAGGTCGCGTTACAAAGGTGGATTCAACTGTTAAAGGCAAAGAGAGAGTCCTCCTGCCAAAGTAAATGAAATTTAAACTCACTAAGGAGCCGTGGCAGAACAGAGGAGAGAAAGAAAGGAAAGAAAAGATGACTCTTCTGTTTTGTGACATTGATATTCTGTTCAGAAGAATATTGCCGGGGGGGGACAACCTATGTTTTTATATCTGAAACCTAAACTGGCAAAATGTGCATTTTTGCCAGATTTCATGTAAGGCAATAAACACACACTTTTCCCTTGAGGGATTTTTTTTTAATTTTACCATGAACAAAAGGCAGTTTTAGTCAGCAAAACACAACCGAGTTTCCCTCGCTGAGATGGGGGTGTACGCCTTCCTATGGAAGTGGTTCTGAAGGTCAAAAATGAGATTAAAACCTTCTGTGGCCCTTAGTCTTATTCTAAGAGTGAGCCATGTTGCAGACAGAGCTCACAGTCAGCTTGACAGGGTAGGGAAGTTACAAGTTGTCAAAAGAACTATCAAAAATATGTTTAATAAGAATCAACCAAAAACTGTTCTTTTTGGGTTAAATCACAGTAAGGGCCCGGTTCTATTCCCATTGAATCTCAGTGCAAACCTTCCTTTGGCTTCAGTGAAAACAGGCTTTTGCTCTCAGTGTAATATTTGTCATGCTCTGAGAAATGGTAGAGATGGGGTTTTCAGGAGCAATTGAACAGAGTGAGGAATAATTCTCTTATTCATCTCTACACCCCCAAAAGAGAAATACCCAGCTTATTTACACCCATTTACAGCCCGATCTGGCCCTTTGTCTTCATAGTAACTTAGGTATTTATAGGATACCAAGAAGTCTAGTATCTAGGTTCTAGTATCAACCTCAGAGTGGGGACTGAATATCCGTAAGCCATCTATAGTGAAAAAAATGAGACAAAGATAGACATGGCACCAACAATGTCACCTTCACTTTCCAAGATGTGCCTCTTCGTCGTAGGCTTAACAGGGTGGGAAGGTGAACCTGTGATTAAGGTACATAACAGAATAGGAGTCAGGAACATGGCTTCTAATCCTGGTGTAATGTGCACGCCGGAATATGTCACTTTAGCTGTCTGTACCGCAGTTCCACAGGTGTAAGACGGTCAGATAATTACTTACCTATCTCGCAAGTGTGTCAGAAGGATATGTTTATGAATGATTGTAATGCATGTAAAGATCCTCAGAGGGAAGGTGCTATATAGAGACTCTAATAAGGGATAAAAGGAGGGTGATATAATAGATTTCTGTAAGGCAGATGACTTGGCACCGCACAACATTTTGAATAAAAACTAGAATGATAGAACATTAATATGGCACATATTAAATATATTAAAAACTGCCTAACTGATAGGTCTCAGAATCTAACTATAAATAGAGAATCATCACTAAGTGGGTGTTGCGAGTGGGATCCCACCGGGATCAGTTCTTGGTCCTTTGCTATTTAAAATTGTTTATCCGTGAACTAGAAGAAAAAACATAAAATTTTCAACTGATAAAGTTTGCAGATGACACAAAAATTGGAAGTGTTGTAAATATTGAAAAGGACAGATCGCTGATTCAGAGCAATCTTGGTCGCTTGGTAAATTGGGTGCAAGCAAACAATATGTGCTTTAATATGGCTAAATGTAAATGTATACCTCTAGGAACAAAGAATGTAGGCCAGACTTACAGGATGTCTGGGGAAGATCTGACTAAAAATGATTTGGGAGTCCTGGTGGATAATCACTTGAACACAAGCTCCTAGTGCGATGCAGTGGCCAAAAGAAAGAACACAATCCTGGAATTCATAATCAGGAGAAAATTAAACTGGAATAGAGAAGTTATTTTACCTCAATATTTGACACTGGGGTAACCACTACTGGAATACTGTGTCCAATTCTGGTGCCCATAATTTAAGAAAGATATTGATAAATTGGAGACAGTTCAGAGAAGAGCCTGGAGAATGATCAGATAATTAGAAAACATGCCTTGTAATAATAGCATCAAGGATCTCAGCATATTTAACTAAAAAAAAAAAGAATGTTAAGTGGGTGACTTGATCACAATCTATAAGTACCTACCCCGGGAACAAATATTTAATAATGGGCTCGTCAATCTAGCATAGAAAGGTCTAAGTCAAACCAATGGCTGGAAGTTGAAGCTAGAGAAGTTTAGACTGGAAATTAGGCGTTAATAGTAGAACAATTAACAATTGGAACAATGTACCAAAATTTGTGATGGGTTCTCCATCACTGACATTTTTAAAATCAAGATTGGATGTTTTTCTAAAAGATGCTCTTGGAATTATTTTGGAAAAGTTCTGTTCCCTTTGTCATACAGGAGGCCAGAATAGATGATCACACTGGTCCCTTCTGGCCTTGGAATCTATGAATTTATAAATGTGCAAAGTGTTCATGTTATCTCACCTCTACCTTCTCTTCCTCTTTGCCACTAGTCAATAAACAGGTATAAATTCTACATATCTGCTTTAGTATTTGAAAAAAATTAAAAGAAAAACTGATGAAGAAAAGCAAAATAAGTCTTCAGATAATACATTGACTTTCTGTAACAGTTTACTGAACTGGCTTCAACTACCGAGTGGCTGATCATCAACCTTCTAAGGCATTGCACAGTTGCTAATGACTTTGTGTTACCCAAATATTTGTTCATACCTACTGGGGAGGGAATTCCACCTGCATACGCAGTTAGTTTTCCATCTGCAGCAACAGCTGATGTGATTGTAGACATTGTGTGCAATCTGATGTTCTTGTGTTTGCTCATGAAATCATGAACAATCAAGTTAAAGCTATGTGCAAACATAGCTCATGACTAAATTCTTCCATCCTAAATAGCATTTGCCATATTTGCCTCATTAACAAAAGCAATAAATTCAGACACAGAAAGGGAGAGGCTAATTTCAAAATACAGCTTCACTAGCAAACATTGTGTGCAAATTGGAGAGAACCCAAACCATACCAAGTGTTCCATCACTTGACAACAACTACTGGCCAGAGAAAGAGAAACTGGGTACTATATTATATGCAGGTGACTTAAAAGAGATTCAAAGTCCATTTCTGCAATAGGAAAATGTACTAAAATATTCCCAGTGGTGCTGTCACTGGTTCAGCTAACTTAGTGTTAGCACAAGAGGGAGCCATAGTAAAGACAAGTCTCTTGTACGCGGACCTGTGTTCACCATCACCCTCGTCAACCTGCTGAAAGCTAACCTAAACAAGATGGTGATAAAAATGGGTCTGGCTGGAAGATTCTTATCTACACTTGCTCTCCTATCAGAGCTAACACCAGACCAGCAGAACTAGTGGGAATTTGCTTGTAGTTTTCTGCAGTGAAAATAAGACTGTCATGAATAATTATATATGGAGTGAGGACAATCCACTTACTAGTCCATAACTTAGTTCTCAGATAGATCTTTTCCCCACTATTGATACTGAAAGCTTGGGTCTGTTGAACAGGAAGGGTTTTTTTATTTTTTTTTAACTGGTCTTGGAAGCATTTCATTGTAAAGTAATAGTGGTTGGTTCATTTCCAGTTTGGAACTGTTTAGCCCAGGGGTGGGCAAACTACGGCCTGCGGGCCACATCCGGCCCATGAGACCGTCCCACCCAGCCTGTGGTGGGAGGCTGCCCCTGGCCCCTCCCCCAGAGCCATGCAGCGCAGGCACGGCTGCGGGGCCGGGGCTGCGCGCTCCCCAATCATCCGGAGCCATGCCGCAGGGGCAGTGGTCTGGGGGCTGGGGCTGCATGCTTCACCCCGCCTCCGGAGCCACGCCGCAGGGGCACCGCTGCGGGACCAGGGCTGGGCGCTCACCCCTCCCCCGGGGCTGCGCACTTGCCCCTCCCCCGGAGCCACGCCGTGCAGGCAGAGCTCTGTGGGCCTGGGCTGTGCACTTCCCCCCTCCTCCAGAGCCACCCTGCATGGGCAGAGCTCTGGTGGCTGGGGCTGCATGCTCCCCCCCCCCCAGCAGCTGTGGTAAGAAGGGGGATGGGGGGCTCCAGGGTGGTGGTTGGGGGGCGAGGGGGGCTTTGAAGGGGGCAGTCAGGGAGCAGGGTGGGTTGGATGGGGGTGGGGTTCTGGGGTGGTGGTTAGGGGGTGGGAAGGTGGATAGGGTTAGGGAAGTCAGAGGATAGAGAGCAGGGGAATTGGGTAGGAGGTGGGGTCCTGGAGGGTGGTTAGGGGTCTGTGGAAAGGGCAGTCAGGGGACAAGTTGGGGAGGGGTTGGATGAGTCAGGGATTCTCAGGTGGCGGGAAGTGGGAGGGCGCTGGATTGAGGGCTGGGCCTTCCCTACCTGCCCTCGATATAATTTCACAAACCTGATGTGGCCCTCGGCCAAAAAGTTTGCCCACCCCTTGTTTAGCCCATAAAATTCTACAGGGGAAAAGTACTTCACATCCACTGAACAATATTTCTTCAAGGAAAATTTTGCAGATTTAGACACCACATTACTCTTTTTTTTTAACTTGCTTCTCCGATACTGACAAGTAAAAGATACTGCCAGGAATAAATTTTATTTTTAATAAAAATACATAAATTTTACATACATTCTTCATTTCACTTGAAGATCTCAAAGCATTTTATAAAGACGGGGCGAATAATCTCCATTTTACATATGTGTTAGCTCATGTACAGGGAGGTTAAAAGTCATACTCAAGGGTGCACAGTAACCCAGTGGCAGGGGAAAATGTACTAAACGTAACTTAATCAAGTCTCAATTATATTTCATTAAAAATTGTTTTGCTGGCATAGGGGAAAGAAGTAGGGTATTCTCCATCCAGTAATATGTTTCTCTCCAAGGATCAGCTGAAGACACACAAAGCAACATCTGTACCACTGAAGAATTTTTCAGTTCAGCACAAAAATATTTTCAGTGATATCTTCTCAATATCAGAGTTAGTTTAAGTAGGGTTATTGGCTTCCAATCATAGGGAGTTAGACTTTTCTGATAGGCCCAGTGACATGATTTAAAAATAAATTTTATTGTGTGCTTAAACAGGTGGAAATTGTTACACTCATTTGGGAGCTTTTGCATGCAAGTCTAGTATTGTTTGTTCAGCAGAGATCTCAAACTGTGGTGAACAGGTTGCTGCAGTTTTTGTAAAGAACTTAATTGGCATTCGGTGACAATAAAATAACACAGTGTATTGCAGGTCAAGATTCAAATCCATTGGCAGAGCTCTGTGGGGAAGCTGCTGCACTGTGTGCTATCAGTCTCTCTCTATCTCTCTTTGATGAACACTATAATTTTTATTTTAAACCAACAAATGCAAGCAGTTTTGTGTGGCTATATGATGTAATGGATGATTTCCATAATAAAAGGAGAATATAATTAAAATACCTCTCTGAAAAGGAAGGAATTGAGTTTTCCTTTTTTTTTTTTTTTTTTTTTTGGTTAGTGATAAAGTAAAAATCTCAAGACACCTTCAATATCTCATTGTAAGTCTTCCACAAAAGCAGTTTGGCTGAAAATGCAAAATATAATTGGCATGACAAAAACAAGGACACAAGAAGTGATGTATTATGTACTGCTTCCACAAATATCAATGTTAATTGTTTTGATTAAATTAAGAAATGAGTCTACAGTAAATCACTTGAACACACAGCAGCACAAATTCAAATCCTATCTCCCGAGCTCCCTACAGACACACCAAAGCTACCCACATGGTCAGAGTTTAGGACAGATCATTCAAAATAGAATGAGCAAAGAGTATCTCTGATCTGAACTTTGTTAATCTATCCAAAGGAAGTGACAAAGATCCAGAAAGTTCTTAGCATAACCTATAGCTAGTATGGCTTACTCCTCCCTCTTCTTTTTCTTCTTCTTCTAGCCCTAGTCTTCGAGTCCTCCTTCTCCATTAGTCTGTCTTGAAGACGTTCCTCAGAAACTCACAGCTAATCAGATCCTTTCATATGATATCCATCCGCCTAGTTGTGGGACTTCCAACTCTTCTCTTACCCTCCACTTCTAAGTTTAATATCCTGTTTCTTGTATATTCTTGTGATCTTCTTTTCACCTGTCCAAGCCATCTAAACCTGAATTCCCTTATCTTTTCTATAATTGGTACAACCTTCACACCTCCCCTAATTTTTTCATTCTGTACATGGTTCATCCCTGTAACCCCAAGCATCAATCTTAATACAGTAGACTCTCGATTATCCAGGATGATAGGGAAAAAATGAATCCTGGTTAATAAAATCCCAGATAATCACCACCCATAGGAAATATGAGGAGTGAGGGGTTGGTTCACCAGCCACCATGTGCCAGGGGGAGGGGGTGTTGGTTCACTGGCTGCCCTGCACCTTGATGGGGTTTTGTTTGCTCTTGGGGTGACAACAAAGCCAGAACCGGCCTTGCGAGTTATGCATATTTTTTTTGACATCCTGGTTAATCCACATTCTGGTTAATCCAATCCTGGATAATCGAGAGTCTACTGTATTTTCATTTCCACTATCTGCTTTTGTCTTTTCCTCAGTGCCCAGCACTCAGAGCCATACGAGGAGGCAGACCTAATTACCATTTTGTAGATCTTAATTTTCAGTTTCACAGGCATTCTCCTATTGAAGATCACTCCATTCACTTCTCTCCATTTAGTTCATGGTTAAGTTCACCATTATCCTGTACTATCAAATCTAGGCACTTGCATTTCTATACCTTTGGAAATGGCTGGGCCCCAGACCTACAGTCCTCTTGTCACATGCTATTTGATTAAAAGTGTGGATTACAAGAAAAAATTAACTAACCCCAAACTTTTAGTCATAGAAAATGAGTTATGGATGGAAAGTTGCATGTCCAAATGTAGATTTGGATATATTTTATAAACTTATGCATAAAAATAAGACAGTATTAAAAAGAAGAGTATCAGTATATAGATGAAAAGTGGAATAAGGTTTGTCCAATATATACAGATGGGTCTGACAAAGAAAAATATATCAGGATACCAAATATTTTATACCAAAATAGAAAATTAGTACATCCTGCAAAATATCAGACTACGTAGCTGTCATGACAGCCAAACTAGAAGCAATAATGCTAGCATTAAATTGGATCTGAGATGGACACCCACCTGTGAGTGTCATATTTTAGGAATCCATCTCAGGCTTTATGACAATAAAAAGGGTGTCTCCGTATGTAGAAGTGATTTAATCAATGAAATTATATTTCTAATAACAGAGTTAGTACAGATGGGGATACACATAGCATTAGTGTGGATCCAAACACTTATCAGGATAACAGGGAATGAAATCATTGACAAAGCAGCTGAAGACATAGGAAATATAAGGTTTGACATAGAATAGCCTTACATAAACAGGAATTCAAAAGCCTAGTACAGAAAAGAATTAAAAAGAGGAATGGCAAAAATTTGGATTGATGAAAAAAGAGAAAGATGTTTTGAATTGTACCCTTGACTTGAGGGTAAAGACATATTTCAGGGCATTGATAGGACTAATGGAGTGCTTTTATTTAGAGGACTAATAATCGTTGAGTCTTAGGGGTATGTCTTCACTACCCGCCGAATCGGCGGGTAGTGATTGATCTTCTGGCGATCGATTTCTCACGTCTTATGAAGATGCGAGAAATCGATCGCTTGCGGCGCCCCCGTTGACTGCGGAACTCCAGCTTGCCGGGAGGCGCAAGCTGGAGTCGACGGGGGGAGTGTGCTGCCGAGTGCCGCCGCCATGAGGACGGACGGTAAGTTGGCTGCAGATACGCAAACTTCAGCTACGTGATTCACGTAGCTGAAGTTTGCGTATCTGCAGTCGATCCCCCACCCGTAGTGGAGACCAGCCCTTAAGCAAAAATCCTTTTTCAAATATAGTCCGGAAAAGAGAGAACTGAGAGGGGACATGAAAGGTTATTATGAGGAGGAAGAAGAACAATTGTTCTTCTTAACCTCTGAGGATAGTACAAGAAGCAATGGGTTTAAATTGCAGCAAGGGAGGTTTAGGTTGGACATAGGAAAAAACTTCCTAACTGACAGAGTGGTTAAGCACTGGAATAAATTGCCTAGGGAGTTGGTGGAATCTCCATCATTGGGGATTTTTAAGAGCAGGTTAGACAAACACATGTCAGGAATGGTCTAGATCAGTGGTCCCCAACCCCCGGGCCGCGGACCGGTACCGGGCCGTGGATCGATCGCTACCGGGCCGCGGACGCGTTCCCGGAAGTGTCCGCCGAAAAGCCGCAGCTTCACTTTTCGGAGTGAATTCGGCGGCTTTTCGGCGGACATACAGCCGGTCCGCGGCAGCGAAGAAAAAAGAAATCCGGTCCGTGCCGCAAAAAAGGTTGGGGACCACTGGTCTAGATAATACTTAGTCCTGCCATGAGTGCAGGGGACTGGACTAGATGACCTCTCGAGGTCCCTTCCAGTTCTATGATTCTATGACATCCTACTCAAAAATGTGTTCTGTAAGGTGGAACAAACATTTGATCATCTTTTATGGGTATGTACAGGCTTTGATCAAGAAAGGATAAAGCTTTCCAAGGAATTAAAAAAGGTAGCCAAAATACATTATGTTGTTTAGTAATATTGTTTAATAGCATATAATATTTATTAAAATATCAGGGAATGGGGTATTAGTAGAAAGGTGCTGTTACATAACCAGGTAAGAGTGAGAGAATATAAACCACTAAATATTGAAGAATTATAGTTAGTGGCAGCTACAGACTATTTAGTCAAATTTGCTTTGCCAAAATAAAAAAGAGAAAAAGGAAAAGAAAGAATGAGGTTGCAGGGAGACACTCTGTGCAGTAATTCTGTGGAACTAGAGTGGAGAGACTAGGAGATTCCAAGGAGAAAACCCGGGGGAAGAGTTGGCCTGGGGATTATCTCCTGACCAGCAAAGTCAGGCAAAAAGCTGACAGTGCAGTCACTGGGGTGGAGCAAACTTTGACGGTGAGCCTGATGATAGGGCAGGATCTAAATTTCCAGGGACATGCTCAACTGAGGAACAGAGAGAGATGAAAGATCAAATCAGGGCCAATGTTCATACTTTTGATTCGGTATTTATTGGTGTGAGAATTATAAGGAAATTCCAGCAGAGAGTGCTGTGAGTTCTGCCTTTGAAAGAAAATTGCATTTAGAGAGGCTGTGGAAGAGGCCTGCTAGCAGGCTTTGTAGGAAGAAGGTTAGGAAGGTGGTACCAAGGAATCTGACAGAGTGAGCCTTGATTGCCTGCCTAAGGTCCCTAGGCTGGAACCCAGTGTAGTGGACAGGCCTGGGTTCCCCTACCAGCCACTGCTAAGGTGGTGTGAATCCCCTGAGAAGAGGATAAAGATGACTGTGCAGACAAGAGGTCCAGAGTTGGAGTCAAAGACCTTTTGTGAGGACATTATACTGTTGGATTTTGTTTCCTTGGAAAGCATGAAAACAAAATGTGATTGGGACAGAGGGCTGAGCCATGAGAAGAGATGGAGCACTGTGATACCAGAGTGATCATTGGCAAGGAGGGTATTGGCCATTGACCATTGACAAGGAGAGAGCTTGTACAGCATGCCCAGCCACAAGGAGACGTGGCTATGGTGAGCTTGCTCTTCTACAATTGCAAAGTGAACCTGATATATTTCTAGAATTGTCAATTGGTGTTCACTTTTAATTATTTGATAACATTTCAGATATATTACTATATTTATGGTCACCATTTGTAAAACATAAGTTCCTGCTAATGTAAGACGACATTGCAATGCTATGGCTATGTTTCACTGCACCCCAAAAATATATTTTACACTGATAGCTAATTTAAGTACGTTAGTTATTGCCAGGCATAGATTTGAACCCAATTAGTTACACTGAGGTTAAACCCTGTCTCCACTAGGATTTTACATTGAGATAGCCATCTTGGTGTAAAAAGCACACTGTTTTGTAGTGAAAATATAGACAATATCCCTTTTTGTGGGATTTGCCAGTGTTGTCTGTCTCTGCAGTGGTGAGGCTGAATGCACTGTTGGAACACACAATGGAATTCAGTTAAACATCCCTTTTGGCCATCACAGTTTCTGATCATAAAGTTCTTATCATTACAAAGAATGAAAGTGAAAACAATCCCACTTCATGTGCTTTTGTAGTATCAGTGCAGTTTTTCCTTTAAAATGTGCAAAAAACGGTAGTGTCTTTGGTGCTTTAGCATGTCTCACTCCCAGTCAGTGAGTATCCTGTTGGTACAAGCATAGGAAACCCCTTCTGAAATCTAAAGAGTGGATCTTCCCCAGTTCAGTGCATGTTCTTTTTTACACATCCTAACTCAGTTAATATATATCCAAACAGTTCTGTCAGTTAATGTATCTCCAAACAGCTTCCCAGGAAGAGCTAAATCAAGAGGTTGAAAATTGCTGCCTTTTTAAAGAAGTTTAAAAGTAAGTTACAATTATAAATCTTGCACAAGAGGGATGGAGTTATAGCAGGAAGGAAATGCCTTACACTCGGCCAAAACAGCCCTTTGTGAGAAAAGGAGAGCGAGGTTCAGCAGGGGAGGGCAAGAATGGACATACAGTACTGTACCTCAATCTCAAATCCTTGGGCCTGCACTTCCATAGATTCAAGTCACTGAAGGCCCCTGATGATCATGATTTTCAGTGGGTGTAAGGTTCAGCCCCAGGCATCACTTATGACTCTCCATGTTAAAAGAAAGATGTCATAGACTTTACAGATTACTTTCCTACCACAAAATATATCAAGATTTTTAATACCATTTAACCCTACACAGGACACAGCTCTTCTCCTGGATGCACCTGGAATTCTAGCGGAAGCCAGGAGAACATCAGGCACTCCCCGTCCACTTTATCATCTCAAATAATCCTCATACTGACCATATGGATAGAGGTGTTAGCACAGCTTCTAACATTTTCAGGGATGTGGCAACATACTGTTTTGGAAGATCACCCCATAAGGCTGATACCACTTTTGCTTATAATGCACCTAGTCAATTGTGCAAAAGTTTGCATGGGAGAGATAATTCAGTGTCTGTAATTGTTAATGGGAGATGCATCTGTAACTCCCTACTTTGACTGAAATTGTGTCCTGTATTGTATTGCTTTGGGCTTACTCAGCATTCAGTGTGTATTCTTGATACAGCACAGGCTGATCTAACTAGACACAATGTGACCCATGCATCAAATTGCACTAAAAAGATTTGTTTCCTTAATGGATAAAAACAGGCAATTCCTTTGACAAGAGCATTTGCAGCTGCCCTTTCATATTAAAGATAACTATGCTTGCTAATAAGCACTTGACACTGAATCCACATTGCATTACTGTTTGTCCATTCAGGAAGCAGGAATGCCAACATGATGTTTTGAAGGCATTTAGTAGCTTCTACAGCATAGTGTGCTAGCTGGGGATTCACTGCAACATCACAGCAGCTTTCAGAAAAATGAAGTGTGGTGATAAGATCCAGCCCTTCATATTCTCAGTAATAGTAAAATTCAGACTATAAGACAAAATGCACGTAAGCTGACCCTAAAATCAATTGTTTTGCACATGATGAAAGTGCTATCTTGTGGGCAAACTGGCTGAGACATTTTACATTAGGGGAAGAACAGTCTGAACTGATATCTTGCCTACCTGGAATGAACAGTGCTGGCTAGAGCCTGGCAACATACAACACAGAACTGATTCATACTGACTGCAGCAACTGTTGCTGTTTCCAACCCAGGCACTTAGAAAGGCAGTATCACCTACACTGCACAGTAGGATCAGATTAGTATTTTACTGGGAGTTGAGGGGGAAGGCACAAGGACTCACCTTGTCTCCTTGCCACTCCCAGGTACAGATAACAGGAAAATACTCTGCTGAAGTTGAGAGACAAGTGACTATCCTTGACTCTGAGCCTCATAGTATTAGGACTACTTTTACATTTACTCAGTCACATACAAAACCCTCTGTGCCTGCAAGAGTGCAGCTGATAAAAACAGGAGGCCAAATCCTCAACGAGGCATCCGTGGAACTACATCCATTGTTGTTGAAGAGGGCCAATAGTTCAAGTAGTGCTTATAATGCATGGAGGCTTAATGAGATATGGCAGGGAGAAAAATTGTGATTGCACTACCTTCATCTACTGTTCCAGCTCCCAGATGTCTGCTGTTAGCAAAACACACAGTTGAAAGTACACGGAGTACAATTCACATCTTCCTCTAGGCAAGTGCCCTGTCCAGCTCTCCTCTGACTGAGTCATCCGACTTTCTGGTTGGGACATAGTATTCCAGTGATGTTCTTCAGAGATCTTAAAACAAGAACATTTTTATAAACCAATAAACTGCACCAAGAATAGACATGGTTATAAACGACTTGTTTTACCCTTTGAGCACAAGAAACTGAAGACTGTTCTGCTTTTGATCCATTGGTTCACACAGCAGAAGAAATTGCAAGAGGGGTCCAAATCCCTGTTTCTGGGGAAATAGTTGCTTTTAGGTGGAAAAAAAGACAATCCTTGATTTCAGAAGATGATATTATGGGTGACTATAATTTTCATCCTTCGTTTTGTGCGAGTTAAATATTCATAAAAGTGAACTAATATCACTGCAGAGATGATATGTAAACAGTTTGCCAACCCCCTATTCCAGCTCTGCAAATGCAACTCCATCCACCTCTATTGTTCTAGCCTGTGCGGTAATTAACAACATTTCACTAAAGGATACAGGTGAGAGCTCTTCAATTCTTTACAACTGAGACTAATGCTAGGATGTAGAGATTTGACAAATCAATTTTTTTGAGATTATTCAGCTATTGAATACCTACCCTGACATTAATCAGACATTGATATAGGTATTGATACTAGTATAGATATGACTGAGAATTCACATGGGAAGGGTCCTGTTATTGGTATGAATAGTGTAATGGGTATCAATATAAGTATCTATATGGGTACTATTATGGAGCTTCATAATGGTACTACTATAATGTGTATATGTGTATATGTAGTATATGTGTATAACAGTAACACTTTCTGTTTCATCCACTGATGCATTAAAACTTGCCATGTTTTAAAACCTGTCAAGGATGGTCTAGTTAAGGCTTGGTCCTGGGGAGTAGGTCATGAGGTCCCTTTCTGTCTTATGAGTCTATATTCTAAGCCATATACAATAGGCAAAGTTAATTGAAGGATTGCAAAAATTAAATAAAACTGAATGCCAGAATCTAGAAAAATACAGTCGGTAATGGCTTAGATTAAGGAACTGCACACCAACTATGCATATTTTATTTGGTATACTATTCAACTCCACTCAGGCTGCTCCAGAAACTAGTACAGATGTCTTTCGTATTTTGAAAGTTGCTGCTGCAACCTGTGCTGCCAAATTCTGTAGCTGCCCCATCCATCCAAACTACACAGCCATTAAAGGTGCTGGGTTGAGGCTGTGCTGCCTCGAAGCGCCATATTGCCTCTGCAGGGTGCCAGGTGGCAGCAGTAGCAACAACAACAAAAGCTTTTACAAGATTTTTTACTCTATTAAACAAAAACAAAGGTAACTGTTTAGAGAGGAAAGGGAGCCTATTTCCCTATTTTTATTCGCCTCTTTCCACTGCTGTCTTAGTTTTCCTCTAACCCTCCTTTTTTTTTACACCCAAAAGGCACAAGAACAATGAATCTGTGCCCCAAAGTATATACAAAGTAATTGCAGACCCGACAATACACAGGGTCACAATAACAGGATCATGGTTTTCTCGCCTAATGCCTTAACACATCTTGGAGTTTTTTTAAGTTAAAGTATGTGACTGATTTAACCGACTCATTTTTTTTGTAACTGAAGCAACAGAAATAAGTCTTTGCGATGACTGATTAATAGCCTGGTAGTCAAGTTTAAGGAAAGCGGGTTCCATGCACAGGAGGGAGAATGGAAGAAGCCACAGAAGCAGAAAGTGAAGAAAATTAAGAGGAGTTTGAAGTTGGCTTTTATGGAATGGAGGGGAAGGAAGAAAATGTGGCAGGACATAGGTCAGAGATGTAGGTCAGAGTGCAGTAATGCAGGATCTCTCTCATCCCTTTATTAATGAGTTGTGTGAGGTCAGTCCATTCTAAGCCTTATCTTAAATCTTGCGTCCAGAGGAGGAGGGAGAACAAATCCCTTCCACATCTTTGCATAAAAACCTATAAATCTACCATTTGTCCTAAATATTCTCTCATTTCCACAGAAGCCAGGAGAGATGTGTGTTAGATGGTTCGAAATAAATCAGCCAAGCCCAGTTTGAACTGTGGATCACTGTAAGTGTAACATCCATTTTTTTAAAAAATTGTCTAAAGGCTTGACCATACTAAAATATGGTCTGATTTTCACCTTGTAATACAGTGGGGACTCACCCCTGCGGCACCTCCCACTGATAGACCAGGGAATCAGCTCTTCCAGCATCTGGAGCACCCTTTGCAAGCCGGTGTCCCTCCCCGACCCCGGTGCCTTCTTCCCTAAGGTGCTGCCCCCTGGCAATACCCCCACAGTCTAGCTCTGGGTCTCCCCTCCCTGGGGAACCCCCAACGCTCTGAGCCCCACCTTGCCTCAGTCTAGGCTACTGCCAGTCACCATCGAGCCCCCATTCCCTGGGGCAGACTGCAGTCTGTATAAGCCAGTCATCATAGCCAAGGAGGGTTTGGCCTGCTGCCTCAGCCTACCCATGGGCTGCCCCCTGCAACTCCAGTACCCCTTCTTGGCCACAGACTAGGCCCTGCAGCCTGGGGAGTTGCCAGCCTGGAGCTCCGCAGATCCTCTGGCCTTCCCCCCCCCCCCCCCAGCCCTGCTCCACTCCAGGTATCTTCTCATGCTTCCCCAGCAGCCAGGCCAGTCTGACTCCACAGCTAGAGGAGGGGACTAAGCACCAAATTCTGAGCCCTTTTATCGGGACCAGCTGGGCCTAATTGACCCAGCCACAGCTGTGGCTGCTGCACCCCAGCTGCTTTCACTCGCAGTCCTCTGCTGGGCTGCCTTTCCCCAGCCACAACCCCATTTCCGCTGGAGTGGGGCAGCCACCCCACTACAACCTGTTCACACTTCTCATGGACTTTGTCCTACAGGAGAACTACCATAGAACATAGCCTAGTTTTCTGTGTCTTCAGTACTTATATAAACACCAATCTTAGTATCTAGGTGCCAGTTTTGACAAAATTTCGTTGAAAAAGAAATTCATTATAGGTTTTATTGCAAAATGACTGGTTATGTGTCAGCAGCTATAGAAGAGAACTGCATATGCATCAGTGACTCTGAACAGAATGTGTGAGGTATATACATCACTGAATGTTACAGAGATTACAGTCACTGCAGAAGACATTAATTGCCATACTCCTGTTCTGTAGAAGACAAACACATATAGAAGACTCCTGCAGTGATGGCAATCATCATAGGAGACTGACATGTAATACAGAGTATAACTCTCCATTCAACACCGGTGACGTCTCAACTAGAGTACTGTGTCTGGGCAGCACACATTAGGAAAGATGTGGATAAACTGGAGAGTGTTCAGAGGAGAGCAACAAAAATAAAAGGTTTTAGAAAACCTGACCTATGAGGAAAAGTTAAAAAACTGGCCATGTTTAGTCTTGAGAAAATAATAAGGGGAGGATCTGATAATAGTCTTCAAATGTGTTGAGGACTATGATCAATTGAATTGCACTGAAGATAGGACAAAAAGCATTGGGCTTAATCTACAGCAAGGGAGATTTAGGTTCAATATTAGAAAAAACGTTCTAGCTATAAGGGCAGGTGAAGTCTGGAGCAAGGTTCCAAGGGAGGTTATAGATGCCCCAATACTGGTGGTGTGATGCTGGACATGTGCCAGCTCATGTCAAAGTCCCCATGTCTCAGTGGAATACTGACAAATACATAGTTGGAGTCAGTTTGGCTCACCAATGTGCTATTATTGTTAAAATAGGTATTAGAATTATAAGAATGTGTTTAGTGTTTAGACTTTATTGAATGCTTGTGAGTTGCTACATTAATATCACTTATAACATCTGTATCCCTTATTGTAAGGCAATGTCAGCGCAGTTGTAGGGTAAGACTCTGTCACAGTGGATATCATCAGACAGGAGAGACACATTAACTTGTGTGAAATGCTAATCTCCAACAGAAGGTGTTACATCCTGTCCAACAGGAAAGGTTCATCAACACTGAAGGGCTTTTGTGGGATCATAAAGAGGACAGAAGACATCCCCCCACCCCCAACTGTGAAGAGGAGTAATGCAAGTGGATTCCTCCCATAAATTGGTGTTGCAGCTCACAGTACAAACGTGGAGGGAGGTAAAAACCCCTAATAAGAAACAACGGTATCTCTGTGCTGCTTGGACTCTGAGGGAGGAGCGGGGGCATGGTCTTCCAGGCATAAGCAAGAGGTCCCCAGTTGCTAAAGGACATATAGAGCTTAAGTATCAGAGAGGTAGCCGTGTTAGTCTGGAATTGCAGAAGTGACAAAGAATCCTGTGGCACCTTAAAGTTACTCTTTAAGGTGCCACAGGACTCTTTGTCATATCTAGAGCTTACTTTTTTATAGAAGATTCTATTCCTTTTGAAACTTAAGATTGTAAATCATTTGTGAATCTATTTACCTGCTTTAACCTTGTAAATAACTTTTGTTTCCTCTTTCTGTAGATAAATCTATATATAGTTTATTATAGGATTGGCTACATATATTGTCCTTGGTATGGGATCTAAGGTGTAATCGACCTGGGGTAAGTGACTTGTCCCTTGAGACCAGAAGTAACTTGAATATTGCTGGGATTCTTGGTGTAAGGCAGCATCTATCATAAAGGTTAGCTCACCTGGGTGGCAAGATAGATTGGAGTACCCAAGGGGACTTTCTGTGACTCTGTGTTTAGGCTGTTACAGCACTTGAGGAGTTTATGCTTGATAATTGTTTGGTGAAATCAAAGTACAGAATACACAATCAGTTTGGAGTTTGTGCCTTGCTTCCTAGCAGTGTGCCCCGAGGTTAGTACTCATGCTTTTGAGTCACTGCAGACAGCTTGAGAGGGGATTTTTAAGAGTAGGTTGGATAAACCACCTGTCAGGGATGTTCTAAGAACAAAAGAATGGCCATATTCGGTCAGACCAATGGTCCATTTAGCCCAATAACTTGTCTTCTGACAGTAGCCAATGCTAGATGCTTCAAGGGAAAGAACAGAACAGGACAATCATCAAGTGATCCAAGGTTTACTTGGCCCTGCCTCAGTGCAGGGGCCTGGACTTGACTTCTTGAGGTGCCTTCCAGCGTTATGATTTGCAGAGCTCTACTTTCAGTGTAAATAGAAAATTAAAAGCACCTTAGAAAAATATTGCCATTAAATATTTTATGGATTCTACAATCACTATTTAATACCCTAATCTGTACAGAAGACTCATGTAGAGATGGCAATATCTGTAGAATACTGTTACCTGTGTAGTAGACTCATACAGAGATTTCCTACATCTCAGTAGGAAACTAATATCTTACATAGGTTGTATTTTACTGTAGAGAATATAACCCACAGGCTTGATGCTGCAAGCCAAATGTTTGCTACAGTAAGCAGTTCTATTGATACTTAGATCAGGCCCTGCTATTCTAATTTACAGCACTAACTAGCATCCACAACACCACAGGCAAGTGCATGCTCTACTGCTGTCCAGATTTGCAGAACAGCGAACCTTCAGCTCATGGCAGGAAACTCCTCTACAAGAATTTCTTTGCATCTTGTGATCCATAGGGAGAAGAAGATCTATGCCTCCCATACCCATAATCTGTAGAGAGATAATTCCCCACTGGAATCCCAGAATGCACCAAGGAGTGCCAGCAAGGAAATCCACTGAAAATATTATTTAAACAAATATCAGTAATAAAAGAGGACAAATACTACAAGAAGTCCCTGAGGCTGTTTGATTGCTTTGTAAATGAAATCTGAGTGATCAGATTTTAATATTATAATAGTTTAATATTATAATAGTTTAATATTATAATAGTTTAATATTATAATAGTTCAGCTCATATGTGGCACTTCTCATCAATCCCAAAGTTCTTTGCAACAGGAGGTTAAATCTCATTACCTCCATATTACATATAAGGACATTTAGGCATGGGGGAGTGAAGTAACTTTCTCAAGGTAACACAACAAATCATTAGCAATATTGAGACTAGACGCCAGGTCTACAGTTCAGTGCTCTATCTACTAAGTTACACAGTCTCCTGTAATAAAGTTAGTGTCATCTTTGAGCTTACTTTATGGATGTTATGTCCTTGATGAAGAAGCAGGCAGTTCAAGTCTGATGAAAGACTCTCATACTGACTGATTTCAATGGAAAAGAGTACTCACTCTCAGACACTGCTTTAAGTAAGCTTAAAAATATATTTTTAGAATGTGTGTATATTATATAGGTAAGAAACATGCACTCAACATATTACATACCAAAAACTATGTTAAAAATTATTCACGTTGCAAGATCAAGCAATTGAAAGTTTGGAAATGCCCATTTTACAGTTGCCTTTGCAGTGTTAATTCTGCCCCCTTTTACTCCCACCCTATGCAATGGGTGAAGCAGATGCCCCACGAAAAAGAAAATGTGATTATATAAATAAAGTGTGTGTCATGCGGCATATGTACCAAAGGGTCTTTTATGCTGGTATAGCACCAAGCAAAAGAAACCAATAATAACTAATAATTTCCCAATACAGAAATAAGGTTAAGAAATAAAATAATAAACTCTAAACAATAATTCCGGAACTTACAAGATGTGCTAACTTCATCACTGCTGTTGTGTCCCATCTCTTTACCTAGTTAGATTGTACGACCTTGCATTCGAGTACCTAGGTTCTCATCCTACAAACCTTTCTTTCACAGTCCTGTGTTAAGGTCTCTAAGTAGCACCTCTCTCCACGATTCTGTTGGTATGACTTTGTTGTCTCTTATCTTTGAGCTGATTTCCACAGAAAGGATGATGTCTTTGGCCTTGGCCTACTGAAATCAGTGGGAATTTGTTTATTGCTTACTATGGTTTTTGATTCAGAAGCTATATCCTTTGGATATAAATCACTAAAGAATTTTCACAGTGCAACATTGGCTAAACATACTTAACCTAATTTTGAATACAAGATGGTTTCACTGCTGATATAATAATTAACGATAGGCAAACCTTCAAAACCTCTGAGGTTAAGTTAAAATAATATCTCCAGTTATTCGTACTTTCTAACCCTTTTATTCTAAAATATTGGAGAGGAAACATATGATCCTAGAAAAATTAAGTTTTAACAGCTTCTCTTCACGTCCTCTAAAAAGACTTATTTTGAGTGTTGGGCAAATGTAGGGATCATTCTTTGTTTTTATCAGAATTAGTTTACCCATCTTAATTAAAGTCGGTGTTCTATGAGATTGCAGGAATGGAGGGTTTGTTAATTTACATTTAAATCAAACTGCTATTCTGAACTTCTGATGTAGTTGCATTTTTAATTTGTATGCTTCAAATACATTTATAAATGCTACTACTGGAATTATAGGGAACCTAATTCTAGAGCTTTGAGTTTTATAAGTCATTGCTAAGGCAATATGTGCAGCATTCCCCTTGGCTGGATGGAACCAGACCTACCTTGATGTTTCCACTCCAGAGGCTGGCCTGCAAAGAGGATAAAAATTCTACTACTACCACCAATAGCTGTGGAAATTCTCCTTTTGCCAAAGCGACAGGGACTCTCAAAGTTAAACTCATAGGTGCCTCCCTGCAACCTGGACTTACCTTTGCAAGACATTTTCAAATCAGGGGAACTGTGTGGGGCCCAATCCAGTAGATGGGTTTGGGGGGCCATCTAACTACACATGATGCTTCCATTGCCACCGCACTACTTCAGTCTCCCTTATAACCTTTAGCCCAGGGGTTAAGGCACTAACCTGGGATGTAGGTCAAGTCCCCACTCCCTTCTGCCTGAGGAGGAGAAGCAATCTGAACAAGGCTTTACCCACTTCTCAGGAGAGTGCTCTAACCACTGTGCTATGGAGCATTCTGATGTTGGGCTTCCTCACTCTCTCCTATTGAAGCTGTTCCAATTTAATTACAAAATTGAATGTTAATTGCATCATGGAGTGAGACTAACTCTATATCCCCGTGGTTAAGTCACTCAGCTGAGAAGTAGTAGATGTCTGATCAAATACCTTTTCCTCAGGTAGCTGTAGGGGTTTTGAACCTGGGCTGAAGGGAGCCTGAGAGAGGTAAGGCCCTTATCAGCATCAATGAATGGGTTGCTTCATGCCTAGCATGCTAGGTTGTGTAGATCATATTCGAGGGCACCTGTCTCTCCCCATTCATTATGTAGGGAGCATCAGTGTGTAACTCAGGCTCTGTAGACCATAGTGTTGTTCCTTTAATTTTTGTAGATACTTAAAAGTTAGATGTTCAGGAATCCGAACAATCCTTTTGAACTCATACGTTCTTCTAAAATGATACTTGTCAATCTGCACTTGACCATTTATCTTCTTGTGTAATTCACTAATTCCATATTATAGATTGTCATTGATTTGGAGGTAACAAGCTCTGAGAACCTTCAGAAGACTAGGTTGTTGCTTGTGTTGGAGACTACTTATAGGTCTTTGATTGACACTAGTGGAAGTGTCATTTCCATTCACCTCCTACTTTGCAGCAAATAGCTTCTTCAGAGGAGGGCAAGGCTTAGTTTTCTTTTAGTTTCTAGTCAATGTTACTATGAAGTCAGGTGGTAAAAATGAATGAAAGAGCAGTTAATCTACCACCATCAACTTCAGTTACACAGGATCTTCCTTACCTGGGGAAATAGAATGCCCATTTTTTACCTCAAGCTAGTCTGGTTCCCAGCAAAATATTGCAACAAGACACTCGGCAAGCATAGGACATTTTCTTTAAAGGGAAAAGTAATAAATATGCTTTACGAAGGGTATATTGCATGGATTTAAGCAACAGCAATTTTTCAGTAGGAAATTATATGAAGAAATGATTGGATACTTTCTCCATGGTATATATTAAGCTTCACTGAGAACCCCCACTAACTTTCTGACAGTTCTGTATCTAACATTTCTCACATCTTGCTCAGACTATCCCCTAATGAAAGATGGTATACTTAAGACAATTCTGATGCGGATCAGGGAATATTACTATTTGAAATTTGTGCAGCCATAAATCTAAACCTTTTAGGATATTTTCCCCCAAACTGCTAAAACTTTAAAGATTCAGACATCAATAGGGAAGATAAACTCAGTGACAGGTTTGAGGCGTGCAAAATTGTCTTTAAAACGGTTGAAATTTTCTCTTTTAAACAAAACAGTTTATAGCCCATTTAAATTTCCTGAGCTTGAAACTTATCAAAACATTGTGTCATACACAGGTACTAATTAATTTCATTATGTTGTGCAGTAGAACTTGCCACTAAAATAAAGTGTGAGGTCTGTTCTTACAACAAGCCTGGAAAATTCAGAGAGAGATGCAATATACTTAAAGTCTCCAGTTCCCACATCCTCATGACCTATTAATATTGTCTGAAACTTCTTGACAAATGCATTGGCATGAACAATCTGTTTCCATGGTTGGAATATTTGACAGTTATGCCAAAATCACTCATTTAACCTTTAATATAAGTTAATGATTATCTATTAATGAATATGTTGTAATACCTAGAAAAGCCATTTGAATTCATGCATGGCAACCATGCAGGTATCTAATATCCTGTAAAATCTATCTGTAAGAATTAATCTTAATAGTTCAATTATATTTTTGTTTTCCTTGGCGAAGTACCTCAGACTGTATGGTGAATAGAAGAATAAAGCTAATGCATTATTTTCTCTATTGTTATTTAAATACTGTATGCTTTTGATGCCTTTAGTCTTTCCCTGTTTTACTCTACGTAGTCTGTGAGCCAAATATTCTTTCTTTTAAAGTCAGAGTGCTACAGTGGTACACTTAAACCCGAGGAAAAAAATATAACTTAGTTTAATTAGAGTTGTAAAATAAATAAATGAACTGGCAGGAAAAGAGAGAGAGAAAAATATCTGCTCACCTAGGTAGAAAAGCATTGACAGTCCAGTGCAGGACATTTTATGTCAAGTATACTTTTTTTTTCTGTGTCAAACCTAATCAATCATTTGTCAGAATCTGTAGTAATGCATTCAAAAATGAAAACTTAATAGAGAGAAACTCAGAGATGGACCTGAATAGTACCTTTAATGATATCATTCAGGCAATATCCTTCAACCAGAAGGACAGAGACAAATATTAAAAATGCATCATGGCTTAGACAAAAATATATGAAATTGTAACTTACAATGGGTTGTCCAAGGAATTATTGTTGTTCTTCTTCTTTTTCTTCAGAATAAAAATTACACTAATCTTGTGGAAGTCTAAGATACTCATCCTGCAAAGGTTTACACACACACTTAGCTTTATGTATTGAAAGTAAACCATTGACTTCAACAGGACTATGCACAGTGGATAACGTTAACATGTGCACAAACTTTTTCAGATTTAAGAGCTAAGTTGGTATGAATACAACTACCCAACTACCTCCTTTGAAAGCATCAGTACTTAGGGAGTACCGCCATATCCAAAATCATCCTCCTTTGATATAGCAATTGACCAAATGAAAATTATAATCTTCTAAATATTAGAAATCAATATGACATATGATCCTTAAGTTCTGATCCTGCAAAAACTCACACACATACTTAACTTTACAAGCATGAGCTCACAGTAGTAAAGTTATGCATGTGCTTAAGTGTTTGAAAGACCAGGGCCTAATTTTCAGCTGATTTTTTTTTTATCAAGGAAGAAATTAGAAAGTTAAACAAAAATTGCTCTTGTTAAAATGAATGTCCATTGTAGCAAAGTGCATGGAATTAACAGGAGGAATTACTATTTTTTAATGCTCATGAAAGCTACTGGATTATAGAACTGGGCAACCTGAATAAAAAAAATTCCATAAATATCCCACATATGATCATGCATTTGATGCTACAGTGATGAACATGGTATAAATACAATAGACAGGTGAGTGGAAGATGTTCAGTGAGGTAAATATCAAGTGAGAAATCAATATAAATCAAAGTATGAGACTGTTTGGTCTATATGCACAAAAAGCAAACGGTTCAAGACTAGTGACAAGGGTTAGGTGGTGGTTTCCAAGTCTCAAAAAAATATTTCAGCCAATCAGCATCTGCTTTAGAATTTCTGTGATAAAACCTATTTGATTCAGCTAATCTGTAGCTCAGAATTTCTCAATTTTTTTCCATACCAGGACTATCCGCTCATTCTCAAGAAGATCCCATCAGCTAACTGGGATTTAGCAGAGAATCTCCCTGCCATTTAGCAATGTGGAAAGGGTAGGATAGTTATGACCCCATGCCACCACCAGTTCAGAATATTCCTCCTGTAGTGCTCTAGTTGTTTTAGATGCTGTTTTGGAGGAGGCACTTGCTGCTCTCCTCTTAGTAGCACTTTGAAAACATTAGCTGCAGAAAAATTCTTAGTGTTCTCATTCCAAGAAATAGATTATGCTCTCTAAAACTACACCTATTTAGAGAGTAAACTTCTTGAAGATAGGCACTGTCTCTTAGTATGTATTTATATTATATGTAGTCCAGTATAATGGAGCCCTGATCTTATTTGAAGCTTTTAAGCACTACCTTAACATAGTTCTGAACTGTGGTCAATCTACTCATGTCTGAAGCAGGCTTTTCATGGGACAATCTTACAGTCCATCATACAAAAACCTGAGGGAGTTTGCTGGAGATCTGCTGTCTCTCAGTGGAGCCACAAATAGCAACCAGGAACCCAAGGCCCATTAACTTATTATTTTCCCCAGCAAAAACTCCTCTGTGGAAAGTTAGGAGTGTGGAAGCCAACTAAGAATGCACGCCAACACTCTGTCCTTCATCAGGAAACATCTTGTGTGAAGACGCTGGTGGCTTGATGTCCCCTGTGGTGAGGTTACTGCCCCACCCATGTGAAAGTGGGCTAGATTGGGATAGAGCAAGCCAGAGTGGCTGTGTAGATGGGCAGCTAATCAGAAAGGACCTGTGGTAGGGCCAATCAGAGCAAAGCAAGAGGCAGCCAGTCAGGGCTAGGCTAGGCCCTATATAAAGGCTGCCCAGGAGAGGGGCAGGCAGTCTCTCCCAGACCTTCAAGGGAGAAGGTTTGTCTCCTGAGGTAAGGAGACCATCACCTAGGATAGCACAGTGCTGGGCAGGTTCGGGGAAGGAGGAGTGCTCCAGCCCAATACCTTCCAGACTGCAGGCCCTGGCTAGAAGGGCCTAGAGGGTGAGAGGGGCCAGAGGGGAAGTGGCCCAGGGAGAATAGATGAGAGAATGGAGAGAAGGAGGGTAGGGAGAAGATGGGCAATGTCAGATGGCAATGTGCCCCAGATGTGAGGGGCTAGACTTGAGATTGCGGTTGGCCACTGTGGCAAGAGCAAGCAGAAAGACTGTCGTTAGCCCTCCACCCCCCCCCCCCAAAGTGGGAGAGGGCAGACTAGGGGGCACTGCCAGAGGGCAGTGACCCGAAGCGGATGCCGCCCAGCAGGGAGAAATGCGGGTCCAGTCACCAATTCTACCAGATACTAATTCCCGGACTAACCAGAAGGAGGCGTCGCTGTGGTGAGTCCCAACCCTGTCACACCCCCACTTTCTTGAAGTGGAAGAATATTTACAGTAAGACTGTGATGGGACAAAAAATATTGTATCAAGATACAAGACTTTGAAGATGCAGTTGTGAAAAGGAGTGTTCAAAAATTTTGTGGCCTCAATCCATTGAAGACTATTCTCAAGCTAAAATATAACACGTGAAATATTTTGTGCTAAGAATTCCATGCAGGGCAGTGAAACCAATAGCAATTTTGCCTGAATGAGAAGTTCCCCTAAACTGGCACCTTGTTAAAATTTCTGCTTAAAACAATTGCATGAAACAGATTAAGTGCAATGCGTTTCAGTGACTAATGAATAGAAAACTGGCACACCTGGTCAAATTAAAATGCCTATATGATATTGCCACAAGACTATTCAAAATAGTCTTCAGTTGTGAGATTGTTTTGTGTAATAAAGTTCTCCACTGCAACCCTGTTCACTTAATGCTGATTCCTTGTTCTATTATGGTTGTTAAATGAGTCACATACCTTAATATAGTTTAAATATTTTAAGCTTTGTACTCTTATTATTTTTAAGGCAATTGCTGAAATAAAAATTAACATGTATTCCTATCAGGTTCTTATCATCAGGATGATCGCTTAATTAGCATGTTTGTTTCCACTGGGGTGTATCAATTAAGAGGATACTTCTGCACTGCTGTACATTCCTATTAATGTGCTTTCTAAATTTAAATTAAGACTACATTTTAGTATAAGTTCTAACACTAAAGGAAGATCTTTCCATGAGATATTGAGTGGTTTCACCATCTGTTCTTTCAATAAGTGCCAATATTCTTAAATTACTAGAAACTAGAAACCAGCGTTCATAAAGCTGTCATACTGACAAACTTTATTTTACAGTTTACACAAACATACACAAGCTAAGATTTTCATAAAGTGTTAGCTGACATGACTACTGATATCACAGAATTATTCCTTCCAAAGAGGCACAGTCCCAAATAATTTTACTTTTTGTGTGCTACTACATAGCTATTATGATGCCAACATTTTTGTCAAGAGGTATATTGGCTTCCCTTCTACATTACAATGGACAAATGGCACCAAGTTTTATCACTTTTTCAAAATTAAATGATTTTTCTCCTTGTTATGAGACCAATGCAAAATTCATGGAATACAATGGAAAGACCCTGTTAATTTTAATGGACTTTGAATTATGGTCTCGAAACTTTAGACATTCATGTGCTCTAAGCATTAACATTAAAAGCTATTTTGACATATCTTTTCTCACAACTAAACTTCAAGTTAATTTTGTAGTTCATCTTTCTTAACTCTTTTCTGCAAGCTCTACAAAAATGCAACAGGAGATGGGTTTTTAATAAATTAACTAAAGCATTTTAATATGTAATACTGCATGTAAACTGAAGTGTTGATTATTGATTTCCAATTATTACTGATGTCTAATTGGCTGTGAATTTCACATGCACAAAAGCTGAAAATGGTTCTTAAATATGTGCACATTTTCCTAGTACAGAGATGTAAGAATCCACTTGCTTTTCAATTAGTCTTCTGCTAATTTATCTGTGACATACCTAATTTATGCATTTCAAGTGATTAAACCTACAGTAGGCACCATTTAAAAACTCAACATTAAAAGCCTCAGGTACAACATTTGAAATTCAGTATTGCAATACCACAAGCTTTCAAAAATCATGAGTCAGTTCCTCAGAAATCATTGGCTTAAAATCATGCTAGTTTTTAAAAAAGTTACAGGGTCTTCAACTTATGATGTTTGAGCTTCCAGGTTACCCTCAAGTCATATAACCGGGAGGGCTAATTTTTTTTTTTTTTTGAAGGAAAACTGATATTCTCCCATTCACATGGCGCCAGGATCTGAAGCTTTAAGAAAAACAGCAAATATGGAGACTCTTGTGATAAAACAAAGAAAGTGTGAGAGTCCCTGTACTGGCCTCGGAACCTGGAATAGAAGCCAGAATTCCTCTGTGTCTAGTCAATAGCTATGAAACTCATTAGCAAAATGTCTGCCACAACTCTCTCTAGTGGCTGGCCTGAAACCCGCCGGTGCTATCAGTTATTCTGCTAGTTTAAATGTCAGAGGTCTGTGATCTAAAGGTTGCAATCCTACTAATGAACCATGTTGAAGTTTGTATGGTGCCACATGATGGAATTTGTTTTTAAAGTATTGTTTTTAAAAAAATCAAAACACAACCTGAAGTTACACAGAAAACTACATTAAAATAACATTAAGAAGGCTACAAAGTCAAGCACTCAGATGTTAATTATTGCCAAAATTAAGTTTGCCCATGCAACTTTAATTTGGTCCCTTTGTGCATATTCATCATGATACAGGATTTAAATATGTGACCAGCGACCTGTCTCACCCCTGCCTTATTAAGTTTGCTCTTTCCAAACTAATTTTAAAAAAATAAAAATCATTTACTTGCAATATTGCCTACATGAGTTATCCTCATTTCAGTTTGGTCATCATTGCCACTTTAGAGCTACATCCATTATGTGATTAAGCCCAGAAAACTATTGGGGTTGATGATCTGCCTTAGACCTCTGGAAGATTGTCCATCATACATTTCTATACACTCTGCTTAACATCTATTCATGACACTGATTGACCAGACTCTGTTCATCATCCCTCAGAGCAGCGTGATACCCCAATTATCCCTCACAAAAAAATCTTAAATGCAGTTCTGAAATCCTAACCAGAGACTTCACCAAGACTAAGAATTAGATGTACTAACCAAGAATTATTTTGTAAGAAGAAAAATAGTTGTGTCCATGCTGACAGCTTGTACACTGAGTTCCAGCCTAAGGTAATTTAAATTTTTTGAATTATAGCATCCCTGAAAAGCAGGTTGTACAATATGAACACCGTAGACATGCAGTACCTCCAACTGTATCTTTGCTACTGGGCACTGTGGTAATAACAGCAACAATAATGAAACAAGACCTGTTGTACAGCTCAGTAGCTGCACTAGAATTTTCAGTGTTCAGATGTAATTAGAAAACAGCTGTGAAGGAAAATCAATTGTAACTGGTAGTCAATGGCTGATTTTCCACAATCAGAATAAAGAATGTAATATGACATGTTTGAAATGAGCTAGTAATTGTTTCTCTTTTGTTTATTGTTTAACACTTTTCCATTTTATTTGTGCAAGCTGTCATTTATGTTGCTTCAGGACTACTTCTCCCAGTTCTTAGCCTCTTCCAGTAATATTTAAACCCTGATTTGCTGTAGAAACTATCTCAGTGTTGCTGTGAAGTTTTTAAAGGTGGTGATTTGTGATTCATGAAGGATGTGTTGGACAAGCACTTATAAATTACACTGTGCTGCTTTCATAACTGACTTTCTAAATGAAAAAAGTTGAATCCCATCAGTAAACCTGCACATCTATTAATATTAATAAGGGTTAAACCCATCAGAGGAATAGTCTCCAAATTCATTGCCCTGATCTTCAAAGTGCCTTTGAAGCAAATCTGTATTCCAGTACATTCATTTTCCTTTTGTTGACATTAGCATGTAGAGGGTGGGAAGTAGGTGGAGGGGATGGGAGGTGTATGTCTGTCATATTGTATGAGTAACAGATAGTAGGAGGAACCACTGCAATCCAAATCTAGAAACCAAAATTGCAATACATTTAAATTCTGAAATGAGTTTTAAGTTATTTGTATTACAGTTGCATTGTTAACCTGGTTTAATCTCATTTAGAAGCAGAAATTGAAATATCAGGAATTATAACAATGGTGTGCTGTTTGAGCATGTAAAATGTTTCTATTATATTGTTCCATAAGATCACTTTACCCACATATTTTAATGTGCCTTGTAAATTAAATTTTCATCATAATATTTATATACTACTTTACATGAGATTATATATGGGTGATCAAAATACATAAATTGACTTCAGTGATATCTGTGACCCTTTTAGTCTCTTTATGAAAATAACTAATCTTTGTTTGCTGAATATTCACATAGAGGGACGTATACTCCTGTGACTATGTGTTGGAATGAGTTTTTGTACTATGATGTTGTTATGTTTGTTGTATGTCTGGCAATGAGGCTATGCTCCAGGATTGGCACTACCACCGTAGAAATAGCATATTCATTAATATTATAGGAGTTCAGGTGGCCATTTTAGCATCTCTTTGGGAAATATTTTTTTACAACATCAATGCCATGTTCTCCAGCCACTTAAAAGTTCTCTACTAGGGTGGTATTGTGTGGTTTCCTCAAAGTAGTGGACTATGGGATTAACATCTCATTGAGCTGTGTGGGATAGTTCCCACATGTTAGGCTCCATCTACACTTGAAGCTAGGGGTGTGATTCCCAGCACATGTAGACATCAACACAGTAGTTGTTGTCAAGGAAGCATGCTAAACATATTAGTGTGAAGGTGGTACAATGGGCAGTGGCAAACAGCCTAATGGGCTAGCTGCCTTGAGTGCAAACCTGCTTGGACCTCATAGGTTCCTACTCGGGGCAGCTAGCCCATACTGCTGCTCACCACTGCTCATGCTACCATGTCTACGTGACTATTTTTAGTGTGCTACTTTGATGACAGCTAGTGTGAGTATGTCTACACTAGCTGGGAGTCATACTCCTAACTCCGCCTGGAGATGTAACCTTAGAGCTACTGTTTCAGGCTGTAGCCTCAGGCAGTCATCCTTACATCATTAATGCTCTGATAATTAAAGCCTTGCATCATTAATGCTCTGATAATTAAAGCCCTGCTTTGATTAGTTTGCTTAGCTGTATATGAGATTATGGAAAAACATAAACCTTTCCACATTTAACAGTAAATTCATAAGAGCAGAAAGACCTGTCACAATCATACTAAGGAGAAATAAGAATCTGAAGCTCCCACATTCCTATAGGGGAGAAGCAAAGTACAGTTACAGCCATCCAGTGGTCAGACAGAAAACTTTTGATTCAGAGTTCAATTATTTCCTTTGGGGAAAAAGCAACTGACCCAGAAAAAAAGTATTTATCATAATGCCAATTATTTAGAGTAGGTATGTTCCTCAAGAGTTATTAGGTAGCAAAAACTATGTGTACATTAGATTCCATATAAAAACCAAAATGTTTTCAGTATATTACTGGGGATAGATAAACTGTCAAATGTGTTTCTACCTACAAATTTTAGGAGGCTCTGAGTTCTAGCCAAGGAAAAATAGAATGGCACTAACATAAATAAACCTGTGACAAGAGATGTTCATTAATTCAGGATGTTAGAAATAACTCAGGGAGCATATCAAACATTGACAATGGAATTACTTTTAAAGAAAAACTCTAGGAACCTGATATTCCTACTTAAAACAGTTTTACCTCAGTGGGAATCCATTGACTTCATTGAAGTTACTCCTTATTTACACTGATTTACATGAGATAAGAATTAGGTCCTATGAGGCCAAATGGCTTCAGGACGGAGTGCTGTTAATTTCTCAGTGGCTGTTTCAGATTCAGATTAGGCTGGTGGAGACCAAAAGTCAGATCATCCATTAGTTCAGTGGACTTTGTTAAATGATCTCAGTCCTCTTCCCAGTGGACAAGTGTCTTCGAAAAACACAACCACACAACCACAGTTGACACTGTTGGTGACAGTCATAAAAAAATCAAGCAGAGTTGGTAAGGGCTGAACAGGCATGGAGACCAAGCTATTTCTTGTATCTTGTAAATAGTCTCTCAATGTTAGGGTCATTAATAAGGGAGCAGTTGGGGCAGAATACATTGGCGCTGTCAGATTATACCAGTTCTGCACATGGAAAACATCAGTCTCTAGGTCTGTCAGCTGGCACCTTTCATGAACACTGAATTCATACAAACACTTTTAAAAAAACCCTGAAAAGTAGACAGGTGTGATTTTTATAAGTTAACAGGAACAGGTATATGATATGTGGCTCATCTGTGAGTGCATTGTCAATCATACTGCAATGGGCTGGCTGACCATGAACTAATATATAGGAAAAAAAGACAGAATTAGATGGAGAGTAATGGTGGCATTGGAGAATGAATGGATAGTGTAGATGAGCCATGGTGCTTGCTTGCAGAAGATGAGAGACATGTTATTAGGAGAAAATTGGTAATTCAGTTTATGAATTCTGATGATATTATCATCTCTAGATATCTTTATTCTGAATGTGCAGCATTTGCTTTCTCTGCAGTCGATTTGCATCCATGTTGGCCTCAGATTTCAAAGGCTAGTGGCAAAAGTATAACAAAACAGGGTCATTGCCTTAAAATACTTGACCATTGACACGTAACTGCAGACAATAGACTCCACACAATAGACTGGTTCCCTAGCAGGAGAACTGGTGATTTAGCAAGGGACAGATTTTGGCAAACAAGGCACCTGGCAGGGTTTTCTGCTCATGTGGAAAAGCTGGTAAGGATGTTACTTGACACTGTCAGGCTGATAAAGCGGGGAGGAGCGAACCGATCTTTCTCCGGGCTTTGGAGATTTTGAGTCTAACTGAAAAGGAGAGAGCAGGGCCAGAGGAGCCATTAAGCAAGTTACAGCCAGCATGAGGCAAGGGACATCATGCCTGCCTGTCTTGCAGGCAACAGATGGCACCCCATGGACTCCCAAAGGAAGGGTGAACTAGTGAAGAAACTGAGGGATGTTAATACGTTTAAGGTTTATTGTTCTGAGTGTTCTATATTCTTTAGTGCTTTACATGATTAAGTAAAGAACAATTTTATGAGACTCTAGCAAAACATCATTGTATGTTGAATGCTTTACCACTACAATGTTGCCCCCGAATGAATTAAACTGTCCGCCAAAAGCTTCACATCATTGGGGTGAAGTTCTGGGAGAGGATGTGTCTAAGTACAAGGGCACCTGAAAGGTCTCCATTGTGCCCAGACTGGGACGGCAGTGATCAGCAGGTTTTTCTGTCTCTCAAGGGAGTGTTAGATTGCAGATGAATATGCACCCCCCCCCCCACAAGACTGGAGCACTGGCTGGGCTCTGTTCAGGCTCTGGGGGCTTAAAACACCCAGAGATCCAGGGACAGAGAGGCTTGGGTTCCTCTCACAGCGGGTTTGTCGATGGCCAGCAAGTGGTGCCCAAATGGATCTCTGACAGAGGACTACAAGAAACTGAAAATGCACACAGAATAGAAGGTGCAACAGAGAGGGGCAGGATGGAGAAGTTTTCCTTAGAGTTTGCAGTAGGTGGTGGAGTGGATAGCAGCTGAGAAGATGAGCCAGGCAGATGTGAAATTGGATGAAGAAGGTCTAAGAGGGACAAAAGGAGAAGGAGCCTTGGAGACACATGGTAAAGAGTTAGGGGAAATAGAGAAAGGGCTCCAGAGACAAAGAAATACAAGAGGAATTGAGTTTAAGCTCTCTGGGTGGGTCTCAAATAGAGAGAAAAAACAACAACCGTAAAGAATATTGCTAAGGGATCAAACCCTAAGATTTTTCTTTATGTTTATTTCCACACCACAGATTTGTACTTATGATTTAGGTAGACAGATGTACCATTGCTTGTAGTGTAATTACCCTTTGTGGGAGGAAAAACAGTGGTTTTCAAGAAGTTCTAAACATTTTCATATTTGATTAAACAAACTAGGACAGAAACAGAACCCCAAATTTATCTGAATTCATCCATTCCTAGCTTGCACCTCCATTGCTGTACATTTTTGACCTCTCTCCCTTTTGCAGGTGATGCTATTAAAATTCCAGAATTCACAGGAGGGCATTGTGATTCTCTGCAGGCACTGAATCTCTGTCCATTGATCTATGTGTCATTTCACAATGCACTCATGCACAGCGATGTTACACACCAGCAGCAGATCATGGCGACCTACAAATATTCAAATTTAATTTAAAAAGAGAAATGCTATAAGCCCTTTATGAAGGGTCAGCGATGTCTCTGTTGCCTACATAAGTGTTTACTGTATTCAGAACGTTGATTTAAACACTAGCTTATTCTGTCAGAGGCTGAGCAGATGGTCATCGTTTTATACAAAGAATTAAAGGGTGATGGTGGGGGGGAGAAGAAAACATGGCATCTGACTAAACACTGAAAAATGGTGTAGATAGAAGAAAGGGGGAAAAGGCAGACACTTGAGAAATTTTTCAAGCATGATTCTTTGTCTTCTTGAACTCTGATTTAAAGGTTGCCTAGCAACAGTGGCAGTAACAGCTGGGACACCCTTGATCTTGTTGTGTAAACTATTAAAAATAGGTGATGGAAAGTGGCACCATGGAAACAATGACAATTCTGAAGCAGGTGTCTGTAATGCTTCTTTTCAGCTTAATGTCAGAGGTGTAAATTACAAAATGCCTTTCTCACTCTAATCTGGAATTTTAGGAAGGAGAGATCTTTATTTCTCTCAGATTAAATAAAGTTGAAAATAACCTGATCCCATTTTGTTGCATTGACTTCTGATTTACGATTTTATATTGAAGATCCTCATTTAAAAACTCTTAGATCATTTTGTACTTGAGTATTATTACAGCATTGCTGTAGCAAAGAGTCTAACTTATATTTTCATTATCAAACTCAATAGTTATGGGCTCAAGCTTTGTTTTCAGGTGGATAGTCCAGGCTAAACCTCCCCGAAATTATTGTCACTAGAACGATAACATGAAGGTGCTTCCCTTTGTAATATAGAACCTGACGATTGGGGCACTCATACCAAAATACCTCAAAATTTTCTAAAGTGACTAGTGATTCTGGGTGCCACAGTTTTGGGGATGAGAATAGGGACAATGAAATAGCTAAGTATTTCCCTTGGAAATCAGGACCCTTTCAAGTATCTCCAATTGGCTACCTAAAAACGGAGGCATCTCAGATTATTAGTCTCTTTTGAAAATATTATTCAAGGAGTTTTATTTGACTAGGATATTATGACTACTGAGTTTAAATGGAAGCACCCTTAAGTTATTATTAGGTTCACATTTAAATTAAGCTTTTAACATTATAAATAAAAAGACGGAAATGTTACAAAAATTTGGCCCGAGAAACTGCTGAATGATGTGGAGAAAGTTTCAAATATTGCATCAATTTACTGAAAAATAACCATTATGGAGTCAAATTTTCAAAAGGGTCTCAGTCCCACTGAAAGTGAATGACACTTAAGCCAGCTAGGCATTTTTGAAGATTCTACTCATTGTTATTACAAGGAATATGTGCATTCTGATTGGCTAATAATATCTATCAGCCATTTAGAGTACTGGGATTTGCACGCAATAGCATTAAAAATTATATGCAAGACATATCTGGGACAAGAATGTAAGGAATTGCATAACTGGTAAAACAAAACTGAGGCTATTATACTTACGAGTATTCCCACATTCTAATTACTGAGACAATTCCATTTCAGTATTATAATAAATTATAAATAAATTAGTATTACAGATCAAGTTTAAATCTGCATCCTCCTTTGAGTACTTATTTCTATCACAGTCAGTAGGATGCCACTAAAGCAGCAGCCCAGATCAATCCATCTTTACACAAATCTTGAAAGGTAAACACTTTAGGATAGTATTGGGACTTGTAGCCCTTATATGATTGACTGATAGTACAGTGCACTATGTTCCCATTCCCACAGAATTGAATTTAAATTCTTGGTTCAGTTTTATAGCAATATAGTTCCAGAAAAAAGGACCAGTGTAGTGAACGAAGCTAACTTGGGCAAATATTTTATGAGGAAAATACATTTGATCACTCTTGTCCAGCCCTATATAGAAACAGGCAGCTCTAGATATATGGTTTCAATGAAACTAGAATCATGACAGGTGAAATGGCTTTTCAGTATTCCATGCATAAATTATTCAGTGCCTGCCTAGCAACAACTTAGTAACTAATTCACATAGGAGACTACTAAAACAGAAATTTCATTAGGATACTCAGGCAATGGGCTTTATTTCAAGCAGTGGTAGAGTTTGAGGCCTATTGAGTTCTTCACCCAGAGTCATGCTGTGAACCCCTAACTCAATGAATAGCAGCTTATGTCAAAAATAGTCTCATTGAAGTCAATGGGGCTCCTCATTGAGGTGCCATTCAAAGCAATAGCTCTTATGTATTGACAAAGTCCTAGAGTTGGGCAGGAAATGGTTTTTCCCATCCCTCAAACACTTTTGAGATTTCAGAAATGTTTCCTGTTCCACTTTGGAACAAAACCAAGACATTTTGAAACTTTTGACAAAAATTTACAATCAGAAAGAGAGTGGGTGTCACCTGAGATGTGGGAAATCTGGATTCAAGTCCCTGCTGGATTCAGTTTGGATCAGAGCCTTGATCCCAATGTCCCACCTCTGAGGTGAGTGCCTTAACTAACCTCCATGATATTGGCTATTCTGGGCGGTCTCACTCTGGATTTGACCACAAATTCCATTTTCGACCTGAGAAACCTTTCCTACCTAAATATTTGTTGAACCTCTACAAAATACTTCAAGAATGACAGTAAATTTAGGGAAAAGACATGTAAATTTCTGTAATTTTGTTTTGGAGAGTAAAACATATAGCTGTTGATATGAGTCAGAGCTAATCTTTAGATTCTTGGTTTCAGAGTTGCAGCCGTGTTAGTCTGTATCCGCAAAAAGAATGAGGAGGACTTGTGGCACCTTAGAGACTAACTCATTTATTTGAGTATAAGCTTTCATGGGCTACAGTCCACTTCATCAGATGCATAGAATGGAACATACGAGAGGATATATATACACACAGAGAACATGAAAAGGTGAAAGTTGCCATACCAATTCTAAGAGACTAACTAATTAAGATGAGCTATTATCAGCAGGAGAAAAAAAAAACTTTTGTAGTGATAATCAAGATGTCCCATTTCAGACAGTTAACAAGAAAGTGTGAGTAACAGTAAGGGGATACTATACATGGGGAAATAGATTCAATTTGTATAATGACCCAGCCACTCCTAGTCTCTATTCAAGCATAAGTTAATGGTATCCACTTTGCAAATTAATTCCAGTTCTGACATATTTTGTTCTTTACAATAGTTTCAACCAGTTTGCTTGGTACCGAAGTCAGGCTTACCGGCCTGTAATTGCCAGGAGAACCGCTGGAGCCCTTTTTAAAAATTGCCATCACATTAGCTGTGGTCCAGGCATTTGGTACAGAAGCTGATTTAAGGTTTGGTACAGAAGCTGATTTGGTACAGAAGCTGATTTGAGGTTACAGCAATGATGGGCAACCTGTGGCCCGGCAACCTATGCCGCTTCCTGCAGTTCCCGTTGGCCAGGAACGGTGAATCTCAGCCACTTGGAGCTATAGGTGGCCATGCAAATATAAACAAACTGTCCAGCATCCTGCAAGTGGATTACCTTGAAGGACCACATGCAGCCACAGATTGCCTACTAGTGGGTTACAGACAACAGTTAGTAATTCTGCAATTCACATTTGAGTTTCTTCAGAACTCTTGAGTGAATACCATCTGGTCCTGGTGACTTATTACTGTTTAGTTTATCAATTTGATCCCAAATCTCCTTTAATGACACCTCAATCTGGGAAAATTCCTCAGATTTGCCACCTAAAAAGAAAGGTTCAGGTTTGGGAATCTTCCTCACATCCTTAGCCATGAAGACCGATGCAAAGAATTCATTTAGTTTCTCCACAATGACCTTATAGTCCTTGAGTGCTCCTTTAGAATCTCATTGTACAGTGGCCCCACTGGTTGTCTAGCAGGCTTCCTACTTCTGATGTATATACAAATATTTTTGCTGTTACTTTTTGAGTCTTTGGCTAGCAGTTCTTCAAATTGTTTTTTGGCTTTCCTAATTATAGTTTTACACTTCATTTACCGGAGTTTATGTTCCTTTCTATTTTTCTCACTAGGATTTAACTTCCACTTTTTAAAAGATGCCTTTTTGCCTCTCACTGCTTCTTTTACTTTGTTTTAGCCCTGGTGACACTTTTTGGTTCTCTTACTGAGTTTTTTTAAATTTGGGGTATACCTTTATGTTGAGCCTCTATTATAGTGTCTTTAAAAAGTTTCCATGCATCTTTCAGGGATTTTACTTTTGGCATTGTACCATTTAATTGCTGTTTAACTAACCTCCTCAATTTTTTGTATAGTTCCCCTTTCTGAAATTAAATTGTACAATGTATATTCCTACATATATGTATGTGTGTGTACATATATAAAGCCCTACCAAACCAAGACACTCCACGGCACCTGATTCTCCTCCTAGGGAGGAGATGGGAGAACAGCATATGAGAGATGTTAGTCATATTGCTTAAGGCACTCCTGGGAGGCACTCAGGGATGATAAGCATGATATAAGAACCTTTTCACTGTATACCCTAACTGCTGAGGAGCCCATCCTGCCTCCAGCAACTCTTTACACTTTTCCTGCATTGATTGGATGGGGGAAGAAGTATAGGACAGGTGATGGTGATTCCTTCACGTCAGGTGAATCTTCATCATCCCCTGTAGAGACTGTTTCAGGTCTATTTGCAGTTGATGCCTCAAAGGGACCTTACAAAAGACCTAAGATCCAGTCTGTTGTCTTTTCCCATACACTTATTTCGCTCCACTACCACAAAAAAGGTTCCCGTTCTGATTTCATCGTCTCTTCTTACCATCCCCCTCTCTCTCCTTCCCAGTTTCACTGCCTTTGCTTTAGTCAGCATTTTCAGGATATGTGTCTGCTGCTTTTTCTGTATATGCTAGCAAATAAACATATGGAGTAACCCAACAAGCCCATACTCTTTCTGATTTCACTGCCTGCTGGGCAATATAATGAATCACTGAATAAACAATTTGCCTGCAATACTTGAACTTTATGCTTAAAAATGTGGTAATATAAATTTTGAAAACTGGACTAGTCGTATTTCCCAATTATTACAAGCGATGTACATAAAAATATTCCTAATTATAACATTCATAAGTCTTGCAATTTGTCGACAGCTGTCTTCCCACCCAGGGCTGGGATTTACAATCTAGAAATCAATTCAATGCTCAAGATAATTTTTTTGAAAAACTGTTCCTTCTGAAGGAGGGTGTTTTGGTTGTACGTGTTGGTTTTTGTTTGTTTGTTTTTTGGGGGGCATTTTTGGGTGACTCTTGCCTGAATTGTCAGAGTTGTCAGTGTTGTCAGCGGTTTGAGAGTTGTTTCCCTCCCCCCAACAATGAGAAACCTAACGTAGCTTTAAATTAATCTTCAACCTGTATCAAAATCACAGTTCTAGCTCAGCAATTATGACAATTTATCTAAAACAAATTAATATAATCTGATTTTTGTAGCTAGCTCTAGAGTTTACTACAGAGAAAAAAATAAAAAGAAGAGTTTATGTTTATAAGAGGAAACATTGCCAGTCACTTGTTTTGATGCACATAGTTTTGGTCGCCTCCCGAGGGTCATTAGATATTCATTTAGGTAATCATAGAATCATAGAACTGGAAGGGACTTCGAGCAGCCATCTAGTCCAGTCCCCTGCACTCATGGCAGGACTAATTATTATCTAGACCATTCCTGACAGGTGTTTGTCCACCTGCTCTTAAAAATCTCCAGTGACAAAGATTCTACAACTTCCCTAGCCAATTTATTTCTGTGCTTACCACCCTGACAGTTAGGAAGTTTTCCCTAATGTCCAACCTAAACCTCCTTTTCTGCAATTTAAGCCCATTGCTTCTTGTCCTCTCCTCAGAGGTTAAGAACAATTCTTCTCCCTGCTCTTTGGAAAAACCTTTTATGTACTTGAAAATGGTTATCCTGTCCCCCCTCATCTTCTCTAACCAGCCTAACCAGCATGGAGTAGAGCAGAAGAATTTCTTCTTGTGTCTTGCTTACAACACTCCTGCTAATACATCGCAAAACGATATTTGCTTTTTTTTGGAACAGTGTTACACTGTTGACTCATATTTAGCTTGTGGTCCACCATGACCCCCAGATCCCATTCTGTGGTAGTCGTTTCTTGTTAGTCATTTCCCATTTTGTATGTGTGCAATTGATTATTCCTTCCTTTCTAGTACTGGAGCCTCGGGTGCTTTATCTGTTCCTGGCACTGGGACAGAGTATGGTGAATGCCTGCCTGTGCCAGCCTCTCCAAGATTTCTGAGTACAGGTGTAAGTTGCTGGTGTTGCAGAAGAAATTATGGAGAACAATGAAGTACAGCCACATATTGATGAGCACCTGTATGTGGTTGGTGGATCAAGCGGCTGCTTTCAGAGCATGTTGCATTTCACAAATACTGATGAAAAAAGTGCAGCGGAGAACCATTCTGAAATGGTCCACACAGTGAGAATGGCCAGACAAGGACCTTTATAGATCTGGGTAAGGGCCAGACAGGAAAGGGTCAGCGCATTGTGGGAACGGGGCTGGAGGACTATTGAACTCAGGACATGGTATATGCTAGTCACCCTCGTCCACACTATAAAATGGCACAGACACAGGGCCATGCCACAGCCCAAGACATGTTCATACCCTCATTCATCAGGTGAGCTAGTGTTTTTTCCCCATACATGCCTTGAAACCTGTGCTTCTGGTGTTTAGAGGTGGACAGTAAGGAGTTTGTCCACAACCAGTCACATGGACCCATGTCCAGTTGCTAGTGCAGACGTAACCGTTACATAATGTCTGGCCACTTCAATTTATTGAATAACTTGTTTTTAATTTTTGTTTTGGGTGGGGGTGGGGGTGTTCTTTTGTTTTAAAGAAAAGCTTGCTCCTATCAAGGCTCAGTGTCCCTTCCAGCACTGAAGTCCTATAATGGTGAATTTGTGTGACACCATCTTAATTTCCATGGCAAGGGATTGTGATGTTACAGACATAGGATTAGGACTTCACTAAAGGATCAAAGCAAAAAAAAGAAGCTGGGATTTGAAGAATGACCTTTCTCTAAGCAAACAAATAACAAAGGAAAATAGAAAGTGATTGGCCAAGTGAACGCTCATGACTTAACCTGAACTCATGGTCATTAGGTATATTGGATGTTACTCGCTATATTTCTTGCCAGTAGACAAGTTCTGAATTTGTTTTCTTTTGCTTTCTGCTACAGCAGTGCTAGTCATACAGACCACAATACAGTACAAAATCTGAAACAATATCCTGGGGCTAGTGTTATACAATTTTGCATCTTGTATTCATCTGCACTAGACAGCAGCTATGCTTCCCATTCACGTTGCTAAGTTATTGCACTGCATTTTCAAGTTGATTTTTCCACTGATATTAGAGCAGTGTGAATAATTAGCAGCGAATAATTTATATCATGAATTCAGCCTCATTTTCTGTTTGTAGAATGCCCACAAATATATAGCAAATTTTAAGATTTGATTCTTCATTCTCATTATCCAAAAAAGATTAATCTAAATTATTTTTAAGTGCTTTGTCTTTGTGAGTTGTTTGGTTCAATTATTCAGAAACTGATTTTGGAAACCAAAGGTGTGTTTAGCAGCTATGAGTCTTCACATAATTAGTCCCGCTTTTTTATCCTTAAATTAGATGAACATTACTGTTTTAAGGCTTAGTCCATTGCATATAAGCAATTACTTGTGTGACAAATGAGCAAAAGCTTCCTCCAGACTATTAATTTTTGAGGAGTCTCAGGCAAAACCTTGTGTGGTCCAGCAAGGGTAAGGTTTAAAATTTGCCAAAATTCCCTAATTCCTTTTATATGTTACTTCTCAATGAAGCTACTCCAGTTTTCCCCAAGAAAGATATGACCCATAAATTAGAAGGGCTAAAGTAGCCATTGGGTATTCCTTCTTTCCAAGAGGTAACAGATGAAAAGGGGAAGGGAATTTCTAGTTCAAGAGATTCCCTCATCATCCGTGCTGTGGCAATAGCTCTAAAAGTTAGTCCTTTTCCTGTACCAAGCAGTGTCCCACTTCACAGAAAATATATCACATCCAATCTGAATGCGTGGATGTTTACATTTAAAATGTACTTTCCATGAGTACTTGCATAGATAAAATTCAGTCTCTCATAGAAAACATAGTTAGTAATTGATTTACTTCAGCTTGCTTGCGCTTCTTAATATTTATAGAAATATTTTTGCACTGTATCCCTGCAGACGTGTTACTCTGAACAGTCACTCTTTCCTCCCCCAAGTACTATGAAAGCAGTCAGATATTACTGTTATGGCAGCCATGGAATAAATTATCAGAGCTAGGTAGATTTAAGATCTGATCCAGAACTCATGGAAGTCTTCTTTGACTTCAGTTGGTTTGGGATGAGACCCTTAAATTTTCCGTTTAGAAAACATCTTTCAAAATGGTAAAAACTTGCATTTTAAGCATTTCAAGTGTAACCGTTTGGTACGTAGGTAAGTGGTCTACTAGAGAAAGACAAATAGGATTAGTTGGAGCCCCCACTTGCTAAGGTTCAACTGTAGCAAAGAAAACCCTTTAAAAACTCCTCAAATAAAGCTTCAAATTGAAGTGTGCCAATCAGACTCAGAAACCACGAGTAAGTGAAAAGTTAAGGTTGTGTCAATGCATGAATCACAAAATGATATGTATTTTGGGATATGCAGCTTGAATATTGTGCTGGGGGATGGGGAAATGGAGATTTCTTCATTTAAATTAATTAAACTCACTTTAGGCTCTACAGCCTGGAGAATTTAAAAGTTTAAAAAAAAAAAAAAAGAAGACAGTTTACTTGCCAGGCATATTTATCCAAGATCATAGCTCAAAATTAATCCATAAGGACAGGGAGCCAGCACATTAAGGAGCTAAACACAGTTTTAATTTCTTACATGTCTTTTGTTTTTACACTGTGAAGTTGTTCGAAGGAATATGTTCAAATAACACATCCTGTTAAGCAAAAGCATTGTTCACAAAATAAATATCCCCAGCACTTGAACATGAATATGCACACAACTTACACCACAGAATCTAGCCTCTCACAGAAGCTGCTGAGGGATTTATCATGTCTTGCAATATCAGCAACATGAGCAGTAAGCCCATATTTGCATTAAGGTGTGGTAGCCTGGCAATTCATAATGTGACCAAAGTAAATTCCTCATCCAAATTCAAGAAAATTTCACCTACACTTATTAATCCGATTCACTGCTGGTGTAAATTGGCAAAGCTTCATTATCAAAGGATCCTACAGCTGAGGATCTGATCCACAATAAAATCCTTCCACAACACAATTATTCTGTTTCTAAAGAGTCCTATAATATGCCCTTCACAATGTTAGAGGCAGATATTGTAAAAAAAACCAACTTCATAAATATTTAATATTTTTAAATAAATTAAATCCCTTTCCTGTGGTCTTACCCCTTTGTGTTGCCTTTCTCTAATTATTCTCATGAAACACAAGCCCAGTACTCTTAAAGTAAATATTACAGAATGTTAATGGAAAGAAAATGTCAAATGCATAATAATGAATATTTGCCCTGAAAACCCAAATTCTAAGAGTTAAGTACATCCAGTCTGGCAACAGAAATGTACTATATGCCCTAGTTAAAACCATGTAGTTTGCCTAATTCTCCCCATGCAGAGGATGAGATACCTGGATATTCAACTTGGGGCTGTGAATTCCACTGGGTAGCCGAGCACTTAGGTCTTGATGGCCTTAACTCCTAAATCTTTCTGTGAATGTAGTCCTATGGGAAGAAGGTGATCAAACAGGCCAAATAATTAACAGCAACTAGTCAGAGAGAGAGAGTCAATGAAAGTAGTTAGAGAAATATGATGGTATAAAAACTATTCAAATCAATAGTGGATAAATGCAATCATCTGCTTTTTTCTCCTGGTGCAACCTAAGCCACCAAGTGTGATCAGGTTCAAGAATAGCAGCCGGGTTAGTCTGTATCCATAAAGAAAGTGAGGAATACTTGTAGCACCTTGGAGACTAACCAGTTTATTTCAGCATAAGCTTTCGAGTGTGATCACACTTTTATTTCCAGTGCTCATATGTCAAGAAACAAGGCAAAGCCTTTGGAGGAAAAATACTGCTTCTGTAAGTTGAAATGAAACCAGCAGCAAACATCTGAAATTAATTCTTTTCCTAGTCCTGAAAGTCTTCATATCCAATTTGCTGGAAATATCTGCGAAATGATGTAGAGATGTGCTTAGATTAATTGGTTTCAGTCTTGACAACAGTGACAGTTCTTCTTAGTCATTGGAAGTGCATTGTCAGAGAACACGTCCTAAATATGGTTGATGAATGCAAGGCAAGCAGTCAGACAGTCCCTCTAGACCCTTATGAGCATTTTAGTATCTAAAGTAAAAATAGAAGTATAAAATTATTTCAAAGGTTTACGTGAACTAAGTATCTCACTGTTACCAATATCTCTTCTTCAACCCATGTATACATATAAAGGGTTCTCACAAACACAAAAGATGGGTATTTTTGGACTCTGAATGTCTCTAGCAGTACAGCTGACTTTTGTAGCACCAGCTCATTTAATCTTCTTTACAACTTCTAGATCTCATGCAATGTTTCCTAATAACTGTAATACAATGGCTCCACACAGGAGAGTGACAAATTGCATTCTGCCAGCAAACAAAAGGCAACTTTTGCCTGTTACCTTGAATGTACTCTGTGTAGTAAAGAACTGATAATTTTCCTCACCATGTGCTTTATAGTCTGCTGACAAATCTGGCTTTTTCATGTCAGACCACAGTGAAGTGTCCATTATTATGGCATACAGCCAGTGCTCAAACACTGTAGTAAGAAAATGTATGAGGGACAAAGAAGAGAAAATTGATCAAGTGCTGCAGTGTAGGTAGAGGCTAGCCGAGTGAGTTAAAATAAGATGGAAAATTGGTTTTGTGGTGATAAAACCTGTCTTGACTAGCATGTATAGTCCTCATATGCTCAACATCTAAAACATTAGGTATTTTCACTTTTAATATGTATGCCCACAGCTATTCCTTCGATCATTACCTCACTTTTCCTAATCCTGTGGTGCAAGGCTTTTTGTTTGTTTTTAAATTAAAGGTGTGTGCTGGTATATAGTTCTAGAGTTGTGCAGATTATCTATGTAACTTGTGAACCATAAATAATGTGCCTGAAGGCCTGAACATATAAGGGACATTGGAAGGATGAGGAAGAGGTCTCACTCTCATGGGCCCTACTGTGTTTTCTAGAAGCAACCAGAAAGGTTATAAGCGGGCTTCGAAAGGTTAGCATAGCTTTGGTGTAGTTAAGTATGAATGCTGCTCTGCATCCTTTCATGCCTCCCTTTGTCAAACTTGCATTACCCTTACTGTTTACCCTTCTGAGCCCCAGAAAGCCCCTTACATTAAAGATACAATGCAAATAAGTAGTGTGCAATTTTGCTTGAAGAAATTTTTTTTTTTTTAAGAAAATAAAATGTAGCTCAGTTCTATCCTTGGGCATGCATACCTATCTCCTATTGACTCCAGCGGTGAACTGCTGAAAGCAAAACTGGAAAAATCCAGCAACTTCAGCAGGACTTGCTTAAAGTCACACAATTGAATAAGTACTTTGCTGGGGTCGGAGCCATATTGTGTGTCAAAAGAGCATGCAAGCAAGAGAGAAGAATACCAGAAATCTTTACAAAGGAATCTTCAAGCTGAAAAAAGCACGATCGACCAAAGAATTTGCACAGAGCTAATCAGCATCTGAGAAAAATGTTTAAATATTTAAATAGCAATATTGAAAAGATGATGTGTGTATGAGGACATATAGATACCAGCCATATGTTAGAGCCATTCACTGTCTTCTTTAAAACACTTTCAATTTGCTTTCTACATTATTCTTAGTAGGCTCAGATAATTCTTAGTCTTCCCATGCCAAACCTGTCACCCCACAGTACTTTCTTTCCAGAAGAGGCTGTCAAGTTTGCTCAGCCTCTCAATAATTAGTTTGTGACATACCAATTTAGTCACAGGAAAGGGAAATATCTGAAATATCTTGATAAAAATATTTCAGCAAGACCCTAGATTTTCCTGTGTAAGGCTGCTGTGTCATAAGCGATTAGCTATTATTATTACTAAAGAATCTTGCCATTGACTGATTACCTAAGGATTTACTCAGCCAGATATACTCAGTCGGTAAGTCCCACATCTTCCTTTAGAGAGAGTTCAAAGCATGAAAGTAATAGGACTATCTGTTACCTTTGGAGTTTGGGGTAGCAGCCCCTTTAAGTTGGGTCCCAAAAAGGAGGAAAAAACTTCCAGGTTCCACCAGAGGAAAATATATCAGTCACAGGGCAGCTCTTTTGGCTACATGTTCAAGTAAAAGTGGACAGAAGGCTCCTCACATCAGTGCTGAGGAAATATAGAGTGTCTGGGGATTTAATAATTACAGTGAATGCCTTATATAATGACAGAGCACCTAAAACCATGATCTGAATATGTTTTGGGATGGTGAGTCCCTTTGAAGTGGCAGTTGGACTGCAACAGGGGTCAGCCCTCAGTCCGCTGCTGATTGATCATATTGATGGACTATGTCAGCAGGAAGATCCCAATGGGAAAAGAATGAGGCACTATGATATGAAGATTTATCAATAAAGGTGTCATAAAAATACCTAAGGGGAAATGGTAACCAGTGGTATGATCAGGTAAGCAGACACGAGATAAAAATGAACATGACTAAAACTGAGATCTAGTGGGTCAGTACAGGTGTCACCGGGAAATTTGACATAGAGATTAAATAGAGTATGACTAAACCAGACAGACCAGTTCAAGTACCTTGGCAGCTGGATTACAGAAGATAGTGAGTTTGAATGTGAGATACAGTCCAGACTGGGGAGTGCTGGAAAAGTGTGGAACAACTCAGGTGTTGTATATGTAAGCATGTGCCACTCAGAACGAAAGTCCAGCTGTACAGAACAATGGTGCAGCCTCCAATGCTACATGCTCTATCTATGGCAGAAGCCTGGGTGGAAAAGAGACAGATTCAATGCCTACGGGAGTTCGAGATGAGAGGTCTTTGTGCTATAAAAAGAGTTTCACAAGAACTTTCCAAGTGAAAGTATTGGGATGAAAGTAAAAGTCTGATGTAGCTGGCAAAATCTAGGAAGCATTTGTTCAGATATATACAGAAGATGAATGAAGAGGACCTGGTGAAGATGAATTTCAGAAGAGGTTGGTAGGAAAGAGATCCTAAGGAAAGGAAGCGGTAGATAGATTGCATCAGAGATGGTGGTAAGCATATGAACTTAATGTGCCTTGGACAGATGTAGATGGCAGATGCTTGCATGACAACCCAACTCCAGATGATGGGATAAGGGAAAGAAGAAGTAGTAGTAGTTCAAGTAAAACAAAGGACATGTAGGGCAGCTAGCTTCCATCCAGTTAAAGTGACCACAAACAGCACAAGGCTGCTTCATTCAACCAAGGATTCAATTGGGGGAAGAAAAAACAAAATAATAGTTTCTCCTTTCCTCTAGCCAGGGTGTGGTTCAGAAGTCTCCCAGGTTAAGAGACAGACAAAACCAGCATCAACACCAGCACTTTTCTGAAAACATGTTTCCTTTTTATAGTTTCTCCCACTTTGGAGGCACAGCTCTCAGTTCCACCTCCCAGTCGCCTAACAATCCATAAGCACCAACTTTCTCTCCAGGTTTATCTGCTCAGATGGGTTCTAAGGACTTGTTTCCACCTTTCTGCCTATTGAAAGGGGTTTAAATTCTTCCAGCCTCAGCTGGGAGTTAAAAGAAACATCCTGAAGGTCTGTGATATCTGTTACTTTTTCTATCCAGCACCCCAGAAGAGCCATGGTTTAGTTATTGCCAGAAGACAGGCTTGGTGAGCAATAAGAAACTGTACTCACAACTGAAGCTAGCTGGTAAATTTTTGACTAAATGTTTCTTACACAACACAAATATTTTAAAAAGAAAAAAGGTCATAATCAGAATGAAACATTGTGATACTATAAAGATAAAATGTTTAGATGACTGATTTCAGGCAGCAGCTTTAAAATACAAAAGGAAGTATTTCTTCACACAACACAGTCAACCTGTGGAACTTGTTGCCATGGGATAGGGTGACCAGATGACCCAATTTTATAGGTAAAGTCCCGATATTTGGGTCTTTTTCTTATATAGGCTCCTATTACGCTCCCCCCTCCCTCCACACCCACACACACCCTGTCCCGATTTTTCACATTTGCTGTCTGGTCACCCTACCATGGGATGTTGTCAAGGCCAAAAGTATAACTGGGTTTAAAAAGAATTAAATAAGTTCATGGAGGATAAGTTCATAAATGGCTATTAGCCAACATGATCATGCTCTGGGGGTCCTAAGCCTCTAGCTGCCAGACACTGGGAGTGAACAAGAAGAGATTCATCCTGCAATAGTTGACTGGTTCTGTTAATTCCCCCTGAAGCATCTGACATTGGCATAAGACAGGCTGTTGGGCTAGATCAGGGGTGGGGAACCTCCGGCCCGTGGGCCTTATATGGCCCGCCAAAGCATTCCGTCCGGCCCGCGTCCCTGGCCGGTGACTCCCCCAGGCGCTTCCCGGCCCCTTTGCCGAATGCGGAGCCGCCCCCGCCTGGAGGCCCGGGGTGGCTCCGGTGAAGAGGCTGGGAAGCGCCTCAGGGAGCCGTCGGCCAGGGACGTATGGGGGCGGCTCCCCCAGGCACTTCCCGGCCCCTTTGCCAAACGCGGAACCGCCCCCGCCTGGCGGCCTGAGGCAGCTCCGCGCTTGGCGAATAGGCCGTAAAGCGCCTCAGGGAGCCACCGGCCAGGGACGCATGTGGGCCACCAGGCGGGGGCGGCTCCGCGCTCGGCGAAGGGGCCGGGAAGCACCTGGGGGAGCCGCCAGCGCCGCGAGGCCACCATTAGCTGGGCGGAGTAAGGAGGAGTCGCGGGGAGCCGACGGTCAAGAGGGTGTGGGGGAAAGGCTGGGCTGGGGGGCAGACAAGAGGGCGGTGGGGGGGGAGTCCAGGCTGGGCGGGCGGGGAGGGGGGCAGGAGACTAGGCTGGATGGGGTGGGCGAGGCGTGAGTGCGGGAGGGAAGGAGGTTTGGTGGGGGGGGAGGCTTGGCTGGATGGGTCAGGCATGGGGGGCAGGAGGCTGGATTGGGAGTGGGAGGGGGGAGGAGGTTAGGTTCGATGGGATGGGCCGGGCCAGGCATGGGTGGGGGAGGAAAGGCGGTTAGATGGGGGGAGGCTGGGTGGGGTAAAGGAAGATCACCCCCTACACCCAGGCTGATAGCAGGAGCTGACTGGGGCAGGCAGCAGGACCCCGGCTGGCAAGGGGCCAGCGGGGGAAACCCCAAAGCAGTGCAGGGCTAAGCACTCTGCCTGCCACTGCTTTGGGGTTTCCCCCACTGGCCCCTTGCCAGCTGGGGTCTCAACTCCCATTGCCAGCCTGGGCTTCCTCGGGGGGGGGGGGGACACCGGCCCGCGAATGACATTATAAATGTCCAAATGGCCCTTCACAGAAAAAAGGTTCCCCACCCCTGGGCTAGATAGACCATTGTTCTGACACAGTATGGCCATTGCTAAGTTCTTAATGGATTTTGGGCAGGTGAGGTTGTCTTTTCATGAAAATTTGACATTGCATATGTTGGCCCTGATTTGGAACAGAAAAAGTTTTCAAAAATCTTAAACCATTTTCCACAAAGCCCGGTTAACAAACATTCAATATATCTGATTTCCAGTCTGATGAGCTCTAACAAACAAAAAGATAATAAAATTGAAAATGTCAATTTTTTTTGCCTATTCTTCACCCTCCCTAAAAATTCAAAAATCTGAAAACTTTCTACTCACAACTCATTTTAACCAAGTTCAGACCTTAATACATTTACTTCTCACAGTGAATGTCGACCTCTTTCTTCACATGCGGTTTTGGGAAGAAGCTTTCATTTGTGTGAATAGCCCTATCTTCTAGCATTTTCATCAGGAGCAGTGAAACAAATTTTCACTGCCCCACTGAATACAAGCTCATTCATGCCGACCATGATCATAAGAACATAAAAATAGCCATACTGGGTCACACCAAAGGTCCATCCTGCCAAGTATCCTGTCTACCAACAGTGACCAATACCAGGTACCCCGGAGTGAGTGAACCTAACAAAATGATCTCTCTCCTGCCATCCATCACCACCCTCTGACACACATAGGCTAGGGACACTATTCCTTACCCATCCTGACTAATAGCCATTAATGGACTTAACATCAATGAATTTATCCAGTTCTCTTTTAAACCCTGTTATAGTCCTAGCCTTCACAACCTCCTCAGGCAAGGATGTCCACAGGTTGACTGTGCGCTGTATGAAGAAGAACTTCCTTTTATTTGTTTTAAACCTGCTTCCCATAAATTTAATTTGGTGACCCCTTGTTCTTATATTATGGGAACGAGTAAATCACTTTTCCTTATTCACTTTCTCCACACCACTCATGATTTTATATACCTCTATCATATCCCCCCCTTAGTCTCCTCTTTCCCAAGCTGAAAAGTCCTAGCCTTTTTAATTTCTCCTCATTTTGGACCTGTTCCAAACCCCTAATCATTTTAGTTGCCCTTCTCTGAACCTTTTCTAATGCCAGTATTTGTTTTTTGAGATGAAAAGACCACATCTGTGTACAGTATTCAAGATGTGGGTGCACCATAGATTTGTATAAGGGCAATAAAATATTCTCTGTCTTATTCTCTATCCCTTTTTAAATGTTTCCTAACATCCAGTTTGCTTTTTTGAGTCCCGCTCCACACTGCATGGATATCTTTAGAGAACTATCCATGATAACTTCAAGATATTTTTCTTGATTAGTTGTAGCTAAATTAGCCCCCACCATACTGTATGTATAGTTGGGGTTATTTTTTCCAATATGTATTACTTTACATTTATCCACATTAAATTTCATTTGCCATTTTGCTACCCAATCACTTAGTTTTCTGAGATCTTTTTGAAGTGATCAAACCACTTTGCACAAGGTTAGCCCATGGGTTTGGAAGAGGAGATTTTTTGGGGATACACTCAAACATAACTTACTCATTCAATGTGGGTGGCAGTAGTAGCAGGGAGAATCTTTGGGGTCCCACAGCTGCCTGGAGGAGAAGAGGAACCCACTTGTGCCTTTAAAATCTAATAATTAGTTTATCCCTTTTTTCTTTTTAGAGGAAGAATATTTAGAGACTTGGGTCAAGATTCTCTTATGCAGCTGAACTATGTTTGGCTCAACTCCTGAGTTGGTGGCATAGGTGTCTTTAAGCCACTTTTGATGGCCAGAGATTCACTATCTATCAGAACAAGTGAGGCAGTTTGAAGGCTGTTCTTATACTGGCTGGTGCATTGGCCAGGATTTGTCCCATGTTACGCGACAGGATAAGAGTGGGCCAGAAATGGAAGGACAGAAAAAAATAGAGCAAGCAAAACATGTTTAGGACTTTTAGGAAAATGAAATAAGCTTGGATATGTATTCCACTTAGGAATATGGTTCCTGCAGAAGATACAGCACAGAATTAGGAAGTAGTGCATGTGAAATTCTTTCATCGGGGAAGCATTTGAAAGTGAGACAGTAGTCATTAAAAATGAACAATATTTTCCCAGGGTAGTTGCTTGTAAATGTGACAACGTTATACAGATTGCAAAACACTGCTGCAGACTCCCTTGAAGTTCAACATATTTTCATTGAAGCGCAAACCATTTTGAGTAACAGTATCATAAACAGTATCTTATTCTCATTTGAAAGAAGTGTGGTTAGTGTCTAATAATGATATAAATCTTTATATTAGAATAAGAATATCACATACCCTTTAAATATAGGAAAGGTATGTTTTTCTAGGGACTTTATAGCTTCCATATGACTACTATCAAGGAAATTGTGTGAGAGCCCTCTGTGCACAAATGCTCCAAAAGTAAAGAGATAGAAGTGTTCTTGATGAGGGAAAAGAAAAGTAATTTAAAGATGTTCAGAACAAGATCTTAGAAAATACGTATTTGAAATTGACTTTTTTGAAAATACGTATTTGAAATTGACAATTTCAAATAATTCTGACATTGCAGTAACCCCAGAACTGTTTTTAAATGCATTATTTCAATAAGGCTACTGTTTTTGTTAAATAAAACACTTTCAGTTAAGCAATGGCTGGCAGGAATAATAACCCAACATCAAAGAAAGTTTGTGAAGTACAAATACATATCCTTTCCACACCCTCCCCCCGACACACACAAAAAATGTATATGACAAACAAGAAGTTCCAACACTGGCATGCTTGCTACACAGGTAAACACCCAATATGTCTTCCACTTACTTACAGAGAAGATATAAATGAGAGTGGGTAATTCTTTATCTTACTGGGCCTACTGAGAAACAACTGATTAATTTCAGGCTTATTACAACATACAGGCAAGTTAACTAAAAATAGGTGCCACTTAGTTCATAGAATCGTAGGACTGGAAGGGACCTTGAAATGTTATCTAGTCCAGTCTCCTGCACTCATTCCTGGACTAAAGATCATCCCTGACAGATATTTGTCTAACCTGCTCTTAAAAATCTCTAAACATGGAGATTCCGCAACCTCTCAACCCAATTTATTCCAGGGTTTAACTACCCTGACAGGATGTTTTTCCTAATGTCCAACCTACACCTTCCTTGCTGCAGTTTAAGCCTTTTGCTTCTCAAAAGCTTTTGCTATCCTTAGAGGTTAAGGAGAATATTTTTTTCTTCCTCCTCCATGTAACAACCTTTTGAAAACTGCTCTCGTGTCCCCCCTCAGTCTTCTCTTCTCCAGACTAAAGAAACCAAATGTTTTCAGTCGTTCCTCATAGGTCATGCTTTCAAGACCTTTAGTCATTTTTGTCTGTTCTCTGGATTTTCCCCAATTTGTCCACCTGAGGGACCAATTTCCACTGGCCTTACTCCTCCTGAACTCCATATGCAGATGGCATGGCTGCTAAGGTCAGCAGGAATGTTGCTTGTATATGGCCAGCTTGATAGGTCCTTCATCTTTATTAAGTACAGAGTCAATCCTTCAAGGTGCTGCTTGCATCTGAGTGGGTCTGAGAAGCCTTAATCCCCACCGATCTCATTTGAAGTGAAAAGTGCTCAATAGTTTGAAGGATCAAGTCCTAAAAGTCTGCCTAAAGAGTGCAATGTTTGGTTTAGGGTAATTAACATTTGTGTTCATAACCAGAGTACAATGTACACAAGTAAACTATATTGCTTGCTTAACTCTAGGGGAGCGCCACAGTTAACCAGCTTAATTTCCTTTATTTAATAGCAGGTACTAAAAAAGAATCTAAACCACAGTATGTTGCAATATCAACTTGCACCCATCTGAATAGCATAGCATATTTATTAATTCCCCATGCTGAGTATAGCAACTTTTTTGCATTCTCAATATAAATTCCAGTGCCAATAATAAAATGTATTAAATGTGACAGTTAAGGGAACTTATTTTTTAAACTGTGCAAACAAAAGTGAAGAAAAGTATCAGAGTCAATTATAAGCATCTTATCTACAAACTATAAGAGAATGATCCTAAATACCATAATCAGCTCCTTATATAGGAGACATTTGAACATTATTAACTGTAATACCATTGTAAGAAACAGGACTAACTGTACTTTGCCATGCACCCACAGTGCCAGCATAGTATAGTAATTTCAAAAGAAATAATGTATTTAAGTGCCTTGCTGTTACATAAACTATTTAGACATTCCTCACCCTACCCTAATATTATGGAGAAATAAATATGCAAACCATAGACACTAGAACCTTTTATGAAGTTCGATTTAAAACTCATAAAATACTTACACAATGGATCAGAGCTAGAAATGTGACAAATACTGATTGATCTGTACAGGACTCTATTTAATTGCATGTTGAATTACTAGGCTAAGAGGTATATACGTCTTTGAGATTCACCCATCACCTAGTCTTGTTGATTTCTGTGTGTTGATTGGTCAGTCAACCTTAATAGGGCAAGACTGACTGATTCTGAAGTGTAAGGCCTTCATTTTGAAGTACTGTAGAGGAAGAGAAAAGCTTTGTCTGGTAGCTTCTCAAGGAGCGATAGGAACCTGGTGAAAGCTGAGTGTATACTCTGAAAAGCAGGAATCTCTTCAAGGAATGCTATTTCTGGCTATTAAAATTAGCCATTGGAAAGCTTGTAGCACATTGAAACCAAGTATCCACCCCTAACAGAAGTACATTGAAAGAGGAAGGGGGACCAAGTAGACTGTCTGATCTATCTGCAAACACCAAGAGCCATACAGAACACTCAGGAATTTCAAGTGGCCATAGGCAGCCTAATGATTGGTAAAATCAACATTGCCCCAGGAAAAATAACTACAATTGATATACAGCCAATTCTGTTAGAGCTGAGCCTGAACTAAAACCCTATATTCAAACTATCCTGAAATTTAAACCTAGGAGAGAGAGATCCAGAAATCAAATTGCACAGCCTTCCATCACTGTACTGCTCTAAGCCAAATCCATGGGTCCAAACATTCACAGACTCTGAGGTATAAGAGCCCTTGTTTTAAATGTTATGGCTGAAGCCTTTTTAATGTATGTCATGGAGCAAATTTTGCAGGTGCAAATTAAGGCCACAAACAAAGAGACCAGGTCTCAAACCATTTCAAAACATTATCCATTGAAAGTTCGATCCTGCAAAGCTTTAAGTGAATTCAGTGGTGCAGGCTCCGGTCCTATGCGCTGAGAAAGCCGGTGAATAATTCATTATGGCCTTTCTCCAGTCTTCACTTTATATTGCTGTAACAAGCATCAAAAATGCATTTTAGAAGCCGCCCTTTTAAAAACATCTGCAGAACAAATGGCCTCTAACACTTTTCTGTTCAGCGGCAAAAGTTTAGGTAGGAGGCTAGTGTAATGCCAACAGACCATGGTTGGCGGCATCCAGGCTCAAACTGGGGACCTCTGGAGGTTACTGTATGATCCTCTTCCACAAAAAAGCCAAATAGCTGTTAGCTAAGGCTATAGAGCAGACTCATTTTATAGCTCTCTCTAAGTGGTCTTGGTGCCACGAGGTAGGACAGAACATCACACCCAGAACTTGTGTGGTTTACACTAGCACAGTGGACTCTAGCAGAGACTTTGAGGAGTTAATGTCTGAGATGAGATAGGTGTGGAAGACATCTGCATCAAGGACCAGATAGTCCAGTAGTTATGGTCTGGAACTTGGGAAACTGAGGCTCAGTTCCCTGCTCTGCCAGAGACTTCCTCTGTAATCTTGAGCTTAGTTTCTGTGTGCTACATCTCTAGAATGGGGATTGCAGCACTTCCGTACTGAGCCAGGGGGTTGAAGGTTACATTTGTGAAAGATTCTGAGGCATTGAGCTACTACAGTAAGAGGAGGGGCAAATGAGAGAGTGGGGCCTAGTGGATAGGCCCCTGGTGGGGATTCAGAATACCTGGGTTCTGTTTGTGGCTCTGCCATGGCCTATGGATAACCTTGAAATAGCCACTTAACCTCTCTGTGCCTCGATTTTCTGGCTTACAAAAATGGGGTCAATTATATTGACCTCCTTTGTGAAGCGCTTTGCGATCTACTGATGAAAAGCACTATATTACAGCTGAGGATTATTCCTTGGATAGACAGTAAGGATTATTCCTTGGACAGACAGTAAGTATTTCTGTCATAGAGAGAGAGCTCACCCAAACTTTGATGTACCAAATCAAGAAAACTGAGCCATATAAATAGAAAATTTCAACTGCTATTCACTATATGATTGTTTCAGCAGGATTGAGTCACAGTATGTCTAACAATTTGAGAATGTGAAATGGTTCCTTCTGAATTGCGTTTAAATAAAAAAATTGGCTGGAAGTTCAGGGGAAAAGCATGGTTGTTATCAAACATGATTTATTGGGGGTTGCAATATATAGATTTTCCAACTTTGGCCAGTGCTTTAGACACACTCTCTCACCTCCAAATTAGATTTAATTACTTTAAATGAGGTGGGTGTTTGACAGCATTTCCTGATTTAATTTTATAATGTTGGGCAGCACCACTGCAAGGCACAATGCATCTCAATTGGACTACTGCATATTGGGAGATATGACAGTTTCTGACTGGATATTCTGGTATCCTAGCCAGGATGCCAGACACAATAGAGCAAAATTAATTATTAACAGTACTGCTATCTTTCTAACTTGACTTTTCTCTCAGTGAAGGTGCTCATTTCTCAACTGTTCTGGATAGAACAAATTACTTGTTCTTCTCAATTTTCAGCTTTCTATCTAAAACAAATTTACAACCACAGATCTTTCCATTCCTTGAATAGGCCGCTCCTGTGGTTTAAACTGTAAACATCTCTGATGTGGTTGTGATGTATGCAGAATCAGGCTAAGATTCTTACAGTTTGATCTGGCAGATATACTTGAAACTGATCACATTAAAGGAGGTCGGCTGTCGACGGGCTATAAATTCATATATCCCAAGTTAATCAACATACATTCTGTTCTGTAATTAAAGACAAGAAATACAAATGTTTTTATTGCTGTTTTCCAGGTGACAGCTGTTATCCTTTCAAGACCCAGATAATGACTTTCAAAATCTCCAAATATCTTTAGAAATATAATTCAGCTCAAGGACATACCTGATCAATCAAAGGTTTTGACATCTTAAATATCCAATATCTTCATAATTCTGGTGTTGCATTTTTTTCTTTATGGTCAACATTGTTTTCAGAGTGGTAGCTGTGTTAGTCTGTATCAGCAAAAACAACAAGGAGTACATGTGGCACCTTAGAGACTAACAAATTTAGTTAGGCATAAGCTTTCATGGGCTAAAACCTACTTCATCAGATACATGCAGTGGAAAATACAGTAGGAAGTTATATATAGCAGTACATGAAAAGGTGGTAATTGCCTTGACCCCCTCACTGGGTAAGGCGACTCCCATCTTTTCATGTACTGCTATATATATCTTCCTACTATATTATCCACTGCATGTACCCGATGAAGTAGGTTTTAGCCCACGAAAGCTTATGCCCCAAATTTATTAGTCTATAAAGCGCCATAAGTACTCCTTATTGTCTGTTTTGTATCTCATATAGTCACATAAAAATACACTTAGAATAAAAAATATTCCTGGCATGTTGTATACTACACTGTATCGCTCTCAAATCCTGTCTATTTTAGCTATAACAGGCTGAGGCAACGAAAAAGGTAAAGGAGAAAATAAAGTATAAGGAAAAAGATTACAAGAGGACCATAAAATGAACACCCATGTATTTGCGGACATGATCAAGTTAAGACAGTGATAAAGCTATTTGGTTTGTTATTATTTATATACAGTAGACTCTCGATTATCCGGGATGATAGGGAAAAAATTAATCCTGGTTAATAAAATCCTGGATAATCACCATTCATAGGAAATATGGGGAAGGGGGAGGGGGGTTGGTTCACCAGCCACCCTGTGCTGCGGGGAGGGGGTGTTGGTTCACTGGCTGCACTGCGCCCTGGTGTTGGGTTTTTTGTGCTTGGGGCAGCAACAAAGCCGGAATTGGCCCTGCAAGTTGCGCATATTTTTTTTGACATCCTGGTTAACCCACAACCTGGTTTAACCCAATCCTGGATAATTGAGAATCTACTGTACTGCCAAAGCTGAGAGTGCCAATTAACAGCCATATAAAAGGATAAGGGATTTAAAATATAAAATAAAGTGACCAAGTTACTGAGGAACCTAAATCCCATTGACTTTCCAGTCCTGAGATGTTTACAATCTAAGGACCAGTTCATGCAAATACTCATGTAGATGTAGTTTTGATTAATCAAAAATTTTGGTGGGAAAATGGCTCACTGCAATAATCCTGAGCAGCTCTAAGAATGTACCTAATGTTATTCATTTGAGTGGTATTGTTACTCGTTTAAGTAGTATTTGTGAATGGAACTACTCATAATTAAAAGTTTTAGATGGGGGAATTACCTTTTGTGGCAAAATTTCTTGCAGAGCACATGAAGTGAAAAAAATCCAGTGTGGAAATAACTTTTAACTATTACTGATTGCCTACAGTTAGGGTTCTAAATCCACACTTAGGAGCCTAAATAAGTGGCTTGGTTTTCAAAAATGCTGAGTAGCATCCTTTGAAGTCAGTGAGCACTAGTGAGTGCTTCAGCAAAAAAATAGCGAGTTTATCCATTTTTTCCAAAAAACCTGACATTTCAACATATTCACTGAAATTTCCACATTTTTCAGCCACCTCTTTTGCTCAGCAATCTTAATCTATTTGAGCTATTTATATTACTAGTTGTGCCTAACTTTAAGCACTTAAAACCACCTTGGTTAGTTTATATATATACAAATGGATGATTATTAATGGTATACTTTATAAAGAAATGAGCTTTAAGGAGGGAATTTGAATGGACTACATTTTCTTAAGAATTGGTGACACAGTGCATTATAGAGCCTCATATAATTAGAAGTTGCTGTGGCATAATGTTTTTGTTCTTTTCAAAGTTTGACAGGAAATAAGAAAAGAGTATAATAATAAGAACACTAATAAAGATATTGTTTTCCTGTCAAATCATTGCACTTGCACTCAAACTAAAATTTGACATCTTGAAATACTGCCCTTTGCATAAGTCTGTTTCATAAAATCAGAGGAAGAAGAGAGAAAAATATAATTCTTACACTTTAATAACTCTTCAAAACTTCCTAGGGCTGAATTTATTTTAAATTTTATGTAGTCAAGAACACAACTTATGCATAGTCAAATAATGCAAATAAGCATTTAAGCTAAAAATACTGGGACAGGCTTGCTGCATATATTTAGAAAAGCAGCTTGTTGGGGGAATTTCTATTAGTAATATTTGACATCTCTTAGAACCAAGGTAGGATGTAGGTTCCTTCTACTTTTCTGAAAAGTCATCTCTAGGTTGCCAGAATCCTAGACTTAGCTACAAGCCACTAGGTTGGCCCTAGACTGAAGTAGAAGGAGGAAGTATCTAGAAGGATGATCTTTTCTGACTTTGATGCAGAAATATAAGCAGTTCCTATTTCATGAATAGTTCCACAAAACTAATTAACTCCAGAACATTTAGCTTGGAAGAAAGCTTTAGAAGCAGATTCCAAATTTGCAAGTGCTTATAAGTGCTGATGCAACTGAAGGCATTTAGACACCTCTATATTTGATTGCACCATTAGCTTGAGACCTTGCTTTATTCCTTGGCTTTGCTGAATATTTCCTGTGGGGTCTTGGGCAAGTCACATATGGTCACATGCTGCTCTTGCCCAAGACTTGAGGGGGTAAGGGGAATAGAGCTGGTGAGCCAGTCCTGCTGCATGCTCACCCTTTCTTTCATTTCAGTCCAGTCCTTGGCTCTGCCATAGGATCAGATTTTGTGGATGGTGAATGAAAACTACTTTCCATGACCTCATCCTTCCCTGAAGGGATTTCTAGGCTAACTTAATGGAGTTTGGTGGTTTGTGGAACAGATACTTCATAGGAGAATGGCTCAGTTGAGGAGGTGGAGCTAGGAGGCTGGATAAAGGCACAATGTCCTGATCTTTTAGGAGATCTTCGGTTTCAGGGGTTAGACTTGCTGTCACTTCCACAAGGAGGCACAAGCTGAATGCCTCCTCACCGAAAGAAATTCTGCCAGACAGTCCTTATGGTCTCTTTAGTCCCTTATCTGGGAAAAATAAATACAGAGGGGATAAACTGGCCCAAAACCTTTCAGTTCCTCAGTTTTCTCCTCTGCAAAATAGGCATAGCACTTGTCTATGGTACCTCACAGGAATGGTATGAGGCTAAGCTGGAAGCTTTTAAAAGCACATTGAAACCCTGTGATGGAAGATGCTATACAAAGGATTGATCAAATGCTCACCGAAACCAACATGTATCTTTCCATTGACTTTAATGGATGTTGGCCTTATGTACAAAGAACTGTTACACATTTTTGCATTTCAGCTACTTGTGTGTTTACTACTTTTCACAGTAGATTCTCCATTAAGCAGGAGAATATGACAATACAGAAGAAGGGAAAATATATGAGCAATGTTAAGATCTGTATGAGAAATGGATATTTTAATTATTCACTGTGTTAAATAACATTCCTTTAATGTCTAACATTTATTTTGAATGGTTGAATCTAATTATTGTATAACAAAAGAGCCTAGCAATGCTATATCTTGCAGCACAGGGGATTTATTAAGATAGTTTCTATCCATTAATAGTACATTGCCGATTTGTTTTGTATGAAAGTATAATTAGGGAGAAATATAGCAGAATGGAAAACAGCTTCATTTTGTCAGAACTGTGTACAAACACTGCATGATACAGAGAGGACAATGCAGATAAGGTATCAGAAAAAAAAAGAGGTAAAACATTTAGCCAACCAAATAACCTGGTGTACAAGAGAATTCAATTGAAAAAGGAGAGATGATTGAGTAATTCGGTTATATGTGACCCTGTTAAAGATGATCATAGTGAGCCCCTGAAATAAATGTCAATATGATCCAAAATACTCCCAAGGGATACCAGAGCTAAGACAAGTGACAATCTAGTATATGTCTTTGTCTGACAGAACTGATGTTTCTCTTGCAATAGCTTGAGATAATATCACCCAGGACACAGAAGACATTTTCAGAGAACCCTGTAAAAGTGCATTTAGATAGACAGGCTAGTATAATCACTTCTTTTAAAGCTTTAAAAATGGAAAATAATAAAAGAGAGACAAAGCTATTCTCTTATAAGAAAGAGAGAAGGGCAAACTGATAAAGAAGATTATGAGAGATAGTGACTACAGAAGATTATACCCTACTCTGTAACAAACTGTAGTAAGAAGACAAGAGCTGCATGCAGCATGGATCCAAGTATAAAAACCTGGATCAATTAAATAAAATCATTATAACTTTTATAGTCATAGTTTTGGTCAAGACACTTGAGGCATTAAGAGACCTCTTTTCTGCAGTATCTACATGCCAAGTCATTAAAAAATGGAGACATTAGAGATGGACGTCAGTGGCTCTGTGACAGTTTATTGGGATGGACACTATTTTAAAAACATAGTCCCAAAATTTCATTTATGATATAAGGCAGGGGTGGCCAAACTTACTGGCCCTCTGATCTGTATGCAGCAATCTTCAGAAGTTTGAGAGCCAGGACATACCTGCTGCGGTCAGGGCTTCAGCCCCTGAGGAGGTGCCTGACAGGGTTTGGGGCTTCAGCCCCAGTCCTGTTGAAACCACAAGCCTCATCAGATGTGCCCCATGGGCGGAAGCCATTAACTCACCACACCGCTGCAAAGCAGAGGTCCCAATCTCTTCCCCCCCCCCATCCGAGTCTGGTAGGGGGAGAATCGGGGAGTGGGAGGTAGACTTTAACAGTCAAAGAGCCTCGTGTGGCTCGTGGTCCACAGTTTGGCCACTCCTGATATAAGGTGTCATAACAGGCCTTGAAGACACATAAGGGAAAAAGTCTTAATTTTAATTTTACTGTCTATAAAGCCCAGACTCCCTGTCATGGCAATGCTTATCATGGCAATATCTAGCATTGGAATTTTACTTTTTGTGCTTTTTTACTCAGTTTAAAAATCAATTTCAGAATATATTAAATTTGATTCTGAGATGTAATTGGTCCTATGGCCACCTTAATCAGATGTCCATATCCTACTTTTGATCTTGCAAAAAGGCATGTGCACAGTGGAACTAGAGCTTAAATCAATATTTGGGTAGCTAAACACCCTGCACCCGAGTTAGAAACTGTGTCCCCTGGAATATTTTACTGCTCTAGTAAAAGTGTGTGATGATATGTCCTTATTTTACCCCTATATTTCCCAATAAATGGTATATATTTTCAATTTTTTAAAAACATTTATGTTACTAGAGTGACTATGATACAGTGGGTTTCTGTACAAAGAGTAAGGAGTGAAAAGTCTATATTCATGAAGTAGATATGGCTTACATTTTCTAACATAACTAGTGATTTTGGATTTCTTAGTACATGATGAAATGTCAAGCCCGTTCTAGGATGTACAAAGAGCACATTGGAAAGGATGGGGTTAAAGACCTGCTCTGGGCCTAGGTGGCCCTGCCTCACTAACATGCATGGGCTGGAGGAGGAGCCTAAAAGAGCAGAGTAGAGCAGATCAGTAGGAGGCAGATAATGGAAGAGAAAGGATCTGTGTTCCTGGAGTTCTTGCTGCCTGAGGCCTGGCACCTAGCTACAGTTATTTGGTCAAGCCCATGAATGACGGATTTGACACTCTCTGAAGGTTTGACTGAGTTCAGTTATGTGATAACTTCACTTTATCTGTTGGGAAGAGAGGGGATTGGTAGGAAGTGATCCAGGGAAACAGCAGTATGGCACATTGGGATGCAGGACTTAGCTGCTTACCACTGGATGCTAGATTGTAACTTGGTGGAGAGGGTGAACTGGGATTCCTCTACCAATCCCTTGGAGATACCAAAAGTCCCCTCCTGGGGTGGGGAATCCAGTTGAGAAGAGTCCCTGAAGACAGGAGGGTCTGGACCATGAGACCCTGATCCAAGGGAAAACCCAGAACCCCTTATACAACACAGAGTGATACTTTCTTATATAGCCCTAAATGGACAGACACAAATGAGCAACCTGGCTGTAAAGCTGAGTTGTGGAAGGAGCAGGTCACTGCAGGGTTGGAGTGGCTGTCAGAAGGGATTGTCCAAAAAGGAGATGCCCCGGCCTGACTACTAGGTGGCTCCAACAGTGAGTGAACCCCTTCACAAAGCCCCTCTAACATGTCTCACGTTGGTCACCCAGAAACCAGTATTATCTTAGACTAGCACAAATACCCGGCGTTGCTCGGGTCCATTGGAGGGGGGGAGGGGGAGAGAGCTGAGCGAGTGGGGGGGGGGCGTTGGAGTAGGGGGAGGGGGTGAGATTTTAAAATTTTTCAATTCTTACCTGAGGGGGGAAAGAGCTGAGCGAGTGCGGGGGCCGTTGGAGGGGGGGAGGGGGGAGAGAGCTGAGCGAGTGGGGGGCCATTGGAGGGGGGAGGGGGGAGAGAGCTGAGTGAGTGGGGGGGCATTGGAGTGGGGGGAAGGGGGGAGAGAGCTGAGTGAGTGCAGGGGCCATTGGAGGGGGGGAAGGGGGTGAGATTTTAAAATTTTTTGATTCTTACCTGAGGGGGGAGAGAGCTGAGCGAGGGGGGGGTGTTGGAGGGGGGAGGGGGAGAGAGCTGAGCGAGTGCAGGGTCCATTGGAGAGGGGGAGGGGGGAGAGAGCTGAGCGAGTGCGGGGTCCATTGGAGGGGGGAGGGGGGAGAGAGCTGAGTGAGTGCGGGGTCTGTTGGAGGGGGGAGGGGGGAGAGAGCTGAGTGAGTGGGGGGCTGTTGGAGGGGGGAGGGGGGAGAGAGCTGAGCGAGTGCGGGGGCCGTTGGATGGGGGTATTATTACATCATAACTATGTCACAGAGAACAGCAGCTGCCCAGCTGATGCTAATGGGCTTTAAAGAATTTCACCCCTAGGGGGCATCAGAGGTGAGATTTGATTTTTTTTTATTCTTACCCTGATTAGGACCCTAAAGCCTATAACTGTACCAAATTTCAAGTCTCTAGCTCAAATGGTGTGGGAGGAGTAAGGGAACGTACATACACGCACGCATACACACATGCATACACCATTTGACTTTTATATATATAGATATCTTGAACCTTCATTGCTGTGTATGGAAGTGCTATGTAGGCTTATGAACCACAAAACTATCTTAAAGCAAGATACTTTTAAGATTATTATTCAGTTAGCTGAAATCAGTTGTTCTTACTTGATGCCATCCAAGTAAGTTCAGCTGAGTGGAACCCAGAGAATATCTATTGTTGACAAGCATAGAATGAAATGATCCATATACCCTTGTATGTGTGATTGAGTTTTTGCTCAGACAGTTCCTCTCTGCTGATGTTTTCTGGTATCAGTGTAGTTAAAAGCAAACTATAAAACTTAATGGCCACCCAAGAATGGTGCTCCTTTGTGCTAGGCACCCTACACCACCTGATAGTTTCTCCTATTTTAAATGTTATGCCAATATTTAGATTTAAAGATGGATGTGGGGGAAATATTTCAGCATCTTGATAAGTTAAAGAGTCTGGGGGTTTGTTTTTGCCTTGAATCAGGGTTATAGTGAGGACAAGTTTCACTGTTATTGTTACTAATACAGTTGGGCAAAGTTGTTTTGGGTAAAACAAGAACCAAAGCAAACCTCTCTTGAAATTTTAAAATATTTGGATAACTTTTTAACTCACTGTTTCCTGTGGCTCTGAATTTTCTTGTTCTGCGCTGGACGGGAAGAGAACGGAAGGCTGAAATAATGCAGACTATAAAGATAAATGTTTAAGATGGAACATTGTGTTAAAAATGCTCTAATGGATCATGGCTAAATGGCAATAATATATTGCTTCTGTGCTAGTAGAACAGATATATTATAATCAGAAGGCTCTCAAAACTTCGCCCATCTTTGAGCTAAATCACATCTATATTTTAGTGAGGTTTGAGAGTTTGACTAACGAACCCCATATGAATGATTCTTCCACATTTGCCTTTCTTAGCTTTATAGTTACCCTTAAGTAACTTAATGAGTAATAATACTTGAGTGGTGCTTTTCAGTGGTCATTTGTGTATTTAAGTATGCTATCCCTATGAAGTGTTATCTGTACTAACCTGGTTCATATGAAAACTCAGCAGGCCACAGAAATGGCATAACTGTCCCTGACACAGCACTAATTTTTGGAAAACATTACATGCCGATGAATTTCAGTTCTGCCACTTAACCTTAGTTTATCTTGATCTAGGCTAATCCCTCTCTCATTAAATAAAGAGACATTAGAAACGATTGTAATAACGAAACACAAGTTCTCAAAATATAAATCCAAAACTAGTAACATTATAGCATGTCATCATCTCTTCTCTGTCTGACTTCAGCACCTGGCTCTTCTGTTTCATCTCATCTAAAATACTCATTTTCACTTTGGGGGACTACAATATCCTCTTTGGATTTTAGAATTTAGATTGTGATGTGTTCATGACCTTACAAGAACCATTTTAAAGTTTCATATACTACCTACTAATATTTAGATAATCTACTGTCTTGATGCTGACAGACTATTGCTAGGTATCTTTTTCTAATACTCAACTGAACTGTTCAGTGAATGAAGTATGGCTCTACTGACCCCCTACAATATTCAGTGCAATCTTTATAAACTGTGCATTCCACCCTCTACACTTTGGACAGTAGACTCTGATATATTTTGCCCAGTGCATGTTTATATGAGATGTATGAAAAATAAGACAATGCTTGCACAGTCCCCTGCACATGTGCAGACTGAGTTTTTGAAGGCTCACAACTCAGCCAAGTGAAAAAGCAGTATTCATGGGAATGCTCTATAGCAATTCACCTCAGTAAGGCCTTGCACTTCTCTTTCCTTGCAATATTTCAGCTTTTAGTCAGACATTTTAGGAGACAGCACTAATTAAAAATAAACCATTAGAATATTCTTAATAAAGAACATGTATTTCTTACACTTGAAACTCAGAACTGTTTTTCCCTCAAACTTTCCAAAGCAATTTCTCTATTGACACAGATGATGCCTGGCCATTTTAGTCCAGTGGGGAAGCTTTAGCCTGTGAGGAACTTAGAATGGAAATGATTGGGCAATTTTAATAGCATTCAGGTTATAATTATTTTTATTAGCACTCCATACACAGCTTAAAAGTAGTCATTGTATATAAATTCTTGGAGGCAGCTAACATGAATGGGAGAAATATGATCAGTTTGCTATATACCATTTGATATTTAGAGTCACTACTTTGAGAAGTCAAGATCATATCTGTTGTAAAGGCAGCAAAATCTGTAACTCACTTTGGAGCACATAATGCTATTGATGGTTTGCCACAGGTGCTACGTAATAAAACGTAGAGATATTAAGTATCTTGGCAAAGAGTGGGTATCTCTGAAATAGCAGACTCGCACTGCTTCATAAAGACTCAATTTAACTCCAGATGTCTTATTTAAAGAAAAAATGCTTTAAATGCAATATGATTGAAGTAACTGAACTTTTAGCAGCATAGCAAGGGCATGTTAGACTGGGAAACTCAGTTTTCAGAAACCCATGCATACCAAAAGGCTTTAGAAAGAGTTTCTGTTTTGTCTGTTTTCTTCTTACAGAGATAAAAATTTGCCAGTCAACAGAATTTTAAACATCTATTTCAAGGGTAAAGATTTCTTGAATACTTGGTATTGCCTGCATTGCAATGGGTAGAAGTAAGATGTCTTGAGTCTAGAAAAATCACTATAGTTCAGCTTCTTGAAGTATCAGGATGACACAGAATGATGAGAATTTATTGAATCAAATAAAGTATTTACCCTAAGGGAAACTACTGCTGAAAAGAGGGAATCTCAGACTGGAAGACAGTGCTAATCTTATTCTTTCTTTAGCTAAAAAGGGAATACTATATTATACTTAAACCTGTGGGGGAAATAGATACTAAAAAAGTCATTCTGTAGAAAGGTTAGAAGCAGCTGCAAGAGCTTACTCAGAAAATTGTGCAAGAAAATCCTCATTGTTGATTTTAAAAAAGTGTGCAGACAACTCTGGGATTTTTGTAAAATGTAAGACAGTTCTCAGGCAGACTGTCCCTAACTGCAAAGAAATGTTTTCATTTTGAAAATGATAAACTGGGTTGTCAATTCATGACTTATTGCTAGCCTGATGATATTTGGTGTTTTTTTTTCTTAAAGCCTCAGATTCTATGAGAATACACTTCAAGCTTTTATCTGCAGCCATGAGTTAGACATGAAGAGTGGATCCTAAATGCGTAGAAGACAAAGCAAAAACGGATGTAAAAAAAAAAAGATTTTGGGGTGCCTGACTTGTGATTTTCCCGTGCTTGGAGTTGGCAGTACTATGAATTTCTATCTGGGTAAACTCAGATGTGCTGAGCAGAGAAACTTAATCCTTTTCCTTTTGAAATACTGTTTTGCTACAGGAGATTGTGTAATTTCACCCTGGATCAGAACTTCCTGTAAGGGGAGCTGATAGCTCACTCTCAGCGTTTATCCCCAGATGCAGCATATGGCTCCAGTGGCCCATTGACCACTAACTCCCAAACAATGAGAGAGAGAGAGAGAGAGAGAGAGAGAGAGAGAGAGAGAGAGAGAGAGAGAGGTCAGCCACTGAGGTCACTGAAGTGACTTCAGTAGTGCCAAGATCTCACCCACAGTCAACACAAGTCAAGTACACCTTGAGACCCAGAAGAAAGAAACATCTTAGAACATTTTGAGGTGTGGGTGGGAACAGCAAGTACATACTACAGACTGTTCTTTGTTAGCGTCTGAAACAGAACAGCACAGAAACAGCCTCAGTGGCACTGATGGGGAAATGGCTTTTGGCTTTGGAGAACAAACATACCTTCCTGTTTATACTCAAACCTTTCTGCGGATTTTGACATGGCTGATTGTCCAGTGCTGATATGCTGGAAATACTCAACTGTACAGTGCCACCAATACATCCTTTATCATCACTTAGATGTCCAACTCCTAGAAAGACTCACCAGATGTAAAAAGAGCCATTGGCTCTTCCAATGCAGCAAAGACTTAAGTGATGCTTGTAGGAAAATGAAAATACTTTGAGGAACTTGGCAATATGCTCTCAACATGGATCGAGGGCATCAAACCCCAGGTTGTTGTGAAGCATTGGTGTTTTGCTAGATGCCCCACTACTCCTGGCAATAAAGAAACAATGTTGTAAACTTACAGTTCTTACTTAAATTAAATAAAATGAGACTCTTATCAGTCATTTGAATCATTGTACAACAAGATTTCTATATAATGTTTAACTGGTACACAGTCTAATAAATGTTGAGTAAATAATCATGAACACCAAACACATTTGCTCTATTTTATTTGTTCTATAGTATAATGATGACAATAGGACCACAGCTTTATTCTGACTCTTTCACAGAATTATTTTAAGGGAAATGTTATAGTAATGTTGTTTCAAAGATCAGAGACGTTAGAATCAAATACCTGTGATCGTTCAACAAAAATAGCTTCTTATGTTGACTCTAACAATGTGAGACAGTTTAAGTGGTTGAATACTTAGGAATGAGTCATCCTATTAGTATTAAAATAATCCGGTCCCGTTCAATAAATAGATTAAAGAAATCTCTCATCACCTTCCTCTAACTAATAAATGAAGTGAGGTTTTGCTCACATAATTTTCTCATTAATTCAAATTAAGGCCATTTAACAACTGCAAGCTTGATCGGGTTTTAATCTTAACAGGTGGGATTTTCAGTCAGGCATTGTCCCATAAGAAACTTCATTTAGGTGAATCCCCTACTCATTCAGCCCCTCAAACAAGTCTAAAAAAATGGGTGGAGGGAATGGGTGGAGGGAATACAGGAAGAAACCCTGTTTCATGCAGGGTGTGTGTGAGAATGCACAGGGGACCATTTTGGAGTGTGCCAGAGTGGCGCATGGGAGATAAGAGACAAAGATACTTTTTCCTCAGACAAGTAATCCCTTCCCTGCTATCTTCCGAGTTTGACTCTATATGCGGGTTATGGCTGGGGCAAGGAAGAGGGAGTTATCACTAGATGGTCTAGGGAAGGAAGGAAGGAGTATACAGGTGATAGATTGCTAAAGTGAGGTCCTTGGGATATAAATACACTCAGCCAGCTTCTGTCAGTTTCACCTGCTCAGTTGGCTGGAAGCTCTTTCAAGTGGCCAGTCTTCAGCAGGTTTCAAAACGTGAGCCAAGATACTGTGCGAATATCAGCCCAGGTCCAAGCCTTTGTGGGCTGTGTGCCTTTACCTCAGGTCTTACAATGCCTCTATCCCCCTTAGCATCAGTGGGGAAAGTGTTTGTGCCCTCTTCGTGAAAAGGGTGTTGGGAGGGAAGTCCAGGCTCTAGCCCAGAGCCCTACAAGAGGCAGCAATATCAAATACCTAGGTGTGTTTCCTAGCTGCCTCCCTGGGCCACTTCCTAATTCAGGGCACAGTCAGACAGCGTCATAAATGGTCCCCGTACAATGGAGTGAAGGGTTCCCAAGAGCTTAGTAAAGTCCAGTCCTTTTCTAAGAGAACTGCTACTTGCAGACCTCTCCCCTGAAACTAGCACTTCAGTAGGCCCCTTACTGCGGAGCTCCCAATATAGGTCCGTCCTCTCACCCAGTCCACCCCTTTCTGAGTGGTCCGGCTCTCTTTTAAACTCCTCCAGCTGCAGCAGGCTCTGCAGGTGCAGTAGGGCATAGCCGCCTGAGCCCAGAACTGTTCCTTAATCCCTTGTGTCCCAGTGCAGGGTTTATAAATTCCATCACAGGCATATTGATGGAAAAAGAGTGACCCTCAAGACTATATAAAGGGAATAGAAAGAATGGAGTTAGTGGTGATGGTGAATGTATATACTGCTATTAGGATGCTACTCAAAATGTAATCAGGTATTTATTTAACATTTGCAAGAAATTCTTATTCTCTCTGCATAAAGATATTCAGGGTTTCTTTCCCCTTTCTCTATCGCTGTAGATAGAGACAAAAGAATAGATAGAAATGGGGGGAGGGGGAAAGACACCAAAGCAGTATCAGGGAAACCAGTTCTCTCTCCCAGGAACCCAGACAGTCACTGTGGTGCTTCCTGACAGAGTCAAGCAGCAGGAGCCAGCTAATGAGGCAAGTCATCCGTTATCATTGCAGTGCTTAGCCTGATTTAGTTATCTGAATCAAAATGACAGATTCAGGAGGAAGGCTCCTGGGAACTTGACTGAAAATGTTATGTTGATGTAACCATGCATTGATCAGTCTAATGGAGTGCCTCTTGGTTTCCATGCCAACAATGAAAAGAAACAAAAAAACAGGGGTTAGGGGGCATGCTTTAGGAAAACTGATATTGGGCAAGATATTTTCTTTATAAACAGGTTTAGTTAAACATTGAAACAAGCTTCATGCCCTGAACAACTCAGGGCTCTTCAACATACAGGAGGTTTTATAATGGAATTTCAGCTTGTCAGGAACAATTTTCCTCTTTCCCTTTAGGATTACTTATAACTTTAGCTTCTGCAGCTACAGCCTGTCACTGGTTGCTTATTAACTTTATTCCAATGTGAAAAGGAGGAAACAGTTTAACTGTTTCAATACCATTCACCAATTCAAAAAGTCAGGAATAGTTCTGCTTTTACAGTCAAATTCAACATATTACACATGATGTTAAAATACTTGATTAAAAAGAAAAATGTGCACTTGGGAGGGAGGGAATGCAAGCAACTAACAAGTAGCTTTGTCTGGGAGCTCTATGGTAGGGCTAGGTTGTTTTAGTGTTAAAAAAAGGGGGTGTAGACAACGTTTTTTGCTACATGATACTTATATAGTAGATTTTGGTAGGGAAAGCTTAAAAACAAAAACAAACCATACATAGAGAATATAACAATTCGCTGTATAAACGTTGATCATTGTTTGATGTCAGAGCAAGGAAATGGACTATGAGTTAATTTTAACATTCATATGAATCAAACATCTACCAGTATTCGCTTCAAGTAACAAAGGACAAACACCTCAGTACTGCCAGTGAATATCCGTTCAAATATGGCTGACATCCATAGTCACTTAGGGCTGGTCCCCACTACGGGGGGGGGAGGGGGAATCGACTGCAGATATGTAAACTTCAGCTACGTGAATCACGTAGCTGAAGTTTGCGTATCTGCAGCCGACTTACCGTTGATCCTCACGGTGGCGGCAGTCGCGAGAAATTGATCTCCAGAAGATCGATCGCTACCCGCCGATTCGGCGGGTAGTGAAGACCAGGCTTAGTGTAGGGTACAAGACTGACAAATCTTCCCCCTGAACCGCCTTTACTGGTTTGTGGAATTGAAATTTTCCAGTTTTCTAGCAAATGCAGTTAAATGTATATATGGCTGTTTTTGCTCTTTCGAAGAACTTATGCTATATATTCACCTTTAAGTGACTAGAACAAGAGCCCTGGGATGAAGTGAAAATCTTTACATTCAGTGCATACTGAGGAAGACACTTATAGCCATTCTGCATTCTCCATGAAGCTCTGAGACACACCAGAGTTGAGCCCTGTACTTCCGTGCTTTAAAAGGGCTAATTTTACAAAGCTGAAAACAATTGAGCCAAATCAGCTGTGAAGAACTAAATCAGTAATTGAGAATAATGATTAGAAATTTCTCAACACTTTAGTAAATGCCCCAAAAGCCGCAATCATGGAATTGTTTTGGTTCTTAAAAGACTGAAGGCAGATATAAAATAATAAATGGAAGAAAGAGGAATTTGATAGCTTTGATTTGTATTCATTACTAGGAAGTACAGAAAATTTATAAGGCAAGCAAAGGGACAGCATGTGAAATCTATGGCCAGGAAAGGTAAGGACAATAACAAGAACTTTAAATTTTTTAAAAAAAACTACACTAGGAACAAAAAGAATTCTCATCTAGTATTGATCTCTTCCTAGATGGAAATGGCAGAATTATCAATGATAACGTAAAAAAGCCAGACATGTTCAATAAATATTTTGATTGTAGATTTGGGAAAAATACAGTCATATAATGTGGTGATGATGATGGTGTTCTTTCCACTCCATTGGTATCTCAAGAGGATTTTAAACAGCAGCTATTATAGTTGGACACTTTAAAATGAGCAGGTCCAGATAAATTGCTTCTAAGAGTTTTTAAAGAGCTGGCTATGGAGCTTGCTGGACCACTGATACTGTAAGTTTTAGTGCATTGGTTCTCAAAGTGGGGGTCGGGACCCCTCTGGGGGTTGCAAGCCAGTTCTGTGGGGGTCGCGAGCCAGTTCTGTGGGGGTCGCGAGCCCCTGCTGCCAGCAGCAGGCCCCGAACAATGCCGCTGGCGTGGGCTGCTGGCATCCAGCCCCTGCTGCTGCAGGCAGCCTGTGCCCTTGCCGCGGCAGGCTGCTGGTGCCCCCATAAGGCTGGTCCCGGCCACGGCTCCTGCCGCCGCAGGCTGTTGGTGGCCCCGCGAGCCCGGTCCAGGCCCTGGCTCCTGCTGCGGCGGGCTGCTGGCACTGCCATGTGCCCGACCCGGCCCCTACTGAGGTGGACTTCTGGCGCCCCCATGAGCCCAGCCCCTGGCACAGTGGGCTGCTGGCGCCTCCATGGGGCTGCTGGAACCCCTCCCCCTTCACTGGCTTCGGGGGGGCTGCTGGAACCCCCCCATCCCAGCCCCTGCCGCAGTGGACTGCAGGCACACACACACACACCCCGCCTGACCCCAGGGGGGGAGGGGATGCGCTTAGAGGCCCAGTGTGGGAAAGGGGTCACCACTACAAAAAGTTTGAGAACCACCGTATAGTGCACTGGGGAAATTCCAGAAGTCTGGAAGAAGGCTAATTTGGTGTCAATATTAAAAAAGGGTAAACTATATGACCTGAGTAACTATAAGCCTGTCAGTTGTACATTGATTCTGGGCAAGATAAGGGAGTGGCTGGCATGGGATGCAATTAATAAATAAATAAAGGAGGGCAATAAAATTAATGCTAATCAAGGATGTATGGAAAATAGATCAAGTCAATTTAACTTGTAATCTCACCAAAAAAGATATAAATGGTTTTTTAAAAAATAAATATAGTAGTATTGAAGGGCTATATTTAGACTTTCGTAAGAGTTTGAGTTATTACTGCATGACATTTTGATTAACCATCTAGAATGATATACAATTAACATGGCACATGTTAAATGGATTAAAAGCTGTAAACAGGGAATCATCATTTGCCCACCCCTGTATTAGATACTAAAGGATTGGCAACAGAAAGATTATTGGGTAAATTCTGAGTTATATATTGACCTGCCTATGTGGCTGATCATTTAGGATTAGAAGGACTCTTTGCTTGATGAAAACCACTCATGTATAAACCACTCACTGTAAAGTCTAGTTTCTGGGTGATGAAAAGAGTGCTGGAGTCCCTAATGAGACTGTTAATCGGTGTGGTAAGACAGACGTTTACTTTTTATTGTCTCGGTATATCTAATAATAGAATAAACACTCGTTTGGGGCGAGTCTGCACTATTTTTTCGTAGTTTGTCCTGAATCTGGTATTCTCAGATGTGATCTAGTGAGGCCGAGTGACAATCGCATAGTTTGATCTCCAGCTCTTGGGGTGGGGGGGGGGGGAATCACACCTAGAAACTTTTGGAAAATGGCTGTTTTGGGGGTGGGACTTATATCTCTGCAATTCCAGTCAAATGACCCCAAATTGGTATCACTAACCATACCCTGCACTCTCCTGAGATGCACCAAATTTCAAAAGAATCCAATTCAGCATGGAAGTTAACCTTTAACATAACTCATGCTGCAATCTAAACTGTAGTGGGGCTACCACATCAGTATAATAGAAACCATCACAACAGTCCATCCAAGAGTTGGAACTAAGGAAATGTAAAGAAATCTAAGCTAGTGTAATTTTACATGCTGAGGAACTGGAAGAAGATGCAAGAAGGTAAAAGTTACAAGTGTGAAAAACTCTGTTACAGACATTCTTATTGTTCTCCGGTGTGTTTTCCTGCTATACACCTCTTTCTAAGCTATCCCCACTTAGAATCCCTTATACTGTTAAGGGAAAATTCTGATCTCAGTAGCACCAGTGCAATAATTCCACTGAAATCAGTGGACTTAGATTAGTGTGCTTTAGGTTAGAATCTACACCTTAAAATCAGCTCTGATTTTGGCCCAAATTATTCTTACCTCCCTGTGGGAGGGCAGATTGGAGATATCTTTTTACTGTGTTTTAGTTAGGAATATAATGTCTGTGCTATGCCTCCTGTGGTTTATACCATAGAAACAGAATTGGAATAAGCAAAGAGAGTGAGCTATCAAATGTGAGAATTTCTGCTCTCAACCAACCCCTGAAGGAAGACGAGAGCCTAGAGTGCATCATATCGTTAATCAATATCCTTTTTTATGTATCTTGGAAGTACATAGCCATCTATTCTCATCACCCCAGTGCGATAAAAGTCATTGCACTGCCTATATTCCTTCCTTTTCTAAAGATATTTCAGCTTCTGGATTACATTGCTATCTTATTGTACTCTACTTATCTCTCTTGCTGACTCAGCAGTTTGTTCAATCTAACCACCTGTAGTTCAAAAAAAAGTCTTACCTATATTGCTTAGTACATGCTAGTCAAGTTCAATACAAGAACTCTTCTTTCTTATTAAGCATTGCTGTATATCAAAAAATGGCTTGAAATCACTCTGTTCCTTTCCTTCCGGCAATTTCCAAGTAATATAGATTCATTATAAATATTTATATAAAAAGTACACTAGATTAATGACAGCTGAAAAGTATGATCATTCCTTCTTGGCCCTCAGTGCTGGAAATTGCAAAGACAATGTATCGTGTGTGTTGCATAGTCTCCTGGATTCTCTGCAGGAATTCAGATGCTACAAAATTCCTCTCTGAAGGCCCTACAGAGAAAAATATACTTTCTCCTATCTATTAAGACTACATTATGGCGAAAATAAAGTTAAAGAATATCTGGTACAACAATATATAAAGTAGATTTTCAAAATCCTACTTACAGCATAGAAGAGGAAGAGAATAGAATTGAGGCTCAGATTGGAAGTAGAAGGGTGAAAGATCTGTTGATATGGAGAAATGAAAAAAAGGATGGTGCATTAAGAATGGTGTTGGAGCAGAAAAGGCAATGAGAAGCCCTCACAATATTTGGATCAGACCTTATTATTTTGGGGAATTTTTTAAACAGTTTTAAAACATTCCAGGTTCCATCATCTCTGCTGCTCCAATCATGAGTGAGCTATCATCTGTTCTCTCTGAAAGGCTTTCCTCATCTCTTACACTCTTTTATACTGTGGATAGAATTGGTCTGAGCCAAGGATTTGCCAGTTTAGAGTAGTAGCCAAGGATTTGCCAGTTTAGAGTAGTAGAAGCTGCCTACTCTAAATCTGTTTGTTTTCACTGATGTAGTAAAGCATTTTGACATTTTACTTTCCTGGCCCCAAGAAAGGATCAAAGACAATTGCTGAGGTATTACCCTTTTGCTTTTTTTGTGAAAATTTAGATGAAAAATTAATACAGTTATGATCTTATGAGTCCATAACATTTCACTTATCTCTAGTAGACTGACCGTCTTCTTGCTGTTTAGTCAGACTCTTCTTGTACTTCAAGATAGACCTTATTTATTTTTGTTTTCTTTGCATTTTTATATTTAATTCACAATATTCACTTATAGTCATCATCTTCTAGCTTTTGTCCCCTCTATATGGGGTCAGCTTTTCAAATAATTTTTCTCCTCTGAGAAAGTGATGTGGTTTCAGGATACAGGAACGACCTTCTTAAGGTCCTTTAGGATTGTTGGAATATTCCTCTTTGTGGGACAGAGGTCTACTTTTCCATTGCGGGAGGGTGGTAGGTGATAGTAAAAATAGCCCAGCATAACTTTTGTTGGGTTAGGGCTTTCACAGAATCCACATATGCTAGATTTTGTGATCAGTGAACACCTTCTAGATAATGATTCCGGGTATCAAAAATCATTTGATGGCAAGTACCTCCTTGTCTGCAATTTCATAATTGTTCTCAGCAGGAGTGAGTTTGCAGGAATAGCACACAGAGGGATGAAATTCTTGTTTGAGGCCCTGTTTCTGGGACAGAACCACCCCAATAATGACTGTGGAAGCATTGGATTCCAGGACAAATGGCTGTATTGGGGTCAATATGTATGAGGATGGGTGTGGAGGTGATCTCAGTCTTCAGATGATCAAAGGCTTCTTGGGCTTTTGATGTCCAAGTAAACTTGGTTGGTTTTCACAGCAGAGAGGATATGTAGATCGGAATTTGGAAATAGTCCCATATAAGGCATCTATAGAAATTTGCAAATTCACTGAAGTGCTGAATTTCTCCAATGTTTCTTGGTGTTGCCCAAGAACAAACCACTTCCACCTCCTGGGAGCCCACGTAAGTGCCCTCAGTGGACAGAATGTAGCCTAAGAATTCCACAGTGGGCTGATCAAAAACATATTTCCCAGCATAACATAGAGGCTGTGCTGGTAGATTTTTTTTCTAGGATCTTACACACATACTGGTTGTGCATAGGCTAAATTAGAATTAGAGTAAATTAGAATGTCATTTAAGAAGGCGACCACATCGTGTTCTCCAGCATCTCTCTTAAGACATTGTTAATTAGATGCTGAAAGTGTCAGATATGTTAGTAAGTCCCTAAGGCATCACCAGATATCCAAAGTGGCCATACTGAGCTCAGTTTGACACAGTCACCAGGTTCTAGACCTGAGTAAATCTGTTGTAAATGAGTTCATAAGCTCTTTTTTGCATTTTTATCCTATTTGGTAACTGTCCATGTCTGGCCATTTTGGAAATAGGTTATTTTCCAAAATTGGAACAGTAGTTCTAAATTGCCATGCCACCAGGAGCTATGCTGGATTATATCCAGTAGTCACTATCGGTATTGATCTGTAACTCAGAAGTGCAAGGAATGGGTGGAATTGGGTCTTCATGTTGTAGGACTTTCTTGGCTGTCTGTACAGCTCTCAGCCTCTCCATTTGCTTGTGGGTAATGTGGGCTTCTAGTAGTATGATTGAAAGCATATTTCATTCAGAATGACAAATTCTGCTGAAGGGAATTGTGGTCTGTTGACCATTATTAATTGTTCTGGAATACTGAAGCAAGCAAAAGAGCATTTCAGTTTCTCAGTAACACTGTGACATGTTATATCTTTCAAGTACATTGTTTCTATTTACCTGGAGAAATCAGCCATCACAGCCAGGTAATTATGTCATCTGAATTTGCATAAATATCCAACTAGTCTCTTCCAAGGACTCCCTTGTAGAGGTGTTTGTACACTGCGTGATCCAGCACTGCCTCTTTAGTTGATTTGTACTGGGTTTCCTTTGAAAAGTCCAATATCCCCAGACAGTTCTTCTGCCTTTCTCACTAGGCCCATCATGGCTGCAGCAGAGAAGGTTATTTGATCTGTCATCTTTTGATCACATACACTCTAAATGCACAGCTTTTGTCTTTGTACATTGTTTCTATGGTGAATTGTCCCATGCAGTTCAGAATACCTCCAGGGCTAGTCAGAGCTATAGAAGGTGATTTCAGCTCTGGAGGGTTTGAAGGTGATTGTGAGTCTTTTCTGTGATGACTGTGTTGTCAGCTCTTGAATCTATAAATGAGTAGACTTGCCATGAAGTTCAATTTCACTCTCCAGGTACATTCTATGTCATCACAAGTAATAGACTGCAGGAACTGTGGTTGTTGATTGTCTGTATTGTTAATCACATTCCTGACTGCTTTTGTGTGGCAAACAGCTGCAAAATGTCCATATTTCATTTATTTATTACACTGTGTGCCTTTGGCTGGACATGCATCATCTCTTGGAATATGACTTTTTTCCACACCTTGTGCATGTAGGCTGGAATTTGTCTCTTTTAGACTGGGAATTCAGAGGCAAGGAGACAGGGGTTTTATAATAATGACTTTTAACACTCAAATGTCTGCTTATTTAAGTTTCTAAGTTTGTTTTGGGGTTTTCAAGTTTGTCAAGTTGCTCTAGGTTTTGCTGTCTCGCCAGTTCAGATTGCTTTGCTCCTTATATAGCTGTGGCTAGAGTTAAATCTGTCTTCCAGTGTAACTGCTGAAAAAGGTTTTTATCTGTTAACCCAATAACTAGCAAGTTTCTGATATTTTCATGCTTTGCATTCCTTTAATCACAACTTTCAGCCAACGTATACAGAGCTCTTTAAAAACATGTAATGTTTTCCTCTGGTTCTTGGATTCTCAGGTGGAAACATACTCTTTTATAAACCACATTTCTCTGAGCTGTAAAGTATGCATCAAATATAGCCAGAATCATTGCATAGTCATCTTTGTGACTGTCTTCAGTAAAGTCAAAGGATTTATAGGTATGCTCTGCTTGCTTCCCCATAGTATACATTTAAGAAGATACCTGTATATGTCCAGTTTGTTTGCAATTCAAAATCTTGCAAAATACTGCTTCCAGACTGCCCAATGTGAAGGTTTGTCAATGCTGAAGTTCTTTGGGGCATTGAAAAATGGCACGTTGATGAGATCCTGAAATCTTTGTTGCTTTGTTCCTTCTGTCTGCAACCTTTGTTGCAGTTTTCCTTCTATTCCTGTTCTTAGTTTACTTATGACATTATGTCCCTGTACACATATGGACTGACTACAGAACTTGCTTAAGAATACCAGATATGTTCATCATAAGAGCCTTTAATGCTGTGCCAGGTATGGCTGAGTTTCGTTTAAATAAGGTATTTTACACACAGCGTCATCTAGTGGCTGAACAGTATAATATAGTTAATCATTCCATTACAATACTCTTTTCTGGAGGGCTGAGCCTGGGAGGAGACTAAAGCAATCTGAGCAAATTGTAATGCCTGGTGGCAACAGTGGGGGCAGTCTATAGCAAGAGTAGTCAAGTGTGCGCAGGTGGTCAGGTAGATAGGTGATGAATTAATCTCAGAGGCCGTCCAAGGCAATTTATGGAGTTTTTGCAGGGGCCAGTAGCCAGAAGATCCAATTAAAGGGGCCAGGTCTGTAGGTTGGGGAGATGAGATCAGGTGAAGTGACAAGGTAGGGTCAGGCAAGGCAGCAGGGAAATATTGTAGGATTAGGCAGAGCAGTAAGGCAAGGTGTTCCGGGCAGCAACCAGCAAACAATGATATGTTGCACAGACAGCTTCCTCTTCCTTGTGACTGTATGTACTCCTGGTCAGCAATGAGAGTTCTTCCTGTCCCTCAAGTCAGGGAGCTGGGGGGTGGCTGCCATCGGTCTGTAGGCCTTTAGCACTATGGCTGTTGTTCAGGTCTTATGATTCAGTGCATCACTATGGCCCAGCAGCTAAGGTGCTGGTGGGCCAGGGATAAATACCAGGGTCCTGACACTATCTTGAGTCTCAGAGTCTAGTCTGCATTTACATGGAGTGGTAGTTAGAAGGAAACTTTATCTGATTTGTAAACTGAGGAATGTCATCTGAAATCACTGAGAGATGAAAAATATAGCACCTTATGCTACAATTTTTCTCTATAGATCCATATTTTTCTTCCCCCTTCTATGCCCCTTTCTCCCCCCTCCACTTTCGGTTTTGCCAGTGAAAATGGAGGGAAAGCAGGGAAATTAATAATATATATTTTTGTGCAAAAATTTCATTTTTGAAAACAAGCTATTTTAATAGGCAAAATATTGGTCAAGACATTTCAATCAGGTCCACTAATTATGTGTAATTCTACACCATCATTTGGTGTTTCACATATTCTTGAAAGAATCAGGGTTTTAAGGAACGAACTGGCATAGAAACCCTTCATTGAAAAGAAAAAAAGTACACTTCTGGGATAACACATAAAACAAATTTGTATCCATAAACACTAATGCTCAATAGATGATCTCATTCTGTCAGTGCCTTACAAACAAACCAAGCTGAAAAGCAATCCTGTAAAGGATCAATAAATGTTCTTTCCTCATGTCTCATTATCTCTGTTTAATGTGCTAACATCTGAAAATCAAAGTCCAATAATTCTTTTGTTACAGCCACAGACTTCCTAAATGGTTATTTCTTATACTGAAGACCAGACTGAAGTTTATGAAAGTGACCATACATAGATAAAACCCATATTCCTTCTGGAGGTTTTGAGAATGCAATCCAGCCACTGCGGTAGGAAATACCCGATACAGTTTTTCCCCCCAAAACGTTGCTTTATCCAACAGTGCTAATACTCCACGTAATTCTTGATATTCTTCCTCTCAGTGACACATAATATTACAAGCAGTGACAACTAACATTATCCGCTACAAAAATAACAACTCTTACTACATGAATCAATAAGGTGTGCATTATCCAAATGATTTAAATAAACCTCCTGTCTTTTTCCAATGTAGAACAAAACAGATCATGCAAGCAGTCAGCACAAAAAGCAGATTGCTGTTGGTGGGGGGAGATGCATTCTGATTCAATAAGGTGCTTATTTGGAGTGATAAGATGTAAATATGGACAGAGGCACCATTATTGCATGAATGGACTTTCCAAGGAAGGTTTGTAGTTGATAAAAGGTTGCTTATTCAAAACAATTAGCCTAATAGGGAAGGGACCAGAGATATAGTCAATGAACATATCATGAGACACATAGGAAAACACCAGTTGTGGTCGGGGATGTCTCTCATATTCCACTAGCTTAGACACATCCAAGAAATTGGACAAGTATTATAGTGCTGTGAGCTAGGGAAGGAGAAAGAAGGATGATACAAGATAAGTGACACCAAGGGCTGTCTCTCTTTGATAGGCTGACTGTTGAATAAGTCAGGGATAGAGCTAGTTAGAAACTGGAATTTCCATTTTGGAGGAAATCCTGACATTTAGAAATCTGTTTTTGTTCCAACTCCTTAAAAAAAGTAAGCCGGTTTCTGTTTCAATATTTTCCACAAAATGAATATTTTTAAAAAGTTTGATTCAGAACCATCAACATTTTGTTTTGATATTGTCGAAACCTTAATAAAATATAAATGGTTAACTATTATGTATAATACAAAATATTAAACTTAAACTAGTAATAAAAATGAAATGAATTTAATCAATAAAGCCTAAACAAGTCATTTTGACTTTTTCCCATTGAAAATTTTCTCAGAATTGACATGTTCCTGCAAAAGTATCATTTTTGATGAAATTGCATCTATAGCTGGCAAACTGCACCACCAACATTTTTTCTACCAGCTCTAGTTAGTAGGGAGGGAAAAAAAGGTCCTTTATAATAGAGGAACTGGTTGCAACTCCATCATTAAGGTAGAATTCAGTTTCAAACTATTTCAAATACAACATATCCTCAAACTTGCAGCCCTTACTCTTTGAGGACAAAATTAATTTTCTTTGACTTTACAGTGAATTTGTTTATGAATTAAAATGAATTAAAAACTGGGTTGTTTAAGAAATGTAGGTCTCGTGCCATTCTTTCCTTTGTCCTAAATTTGTGCAAACTTAATTTGTCCTCCTTGTGTATACGCATTATTACCTACAGTCTTTAATTACCTGATCACATGCTCTTTTTTCCCCCACAGAACCTCTGCCTCCTTCTGTGCAATCTGTGATGAATCAGGATTGTGTAGTAAAGGAGGTTTTTGTATGGGGACCCTTCCTCAGTTCTTGCAGAAGTTGGAAGATGTGTACTGAATGAGGCAGGAGATTGCCAGAAGACAGGCTAGTCTCGTTCAGGAAGTTGAATGCTGCCCTGAATAATCTGATTCTATCCCTGCCAAGGCCAGAGTTCCTATGTAATGCTTAGGCTGACCATACGTCCCGTTTTGAACGGGACAGTCCCGTTTGTTTAATGTTTTTTAACCGTCCCGTCTTTTTGTCCAAAATATCAATTTTGTCCCGTTTTTGGGGCAGGACTCATAAAACAGGACTCATAAAACATGGAGTCATAAAACGTCCGCCTCCCCACCCCGCCGCCGCCGGTGCGCTCGGCACCGGGCTGAGGCTCCAAACCGCTCTGCTCCGCCGTCAGCTTCAGCCCGCTTCAGGCCGGACGTTTTATGACTCATAATCACATAACTGAATTTATGTGATTATGAGTCATAAAACCCGTCTGGCAGCCCCCCCGCCGGCACGCTCGACCCCCTGCTGCGGCTCCGGACAGCTCCAATCTGCCGCCTCCTCCAGCCCGCCGCCCTCTGCCGCCTCCTCCTCTCTATTCCTCCTTCCCTCCTTCTCTCCATCCCTCCCTTCCTCCCTGCTCTCTCCCTCCGTCCGCTGCCTCCTCTCGTTCCCTCCATCCCTTCTCTCTATCCCCTTCTCCATCCCTCCATCCTTTCCTTCCTCCCTTCTCTCTATCCTCCATCCCTCTCTTCCTTCTCTCTATCCCCCTTCTCCATCCCTCCCTTCCTCCCTTCTCTCTCTCCCTCCGTCCACTGCCTCCTCTTCCATCTCCCTTCTCTCCATCCCTCCTTCTCGCTGTCCCTTGCCTCCTCCATCCCCCCTGCTCCCTACCCCCATCTCTTCTCTCATCCATCCATCCTCTCCCTTCTCACCTTCGTGCCTTCTCTCCCTCCGTCCCCTCCATCATCTTCATCCCTCATCCCCCCTTCTGTCTCTCTCCCTCCATCCTCTTCATCCCCCATCCCTGTTCTGCTTATTCCTCCATCCATCCCCCCCGACCTCCCTCTGCCTCCCCCCCGCCCGGTGCTGAGGGGCCCAGGTGGGGCCATGCCCCCCCACACACACACACCCTGTCCCATTTTTGCCCTCCCAATGTCCCGTTTTTGTCTAAAGGAAATATGGTCAGCCTAGTAATGCTAGGCAAATAACTTAGACCAATCTTTTCAGCTGGTGTCTCTAATTGCATGTTCCTCATCTTCTGGGTTCCTCACTTGAGACCCTGGATTTGATTTGCAGAAGTGCACAGCTGCTATTGAACTCAACGAGACCTGTGTTTTCCACATATAAATTGATATATAATGCTAAGAACTCTGAAAAATTATGTACTTATCTCCAATTGAGCACCCAAAATTAGTGGGCATTTTTTTATTTTAATCTCTTTGTGCCTCTGCTCCCCAACTGCAAAATAGGGATAATATCACCTTACAGGCAAGTTGTGAAGATAATTAATGTTTGTGAAACACACAGACTCTCTAGTGATGAACACTAACACTAAATTAATAATTCTGTATTCAAAGCAGGTTCGAATAGTGCTACCTAAGGTGTGTTACATAAATCTTAAGGCTACACACTAAACAATGACTATAAAACAAAATATTGAATAGTGAAATAGACATATTACCCATGGGTCTCACAGCTATTTGTTTATAGCAGAGGAATGGTGAGAATATTTCAGGCTCTGAAGGGGAGTCTGCATTAGTGTCCACAGCTTTTCTGCCTGTTTCCCACCACTGTGAACCCTTTCTGCCCTGTCCCTTCCAACATGTTCTTATCCTAGCCCTGTCTCTCTTCCAACCCTAGGTCTTTGTCCCAGTCCCATTCTTCTTGCCTACCCAGTTCCAATTGCTTACCCTTTTCATCCCACTTCCAGCTACCTTGAATAGCCAATCCCCTCCTAGATTCTTGTTGTATCTGTCTCTTCTTCCCTTCCCAGCAGTCCCTAGTCAACTTCCTCCACTGGCTCCTAGTGTTTGTCAGCTTCCCCAGGCTCTTCATCCAGTTTCAGTCTCCCCTTTCCCCACTCCTTGTCCAAGTCTCATCTCCTTCACCCCGGCCAACTGGGTCCTAGTCTGCATCCTCCATTTCCTGCACAGCTCCCAGTCCCAGTCTCCATAGCAAGGCAGTCCTCATCTCCATCCTGCCCCTGCTCCCAGTACCGGATGCCTGTCCTAACGACTCCTAGACTCCAACACTGCAGCTCCCAGTCACCAACCCCCTTCAAATCCCAAGCACGGTTTCTCTCCCCACACTCCTAGGATCAATATCACCAGACTCCTTGTCCCTGCCTAATCCTTCCCTCTGTGGTCTGGCTCTTTCCCCCTCTGCCTTCACATTTGTGTTACCTGGGTACCAGCAAAACATTCATTCAGAGCATAAGGGAGACAGTTCTCAGTTCTGCTGCCCAGCTTCCTCTGGCCTGGGATATCTGTGAGCAGCTATAGAACAGCTATAAAACTCCTAGTGATCTCCATAGCCCTGGGACAGAGTATGCTCAGTCATTCAGAGAATATGGTGTGTGTGCAGTTTGGTCAGCACTGTGAGCTGTGAGGGAATGGAGCATGCACAGTGAAGATGGAAACGTTATAGAATTTAGCTGCTAAACTTTAAAAAGTCTCTAGTAAACATGTGCAAGTTTGGCCAAGTTTGGGTAATTTTCACAGGGATGGCAAAAGACGCAACCTGACACAAAGGCCACCCCCTTCCAAATGTCAAGTCCCTGTTACAAATCATGGGGGTGCAGGCATTTCTCAGAAAAAAGATTGCCAGCCTCAAGTTTTGGAAACAGCTGGACTGTTTTGGCTGAACCTTTCAGAAACATTCACCCTGAGGTGTACACCATGAAATATTTCAGCCCAAGTGGTTAATGTTTATCAAAGGTACAGGCAACTGAAAACAGGGTCTTCTAATGGGAAGAGTCAGGCAACCTTAATAATATACAGTGCTACCACCCTTGCCTATAATTAAATTTTAGATATTTGATTGTATATTTCTCCTCCCATTTTTTATGTGCCATTTGTTTTTATACATCCTGGTCTTGCAATTAACTGCAGGTGAACAGTAATTATGACTTTGTATGTGACCAAACACAATGAATTCTGATCCTGATTACAGCCTGTGAATGTTCCTGTAAAACAAATAATAAGAGTAATACTGGCAGCAGCCTATTGGCTCATCTTTCAATATTTTAATCACCTGAAAGACACAAACAGCTTAGTTTTAATTTCAATCTCACCAACGTTTTTGGCACATGAGAATTTAAAAAAAGAGAACCAAGAATACTGTTGTGTGTTTGCAATTTCTTATTTTCCATTAATTCACTGTTAGTTTAATCAATTCCGGTTTTTTACCAGATGTCCTAAAGACCAATTTGTAGTTTTTTCTTTTAAAATTTACATAATTTGTTTACAAATATATAACGCAGTATAACAGCTCAGACACCATCTGCCTGCATTGTTTCTCTCTACAATTTGTGCACAACTTCTTTCCTCACCATTTTGTTGAAAAACAATTCTGCAGCCCAAAATGTGCCAGTGAATATCACACAATGTCTTGCTAGGCCTGGCTGATGACTTTCATCGCTACCATTGAGAAAAAGGAAGGTGCTGCATGCTAAGATGGATTTTTAAACCTGTTGTCCCAAATCCTCAGATGGCCGGAGACAGTGTAGTTCCGTGAAATTCAGTACAGCAATGCTGATTTACACCAGCTGAGGATCTGACTTGGAAACTGTACAAAGGGTTTACAAAGGGCATGCTCTGTGCTTCTCAAGTAAACTGCTATCTTATGACTGAAATTGCAATCTGCTAACCTGCATCATAATAAACCGCAAGTTTCAGGAACCTGACAAAGTATAAATTAATAGGGAAAGACAACAGAAAGGTATGAAAAAATGGCCATGTAGGCTTAGGATAGTGTTTTAATGGCAAGGAACCCCCAATAAACATCTGGGTGTAACTGGTGCCATACTCCTCTTCTGTCTGCCCATCTCTCTGGCCTTTCCTGGTGAATCCAGCAGCACAATACAGTGGCCAGTAAAGCCAATTATATGCTGCACAGTGAAATTTACAAAAGGTCTACAACTGCCCATTTCTTCCTCTGTCTTGCACAGTAATCGAAAGAAATATTTGACTGACTAAGGATGCTAAGAGGATTCTTCCAGTCAATCCTTATATTGTGTGTGCTTAGCTACCATTTTCTTTTAAAGCTCTTTTTTGTAGATGACTATTTTAATGTCTGTCACGTAATCCTGATCTGGCTGGTAGGGCTCTGTAAAAGTAACTATTATATTGAGAATCCACTTATATTAAGGTTCAATTAAAATCCCACATCTTTTCAGTCACATTTAAAGCCAAGAGGACTATATTGTAACTGCTGCATTCTTTTTCTAATGCAGTGCAAATGTTAACATTCAAAAGTGACAAATTCAGCCTCCATTACTTCAGTGGTGGTTGCGTAGGTGTAGCTAAGAACAGAATTTGGGCCCCAATATATGATTGTAACTTTACAAAATGTCAAATGATTGAGTCTGCCATCTAAACTGGATGTTTTATGGGAATAAACTACCTTGTGAAATGGTACCTTTTGCCTTCATATATGCTGAAAATACTTTAAACAAAATCTATCACTTCCACTTTTGAGCTCAGCCAGAACCTGTGCTGGGGTCTCTGCAAATGGAAAATTAATAAGCAAATGAAAATTAATAAGAAAAAATAAGAAAAATAGATATCAACACCAGGAAAATATCATTTGGGTTTTATTTCAAGTTTTGAACAAACTTTCAAGCAGGATTCATGTAGCCTAAATCAGTGCACCATCCAGGGAGGCAGGTGTGAAATTAAGAAGGATGAGGAAGGGTGGGCATGTAAGACACTGGTTTGGTATTTAGAGATATGGGTTCACTTTCTGGCTCTGCCAAAAACTTCCTTGGGCAAACCACGATCTTAGACTGTACGATCTTTGAGACATGGATTGTCTTTGTTATATGTTTATACAGAGCCTAGCTCAATGGGCCTTGGACTCTAGGCACTACTGTATATAAATAATACATTATGATAGTTACCTGCTCTTCATTTATCAAACTGGGACAATAATGCTTCTTCCTCCCACCCTTTATCTGTCGTATGTATTTTGATTGTAAATTCTTTGGAGCAGGGACTGTTGTTGGTTGAGGTATCTAGGTATCTAGGTGGTGCTTACCACAAATAAATAGTAATTTTAAAGCAAAGGGGAAATGCAAAGCATATTGTAAAGATGTAGTCATTTGAACAGAAGTTATGCAAACCATGGAAAAACATTTACCAAGGTCATACAGCAGCAGGAGTTGAAATCAGCTGTCCTTACCTTTCTTTACTTTTTTGAAAAATGTTTGATGTGGGCAAATTTTCTTTCTAGACAGAAATGTCATTACTCTTCTGGTCTATAAACAGACTGCCACTGCAAACAGTGCACATTTGTCTAATATTCTGGAGGATAACTTTGTCTGTGGTGAAATACATCACTTTTCTCAGTAGCCTTGAATCACACAGGACTTCAGTTGATCCAAAATCCTTTATTCTGTGGCTCCATGAATATATCCTAAATGCATCAGCACAGAAGAAATACTTCTCTGGGGTTTTTTAAAGGGATTTTTTTTTATCCTGTATAATAGTCAAGGATGTTATAGCTACACTTAGACATGGTTAATTTTCAGTGTCCTGAAAAGAAGAGTGATGGCAAAAGAGCCATGCCAATGACTCACTTTTTTCCCTTCAGGATCTCTGAGTTGCAGAATGAAACATGGATTAAAAAACAAAGCAGCCTTCCAGTAAATGGTATTTTTTGCTTTCTGGCGTATGCACTATGGCAAGTTAAAACATCAATATGTCTTCAAAATCACGTAAGTGCTTGTCATCAAACCAAAGGATTAATTGCTTCACAACAAAAAGTTGCACACAATGTATAGACTCCAATTCTCTGAAAAATATGATTGTAGTGCTTTTGTTAGTTGCCAGCCTGAAATCCCTGGAAACTGAAGTGCCGTATTTATCGAAAAGACATATACAGCTTGGAGAGAGATGTGGCAAGCATGACTCATACTACCACATTAAACAGGTTTCAGAGGAGTAGCCGCGTTTGTCTGTATCAGCAAAAACAAGAGGGGTCTTTGTGGCACCTTAGAGACTAACACATTTATTTGGGCATAAGCGTTTGTGGGCTAAAACCCACTTCATCAGAAGCACGGTGTGAAAAATACAGTATACAGTTATATATATTACTGCACATGAAAAGATGGGAGGTGCCTTACCAGCTGGGGAGAGTGGGGACTAGTGCTAATGAGGCCAATTCAAACAGGGTGGATGTAGCCTATTCCCAATAGTTGACAAGAAGGGGTGAATATCAACAGAGAGAAAATTACTTTGTGTAGTGACCCAGCCACTCCCAGTCTTTATTCAGGCCTAATTTGATGGTGTCAAGTTTGCAAATTAATTCCAGTTCTGCAGTTTCTCACTGAAGTCTGTTACTGAGTGTCCATGGGGATTGATGTGCTCTCCTCTGCCCCTCTCCCATGTACATTGGGCAAACCGGACAGTCTCTATGCAAAAGAATCAGACATCAAGAATTGTAACATTCAAAAACCAGTAAGAGAACACTTCAATGTCCCTGGAGGCTCCATAACAGATCTAAAAGTGGCCATACTTCAACAAAAAAACTTCAAAAACAGACTTCAACAAGGCCTGAATAAAGACTGGGAGTGACTGGGTCACTTCAAAAGGTAACTTTCCCTCTGTTGATACTCACACCTTCTTGTCAACTATTGGAAATGGGCCACATCTACCCTCATTAGCACTACAAAAAGTAATTTTCCCTCTGTTAATATTCACCCCTTCTTGTCAACTGTTGGGAATAGGATATATCCACCCTGTTTGAATTAGCCTTGTTAGCACTGACCCCCTGCCTACTGTATTTTTCACTCTATGCATCTGATGAAGTGGGGTTTAGCCACAAAACCTTATGCCTAAATAAATTTGTTAGTGTCTCAGGTGTCACAAAGTCTCCTAATTGTTTTTACCCCATAAAAGTGTCTCAACTCTTAGCTGGAAGATCCACTTTAAAGGTTGAGAGAGTTTCCCTACCCATTCACTCTTTACCTCTTGTTACTAGCAAGTCTGCCAATTAGTGTGTATTCTGGTAATATTTTTGTGGCGTTGAACATTAAACACCTAAGAGATTGGGATAACCAAGCCATTTGACATTTAAAAAAACATGCACACAAAAACCAACCTACTTTGTCAAAACAAAAATCTATTTATTTTAAATGCCTGTCAGTTCTATTTCTGAACTAGACAGTCATAATATCAAGCTGTAACACTGTCTTCTCACCCTCCAAATAAGTTCTACATAAGGCCCTGCCATCTAGTATTATGAATGAATCTATATATATAAAAGTCAAGTGGTGTATGTATGTATGTGTGTATGTATGTATGTATGTACGTATGACTGCGAACTCCTCCCGCACCGTTTGAGCCAGAGACTTGAAATTTGGTACAGTGAGGGGTCTTGGGGTCTAGATGCTGGTAAGGGTCGAAAAATTTTCGGATCTCACCTCTGACGCCCCCCAGGGGTGAAAGTCTTTCAGGGCCAATCACATCGGCTGGGCGGTTAGGTGGTGATGATGTCATAATACCCCCCTCCAACAGACACCTCACTCGCTCAGCTCACCCCTCCCTCCTCCAACGGAACCCCGGAGATCCCTCAGTTCTCTGCCCCTCCCCCCTCCCAACGGAACCCCGGAGATCCCTCAGTTCTCTGCCCCTCCCCCCTCCCAACAGAACCCCAGAGATCCCTCAGTTCTCTGCCCCTCCCCCTCCCAACGGAACCCCGGAGATCCCTCAGTTCTCTACTCTTCCCCCCTCCCAACGGAACCCCGGAGATCCCTCAGTTCTCTACCCCTCCCCCCTCCAACGGAACCCCGGAGATCCCTCCGTTCTCTGCCCCTCCCCCCTCCCAACGGAACCCCGGAGAGCCCTCAGTTTTCTGCCCCTCCCACCTCACCCCGGACTCCATCAGCTCTGTGCCCCCCCCCACCTGCGAAGGTCCCCGGAATCCCTCGGCTCTGGGCCCCCTCCCCCCCTGCGATGGATCTGAGTTGGGTTTGGTGGGACGGTAAGTGAGGTGGGGGTGTTGGGGTTGGTCAGGGGGTGTTGCGGTTGGTGGGGGGGTGAGGTGGGGGTATTGGGTTTGCTTGGGGGGGTGAGGTGGGGGTGTCGGGTTTGGTCGGGGGGTAAGTGAGCCGGGGGGGTGTCGGGGTTGGTCTGAGGGGGTGGGAAGGTGTCGGGGGGGTGAGGGGTGTGGTGTGGGTGTTGGGTTTGGTCTGGGGGGGGGAAGGTGTTGGGGTGGGTGCCCAGACCAAACCCGACACCCCCCCCAGCTCACTTACCCCCCGACCAAACCCGACACCGCCACCTCACCCCCCCACCAACTGCAACACCCCCTGACCAACCCCAACACCCACCCCTCACCCACCCCAACACCTTCCCACCCTCCCAGACCAAACCCGACACCCCCTGGCTCACTTACCCCCCGACCGAACCTGACACCCACACCTCACCCCCCACACACACCAATCGCAACACCCCCAGACCAAACCTGACACCCCCCGGCTCACTTACCCCCCGACCGAACCCGACACTCCCACCTCACCCCCCCCAAGCAAACCCGACACCCCCACCTCACCCCCCCACCAACCGCAACACCCCCTGACCAACCCCAACACCCACACCTCACCCCTCACCCACCACGACACCTTCCCATCCCCCCAGACCAAACCCGACACCCCCCCGGCTCACTTACCCCCGACCGAACCCGACACCCCTGCCTCATCCCCCCAAGCAAACCTGACACCCCCACCTCAACCCCCCACCAACCGCAACACCCCCTGACCAACCGCAACACTCACCCCTCACCCACCCCAACACCTTCCCACCCCCCCAGACCAAACCCTACACCCCCCGGCTCACTTACCCCCCGACCAAACCCGACAACCCCACCTGACCCCCCCAAGCAAACCCAACACCCCCACCTGACCCCCCGACCAAACCCGACACCCCCCTCCCCCGGCTCACGGTGCACTGTGTAGCACACAGATTATTAAATACACTGTTCGGTCGGGGGGTGAGGTGGGGGTGTCGGGTTTGCTCAGGGGGTGAGGTGGGGGTGTCGGGTTTGGTCGGGGGGTGAGGTGAGGGTGTTGGGTTTGTTTTGGGGGGTCAGGTGGGGTTGTCGGGTTTGGTCGGGGGGTAAGTGAGCCGGGGGGTGTTGGGGTTGGTCGGGGGGGTGGGAAGGTGTCAGGGTGGGTGAAGGGCGGGTGTTGGGGTTGGTCAGGGGGTGTCAACTGTCTGCCCCCTCCCCACCTCCGACTGACCCGAGCAACGCCGGGCACTTATGCTAGTACATTATAAAAGAGCCCATGGCATCGAAACCAGAATCTTAGGGCTTGTCGACACGGAGACTTAGTGCATGGCAAACCATGGTGTGAATATACAGCAATCTAGCCTGCTGGGTTCTAAGTCCCCGGATCCTGCTACCATGCAGCTCTGATCTTGGCCCCTGTTTTACCTACCTCTTCATCCTGCTCCCTTTTGTTTTCCATTTCTTTTCCCATTGTGCTCTGAATTTCTTAGAAATGCAGGGAGTTGACATTTAAAAAAACCATTCTATAAAATTATATAAGCTAATAAAATACATTTGATAGGTTATACTTCAATCTATTTGCATGGGAAACTTCATAAAATCCAGCTTTAATTTAATGTTTGTTTGGTCAACAACAAAAATATAAAGCAAGTGAACTGGATTTTTTGTTCTGTTTCGGTTATACAATTTCTTTATAAATGCATCTCAAAGAGGATTTTTTAAAATTATATAAGTTTCTACAAATACGTAAAAGGAATCACACTTCAGTGCTTGATATGATCAGATGATACTTCAGATTCCTTCGTCATGTTTGGTCCTGTACAATTGGTAACTATAATGCTTTTTTTCTGGCTTGTCTAGGCTCACCATCATGGGGCTTGAAATATGCATGTGTGCATCCCATGATCTAGCAAGCTCTTTTGGATGAAAAAAACCCCTCATTTTAGTGCAGTATATTAGTTATTGCAAAACTGGGAAGAATGAGCAGCTGTGAGAAGACCAGCATTTGAAGATTAGAACTATGTTCACTCAGAATGCCCAGCCACCTCATCACCGCACTGAGTCACTGAGCAGTGTGTGGCTGCAGCTGACGAAGTATTTCAATCTGTTTTAGGATTAACCTGTTCTCCTTATGGCACAGCACCTACGGTACACTGCCTGGAAAAGGCGATTAACTAATTTTCAATTTGTTTGTAGACAGACCCCCCCCCCCATTTATAAAACAAACAGGCAAATCACTTCAAACAGAGAGAACACTCAAAGCTAAGTGGTATATTTCTTCAACTGATACTCAGTGACCTTTCAAGATGAAGGGATAATAGTCTACACAGAGAAGGAAGAAAAAAGCTCTGTGTGCTGTTTGCAAGGTTTAGAGGTCATTTGGCTACAGAGAGAAAAAGATACAATGGAGGCTGCAGAGAACAGTGGAGAGGCAAACGTGGCTGTTAGGCTAGATTTTTTCTTTTAAGCCTAACCATTCACCACTGGCGTTCATATTTAACAAGCCCCTCTGTTCCCCAAACTAAGGATGTGTTCTGTTTATTGTGCGACTGTGGCTCTACTTATGTGTCAGCTGTCTATCTGCACTCTTCTTTAGTGTACAAGTAATTGGTCAGTCCCCAAAGCCAAATGGCATGCCTATCCCATTCAGCATTCTGGTAATCATATGACAAGGCTGAGAGAACATGTTGGAGGGCTCATAAAACAAAGTCAGATATTATTCCCAGTGGCTCCACGCACCTCTCTTTGCAAGTACAATTAGAGCCTTTGTTTTGCTCTGAATCCTGGCAGTCAGCTTCCTTCTTCCACTGAGAAAACTCTAAGCAATTTCCCACACTTTTACTAAGGCATCCTTAGCCACACAGATTGCTCTGTCTCCAAAACGCAAAACAATGTTTAGACAAAAATAGAAAAAAGAAATCTATTTCCATGTCCTGTCTTTCCAAAGTTATATGCCTAATTATTGGCGCTTATTAGCAAAATTCAGTTACAGTGGCAAAACCTGCTGCTTGATTACATATAATCTGCTTCCAGGAATGATGTTCCTCCACAACATGCTCATTTGTTTAAAATCTTCCATGCTGCTCCCCATTTACAAAAGAAAAGAAATCAATCTTTGTCAAGAGTAGTGCATGAGATACCAGTTCCCTTCCCCATTCCCTTGATTCTTAGACTAGGAGAGAAACCTGGGAATTGTTAAGAAATGTTGACTTTTTAATAGTAACTGCTATACATGTTAGTGCTAAACATTTTAATTATTTAAAAGGCAGAGCTCAGCATTCCAGTCTCCTTGAACACCAGCATCAGAAACTATCCTTTCCCCCTGAACTATCTTCTCGGCATATTTGAAGAAAAAAAAGATGGAAAGAAGCGAAGTTGGTGTTATATGTGGTGCTGGAGTTTCCCAAGTGTGTTGTGGCGGTATCTCTCCCTTTATATAGTGAAGAATGTGGCTTTCTGTCCATCTGAAATTTTACATGTTGTAGAGTATTTCTGAAAAATCTGTGGTAAATTAGACAATACTTTGGAAAATTATAGAAAATGCAAAACAAGATATTTGCTGCTGCAAATTTTTCCTGCCCTTTGATTTCTTCCCTGGTTTTGGTTTGCCATGCATGAAATAACTCAGGATGGGATTTTCAGAAGGCAGCTAAGGATGTGGAAATTCAATGGGAGTTAGATGCCTAACTCCTGTAATGTCCTCCTTTGAATATCCCAACCTTGACCTAGGAACTTTAAATTTGTTTTACGCTATGGCCTTAATGAGGACTGGTGCCTTTGATAGAGCTAGCACTACTAGCCATCCTTTAGTCTCGAGAGACCATGGATATGTTCCCCTGAGAGGTAAAACATTTTCTCAATTGGTTTTATGGCAGCTGTGGCTCAAGAGAGAGAATCCCTGCCATAGCTGTCACATTTAAATGTGATGTTTTGAGGCCTTGGGCTCCACCTTCTGTGAGCTCTTTTCTCCTCTGCTAAACTGGACTGCTTCTTCTCGTAAGTCTGGAGACCTGTGTTGAGCTCTTGTTTCTAAAGAACCTGAGTGAGATCTTTCCACATCCATTTCCATTTCTTTGAAGTCACTTCCATACAATTAAATGCAATTTTGGGCATCCTTTGTGTCTTTTTCCAGGTGCCAATTCACCATAGAAGATGTCTTTTGGGATATGCCCATCATTCATTCGGCATACATGCCCAGGCCAGTGGAAGTGTCTCTTTTTGAGGAGTGTTTGCAAGCATGGTATACTGGCCCGCTTCAGCACATCAGTATTCATCACTCTATCCCTCCAAGAGATTCCAAAGATTTGATGAAGGCAACGCATAGGAAAATTATTGAGCCTCCTTTCCTGACGAGAGTATAAGGTCCATGTCTTGTTCCCACACAACAGTGTGCTAATAACACCTGCATGATGTGCACAGATCTTTGTGTGACTGAGCTAGCACAGACCTCAATATTCAAAATAACTTTAGCCTCCAGTAAATCCGTATTTGGCATCCTTATGGGATCCAGATACAGTAAAACCTCCATTTAACGGACTAATTCGGGCGAGGGGGTGTCCATTAAATCAAAAAGTCCGTTATTTAATAATAATAAAAAAATGAGCTGTCGGAGCAGCAGCCTGCCTGCCACAGGGTCGGGGCGACAGCTCCGCAGCCCGCCCGCTGCTGGGACCCGGGCGGTAGCCGGGAGCTGGCAACCAGCCCGCCCGCTGCTGGGACCCGGGCGGTAGCCGGGAGCCGGCAGCCAGCCCGCCTGCTGCCTGGACCCGGGGGGCAGCCGGGAGCCGGCAGTCAGCCCGCCAGAAATGGATCAGGAATGCATCAGACTTGCTCAGAAATTTTGTCCGTTGCATCCGAAGTCCGTTAAATCGAGGTCCGTTAAATCGAGGGTTTACTGTATTTACTAAAAATAATAATTAAAAAATAATAGTATCATATTAATATCATTTTTCATAATTTACACTGGATCTGTGGAATTGCACAGTCTTATATCTAATTGCTGTTAAAGCCATGCAATACAATTTGTTTATCTATGCACTGGAAGTGTTTGTGGGAAAGAAAGTGAAGTAATTAACAAGCATGGTACAGCAAAAAGTAATTTGCCATTAAAGAGTGCCATTTTTATACAGTTGCTAAGAGCAATATTTAATAAATGGGATTTGAATATACTTGTTAATGAAACAATGTTGGATACTAGTCAATGTTATCTGAAGCTACTGTATAAACAGCAGCTAGTTCTCAAAGAGATAGAACTACCTTTATTGGCAGGAATGCATATGCCTGTTTCCAATGCTTATCAAATAAATGCTGTCACAGGCAGGAAACATTAAACAAATGTAGTTGTGTAAAGTTATATGCACCTGGGCACTATCTACCTGAATTAGTAATTGAAAATGTATGCAAAAGCCACTGAAATTCAGCAGCTCTCTCAAACATCAACAATCAATAAGAACACCATGGTCCTAGTCTGTTGTAATTTTGTGAGAAACACAAAGACAAATCAAGAAAATACAGTATCTTCAGCCCCGCCAGGAAGTCATTACAGGATGCAAACCTTCTATTTTCTTCTGAGTTATGAGTTATATTAATACAATGAAATATGCGCTAAGAACAAAATCTAATATGCCTCACTCTTTGAACACTTTTACATCATCCCTGAGGTTTCCGGTATCCTTTTGTTCAACAATTAGTTAAAGACCATCTCTACTAGGCAGTCATTTTTTGCTGGTCTCTTGGGTAAGAGCTTACAAAAAATTTCATTGCATTTGCCACAAAAGAGATGGCCATTTATGTGCGGGGTATGTAGACACTGCCATGTTCAATACTGAATAAATAACAAAACAGTTTGAAAATGAGTGAATGAGTAGCTAAAAGCATAGGGCAATGAGAAAACGAATAGCTTAAAGCATGTTGGAAAATACCAAAGCAGACAAAGATCTTTCCAATCTCTTTCTGCTCTTGGTGATCTATTCTATAGAGCAAACCATAATAGTTTAAAGGTGATGTTGTGCAGAGAATTAAACCTAATTTGTGAATGTTTTTGTGACTATGCCATGGCTTCGTTGGATCATATGAATATTCACATCCTTTTTAGGTGCTCCTGAAAAATTTCACAAATCCACAAACTTTCAAAAACTTTAGCTCAAATTATTACAATGCTGAGAATTTCCCCAGAGGTGGATGGCTGATTATCCAGTGTTCTTTAGTCTTTTGTTTAGAATGCTTCACTCATCCAATAAGAAAATAGATATTTCATATGACCTTACAGCAGGGGTGCGCAAACTATGGCCTGTGGGCCACATCCGGCCTGGGGGATCCTCCTGCCTGGCCCCTGAGCTCCTGGACGGTGCGGCTACCTCCAGCCCCTCCCTCACTGTCCGCCCTTCAATGTAGCCTCAGTGGGCTGCAAGCTCCCGGGGCAGCGCAGCCACAGGCTGGAGCACCCATGGAGAAAAATTGGTGGGGGTAGAGCACCCACTTCCCCACCCTGTTCCCCCACCCTCTCTCCCACCAAAGGCTTGCCACAAATCAGCTTTTTGGCACAGGAAGTCTGGGAATGAAGGAGGGGGGAGAAGCAGAGTGGTGGCGCACGCAAGAGAGAAGGCAGAGGTGGAACAGATGTGAGCTGGGGCGGGGAGTAGTTCCTCTGTGCCTCCCTCCCCATTACTTGATGGACCCTTTCCACCCCAGCCCCTCTTCTGAGCCCCCTACACCCCACCCCACTGCCCTGAGCCCCGTCCTGCACTCCTCACCCTCTCCTGCACCCCAACCCCTTGCCTCAGCCCTACAGTCATGGCCCTGCATGCAATTTCCCCACCCAGATATGGTTCTCAGGCCAAAATGTTTGCCAACCCCTGATCTAGACCATTCCTGACAGGTGCTGATTGTTGTTGATTGAGCATTGAATAGTGTTGATTGAGTTTAAACTGGAACTACTGGTGGCCAAACCCTTTAATGATGTAGTCTACACTCACGGCTTCTTCCTCAAGCCCTGTCTTCTAGGAATCTCACCATTTGCTTTAGACTGGCAAGCAATCAGGACTTTTCTCTGATGGAATTTGCTCCCCTAAAACACCCATCAACCTCCCCTTTTTAAAAATGCCTTAAAACTCTTTTAAAACATCCAGATACATTTTTACATTTACATTTTTAAAGATGTAAATTTTTAAAGACCCTTATTAGGGTCATCTTTATTATCTTTCCCTCATACCTGTTTGCCGCTTTGCCTGTAATGGTCTCCTTCTGAGCAGTTAATACATTTATTCCTTTTGAATTTTAAGAGATTGTTTTTTTGTTTTAGTGTCATTTTTATATTTCAGTAAGTTTTCCAATATGAAACAGAGTTCAAAGCAATTTGGTAGGTGAGGGATCCTTCTAAAAATTAAGCTGTCCCTGTTGTATACAGTAGACAGCTGTGTGAAGACAGCACAAAAGTATTTGTGAATATTCTTGCAAATAAAACCCAGGTGTTTCCCTTGTGCTGCTATTCACAACCTTCCTTTTACCTGAAACATTTGGTTGAGCAATTTTTTTTCACATGGCTTTTTGTGGAAAGCAAAGATATACCAAATATGATAGCATTGGCAAAGAGCTCACAACAAAAAGCTCTCGTGACCATAAAAACTATTATTCACACCATAAACGTGAACTATTACTAATGTTTACAAAGAAAGCAAGAAATACTTCCGATTTATATTTAGATCATCCAATCCGGGAACAGAAGAAAACCTATGTGATTTAGGTGACCAAGCAATCATATTGAATAAATAATGAAAACTGAATACAACCTATTGGTAAGCAAACCATCGGTTAAAATGTGTTCATACAAACTATTTGAGAAATGATTGTATAGAAAGAGCACACTCGTAAACTTGGGACCTCTTCATAAACAATTTGTAAACAGAAAAAAGAGTCTGGATGTATTGGATACATTATTTGCAGTAAAGAAAACAAGGAATACTTGTGGCACCTTAGAATGCATCCGATGAAATGGGCTATAGCCCACGAAAGCTTATGCTGAAATAAATTGGTTAATCTAAGGTGCCACAAGTATTCCTTGTTTTCTTTACGGATACAGACTAACACAGCTGCTAATCTTAAACCTGTATTTGCAGTAAATAATTCTACCAGGTCTAATTATATAATATTATGTCTGGAAGCTAGCTGACCACTCTGTGATGGGAAAAATACTGTGCTAGTCTTTCAATACCAAGAGACTGTCCCGCTGGCAGTAACCAGAGGGCCTTCTTGGGTTTTGCAGACCCACAAAAGACTAGACTTTATCTGTAGCCAACAGGCAGTGAACTAAGGCTACATGTTTCTGAGCTTTGCCTCCATCCACTGAACAGTCTGAGTCAGTACTGTTTTCTGGAGATTATTTATTGACATAATGAAAGGGCTCCCCTGTCTGATGTTAAAAGTTCATCCAGAAAAGAAATAGAAAGACTGCCTCTTTACCACTGTTTAGAGGAGAAAATTCAAAAGATTAAGTCTCTAAATCCACATTATATAAAAATCCACCTCTTCTATCCCTGAAGCTGTCTCTTTCATCTTTGAAGAATGATCATTTACAAATGATTCAGATTCAGTACTTATGCTTGTTTCACTGCAGATTGCCTACTTTTCATAATATGCTAAGTAAATTCAAGCAATATTAGACTGGTGCCACTGGGTTAAAGAATAGTTTGTAGCAGACATATTTTTGGGAGTCTTTCATAAGTGAAATACAGTTTGATACCAGCCAAAAATTACAACAAGAGGCCATTGCCAAGTTCTGACATTTTGGAATAAGAATGTAATAAAAACTTTCTAGTATATATATATTTACCACTGGTTTCGGTTATATTGAAACAGAACTGATTAACTATTTATTAGAGACTGCTTGTTCTTTATGAAAAAAAATATTCAGAGCTTCTTAGAGACTTGTTTTGGTGAAACAATTTGGATTGTATAGCACACATGATACTGAGCATCTTATCTGCATTTTGAACTTAAGACAATTATGTGTTTGGGGAATTCTCAGTTGTCCTCCAAATATACTGGAATTTATTCCTATTTATTTTATATGTAGTGTGATTTTTTAGGGCTCCATTTCCCTTCAACACATACATGCAAGTTCCAGTACTGCCCATGAGAGTTATGTGCAGCTACTGGGTGGATCACTTCATTTTAACAGCAGTGAATATACATTTTAAATTCCCTTTAACTCTTTGGAGTTTAGGTCTAGTGGAATCAAACTGATGAAAAATCTGATTTCAATTAACTTTATTGGGAGTCTTTTTCCTGAACAAGGAATGAGAGACTGGATAATTCATTTTGAAATACCATTGACCTTTCAAGAATTGAGAATAATTTTGTTGCTTGTATGAGTCCCCATATTGAAAACAGCAGACTTTCCAAAGGCCTGTTACAGTCTGTGGAGTGAGGCTCATTTATTTTACTTGTTATTACACTTACAAGCTGCCAGCTCATTTCTCAAATAAGAAGACTTAATAGATGTCGGTGTGGGGGAATTTAAAATGCATTGTAAAATCTATGGTTCTCACTTGCAGGGTGAAGGATGGACCCAAAAGCCAAAATGACAGAAAAAACCATTGAAGAAGAAAGCAAAATTTGAGAGAAAGCAAACCTTAGTCTCTTCATAACACTGGTGCCAAAAGAGAAATCAGCCATGCCTTTGCTGTTCATAACTATTAGGTATATTTCTATCTCATTTGGATTAATCATTTGAATGAACTGTTCAATTCACACGCTGTCAAATTTTTAGTCTTAATTGTACTATAAAATAATTGTCCTATCCTTTTTGATTTGGTTAAGTACTGTACATATTATATTTTTGCTTCAGAGCATTATTATGTATAAAGCATAAGAACATTATTTTTAAAATAGGAAGAATTGGACTTCCTTGTACACATGGATTGCATTAGGGTGTTTTTGGGGAGGAGGTAAGGAACTTGATTATAATTTACTCTGAAGTAATTAAGTCAATAAAATGATTCATTTATAAACCACCGAAGGAAATGTGAGAATGTTCACTCCCTCAAGATAAGGAGAAATTTCTTCATCTGACTGGCTCTCAAAATGACTGATGCTGGCTGCTAAAGTCCATGTCAGTGCTAGGTTTGATACAAATAATTCATAAGGAAAGAGAAGATGGAGCTATCAGTTCTGACTGCATTCAAATAATGTGTATTCTGTGCAGCTGGTTGCAACCTTAATTTAAAAAATACAATTGTAACACGCTATGAAGACTAATGTTTTTAATGGAATATTTGCATACCACATGCATGAGATTAATTAAATAGTATGCATCATAATATATGAGCCTTTATTTACAAGTTTACTTTTGATTTGATGAACTATTTAAATAGTTATGTACTTGAGAGAAATAAACACTAGAGCTAGTCATAAAATGGACTTTCCACCCAGCAAAAAAATTTAAAAAATCCTGAATTGAGATGAAAAGACAAAATTTCAAATTCTTTGTGTAAAACAAAATTCAGGAAAAAATCATTTCAGAGCAAATGATTCATTTTGATAAATTCAAAACATTTCATTTTGATTATTATTTTTCATTTCTATATTATATATACAATAAATTCAATTTCAAAACAAAAAGTCATTTCAAAACAAAAATTGAAACTGTCAATTCTGAAAGTGTCAGAACAGAATATTAACACATTCAGAATGGTTTTTCTCATGTTTAGCCATATTTCCCCTAAACTGATATGTTATTTTCGCACAAACATTTTTTTTCACTGAATAGTATTTTCTGATGGAAAAATCTTTTGACAAAAAGTGTTTTGTTTTCGTTTTTTAACTAATAAACATACCTCTCAAGGACTTTGAGGATATACCTTAGGAACTACACTGGAATGTAAATCCATGGTAGGTGGGGAATGATTAAATTGCATGTTTCTGGCTCATCCCACATTACTTTACCAAAAACTTTTGAAATACTAGGAAAGGGAGAAACACGTAGAAATATAGACCTGCCTCCAGGGGCCTTCATGGACTATATGAAAATCTGGTGGGTGTGGGAGTATGTAAAAGCTGGTGAACAGATCCTGTTCTAGAAACTCCCATGGGTAAAAAAGATGGAAGAAAGTTTCTAAAATCAGAGGCTTTTTTCCACGGATCTTTGTTCTGAACAAGGTATTTTCTACCAAATTCTCTGCCCCAGGAATATGTTGTGCTCTCAAATGTTTTGCTCTGACAGAACTTCCAAATGTTTATACCATGTTTTGGTCATCTACTCTGAACTCATTCCCCTCAAGAGATGAAATTCCCTGACTTTATTCCCTGACTAATACAAAGGTACAGCTCTATAGAGACCTTAATACAAGACAGACAACTCATAATATTTTTAAGCAGACAACAGTGAAGTTACAGTCACTGTTTTTCATAATTCTTAAAACACATTCATAGTGGCATAGCTACATTTTGTGCACCATGGAGCACATTCTGCCTTTATTTATGAGCACAAAAACCCAACCATATTAGATGGGAGTCCTGCACGAGGATTTGTCTCTGTGGATTGTTGCAATGCTAAACAAAGGTTTATACAATAGACAACAGCTGCTGCAATTAGTCAAGTAGATAACATGCATATTTAAAGTATACTATATAATGACATGTTAACTAATTACAGCAATTCCAGTATATTGTATATAAAGAAACTATTGTAGTAAATATACCTTTCTACAAAGTGCACTGCAGTTGTATGGCTGACTGTCTACATGGGTCCTTGGCGATTTGTGCAGTTACTTTTCAGGGACCACAGACTGTACTCAGTGGAAATTATAAATGTTGCAAAAGAGTTTTCTAGGTATACGATTAAATGGATAGATATTCTAAGGACACATGTTTCTTTTATAATGCACATTACTTAAGGCACAATACATCAAACTCCCCAACTCAACTCTTTCACTGACTCACCCAGTACTCATGGCATCAAGAAGCTGGCGCTCAGGATGGTGACCAATACCAGATTTCATCATAGAGCACAGCTCATAGCCATCTCGCTACCCCTTACAAGGCTTTGCCTTTGAGTTTGGTCCGTATTTATTCCCTAATAATTTTGGAGTGTTATATCTTATTCCTTGCTTACCTCTAGCACCTGTAGTGCTCTCAGTTTAGTTCTGTCTAAAAACAAGTTAAAAGTTAAAAGGTACCTGTGAAAAGTTTGTAGACAGGCTAAGGAAAGAACAAGGAGAACTGAGGGAAGAGATTACTATAGACTTGGGCTAATGTTCAGCTAAAGACTAGGGAACCTGATTCTCATTTACACTAAGGCCACGTCTACACTTCCGGATCGGCGGGTAATAATCGTTCTATCGGGGATTGATTTATCACGTCTAGTATAAATGCAATAAATCGATCCCCAAGCACTCTTCCTGTCGACTCCAGAACTCCACCACTGTGAGAGGCAGAAGCAGAGTCGACAGGGGAGTGGCAGCGGTCGTCTCACTGCTGCGAGGATGCGGAGGTAAGTCAACTTAAGATACGTTGACTTCAGATATTCATGTAGCTGAAGTTGCGTATCTTAGGTCAAAACCCTCCCCTGTTCCAGTGTAGACCTGGTCTAAGGAACTTTAGACCACCCTGATAGTGTAAAGAAGTCTTATAATGGGTATGAGTTAGAGTACATTTCCAGAGAAGAGTACAGTGACTTTAATGTAGCTAAGAATCAGATCAGAGCATTTTAAAATTATTTTTAAATACAGTAAAACATTTTGTACTATCCCACATATGCACTTTCCATTGTCTACTCACCATAATTACCCAGTCCGTGTCACACTTAATGGGTTCAATCAAGGGATTTAAACATGGGTATGTAACCACCAAAAATGTGCTAATGGTCAATCAGAAAATGGTCAGATGGGACAAAGATGGCAAAACAGAACACTAATGCATTATCATACATTATTTCTTAATGAGAATGGTGCAATGTACTGTTTGTTGTAGTTGTTGTTAAGAGGGTGGAAAATATTAGTGTTAATAGAGCCAAGATTAGATATTTTACTTTTGCCAGAAGCAAAACATTATGAGATAGCTTGCTTCTGAGAGTTTTCCAATCCAGTGTTCCAAACTCAATAGGTTCAGTAATTGTAGCTTAGATAAATATATCCAAACCATTTGCTGATACAAATGTCTGGAATTTTCTAAAGTTTTTCCAACAATAAACCCTGCACTCAGTGACTAAAAGAAAAAGCTATGCCAAATGCCCATACATATTTGAATAATGTATGGTATTTGCAAACAATATAAATACAGAAAGTCCAAGGTTTCTAGCAGACTTAATTAATAGGCGATTGCAACAGAGTCAATTTACCCCTTCAACCATATCATAATACTGCCAAGTCTCTTAATCAGAGCCATAAAAAGCTTATGGAGAAGATCAGACAATTGTAATGATCTTCATTACCTCTGAAAAGCTGATCTAAGTAAGATAGTTATTCAGATAGATAGATCAAATGCTACCACTGATTTCCATATTTACAATGATGTTGTTACTGTAGGCCACAGAAATAGATATTTCCATTGCATATTATAAATACAAATTGGATTTTAAAGTATAACTTAAATTGTGATTTCAAGTTCTACATTAAAATACAGTTCTTCCCTGAAATGTGACTATATAAAAATGGCTCATGGCCTCCTCAGTAGATGTGCATTAAGAATAATCAGAACTGCTTATTTTAGTGACAAATTATTTTCTTGCTTTTTGCTTTTGTTTGTATTTGAGCACCAATGCACATGAGAGAGCAAATGTGAAGGAGTCTGTTCTGTTTTTTCTTGTGCATTATCTGGAGATTTGACCCAACCTTTTCAAAAGTGACTAATAATTCTGTATTCCTCCATTTTTGGGTGACCAACTTGATTTTCCTTAAAGAGCCCTCAACACTTTTCAAAAATCAGATCCGATTGAGATATCTCATGTGAGGCAGCCAAATATTGAGACACCCAAAATCACTAGTCACTTTTGAAAATCTTGGCCTTACTTACTATATTCTAATTGGTTCCAGCTGTACTAGTTCATATGAGGCAATGAGATCACAAAAGTGACATTGAAGGCATAATTTGAAAATAGTTCTCCTAGAAGATGTTAGGATAGCGGGAACTCTCCTCTACTTGGCACTGGTGAGGCCACACCTGGAGTATTGTGTCCAATTTTGGCCCACCCACACAGAAGGGATGTGGACAAATTGGAGAAAGTCCAGCCGAAGGCAACAAAAATGATTAGGGGGCTGGGGCACATATCTTAAAAGGAGAGGCTAAGGCAGGGGTCGGGAACCTTTTTGGCTCAGAGAGCCATATAGTAGCCCCCCCCCTGCCCCGGCCGAGCCATATAGTAGCCCCCCCCCCGCCGCCGCGCTCTCCTCCCCCCCCCGCCGCCGCGCTCTCCTTCCCCCCCCCCCCGCCACCGCCGCCGCGCTCTCCTTCCCCCCCGCCACCGCCGCCGCGCTCTCCTTCCCCCCCCGCCACCGCCGCCGCGCTCTCCTTCCCCCCCCGCCACCGCCGCCGCGCTCTCCTTCCCCCCCCGCCACCGCCGCCGCGCTCTCCTTCCCCCCCCGCCACCGCCGCCGCGCTCTCCTTCCCCCCCCGTCACCGCCGCCGCGCTCTCCTTCCCCCCCCGCCACCGCCGCCGCGCTCTCCTTCCCCCCCCGTCACCGCCGCCGCGCTCTCCTTCCCCCCCCCGTCACCGCCGCCGCGCTCTCCTTCCCCCCCGTCACCGCCGCCGCGCTCTCCTTCCCCCCCCGCCACCGCCGCCGCGCTCTCCTTCCCCCCCCGTCACCGCCGCCGCGCTCTCCTTCCCCCCCCGTCACCGCCGCCGCGCTCTCCTCCCCCCCGTCACCGCCGCCGCGCTCTCCTTCCCCCCCCGCCACCGCCGCCGCGCTCTCCTTCCCCCCCGCCACCGCCGCCGCGCTCTCCTTCCCCCCCCCGCCACCGCCGCCGCGCTCTCCTTCCCCCCCCGTCACCGCCGCCGCGCTCTCCTTCCCCCCCCGTCACCGCCGCCGCGCTCTCCTTCCCCCCCCGTCACCGCCGCCGCGCTCTCCTTCCCCCCCCGTCACCGCCGCCGCGCTCTCCTTCCCCCCCCGTCACCGCCGCCGCGCTCTCCTTCCCCCCCCCCCCGCCGCCGCCGCCGCGCTCTCCTTCCCGCCCCCCCAACTGACCCACCCAGCCCGGCCTGCCCCCAACGCCCGCCGGCAAACGGCTCCCAGCCCAGCCTCCCCCCAATGCCCGCCGGCAAACGGCTCCCAGCCCAGCCTCCCCCCAACGCCCGCCGGCAAACGGCTCCCAGCCCAGCCTCCCCCCAACGCCCGCCGGCAAACGGCTCCCAGCCCAGCCTCCCCCCAACGCCCGCCGGCAAACGGCTCCCAGCCCAGCCTCCCCCCAACGCCCGCCGGCAAACGGCTCCCAGCCCAGCCTCCCCCTAACGCCCGCCGGCAAACGGCTCCCAGCCCAGCCTCCCCCCAACGCCCGCCGGCAAACGGCTCCCAGCCCAGCCTCCCCCCAATGCCCGCCGGCAAACGGCTCCCAGCCCAGCCTCCCCCCAACGCCCGCCGGCAAACGGCTCCCAGCCCAGCCTCCCCCCAACGCCCCTTTGCTAACGGCTCCCAGCCCAGCCTCCCCCCAACGCCCCTTTGCTAACGGCTCCCAGCCCAGCCTCCCCCCAACGCCCGCCGGCAAACGGCTCCCAGCCCAGCCTCCCCCCAACGCCCGCCGGCAAACGGCTCCCAGCCCAGCCTCCCCCCAACGCCCCTTTGCTAACGGCTCCCCCCCGTGCTTACTTGTTCGCTGGGTCACGCTGCTGTGACCCAACTCCAGCGAGGGAAGGAGAGGAGCGACACGCCCCCCAGCCTCGCTTTCAGAGCCGCGCCACACCGCCCCGCCCCCCAGCCTCGCTTTCAGAGCCGCGCCACACCGCCTCCCCCGCCTTGCTTTCAGAGCCGCGCCACACCGCCTCCCCCGCCCCCCAGCCGTCACAGCAGCGCCGCGAGCCAGATGACAGGCTCAAAAGAGCCACATCTGGCTCGCGAGCCATGGGTTCCCGACCCCTGGGCTAAGGGAACTGGGGTTATTTAGTCTGCAGACAAGAAGACTGAGGGGGCATTTGATAGCAGCTTTCAACTACCTGAAGGGAGGTTCCAAAGAGGATGGAGCTAGGCTGTTCTCAGTGGTGGCAGATGACAGAAGGAGCAGCAAGGGTCTCAAGTTGCAGTGGAAGATGTCTAGGTTGGATATTAGAAAATATTATTTCACTAGGAGGGTGGTGAAACACTAGAATGGGTTACCTAGGGAGATGTGGAATCTCCATCCTTAGAGGTTTTTAAGGCCTGGCTTGACAAAGCCTTGGCTAGGACGATTTAGCTGGTGTTTGTCCTGCTTTGAGCAGGGGATTGGACAAGATGACATCCTGAGGTCTCTTCCAACCCTAACATTCTATGATTCAAGTTGCTGTTGACAGAGAAGGACTAGAAAAAGAATTAATTTGGTAATAAATAGCCTACTAATCTGTTTCTAGGCCCACAAGACAGTCAGAGGAATTTTGGTCATGAGCTGCCTCTCCTCAGGCCTTACTGCTAGTTTATGTGTACTGAGTTGGCCTGTGAGTGCCCCATTATGCAGGAATTCAGGGTCCAAAGTTGCATTTCCCTTAGGCTGATCCTAGCTCCCACCAAACATTAAAAGCCAGAGAAGGCTATGTAGATTTTATGCTTTTGTAAAACCGTTGTGCTATATCATTTGTGGATCTAATGTAAGGCAGTCACTTTTGCCATCAGTGAGACTGCTGCATATGCACACACATTCAGGAAGTGAGGGGACATATTTATCATTTTGTTAATAATATTGGGTATATCAGCACAATATATTATTCAGCAATATTCCTACACATTGCAGCAGCAGCTAGATACTATGTTGATCGACACTATAAATGCCTTAGATAGATTAGCTATTCTGTCAAATTTGTTAAGTCAGTTTCCAATGTACAGTGCCATATGTTTGAGTTGGTTATTGAGATCTGTATTTTAAGAAGGGACTGTAAAGCTGATGTTATTTCTCAGCATTTTAACATTTTATTTTCATGTTCCTGTTTTGTCCCTGTTTAAACCTTGATTTCAGTCACTAATGAATGCATGTGGTGCTTTTGAGAGTATCCTTTCTTGACTACAGCAGAGAATTAAAATATGCTCCTGTTGGAGCAGAACAAATATAAATTAAAATATTAGGAAACAAAGAGCTCTTTTCATCTCCCATCTCAAAAGCAAAATACTTTATTAGAAGCCTCATTTACTTTAATAAAAGGCATGTTGCGGAATTTAGGGCTTCAAATGTCAGAAATCACAAGGATCTGGGGAAAAGGTCAGGACTATAATACTGTATATAGTGGTTACACACAAAATCACCGATTTGGGAAGTTAATTCATGAAGCATAAACAAATATAGACAAATATTCAAAATTGTCCTACGGAGACTGTGGGAGCAAATTTTCAAAGGGACTTCAATCTTGCATCTAAAAACATTATGCCCACAATTTCTCACATGCCGCTTTGGCTTGCACAAAAATGGTACAAACCAAACTGAAAGGACAAATGTAAGGCCACATTTTCTAGAGGAGCTTCTATGTATGTGAATCCTCTAGTAGAGGATATAATTGCACTTTTATGCATTTCCTGTTTGATAAATAAGGCCCCATTCCTGCTTCCCATTGAAATCAATGGCAAAACTCCCATTGACTTCAGTTGAACCAGGATTTCATCCCCAGAATAGAATGTTGGTCAATCTGGAGCAGAAATGTTCTGGAGCAGAAATGTTCTGTATGCAAGCCATGAATACCGTAGTGCCAGCATCTTACACGATATGTTGTAACTTATAATGGGGAATATGGCCATTATGTTCTTATGACCCTTGGTAAATTGTTCCAATATTTACTTACTCTCATTGTTAAAAAATTTACACTTTATTTCCAATCTGAATTTGTCTAGCTTTCTCTGATAAATTGAAGAACCCATTATTAAATTTATTTCCCTGTAGATATTTATAGACTATAATCAACTCACTGCTCACCTTCTTTTTGTTAGACTCAAGGATTTCAATCTCTTTTAGCTTATTTCTGTAAGGCATGTTTTCTAATCCTCTATTTATTCTTGTGTCTCTTCTCTGTTCTGGTTCCAATTTATCAACATCCTTCTTGAAGGATGATTATATACAGATAGACTGAGGAGGTGAGAGGGTAGGGAGCGGGGGTGATGTGGAGGCAGAGGAAGGACAAGAATAGAAGAGGCAGCTTTCCCATCTCTTGGTCTAGAAGAAGCTCTCACTCTAAAGGACTTATGGGTAAACTTTGAGATTTTCAAAGGTGTCTAAGGGAGTTAGGTGCCAAACAGACACTGACATTCAATGTCATTTAGGTCTAATTCCTGTAGATCCCTTTGAAAAATCTCTGGCAAAGGGGCTAAACAGCTAATAAAATACAGCATATCTCATTAAAATCAGCTCTTCTGCTAGCAGACTGGAGGGTCGCCAGTATTGAAACTATCCTTAAAAGATATGCTAGAGGTGTACCTGGTAATTATAGAACAGTGAGCATTATGTTAGAATTAGGTACATTAGCTGAAAAGACAATTAAATAGATTTATAAAACTCACAAATGAAAATGATTATACTTCTTTCATTTAGAGAGGAGACAAACAAGAGAGGATATGAAAATGGCATGTAAAATAATGAATGATACCAAGAAGGGCATTAGGATACTCCTATTTACTATTTTTATAATAAAATAATAATATTTAATTTAAACAAAACAAATTAAGGGACAAAAGGAAATACATGAACAACAAAAAGGCAATAACCTGTGTTTCTGGCCCTCTTCCCAGAAGGCTGCATGTTCAAATCACATCGGGTCACCAGTGTTATCAGGTGTTCAACTGCCTGTGTGTGTGTTCTCTCTGGTGCGCTGTTCCTGCTCTGCACAGATATTTGGCACAGCAAACCTTGATTAAATTGCCCAATAATCATAGACCTGTTCGTAGCGACGGAACTCGGTCAGGTGTATTGTCAATGAAGCATGGTTCTTATGCCCTGGCTCAATGGTTACAGGTACACTAACATGTGTGTATGTCCATTCAAATGGGGTAGCTCAGTTAGGTTGTCTATGATCATTTAAACCAGTATGAAATGGGTTTAAAATGCTACCAAATCAGAGTGGTGGTGCTTGACGCCTGCTTTGTATTCTCCTTATACTGATGCAAATAAACCTAAAAGATTCAGAGCAATGGACCCAGATATTAATATAAATTGTAAAAAATACCATCCAAAGTGACACTAGTTAGAATATGAATATAAGGCTATCGACCTTCAAGTTTCAGCCAACCATTAACTGGGTGAGGTTAGAAAGACACGTCTACCATATGCATGTCATAACTTAATGCATATTCACCTGCTATGAGGGCTTCACATATCCTCCAAACTGTACCCAACTAATACAAATTGCAGACAATTACGCCTTCTCACATTTACCATAATTTTCAAAATGTGCCTTGGTAGCCCATTAAGTCCCATTAAAACTCAATGGTTTTGAGAACTTCGGTAGTAGAGATGGGCCCAAATTAAAACCACAGCCCCGAACATGCCTCAGCTTCACTCCCCTGCAGAGAACCAGTACAATCTCTGCACCACTGAAATCCTGCTTAAGCACGGTTGCGAGGATTTAAGAGGAGACTTTTAAGTAAAAGATGGAGAGATGGGTGGTCTTATGCTGGTGCTCCGCACAGCTCTGAATTGCACTCCATGTTCATGAGAGAGTTGCTGACCTAAAAGTGATTATACAAACAAAACTGTAAATTTTGTGCCACAGTTACAATCAAAACATTTTCTCAATAAACTGAACAAACCCACACAAATGTTAGAGAAGGCTTTTGTGAATCGGATCTTCCATTTTCAAAGCAAAACACTTTTCCATTTACAAATTCCCCCTAAATGTATTGCCAAGAAAAATACATACACACTGATCATAATTTAGCATCGTCATTTGCCTCTGTGAATTATTTAAAAAAACAAATTCAGTTTCTTCATTTGACTTTGCCCCCAAGTAAACTGGAGACATCATTTAAACACTTCATCCTAGAATGCTAAGCAGAATTTTCTTTTGTCGGTGAAAAACACAGCATCACAGTAAGTGCCAAAATCTTTCAAAGATAATCTTCCTTCCCACAGCACAGCTTTTAATTAATTCAGATATAATGATACAACACCTTACAGATGTACAATATCCCATCTGTCAGCTTATCTTTTATTTTCCTCCTTTACTATTAAATCTTGTGAGGCCAAACCTCACACCACTGATCAATCAGTCACTTAGGTTTCAGCAGCACAATCTTTCTGAAGATGAAACACCACAATTCAAGTTCAACCCTCACCTCCACACTTATTAGACAGTCAGTACTGACTGTACTTCAATAGAGACTAGCTCTATCCTCATGTTCACCTGCACAGTATGCCTTAAAATTAGCCCAAAAGGAAATCAGGACAGTTTACTTTTAAACTATATGTGATGTTTCAGAGTCAGAGTCAGATTCCTACAAACTCTTTGTTCTTAATTAGTATTTAGTACAGAATACTTCTGTTTGCTAGTGTGATAAAAGTTTCAGCTCCTAGCAGGACTCAAAAGCTGCTGAGAAAGTAGTCATGTTGTTTGTAATGTGCCAACCACATAAGGTGAAGACTGTATCATTGCTTACCAGTCAAGGCAACATTACTACATTGATTGACTACCCATCATAAAACCCAAATACCTCATCAGAAAATTCTCTCTCTTCTAACATGCACACCCAAATATAAAACCTTAACTGATCTCAGTAATATATATACATATATATATACATACACGTGTTACTAATATACTTGAAATTTTACTTGAAAAGTCTACTATTACCACTGAAAGCAATCTGAGTTCAGAGTGAAGATTGTGTGTTAAGTGTGATTTTGAGACTTGCACATGTTAATTGTGGTGGTGATGGTTTTGTGTTGGATATTAAAATAATGTGTAGTGGAGGTCAGACATTTAGGAATGTTTGAGTAGCATGATGCTTCAGTGGTAAGGGCTATGAAATGAGACTGGTTTCCATGTTATTATTGCTCTTAATTTTTAATGATTGAGTGGAAGAGCAATATTTTTGTACAATCTTAACTCTAAATTAGCTAAGTTTTGTGGAATCATTCTTGATTTTTTTTAAAAATAAGATCAATTTTGAGGGTAATAGTGTTGAATATCAATATTATGTCTGTAAAAAACACAAAAACACTACATTGGGTATTCCCCCTCCAAATCAGTGCATTTAGACATCAAAAAAGATCTTTTAGATCACCTCGCCCATATGCTTGCTAGTCTAATATTGTTCCATACAGTACATTTTTAGTGTTTTTTCCAGTCTAATTTTAAATGTCTCCAACAATAGGACTCCCAACACTTTCCCTGAGAAACCATTCCAGTTTTTGGTTATACTAACGGCCAGCGCTAGCCATTAGGGGACCTAGGCGGTCGCCATGGGCAGCAGGAATTGGGGGGCGGCATAGGCAGCAATTCGGTGGCAGCTCAACGCCTCTTCTGCCTTTGGCGGCATTTCTGCGGCGACTGCTCCTTGCTGATTTCACTGCTGGCAGCAATTTGGCGGCAGCTTCTCGCCAATAAGGAATTTTTTTTGCTTCGCCGCCTAGGACAGCAAAAAAGCTAGTGCCAGTCCTGTATACTAAGCTTATTTTTTCTCCTTTCCTTAATTTCATCCTATTACTCAGAGTTGTATGACAAACAAATTATTTCACATCCTTGGAATCAGGATATATATTATAATAAAAGACCATAAATGAAGTTATTGTAGGTTATGGCACCAATTCCTGTAAACAAACCAAATAAATGCATAGTAGTATCTTTTGTGGTCACACCACCTCACTTGAATAAGTTCTTGGATGGGAGACCTCTATAGAAAGTGATGCAGGTGGCAGTGGTGGTGGTTCTTCCCACAGATCATTACTGAATCATTGCTTCAGCATTGGGGGAGGGAGAGCACTGTATTGCTGGAATAGTTCTATAAAAATTAGGTTCTGACCACTTGTCATTAATTATTCTATTTAAATTTTCACAAGAGAAGGTCTGTTAGTCCCAGTGTCCGCATGCTTGCATAATTCCCCCTGTAGTTTACATTTATCTTAAGTGTGATGTTAAGGAAGGTACTTCCTTTCCTGCATTATGCATGATCATCAGCAAAAATAACAAGCAAAAATATCAAACTAACTTTCTTCCAAAATCTAATATTATCCCTCTGTTGACATACCCACCCATCCATCACCCTCCCAAACACACCACTCATGTAATCTAACTAGCATGTGTATTCTGCTAATGGTCTACTCTGGGATTGCATCGCTTTTCCTATGAAGTTTCTCTGGAAATTGTTATGCCTTTGGAAATGTTAAGCACTGGAATGGTAACTGACAGGTTGGACGCCCTCACACCCTTTCCTGGGATGTCACCTGATGTGCTGGGGTCTCACTGAGCCCGCCTGTTCCACGAACCTGGGCTTGCTCATCCTGTTTATGCTGTGCCTTCTCTAGCATACACACACACACACACACACACATACACAGGTAAGATCACACCTAGCTGCAGATACAGACTGAACTCAGCTTGGAAATTGTCCAGCACTCAAGTGCAGTTCCCCTATGGAAAGTAAACCCAAAATAATATTGCCTTGCACTGTGGAAAAATCTATGTAATGTAAGCTCATAAATTTGCCTCCTCTCTCAATGTAATATGCACAAATTCGTGCCCGCCCCCTGGCATAATTGCAGAAACTGGGTTTTATAATAAACAAAAATGAGCTTATTAACTACAAAAGGCAGATTTTAAGTGATTATAAGGGATAGGAAACAGAACAAAGCAGATTACGAAGCAAATAAAACAAAACTCATACTCAGCTTCAGATCTTAGAGACTGATCTCAAGAAGTAATTTCTCACCCTAAATGTTGCTTTTCGGCAGGATGCAGAAATTCGTGAAGGTTAGCTACCCTGTTTGCAGCTTAAATCAGACACCATATTCACAGAGCAGATTCCTTTTCCAGCCTGGAGTCAACTCTCTCCCGCCCCTTCCCCTTCCCCTCCCCTTGTGTCTTTGTTTCTCTGATCTTTCCAGCTGTCATCCTCGGTGGGAATTCAGTGAAGAGTGAACCAAGATCAACTTCCTTCCCAGACTTAAATATAATTTACACAGGGCGGGAACTTTTCGTTTCCCAGTCTTGACTTCCCCCTCCTTTTAGTGGAAAATCACTAGAAGTCCAAGATGGTGTTTAGTATCAGGTGACATGACCATCTGACCTTGTAGTGTCAAAGCAACATTCCAGGATCTTTCTCAGGAAGGAACGAGATTACTATCTTCAAAATCTTATTGTTTCTTCCTAATGGCCCATCAAGGCTGATGGCCTGCTGTCTGTTGGGTGTCTCCAAAGTACACACAGCTGTAATTGTTACATAGTCAACATTCCTAACAATATTTCTATGAAGAATATAGAGTGTAACATCACAGTAAGCAACTTACCAAGGAGCATGTTGGATTGTTCCTCGCTGACCATTTTTAAATAATTTTTTTCCCTAAAAAACATGTGCTAGGAATTATTTTGGGGAAGTTCTATGACCTATATAATACAGGAAGTCACAGTGGATTATCACAGTGATCTTTTCTGGCCTTGTAATGTCTGGATTCAAGAGCATATATTGGCAAAAAAATCTTCAAAAAGTCTGCTTAGCTTTTGACACAAGCCAAAATCTATGTGCTCCGAATCCAAAAGAGTTACATTATTCTGTCCATAGTGCCAAATAATTGGAAGCAAAATATGCTTGGAACCTTCTGTTTGTATTTTGTCTGACATTTTAGGAATTAAATGCATCCCTAAAGCATCATCAAAATGGATCTTCACCAGCCAAATGATTGCTAAAAGGATGATACTGAGGCACTAAAAGAATATATAAGATTTATCTGTGAGTTTTTGCCAGCCCTTGGAAGAGCAGTTTCATATGAAAAGGTTACACTCAGGTTAGAAGATAAACTGGATGATTTTAAAGCAATATGGGGCCAATTTCTAGCTCTCATAGGAAAGAGTATACGGATGTTGGAGAAAACATAGTTGTTTTATAGGCACAAGCATAAAAGCAATAAAAATAAAACCACAATGTTAACATGCATTAGCATTTGAATTAACATGCCAAGGGATGGGGCGGGCGGTATTTTTGTTCCTCTACATATATATCTGTAACAGCAGCTATGGTTCTGCTATTGCTCAAGGAGAGAAGACACATAGGTTAGCTACTTGAAAAAGAAAGGCCATGTTTGCACTGAGCTGAGACTGAGCTTAATCTCATGTAGGAATTGGTGTCTTCAGCACATGAGAAAAGGATTGTTGAGCTACAGCATGGAAAACAGTGTCCAGTTACATTGCTAAAATATGTAACTGGGAGACAAAGCCCTTATTATGTGAAAAATGCAACATGTGGAGTTTCCTAGACAGCAACATAATGGCTAAGGGAATGTATCTGCATGAAATGTAAACGTACTCAATATAACTGTGGAGCTGAAAATTCCTGAACATAATCAGTTCAAGTTTATTGCTACCATATGGTTTCCTTGTGATATATTACTACAATACATAAGTAAATAATATATAAAAACAAATAAGACAATTAAACCATGGAAATACTAAACAAATATTTAGCTCAAAACTAATCTGTAATTGGCAGATCAATGGTTAAGAATATTAACTTTCCCAATTATTTTAGGATTTGTACACAAGTCATTCTGACAGTTTGTCATCCATAATATGTTTACGGTGTATCCTTTCTTGGCTTAGAATGTAGTTGTCTTCCAGCACACCCATCTCCACTTCTTTTGAGCCAGATAGGTATATAATGGTCACTGCTTTAAGGACTAAGTCAAATTTATTAGCAAACATATATTCTAGATTTTAATTTAAGCTAGGATTTCCAAAGAAATCTAAAAGAGAGTTAGGTGTTCTTTGAAGTTGCATTGGGTTCTTCAAAAAATTCCACTATTAATGACCCACAGTCTCTGTTTCAAAGTGGTTGTATCCCTCTCCCCCCAATTCATATTACCAATTGAATCCATATATATATCTGTTTGCCAGTCAGTGCATAGGGGATGAAAGTAGCACAAAGACTAGGAGACATGACTGACTCACTTGTAATGACAATGAGGGAAGACGAGTGGAATCTAATTAGCCTAATCTGACTCTTTGAGCACACAGATGCCCCAGATTCATATTGAGTCTCTGTGGATTTTTTGTTGGGGGACGCCTAGCCAGAGAGGGGCTGAACTGGGATAGTCACTTTATTTGGCATCTTCACCCAACCATCCTACAGAATTTCCTACTGAAATGTTTCTTTTCACAATGTTAGCTGCCATGGTATCCCTTCTAGTTGATTTGAATGACACAGGAAGGGACAGGTATGCCACAGTCATCCTAACTCTACAAGGCACAAGGGAATAGGAAGAGAGGCAGGAAAGGAGGACACTCCCTTTTCATAGCTGCCCCAACATCCAACAATTTTCAGTTGCTGATAAATTTGCCAAACTTTAACAACTCACGATGAAATCTTCCATGCTGGGTCTTTGCCTCAGGCGGATTATTTTATTTTTTTAAAATTTTATTTTATTGTAAAGTTTCAACAAAAATAGTCCAGTTGTTTCTGAGCCTGAGATTAGGGGAAAATACATTTAGCTGATGTAGAACAAATCTTAAAACCATTTCATTGGGAAAAAATCTAGTGCTTCCAGGCTTTGCAACAGGAATTTTAAATTTGGCAGGTGTATGCCTTGGAATAAGAGAAGTGCTTTTTGCTGTCTCTCTGAATATCCATTCAGATTTCATAGAGTCATAGCGTTTAAGGCCAGAAGGTTTGACCTCCTTTATAACACAAGCCACCAACACCACTCAGCAGCTGCACATGAAACACACCAATGAAAATAAGAATAAAGTAAACGAGACTCACAGGAGACCAGACTATTATGGGGCACATACAGAAAATAGGAGGGATCGAGGTGCACCAATGCTCACGGCACCGGCAAGGGCAAAGAAATGATCACCTGAGAGATACCAGATAATCCTGACTAGTGGCCTGCACCTACACAATGCAGAGGAAGGTGAAAAATTGGGCAATGTTCCAGTATAGCATTTTGCTTTTAAATGTAAATATTCTTATAATGTAAAATACAGAACAAGACAAAAAATGAAAAAAAATCCCATGTTAAAAGACCATTAATGTTATAGAAGTCAAACCCTTAACATTTAGGGAAACTTGACAACAGTTAGGCAGCTGGTGTGCTGGTGAGCTGGTGTGCTGCACTGTTTCCTTGTTCTCCCTCCTGTTCTGTATCTATTTGCTAGCTCTTGTCTTATACATAAATTTTAAGCTCTTTGGGGAATCTCTTTTGTTATGCAAATGTACAGCACTTAGCCCAGTGGGGTCTATGAATGAGGCTTCTAGACAGGACAATAATACACATAAATAAAATAATAACGAAATGACAGAAATAAGGTTGTCTGTGCAAGCTCAATTCACCTCCTTGTGTGTATGCTCTAGAACATTGGTTCTGAAAAGTGGGGGTCATGAGCCCCGAACCCAGCGGCGGGCTGCTGACTCCAGCCCGATCTCCACAGTGGGCAACCCGGCCCCTGCGGCAGGCTGCCGGCTTCAACCGCGATCCCCGCGGGCTGCCGGTTCCAGCCCGACCCCGCTGGTGGGCTGCTGGCTCCAACCTCAGCGGGCAGCATGCTCCAGCCCCGAACCCAGCGGGTGGCGGGCTCCAGCCCCAACTCCAGGGGGTGATGGCCTCCAGCCCCCAACCTGGGTGGTGAGCTCCGACCCTGGCGGAGGGCTCCGACCCCGGCGGCGGGCTCCAGCCGCGATCCCCGGGGCGGGCTGCTGGCTCCTGCCCTGACCCGCTGGTGGGCTGCCAGCTCTAACCCCGGCGGCGGGCTCCAACCCCAGCGGCGGGCGCTGACCCCAGCAGCGGGCTCCAGCCCTGATCCCAGTGGCAGGCAGAGGGCTCCAGCCACGATTTACGGAGTGAGCTGCCGGCTCCTGCCCTAACCCGCCAGTGGACTGCTGACCCCAGCCCCGATCCCAGCAGGCGGCGGGCCCTGACTCTGATGGGCAGCAGGCCCCCGCCCCAACCCCCGTGGTGGGCTGCTGGCCCCAACCCTGACCCCAGCAGACAGAGGGCGCCAGCCCTGACCCCAGCCACGGGCTCCAACCCCTGCCGTGGGCTCCAGCCGCGATCCCTGGGGCGGGCTGCCGGCTCCTGCCCCAACCAGCTAGTGGGCTGCTGGTCCCAGCCCCGATCCCAGCGGGCGGTGGGCCCTGACCCTGGTGGGCAGCGGGACCCATCCCCAATCCCGTCAGGCAGCGGGCCCCGCGCCCCGACCCCCACAGCAGGCTGCTGGCACCAGCCCTGACCCCAGTGCCAGTAGCGGGCGGCAGGCTCCCCCCCCCCCCCCCCCCGGGACAGACTGCTGGCCCCACCTCCAACCCCCAGTGGCTGGCTGCTGCGCCGGCCCTGATCCAGCCCCTGTGGTGGGCAGCTGGCCCCAAGCTCCGCCAGCCCAGCTTTACCCCCAACTCCATGCCACTTCCAGTGCTGCTCCACCTCCAAGCAAAAGGCGCCAAACAGAAGTTTGGCCAGGCACCATGCCTTTGACTGACCCTGGTAAGGAGACAACATTCGCAGCTGAACAGAAACTTTTATTAACAGTCATACATACAAGTGGAAACTTTCTGCTGAAAATAATGGTCAGTTGTACTACTAAAACTGCTAAAAAAGAAAGTATCTCCAGTCTTACATTAAACTTGGCTTTACCAGTATCATCACCGCTGGTACTGAAAAACCACAACGTCATTTTGGTGAAGTTTTTTTCTGTTGAATCAATGAAACCATGCAAAATGCAGGGATAAATAAAATAAAATAACTTTTCCACTTATTAATTCAATAAAAAAAGTATTTTAGTCTTAATTTAAAAAGCAGTGAGAAAAGGTAAATCCATTTTAAGCAATCCGGTTTACTTTTAGTATTTAACAGTATTAAATATCAAAAATATGTATTTAATTTCTAGAGGGGGTCGCGGTCAGAAGCTCAGTGTTCGAAAGGGGTCACCAATACAAAAAGTTTGAGAACCACTGCTCTAGAATATAGTTTTTTAATTACACGATTACATACCATTTTTTCCCCACAGGACTCCTGACTCATTCACTGCATAATCACTTTTTTTATCTGCTTCATTCAATGATGTTTGGTCCATAATTCATGTATAGTATGCTATAGTTGGTTGGAAAATGCAATTTCTATTTCATATTTGAAAAAATGTTGACAAATATTCAATTCACTTTAATTATATATATATACATATATATATATTAGAGTATAAAATAGCCATGCTAATACAATAATAAATATTTAAATATAACAGTTTAAACAAAATGAAACAGGAGTTTAAACAAAGCAATGAAATCTGAATGAAAAGAGAAAAACCCAAAACAATTCAATCTGATGCTTTTTCAGCACAAATTTTGTTGAACTAAACATTCTTACAAAATATTGTGATTTTGACACAACTTCATTTTCTGACAGAAGATTGTTACATTGAACATTTTTCAACCAGCTCTACTGTATATCACCCAAAGCCTGCACTTAATACAGAATTATTGATGTTTTCATAGACTTTTGTATGACCTCCCAAATTTAACAGTTCTTGTTTGCGTTTATGCATATTTATGCATTTACTATTTTAACTCATTTAAATGTTCATTCACCACTGTGGGCACTTTAAAAAGCATTATATTATAACAAACTGTGTCTCTTGCCACTGAAATATATTTTTTTGAAACATAATAAGGAGATATGCTACATTTCCTAGTAAAAGCTCATTTTAATTTGTATTAAAAAATGTATCTAAAAATGGGAAAGAGATGAAATCCTGGGGTAAAAATCAACAATATGAATCACTATCTAATACACAGCTTAAAAGTGCTAGCAACTAATACATTGCTGAGGACCGCAATGATTACAAGTCAGTGCTTGAAGTACAGACATTCAAAAGGAAACAGGATTATAATACAGAACACAGATCATTATGTTTGGTATAAACAATTATACTGCGTACAAATGTGGTCTCCTCATCTCAAAAAGGATATACTGGCACTAGAAAAGGTTCAGAGAAGGGCAACTAAAATGATTAGGGGTTTGGAACGGGTCCCATATGAAGAGAGATTAAAGAGGCTAGGACTTTTTAGCTTGGAAAAGAGGAGACTAAGGGGGGATATGATAGAGGTATATAAAATTATGAGTGGTGTGGAGGAAGTAAATAAGGAAAAGTTATTTACTTGTTCCCAAAATAGAAGAACTAGGGGCCACTCAATGAAATTGGCGTGCAGCAGGTTTAAAACAAATAAAAGGAAGTTCTTCTTCACACAGCGCACAGTCAACCTGTGGAACTCCTTACCTGAGGAGGCTGTGAAGGCTAGGACTATAACAGGGTTTAAAAGAGAGCTGGATAAATTCATGGAGGCTAAGTCCATAAATGGCTATTAGCCGGGATGGGTAATGAATGGTGTCCCTAGCCTCTGTCTGTCAGAGGGGGGTGATGGATGGCAGGAGAGAGATCGCTCGATCATACCTGTTAGGTTCACTCACTCCGGGGCACCTGGCATTGGCCACTGTCGGTAGACAGGATGCTGGGCTAGATGGACCTTTGGTCTGACCCAGTATGGCCGTTCTTATGTTCTTATGTTCTTATGTATATTTGAAAATTAATTATTTTAATTAACATAGATATCTCTGAGCTACTGGTACAGTATTGGTGACCGTCCTGATGAAAAGTTGTATCATTCGTGTCAATTGAAATTAGAAATAAGGCATTCTTTAGTCAAAGACAAGTTATTGGGCTCAATACAGGAGTAAGTGGGTGACCTGTGTTCTACAGGAGATCAGATGAAATGATCTAAATTACTCCTTCTGGTTTAACATTTATGCATTTGTGAAAAAAGGTATGGGAGCAGAACGTTGTATTTTCTACCTTGTTTTTAATAGTGATTTAAAATCTGAAGGTTTTTTTTGTATAAAGATGTATCATTTATTTATATGATGGCAGGCTCTTCCATTGCATATTCATGCAATTGGTGCTACATATGTTAATTTCCAGGAAAATATGCTTCATCAGCATGAGTATGCTCAGTGGAGAAATTTAATTTAAGACAGTTTTCATATACATTTTATTCTCATTGAGGAAGAAGAACGTTTCCAGAGTATGGGAATAAACGTAAAAAATCCAAAACCTGCACATTTGGGTGGAAACTGGGTATTATCATAGGCCTGATCTAAGCTTAAAAAGTTATTCAAACTTAGCAGCTCCTGGGGTCCTGGAACACTGCTGTTCTGGGGGCCCCCAGGACACTGCTGCTCTGATGGCCACAGGGACCGCCCGAGTGGCTGGCCGTGGGGCGGCTCAAACACAGTCCGGGGTGGCTAGTCACGGGGTGTCCTTGCAGCTGACCTTGGGGCCAGATGCTCTGGCAGCCCTGGGGTCAACCACACCAGCCACTGCAGCTGCGAACATCACAGAGGTAGCAAGCAGTCACAGAATCCAGGACTTTCCACAACCTCCATGACAGAATCACAGCCTTAGTGATCATGAAGACTTAACGCATGCCTAGATGCTCTGACATCCAATGATTGTCTCCGAAACAACTGTGAGGTTAAAAAAAAATTAGCACCATTCTCCAAGACCAGGTGAGATGTGAGAGATGGATGGAGAAGGGAACAACCCTTTTTAAAACACCTGTGTTAAAAAAAGCAGTCCTGAAAACTAATAAACCACAATAGATATATCTAACAGTAGGAAATATTTTAAAGTATCCTTCAGCATAAAAGACTCCATTTATGATTTTGCTTCTCATCCTCCAAATATATCCCTTTGAGTTGGACTTCTTCAGCAGCATTCTCAGAAGATAATGAGATAATAAATTAATAGTTTGATGTCTGTCTGGCTAACAGCCACTAGCAGCATTGAGGATGAAGGAAATGAGAGAAATCCTTTATGATATCAGTAACTGGACAGAGGATCAGCGATCGAAGGGTCCACAACTCCCCTGAAGAAGAGGAAATAAGGAGGGGGATATCACGAAATTTGAATTATATTATGCAAAATACCTCTTTTAGATGAGAACCCTATGCATCTCATTGATATCTAAGGTTGGTCTGTTAAATTTAGCTGTAGAGTATATAATCAAATTGACGGGCAGCTAGTCTGGACTGAAATAAAATAAGCAATCTACATTGTAGACCTGTGGATAGAAGGGACTTGTCAGTTTTATAGACTTACAAACAATTTAGCTATCAACAGTGTCGCTATGTATTTCATACATCCGCCTCTCTCATCTCCTTTTTTCTGGGTAATCCCCTCTTCCACTTGGCATTTATTAAAACAGAAGCAGCTGTTTTCTCTCTCAACAGTATGTTTTACTACTGACAGCCTGTGTGTCCACTGTCTGTCCTCCTTCTTTAAACAGACAACTTTATGTCACTCAGCATAAGTGGCTTGGCATGTATTAGGGGATAAGGAGGGGAAATCTGCCAGTGAGGACTGATGTGGACTGAGTTGTTGTTTTGCCTCATGTCATAACGGGATGCTTAGGGATAGAGGCATTGCCTGAAGAAATTAGCTTGACATTTCCTAAATGTTTCACACTTTCAGTATAGACATCTCCCACCGGTACAGCTGGGTTGTGGGCCATCATACCTAGTGATCAGAACAGACGGCAGAAGCCAGGAGGTAAGCCAGGCCAGGATACCAAGAGATCAGAATCCAAGACAGTGCCAAAGGGCAGCCCAAGAGTCAGGTGCCAAGAACTGATCTTCGAGTTCAAGTGACTGTTAACAGGTTATTGTGTGGTGGGTTGGACCATACTGGTGCCTAAGAGGTATGGGGGTTTGAGACTCACATCTATGCTGTGTGCTGTCACCCTACTGGAATCCTCTTCTACAGATCTGACTATACTTAATCCCTTCCTTCCATTGCGAGAATTAAGGCTAATCTTTCCCTCTAGTCATTTTTTCCATAAGCCTTTGTTTTCTCACTCATCGCTATTTAAATCTGTAGCTGATTATGTGCTGACTCCTCTACAGGTCAATCTGAGCTCCACTGGATGTCCTCTGACTATATGCAAACCCACAAGCTTTTCAAATCAGATATAAACAGGAATAAATGACAGCGAATTTGAAAGGAGAAATCAAGTTCTGGAAAGCATTTCTGTGGCAACGAAGGTCTGTCTGTTTATAATTTGCTCTAACAGTTCTACTAGCTATATTATTTTATATCTACAACCAAGTGGCACTCAAACTTGATAAATCCTTTCCTATATTTGAAAACACTTTCAGATTTATCCTCAGAGGTCAGAGTCTGAGGCCATGTCTACACTAGCACTTATGTTGGCAAAACCTTTGTCACTCAGAGGTGTGAAAAAAACACACAGCCTGGACAACATAAGTATTGCTGGCATAAGCGCTCCTGTGCGTAGTGCTATGTCAGTGGGAGATGGTCTCCCATCGACATAGCTAATGCTGCTCATTGAGCTGATTTTATTATATATATCAGAGAGCTCTCTCCTGTCACTTGATACCAGGCAGCTCTGTGTTTTTGGGGAACCAGGGCGCAGTATCCAGCCTGCCTGTCTCATGAAAGACACTCCCCGCTCAGTCTCTGTTTGAACCAAAGCTGATCAGAGAAAAGGTCTGCAGAGAACAATGAAGGGTGTTGGGAGACACGCCTGGACCCCTCCTGACAAGGTGACAAGAATAAGACATCTTGATTAGCATAAGGAATGGATAACTGAGACCACTCCCCATGCCTCATCTGCATAAAAGATGGACAGGAATTAGCATGAAGAATGAAGAAAAGAGAACCACACTAAACTCTGGGACCTAAAAAGCAGAGATGCACTGCATTCTGGGAATCCCTGCTCCAAATGCTAATGAACCTATGCCTGTACACACCCAGCTCAGCAATTATCAGACCAATTCTAGTAATAGATCTTTAATTGATATCCAGAATACTGAAGCAACCTGGTTACATTGTGAGCTCCCTGAAGAAAACACCTTCCATAGCCAATAGTGATCAGCTCCTATTGTCTATCCTAAAGAAAACTCTTGAATCCCCAGTTTACTCCTAAACAAATCTTTGTTCTCCCTTGAACCTTTGTATTTTCTCTATAAAACCCCCTCCCTGTGCCCAAGTCAGTGTTCTGATGCTAAGACCCAAACTCTGCACCAGTTCCACTCCATCATCACCTAACTGATCATGCTGGGGGCTCTGCCAGTCTCCTACCTTCAGGACCCTTAGCGGCTACCATCACCTGGGAACCCCGACTAATTCATGCTGCAGGAGTGGTGAGATCCCCTTTTTTCTCTCTCTCTCTTTTTCTCTGCTTTCCTTCCTGTCTCAGGAATTACCCTTTAATAATGGATGCTATGCTGGTTTAGGCTCTCTTTGTATGGTTATCATTATTATGCAATAAATAACCCCTTATGGTGAAGTTGGTTGTTTCTCTCTCACTCTCTGAATGTTACTCATTTGTGTCTGTAGCTTCCCCCCATTTACTCCTCAGCAACGCTTCTTTTATCTCAGCTAAAAGATCCCTGTGGTGCCCAAAGATACTGTGGGGTTTGCTCATCGAGTTGGTTACTGTGAAAGTGGGATAGGGACGTGTTCAACTTGGGGCACATAAGGGGGGGGGGGGCAGCTGAGAGTGCTGCTCAACTCAGCCAATTGAGACCAGGAGCACATAAGGGGATCAGCTTGAGAGTGCTGTTTAACCCAGCTCACTGAGCACAGGGACACATAAGGGGATCAGCTGGAAAGTGCTGATTGACCCAGTCTGCTCAGACTTGCTCTGTTAGTGTGTGTGTGTGCATGTTCATCTAGTTCTAGGGCTGGAGGACCCCAGTCCCGGGGAACCTAGCAGGATAGCTCCACTGGGAGGGAACTTGCAGAAGAAAGGAGTAGAGCTCCATATGAACACAAGTGACATAAGCAGCACATTAATAGAATTACAGAACTACACCCCCCCCCCGAAGAGTTACCCGAATAAATGAGCATACCCCAAAGTAACGGGCACACTTGGTAACACAGTGGAACGTGGCTACACAAGCGCCCTGCCGTGTAAGCTTGTAGAGTGTAGACATGGCTTTCCACTAACTGCGGCACAAACTCACTAACACACATGGAAACTAGGTCTAGGAAAGTATGCTTTAAATGACAGCATATGACCAGATGAACTCAGGGCTACATTCTGACATATAATTGCTTGACTTTTCCTAAGCTAAGGTTCAGACTGCCCCTGGAATTTTTAGAGGGAATATTTCCACTGATACTGCCATTGCCAGTTTTTCATGTCATTGTGTGGAGTGCCAGGGAGTGGCATCTCCTGTCATGACAGTGCTGTAAAACTACAATCACAGCAACCTAAACAAATCAGTTTAAAGACCAAATGAAAGTCACATCCCTTCACATTTCCCTTTTTGTCTCTTAGAAGAAGACCAACATTTAAGCAATGAAGAATTAATGAGTTGAAGTATTTTATTGACATGGGACAGCTGAACATAGCTACTATTCAGTTCTACTAAACAACCTGTTAGTCCAATATGTTCATCACTAGCCACATGTGGCTAATAGGCTTTTGAACTGTGGCTAATGGATGTGGGGTTTTTTTAGAATGTGGCTAATAAGAAAAATTCAAAACCACAAGTGTCGTTAGCAGTGTGGTTAGCATTGAATTTCTATTGGACACTGCTGTATTAGGACACATTCTACTTCGTTTACTTGATTGACAGCTATTTATTAAGTACTGCTCAATATGACTACCATTGGTAGAATCTGCATTTCATGTTGGTCACTCAAAAACTGAGGCACTGAAAAAATCAAATTTAGAACATTTTGGCTTGAAAGTTTACAAACAGCTCTGGTCTCAAGCATTTAATTCACAGTTGAGTTAATATTACAATGTGAACATCATCAATTTGATCTGTATTTAACTTTTAATATACTTTTATGGTAAATTTTTGTATTAAAGAGATTAAATAATTTAATGTCCACATTTTCAAATGGACCTCAACATAAGTGCAGGTTTTTCTGCATTGTCCCTTGTGAGCACAAATGACAGAAAATTATGTAGAAAAAATGTTTGCACTGAGGTGGAGTGTGAAAATGGGGAGGCTGTGAAAGAAAATTCTATCATTCGTGGAAAAGAGCAAATGATACAAAACTTCATCCACCCAACTGGAGACTGTGTTTAGGAAATATAGATCTATAAGATAATTATGTTGTATGCACTGAACACAACACTGGTGATCGGTATAAAGAGAAGTTGAAATTATGATTCTATTATAGGGACCCAGCTGATTATAAGAAGAAGAAAAGAATGACATCTCATGATGGAATAGTCGAGGGCATAAAACAGCTCCTATCCTACTAAAAAATTTGATATCACTCTAAGCATCATCCACAAATCACATTGTTTAGCTACATTTTCCAGACTCTACTATGAATGCTTGAAGGAATGTGATGTGAATCAAAATTTGAAGAATGGAGGTGTGTGAAGGTCAGAATACTAAATGTGGTAGTGACTGAAGTATGTGGAGTTTGTTAATAGAATATCTGAGAGTGTGCATATATACTAACCCACATATGAGAAGTCATTTATCATTTTTCTGTTTAGATTATGAATTAAATAAAGTAACATTCATCTTCAGGAGAAGATTTTCTTTCAGAGAATTCTCCCCCCCCCCCCAATATAAAGTCTAGTTTAAAGATATTTGCAACATATATAAGGTAAAAACTGCAATGCTAAATCACATACAACATCTTTATGAATAGCATCCAGATTTCCAGCACTGGGGAAAGCTTCATGGGAGACTTGAGTCACCATAATTGTGATCTTTCTGTGATCATTTGAGTAACCAAACTTAAAGTTTATTATTATCAGGCAAAGGCCATGATGACATAATTCACATTGAGGAAATGATTGGCAGAGGAATGGCAGAAGGCTTAGGTGTTTTTATTTATTTAATAACATATTTTTTTAAAAAATCTGAACCATTTTACAATGAAGCTTCAAAAATTAGATCAGGACCTGAACTTTCCCAGAGTTTAGGAGGAAAGCTTTGGAAATTATTTTGGGCCTCTACTTGGGTGTATTCATTCCTATTCACTGACTAAGTTTTGAATAGGAATGTAAAAGAAAGACTCTTCTCGCATTTATTGGCGCAATTTTGTTTGTACTCTTCTATTGCCCAGCTATCATTATCCATGTAAAAGAAGTTAATGAAAATTACTGTGGAAAGTGAGTAAAGCTAATTAGAAACTGGCTCTTGATGAGCCAGTCATTCTGAAATGAGTTGTTTTCCACTGGGCGTATGAAGTCCTTAATGAAAGTTTTTCTCTTAAAAATGCTTATCCTGTACGAATTAGTAGCTTTTCATTCACTGTGTTTATGTTAGTTCTTTGCTCATGGCAGAGGTGACCAATATATCAACACTGCACCTACTAGTTGTAACTTTGCATATACTTTTGTTCTCTAGAAGTGGAGCTCACACTTTGGAACTCATTTTATTTGACACCAGACTTAAGTTTTAAGTCAGGAGTCCAGGCGTGATACCTTACACTATAGCAACCAATCTTCTTACTTTAATTATTTAGCTCTCCGGTTAGTTTCTCCTCTCTTTTACTATGGAGTAAAAAATGTTACTCCTCCACAAAATATCCCACAACATATGCATTTACAAACAAAGTAAAACAGAACTTTGGAAGAATGTGTTACTAGGAAAAGTCCATTTTAAAAACTTCAAAGGCAGTTTCAATCCTATTTCATATAAACTGTCGACACTCACAGCTATATTATTGCTTTCCCCGAACACAGATTCATTCTTCAGCACTTCTGCTTTCTGTCATCAACATTCCAGGAAGGAAGCCTCCGGCTGATAGCTTCATGCATGCACACACACACACTGGTACACAGAAATTGATATATAGCCTTAAGTGTCTGAATAAAGGCTTATTACAAAGCCAACATGTGAGGGTCTCTTAAGTGTCACTCCCCTCAAGCAAGTAAGGCGAGAAACTTTTCATGATGCTGGAAAGTAATTACATTTGAAAGGAAAACTATATCCTATTTATTTAAAACAAGATTTGATCTGGCTAAATACAGGACTAAAGAACTGAGAAAACGTCACTTAAAAAAGAGAAGGCAGTTGTGAGGGCTTGGACAAAGCAGATGTAAATAAAAAGTGTGCAAGTGCAGATTATGCAAACAATGTTTTAAGTTAAGTATAACAGAAAACCCCACTCCCATCAAATAAGAACATGAAGAAACTATGGCAATTATAAAAATGCACTATATGTATCTGATGCCAGTGAAAGACTAATAGCTCACTTACAACAGTGAAATCTGATAACTTATTAATAAATAATAAGTGTTATTAAAATCCTCAGTTATTTTATCAGACAAAAGAAAAAGATATTTTCACATTGTATACACTTCATCTTAGGGCCAGAATTTCCCTACACATGTATATATTGCTATTATAAACACTGGTGATATTTCAGCCGCTGCAAAGTAGTATATAAAGAATACTGTATGCAAATCTATCAAACTGAGTATTTTTATGAAAGGCTTGATCCAAATCCCATTGGCCATTATGGATCTCGATTTATATAACAAAAAGAGACAATTTAATACTGTATATGTTGGGTGAAATCCTGGCTCCATTGAAGTTAATGGCAAAACTCTGATTTGAATGGGGCAAGGATTTAATCTTTATAATAGGTCTGTCACATTACTGAAATAATTTGGGACCATATAGATCATTGGGGTACCAAATATTATGTAAAGGGGGTCAAATAAGGTTTCTGTGACCAGATTATGGTCTGCTGATTATGTTTAATCTATATGTATTTATGTACTTTTTTGAAGTCAAAGTTATGGACGGGGCTATGTGGTACCTGTGTTTCAAACTTAGGCTTGGCTTCTGGGCAAAATCTCAGACAAGCTATTGTTAACTTGGCTGATGGGCCGTTAAGGGTCATCAGCTGCACAATGAACTCTGCAGATGCATGTCCACACCCCAGCTTCTCCAGGAATGCGATCTGACTGGTCAGAAACTGGATTGTGGAGAGTCGGGTAATTGGACCATGTGGCTATGGACCTCCATTTTGCAACTGGACTCTGCATAAGAAGGAGGAGGGTCTTGGCACAGAAGAGAGAGTCTATAAAACCGGGAAGAAGCGTCCTCCATTTTGTCTTCTACCTCCAGCCTTCAGCCTGCCTTGTTTCCAGCTTTGGATGAAACTTTGCTACACAGGGGAACTCTGGACAAAGGTGCTGACCCATCCCTGAAGGGGCTGCTTTCCAAAAACTTTGATTCAAACCTGCAGTTTATTCTACCTTTGCTGTAAGCCTGAACCAAGAGATGTGCCATTACTGCATGTAATTGATTTCTTTTAACCATTCTTAACCCTCACCTATACCTTTTTCCTTGTATAATAAACCTTTAGATTTTAGATTCTGAAGGATTGGCAACAGCGTGATTTGTGGGAAGATCTGATTTGTATATTGACCTGGGTCTGGGGTCTGATTCTTTGGAATTGGGGAGAACTGTTTTCTTTATTTGGGGTACTGGTTTTCATAACCATTGGTCCCCAGGACAGGTGGCTGCTGGTGGTGATACTGGGAAGCTGGAGTGTCTAAGGGAATTGCTTGTGTGACTTGTGGTTAGCCAGTGGGGCGAAACCAAAGTCTTTTCTGTTTGGCTAGTTTGGTTTACCTTAGTGTGGAAAACCCCCAGCTTTGGGCTGTAGTTGCCCCTTTGGAAGCAATCTGTCCTGATCTGACACTCACAGTTGGGTCCCACCAGGAACAGCACCGTCACAGGGTCATATCATATTTTGAGGCCGCCACTAACGTGCACAAAAAGGGCTTTAAAATACATGTTTATTAACTCCTGGGGGCATCACAGTGTTTTAGAAGCCATTCAAAGACCAAATCAGGAAACATATGTTTGTAACTGCGGTTACTGGGAGGATCTGCAGGTCCCAATGCAGTGTTTAGACCATGACCACCAGCCAACAGCTGACCTAAATGACTGGAGAAGGAAACCAATGAAACTCTAGTTCACAAAGGGCTCTGCCCATGAAGCTTCTGATTGCCAGGGTGACTAGATAAGAAGTGTGAAAAATTGGGACGTCAGGAATTGGAAAGTAATATGTGCTAATATAGGACAAGGCTCCAAATATCAGGACTGTCCCTGTAAAATGGGAACATCTGGTCAGTCTACGAATTGCGGGAGACATCAAGCCCCACTGATTGGCTGGGAAGCTCCACTTAAACCAGTAAGAGGCACGGGAAGTTATGCAGGCAACTAAAGGAATCTCTGGCTGGCTGTCACTGTGGATGCTGCTTGATTTCTGGGTCCTGGCTCCCAGTCTGTTCCTATCCTCTTTATCCCAGACCTCCATCTGTTCCCAATTCCTTGTTCCTGCCTCGATACCTCCTACTCTCTAGCCCTGACCCTATCTCTGGTTCTGATCCTTGGCTTTGCTCCTTTTTCTGACCTTGGCTCCAGTTTCTGGCTCCAGACTCTAACCTTTAGGCCTGGCTTACAGTTATGGAATAATACAGTAGCCAAATACAGAACCAACGTAAGGACATAAGTTTTCAAAACTGTGTCGGATCATTGGTTCACTAAAGCTGGTACCCTGACTATAACAGGGCAATACTTGCCGTGGCCAATATCCGATATGTCAGAGAAAGACAAAACAAATCAAAACCAAATCCCAATGATGCATTTAGCCAAATAAGCAATGCTCCAAGATGGGATAGGGATATTCCTTCTTTACCCTATAGTGATAATTCTGTTCCAATATAATATAATAAAATGTTGTTCAGGACAATATGATAGAAATCATGATTGATTCTAAGTGCACCAATTTCAGACAATTTAGCAGATTGTGAGGTAATGCCTATAGCAGAAAGCTGAGGGAATATTTCAGAACACAAGTAACTTTTTTCAAAGAAGCAACGTTTTTACAGCTACTGTCTGAAACAGCTGTGACTGTTAAATAAAATTTAATTTACAAACAACCTAAATCAGAATTAGAAGAATAGTGAGTGCATTACATTTGCCACACTATTCACTTGAATATTTAAACAAATTATTTTCAGCAGGCTTTCTATGAGTATTTATTTTACTGGGTTTTACTAGTACTAATGCTTACAGAAAATGAATTTCAAGATTACTTGTTGAAATATTCAAAGCTAATTTTAAAATTGCTTTCTGAGAGCATTATATCAGCAAACTAATAAAACTAATGCACATCAGTTCAGGGAAAAGAGACAATTTGCCTTACATACTCAATCACAAAGCAACTCAAATTTCAAATTCTGAATAGAAAGGCAGAGGTGTTTTTTAATTATTTTAATTGTGTGCAATTAGTTTAGACAATAAATACATTTAAGAAAGTCATGAGATGTTGATGGACATTTCACAAACAGAAAAGAAGTGTAATTTGTTTCATAGTTATGTATTTACACAGTATTTACTCGGGTCTATTATGGACCAACATGAGGCAGTACTTTTTCCAATTCTTTGTCTAAAAATCATGATTAGAAAGACCAGGACTACAAACTGCTCTCATTTCCTAGGGTAGAAGAAATACATGTGAAATATTGCCTGACGACATCATTTTTTCCCTAGTACATAGAAAGATGTTTATCAATCAGAACTGAGAAAAATAGCTATGTTAATTTAAAATCCAATAGAAAATAGAAAATGCAGTAAGACTAGATTATACAAAGAACTCAGAAAAAGTGCAAGCAATGGCAAAGAATATACCGAAAATGAAATTGTAATTTAGTTACTGTATGTTGCTACCATTCTACCATTTCTTCCAAACTGTCAGTATCCATTTCTGCTTCAATTCATTCATTATTGCATCTTTCTTTCTTTCTGCCTGTAATAATTTACCACGAAAAGCAAACTTTGGTTGCATTTACCCCTGACAATGAGAATTGAATGAACCTGATCTTCATAGATATTAGGCAAGCTTAATATCCCCATATCACCTAAAGTTATAGTGTGAACCACATCTACATTTAAACAGTTGGCCCACACACTCACTCATACATCTTGCTCTAAATGAATTAAATTGTTGTAAAACTACATAAAGTAGTGTGTTCTCATACACTTTAACCTAATTCTACCCTTATTTCTCTTTGAAACTATAATGTCACATTAAGTTAAAATCACCTTCCGCTCCAAGTAAATGCTTTGTAACCTACAATGTAGTTTAAAAAGTTGTTTCACAGTATACATTTCCATTTATCTGTGCAACTACTCTGCCCAAATGATTTTATGTCCATGATTTCTTCTTTCATCTAATTTCATTAGAGGTTAATGATTAAGGATTTTATTTTATTTTTGGTCAGTTAGGGAAGTTTTTTTCCCTTAGGTTGTAGTGTGCTATAACTTTCTTTCTGAGTCCCCCTCCCCACCAACATGCTATAAAAACTCCACAACCCAGGTGTGCTACCACAACTGTTTTTCTGCATATAAAGGCCAGGGCAGTTTTGGGGGTAGGGGTGGGAGTTAATCTAATGCTGGTCATGCTTGGAGGACCCCCTAAAATCTGCTCATGGCCCCCCAGGGAACCCTTGAATCCTGGTTGAGAACCACTGAGTTATATTATAGGCTAAATCCATGTCTTGAAATATCAGCAACAGTCTTATCTATAATGAAGGCAGTCCTCCTGAATACACGCAGAGCCCTGCAATACCCCAAAAAGAGAGCAGATCATCCAGTGCTATCCCCCCAAGGTTTCTTCGCAAGTAAGTATGAGGCCATTACAGAATGAATCTTCATGGTTCTGGAATTACATCAGAACAGCTTTTCTTTTGAGCATCAGATGTTGATCAAGCTGAAAGAATCCGCATCAACACTTGGTTCTCATTCACTAGCACCAGGAGGTTACTGTCCAATGAAACCTGTGCATCTGTATCATTTCTAAAACTGAACTATGCCCAAGAAAATCTGAGGTATTGCTAAAGTTTCTTCAATATCATGTTTTCAGAGTCTTCTCTAAAACCATACAAATAAGGTTGGAGACTAGCCTGGTGAATGGTGGGAATGTCAATGTCAAAGGATAGTTGTTTGAGCAAAGATCTGACAGCCACTTTCTTAAGAGAAGCTAACATTGTGTGTTTTGAAAGGAGGAACTGATCATCTCTTCCAATAATAGAGATATTTTCTATATTTTAGCAATCACACTACATTTTCCTCTCAAACAGCCATCAGTATTTACCATTGTTCACCTCCCAGCCACTTATCTTCCTATGCATCTATACCATCCTCCCTACAGAATTTTTGAGTTGACCTGTGCCACCTGCTGCCAACCTCCAAGGCCAACTATGTGAAGAATGCATTACAGGGAATTTAATTCAGAGAGAGAGAGAGAAAGAAATTTCAGAGGACATTCTTAATCAGATTATGGCACACTTCAGAACATTATTTATACAAATGCTCTCTGGAAGTATCATTTAATATGCTGTTTTAAGTGCAAGCGAATTTTAGATTATTCTAAGACTTTTGTTCACATCTAACATTGAGAACTTTCTTATTTTTTCCAACTATGATTTAGGGCTTCTCAGTTTCCCCTTCTCTCATGAGATCCTTCCATTCTGATTAATAACTCCTCTGGTACCACAATGAATCTTTCCCTCATCAGTCCTAATTTACACTATTTTTATTGTTTTCTGTCATGCATGTTAAGTTAGCTTGGAAACTCCCCTGCCGGTTTGTGACCTTGGTCAAGAAGACAGTCTGTTAGTAAATAATCAAGTGCTTTTACCAGCTGAAATCTGAAAATGCAACCCCATGATTGCACGCAGAGAAGAGGGGGCAGGAAGAAAGACAGGAAACAAAAGTCAGAGACAAAATGAGTGAGATAATATCATTTATTGGACCAACATCTGCTGGTGAAAGAAACTTCAGAGCTTACTCAGAACTCTTCAGGTCTGTAGGAAACAAAATGGTAATTTGGGATTTACCTTTGAATAACATTCGCTAATGAACTATTCCAAACACATTAGAAGCCTGAGGGAATCCTTTCCCTGTCTCAATGGTTTAGATGTTGTTAGTTAACACTTTTCATTTGTTATAATCACAATGGTATTCAAAATATGAGTTTTGTGACTGCTAACAAGGGAGACAAAGTGGGTGAGGTAATATCTTTTATTGGACCAACTTCTGTTGGTAAGAGAGACAAGTTTTCCAGACACACAGAGCTCTTCTTTACCTCACCCACCTTGTCCCTCTAATGTCCTGGGACCAACAGCTACAACTATACTGCTACAAGGAAGTTAAGTAAACCCTCAAGTCCCACTACTGGGTAGTGCCTAGCAATTTCATGCAAAGCAAAAAATGTATATTTAACCAAAGTCTTTTTAAAGCATCGTTTCATAAACCTACTTTTCTATTGCATTGAACTTCACCATTGGTACAAAAAATGTTTTGGTTTTATGTGTATATTAACTAGCAAAGGGCAAAATTTACAAGACTCAAAGGTTGGTTTGGGTCAACAACCTACCCAAAGTAGGATGCTTTTCCAAATGTGATACAATATTACAGATACATATCAGAGCTCATAGACTACATGTATTATATGCTTAACCAATAGACTCAAATTCAAACAGCATTAGTATAAAGAGGAAGCAACAACATGATGAGCAAGCACAAGTATGATCTATATTGAGTGCTGTGGTAGTCAGCTCCATCCTGCTGCCAGCAAATTTTTTAAAAAAATGGTTTTCAACCAGCAAGGCATTGGTTCTTTAATGCCTAGTGAAGTATTTGAAAAGCATCTGCTTACTCCAGTCATGGCAGGTGAACAAAATGAACCCCTTTTATATGCAAAGGTGGATTATTAACATACCTCCCAGCAAGGTACAGAAGGAAAATAAACTTCTCCAGGTTCACTCATTCATTACAAACATTTGTGTTTTTATGTTCTTTTCACTGCTGTCCCTTGAATACCTCAATTACTCTTGCTTGCCCTTGCGAACAAGTGGTATGAATTTTAATCAGCTCAAATGTAATTAGAGCTTTAAAAAAGTACTTGCTGTTGAATCTCTTTTTATTAAGGGAACAACTCATACCTACACTGGGTGAAACTCCTGCTTTTGCAGAATGTGGATGCCATTGCTATGGACTGAAGCAAACATTTTTATTTTTATTTCAACCTCTGCTGACTTTCCTCTGCATTCCTTTCCCCTAGGTATGCCTGTGCTTCAGTTCTGAGAATAATTAGCAACACCCACTGGTGATAGGAGGGTTGCAACAACCTAACAGCGATATCTTGCCAACGCCAGCTGTGCTTCAGTATTTATTTATTAAGATCACAATATTTACACAGGATGAACTTGCTGAGATGGCGTAAGGCTGAATACAGTTGCAGCAGTTGAGTTTCAGCTTGATTTTTAAAAGGAAATAAAACCCATGCTGGGTAACAGTTATCTTTCAGAAGACAAAAGGCAAACCTCTCATTCCACCTTCAAATTATGCTTTTTCTGAGTATTATGTTTATAATCACTGCAAGTGGGAGGGGGCTGTTGCAGACATGTATTATAGTGCCCATGTGATGAAATTAGCTTGTCCAATAGATTCAGTGGGTGAGACTAGAGATGTCAGAAATGCAGGAGAATGACACAGCAATGAGATAGGAAGGCAGACTTCCCATTTGCAGTGTCTGATAACTGTATTAAGGCCAAAGCTGTGACTGAGCAATCTAGAAACTGGCTTGTAAATCCTAGTACACTTGAATTACTATATCATCTCCTTACCTGTCTTGTCAAGGTTTGCCACTATGGAGTTAAGCAAATGTTTCCTGATAGACAAGGTGGGTGAGGTGACATACTTTATTGGATCAATTTCTGTTGATGAGAGAGACTAGCTTTTGAGCTTACACAGAGTTCTTCTTCAGGCCAGGAAAGGTAATCAATGTCACAGCTAAGTACAAGGTGGGACACAGTGTTTAGCATAAGTATTTAACACATATATCAAGAGACAATTCAAGGTGAGGTGGCCTGTTAATACCTCTCCAGTCATAGCCAGCAGGGAGGGGGAAAAAGCTGGGGCAGGGGTTAAGTGGGTTGCAGATTGTTGTAATAAGCCATAAATTCAGTGTCTCTATTCAGTCCATGAATTTTAGTGCCTTGCAAAGTTATGAATTTAGGATCTCAGGCTCATCGTTTGAAGGTGTTATGCAGGATTCCTTTGAGGACAAGGACTGAGAAGTCAGATATAGAGTGATTGCTTGGTGCAAACTGCTCACCCAAGGGAAATGTGGTGTTTGTCTTTCATCATTTTTCTGTGTGAGTTCATTTGATAGCATTGCAATTATCTTGCTTCACCCACATAGTTGTTATTGGGACATTTAGTACACTGGATGAAGTACACTACTTATTGTGATAGGCATGTGACAGGGTTGGGACTCACTCCTGCTGCACCTCCTGCCGGTCAGTCCAGGAATTTGCACCCTTCACTGGTGGTGTCCCATCCACCTCTCACCCTCCATTGGTATCTGGACCTGCATTGTTCCCTGCTCAGCCGCATCCACTTCAGGACACTGTGCTCCAGCAGTGCCCCCTAGTCCACGCTTTGCCACCCCCCAGAACAGGGTGGGAACAACAGTCCTTTGCCTGTCACCTGCCTCAGAGGCTGGACTACAACCCCAAAGTTTAGCCCTTCAACTCAAGGGCCAGTTGCAGTTCATCTCAGCCACACTTCCACATGCAGGTGAGGTATAAGGTGAAAGGGGAGGACCCAGGCCCACCTGCTACTCTGGGTCCTGACCCAGGGACCCTCTAGCAACAGCCTCTCTGCCTTCCTTCTCTCCCCTTGTCTGACTATGTTCCCTGGGCCATTTCCCCTTTGGCCCCTTGCACCGTTTCAGCCTTTCTAAGCAGGGGCCCACAGCCTGGCAGGTAGTAGGCTGGAGCGCTCCTCCACTCTCCACAAGCCTGCCTGGAGCTGCGCTGTTCTAGATACTAATCCTTGCTTCAGGAGTCAGTCCTTCTCCCTTGCTAGTCAGGGAGAGACTGCCTGCTGCTCTGCTAGGCAGCCTTTATATAGGGCCTAGCCTAGCCCTGATTGACTGGCTATAATCTTGGCCCTGATTGGCTTTCAGTAGGCCCGTTCCTGATTAGCTGCCAGCCTGTGCAGCCACTCTGGCCTACTCTAGCCCACTCTGTCATAGAGGTGGTGCAGCCTCCCCACCACAAGGACCCATAGATCTTCAAAGGTCTGTGTGACCAAAAGAACCTTTGTATTCACACCCTTACACACTATTGTAATAATCTTTGTACAAAATATGCCTTGTAAGCTACCATTTGAAAACTAATAACTCACTGGTCAATAATATCAAGGTGAAAGATATGTAGCAACATTTTATGTAAAATTATGAACTCCCCCTGTATGATTTATTAGCACATGTGCAAAACCACACAGCCCTGTCAAAGCAGAAGTTATTAATAGGGCCCTACCAAATATACAGCCATGAAAAATGTGTCACAGACTGTAAAATCTTGTCTCCCCTGTGAAATCTGGCTATTGTAGAGGGGTTGCAATATGGCCATCCGTATTTCTGAACTGCCTTCAGAGCTGGGAGACTGGAAAGCAGCAGCTGCTGGCCAGGCATTTAGCTCTGAAGACAGGGCTCCTACCGGTGGCAAAGCAGAAGTGAGGGTGGCATGCAGTATTCTCTCTAATATTTTATGTCCATGTGCGGAATTAATGTTCTAATGTGCACCAATATGGAGGTGATATGTGATACATCACCTTCATATTGGTGCACATAACATAATTCATGTGGTAGGGGTCGGGCTGAGGAGTTTGGTGCATAGGAGGGGGCTCAGGGCTGGGTCAGAGGGTTGAGGTGTGGGCTCAGGCATGGGGTCAGGGATGAGAGGTTTGGGGTGCAGGCTACCCCAGGGCTGTGGTGGGGAGAAAGGACTCCTCCCCCTTCCCCAGCCATCTCTTGCCACAGTAGCTTGGGGCTGGGGGAAGCACCTCTCCCATGGGCCAAGCTGAGGGAGGGGCTCCTCCCCTGGCCGAGGTAGGTCCATGCTGGGGTTCGGCTGAGGGAGGGATGCCCCTCCCCGCCCCTGCAGGCCTGTTGCACTGGAGTCACTGGAGAGAGGTACTTTTCCCCACTGCAGCCCTGAGATCCTGCACAGGGTTTACTAGGCAGCTGCATGGCTGCGCAGCTGCATAGTTTAGAGGGAACTTAGGTGGTACGGTATTGAGGGTCATCACTTTTGGTGCAGTCAGGTCTGGCCCTAGGGGTGGGCAACCGGCCTCAGTGCCATAGTCAGGTGGGTGCTGTGATCACTCCCCCGCCACACACACACACACAGCCAGCCAGCCCAAGGACTGGAACCAGGAAGAGGTAGGGGTGCCTGGGACAGGAGCTCCCACCATGTGTTGGGCACCAGCTGCTAGTCCCAGCCAGGCTGGGAAGGGATGGGACTTCCTCTTCCCAGTGGCAGGAAGCTCCATGGCTACTGGCTGGGATCCCAGCTCTGAAGGCAGTGACACTGTTAGAAGCAGCACAGAAGTGAGGATGGCATGGTATGATATTGCCACCCTTACTTCTGCACTGCTGATAGCAGTGCTGCCATCAGAGTTGAGCTCCCAACCAACAGCCACCACTCTCCGGCTGCCAAGGTGAAAATAGTGTCACCACCGGAAGCAGCACAGAAGTAAGGGTGACGTGGTATGGTATTGCCATTTCTAACTTTCTCCCTTATACTTGAGTTGACTTAAAATCCCATCTTCTTTTGTTAATAAACTTGTTTTATTTTTATCTAAATCACTCCAGTGCTGTGTTTAAACTGAACTGTTTGGTAACTCCAGTTAAAGTAGCAAACTGTTGAACTGTGACTCCTTGCAGGATCAACAGATCTTAATATCTGAACTCTCCAAGAGAGGGCCGAACATGGCAGACTCAATGTTTTGGGGAAAAATTGGGACTGGGAGCATGTTGGGGTCACCCTGCAGGTAGAAACCAAGGCTGGTGGAAGCCAGTATGTGACTGGTGAGTTGCTGACAGGCTGCTGGAGTAGGTCTGGCTGCAGCTATATGCAGACACTCAGGTGTTGATCGTCATAACAGTGGGCAGTGGGTGCAATGAGACAATCACTATGTTCTGGAATGAACTTGCCGAGAAAAACGATAAAAGACAAGAACCCCCTATCACCTGTGGGGAACACTTTTCAAACAGAGCGATCACTCTGTATTTGACCTTTCAGTCTTCATCCTCAAAGGAAACCTGTACACCTTCAAAAGACAAGCCTGGGAACTTAAAATTAATAACTTTGCTAGACACTGAAAATCATGGACTGAATAGAGACCCTGGATTTGTGGCTCATTACCACAATCTATAACACACTTAACCCACAACCCCCACTTTTATTTTTCCTCCTTTCTATGACTGGAGAGGTGCTAATGGGCCACTTCACCTTGAATGGTCCCTTGAAATGTGTTAATTTATGCTAAACAATCTGTTCCACTTTATATTTAGCTGTGACACTCTTTGAGTCTGCATTTCCCAGACCTGAAGAAGAGCTTTGTATAAGTTTGAAAGTTTGTCTCTCTCACCAACAGAAGTTAGTCCAATACAAGATATTACCTCACATGCCTTATCTCTCTAATATACTGGTTACAGACCAACATGGCTACAACAATGCTACATACAATAAAATGTCCTGATGCACATCTATTCAGCAAGTCAGTAGCTTTCTAAATCACCTGGAAAGAGTGCCTAGGCAATCTCAAGATTATGCCTGCCTCAGTAAGAATTCTATATAGCATAGGCACCAACTCCGTGGGCACCCACAGGGAAAAATTGGAGGGTGGGCAATTCAGCAGCTCCCCACCCCACCCCAGCTCACCTCTGCTCTGCCTCCACCTCCTCCCGTGAGTGCACCACTGACTCCTTCTCTCCCCTCCCTCCCAGTGCTTGTGCCCAAAACAACTGTTTTGTGTGGCAAGCCTGGGAGGGAAAGGGTGTGGGGGGGAAACACAGCATGCTCAGGGGAGAAGGTAGAGCCGGAGTGGGGTTTAGGGAGGGGTGAAGTTGGGGTGAAGGCAGGAGGGGGTGTGAGCACCCTCTGGCACTGACAAAAGTTGGAATCTGTGCTATATAGGATCAATTGAGTAGGTCTGTAACCCGAGGATTAGATTCTACCTTTAAGGGACCACTGTGAGTAAGGTACATTTTACAGGGATGTTAATCAGAGGATGCATCAAATGGCATTGTTGTACCCCTAGTTACAAACACTCACAACATACAAACCCTGTGTATCCAGCCAGTGACCAGGAGGATAGGTCTGCCTGACTACTCCTCTCTTCCAACTTGTTCCTGTGGATGGAGGAGTTAGCACTGAGGAGCAACCCTTCAGGGCCTAGATTCATATTTCAGGAATCCCCTAGGAAGCCCCTAGGGCCTAGAGTCAAGGCACAATCTTGTCTTAAACCTTCCCATAGGTAATACAGAAATCCTCCTACATGAAAATTGAGGCCAATGCACTCTTTACTTGCAAAATTTCAAACACAGAGAGAACATAGTTCATCTTCAAGTGACTACTTCAAATGCATATTTAAAGTTACTTTGGATATATTCTTTTTCCAAAGTGGGCAGCTTCACTGACTTTAATCAGCATTAAGTGATTAGCATTCTTGAAGATGAACGTGAGAAACATTCTTTAAAATGGTTCACCTGCCCGCCTGTGCTGTGCTGACAATGATGTTAGTGCTTATGAGCCTTGTTAAACACTGAGAAGAGAGAGACATTACCATAGATTCAGTTGCCATTCGATTTCTTTTAGTTAGTAACCTTATACATTTCAGTTTAATGGCTATTTCACAGACAATATTGTGTACATACTCTCTTTCTCTGTCTCTCTCTCTGCATTAAGTAAACATTAAGTTTGTGATTTTTATTGAGGCACTGTCAGGAGATTCAGAGTTAAGTCTCCAGACAAACTGGCAGGTGGCTGGTTGGCTCAGGGCACAGATGCCCTGGGATATAGTGTCTTTCACAGCTAGATTCTGATTACAAAATCTGGCCCACGTTGTTAGCCAAAAGCAGTTATATTTAGACCTTGGTTTTTTTTGTATATATGAAATGAGTTGGTCTTAGATCATTTCTTTATGTTCTACTGTCAACATCACAACAAATATCTCCAGTGAATATCATTAAAATAGTAGATTGTTAGCAGCCTCAATATAAAAGCTAAATATTGGGCTGGATCACTAAATTCCCTCCCCCACCTCCTGCTGGTCAGGCACACAGGTGGGTACAGTATGGAAGCTGGGATATTCTTTTATTTAGTGAGAGAATGTGTTATGATTGTTGTTGAGGGCCCCATGCACTTTGTAGAGAGAGGGTGTCTTTATCAATTAAATTAATTATATTTTATTTCAGTGATGTGGGATGTGATATACCGGTGATTTGCATTAAAACTTTTTAAAGAGGCAAATTTGGTGAGGTTATATTTTTTACTGGGCTTCTGTGTGTGAGAGAAAAGCTTTTGAATTTAAACAGAGTTTGTCTTCCAGGTCTGGGAAATGTATTCAGAGTGTCATAGCTAAATACAAGTAGTTAATATATGTTTCAAGGGACCATTGAGGGTGAAGTGGCCTGTTAACACAGGAGAGAAGGGGGTGGGAGGGAAAGCAATGGGAGTGGTGTTATTGGGTTATAGATTATTGAAATAAACCATAAATCCAGTGTCTCTAATCAGTCCATGATTTTCAGTGTCTAGCCAAGTTATGCATTTAAGCTCCCAGACTCGTCCTTTGAAGGTGTTGTCCAGGTTTTCTTTGAGGATGAGGACTGAGAGGTCAGATATGGAGTGGTTGCTCTGTGAAAAGGGTTCACCCATGTGTGATATGGTGGTTTTGTCTTTTATCATTTTTCTTTCTGAGTTCATTCAAGGGTGTCGCGATTGTTTCATTTCACCCACATTATTATTGGGGCATGTAGTGCACTGGGTGAAGTACACTGCATGTTGCGAAAGGCATATATGTAGGACTCATGGACCTTCAAAAGTGTGTTGTGGAGGGTATTGATCACTGTAACAGTGGAGATATGTCCACAGATTTTGCATCTGTTGTTCTGGCAGTGGGCAAAACAAGACAACCACTATGCTCATAAATAAGTGAGCTATCCACTATGGGCAGCAGTGTACAAATCATCACAATGAAATAATTCTTCCAAAAAGAGAAATGGGAGAATTCAAGTGGAAAGCAAACATTTAAAAATGTGAAATGATAATACATGATGTGACCATTCAGGAACCTGCATCCCAGTACATCATGCTCACTATGGTATTTCCACACATTCATTACTTCACATCATTTTAAAACTGTATTTCTTCAAACATGGCAAACCATCCATTCCTCATTCAGGACTAAATGGAATGTATTCAGTCTTCAGTTGTTGTTGTTGTTGTTTTAAAGCTTCTTGTGACCTGTGTACAAATAAACATCTGGGCAATTTCTTTTAACATTTATGGTGGATTATCTATTAATGTAAATATTTATAATTCTATAGGATATACTTAATGCATACTGTGTTGCGTACATATAATTTACTTATTTCATTTAAATGACTCTTCATCTATGTTCTGGCATAAACGCAGCAGCACCCAGTACTACAAGTTGTTACTTATGTGTATCTTAGGTTCAGAAAAAACAAGGTATGGTATTATATTAATTGTTAATTATTAACTAATTATTAATTAGTTTACTCCTGAAACATGGACATTTCAGAATGTTGTGAATAACTGAAAAGGAGAGAGATAATGGAAACCATTACACAACCTTAATTGTACAGTGGTTGCTGTCACTTCTGTAATAGTGCTCCTATCAACTGACAGAGAATTAAAAAATAGTAAACTGTAAACAAGAAGGTTCGCAGCAAGGAGTTCTGAGACATGTAAAATGAGTGGCTTAATGTCAAAGAATGCTGAAATGTTTGGCTAGCCTTAGTCAATGTTGTCCAGTAGGATGTATGTATTTTCAGGTTGTTATAATGTTGGTAATATAAACTATATTTTTTAAATATCACACAAAATATTTCTCTACTTAGTTGCATGTTTGTTTTTACACAATTCTCTCATGCTCTATGATCTTCTAGATCTTAATAAGGAAGTTTTAGGAGTTAAAAGACCTCTATAGAAGTTATTTTAGAAGCCTAGAAAATTTAAGAAATAATTCAATCTTGGCTATTGAATTGTATAGATTTATTTAAACATTCTATAGAGAGAATAATCAGTCATTCCCTGTAATTCTACAGGAGTTTTTCTAAGGAGAGAAATACATGGGAAAACCAAGTAATCTTTATGGACCTAGCACTAGTTGCTCTGCATACTGTGTTCCTGATTATAGCTGTGATTCCTAGTTCTGTGGATGCCCCAGGTTTTCTCTTTAAAGAAGTCATATTTCATGGCTCCAATATCACAGTCATGCATGGATATCTAGTGACATCATTTCTAGATCTGTGGGGTTTTTTTTCCTACTGTCAGGCAGTGGAGAACACCAATATGTCATATTTATTAGGATATGATTAAGCGCACTATATTTCAAAGTCACAAATCAGCTTTCACTGCATCTTAACATATAGAATTGCAAATGAATGACAGTTTACTGTAAGAGAAAGAAGAGCTGGATGCAATGGGGTTTTCCGTTTCAATGAACTCCGTGAATAGAGATTGACTTGAAAATCAGAAGGGACAGCTTGAGAGCTAAATGATATGGAATGTGTTTTCTTTTATCTTTTCCCCTCAAAGTCTGATGGACAGTTCTTATTCCAGAAAAGAAGGAAGAGCATCATTCTCATGCTTACGCACTGAATAGGAAAAATTATTATTCTGAAAACAGTGATCAATATATTTTTTTAAAACAAGGTTGGAGCTAGAATCATGTGTGGAAACAAAATGCAGATAAAACCTATGGTCTTTCTGAGTAACTGACCAATTATTTTTCAGTCAAGTGGGAAGCCAAACTTCAAGCTTCCTGAGCATAGTGGGTTATTCCATTGACTCAGTGAGCATGAAACCACTGTGCTTTTTATTATTCTTGCAGTCTATATTAAATTAATGTACTCTGGAGGATTATGCTGTTCACATACATAAACTAAGAATGATTACAAAATAGATGGGCACAGTCTCATTTTGTCTGGAAAAAAAGATTTTGAAAATATCAGAAACAAACATAAATTGGATACCTTTTAAAAGTAATTATGCATTTCAGTGAGGCAGTTAATTTAAAACTTAATAAAGCAATAATTGTAGGATACATATTCATTAAAAAACCATTTAATGAGTATATTAAATACATGTAAATGTTGTCACATTAGTCATAAAAATTACACAAACAATACAAGTGTCTTTTTAATAATGATAATTAATAAAACACACATTTAAAACAACCTCTACACCAAATTGTAATATAAATAAGAGACCACCATCAATTAATTTGCTCCAATATAATTTATTATAGGATCAGAAATTAAATTTATTGTAATCAATCCACTGAAAATCTTGATTTATCAAAATTCTAATGCTGAATTCCTTTGATTCATTGAACAATGAGTTAATTAATGTGAAATAGTCACTTTTTTAACTTTAGAAACTCCATCATATTAAAAAGAAAATGTCTAGACTGGTAGGCCAGAAATTGGATGTACAGTATACATGGTAAGTGAATAAAAGTTAACTGCATGGTGCACAAAACTACAAAGGTATAAAACAGCGTACACTGTCTTGATCTAGCCTCCTAGTCCTGTGCGACTTTGAGTAAACCACTTCGTTTCTCATTATACCACTTCCCCATCTCTAAGATGCAGATAATATTTATGTGTATTACAGGTGTCTTATGAGAATAAATCCAGACATATATGAAAGGTTCTCAGATACTGCAAAGATGATTCATTCTCAATGAAGGACAGGTGTGTGGGTGGGTGTTGGGGGAGGCATTTCTTGATTATATGTTGTGAATTCAGAAATAATAATATACAACATCTATAATAATAATCTGCTTTTATATATCGTCTTCTGTCCAACAATCTCAAAATTATTTACAAACAAGTCTTCTTCTGTGAAGAAGGAAGTACTGATCCTATTTCACAGGGGATGAGTCACACAAGGGTAAGACCTGAATTTTCAAAAGTGGGCTCCTGTAATGGGCAGTACTCCCTACTAGGCAGTTCAGCTGCCAGACTTTTTAAGAGTTGAAAGGTTTTGATTATAGATACAAGGACCTGGGAGATACTGGGAAAGAGGAAGTGGTCTAGGAGTAAGAAGTGTTTGGGAGGAAATCCTATTACTCTTTCTCTATGGGCCCAGGGCCAGGAGCCTTGCAGAGAGGGCAGGGCAAAGCTCTCCTCTCACCCAACCAGCTGGGGATGAGCTGGAGAAGGGGGGCAACATAAATGATTCCTCCTTCCTTATAGCAGGGCAGATACCTGCAGCCCTTGAAGGGAATAAGAAGGCTCTTGCAGGGCCCCGATGAATAGACACCAGCAGGAGAACACTGCCAAACACTCTAAAGCTGAGGACTATGTAGGGCCAGCTGGGGATAAGCTAGGTAAGGCCCTACAACTGAGCTCCATTAGGAGATCTAGGGACTTTTGGTAATGAGATGGGTAATAATTACTTGAATTACCCAGCTCCAGGAAGAGGACTGGTGCTTCTGCCATAAGAAGACAGAGACTGAGAAGTAGCCTTAAAACAATAATTGCTTTAATTACCCAGCTCCAGAAGGAGATCTGGGATTTCTGCCATAAGGAGAGACATAAAGACTGAGTTAGCCTTGAGGAAACAAGGAACATAGCTTAGAGGGCAGGCTTCAAGGGAACTCTGAAACACCTTTTTTTATTTGGGACTTTTTGTTATGGATCTTTTGTATGACTTTTTCTAATAAAAAAAAGCTCCTACAAAGTTATTATTCAGTTAAGCATCAAGAGTGCCTGAAATGGTGTTATTGGTTCCTGAGAAGAAAAACGGAGGCAGGGAATACCCACACTATCCTACAAACTCAGCAATGGTTGCTATAGAGCAGGCACAGCTATGACAGTTCCTCAACTCTAGACTTGGTGCTGACTTTCAGTGGTGTTGAGCCCCAGTCAAAGTCAGAAGGGGCTCAGGATCTCAGACAATGATGCCCTATGTATTTGTTTTTTTTCTTTCTTCAGATTGTGTTTGAAAATTTGGCTTCAAATAACATGTCCAACAGTCAGATAACAAATTAGAGGTAGATCTGGGAACGAAATTAAGGTCTTTTGACACCCAGGCTTGTTCTTGTTCACAAGGCTAACTTTTCCTTTGGGACTGTACTGAGAAGGGAGCCGCATGTAACCAGGCTGTCTTCAGAATTCTCATCAGAGCAAATTGAAACATCACTAACAATGTATGGCCTGTAATCAGCACTCTTCTCCAGTTCTCTGTGGCCGCACCTGTAACCCTTTAGTTCTCAAAGATAATCATTAATGTTTCCAAGATTGTTTTGGCTAGTATCCTCAAGTGAATTTCATCTGGCCCTGCCTTCCTGAATATGTCCAACTTATCTAGATATTCTTTAACCTATTCTTTCCCTATTTGGGTTTGTCTTTCTTCCCCCTTGTTGCTAATATGTTAGGCATCTAGTCACAATTAACCTTTTTAATGAAGACTGACACATAACAGGCATTAAACATCTCAGCCTTCTTAATGTCATCCATTACTAAATCTCCTTCACAGCTAAGTAGTGAATTTAAACTTTCATTTTCTCTTGCTCCTAACATGTTTCTAGAATCAATTCCCATTATTTTTTATGTCCCCTATTAAGGTAACTCATTTTGTGCATTAACCTTTCTGATTTTTGTCCCTATATGTTGTTGTGCTATTCCTTTGTACTCATCCTTAGCAATTTGTCAATGTTTGCACATTTTGCAGGATACATTTGGGAATTTTTAAGTAATTAAAGAACTCCTCATAGATTCATGTTGCCTTCTTACTATTCTTCCTATCTTTCCTTCACAGCTTGATGTGGTGCCTTAAATATAATCTTTTAGAAACTGCCAGTTCTCCTGAACTCCTTATCCCCTTAGATTTTCTTTCCATGGCACCTACCTTATTAATTATTTTTTTTGTAAGTCCATTGTCCTTCTCTTGCTACTTGCACTCCTTCCTGTCCTGTACACTTGCACTCCTTCCTGTCCTGTGCAAGAAAAGGAAGCCACTAATTCAATGTATGATTGTGGATGCTAAGTAAATATGTATCTTGGAATATGGGAGGTATGATGAAGTGGGAATTTTCTGTATTATTTTTGTGAATTACAGGCATGGCAGTGATTTACTTGACTTTGGATTGCTACCCAGCGGGAGCATAAGAGTTAAATCTGCTATTGGAGGCAGAGCAGGAGAATGTGTGTCCTGGAGTGAATGGGTTGTGAGCAGACTGGCTGAAAGAGACCCATATCTGTGGAGAATCCTAAAATACAATGGGAGCCTCAAGGACTGACCAATTAACACCTAATAACCGGAACCTCTGGCAGGCAGGGCAGGAGCACAGTGGACCAAAAGATGTCAGGTGGTTGTGTTAAGTAACTGGCCTATGGATAGACACATAGCCCCTCTTTTGTGGGACTGAAAGAGATGGTGGAGAGAGCCAAAAATAGATTCCACGGCAGCTTGGCTGGCATTGACTATGTCTTAACCTTTATTTATTTATAACCTAAGGATTTCCTGATGCTATGTTCCAGATGATTAATAAAGGCTACTGTTTTGAAAAGGCTGCTTGGTGTCACTGCAAATACTTGCTGCAGTGCACTGGTCCCTGAAGAGTGTAAAGTCTCTGACCAGGCTTCTATCTCAGTTGGACTCTCAACACAGAGCTCACAATGTGAAACAGAAGTGCTGGTGCCCATAAGCTTACTTTCAGGGGCATTGAGGCATAAGTCTGTATTCAGAGCAGGGTTTGAATAGTGGGGGAACATTATAGAACAATGAGGGATTGGGGACACATTGAACAATGAGGAAAATATGAAATGTTGAATAGCTGCTCATTTGCCTAGCACTATCCATTCTGTGCAATGTATGAGGCAGAGGGTTCTGTAGAAAAATGTGTGGTTATGTAATTAAAGACTGAAACATAATGCATATAATAGTAATAATAATAATAACTCCTACTTCTTATATAGAGTTTTCATCAGTAGATCTCAAATGCTTTACAAAGAAGGTTAGTATTATCTCCATTTTACAAATAAGGGAACTGAGGCACACAGGAGAGAAGGTAACTTGTCCAAGGTCACTCAGTAGGGTCTGTGGCAAACACAAGAAACTAGAACTCAGGTCTCTTAAGTCTCGGTCCAGCATTCTGTCTGGTAAACCACACTACGTGTTGTGCATAAGAGCCTGAACTAAGGTTCAATAGGCATTCTGGCAGTTCCTAATTTTTGAGTGCTTGACTTTGAAACTTTAATATATGATATAATTTTTTGAATGTATGAGATTGGATGATCCAAAATCCATACTATAACACAATTTAAAATATGCATATGAGATATCATTCACCTGCACATCAACCAATGTCATATATGCCATTATATGCCACCAATGTCCCTCTGCTATGTACATCGGCCAAACTGGACAGTCCCTACGAAAAAGGATAAATGGACACAAATCAGATATCAGGAATGGCAATATACAAAAACCTGTAGGAGAACACTTCAACCTGCCTGGACACACAATTACAGATTTAAAAGTCACCATACTGCAGCAAAAAAACTTCAAGTCCAGACTGCAAAGAGAAACTGCAGAGCTGCAATTCATTTGCAAATTTAACACACTCAATCTGGGACCGAACGAAGACCTTGAGTGGCTTGCTAATTACAAAAATAGCTTCTTCTCTCTCCGAGTTCACACCCCCTATTCAACTGCTAGAAGAATAACCCACCCTCCCTGATTTGAGATAACAAGCTGGTTCAGTCTAATTGGACTAACCTTGTTACCTCCTACCTGGTTCTTGCCTACTTTTCTATACCTGCCCCTGGACACTTCCACTGCTTGCATCCGACGAAGTGGGTACTAGCCCATGAAAGCTTATGCTCCAATACTTTATGTCACGTTACTGAAATAATTTGGGACCCTATAAATCATTGCTGCAACCAGAGTCCTATAGTGGCACCAAATCTTATGTACAGGGGGTCATAATGGGTGCCTACAACCAGGTTATGAATGGCTGATTATGAATATGCCAGTGATATGTGTGTATCAATTTTGTAGTTAGAGCTATAATATTGGCTCTGGACTGTCTGTCTTTCCAAATATTGTGCTCTGCTGGGGAAGAAGATTCCTGAATACTGGGCATCAGCTTGGCTTGGGCTGCCTGATGGCCCATTAAGGGACTATCAGCAACACAGTGAACTCTGGGAGCTTGGAATGCTCCAATCCAGACAAAAAGTCTACAAGAGAAAGCCTGGGCATAATGACTGCTGCCTGCAAATATGAGTCATGCATGGTCATGTGATCTGCCCATGTGGCTCCAGAACTCCATGGGGCTGGAATTTTCACAGCAGGAAGGGAAAAAACTATAAAGGAAGCTGCTACAGCTCTCCATTTTTCGTCTTTACCTTCAGCATGCAGCCTGTCTTGCTTCCAGCTCTGAATGGACTTTGTTACACAGGTGAACTCTGAACTAAGGTGCTGACCCATCCCCCAAATGGGATGCATTCTAAGACTTTGATTTGAACCTGCAGTTTATTCTACCTTTGCTGCAAGCCTAAACCAAGAGATGTGCCATTACTGCATGTAATTGATTTCTTTTAACCATTCTTAACCCTCACCTATACCTTTTTCCTTGTATAATAAACCTTTAGATTTTAGATTCTAAAGGATTGGCAACAGCGTGATTTGTGGTAAGATCTGATTTGTATATTGACCTGGGTCTGGGGCCTGATTCCTTGGAATTGGGGAGAACCGTTTTCTTTATTTGGGGGATTGGTTTTCATAACCACTGATCCCCAGGACAGGTGGCTGGTGGTGGTGATACTGGGAAGCTGGAGTGTCTAAGGGAATTGCTTGTGTGACCTGTGGTTAGCCAGTGGGGTGAAACCAAAGTCTTTTCTGTTTGGCTGGTTTGGTTTGCCTTAGTGTGGAAAAACCCCAGCTTGGGGCTGTAGTTGCCCCTTTGGAAGCAATCTGTCCTGATCTGACACTCACAGTTGGATCCCACCAGGAACAGCACCGTCACACTTTAGTTAGTCTTTAAGGTGCCACAGGACTCTTGTTACCTACAGAAAACATAGTTCAGAGGCAGTTTGAACTTGAGGAAGAAGCTGTGTGTGGCTTTCAATAAAGTTTAACTTCTAATGTAATTTCTCATTACATTTCTGAGTTTTGGGGAAGCTGGCAATTTTATACAAAGCCAATATACTGGAGAGACTTAGATGCCCAAACATCTTTGATGATCTGGCCCTAACTCCCAAATAGTAAATACTTTTGAGGATCTGGGTCTTAGCCAATACATTTGCATTTGTCTTCTTTGATCTGTAACACTGTGATGTTATTACCTGTACTCAATAGCTATAACTGAAACCCATGCATTACAAAATTAAGTAGAACAAGTAAATTAAATTTTGGGGATCTTTGTAGTATTAGTTACTTACTTCCATGAACTTGATTAGGAGCTGCACATGCATATATGTGAGTAAAATATACCATTGTTGTGACTTGCTCAAAACATTGTATAAATTCTTGAAAAAAGAATGGCCATCTAATTAGTATACAGTTCTAGGTTTCAAATGTTAGTTTGCTCCTTCACCCTTCTCTGGCTCAGTTTTTGATCTTCCTCTAATCTCCATGCTTTCACTCAGAAATGGCTGAACTCCAGCTATTTCTAAAAATATATTACATAAACACACACACACACACACACACACATATATATATTGTGACAGATCGCTTTCTCACCCCTCTTCAGAAACAGGCAGGAAACTCTTCTTTGGCTCCAACAGTGCTCTTTATTTCACAGTGCAAGGCCCCACACCAATGTACACAGCTTTATACAGTTCAGCTCTTCAGCTTACAGCTCTACTCACAGCTCTATAGCTCACAGCTCTATATAGCTCAGCTCTACATACAGCGCTACACAGCTCTTTCTCTCACTCCATACTACCACCCTGGGCTTCCTTCCTGGCAGGCCTATATCCCCCTGAGGAGGCTGCCAGGTGCAGCTCATCCAGCCTCAGCCTTCTGCAGCCCAGGTGGCTAATTAGGCTTTCTGCAAGGGAGGTTTGCAGAGGGCTTTTCTCCCTCTTAAAAGGGCGGCAGGCTGGGTCAAGCCCACCCTGCCACAATATAAAAAGTAACCTGCAACTGACAATATTCAAGATTTCTTGTATGCCTAGAACAAAGAGTACTTCTGCACGGGGGCTACTTAAAGGTCAGTTTTATAGTATCAGATAATGTTAGAACTAAGCAAATAAACAGAATGTTCTTGGGTGAAATGACTCAGAATATTTTAAAGCATACCGTATTGAACAAATCATACCAGTCTTCAACACATCATTATTTAAGCTGGTAATGACCTTCATCAAAAAGTGGATGAGTTAATTGCCTAAACTCTATTCTCTCACAAAGAAAAAGTATAGGCCATACCTACACTCATCTATTAAATTCTACTTTTGTTCACAGCTGTACAGCAATTCTTTAGACAACAGGGCTCTGCTAGCTTTAATGTGATTGCAATCTAACCTAACGTGCCCTGGAATAACACACATAGGCACTGATCCTGCGAACACTAACACATGATTAAGTTTACACAGTGCAAATAGTTCCATTCGCATCAATGAGACTACTAGGGGAACATAAAGTTAATCTTAGCAAAATTGAAGGCTTAGACTCTGTGTAAATTAAATAGGACAGAAGTACCTTACAAAGCCATTTATTAGCCCTTTATTAGAATGAAGAGTACTAAAACCTAGGAAATACAACTGTGGAGAATGGTAGAAATAGTTCCTGAAATAGTTTTTTTCAGTTATGTTTTAACCATATTTATGCCCTTGAAATACTGTGAAAATATTATTTTGATGTGATAACTTATGCAAAAATCACTATTTCTTAGTTTTGCTGTGGTTTTTTTTTCTAATGACCTCAATTTTTGCTTGAAAATGTAATGAAAAATGTCAAATTTTCAACAAAATGCAAAATGATCACACTTCAAGTATTTCAGCTTTCATTGTGAATGCTTTTACCACCTCTGAAAACGTAACATATTTAATCACCTTGGTTGTCAAAAATGGGTTTTCCATGGGTCTGTACTGTCATAATCAGTCTAAGCACTATATAAAATCAGCTTAAGCACTGATCCTTCAAAAACGTATACATATGTTTAATTTTACACACATAAGTTCCACATGGAAACACAATGTGAACATTTAAGCATGAGTGTAAGCCTTTACAAGACAGGAGCCTCAGACCCAGATCCTGCAAACACTTCTGCATATTAATTTAGCTTTAATGGAACTTCTCAAGTATTTAAAGTTAAGCATGACTGTAAGGTCTTTCATAGATTGAGAGTTTGGTGTTCACAAAAATTTGGAAGCAACTTTAAGTCTGTGCTCTAAAACCAAAATTCTCCCTAAGAAACCACACTGGATTTCCCTTTGGTGTGCTCTGATAATATCAATATTAAACATTTGAAGTATAGTTTATGAAAATGGAGCAACACAAAGGTTGTGTGACTAGTCTAGTGACTAGTGCAAGCAACAGTCATCCCAGATGTAAAATTAGGCAGAATAATGGATCCAGTACTCCTTCCAACTGATTTAGGGAAATGCAGATTCTGATCAAATTCCAGATATAAACTTGATGAATTTAGCCAATCTCTGCTTAAAACAGAATGTTCAAGAAAACCAAATGCTTCACCAGAGAGGCAAGGCATGTAAAACAAATTTCACCCATAAAGCAAATGCAGCAAACTTTCAGTTACCTGGGTATTATCAATATCATATAATCATAGAATATTAGGGTTGGAAAAGGCCTCAGGAGGTCATCTAGTCCAATCCCCTGCTAAAAGCAGTACCAACACCAACTAAATCATCCCAGCCAGGACTTTGTCAAGCCGGGCCTTAAAAACCTCTAAGGATGGAGATTCCACTACCTCTGGTGACCCATTCCAGTGCTTCACCACCCTCCTAGTGAAATAGTATTTTCTAATATCCAACCTAGACCTCCCCTCACTGCAACTTGAGACCATTGCTACTTGTTCTGTCATATGCCACCACTGAGAACAGTCTAGATCCATCCTCTTTGGAACCCCTCTTCAGGTAGTTGAAGGCTGCTATCAAATCTCCCTCCCCACCCACACTCTTCTCTTCTGCAGACTAAATAAACCCAGTTCCCTCAGCCTCTCCTTGTAAGTCATGTGTCTCAGCCTCCTAATAATTTTGTTGCCCTCCACTGGACTCTCTCCAATTTGTCCACATCCCTTCTGTAGTGAAGGGACAAAAACTGGATGCAGTACTCGAGGTGTGGCCGACCAGTGCCAAATAGAGGGGAATAATCACTTGCCTTGATCTGCTGGCAATGCTTCTACTAATAGAGTCCAATATGCTGTTGGTCTTTGTGGCAAAAAGGGAACACTGCTGACTCCTATCCAGCTTCTTGAAATCCAATAGTCTCTTTGGTTCTTGATACATTGGGGACATAGGGGTGAGAGTGGACCGCAAGATAGATACATGTTTTCAGTGTCAGATGGGTACTAAAAAGGCCAATGCAATCTTGAGCTTCAGGTGCAAAGGCATATGTTTTGAAGAAAAGAAGCAATAGCTTCTCTTTACATAGTTAAGGTTAAAGTAGACCTGCCTGGGATAATGACTGCATCACTGCTTCAAATATCTATGAGACCATGGAACACACTCAGATATCCACCCCAAACACACTACCAAGCTCATCCATTTCAAACTCACCCATAATTTTACATTCAATAAACCCTTTGCCCAAACCATGGGAACAGCCATGGCTACTAGGATGGCTCCCCAATATTCCATCCTCTTCATGGTCCACTTCAACAGAGTATTTCTAGATAAATGCATTATGAAAACAATGTTATACCTGAGATACTTCAATGATATTTTCATCCTCTGGACAGATGACCTAAACTCCCTCAATGATTTCCACCACAAATTCAGCAACACTCCCCATCAAACATCCTCTAGAATATTCTCACACTAACATCAACTTCCTGGTCACCATTATCAGCTTCAAAGACTGGAAAACTACAAACAACTATATACAAGAAGGCCACAGATCACCACACTTACCTTCACAGGTCCATAACCAATCTGAACACACCAAGAAATCTATCAGTGTGTCCAAATGTAGATACTACACAATATGCTTTGAAGAGACAGTTTGGGATATATCCCTTGACACTCTTAAAACCACCTTCACCAAACAAGGACATTCTTCCAAAGAAGTAGATGGCATCATGAAATGGACCACACAAATATTGCAAGAGAATCTTCTTCAATACAGAAAAAAAACCACCTCTTACCACACACCCCTAGTTATCGCCTACTACCCCACAGTAGAACCCCTAAGGTGGAGCAATAAACAGTTACAATCCATACTCAGTGGGGACCACATCCTGAAATAAACCTTTCCTGAACTCCCTCATCTGGCCTCCAAAACCCTCCACCACCACCCTCACCAAGTTCATCATCAGTAGCAAGCTTCCCATAGACCAGGACACACCAACTCAAAATGGCACCAGACTGCTATAACAACATCTACAAAACCTGTGGATATATCTCCCAGACAGAACACACCGTTCAAGATCCATGGCTCTTACAGAGGCAAATGGAGTACCTCATACGGTGCACTAAAAGCTCCAATAACAGCTATCTGGTTGAAACAAGACAATCATTACGGCCTTGAATGAACAACACACAGAGAAATAATAAAAGACAAAACTACCCTAGCATGTGTGGGACAGCACTTTTCACAAAATGGTCATTCCATTTCTCCTCTGAGTCCTCATTCTCAAAAGAAACCTGCACAACACCTTCAAAAGATGAGCCTGGGAGATTAAATTCATAATTATGCTAGACTACAAATTATGGACTTAATAAAGGGAATGGATTTATGATTTATTTTACAACAATCTGAAACCATCTATCTCTCCTTTGTCCTACAACTTCAGAGGTGTTAACTTCCCACTTCATTTAAAATGGTCTCTTGCAATATTAACTACTTATGGTAAACAATCTGCTCCATGTTGTATATAGCTGTGACACTGAGTACCTTTCCAAGACCAGAAACAGAGCTCAAAAGCCTGTCTCTTTTACTGATAGAAGTTGGTCCAATAAAAGATATTACCTCATCCATGTCATCTTTCTGGAATATTCTGGGAAATTCAGTGTACTACAGTGATATTATTCAGGGAAGAACAACAAAACAGAATAGTAGAGTGTATTGAATAAACTATGAGAAAAATAAAGGTTCTGCAACCATGTATGCCTTTATTTAACTTTTTGGCATGTGGGTAGTCCTAGTGAACTCAAAGGGGCTAATTGTGTGCATACATGTGTTTACTGTATCCAGCCCTACGAGGGCTCTGTTTATCTTGGCTAAAAATGACACTGCAGGGTGATAATAACAATCTGCAAATATTTGAAGCCTGTAACATCAAGGAGAAAGAGGAAGTTTTTGTGTGATTCGCAGGGGAGCTAATGGAATGAAACTAAACAAGAGAAATTTTAGTCCAGATACCAGTAAAAGCTTCTTCAAAGTGCGAGCTATTACATTGTGCAATAGCCTTCCTAGGAAGTGGTTAAAGCCCAATCACTTTTAAGATTAGACTGGACACAAAGAAAAAAGAAAACTGTCCTGAACAATCCTGCATTGGCAGGGAGCTGGACTGGATGACAACTGCTATAAATAGCTGTCATTGTGGAAGCAGATTCTATGACCACTCATCCCACTGACAAGAGCCACCAGCAGTAAAAAGTAATCATGCAGAAGAAAATTCTTATTCCAATAGCCCACCAGCCAGAGCTTCTTTCTCCAAATATTATGCCCTGTATGTGCAGCAGCAACTGGCAATTTTATTAGAAGATTCTATTAACAGATGTTCATCTTCAACTCACTTCCAGCAAGTCCCTCCCTGCACCAGCTTGAGCTTTTAGTAGCACATTCTGGGGCATAATTATACATAATTCTACCCACAGCACAAAGCAGGAAAGGGAATAAACAAAAGCACAAAGATGCAGCTAAATATGTCAGAAAAGTGTTTATTTCTGCATCACCTGATTCACCCCCAAACAGTAGTATATTAGATCTGTTCTGCAAAATATTATTAGCCCTGAACTAAAGGGTTAATTATCTGAGACTATGGCACATAGCTTAATTTAAATATTAGATACCTATTATGATGCTGTTAGCTACAGCTGTCTAGAAACAGATAAAAGATGATGGGTTGTTGCAACTAATACAGTGCACCTGCATTTAATTAGAGTCTGATCCTGGAATGTGTTCTGTACACAAACTTCCATTTATTTCAACTGGAGTTATGCAAGTGGAGGGCTGAATATCAGTTATATGAAAGATATCTGCCAGACTTTTTCCTGGAATGTTACTTGCCTTATTGCTTACAAAGTTCTTTGAGATCCTTGTATGAAAGGCAACTTTTAAACATTGTGAAATATTATCAGTGGTCCACCAATGGACTCTGCATTCAAATTACCATTTAAATATGAGTTGGGTGTCCTCATTAAAACCACTATCTATTGCTTAATAGTCAGAACTACAGTACTGCATTTCTGTAGATGCAGTCTTTAAAAAATATCCACACACAAATACTCTCAAAAATGCCAGTTTTAATGACCCACACTTTAAAATCAATGTTCCATTCATATTCAATACAAATTATTCCTGTAATACATAACATTTCTGATAAGCAAGACCTATAAATTGCCTGAAGGACAAGGAAAAAGTATATTTCTTTAATTCACCTCATCTGTCAAAAGCACAAAGATAATTTCTGACCAGAATGCTATAGAAGATGGTGCAAAACTATTCTGAAGGGCCTAGATTGAACTGTTAGTACATGTGGACAGATACTTTAGAGATAGAAGCACTAGCTCTGAAAATGTGATGTCTTAAATTTACCTTAACAGATCATATTTCTGACTAGTTATACACCAACATTTTGATTTCCCTGTTTAGAAACTCAAAGACTAAAAAAAGCAGCAAAAATAGGAAGGTCTGAGAACTTGAGACTACAAGATGGAACTTTTTAAAACTGGGAAAGAAACTTTCTCTTTGTCTATTGTTCTCTGGGCTCCAGGGACACAGAGCAGCAATGCTGTAACCAGCTCTAAGCCAGGTATGATTATAGATTATCAATTAATACCTCAGACCTACTTATCTGGAGCCTCAGATATATAAATAAAATTAGGAAATGTCTAAAAATACACAATTAGAATTATTTCTGATTGGCTTATGGACTCCTCTGTGCTAACCCCCGATGCTTTTGTTTGCTTGAAACCTTTAAGCTGAACCTCCAAGAAAGCTATTTTGTGTGCTTGATTTATGGAATTCCTCTTTTAAAATCTAGCAAAAGCCTACGTTGTAGTTGTATTTTTCTTACTTTTTGTTTTTAATATAATTTATCTTTTTTAAGAACGGGACTGGATTTTTGTTGTCGTAAAAGGTTTGTGCATGTTGTCTGATTAGCTGGTGGTAACAGCTAATTTCCTTTGTTTTCTCTATCAGCTCCTCCCCAGGGGGGTAGGGGTGGAGGGGGGTGAAAGAGCTTGAGGGTACCCCACAGGGAGGAATTCCCAAGTGCTCCTTTTTTGCATTTGGGTGGTGGCAGCGTTTACCAAGCAAGGTCAGAGAAAAACTATAACCTTGGGAGTGTAATACAAGCCTGAAGTGCAGAGTGATAGAGTGGGGATTCAGCCTTGACATCTTGAAATGGACAAGGTAGTTAAATATACCTCCCCATCCCATCCACGGTTAAGACCAGAACTGTTATAGATATAAACATCAGCAACCTTTGTATGGAATTAAGTGGTTAGACTTTAATGGACTGCTACAAAGTGGTCAGTATCAATAGCTCTGATGGATAGATATTCCAGACTTTCTATGACAACAATAGTGCATGGAATAAAATACATCCAATATTGAATAGTCCATTAACAACAGATGGAATTCCATGTATAGTTACGGGGGTGGGACCAGAGAAAGGCATATATGGCTTCAACAGAGGCAAGTGTTTTGTCAGAGCAAGATTAAGGAAATCGGGGGTGCTGCACAAATGCCCTTCCCAAAGCCTTCCTCTGCTAAGAGCGTGTAGCACACAAGAGCTTTTAATTGGACTGGTGAGGAGGGACACAAGCTCTTCTCTTTGGATAGACTCCCTGTCATTTCAAACTTTCCAGGCCACTGCTCTCTGTCTTCAGGCAGTCTGGAGTCTTTCCTGGAGAACTAACACTTCAATACACAGCCATCCAAACAGAGGGGGTGAAACCACTCCAGAAGAGCCAGGAGGAGTGACATCAGTGAGGGGTGCGGGTGTGCATGCATTTGGGCACAAACACACACACATACACACACACACACACACACACACACACACTGTCCATTCCTCCTTCACCTGCTGGGTTGATGTCATTGGAGTCTCCTGCCCGCAGCAATGGGTTTCAGAATCAATGACCCGTTAAGATGATTGAAACACATCATGACTCTCAGAGCTATTGTTACAAGCTGTCTGTAGACTCAGATAGACATTACGGTATCACTTACATTTGACTAGAGTTGTTTTTTTTTTAACTCAGATTCTGATGTCATCAAATGACTCCTAGAGGGGGTATCCTAGAGATACATTTACAGAGCCTGTGCCTTTATTAGAGATATATTTACAGAGCCTATGTCTTTATTTGGCCATGTACTTTGTTAGTACTGACCCAGAATTGATACAAATTGCACCAGGTATAATGAGACCAACAGACTGAACTATTTACATATTTTATTGCCAACCACAAGCAATAAAAAATATTGCCGCAGCACCTCCCCCCAAAAATCATGAGATTGACTTGAAATAATGAGGTTTTTTAAAAAAACAAATAATTTATTTTGTGTTATTTTTATTTGCCTTTTTATTTTCGGAGACTTTAAGGTTCACTTTCAGACACATTTTCACATTTTTTTCCACAACCATAAGGGCTAGAAACCTTTTTAAAGATAATACAGATTCTCACCTAATAGCATGATTACAGGAGTTGGGTCTTCAGGGAAAACATCAAATATAGTGCACTGCTTGCATCCGACGACGTGGGTATTAGCCCACGAAAGCTTATGCTTCAATACTTTAGTTAGTCTTTAAGGTGCCACAGGACTCTTTGTTACCTCTGCTATTCCAGACTAACACGGCTACCCCTCTGATTCATCAAATATAGTGAAACTCAAAATAAAATTGAGAATATTGGGAACACTGGAAACCACCACCACATTTACCAATAGCTAGTTACAATAGCACAAACATTAATGCAAAAAATGTAAATAAAACATGTTTTTGCACTACTGGTCCTTCTGCTTCTTCAGTGAGTCCTAAAAGAGATTTTGAAAGTTCTTCAGAAACACCTACTGGAAACTCACAAAGATGACTAAATCCTCCCAAAACTTGAATGAAAGAAGTGAGAAACTATTCAACTTATATATATATGTTTAAGAGTATTTTTACTCACATAATCTTTATTTAGCAGAAGACAAGAAACTGAAATGTTATTTTAGATGCACTAGAACATTGCATATTAAGTCATCCTAAATATGTCATTGAAATTCTCTTTAAAAAATATGGAGGTGTGTATGTGATTTTGTATATTGGATCAAAGGTATTAGTAGTGTGTATTATTTAAGAAAGGACTGCCTAGTAAAATGTATAAGCCCTTCTGAGTAGGAAGGCCATTGATGACCTCTGATCACAGAACAGAGCAGACATCCTTACTCATAGTAACAGCAAGTATCAAGTAAAGGTTTTTCACATAGTGAAAGAAGTTGTGTGAACTTTCAGCTTTCCATAAAATACTAACACACAACCTTGCATCAAACCACAACTATATCAGATAACGATACTGCATAGTTTCCATAGTAACTCAAGTATTTCAAATAAGGGGGAAAAGTAGACCAAGATATAATCCTCCCCCTTCAGACAAGCAGAAAACATATTAATACAAACATGCAACATGAACAAAATACTTCATGGTGAAAAGTTGTATTGGCACTTGTTTGGGAAGACCTGGATACTACATGAGTGTTAATTATGAGATCAGTCCAGATTCATAGCAATAAAAACTTAAAAGCATCTACCACACCATTATATATTCCCCCTGCATGTATCTAAGTTACGTTAGCAACTGGGGGAAAATAAAAACAAAGGGATATATTTTATGTACAAAGCACTGAAGACATATCAAATCCTTGGATATCTTCCTAAGGTCTGTAGCTTCATTGCTTGGAAACTGAAACATTTAGATGTATAGCGTTCATGTTACCAGTCCTCAAAAGGAGACAGATATTATTGACATGGATCCAAATTAATATTTTATTGTGGTCTTAAAAGAAAAGCTAATAAAGCCCAGCCAGCTTAGCCCATCCTTGAGGAGCTGTATATTTTTCTCATTGAGCAAAACTCCTATTTTCCACACTAGTCTAATACGTAAAAATGTTCCATTGTCTCTGCAAGTCTTCAGAGAATATGTTACATAAAGCACATCATTTCATACCTGAATATAGTCCAGGTGATTCACAGAGCAACTCTGGCCTGGCAATCCTAAACAATGAAAATGAATAATCTCATCTAGAGGATGGGGGGAGAGAAAAACTTTATAAACATTGAAGCTCATTGGCTATTGAAGTTTATTATAGGTGTAGATATATGTCATGATTGCTTTATCGGGCCATGTTTCTAATTTTCTTTCGAATGCTATTGAACAGTCACCATTTGTGTGTGAATGTGTGTGTATTTTGCTTGCTTCCAGACAGTAGTGACAATTTAAATGTTATATATAAGAAAAAAACAAATAATTATTTGGTCTGACAGTTAAGGTTGTATCAGTACACACCCCACGCAACCTAACTTTTGAAAGCATAAACGTTAGAAGCTAAGGAAAAAGTCTACAGCATTGCTTGCCACTTTCACATTGTTGCCAATGTTGTCAATATCACACTCCAACACTCCATTAAGGAATTCATTCTTATCTCCAACAGATACCAAATAGCACTATGGATCGCAACTTCATGAAACTTGAGCTTTGGGGGAGATACCCACAGGCAAGGACAGAGAGCTCCACACGCTGTCCTCCCCTCCTTCAGGGACTGCAGGGATGTGGTGCCGGCTGCTTCTCGGAGCGTTGTGGGGCCTGTGGCACCACAGGGGTGGCAATCCCGCAACCTGGATCCCAAGGGGTCATATCTGGCCCATGGTCCGTAGTTTGCCCACCCTGGCCTTATACTCTCTCATATCAACATTTCTGAGATTGCTGTTAAGGTTTTTCAGGGGACAGTGAGTCTCATGAAATTGAGGTGCATGTATATATCTTTTCAATATCTGTCGGAGATAGAAGTGAATGCCTTACTCAGTGTATTATTGTCAACATTGTAGGTAAAGTGTAAGTGACAAAAAATGAAGCAAACTTTCCCCTTAACTTCCTATGGTCATACTTTTCAGGATTTTGATAGGTGGGGTATGTCCCGATATAAACTAACTGACCAGACAAATGGAGATCTTGTTTGTGCTAAATTTCCAGGGGCTGTTTTTTTTCATACATGAGCAGTCTACCTTGGTGGGATTTGAATCAGACCACTGTACCACAAGAAGCTGGGCTCCCTAGAAGTGTCCTTCCTCACAAGACATAAGAATGTAAGAACTCTTTCTCCAAGAATGTAGGATGTTATTAGATAAACATGGCTGAACTTGGAAACACCTGTTCTAGGGATATGACAACATTCCTGCGATTATTCTGAAATCTAACAGACGTCTGGGGGGTGGAGAGGTGAGGAGGGAAGATTGAGTAAGCGGTTAATAAATCTCTAAAATAACACCTGCATATAGTGGGATTGCCAAAGACTGCCAGAAATGGAAATGTGAATTATTTTTCATCATCTCAAATCAAGAAGCATGTTCTAGGGAGAATACACCGTTTGGGAGAATTTGCTTTTATTCTGGAACAATGTTTCTTGTAAAATATGGCAAGTACTGGCATTCCAAGTACAGTAGTGCTCAGTTGAGAGTACCTGGGAGGCAAGGGGAAATATTTGAAAGAAAGCAAAAGTACCTGGAATTTTAGTGTGGCAACATGCTGAGGTAAGACTATATCTGGGCTATTTGTGAGCTTTAGTAAAGTTTCTACATGGGAAGAATCAGCTACAGTCCAAGGTATTGCTTTTTCTTTGTTATACAGTATACTGTCACAGTTACTAGGTGACCTGCACCTATGGTAATTCTTGGTCATATAAAGTGCACCCCACTCCCAGGACTCAAACATCTTGAGACCAGGGTGGAATAGTGTGATTCTCCCACTCTCACACTGGGCCCTGAGTTACAATCCCCTGGTACTGACCAGAAGTAACATAGGCACTGATCCCACAGTTTTTTCCTCTGGGGCAATGATAGTAGTCATCAGCGATCAAACAATATCCTTAAATCAAAGTATAATTCATTGAGAACAAAAATATTTCAGGGAAAAGATACCTAGAAAACAATAAGACACACTATACGCATGTTAAATTTATCGAGGCCATAACTACATTACTAAATTAGGTTGATGTACAGCCACCGCTGTAATTAGGCTGCTGTTACACGTCCACACAATGCTCCTTGTGTCATCAGAATGCATGCACACTAGCAGCTCTTGCATCAACACAGAGAGCAGTGCACTGTGGGTAGCGATCCCACTGTGCAACTCACTACCATCTGCTGCAAGGTGTTTTGGGAAGGGTTTGCAATGCCTTATGGGGGCAATTTCAGCAGTTTTCTCCATCTCATTATTCTATAGGCTTCCTGGTACATTTCAGGCTCTTTTCAACAGCCCCTGTAGCCTGCATGCCAGCCATCTGGGTCAGAAAGCATGGATCCTGGCCTCAGTACCGCGAGTGGTGATTGCTGTGTAGAAGCTGGCAATGCCAGACTGCTACCTATCAGTTGCAAATCAGTTTGGAGTCAAGAAATCCACCGTGGGAGTTGTGATGATGCAAGTGTGCTAAGCCATTAATCACCTCCTGCTACAAAGGACTGTGACTCCGGGCAATGTATGTGAAATAGTGGATGATTTTTGCAGCAATGGGATTCCTGAATTGCGGTGGGATGATAGATGGCATGATGTAACTCTTTTGTCCCCAGACCATGTTACAATGGAGTAGATAAACAGAAAAAGCTACTTTTCAGTGGTATTGAAAGCACTGGTGGATCACCAGGGTCATTTCACTGACATCAGTGTGAGCTGGTTAGGGAAGGTGCATGATGCACTCATCTTTAGGAATACTGGCCTGTATAGAAAGCTGCAAGCAGGGACATTTTTTTCCAGACCAGAGGCTTACCATTGTGGTAATGTCAAGAATCAGAGAGGTAGCCATGTTAGTCTGGAATTGCAGAAGTGACAAAGAGTCCTGTGGCACCTTAAAGACTAACGTATTGAAGCATAAGCTTTCGTGGGCTAATACCCACTTTGTCGGATGCCTGCAGTCCGACGAAGTGGGCATTGTGGTAATGTGAATAGTGATCCTGGGTGACCCAGCCTACTCCTTGCCCCCATGAGTTAAAACGCTTCAACAACAGACTCAGCAGAGGAAGAATGTTGAATCTGCTTTTGGCTGCTTAAATGGTTGCTGGTGCTCTCTCCTCAGGTGAGTACACTATCCCCATGTTCATGGCTGCCGGCTGTGCACTTCAGAACAGATATGAAGCAAAGGAGAGGCTGAAGGAACTGGGATTGTTTAGTCTGCAGAAGACAAAAATGAGGGGGATTTGATAGCTGCTTTCAACTACCTGAAAGGGGGTTTTAAAGAGGATGGATCTAGACTTTTCTCAGTGGTAGCAGATGACAGAACAAGGAGCAATGGTCTCAAGTTGCAATTGGGAAGTTTAGGTTGGATATTAGGAAAAACTTTTTCACTAGGAGGGTGGTGAAGCATTGGAATGGTTACCTAGGGAGGTGGTAGAATCACCTTCCTTAGAGGTTTTTTAAGTCAGGCTTGACAAAGCCCTGGCTGGGATGATTTGGTTGGGGATTGGTCCTGCTTTGAGCAGGGAATTGGACTAAATGACCTCCTGAGGTCTCTTCCAACCCTGATATTCTATGATTCTATGAAAGGAGGAGGAGTTTCCCCATGGGTGGAGTGTGGAAGCCAAACTGTCTGCTGATTTTGAGCAGCCAGGTACCTGGGGCTCAATGATGAACTATTCAGATCAAGGAGGACCACTTCTTTCTTCTCCTTATGTAGTTGAGCCACTCTGCCATTGTGTATGAGGAGACCGTCAAAGCCTTTAACTGATATCTCGTTCCTGAGGGTAACCGTGGCTGCAAGGGAGCGGCTCCTGCATGCGCATGGCTGTATATTGGGTCTCTATGCTACTAGTCTGTGCACTGCAATTGTGCCTGAAGAAGTAATTACTAAGTGGCATGGCAAAGAAACCATGCAGCCCTCCCAAGAAATCTTTGGCAGATTACCTTCAGTAAAGTTTCCTAGAGATCTCTATGGAGGATTCACGGGATATCTTCGTGTGCATAAAAAAACTGTCCGCAGGGTCCCCTCTGTCTAGTTGCACAGGGGAATGAGAAGCAGATAGCAACTTCCCCTCTATTGGTTATTCCACTTCCTTGTCTACCCTGATTATAAAAGCAGAACATGAGCAGATGTGTTTGGCGATATTGAAGCAAACTAAGAACTTACCAGAGGTTCCCTCCCCTGCATCAGGCTCACTAGTGCTGGACTGCTGGGAGTGGCTAGACTACTCTGGACTCAAAAAGAGCTCCTGGATTGCCACGCCACCTGATCCTCCATCTTCCTCTGCCTCCACTTCCTCGTCTAGCATCTCGTCCTCAGGGTTCACTCTGGTGGCCTCTAACTCCAGTCTGGACCCCCTCCAAAGTATCCATGTGGGCTCTTGATGGTAGAAGTGGAGTTGCTACTGAGGATGGCATGCAGCATCTTGTAGAAGCAGCATACCTGTGACTCCACACAAAAGTGTCCATTTTCTCCCTCGTCTTCTGGTACGCCTGCCTTAGCTCCTTTATATTATATGGCACCACTGCATGACCCTGTTATAGCCCTTATCCTTCAGGCCCTGGTCGATCTGTCCATAAATATAAAAGTTTCTGCAGCTGGATTGGAAGTGTGCCTGTACAGCCTTCTGCTCCCACCGACTCAAGAAATCCACCACCTCTTGTGTACTCTGGGAAGGAGCATGTTTACTGTGTGGAACTGACATGGTCAGCTAGGTAGAAGCTATGTTAGCTCTCCACATTGAGCAACTGGGGCTTTAAAATGTGACTGCAGGGCTGCGGAGTTCAAAATGGTGACCAGAGAGGTCACAGTAAGCATTGCGGGACCCCTTCTGGAGGCCACTAAGGACGACTCAGGTGTACACTGACACTGTGTCACTCCAACTATGTTGCCTTAAGCACTATGCCTCTCATTGAGGTGGTTCTATTAGGTTGGCATTGCAGGCGAGTCACAGCAAAGGGAGGAGGATTGTAGTGCGTACACCTTCATAGTTACATTGACTTAACTTTGTAGTGTAGACAAGCCCCAATGTCTAACCATCTTCCACCCTATTAGAACTAGTTTCTTATAGACTCTTCTACTGAGCCTCTCTTTGTCTGACTGTCATAATTCACTAAGAGAGCTCATTGGGCATCCCTGGGAGACTCACCCCATCTACCCTTCACAGGGATCCAGAAACTTCTTAACCGTTTATAGCCTTATTGATCTCTAGCCTCCCAGCCTGGGAAAATAAGGCTTGCAACCTAGTAGAGACCAGAGACACAATTCTTGAAGGTCACAGCTTGACTTATTGTCTTTCAATTGTGTGTTGGGCTGTCCTCATCTGGATCTATTGTGTGACTGTTCTATTTGCTTTTCCCACAGTCCCTATTAAGTGAAATCAAATAAATTCAGACAGGAAATTCTAATAGCCCTCCATACTGTACAGCAACTTTACCACTGACTAGGTCACTTGCAATATTAACACCATGATTACATATCGGTGTTCAGAAATTAACACATAGCAGCTCCATGACTGTCGCCATACACTATACGACTTCAAGTGTGCTTCAATTCATGTTGACATATGAAGCTGCTGGAGAAGCTTGGGAAGTAGTAGGGCCAGAAACACCATAATGATTTCCTTGCATCCATAGAGTCAGTGCCAGGATTTCCTGCTGACCTTTAGACTCTGCACAATTAAAGGATCAAACACCCTTAACTCTCTGTGCGGCTGATGTATTCTCCTCTCCTGAACAGAGAATACATCTAATTTTCCGTGTATACAACCTCTGTATAATTTGTGTCAGAGGACTGGTCAGACTTTACTAGGTACATAATGCACTTAAGAACATGAATTCTTGCTTCCACAATAAAAATCTTAGTACTGTACTGCTATGCAAAACCCCAATTGAGAATGTTCTGAAAACTCATGATTTTGTTGAAAATGAAAAACAAATTATCTGAGTTTTAGAAGAAAACAAAGACATTATACATGCAATATGTATACTTCCTAAAATGGAACTCATTGAATCATCCTTCCTTCTATCTATATTCAGACATTTTACATAAGTCATTTTTCTGTGCCTTAGAGTACTGTAGTTTGAAAAGCTGAATGTTTGAACAAGGTCAGTACTTTCAACTACTCAGATTTTCTCAGAGACATCCTGCAGGTGTCAGCCCCTTACAGTTTTTGCCCTGTGGCTGACAAAGGAATTGTTCCCCATAGATGTAAGAGGAGGCCTCAGAAAATGTATGTTTCTTGCCTCTATAATAGTATTGTACATTAAGCAATGCAACATAAAACCTGATGCTATGGTTGCATCTTATAAAAATATATTTTTTTAAAGTGCCATAGGGTTCTTCTTCAGGACTGGGAAAGGTACTCAGAGTGTCACAGCTAAAAATACAAGTTGGAACAGATTGTTAAGCATAAGGAGTTAACAACATGTTACCAGAAACTATTCAAAATGTAGTGCGCAATTAACACCTCTGCAATCATAGAACAAAGGAGAGCTAGTGGGTTGTAGATTGTTGTAATGAGACATAAAACCAGTGTATCCATTGAGTCCATAATTTTTGGTGTCTAGCAGAGATATGAATTTAAGCTTCCAGGCTTGTATTTTGAATGTGTTGTGCAGGTGTCCTTTGAGAATGAGGACTAAAAAGAGATCAAGTGATTGTTTTGTGAAAAGTTTTTGCCCACAGGTGATATGGCATTTTTGTCTTATATTATTTTTCTGTGTGAGTTCATTCAAGAGTGTAGTCATGGTCTAGTTTGATCCACATAGTTGTGGGCTTGTTCAATGTATTGGGTGAAGTACGCCACATGTTATGATAGGCTTGTGTAGGATTCACAGATCTTGAAAGGTGTGAAGTGGAGGTGTATTGATCATCACAGTAATGGAGACATGGCAGCAGGTTTTGGATCTGTTGTTCTGACAAGGTTTGGTGTCATTTTGACTTAGTTTATCCTGGTCTAAAAAACCTAAATCATAGTCACCAAACAAGGATATTTCATCAGAGAAGTAGATCATATCATGGAATGGGCCACCTAATTCTACAAGAGAACTTGCTTCAGTTCAAGAAGAAAAAAACAGACCACACCCAGGGTAAAATAATAATAATTTTAAAAATCCCATACTTGATGGGGACTATATGCTGAAAGTAATCTTTCCTAAACCCCTTCGTCTGGCCTTCAGACAACCTCCCAACCTCACCACCTCACCAAGCTTATCAGAAGCAAGTGCTCCACAGATCAGGACATACCAACTCAAAGTGGCACGTATCCTCTTATTACCCACCCTAGGCCTGAAGAAGAGCTCTGTGACACTTGAAAGCCTGTCTCTTTCATCTACAACAGTTGGTGCAATAAAAGATAGTACCTCACTTGCTTTGTCTCTCTCATATCCTAGGACCAACACAACTATGACAACACTGAAAGAAAAATAAAAAAGTGTGTGTGTGTTACTCCAATCATTATATTTGTAAGAGTCAGAGGTCCCTTCACTAGTATTCAAACACCATGGTGATGAGCATGATATAAATGAATTATGGACCTACAAATGGATTAGATTAGATGTAGATGAACACTGTAATATAAACATTTTTAGTAAATCAGTGGCCAAAATTTTCAAATGTAACTAGTGATTGGGTGGAGGCAGGGGCCCCTCTATTTTTAGGTATCAGGTTTAAGACTGGAAAGGAGCCCGGTTTTCAGAAAGTGCGGTTCACTTATTCTCTGAAAATCATGCCCCTCTGATGTCTCATATTATGTACCCCAAATCCCCAGTAACTTTTGAACCTTCACGTGTTCAAAGACAGTCTCCTTATCCCTGAAAAGATTCTAGAACATAAATAGCCTCTAAAGTAGGATACAAAAAGAAAGCCTGCCTGTTTTAAATTAAACTATTTAATGGGGAAGGGAGGAAATAAAGTTATTATCTGCCATATCACATGTAAATTTGTGCTATGCTATTATACTATGCTAATATAGTACCTTCTCTCACATGTGTATGCTTTATATATTTTTGAAGTATAGTAATATATGTACATTAAAGCTAACTGATTTTGTGATGGGGAAAGGCGTGGTTAAGTGGTTTGAGCACAGGGCTGGAAATTAGAAACATCTGAGTTTTACTTCTGACTCCTTCTAAGAAAAGACACTATAAGGCCCAACCTTGTACTGTTGAAATCAAGAAGAATGTTACAATTGACTCCAAAGAGATCAGATTCAGAGCCGTTAGACCAAAATTTTCAGAAGTGGCCACTTATTTTGAATGTCTCTCTTTTAGGATGTGCAACTGGAGATGCCTGATTTTCAGTGTCCCTGAGCACTCAGAATTCGAAGTGAAGTTGATGGGGCTCACCCCCATTGAAACTCTTGAAATGTACACCCAAAATTGAGACAACCCAAATTAAAGGTTTTGCTGCACGGTTTTACTCTCCTTCTCTGCCTCAGCTTGCACTAAACATGGGGATAATGATTAACCTGCCCACCTCACAGGGCTGTTTTGAAGATTAATATTTTTAAAACCTTCGGATTATGAAAACACACTTTTATCAATGTTACCAGTATTGTTATTAAAATAAAAATCATTGACTTATATAGAGCCCTCTGAAAGCACTACTAGGTATAGTGAAACTCGTGTGGTCAGCAATTGTTTATAGAGAAGATTACCTTTAAGGGCAAAAATCTAAATTCCTCCACTGTACATTATTCAGCTTCTCTAACAATGTACAAATTAGAGAAAGTTAGACAAAAAACTCAATTATAGTGTTGTCACACTAGGTCCATTATATTTTGGCCAAGAGCATCTTTTAACCATTGTGAAATTAAAAAAAACAACAATGAACACAGAACCCAAGTTCCTATTTTTTCATTCTTGGTAAGTAATTAAAAAATGTTTCTGATCAGAGAACAGGCCTTGACCAAAATCCTGGATCCAAATGCACCTCAAAGCTTATGGAAGATGGTGTTATTGAATCTGAACCTCCATCTGTGGTCTATTTGATTATAATGGGGCAAACCAAAATGTCATGTCTGAATATTGGAATAATAGAATCTCAGAGTTGGAAGGGACCTCAGGTGATCATCTAGTCCAACCCCCTCCTCAAAGTTGGACCAGTCCCTATTTTTTGCCCCATATTCCCAAATGGCCCCCTCAAGGATTGAACTCACAATGCTGGGTTTAGCAGGCCAATGCTCCCCCCCGCCATTCTAATTCCTAATTTTATAAATTGAGTTAATCTCTACTACCTTTAAACATCTTTGGTTGTTATGAAAGGCAAAGAGATGAGAAAATGCAAGGCAGCAAAGATTATCATAATGTCAAAGTACTGACCCTGAAAAGAAAACTACAGTGTCAGCAAGAAAGATTTCACAGCAACATCCTGCAGGCTTTGGAAATGGTAGTTACGGAGGGGGCAGCATCTGGACAGATACCAGAATACTACAGATGAAAGATAAGGTTACCTTAAAGCTCCTTTTATTCCTGAATCAAATATATTCTGACCAGAACCAGTGAGAGGTTAGAAGCACAGACGAATGGTGATGACTCGAGGACTCAGCAGTCAACTGCTATTTTGGAGGGGGACAGTATCTTTGTGTGTTTGTAGAGCACATCCAAAATGAGACACCAGTACTGGATGAGGTCTCTGAATGCTGCCGTCATCATCATCATCATAATAAGTATTGGTGAGTGTTGATGTGTGGAGATTTTTTTTTTAAACTGGTCCATGAGTGGTTAACCAAATTAGCTTTGGCCATTCTCATAACCCTACGGTGATCACTTTTCAGTTGATCTGTACTGGGACAAATATTCACAGACAGTAAATGTTAAAATCAAATGCATGAGCATTGCAGAAACTGAATTTCAAAGTCCTAATTCTCTGGTGGTGCAACTACATGTACTTCAATGGAGGGGTGCCAGTAGAGAATTTGGCTCTAACTATGCACACATGAATAGTTGGCTTTCAGTGTGTATGGCATCCAAACAGGGAACAGAAACAGTACTGTGTGCCTTACCTGGGCTACCACAAATCAAGTAACACAAATACCAAATACCTACACCTTCTAGAGAGTTAATAAAATATACAATCCCATTCAAAAATACTTTGAATAACAAATACATTCAAGAGAATCTTTATCTGCTCCATGATGAAGTTAAATTTGTCAGATAAATTATTCATTATGCTTTATTTACTTATATCTAGGGGTGGGGTTTAGCAATACAGGAAAGAATATAATTTACATCAGCAATACAGAGTAGTTTCCCAGCAAAACAAGCAAACTGCAAGGTAAACAAAGAGAACAATGGGAAGTCAGTAACACTATGAAGATGAAAGTAGAGTTTAGTGCCAAATATTGTGTGCTTCAGAAAGCAAAGGCAGTTTCTATAACCAAAATGCAACTGAGACTATAATTTAGTTATCGAACGCTGTATTCAGGCAACATTTTAGTGGCTTTACTTAGCTCTTAAAAAAAAAAAGGAATATAAGCTACTTCCAACATAGGGTGGACCTTTGTAAGATTCAGCCAATTTCTGTCACAAATAGAGAACCATAGGAAAGGACAGAGAAAACTATTAAAAGCCCCACAGAGCATTACTACTGGACATCCAGATAAATTTGAGTTGTGCTGCTCAGAGTGAAAGAGTGAGACAGCTGTAGAACAGATATTTGGTCATTCCTCTTGTGGGAGATGCAAGGATACATTGGGATGCACTGCAAATTACCACTGTCAGCAAGGTGAAGTAGTCTGCTCAACTTGTGATTCACATGGCCTAAAAGAGAACCCATCTGACTTGCAAAGCCATGTAAAAAGGATTTCCTTATGATGTGGGGCAGTAAGTTCATAAGTGAAGACCTTTTGCCCTGTGGAAGAATACTTTTCACAGACTTTAGCTGTCACCTATAGCTGAATCTATAGCACTTTCTTATTTGCTCTAACCATATGTACCTATGGTATCATCTGCATTTTCCACCTTTTTCCAGGTATCTGAAGTTCCTGGGGGAATACCGTGTCCCAAGGGATGGGTGAAAGAGCATGGGGTTGAGTTACCTATGAGACCTTCCACTACCTCTATTTCTTGGGAGTCCTCTTAGGTGTTCACCAGATCAGCGTCTGCAGTGCTTAAAGATTTCTGAAAAAAGGTGTGTGTGCGCGGGGGTGGGGGTGGGGAATGGAGGGGTGCTCCCATAATTTGGGGGTAGCAGCTTTGGTAGAACAGTACTTAAAGTGAGCAACCCAGCTTGATTTTTTTTTTTAATTATTTTTTTTTTGCCCGGTCTATGACTTCTTATGAACCCCACTCTGCAACTCACACTTTAATCACTGGTGTTTACTTCCATCTTTTGTAACTCACGCTCCACTGGGAAAAGATCCTTATGTCCTTGGCTTTGAGACCAAAAGTGGGTATTCCCAGCTCCAGCACATCCTCCTCACAGACGTTCCTTTGTGAAGTTAGATGTGTGCTTTTTCTCATTTATAAAACTATGTGGAAATTGCAAAATTATAGCCACAGTCTTTGTTAAATAAGTTTTATTTGAACTTAGAAAAAAATTAAACAAAAATAAATTATTTTCTCATCATGTCTAGTTTTTACCACTCCACTGTCAGGGTGTTTGGGCAATTGTATCTTAATAGCCATATCCATCAGTCACAGAGGAGTTGTTTGACAGAGTAGTTCTATTCTCACCTCCCACTGTTAATTTTCTGAACTGAGGATACAAGCATACATCTGTCACTTATCTCATATATCATTACTGATTGGCCCCCCAAGGTAGTCAGGGGTTCTGTGACCTGCTGTTAGAATTATAATGTCTGCAGCTTCAGAGCTTGCTGACTGTGTGTGTATAGGTAATGTGCATGTGCTTGTTATTACAGTATGTATTGGTTTCCATATGTAGTAATCACCCTAAAACAACATGCCACACTGCAGCAGATGAAGCCCCTCAGGTGGTGCAGAATCCTACATCCTCCTCTCCTCTGAGTGCAGCCACAAGGATCCTTCTGCCTATTGGAATGTACGGGTATGTCTTCACTACAACAGTAGGTTGATTTCCTTCCCATAGATTTTTGTAAGCAGACTATATAGAGTCAATTTTGTGCGTCCCCACAAAGCACAGCAAGTTGGCATTGTCTGTCCACAGAACTGTGGCAAGCATCGACATAGCGAGTGGTGCACTGTGGGTAGCTATCCCATAGTTCCCGGAGTCCCCATCAGGCACCATTTCGAGTGCTGCACTATGGGTAGGCATTTCATTGTTTCATGTCCTTTTTTCATGCCACCGACGCCATTTTGAGCGGTGCACTGTGGGTAGGCATTCCATTATTCGCACCCTTTCTCCGCGCTGCGCTAATGCCATAGCACTGCAAGCATGGACCCTGCTCAGGCCACCGCTGAAGTACTGGCCATTGTGAAGACCTCGCGCATTGTTGTGGACTTTAAGCTGCATCGTCTGCAGAGGAAGGCGATCCAGACACAACTGCGCTTTCTGGAAACTGACGACAGTGATGAGGAGGAGGACATGGACGTGCACAGCAGGGACAGGGACACTGATGTTTTTGGAAGTAGGGTGACCGACAATCTGGCAAATTTGGTGGCAATGGGGCAGGCTCATGTTATGGAACGCCGATTCTGGGCCAGGGAAACAAGCACTGACTGGTGGGATCGCATAGTGCTGCGGGTCTGGGATGACTTCCAGTAGCTCAGAAACTTTTACATGCGTAAGGGCACGTTCATGGAACTTTGTGACTTGCTTTCCCCGGCCCTCTGGCGCAAGAATACCAAAATGAGAGCAGCCCTCACAGTTTAGAAGCGAGTGGCGATAGCCCTCTGGAAGCTTGCAACCTGTCAGTCGCAAATCAGTTTGGGGTGGGTAAATCTACAGTGGGGTCTGCTGTGATGCAAATAAGCAGAGCAATCGACGAGCTGCTGCTACCCAGGGTTATAAACCTTGGAAACCTGCAAGCTACAATAGATGGCTTTGCCATGATAGGATTCCCTAACTGTGGTGGGGCTATAGATGGGACTCATTTCCCTATCTTGGCACCGGACAATGATGGCGCAGAGTACAGAAACCAGAAGGGCTATTATTCTATGGTCATGCAAACACTGGTTGAACACAAGGGACGTTTCACCAACCTGTACATGGGATGGCCGGGAAAGGTTCATGACGCTCTCGTTTTCAGGAACTCTAGGATATTTAGACAGCTGCAGCAAGGGATTTTCTTCCCAGAGCAGAAAATTACTGTGGGGGGTGTAGAAATGCTGATCGTTATCCTTGGGGACCCAGCCTACTCCTTAATGCCCTGACTTATGAAGCCCGACACAGGATCCCTGGACAGGGGCCAGGAGCTGTTCAACTATAGGCTGAGCAAGTGCAGAATGGCAGTTGAGTGTGCATTTGGCCGCCTCAAAGGGCGATGGCGTTCATTACTCACTCGGTCAGACATCAGCGACAGAAATGTGCCCATTGTTATTGCTGCTTACTCTGTGCTCCACAATCTCTGTGAGAGCAAGGGGGAGATGTTTATGGCGGGGTGGGAGGCAGAGGCAAAGTGGCCTCAGCATGAGAGTTCTTCATTAGTTCATTAAACATGTCATCACGCATCTTCTTTTTACGCTTCTGTATTTGCGACAGATGGTGTGAGGGGCAGGACGTGGGATTTTGAGATAAATGTGCAGCTGCTGTGGGCAAAGAAAGGGAGAAGGTTATAAGACAGATACATTTTGCAGCACAATGGGAGTACTATTTAATGGTGAACCACAGTATTCACAGGCCTGATATGATTTCTGTACAAGGGCACATTCCGCACCTAAAAGTGACTGGATGGCTTTCATGTTCACACAAACATTCACAGAAGCGTCTCACACACATGAGACAGCCTCAACACGGCTACTGAAATCACCATGCAGCCGGCTATGGTAAGCTAAGCCATATTCTTTACAGCAGCGCTCCGATGTTCCATACTAACCCCTCTCCCTTCCCCCGACCACGTGGCTCCCTCCTCCCCCCACCATGTGCCTCCCAGTGAACCGCAAACAGCAAAACAAAACAAAAAATCCCTGCTTGGGCTACGGGCTGGCTAGGGGGTGGGGTGGGGGTGGGGGTTGGCCCATTGGGTCTGCTTCAGAAGCAGCCGCAAGCAGCAAAACAAAAATTCCCTGCTTGGGCTACGGGCTGGGGAAGATTAGTTTACATCCAGGAACATCTGTCCCCCTCCTAATTACAGTGTTGTATTTCAAACAGGCAACCGTGAATGACATCACTCTGCTTAGAATTTCTCAGAGAGATAGAGAACACATGTTACTGGAGTCTCTTCAAAATCCTGGTCCATATGCTGCGATGCTGTGTTACGCAATGATACCAGACTATTTACTAATTTCATGGTGTGGAATGGTATCCTATCACGGAGGACCAAATAAGGCGGCTCTCCCCAGAAACCTGTTGCATAAGGTTCATTGCTACCTGCTCGAAAGTTTCATGGAAATATCCATAGAGGATTTCCACTCCATCCCGGAATATATTAACAGACTGTTTCAGTAAAAGGACCAGCAATGAATGCATACCAAGTCCTTAGGGAAAGTTAATCATTAATAAATGCTTCCTTTTAAAATCATGACTCATCTAATCCCTAAAGGCACACTCACCAGAGGTTCCTTCACCAGCTGGGGTACCAGCAGCTTGGGATGGTTGGGAGGGTAATGGGTCCAGGGTGATAAACAGCTCCTGGCTGTCTGCTAACAGGGTTTCTTGGCTTGCCTCCTGCTGCTCCGTAATATTTCCATCCTCATCACCTTGGTCATCATCTGAATCCTCCTCAGGCCTGACAATTATCTCATGGGTGGAGTCCACAGAGACCGGTGCAACGGTGGTGGGGGCACCCCCATTATCTGATTCAGTTCATCGTAGAACTGGCATGTCCGCGGCGGTCCCCCAGAGCGTCCATTTGCCTCTTTGGTTTTCTGGAATGCTTGCCTCAGCTCCTTAATTTTCATGCAGCACTGTTGGGCGTCCCTGTTGTGGCCCCTTTCCAGCATAGCCTTGGAGACTCTGGAAAACGTGTTGGCATTCCATTTGTTGTGACAGAGTTTCAACATCACGGATTCCTCTCCCCAGATAGCGATCAGATCCAACACCTCACACGTGAACCATGCTGGAGCTCTTTTCCTCTGGTTGGTCTCCTGTGCTGTTGAGCTCTTCATGGTGGTGGCTTGTGCTGCTGAGCTCTGCATGGCGGCTTGTGCTGCTGAGCTCTGCAAGGCGATTGACCTGTGCAGGTGAGCTTGCCATGCTGGCCAAACAGGAAATGAAATTCAAATGTTCCCAGGGCTTTTCCTGTCTACCTGGCCAGAGCAGCGAGTTGAGAGTGTTGTCCAGAGCGGTCACAGTGGAGCAGTGAGGCTGTCCAGAGTGATCACAGTGGAGCATTGTGGGACAGCCGCTGGAGACCAATAACAGCCCCATGCATCCTCACTACTCCACAATCGACCCAGAGAGGTCGATTTCAGTGCTACTCTTCTTGTTAGGGAGGAGTACAGAAATCGATTTTGAGGTCCCTTTAAATTGATGCAAATGGCGGCCGTGTGAGGACGGGTACAGTTTTATTTCGACTTAATGATGCTAAAGTCGACATTAAGCCGTAATGGGGACCAGGCCTCCATGCCTACAAGAGGAGAGTGGGGAAGTCAGAGCTTGGCCATTATGGAGTTACCGGTATCCACAGTTAGGTTATTTTTGTATCCAGGAAGTGGCAAGCTTAAAGTTTCAGGTTTTGATTTATATATTAACTGAAGCAGAATTTTATTTTTTTCCATAATTCTTTAACTAAAGACCCAGAGGTGCCTCTTGGAGTACACTTTAGTAGGAGATTATTTTGCTTCTATATAGCATAAGAATCAATATTTATTTCTTCCTACTTTTTACTATTACTGTACTAGGGATATTTATACAAAATCTGTATATTTGCTTTTAAGAGTTCATCTGCTCTGTTGCTTTTTTCCCCACCTGAAGTCATTAAATTCTATTTGTATCATGACCCAAATGGTTGCTATGGAAATGACTGTTGTCATAAACAGGGTATTAGGACTTCAGGTATGGAATAAGAAGCAGGTGAATGCTTAAGCAGCTCACAAATGATCCTAGAAAGGAACATGATTTGGCTTTCCCCATTTTCAATTTAAAACCTTTTTTTATTCCATATTTCTCATATTTAAAGGCGGATGTTTAATAAAATGTGAATTGGATTTAAATTGCAATTCTCACTGTAACAAATGATTGTACAGCTCATATTTCACAAGATACTTACTCCATATTTCTAGTGTTTTAAAAAAAGTAGGAAATCCTGAAAGAAAGACAATTCTTACAAGACTTCCAGGACAACAATATTGAGATAACATGTGGGGGAGGAGAAGGAAATTATTATTTGTATCTTTATTTGAACCAAACCTTAATTCTAATTTTTAAGGCTCCCTTTTCTTTTCATGTAAGTAATTTAATTACTATCTAACATTTCACTGTCTTGCACACCCATTTTCATAAAAAGTTTGTGTGTGTGTGTGTGTGTATATATATATATCTACGGTTTGTTTCTCCACTGTTTTACTCCAATTTTACGTCAGTGTAACTCAATTGAAATCCAGTACAAAAATTATGCTCATTAACTACATATTACATGTTAGCCAATCCTCAATACATAGGACAACAAGCTATAGAGAGCTATCTTGTGCCTTCTAGAGCTGCACTGCCTGAAAGAGAGCATAAGGAGGCTTGCTGGAGCCCCAGGCACATAGAAGCTGTACCTTACCAGTTTAGATTTTTGTTGGATGAAGCTTGCCTTGTCCTTACCAATGAAAATAACTAGTGCATAGTGGAGTGGAGCCATAGCTCAACCTTGTCCATGATCTGTTTATGGTCTGTGTGCCCCCAGCGGAATAGAGACTCTTGTTCCCTTCATCCATTCAAGGGCAAAGCACTAACTGGTTTGTGTTTACTTCCCTTTCCTTTCATTATTATATGAATGTATTTGAGACCATTTTTTTTTATTTCAGAAGATGGAGAAAGCTAATAGGGGAGTGGCGGTTCTAGGTTTTATTTTGACAAATAGGGAAGAACTCATTGAGAATTGAAAATGGAAGGCAGCTTGGGTGAAAGTGATCATGAAAGGGTAGAGTTCAGGATTCCAAAGGATGGCTAGGAGAGAAACAGCACAATAAAGATAATGGATTTCAAGAAGGAAAACTTTACCAAACTCAGGAAGTTGGTAGGTAAGATCGCATGGGAAGCAAGTCTAAGGGAAAAAACAGTTTGAGAGCGTTGGCAGTTTTACAAAGAGATATTATTAAGGGCACAAGAGCAAACTATTCCACTGCGTATGAAAGCTAGGAAGTATGGCAAGAGACCACCCTGGCTTACCCAGGAGATCTTCAATGATCTGAAACTCAGAAAAGAGTCTGACAGAAAGTGGAAACTAGGTCAAATTATAAAGGATGATTATAAACAAATAACACAAGTATGTAGGGACAGAATTAGAAAGGTCAAAGCACAAAATGAGATTAAGCTAGCTAGAGATATAAAGGGTAAAAAGAAAACATTCTACAAATACTTTGAAGCAAGAGGAAGACCAAGGACAGGGTAGGCCCACTACACAATGGGGGTGAAGGGGGAAACAATAACAGAAAATGTGGAAATGGCAGAAGTGCTAAATGACTTGTTTCAGTTTTCACCAAAAAGGTTAGTAGCAATTGGACATCTAACATAGCAAATGGCAGTGAAAATTATGTAGGATCAGAGACTAATATAGGAAAGAACACATTCAAAATTACTGAAGTAAATTACGTGTCTTCAAGTCACCAGGGCCTGATGAAATACATTCTAGAATACTCAAGGAGCTGATTGAGCCATTAGTGATTATCTCTGAAAAGTCATGAAAGACTGGAAAGATTCCAGATGACTGGAACATATAGCACCAATCAATAAAAAGGGAAATAAGGACAGCTGGGGAATTACAGACCAGTCAACTTAAATTCAGTACTCAGAAAGAAAATGGTGTCAATAATTAAGCAATCAATTTACCACCACCTAGAACAGGGGTCTGGAACCTTTTTGAGTCAGAGAGCCATATAATAGCCCCCCCCCGCCCCGGTCGCGCTCTCCTTCCCTCCCCCCCCGCCGCCGCCGCCGCCGCCGCTCCGGCCGCGCTCTCCTTCCCTCCCACCCACCCCCAACTGACCCACTCAGCCCGGTCTCTCCCCCCAAAATCTCCTTCCCTCCCACCCACCCCCCAACTGACCCACCCAGCCCGGTCTCTCCCCCACACCGCTTACCCCCGCTCCCAGCCCAGCCTCCCCCCAATGCCCCCTTGCACATGGCTTACCCCCGCTCCCAGCCCAGCCTTCCTCCAACACCCCCTTGCACACTGCTTCCCCCCCCACTTGTTCGCTGGGTCACGCTGCTGTGACCCGACTCCAGCGAGGGAAGAAGAGCGACACGCCCCCCAGCCTCGCGGTCAGCGCAGCGCCACGCTGCGCCGCGCCGCCTCCCCCGCCCCCCAGCCTCGCAGTCAGCGCAGCGCCACGCCACGCCGCCTCCCCTGCCCCCCAGCCTCGTGGTCAGAATAGCGCCGCGAGCCAGATCACAGTCTCAAAAGAGCCACACCTGGCTCGCGAGCCATAGGTTCCCGACCCCTGACCTAGAAGATAATATTTTGATAAGTAGCAGTTAGCATTGATTTGTCAAGAACAAATTATGCCAAACCAACCTAATAATATTTTTGACAGGTAGCAAGGCCTGGGAGATGGGGGAAGGAGATGTGGAGATGGACACTGAGTAGTAACTTACTCCACTATTAGTCAATATGGCTACTTGCAGAATAATGTACTACTCAACATGAGTTAGTGGTAAACAGTGATGGGGAGAGGTCAGTTATATAGACTATGCTGAATCACTTGGTAAAGTGAATGTATGTTTGAATACAGCCAAATGCAAGGTCATATATCTAGGAACAAAGAATATAAGTCAAAATTTCAAATGTAGTGGAATGCAGGACACTGGAAAGGACGTCTAGATCATGGTAGATAACCTCTTAATAATGAGCCACCTGTGCAGTATTCTAACTCAGAGGGCTAATGTGATCCTTGAATGTGGAAGCAGAAGATTATCAAATAGGAGTAGGGAAGTGACATTACCCCTGTATATGGCATTAGTGAGAACACTCTGTCCAGTTCTCATGTCCACACTTCAGAAATGGAAAGGGTTCAAAAAGCACTATGAGAATGATGCAAGGTCTGGAAAACTGCCTTAAAATATAAGATTCAATCTATTAAATGTTTAAGATTAGCAGCCGTGTTAGTCTGTATCCGTAAATAAGATGAGGAATACTTGTGGTACTTTAGAGACTAACCATTTTATTTCAGCATAAGCTTTCATGGGCTATAGCCCACTTCATCGGATGCATAGAATGGAACAGAAGTAAGATGTATTTACATACACAAAAAGCAAAAAAAAAAAAAAAAGTTGTACATTACCATACTAATTCTAAGAGGCTGTTTAATTTGGATGGGCCATTATCAGCAGGAGGAAAAAACCTTTTATAGTGGATCTGTGCCTATCAGGTGATAAGAATCTTTGAAGGGAACTTAACAGGGAAATGCATTCAATTAGTGTAATGACAAAGCCACTCCTAGTCCCTGTTTAACCCTTGGTTAATAGTGTCCAATTTAAAAAATAATTCCAGTTCCTCAGCTTCTCGTTGTAGTCTGTTTTGGAAGTTTTTCTGTTTTAAAATTGACACCTTCAAGTCTCCAATAGACTGCCCAGGGAGGATGAAGTGTTCTCCTACTGGTTTTTGAATGTTATGATTCCTGATGTCAGATTTGTGTCCATTTATTCTTTTGCATAGAGACTGGACGGTTTGGCCAATGTACATAGCAGAGGGGCAGTGCTGGCAATGACGGCATATATCACATTGGTAGATGTGCAGGTGAATGAGCCTCTGATGGTGTGGCTGATGGGATTAGGTCCTATGATTGTGTCAGTTGAATGGATATGTGGAGAGAGTTGGCATCGGGCTTTGTTACAAGGATAGGTACCTGGGTTAGTGCTTTTGTTGTGTAGTATATGGTTGCCGGTGAGTATTTGTTTCAGGTTGTGGGTGTCTGTAAGCGAGAACTGGTCTGTCTCCCAAGATATGTGAGAGTGAGGGATCATCTTTCAGGATAGGTTGTAGGTCATTGATGATGCACTGAAGAGGTTTAAGTTGGGGGCTGAAGGTGACGGCTAATGGTGTTCTGTTCAAAATGAACAGCCTCTAAGAACTGATATGGTAATGTACAACTTTTTTTTTCTTTCTTTGTATATAAATACATCTTACTTCTGTTCCATTCTATGCATTCGATGAAGTGGGCTATAGCTCACAAAAGCTTATGCTGAAATTAACTGGTTACTCTCTAAGGTGCCACAAGCATTCCTCATCTTAATCTATTAAATGTAGCCAAGAGAAGGTTAAGATGGGACTTCATCATTTTCTACAAGTACCTATATGGGAAAGAAATTTCTGATATAAGATGACTCTTTAATCTAGCAGAAAAAAAGCATGATGAGATCCACTGGTAGGAAGCTGAAGTGAGACAAATTAAGAGTACACATAACAATGCCAATTTTCAACTGCAAGGGTAATTAACCATTGGCATAACTTACCTCGGGTCCGGACCTGGTGGATTCTCTATCACTTGAAGTCTTAAATCATTACTGGATATCTTTCTAAAAGATATGCTATCTTTTAAATAGAAGTCATAGGTTTGAGTCAGAAATTAGGTGATGTTCTCTGGACTATGTTAAGCAAGGCATCAGTCTAGATAATCATAAAGTCCCTACTGGCCTTAAAATCTATGAATATGGCCCTAAATTATTATGTATTTTATTATATAGATCTCAAATATTTATATATACCAGTACCTGCCAGTCCTCTAATCCATGCTTCTATAGGATCATGTCCACTAATAATAACACTGGTAATAACAATATAGACATAGATATTTAAATATGTAAACAATTCCATATTATGTTGGAAATGTGACAAAATACAACATTATCTATCCTTTAATCCCATTTTGTGTAAACAGTACAACTTACTGTTTTGAAGAACAGCTGTTTGAAGTTACCTCATATGAATGAAGGTTTATATCAGGTGTCTATTAAAAGGCACCATTCGGTATCATCATATTCTTTCCCCAAAACTCTTTCCCGTATATTATTTGTGAGCTACATTGGTAATTATCCTGATCGTTCAAGAATGTATAGTTCTTAGACAATCTTATTTCTTGCACTATGAGTATTTTAATGAATATAGAAATGAATGACTCATGTAACAGTAAAGAATCCTTTACCACTGGTGTTATACTGTATTTCCAAAACCTCTCAAGTTCATATTTCTTCATAATATATTTAAATGTGACAAATATATCTTCAGTGCACATGTTTTTCAGATACCTTATTCCTTTATATTGTCAATATTTCCAATTTACTGGTTTCCCTCTTATCATTTCAATTCTCCACACAGGTATTTTTTTCAGGCTGTACTATATAAAGTCTATGGGCCAAGTCAATCTCAGGCTGGATTAGGTTTAAACTAAGGTTTTTGATTAGCGTCTGAATCACAGCTAAGTTTTAAGATCCAGATTTGACAGTACCAAAAATGTCATAAACGGATCTCCTGAGATTTTGTATCAAAGTAGCAGAAATCTCATAAAATCAGATGTTGTCATTAGATTTTCAGTATCTTTGGGTGGATATCCCATGAGAAAGACTTTTCTTTTGAGATTTCATCCTTCTTTGATGCAGAACCAAAAAAATAGGCCCCTTCTGGTTTTGCTGCCAACCCAGACCAAAATGGTAATAACTTATAATGTAATGGTGCAGTTGGATATGGAAATTAAAATCTGACCTCTCACATTCAAAATGTGGAGGGATCTAGGGTTAAAGGTTCTGGTGGAGGCATATAAATTTAATATAAAGCTATTTAATTCAAGATGTTAACATTGAAAACTAAATGGATGACGCCCAGGACATTATAAAACTATGGTTTTCTAAATATTCACCACTTTGTACATTCTTTTCAGCTATCTTTCCCTTGCAAAGAGTGAGGCATTCCATTTTAAAAATGTGCCTCAGGGGTCAGCAAAGAATCAGTTCTCAGTACTCTCTGACTACTGAATACAAGCACGGAGAGAAAAATAAAACACCAGTACATGTAATTCTGCACACCGACAAAGGGGAAAAGGGAAGAGTATTTTAAGTGTCAGCACTGACCTCTTCACTATGTTATATTCAGCCTCCACAGTACAGGCATGTGATGCATTTTACTACTTTTCTAAATGAAAGTGTCACTTCTGTAACTAATTAATTACATACAGGCAAATCCTCACATTGCTTTATTATGGAGCACTGGAAATAGAGGTATTTGAGTTATTTTTAGGAAATTCTATATTTTTATAATCTTTCTTTCTTTCTTTCTTTTTCTTCCAAATGCTCTTCAATTCTTGAAGAAAAATTGCAATGCAACTTGTGTGTATATATATTTGTATATATAATATGAATATGTTTATATAAAAGGCAAAAACAGAGAGGGGGGGAGAGAGAGTTTTTGGCTTTTCCAGGGAATTTTAATGTTAAAAAATAGCAAATTAACCCTAAAACTTAAAAAATGATGAGATCCTCACTTCCCACTTCATAGAGGATATTAGCATCTCTTGGGACTGTAAGAGCTGCAGCTCAGTTATCACCTTCTTGTTATATCACATTCTCAGGCCTCCAAAGAAATAGTACAGGACCTAACAATGCAGGGATATTTTGCTGTAAAACATAGTAGAAAAGATGTGAGGGGTCTTGATAGCTTGTAAGTGTCCTCCATTCCTCCAAGTTCACCTTACACACATACAGTGGTATGTTTTCATACTTACCAGAAGAAATTATGGTTCAAACAATGTTCACAGACCTTGCAAACGGGACAGAGAGAAAGGTGAAACAATGTTTGGGTACATCTACACAGCAAGAAAAGACCAATGGCAATGAGTTTCAGAGCCCAGGTCAATTTATAGCTTAAAATAGCAGTGCAGTCCCTGGGGCTTGTGCTGTAGTCTGAGGTCTGAAAGGCAGTGAGGTCCGGGAGCCTGAGCATGTGCCCTGCTATTTTTAAGCTCCACAAGCCTGAGTCAGTTAACCCAGGCTCTGAGAATCTGCCACTGGTCTTTTCTTCTTCTTCTTCTTCTTGTTTTCAGTGCAGAAGTAGCCTTTGAGGCGCAAATCAGAGGAACAGCCCAGCAGATTATACTAACATTTTGAAATAATACTATGCATAATACTCTAATCAGCATAGGGGGATGCAAGATGACCTCTTGAAGTCTCTTCCAGCCCTACATTCTCGGCTTCTATATTAATTGCATGAAATCTATCATAACCATGACAAATCCAGAAGACTTTGCCATTTTAGCCCCAGATCAATCAGCCTCTCTTTAAATTCAATTCTGCCAGTAGTTCAACAGGCTGCAGTTGTATTGCTTCAGTCTTGATTGCAAGAACGGAGCATTTACTTGACTAGACACAAAGTTTTATTATCACAGATGAAAAGATGTCACATTACAGATCGGCACATTCAGCAATCAGGGTCTTTTGAAAGCCTTTCTAATCTACGGCATTTCAGTGGGAAAATGTGAAACTTTAATAGACTCCCATTTGCAGTTTCACTCAAGAGATATCTGAAGTGAATATTTGACAGTAGATAATTCAAGTCTGAGGCCACTTGCAGTCAGCTTAACTTGCCAAAGCTTCACAGTCAGCCTTAAGCAGTTTCCACAGGTAGACGGATGCACGTCCTGAAGACTGCAAACGTTGGTAGAGTCCAGTGACGTAGGATGTCATTTGCAGACGGAGTTTAGCTGGTGGAGTAATATTCATAGGCTGCCATGGAGCCACTCCCCAGCAGGAGGGAAGGATTTTCCAATGCGAAACAATACCCTGGTTACATAAGGCAGCTAATGCCACTGCTATGTAGCAGTGATGTTCTGTGGCAAGCAGCCAAGACAATATTCTCATGCAGATTTGAGCCTGTCAGAGTGCAGTGAACCTGAAATGGGTACAAGAAGAGCAAATGTGGGCCTCTTTCACAACAAGCCTCACCCATTCCACTGTTTAGAAAAATTAACTCTGAACTTTGATCATATTTCTTTAGTGAAGAAAAACTGACTAACAATACCCTCCGGCTGGGGTGAATCCCTCGCCCCCATATGTCTGATATAGCTCCAGTTGATAGTATAAGAGTACAGTGCAAACCACTCACTAGGCTCTTATATTATTTGCATAAATGCTTTTATGAAAGTACAATTGTACATTGCAAACCATATGTTCTCTGCTCATATAGAAGGGAGGTTTTAACAAATGCATATAGCAGGATTTACGCACTATTCCTGGATGATAATTTGATATCAGTGTAATGAAAATGCTTGGCTGAAGGGGATATCAGAGAAGAACTAGATTAATTTTTTACAATGGTTTTGATTAATTGGAGGTGCTTTTCCAGGGAGGGAGGAGAGGTGAAAGTGGGAGTGGATTGCTTTCAAACAGAGATCTCCTCCACTAACGTACCTGAAATATATAGTGAATATCTCAGTGAACATTCTCCTCCTTATTAGGATTAAATCCAGCAATCTTTGTACTTTACATCAGCATGAGTTTTATCTGAATAACATCAGCAAGGTTTGGTCCATGGCAGATTCACGGGATCAGAAATAGTCTGAGAGAAAAATAGTCCCTTTTGGATTTAAGTATGCAGCAGTTTTTTCTGCACAGTATTTTCAAAAACAGCACTATTGGATATGGTTCATTAGAGAAGCATTCATAATAGCTTCCTGTTACATCCACTGAAAGTAAAACGCTTTGATCTTGCAACTACTAGCAGATTTTAAGACTGCCCACAATATCATGCATGCTGGTTGTAATTTACCATTAATTTTCCCATTCAGTTTGTATTGCAAAGCAGCAGGGGGGTTGGCTTACCTCTAACTTATGTTGTCAGAAGAATCAGGGGGTGCTTCTGCTGGCAGAATTCATGTGAACTGCTTTTTTCCAGATTCAAAAAAGAAAGGTGCTGTGTTTGTTTATCTATTTACTGTATCTATTCAGCTACTCAACAACCATATCGGCTTCCTGAACTTCTGTACTGAATCTATCCATTTATTAAACTACGGCCTTGGCTTACTAATCTACAGTATTCACTTTACACACACTGTACTTACTAACTAACACACTATATTCATTTATTAAACTACAAGAATTCTTCACTCATGTATTATATATATTTGTTTGTTAACCCTTTTTTTCGTCTGCTAAACTACTGATAGATAAACTGTGCTTATCAGACAGCCTATGGATAGCATGATCTTTTCCTCTTCAGAGTACTTAACTTGCTATAGTTTAAGCAGACTGTTATCTATTCACAATGAGAAACACACTAAGCATTGGTAAAAATGACTAGACGATATGTTGAATCTGATCCAAAATGTTTCATCAAGCCTTGTCAGAAAACAGACAAATCTGACTTCTCGGAAAAGATGAATCCTCTGATTTAGGACCTGACTGGAGGGATAAACCCCTAACACTCTTAAAATGAAATATTGGGCTTTGCCACAGGACAACAGGCCGAACCTACCCATGATTGCTTAGTGAAGGCCCCACCTAATGGCAACTGCTGTCCCCCAAGTGACTAATTAGTAAAGTAGCACCTGGATCTAATAAAGGTCAGCTAGAGGGAAATTTTTGAGGGAGAGGGGAAGCTCCTGTGGAGAGGAGCTCCCAAGAGGGCTGAGCTGAGGAACTTCAAGGACAAGATCTCTGGGGAGCTCACCAGAATGGAGAGCCTGTAAGAGGTGCTTCTAGAGAGTGGAGCCTCACAGATAGACTGCAGTCAGCAGGCACCCAAGAAGGTCTGAACCGGGGGGGGGGGGGGGTGTCTCCCTGACACTGGCTGGACTCCCAGCCTGGCAAGGACCACCTGCTGTCCCTGGAGAAGAATTGCAGTGGTCAGACCTCCCAGACCCCTAGCTCCAGAGAAAGCTCTTAGACTGGTAGAGGCAAGAGGACCATACTGGGGCAGAGATTGGACCTGGGAAAATCCCTGGGGAAAGAGCCTCCGTAGAGGAGAGCATGGGATAAGCCATGCTCTCCCGGCTGAGATGTAGGGGTGAAAGTTTGGTTTATGATGTTTTGGCTTTTCTATCAATACATAACCACCCCACCGCACCCCACCCCCCGTGGGGCTCTTTAGCATTTGATGGTGTGTCTGGACTTGTTGATAGTTAATGATTTTCCCCTCACCCAAATAAGGGCTCACCCACAACACCATGCTTGTTGTAAGGGGGAGTGTCACATCAGCGGCAGGCCTAATGAAGCCAAAGACAGTTTTGCCATGGAGTCTATTTTGGCCAGGATTTCACACTCATTATGTTGGCATCCAACTTGTTCCCCCTATATTAAAACTCTGCAAATTCATCACAGCCACAGTTTCTCCCCTTAGCTCCTGTTTGTTGAGGGGACTTAGGCTACAGCTTTTCACTGGTATCCCTCCCTACTTCTTCTCTGAAGTACCAAGAGTCCTGTGGCACCTTAAAGACTAACTAAAGTATTGAAGCATAAGCTTTCGTGGGCTAATACCCACTTCATCGGATGCATGCAGTGGAAGTATCCAGAGGCAGGAATAAATAAAAAAGAACTCAGAAGAAATAAAGAAGAACTACTTCCCCTCTGCCCTCCCCACTGGTACTCCAAACCTGGACTGTGAGCAGTACAGCCATAAAAAGATGTGATAATCACTTAAAAACACAACCCACAATTCCCTTCCTGCTCCTCACCGTGTCAACAATAAATCATTAGCTATTCACTGCAGCGAAGTTAAGACTGGGTTACAGAGTTCAGTTTTAACAGGAGCTTTAAGCTGCTATTTTGTAAAAATCTTATTGAAATGGCAACTACCAAGGCCTAAAATGTAAACTTTGAGCACTATTTGATTTTTTTCATGGTGATTTAATGGAAAATAAATTGATTCAGATAGAATAAGTTAAAAAATCATTGTTTTTGGCAGTTTTCCCACTGATGTCTCACTTTTCTTTGTATCCCTTTTGCAAGAGATCTAGAACACGCTGCGACTTGTCCTTTGGCCCCATTTTTGCTCCTTATGAGCTGACTATTAGAGTAGATTATTATGCATCATTAGTGTTTTGTCTTTTATAGTATTTCATAACTTTTAAATCCCTAACAGACAATATATGCACCAAGTCAAACCCATTTCATTTTAATTTGAGAAGTCTGCCAGCACAAACGTTGCCACTGAGTTCAGAGTTGCAATAGACTCACGTAGCATGTGTGTTTGTCCTGAGCTGGGAAAGGGGAGATGAAATGTGGCAGATGTCAGTTACATCCATTAATGTACTCCTGGTAGATGCTCAGCGATTATGGCGATGAGGAAGATCTATAGAATAGAATAGAAGAGGAGACCAGGTGCTCAAACCTGACCACTTAACAGCTGTTCATGTTCCCAATATGTATATGAACCCCAAGACTGCTGGGAATGACTGCTGAACACGCCCCACCACTCTTAAAAAAAAGTTAGCAAAGAGTCGATACAATGTCAGTGCAGACTCAGTACCAGAGCTGGTCAGAACATTCATAATGATAAGTGTTGAGACTCTATGTATGCTTGGGCGTTGCTGCATGCAGTTATATGGTGAGCCTCTGCGACTGCCACAGAGGAGAGGGACATAAATTAGTGTGATGAGCTGTTCTTCTACAGAAATTATTATGCCCCTCCCAAAAGAGGAGGCCAATCGATACCAGATGGGCTGTGGGTGGTTTTTACTCCATTCATCTGGATTGAGGAATTATCAAGTAAAGAATCTTATAGTTTTACTCTCCTCTCCTTAAAAGATCATTCGTGCAAATGGGCTCCTCCCATCAGCTTAATTGACAGCTCAGAGCCCCTGGCAGGATGGGGATTAAAAACTCCAGACAAAAAGTACTAGGTATCATTATTAGGTTATCATCACTAGGTTACTCAGACTCTGGGATGGGGGTTGGGTTAGGAGTAGGGGTGGGGGTAGGATTAGAGGTGAGGGGCAAGGTGTGTCTAGGTATAAGCAAGGGATTCCCAGCTGCCTAGCCTGGGTTAGCTCTAAAGGTCAAATAGAGTATGCTGATTATAGAGACCTATATTCCCTGTTGAAACCTAACACTAACCCAGTGTGTGTCTGTCTGCTTGCTTTAACCTTGTAAAAACTTTGATTTCCTTTTCCTATTTAATAAATCTTCATATTGTTTACTATAGGATTGGCTAAAAATGCTGTCCTTGGTGTAAGACCTAAAGCACAATTCACCTAGCATAAGTGACTGGTCCTTTGAGATCAGGAGTAACCTGAATATTGATGTCAGTCTTGGTTTAAGGGGGCATCTATCACAGAGATATGCTCGCCTGGGAAGCAAGACAGACCAGAGCATCCAAGAGAACAGTCCATGCATGTGGCTATCTCTACGCTAGCACTTTTGTCGGTAAAATTTATGTCACTCAGGGATGTGAGAAAACAAACACACACACACATGACCACGGAACATTTCAGTGACAGAAGCACTGGGGTGGACAGTGTTATGTTGGTGAGAGACGTTTTCTCATTGACATAGCTACTGCCACTTGTTGAGGGTGGTTTAATTATGTCAAGAGGAGAGCTCTCTCCTGTCAGCATAGAGCGACTACATGGGAGTTTTTACAGTGACACAGCTGTACTGGTATAGCAGTGCTGCTGTGAGGTCTCTAGCGTAGACATAGTCTCTCTGTAAAGGCTGTTAAAGGACTCTAGGAGTTTGCAATTAGTGTACGGTAATTTGTTGGTGAAATCTAAGTATAAAATTAGGGTTTATGCCTTGATTTTTATCAGTCTATACTGAGGTTGGTGCTCATGCTCTTAAGTCACTGTTGTGTGTTACATCTCCTCCTGGGGCTGGTCTACAAAGGTCCTAGTAAAAAGTCCTGTAATTCAAGTATGAAAGATCTATGCTATGGAGCTGAAGGTCGGGGGTTCAAATTCTGCAGCTGTTATATGCAGTGGGATGATATGGTTGAGTGTGATTCACACCATAAAACAGTCTTTTTTTAAAAAAAGATGTTGTACTTGAACTATAATCTGCAAATTATGGTGTGAATCATCAAAATACATGTTTTACATTCCTGTCATTTGTCACACAACTTGCTTGTATAACCCATTGGTCTGTGTATATGGGTTATGCATCCCCCTCTGTGTTTAATCCACAGAGGATGAAAGTCTGTGACAGCTCTCAGCTTGAGACCTGAACTCTAATGAAAAACTTTAACAGTGACCTCAGAAGTGTTAAGGCAGAGAAACTTCCCAACTGCATGGAATGTGTAACAGTCTGATGTGCTGATCTGTTGATATAATTGATATTGAAGCATATGAGGTCACTGTTAAGCTTTTGCATTCAAGTGCACCATTGATGAAATTGAGGTATAGATTGCCATTTGTTATTTGTTGAAGATGGAGTTGGAAACCTTAAGGAGTAGTGAGTAATCCATTGCAATCAAAACAATATGATTGTGGAAAGGAACGCACAAGTCTTTCTCCTTATTTTCCACTATTTTAAGGCTTTGGATGGAGGGAGTTTGTTGTTCCAAAACCATAAGTGCCACTAAAAGTAGTTTTTGATTTTTATTAAATTATTGAAGGGGCACCATCAACTTTAAAATTACAGTTTGTTTCTTACTGTAGTTGTAAGTAACACCTAACAACTGAAAAAAGAGAAGAAAGCAATATTTTACACTCTTTTAACCAGTTTGTTTACTTTATGCATTTGACAGCACTTTGGTAGCATTAGCTTCACTCTTCCCCTATATAATCAGAGTTAGTACATTTCTCCTTTTATTTCCAGGGGTATTTCCTACACCATGGGAGATAAAAATATTTTTAGAGAGAGAAAAACATGATTGTAACATCACAAAAATTGAAATAGGGACTCAGGTGTAGGTATAAAAACAGATATTTTAAGTCATTTATTGAAATTAACAAGATTAAATACTGTTGTTGTCCCTTTTGTTTAAAGAGATACTGTCAGATCAAATTTAGCTCAACATTAAGGTTTTGGATGATAAACAATCATTGACGAAACCTAACATCACTAGAAATATTTCTGTGATCAAACGTCCAATAGAAGCATTCTATTTAAAAAAACTTTCTGCAGTGCTTGTAATTCAAACACTACTGTAATGTGTGAGACTCTGGGTGCAAAAGTCACTAGATATAGACCAGAGGTGGCCAAAGTGTGGCTTGCGAGCCACATGTGTCCCTTTTACAGTTAAAATGCAGCTACTTACCAGACTGGGGGGAGCTCAGGCTTCTGGTGGTGGGGCTAAAGGCTTCTGCCCAGCGTGGAGGGAGTCTAGCGTTGTCAGACCTTCAGGAGGCTCCTGTCAGGGCTTGGGACTTCAGCCCCACTCTTCCCAAAGCCCCAAGCACCGGCAGGAGCCTCCCATGGGGCTGAGCTTCAGGCCCCATTACCCTGCTGCAGGACAGAAGCCCGGAGGGAGCAAGTGCACCAAGCTATCAAAATTTTGAAGATTATCATACACAGCTCTGAGGCTCATCTGATATAGACTATGCAGATGAATACCATTTTTATTGTCAAAGTAGACTGAAATACATAAAGTCAAACTAAGCATAAATGACAAATATTTCATTCGATTTTTGAAATTCTTTGAGTTGTAATGAGCTAGACCTTACTCATGTCCGACTTCTCTCTACAACCGTATCTCTGTTTTGGGGTGCCGTATGGCCCTTGAGACTTATGAAAAGAGCAATCCATGTGCTCCTCTAAGATCAGGCTCTGAATGTAATTATAGCTGCCCCTTACATGAACTAAGCAAGGCGGAGGAGGCTGCCTGCACTTTCTGTCCCTCCATACACCTGCTATCTGGCCCTAAGGGTGCTGGTAATAACAAAGTGAAAGATGTTTATATTCTTTTAAATAAAAGAAGATCACATTTCTTGACACAAGCAAAAGATATGTTCAAACATAAGAATGGCTATACTGGATCAGACCAATGGTTCATCTAGTCCAGAAGAGAAAACCCATAATTCTGGCTGGTGGGGGGGGAACACAATTTAAAGGTTGGGGGGCATGTGACCATATCACGCATCACCTCTGGCCCCTTTTCCACTCCTGCCCTGCACCTCCCACATCTGCTCCAAGCCAGCACCACCTTGCCCCACTCTCCTCACAGTTCCCTCCCCATTTATTTCTCCCATAACCTCTCAGATACAGGTGTGGTGCAGGCCAGAGTGGGTTCCAGACACCTACTGCTGAGAAGGTAACTGGCTTCAGGTGAAGAAGGGATGGGACTTGGAGGACTTCTCCATTCCCCTCTGGCAGAACTATGATGCCCGCCCCATCTCTCTGTGAGAGCAGTAGGTCCTGATGCCTTTCCCAGGCATGTCCCCCTCAGCTGCACTCAGCCCAACTCCCACCCTGGCAGAAATCTGGAGGGGTATGTGACCCTATGCTCAATGCTTCAAGTCTGTAGCCCTGTATCCTTCCTTTCTACAGTAGCCAGTGCCAGATGCTTCAGAGGGAATGAACAGAACAGGCCAATTATTTAGTGAACAGAACAGGGCAACTATTTAGTGATCCATCACCTGTTTTCCAGTCCCATCTTATAGCAGTCAGCAGTTCAGGGACACCCAGAGCATGATCATCTTAGTTAACAGCCACTGATGTACCTATCCTCCATGAACTTGTCTAATTCATTTTTGAACTCAGTTATACTATTGACCTTCACAACATCCCCTGGCAATGAGTTCCACAGGGTGACTGTGTATTGTATGAAGAAATACTTCCTTATGTTTGTTTTGAATCTCCTGCTTATTAATTTCATTGTGTAACTTCTTGTTCTTGTGTTAAGTGAAGGAGTAAATAATACTTTCCTATTCACTTTCTCCATGCCATTAATGATTTTATAGACCTCTATCATATCCCACACCCATTAATAATCTCTTTTCCAAGTTAAACAGTCTCAGTCGTCTTAATTTCTCTTCAAATGGAAGCTTATCCATACTTTGAATTATTTTTGTTGCCCTTCTCTGTACTTTTTCCAATTATCATCTATCTTTTTTGAAATGGGGCAACCAGAAGGGTACACGGTACTTGAAGTGTGGGCATGCCAAGGATTTATATAGTGGCATTATGATATTTTCTATCTTATCTATCCCTTTTCTAATGGTTCCTAACATTGTTAGCTTTTTTGACTGCTGCTGCACAACGAGTGGGAGTTTTCAGAAAACTCTCCATGATGACGCCAAGATCTTTGAGTGGTAGTAACTAATTTAGACCACAACACTTTCCAACATGCATTACTTTGCATTTATCCACACAATTTTATCTGCCATTTCATTGCCTACTCACTCAGTTTTGTGCGATCCCTTTGTAACTCTGCACAGACAGCTTTGGAATTAACTATCTAGAGTAATTTTGAATCATCTGCAAATTTTGCAACCTCATTATTCGCAGCTTTTCCTGATCACTTATGAATACAGTAAACCCTCGATTTTACGGACCCCGATTTAACGGACTTCGGATGCAACGGACAAAATTTCCGATGCATCCGAAATCCGTTTTGGGGGCTGCCGGCTCCCGCCCCAGGGAGCCGGCTGGGTTGACAGCTCCCGCCCGGCTCCCCGCAGCGGGGACCCCAGCGGGAGCTGTCAACCCCACCCCCACCCCCCCTACCGGCTCCCCGCAACGGGGAGCCGGGCGGGGGGGGCGTTTGAGAGCCCCCGCTCGGCTCCCCGCAGCGGGAAGCCGGGCGGGGGGGGGGGTTGAGAGCTCCCGCCCGGCTCCCCGCTGGGGGGAGCCGAGCGGGAGCTGTCAAACCCCCCCGCCCGGCTCCCCGCAACGGGGAGCCGGGGGGGGGGCGTTTGAGAGCCCCCGCTCGGCTCCCCGCAGCGGGAAGCCGGGCGGGGGGGGGAGGGGTTGAGAGCTCCCGCCCGGCTCCCCGCTGGGGGGAGCCGAGCGGGAGCTGTCAAACCCCCCCGCCCGGCTCCCCGCAACGGGGAGCCGGGCGGGGGGGGGGCGTTTGAGAGCCCCCGCTCGGCTCCCCGCAGCGGGAAGCCGGGCGGGGGGGTTTGACAGATCCCGCTCGGCTCCCCCCAGCGGGAAGCCAGGCGGGAGCTGTCAACCCCCCGCCCGGCTCCCCGCAGCGGGGAGCCGGGCCGGGGGGGGGGGGGCTAACTCACGGCTCGCTCTATATAACGGACTAATTCGGGCGGGGGTGTCCGTTGTCACCCGAAAGTCCATTATTTAATGATTTTAAAAAATTATTAAATAACGGACTTTCGGTTTTAACGGACACCCCCCGCCCGAATTAGTCCGTTATATCGAGGTTTCACTGTATGTTGAACAGCACAGGTCCCACTATTTAGCTCTCTCCATTGTGAAAGCTGATCATTTATTTCTGCCCTTTGTTTCCTATCTATTAAGCAGTTACTAATCCATGAGGACTTCCCCCTTATTCTGTGAATGCTTACTTTGCTTAAGAGCCTTTGGTGTGGGACCTTGTCGAAGGCTTTCTGAAAATCCAAGTACACTATATCCACTGGATCCTGCTGGTCCATGTGCTTGTTCACACCCTTAAAGAATTCTAATAGATTGGTAAGACATGATTTCTCTTTATAAAAGCCATGTTGACTCTTCCCCAACACATCTATGTGTCTGATAATTTGGTTCATTACTATAGTGTCAATCAATTTGTCAGGTAATGAAGTGAGGTTTACCAGCCTTTAATTGCCACAATAGACTCTGGAGCCATAAAAATAAAATTGGCATTACATTAGCTTTCCTCCATTTATCTGGTAGAAAGACTAATATAAGCAATAGGTTACATACAACAGTTAGTAATTATGTAATTTCTTCAGAACTCTTGGGTGAAAACCATCTGATCCCTGTGACTTATTACTTTTTAATTTATCAATTTGTTCCAAAACTCCTCTAGTGAATTCATTGATCTCTGCAACTGCTTGTCTTCTTAGAATGCTCCTTTAACACCTTCATCATCTGCTTATCCATTGGCCCACTGGTTGTTTGACAGGCTTCTCATGTAGTTAAAAAATGTGGTTAGTTTTTGTGACTATTCTAGTTGCTCTTCAAATACTTTTTTGGCTGTCTAATAATACTTTTACACTTGACTTGCCAGAGTTTATTCTCCTATTTCCTCAGTAGAATTTGATTTCCAGTTTTTAAAGGATGCTTCTTTTTTTTTGTTTGTTTACCTCTAACTCTTCTTTTACTCTTCTTTTTAGCCATGGTGGTAACTTTTTGGTCCTCTTACTGTTTTTTCCCCTCCCTCCAAGCACTTATGCATACTAAGGAGGTTCAAATCCTCGTATGATGACATTTTTATAAAGGCAACAAAAAACAAAAGAAGTCTAGTTTTTAGGCAGTTTAAGTTTTTAAGGCTTTTTTTAAAAAGCCTTTAAAAGCCATAAAAAGATGTGATATCTATAAAAAGATCCATATTGAAAAGTGTTAGCCATTTATTTGAAGTTAAACAAGACATAGTTCAGTGGAACTCAGATGAACTACTTATGTAATAAAGTTACTCACAGGCATAAGTGAGCTCTAAAACTGAATTAACTTTATTTCCTCCTTTCCAGTTCAGAGCTATCACATACTAATTCTGGAACCCTTAGCGAAGAACAAGCAGTAACGGTGTATCATTCAAACATTAACTGAAAGGCAAACATTTTTCAAATATGCCTGTTTTTATAGATAAGGTCCAAAATTTTCAAAAATGGATTTTGAGCACCTCAGTTTTTGCATGGCCTTTTCCTTATAAGAAACCCCCCCAAGGGAATGGTCACCTACTCTGTGGTTTCAATTATTTGGTTTATATGGACTTTAGTCAATGTTCTGATTTTCTTTTTGCTGAAAGCATTCCAGGAAGATTGCATCAGTTCCAGAGCCAAAACTAAAAGTGTGAATTGCAGACTCACTGCCCTTTCATTAACTTTTCAGACAATTTGGGCATGTGCAATCTTCCATGTTCTACCATTTGGTTGCACAATTGATAGAATGTACGTATGTTAATCCTATTTGCAAGTGAAAATGAAGTGCTAATACATTTTGAGTATCTCTGTTACCTTATTTGCATGTTCAAGTAATTAATGCCTAAAAATGGTTTACTTTTACACTCCAGCAATGAAACACTCTTAGTCTTTTTTAGCACCATTGGTCCATTACCCGACCAATAGTATGGTGAGAACAAAAATCACACACAAAAATTGGGGCATGCCTCTTTAAGGAATTTGATTATTTTTGTCATTGGAAGGACACCGTCCTGCTTTGCCAAGTTTCTGAAATGAACCCTGTCCTTTTGGTGCAATGCATGCTCCTAGCTGAATGTAGTTATGGGATATAAATGGGACCCCTAAGTGTATCACAATAAAAAAGAATACATTTCCCTTCTAAGTTCTTGTAGCATTTTCTCTAAAAGTAAAAGAATTTGCACGCAATTTTCTGAACAGTAAGATTTGCAACAGAGCTACAATTTGAGCTATTGTAGCTTTGTTAACTTTTGAACCGATTTGCATGAAGCATAAAAGTTATCTGGCTGTTCAGTAGAACATGTTATTTTGCTTTGACACAGAAAAAAAGGAAGTGAGTCTTTGCTCAGGTTTTGTTTGTTTTTTAATATAGTACATTTTAAATATAAGAAAAGGGAAATATGTTCTCACTGGAGAGGTAATTATTGGAATACATATCCCATACTAAAATGTGACTAATAGGCACCCCATCAGTGGGGAACACTGACATGACAAAAACATTAGCATAGATTAATGACAATGAGGAGCAATGCATTTACTTTTCTAGAAAACCCCCTGCACTGGTGGCTGAAGAAAAGTAGATGACGACTCTTCACTATCAATTACCAGGGCTTGGACTGTTACTGAGTAGAATAAGACAAGAAGGTAGAAAATAGAAAGGCAACACTCTGAAGTGTAATTTGATCCTGGACACTAGAAATAGGAAGAGGAAGGGCAAAAGATCATTTACACCTGCTTTTTAAACAAGGGGGGCTCATGCCCTACACTTTTGAGAACCTGAATTCCACAGAGACACAATGATGGGGGACCCCTCCTCTCCTCCAAGGCTACTGATCATAGTGGGATGGCAAACAACAGAGCCCCTTCCCTGCTGGCATGATGGAGGAGTAGCCAGGTCAAATCTGAGAGAGTGGTATTGCAACCTGGCACATGGGATTGCAATGCTACTCAAATTTTGGCCGATTTTGGTTGACCCCTCACTTTTATAGGACTCCTGGTGCAGATGAGCTGACCCCATGGAAAGATTGTGTGTTGGAGTCTCGCACTATAGGGTTCCAGAAACTCCTATATAGTATTTTACTTCTGATGGAACTGAATAAAGATAATATGCCTACTATAGAATTCTATAAGGTGGTTTAAAAAATAGTTAAGATTACATCATTCTCTATAGGCTTTTGGATTATAAAGTGTTTGGGGGCAGGGACCAGGCCTTTGTACATAGCTCCAAAAAAATTACCTAGTCTTTGCTTCTGACTGGCACCTTGGGGTACTGTTTTAATATAAATGTTACATAAATATAAATAATGTCAATAGAACCATACTAATTAAATTCCTATTAAATTATACCAGAATTTTTCATAATTAGGCTTGGTATAATTCAACGATAATTCAAGATAATATTGATTATTTTAGCATTTTTTGTTTTTATCAATTTAAGTTTTCACAATTGTGCAAAATGATGGATTTTAATCATTTTTAAAATTGTTTTTATCTATTTAAATCTCCATATATGTAGAATGTTATGAGTTGGTCAGACAATAATTATTTAATGACAGATGTTGAGATTCAACAAGTTAAAACAGTATAACTATTAAGGCACAAATTGTTAATATTATATGTCAAAATATACAAAATACAGATCCTTAAAGTCAAACTCAAATAACATATCAAGCAGCAGTTTTCTTACGTTTCCTATGTATAAATGCTGATTATTATAAAAAGGGATTTTTTGTCAGTTGGTTTGTGTAGTGACATTGATGTTTACTGACAAATCTAATCCTTCCAGGTCTATCTATAATGGACCTTTAGAGCCTCCTCATTCCTTATGGAAGATCAGGCAGCTAATTATGAGGTGGGCCCACATAATAATGTCTCAATATCCCATCTCTGACTCTGTCTCTCTGCTCATAGAGAGGTTGTGTAAGCTTCTTCATTGGAGGTTTTAGAAAGGAAGCTGGTTAGCCACCTGTCTTGGATGGTTTAGACACAACAAATCCAGCAACTTGGCAGGGGGTTAGACTAGATGATCCTTGAGGTTCCTTCTAATCCTATGGTTCTATGAGTCTATGATCCCATTCAGCAATGGACAGAATGGATGAGGGTGCTGTGACTCCTACTATTGCAAAGGTTCTAAGGGAGTTAGGGGCTTAAGCTTTGATTTAGCAAAGCACATCAGTGTGTGCATAAAATAAATCATGTGATTTAGCCTCAACCCTTTCTATGGGTCTTTAAACACATTAAATGCTTTGCTGAATTGGGGCCTAAAGCCCCAGCTTCCTCAGAGCTTCTGCAGATGTAGCAGCTGTAGCATTCTCCATTCCTGGAAGAACCCTGTGAAAGAGGCAGCCGGTGGTGGTGGCTGTTGGAGGGTGTTGTATAACCCCATGTCTCTGGGCCAGTTGCCTCAATTAGAAGGGAATAATGTGAGGGTAAAAAAGCTATTTGTTCCCTAATGTATTATCAAATACTTCTTTGGAGGGAGGGCAGTCCCTGAGGTTGCAGTGGGGAGAGGATTGGCAGGAAGGGGAAGGACTGTGGGATCAAAAAGGATGGCTGGGTAAAGGTATAGGGGAAAAGGAAGGAGGGGAGTAAAAAGCATAAAGAGAAGGGAGACTGAAGATGGATATCTGAAGGATTACAGTAATTAGAAAAGGGCAGCATGGAAGGGGACCTACAGCAGATAACAATAGAAAAATGTCCAGAATACAAATTTCTGAACTAACCGAATTTATGATGGCAGGAGACTATAGTGAAGAAGTTGGAAGTGCTTTTGCTGTATGTGGCACTGGCTACTTTAGGGAAAGAGCTCTGAGGGCCTGGGATTTATTAAAGTCTGCATTCAATTGTCCTTTGTTACTAAAAATCAGGGAAGAGAAATAAAGACAATATCTGGTTAGAAGGACATAAGTAACTTTCTGTCCAGCCAGATTATATTTTAATGCTGTCCACAAAGTCATCCGTTCTAGAAGGGAACCTTCTTCTGATCTGATCTATTGAATTATTCAGATTTTGCTGTAGATATTAACTTCTCATTGCATGCAGAGTTTGTCTTGTATTTGTCCAGCTTAGTGGATAAGACAAGGCTTTAACTCTGGACATTTAAACAGTTTCACTGGTGCCTTTTTTGTACAGCAGCCAGACACAAACTCTTATCTTCATTAGCATCAGCTCTCCTGTGTATGTCGACATCAATGTCTTTGTCAGCATTACAGGTACTGTCCAATGCCCTCGACAATGGAGCATCTACACATTAGACAAACAGGTGGATTGGTGTTTTCAGGATTAAATCCATTCAGTGTGCATTGTACCCTTTACTCACTTATTTGTATTAAAATGTATGCAGAATATCCTTGCTCTCTATGTAATTTATGACAAAAGTGTCACAGACATTTATTTATTTCCATTTCTATACATTTAAAGAGACAGAACAGTAGGTCTAAATTTTACATTAGATGTAATTGAAAACAGAATTTGGCCAATAGGTTTATTGGTTTTAATGTCTGAATTCCTTAAAATAGCTATGGCACTTTTTTCTATAACTGATACTTTTCTCAGACGCCTCTTGAAGCTGTTAATTTCAAGTAATTACCTGAGAGTGAGAGAAATTGCAGTTCTTTCAAAAACTATTAGTGAAAGACTACCCACTCAGCCTCATTTCAATATTATTAATCTTGTTCCTGTATTGCAAAAGATGAACATGAGAGGTAAAATAACCTCAGCACTTTCCTCAAGCTTGGCTACATACTCTGGGCCAGATCCAGAAGCCAGTTGTGGACAGATCACTCAATGATTGCCTGTTTGGCTCATTCCCTTTAAAGCATGTGGCTTTGGCCACAGTCAGAAGGCAAGATACTGGGCCCTTGGTCTGATCCAGTACGGCCGTTCTTATGTACATCACCAGCTACTTTAACTAACCAGTCTTCATCCATTAGAATTTGAACACGACTAAATCTTATCTTTGGTTTAGGCATCATTATTTTATTTTTTGTGTATAATGTATCAAGAAAAATGCCACAAAGAAAAATCTCAGATGAAGAAAATCCAAAATTGAAAATAAATAATGCCCACTTGATTGGGGAGAAAAAAACTCGGGTAGAGTTTGGGAGAATCTCCCTTAAAAATGAACTCACAAAACATGTGCTTTTGCTCTTTTGCTTATATTTAGGCTAACTTGCTTATTTAGAGTCTCTTTGTGGCAGGGGCTGTTTCTTCTCATGTGTTTGCATAGCTGCTAGCACAGGGTAGCTATGATACTGATTGGGGCTCCTGTATACAGCTACCATCAAAATAAAGTGACAGGTTCCTCCAATGGAACTTCAGTTGCAGGCCTCCCAAGGTGGAAAGCGTGCCATAGGAGTTGAGGGGAAGAAGAAGAAGAATAGTGCAAAACACCTACAAGCCCAGCTTTGCTGGGTGGCCTGGCAAGGCCAAAGCATCTGAGAGATGTGCTGTTTTAGAATATTTCATGAGCAGCTTCAGTTGATGTGGGTTCCTAGGGATTCTTGGCTATCATTTAAAGTCACCTTTCCATGGCATTCCCAGAGAAAAATGAGTCTCCTGTGGTCCAGGTAACCCTCTTTGCAGTGTTGTTAGGAGGAACCAACCCCTGTATGCATTTGGTGAAAGCGATAAAGGAGAAGGAATTATGATGGCGTGAATGGCAAAGGGATGGATGAAGAGTGGCATATGGTGCAGGTGAAAGGAAAATACCAAGGAAATGGAAAAAGAAAGAGGGAGAGGAGATAAAAAAATTGTAGATAAGAAATCAGACAAGTGCAGAGTTGAAAAACAGTGAAGACTGAAAAAGAAGAGAGGTGCAAACTCAAGAAAAGACAGACAGAAAAAGTATCCTAGCAGAGAGAAATCCTAGGTGAAATCCTGACTCCATCGAAGACAATGGCAAAAGCGCCATTGATTTGAGCAGGGCAGGATTTCACCCAGTATCTCTTCTCAATTAGGTGTGAGGACTACCACCTCCAGAAACAAAATGTAGTTATCAAGAAAGGAGGAGTTGGGGAGGACCATATATATGGCATTCTTTTAGAAAAGACGGGTGTACATCCCATTACACTTAAAATGTGTGTGCCTATTTTTTGCCCTTGGTGGATACTGTTCTATTCTGATGAATGTATTCAATAGAATGTGGAGAAAGGGGCTTGTACTCTGCCATTTGATCATCTGTATAAAAATGATTGGGTTATCTCCTCTTTTCCTTTTAAATTCTATTTCTTTTGCCATCGGTTTGAATTATAAAAAGTAAAGCTTGATATGTTATTTCATTTTCTATTTGCAGGTTTCAGATCTGAGACTGGAGCCCAAAGTCTGAAAGGAGGATAAAATGGATTTCCTATTTTCTTTTTTATAAGCAGAAGAATTGGGTGTTTCTAAAGCACATGAAGGAAATAAGTCTTATTATTATTATTATTATTCATAACTAAAATTCCACTCTGTTTTTATTCCTACAATCGCTGTTATGGAAAGCTATGCATCTGAGTCAGCACCTCAAAGCAAAACTCATTTCCAATTCATGACATCTTTTTTCCCCTCCAATTATTTAGCTTCATTTCCTCCTCTTTTCAATTTTTTCCCCCTTTGACTCTCATTCACTTTGCCGAAATTGCTACACAGGACTGCTCTCCAGTTGTGAGAAATATATTGCATACTTGAGTAGGCTTTAGTTTAACTGGGTTTTCTTTTCTGTGTTGTGAAACCTAAGCAGCAATGTGGGCTTGACATGCAGAGTCAATGCAGGGGAGGGGAAAATCACCAGAAGACATTGGAAAGCGTGCACATTTGTGCCTTTTATGATGGCTGCTGTGGTCAGATCTTTCAAGAGGAATTTTTCACTCTCTCTTTATATTGTTGTGCTGATGGCCTGTCAGCTTCCTAAATTTGTCTCTGAGCTTTTTTCTTCACTCTTAGACTATCCTTAGAGCTTGTTTTTAATTCTTCCAGATCCTCTATGCCTTTGTCCGTATCATTTTGTCCAGGCTACTGAATCGTCAACCATGATGGCCAGTTCTTGAATTATTTTCAGTGATGCCACAGTAGAAGGAAGCAGTCAGAAATGAGCTTTTGTGTGCACTGTCTCTTTAAAAAAATAATGAAGGGAGTCACTGCTGTTGAATGGCAAGGGTCTGCAGAGTGGATGCTGTGAATCTCTGACAAAAGATCTAATGTAGTCATGAAAATATATCACATGCAAATATATTTCTAATGACTGCCTTGAGAACTGCTTTTGCCATGGCGTTGGATGGCAAAGTCATATATTTAAATATAGGCATGCAAAGTTCATCTTTTTTTAGATGACCGATACATCATAGATTTCAGTGGACATTTGGGCCTGAGCATGTGAGTCAGCTATGCACAAAATCCCAGGAAGAAGAGTCCTTGTCAAAAGACTGCAGGATGTGGCCATTGCTGCACACTCCTGATCAAGAATTGGCACTCTCTCATAGTAACCATAGTGCACAAGGAATTTAAATTTACAGGAAACAGCTAATCAAACTGGCTCCCAGGCTGGGTATGCTGATGCTTCAGACCCTGAAATGGTAGTTCTGATGTCTGAGGAGCAAAGGTCCATGAAAAAAAATAGTACATGTCTCTTCTGTAACAACCCACATTGAACTCTGTGTCACCAAATAGCAACTACCTCTTCAGAAAACAATAGAACATCATAAAATGTAACAGCTCCTAACATGGCATTGTGTTTAAAGATGCAGCACTGGGAGCCAGAAGATCTAAGTTGTGCACCCAGAACAAACTTATGCTTCCAAGTATGGTCTTGGGCAAGCCACTTAACCACTCTTTGTGCCTCATCCATAAACTGCGGAAATACCACCTTCTTTTCAGGAGCACCCTGAGGCTTAATCCAACTTAAAATATTCATTTCTGGAGATGGAAAGTGCAACAATTATTGTTGTGCACACAATAACAATGATTTTTAAGAGCCTCTGACTCTTTTGCCATTTTTGGCAACTTTACCATTCTGGTGCCCTTTAGCTAAGCAAGCACCTTCTTTGTTACATCAGTGAAAAAGCAACAAGTCTTACTGATGCCAGTGAGTACTTTTGTTCCTTTTCTCCCTTCCTCTGTTTTGCTTTTTCTCTTTCCTTTTCTTCTCCTCCCACTCTTAAAAAGCAAAGAAATTAGAGATTTTTTCTACTCTGAAAAGCAGCCCTGTCAAAATGGTGGTGTGATATGTGACATTTATAAGTATAAAAATGCTATTTTAACTGTTAATCTTGCCAGACCCCTCCAAGTTCTGAGAGTCAAGCTGGGTCTTTTACATCTCATACATTGCAAGTATTCAACGTATTCTGCAGGGAGCTTAATTGACACTTGTGTAACAGCTGTACAATTGCCCTGATGTAACCAACTGACATTTTTACATTCTGTTGATTATGCAAAAACTGAGTGGAATCTGCAGCAGACTCATCCACCCTTTGCTGTGTTGGTTCTGCAGGGCTAAGAAGAATAAAATTATATATAAAAAAATCTTATTTCATTACAGTAAACCCTCGATTTAACGGACTTCGGATGCAACAGACAAAAGTCTGATGAATTCCGGATCCATTTCTGGTGGGCTGGCTGCCGGCTCCCGGCTGCCGCCCGGGTCACAGCAGCGGGCAGGCTGGCTGCCGGCTCCCCGCTGCCGCCCGGGTCCAGACAGCGGGCGGCTGGCTGCCCGCTCCCAGCTGCCGCCCGGGTCCAGACAGCGGGCGGGCTGGCTGCCGGCTCCCAGCTGCCGCCTGGGTCCAGACAGCGGGCGGGCTGGCTGCCGGCTCCCAGCAGCCGGGACCTGGGCGGACTGGCTGACGGCTCCCGGCTGCCGCCTGGGTCGGACCCGGGCGGGCTGACTGATGGTTCCCGGCTGCCGCCCGCATCCTAGCAGCCGGGACCCAGGCGGGCTGGCTGACGGGTCCCGGCAGCCGGGACCTGGGCGGGCTGGCTGACAGCTCCCGGCTGCCGCCTGGGTCCCAGTAGCTGGGACCCCGGCGGGCTGGCTGATGGCTCCCGGCTGCCACCCGGGTCCCGGCAGTGGGCGGGCTGTGAAGCTGCCACCCTGACCCTGTGGCGGTCGGGCTGCTGCTCCAACAGCTCTTTTTTTTTTTAATTATTAAATAACAGACTTTTTCATTTAACGGACACCCCCTCGCCCGAATTAGTCCGTTAAATGGAGGTTTTACTGTACTAGTGTCAGTAATTCTAAATGCCCACAAGGAGCAGATCTGACTAAGAAGGTGCTACTTTTACATGGTCACTTTTCAAAGCAGAATTGCTGTTTAAATGTAACAACATTAAGGGTGAACAAGTAAAGTCACCAGAATGACTTCAATGGGTCTTAGGAAAGGATTGGAAAAAACCCCAGTAAGAACCCCACAATCCAGCCTGAGAAGAACAGAGTATTTCAATAATTGTCCAAGTTCCTTTACCCTGTATATAGAACTCCTTATTAATAACTAATAGCAGCCTAGGGAGAATAACCCCTTAGACAATAGTTTGAAAAAGCAATTAGAAATACATTCCCTAAGAACAGTTTTGGCAACTTTACAATTAGTTCAGCCGTGAATAACCCCTCCTCACACCACCATCCCCAGAGTTTTTATAGATAGAAGCATATACTGCAGCAGTATAGTACCTAAGGCCCTGATCCTCCAAAGGATCGTCTATGGAGACTGAGGAATTGATATCTTCTTTACACATCTCTGCACAGTGTAGTGTATATTGGATGCAGACGTATCATATTCCATATTTGTGCTGCTATATTTAAAATAAAGGTCCATTTCCCATGGGATAATGTGGCTTCCATTAACTGGATATGTTTATTTGTAAAAGCTTTTAGCACTTATATGGCTACAGGACAAGTTTAGACTCTTACAGCACATCCTAAGTGTAAACTGTGATTTGGCACTGAAGCTTGACTGCATTTGTTCAGTATTTGGTCCTCATCAGTATTACAGTGTGGAAAATGTCCACCCTCTATTTAACCAACCACAGCACATTTTAATGTAAAATATAAAGTGATTTTTGTTATTTGTAGTTTGTATAGATCGTTTTTCCCACATCGTATTTAGTCTATGAGCATCCCTAAACTGTATCTATCTCTAAATTAATGCACATATATACAATATTTCACACACACACACTTCTTTCTAGCAGTGTTTGATCCCTGACAGATCAGAATAAGATATATGTCTACAGTTTGATGTGGACCCAGTTACTAATTTTGTGCATAATACTCTCATGTCCTAGAGTCCTTTATTCAAAAAGGATCAGAGCAGGTTTGAGCAGAAGTAATATTTGACAGACAATTCAATTTCAGATTTGTCTGCTTCATGCTTAGCCTCTGCCAGGACCCCAAGATTTACTCTCCCACTGGATCTCCTCCTTGTCCCTGATCAACCTCCCTTCTCTCTAGGAAACCTAGTCTGTGTTAGTCTGTATCAGCAAAAACAACAAGGAGTCCTTGTGGCACCTTAAAGATGAACAGATTTGTCCATAAGCTTTTGTGAGCTAAAACCCACCTTATGCCCAGATAAATGTGTTAGTCTTTCAGGTGCCACAAGAACTCCTTGTTGTTTTTACTCTTCCCTACAGTCTCTTCTTGCTCTCCCTGGTTTATAACCCTAACCCAGCTGCTCCCCTAGTTGGCTTTCATCTGCCAGTAGGCATTTTCATACCCTGGTTCCCTTCCGGGTGCAGAATGTAGGGTTAATTGGCCTTCCTAGCCTATATTAACCTGCTCAGTGCTTGTATGCCAGACAGAGTCCAGTGGAGAAGGATCCCTTCCTCCTCAGCCCTAATTGCTCTCCTCAACACACAATCCATGTAATGGCTATAGGATTAGGCCCAGGGATATCAACAGGAGGCTTTTACATGTATGGTAGCTAGGATAAAGGATTCCTAAACATTGATGCAGTGTTCACTGAAATTCTATTGCTTATGAGTTAGAATATATAGGGTATAACGTACAGAGATTCTGTGAGGTGTATGCATCACAGACCAAGAAGAGGAGGGAAACATGTCTCTTTGACCTCCCCTGGTGCTCAAGTGTTCATATTGACAAATTAAATCCAGACATAAAGTAAAGGTGCTGGCATTGATTAATTCTCCAGGTGTTCATAGTGTTTTGTATTACTTCATACAATGTCAACATGTTCTGTCGTTAAGAAATAGCCTTGGAGTAGAGAGTGAGAGACATAACGTTGTACTTTGTGTAAGTAATATTACAACTCAAGTTGTATGGAAACAATTCTTATTATTGGCAAAATCAGTAAAAACTCTAGTTTATTGTTGGAGTTGGAAAAGATGAAAAATAGAACACATTCATCAGATGCTTTTGTGGTTTTCCACCATGTAAAATACAATTTCTTGTAAGATAAAAAAGAAATCTGCTTCAACTTAAAAATGTTCTACTTATATATATATAATTGAAGAACAAGAGAGCTGGGAAAACCTCTCTTTTTTCCTCTTCATTTTAAACATTTTCCTCACTTTTCTCACTTTCATCAGTTTCAAACAAACCCTGAATCTAAAAACAAAAACTAACTCTCAAATTTAAGCTAGGTTTTATGTAAAAAACCTACCACCAAATCAAACAAACACATTACACAGGAAAATCATTAGGGTTGTTTCTTTGTTTGTTTTGTTTTTAAAAACCTGAGATTTGAGTTTGTAAAGAAACCTAGTATCAGAAAGGTATTATGGAGTGTTGTAAGGAATAAAGGTAGGTGAATAGTGGGGATGTGTGTGAAGAAATCTATTAATATTTCTTTGGATATTTTCAATTTAGTTAACTTTGACCATGTTCTTGTTCTTTCGTGTTTGTTTTCTATGAATATTCAGTGGAAAATATGGTAGAAATATTCCCCAACCTGCAGGGTTTAGATGCATGAGAAGTGAATTTAGGATTTGTAACCGGACTATTCACACCAGAAACTTGATTCGAACAGTTAGGCTGATTCTATAACTTTATATGAACCCATAATTTCTTAGCAAACAGTTTAATAGAATCAGAGATTGCAAAGTTAGAAACATTGTGACTTTCTACTCTGACCTCCTGAATAACACAGACCATAGAACTGCCCTGAATTAATTCTTGTTTGAAACACAGCATATCTTTCAGAAACACATCCAATCTTGATTTAAACATTTCCAGTTATAGAGACTCTTCCACAGCTCTTTGTAAATTCCTCTAATAGTTAATTAACCTCACTGATAAATATTTGTGCCTTATTTCTAGTCTGTTCAGTGCAGTTCTCAGGCTGAAAATGTGTAGTCTCACACAGCTTTAACAATAAATCATCCGGCAGTTAACTTGCTGAGTCACTCAGCTTTCCCTCTCCTTGAACTCTCACAGGCCCAATTAGAGCTGGTCTACCCTGAAAAGTTACACTGGCATAACTACATCTCTCAGGATTGTGAAAAATCCACACTCCTGAGAGACTATGAGCATGTCTACACAGGGACAAAAAAAATTGGCTGGCCAAGTTCAGGGGACTCGGTCTTATGGACCTCAAGCTCTGGAGCTGAACATTGTGTGTGTAGACGTTTCAGCTTGGGCTGGAGCCCAAGCTCCGAGACCCTACAAGGCTGTAGGGCCCCATTGCTTGGCCTTAACTCAAGCCCAAATGTCTATACAATGATTTTTAACCCCAAAGCCCGAGTCCTGTGAGCCAGAGCCAGCTGACTCCAGGTCTTTTATCCTTGCATAGATGTACCTGTAGTTAAGCCAACCTAACCCCTAGTGTAGACTCTGCTAGGTTAATGGGAATTCTTCCGCTGAACTAGCTACTGCCTTGCCAGGAGATGGATTCCCTACAGTGATGGGAGAAACCCTCCCGTCACAGTAGCAAGTGTCTACATTGAAGCACTACAGCAGCATTCTGAATGTATATATAGCCTTAGTCATTGAGATATGGGAACACTTACTAAAGGAAGGCTCAGTTATGGCTCTGCTATGAGCCCTGAGCAAGTCCATTATGGTGCTGGTCCTGGACCAAACCAGGGGGGTGATAGGAGACCAATAGGCAGACCTTACAAGACCCTCTTGCACATCACACTTCCTCCAGAGCACCAATGAAACTACTCTCATTGACATGTTGGGAAGGGGGGGAGAAGGACCAAGATCTAGTTCTCCTTGCCACATACTTGTGAAGGGGGAAGATGGGACAGAACAGCTCCATAGAGCCACCACAGATTCCCTTATGCATCGCATGCAAGCTAGGCCACAATTTGGTCCTGACACTGCTATCAGCTGAAAGATACACCATACTTCTGCTTTTGGTTCTTGTTATGAAAGTTTGTTAATGAAGAAGGAGAGTAATAGCAATTTACCTAGTTCACTTTTGTTCCATGTTATTATTTAAAATTGGAAGTAGGCTATAAAATTGCACAAAGTTTGGGCCCAGATCTTAACCATCACAAAGTTCAGAAGAGTTCAGATCCCAAGGTCTGGTGCAGGCTCATCTGTACACTTAAAGCACTGGAATTTTGCATGCAGACTGTGAAATTTGTATCTGTAAAGGTTTTTTTTACTGGATTTATTAAAAACTAAAAAAATTTCCTGTGCTAGCACCAATATCAGAATTTATTCCCATTGCCATACACATGCATAACAACTAGATTTCTATAGGACTATTGCAAGCGTATGGAGGGGAGATTAAAGTCGCTGTGAATAACTTGATTTTGCAAAAGCAGGTAGAGTGCACATGATATGGAAGCTAGTTATTACAACAAATAATAATTCTCATGGAACCACACAAATATTGAAACTGGTAAGCCTGGAGCACCAGCAGGGTACCCTAGAACTGAGTGAAAGGAATGTTTTTGCTTTTAATAACTAAGAACATATTGAAAACATTCATGACAAAAGTCACATAGGTGACAAAGGTTACTGCTTTTGAAAAGATCACCACTGAAAAATATAAAATTCTTCTGAAGGTCCATCTTTCAGATCACAGCTTTGAAAAAAAGGAAACAGGGACCTCAATGTGAGCTGTATGTCTAAACCCCAAGTAACACTCAACATGTATAGTAAGTGCCACACAATCAGCAATTGGGCAAATTAAGGGAACCAAAATAAGGTGTTTTTGTAAATAATTTAATGCAATCCCTGTGGTGTTTCATACTTACAGGGATTAGTTAATGGTGAACACTTGCACATGGGAGATTATATGCATAAACTATACTTACTCATTCAATTCATTCAACGGTTAGTACATGCAAAAACTGATTTGCACATGGAATGTGAGGCTATGCATGTAACCAACCGCACATAGATTAATTGTAGATCCAGTTTAAGCACCCATACTTGACCATGTTGCTCTTCATAATTAGAATAAACATTTTTAAACATTTGCCATTTCAGAGCCTTTACCAAGCTAAAGAGGGGAAAAATCAATCCCTTTAACATTTATGAGCTATTAATATTCAACTCTTGCTTGAATTGGCACTGAATTTGTCTTGGATTATCTGGAAAATTGTCTTCTTCATAATCTTTTTGTTCTGGGCCTGTAAAGCAATCCTAATGATCTGGACAAGCCCTGAAGCTCCTCTAAGGGCTTATGGGAAAATTAATTGAGGATTCACTGCCCTTGGAATTTACTACTACTGGAACTTAATAGCTCAGACAAATTCTCTCTCATATGTTAATAAATTACTATGGCACTGTGGCACTTCTGTCTTGGCATCTCCTCAATTATTATTCATGTGTCTTCTCAATTAGCTACTACAGTGTCTTACTAATGTAATTCCCCACCTAATCCTTGTTTCGCTGTTTCCGTCCCTGTTCCAGCTATATTTCCATAGATTATGTTTTGCTGGATACATGTGTTTGTTTAATGTATCTCAATATGCTAGGTAATGCCCACTTGCTGTCCTTGTCTCTTCTGAGCCCTGTGTTGGTATTTTACCCGTAATATACTACTATTCTTTAAATATCTGCTCTGGCAAGCCTACATACACACAGTGCCTGCTTTTTGCTAGTTTTAAAGATTCTAGAAACTGTCATGAAAATAAATAATGAATTTGACAAACATCAATAAAATGAATCTTAGACTCGTACGTGCAGTGTATGGAGCACTGGGCCAGGAATTGGGAGACCTTAGTTTTATTCTTGTCTCTGTCGCTGACCTGCTGTGTGATCTCAGATAAGTCATTTCACCTATTTCCCCTCCTACCTCTTGTCAGGCTAGGCTATATGATCCTAAAAGGATTTACACATGTGCTTCATTTTACACACAAAGAATGCTCATTCCCTGCTTACGCTATAATTGGTACTGTAATCCAAGGGATTTGTTAGCTTCTCTAGTTGCAAGTTTAGCCAGTGAATCTGTGGAACGGCTGATCTAGAGTCTCTGCTCTTACCTCACCCTAAGCCCACCTCTGTCATGGCCCCTAGGCTACTCAGAAGCGGGGGCAGATGGAGTACAGCACGTATTGCTACATCTGCACTAACGTACTCTATGGCAGGTAATCACCTCTGGTGCAGCTCCATGCTTATTAGCAAGGGGTGAAACTGTAGCACAGATAGGGCTCGGGTCTTTCACCAATATGTCATCTAACTCAAAAAGGTCTGAGTCCAGCCTACACTATGGATGTCATTGCTGCTATCATCAGAGCAGCTGAAACAGTGGTGAATTATTCTCACCAAGCTTGCTAAATTAGAGAAGGCTTTTAGGTGCTACTGTAATAAGTGTCAAAAGGCAGGTTCACATACTGTGAGTAGAATGTCACCTAAAGCAGGTTTGTTAGGGAAAGGGAATTTTTTTAATCCTGTAAATTTTCACACAAGCAGCAAAGTTGTACTATTGTCTGTAATGTGGCTTGTGGTAGCAGAAGATGCTAAAAAAATAATTTAAATTCCAGGGGGGACAAAGAAATATTGGATCAAAGTATTTTGAGTCAGACAGAAACAATGTTGTTACTTTTCTGTTCAGTCCTGACTACTGAGCATACCAACCCCAGTAACCTCAGACCTCCATCACTTCTACCTGATCTCTTCTTTACTTCATTTGTTTTCTATTGGAATTTATTTCAGTGAGACTGTGACAATCTACCATCATGTTCACCACTTTTACAAGACTATGATAAATTCTGTACAAAATATGCTTTGTGAGGTGTAATTTGAAAAGGCATAATCTGCTGAACATTATTATCTCATTGAAATAGTGTACCAATGCTATGTGTGAAATTATGAGATTCTATTGTATGATTGTTACTGAAATATGTTATAATTCTGGGTAACAAGCACAAACCAGTTTTTCAGAGACAAAAATACACTGGCCCCAGCCTGGTGTTAAAAAAATATCATAAGAGCATAAGAATGGCCATACTGGTTCAGACCAAAGATCCATCCAGCCCAGTATCTTGTCTACCAACAGTGGCCAATGCCAGGTGCCCCGGAGCAAGTGAATCTAACAGGTCAAGTGATCTCTCTCCTGCCATCCATCACCACCCTCTGAGAAACAGAGACTAGGGACACCATTCCTTACCCATTCTGGCTAATAGCCATTAATGGACTTACCCTCCATGAATTTATCCAGTTCTCTTTTAAACCCTGTTATAGTGCTAGTCTTCACAGCCTCCTCAGGCAAGGAGTTCCACAGCTTGACTGTGCGCTGTATGAAGAAGAACTTTCTTTTATTTGTTTTAAACCTGCTACCCATTAATTTCGGGAACAAGTAAGTAACTTTCTTATTCACTTTCTCCACACAACTCATGATTTTATATAGCCCTATCATATCTTCCCTTAGTCTCCTCCTTTCCAAGATGAAAAGTCCTAGCCTCTTTAATCTCTCCTCATATGGAACCTGTTCCAAATTCCTAATCATTTTAGTTGCCCTTCTCTGAACCTTTTCTAATGCCAGTGTATCTTTTTTGAGATGTGGAGACCACATCTGTACACAGTATTCAAGATGTGGGCACACCATGGATTTATATAAGGGCAATAAAATATTCTCTGTCTTATTCTCTATCCCTTTTTTAATGATTCCTAACATCCGATTTGCTTTTTTGACTGCTGCTGCAAACTGTGTGGATGTCTTTAGAGAACTATCCATGATGACTCCAAGATCTTTTTCCTGATTAGTTGTAGCTAAATTAGCCCCCATCATACTGCATGTATAGTTGGGCTTATTTTTTCCGATGTGCATTACTTTACATTTCATTTGCTATTTTTTTGCCCAATCACTTACTTTTGTGTGATCTTTTTGAAGTTCTTCACAGTCTGTTTTGGTCTTAACTATCTTGAGCAGTTTAGTATCACCTGCAAACTTTGCCACCTCACCGTTTACCTGTTTCTCCAGATCATGTATGAATAAATTGAATAGGATTGGTCCTAGGACTGACCCTTGGGGAACACCACTAGTTACCCCTCTCCATTCTGAAAATTTACCACTTATTCCTACCCTCGTCCTGTCTTCTAACCAGTTCTCAATTCATGAAAAGATCGTCCCTCTTATCTCATGACAACTTAATTTATGTAAGAGCTTTTGGTGAGGGACCTTTTCAAAGGCTTTCTGGAAATCCAAGTACACTATGTCCACTGGAGCCCCATTGTCCACATGTTTGTTGACCCCTTCAAAGAACTCTAATAGACTAAGACTTGATTTCCCTTTACAGAAACCATGTTGACTTTTGCCCAACAATTTATGTTCCTCTATGTGTCTGCTAAGCATTAGTAAAGAATAAAATTGAAGGATCATTCTCCAGTAGGGGGAAGATGTGAATGAGAAATTGATATGGCATCACAGGAACTGTTCAAACCTCACACCCACAAGAGACAGAGATGTAGCCGTGTTAGTCTGGAATAGCAGAGGTAACAAAGTCCTGTGGCACCTTAAAGACTAACTATAAAGTTTTGAAGCATAAGCTTTCGTGGGCTAATACCTACTTCGCCAGATGCAAGCAGTGGAAGTGTCCAGAGGCAGGTATAGAAAAGTAGGCAAGAACCAGGTGGGAGGTAACAAGGTTAGTCCAATTAGGCTGAACCAGCTTGTTATCTCCAATCAGGGAGAGTGGGTTATTCTTCTAGCAGTTGAATGGGGGGGGGTGAACATGGAGAGAGGAGACACCAGCAACACCATCACAGGACCTAACCAGATCAACCATACCATCACTGGTTCGTTCACCTGCACATCAACCAATGTCATATATGCCATTATATGCCACCAGTGTCCCTCTGCTATGTACATCGGCCAAACTGGACAGTCCCTATGAAAAAGGATAAATGCACACAAATCAGATATTAGGAATGGCAATATACAAAAACCTGTAGGAGAACACTTCAACCTGCCTGGACACACAATTACAGATTTAAAAGTCACCATACTGCAGCAAAAAAACTTCAAGTCCAGACTGCAAAGGGAAACTGCAGAGCTACAATTCATTTGCAAATTTAACACAAACAATCTAGGACTGAACAAAGACCTTCAATGGCTTGCTAATTACAAAAATAGCTTCTCCTCTCTCCATGTTCACACCCCCCATTCAACTGCTAGAAGAATAACCCACCCTCCCTGATTGGAGATAACAAGCTGGTTCAGCCTAATTGGACTAACCTTGTTACCTCCCACCTGGTTCTTGCCTACTTTTCTATACCTGCCTCTGGACACTTCCACTGCTTGCATCCGACGAAGTGGGTATTAGCCCATGAAAGCTTAAGCTTCAAAACTTTATAGTTAGTCTTTAAGGTGCCACAGGACTTTGTAACCCACAAGAGAGTGTCACCTGCACCCCAGCTAGAGGTAATCCTCAAAGACAGGAGAGGGGTATAAAAATGTGAGAATATTTTTCACCTGTCAGCTCCTCCTCCCATCTCCCATCTCAATGAATACCTAAAGGACACTGAACTAAGGAGGAAGGGTCGCAGGCTGAGAAGCCCAATGCTAAAAGGAGACCCACCCTGTGAAATTTATGGCAGGTGAGACAAAGCCCTTTGCTTTAAAATTCACTTCGCTTTTTAAATTAGGTATTAGTTTGCCTTGTACTCTTTCATTCTCTTTTGTAATCTATTCTGACTTCTATGCATCATCCCTGGTAATCACTTAAAATCTATCTTTCTGTAGTTAATAAATGTATCTTATTGTTCTATCTTAACCAGTGTGTTTGGATTAGAGTGTGTGAGAAACTCCATTTGGGATAACCAGGTTGGTTGCATTATCATTCTCTTTGGATGAAATGACAGACTTTCTATGAGCTTGTACTGTTCAGAAGGACACTGATCAATACATGATATACATTTCTGAGGAACAAGGCTGTGACTAGGGATTCTCTGGTGTTTTGTATATAATTCATGAGTTGCTGACCATAGCATTAATGTATTTATGGGAGTGATTTTAAATGCTAGGGATTGTGTATGAATTGGCCAGAAGTTGCTTATACAGCAAAACAGTGTAAAAGGCATCCCAAGTCAGAGACTTGAGAGGACACAGCTATTCACCAGTCCAAACTGTAGCCAGGATAATGTCACAGAAACTACATGCAGCTGTGAATTTGATATTAAGTGTTCCAGGATCAGGCAATTAAAAACAAGATTGGTTGCAGGTACAATTAAAAAACTAAATACAATTTGTAAAAAAATGCAAAAATGAACTGCCAATTTCATTCCTCTCAGATCTCAGAATGGCACCTTTCTTTTATGATGACAGAGCACCAGACTTCCATGGAGAAAGCTTCCCATGGGGGAGAGGTGCTGACATTCAAATTCACAGTGCTTACATTTGTAAAATTCAGCCAATGTGCCTCAAATATTTCTCATTAGCAGCAGCATATTTGTGTCTGTTTGGCTTGTCACGGCAATTCATCTTTAATGTTTTATTCAAGTCCTTTTTCTCCCCCACCCCCTTTAATTTTTATACAATTTTTTGGCATATTTTCAAATTGTTAATACACATGTGAAACATATGCCCATAAAAGGCTGTAATGGTTATGATGGGGAGAGTATGTAAACTTGAAAGGCAACAATAATGATCCTACAAATCATGATTCAGGTCATTGATTCCCACGAGAAGCACCCTGTGAGAAGTTTCCACAAGGATCCTGTCATAGAGCTCCTCCTCTATTGTTGTGTTGGGGTCATGGATTTTTGCCATCTCTCAGTGGAATGGGCTATGGAGCCCAGTCCCAAACCTGAGAGGTTCCCAGGGATCTATGGGAGCTAGAGGTGTATGCACAGATGTTTTGTACTATTATATCATCTCTGGCTCCTGTTGATCCTTCTCCAGCATTCTATTATCTTTTCTGCTGAGGGCTGGCAAGACAAATTATGTATATCCCCAGGTCCCCATCTTCCCACTCTAGGCCCAGACTACAGAGCACCCTAAGCTGTTTCTAACTTACAGTACATATGCTTGTGTGAGGAGAACCCTCCTCTCCCATTTCCTTCCACTAGCTTTCTCTGCTACTCCACTAATCAGTTAGGGCTCATGGTCCCTTTAACTATGGAGTGGTGGGATCTGCAGATGCTAGCTTCTTGTCATGACTCACAGCTTTCATAATCAAATGACTACAAGCTAAAACACTTTTCTATGACAGTAACAGAGCTACAAGAAAACGGTGAAAAATATTTTGTGGGAGCTTGTTGTTTATTAGAGAGGTTTATGTTTTTTTTTCTAAAACAGTCAATCAACAAATGAGAAAAAATTCTGATTTTTCTTTTTGAATTTTTCAGGAAAATGTTTTGTTGGAATTCTGAATTTTCAAAAAATTCAGACCTGCTCTAGTTTTCCTGAACAAAACACAGAAAACATGTATTTTTTTTCCTTTTTAAAATGTGTCTGAAATCATTTCTTTTTCCTTCATAAAAAGACACCACATTTTAAAAATAACATTGAAAAGACATGGGGTTTGTCTTCACTACTGGGGAGATCAACACTGCTGCTATTGATGCAGTGGGTGTGCATTTAGTGGGTCCAGTGAAGACCTGCTAAATCGATGGCAGAGCAGTCTCTGGTCAACTCTAGTACTCCAGCTCCCTGAGAACAGTAAGGTAAGTTGACTGGAGAGCATCTCCCGTCGATGTAGTTTAGGGAAGACACCAGGGTAAGTCAACCTAAGCTATGCCGATTCCAGCTCTGTTATTAATGTAGCTTAAGTTGACTTACCCCAGCAATGAAGACAAGCCCTCAGTCTACAAACAGGAAAAAACATAATGGCCTTTTATGATACAAACTATGGTGCACAGTGAGAAATATAAATGGTGACTAGGAACTTTGGGGCACAATCGGATTTTACTCTGAGGATCCATTTTTATTTTAACAGTGGGATATGCATCTCTGCCTTTTCTCCCCCTGCTTTTTAATTTATTTACTTCTTACTAAGTTCCAAGATTCATCAAGAGAAATGCTGCTCAACAATGGAGTTAGAATACTGTGCACTTTGAATGACAGGATTTGAAATCCTTAAGTGCTACAAGTGCTGCTTACTGTAGGAGTTTAAAAAAAATGCCCATGGCAAATCAACATTCCCTTGCTTTATTCTGTCATGTGAAGGCCTTTTGCAATTTGGCAAAGTTTAATTTTGCTGTAGCTGAGCCAATGGTGAAAACTGTACTTGGCTAAGAAGTGCCTAATATGCCTAAAATACTTGTACACTCTTTAAAAAAACATTAAGGCATATCTCAAAAAAAAAAAGTTTGTTTTCATGTTGAAACAGAATTTTTAAAATGCATGCATGAAGAGGACCTCCTAAAACATCTTAAAGGGTGTCTCCCTTTACCTAGAAACATCCACACTGGATTTAATAGCAGGTAAGTTCCACTTTCATATGTTGTTTCTATACATGCATTATTGATGGCATTTATGACTAAACGGTAGCAGATTCCATAGACATCCTTTAGTATAAACTAGATCATTTAAAATGTTCCTGAAACACAAATATTTGAGCAGTGGCTTTGGAGAAAAATGTGACTGGACTACTTCCAACATCTCTGTATATATTTTTGTTCCTGCCGCTGCTAAGTTTTTTTTCTTTCATGCACCCAAATGATGCAGGGGAATGGAGCAAGATCAAGGCCATTTAGAGGGGACTGCCAAGGGATTCTTCTCTCCCCTATACAGCAGGGACAAGGATCATATATTCTCTTTCAGCTCCCCTTTACATGCTCTGCCATTGACAAGCTCAGGCATTTAGTAGCAGCAGCTAATATCACTGCTGTAAATTGGAATTGCTCCACCGAAGCCAGTGATGCTACATATTTTTACCCTAGGTGAGGATCTGTCCTTTGATGTGCAGTGTAATGTCCTCTCACCAGCAATTGCTAGTCAGAGTTCTCTCCCCTCTTTGTATGTGTATGTGTGGCACGTGTGCATCCATTAGTCCAGTTCTAGAATCCTGGGTGACCTTAAGAAGAGGACACGGTAAGGCAGAGAACTTACGTAAGTATTTGGCGTGTTGAAACAAAAGTGTTGTGGCACTGTACCAGTGCAATGATTTTTAGAGGTGTTTCTCTATCTGTTCCTTGGCTGAAAAACACCACTGAGCTGAATGCATAGTGGTTAACATGCTGCAGTCTGTCAATGCATCCATTAGTACTTCTTTGCCTCTAGGTAAAGTGGATATATGAAGGGAAAATGACTAAATTAGGGGCTCATTTCCAGGCAGCAACATGATGGGAGATTGCTTCATCCTAGAAACAAGTTTTTGCACTGCAAAGTCAGAGACATTTGGGGAAATTCAGCCAATTTTCTTGTGAAGTGGCAATTTTTTTCCTAATGGGTGTTGAAACAACAACCATTATCAGTAGCTAACTCATTCAAATAATGTCAATTAATCCACTGGTTTTTTTATATAGCTTCTACTACACAGTTCAAATGGAAAAAGACGTACAGGAGTTTCTAGACCACATGCTCTCCTCCAGAACTGGCATTAAAAGGAAGAACTACATCTCAGTGGCACATCCCCTTATGCTTCTAGAGGCCATGAATACCACTTTTCTGTTGGTATTGTACAGAAATAATGGGAGGCTTTGGTCAAGCAGGGGTGTATGAGAAAAACTAGGGAGAAGCCGCTGCTCCATTACGCCTAACACATTTCCTACTGGAAATCCCCATAGGTGCAACTGTTGATGGAACCATCAGTAATGCTTTCAGTGCACCTTTTATTGGAACAATGGGTAGGGTCCAGGTACTGGGCCAGGGTTAATGGGAGACCTTACTACCTGGAGCATGTAAAGGCTCAGGGATGTGCACAGAGAATAATGCTCCCTATGGGGATGACCTGGAATATCTGTGGTCTAGAGTGGATTTCCCAGTGAATACAGGGGATCCACTGGTTTAATATGTTGCTCCCCCACTGCACATGTGCAAAAGCCACACTCAGAGAAAGAAATTACTACCTCAATTTTTTTTTAATTATAACATTTAAAATAAGGGGGAAATTCAAGCATCCTATGTGTAAAGGAGGATAATATTTCCCCCTGATTTAAGGTCTGCTTCCCAAATTGAGTGCAGAATTAAATGTGTTCTAACAAAATAAAGGATGAGAAGAGAAATGATAAGAAGGGACTCAGGATGAGAGGTTATTTGATATGCTTCTTTTTTAATAAAGGCTACATGACAGCTCTAGAATGTTGTGGCAAGCTGACAAAATGCCTATAACATGAACTAAACGTATGAGTATTCTCGGCTGCTTTAGGCTTATCCCTATTTCAAAGCCAAGGCAAGTGGAAGCCAGCCCTTAAAAGATCTCATTGTGCAGGTAAAGTTTTCTTGTGGTTTTGCCCCTTTGAAGTGTTCCTTGACTCACTGATCTTTGATGATCATTCCTTAATCATTTGACTCTGGAAAAATGACTGTGATGTTGCACCCATAATGCTTTATAGAAATATGCTTATGAGTGTAAATATGACAACTGGAATATGTTTTACACTAGATATGCCATATAACATATCTCTGAAAAGATTATGTTCTACTGAATGTATTCATCCTCTTTGTATGCATGTATCATTTTTATATCTGAAGTTATGAACACTGGCTCTATGCTTGTATTTAAAGTATTTGCTGTATGAAGCACATAAGGCAGATTTGGTTAACATAGTGTGAAGGGGTTATTCAAGTAACTGGGATTTCCCTAACAATGGGCACTTGGGAGACACCAATCACATCTAAGTTTTCCTGCGAAATAACATGTAAACAATGGCGTTGGCCTGTAAAAAGTGGAATCATTCATAGACATGTGACCTGCCCATGTGACTGCAAAACTCCATCTTGTTTGTGGGGATTTTACACAGGAGAAGACAGGGATTTCCACCCACAAGAGAGAGACTATATAAGCCCCTGGAAACTCATCCATTTTGTCTTCCGCTGGCTCAAGAGATAGCCTCTCCACCGCAAAGAGATGCCTTGAAAAAACTGGAGAAAAGGATAGTTACTACAGGGGGTAGGAGTGATTGCTGGATCCAGACTAGGAGGGAGTCTAGTCTATCAAAGAAGCTTACTGGAACATCTCTGAAGATGAGATTTACCTGCATTTAATTTCCTACTGTATTTGGCTTAGATTTGCATGTTTTGTTTTATTTTTCTTGGTAACTTACTTTGTTTTGTCTGTTATTATTTGGAAACACCTAAGTTTTACTTTTTATATTTAATAAAATCACTTTTTACTTATTAGTTAACCCAGAGTATGTATTAATATCTGGGGGGGGGGAAGTTGTGCATATCTCAGTGTTATAGATAGAGGGTGAACAATTTATGAGTTTACCCAGAATAAGCTTTATTCTGAGTAAAATGAATGTATTTGGGGTTTGGAGCCCATTGAGAATTGTGTATTTTGATGTTGGAGTTAGGAGCACTTCTTAAGCTGTTTTCAGTTAAGCCTGCAGCTTTGGGGGGATGTGGTTCAGACCTGGGTCCGTGTTTATAGCAGGCTAGCATGTCTGGCACAACCAGGCAGGGTACTGAAGTCCCAAGCTGCCAGGGAAAACGGGTTTAGAGGTAATCTCATCACATCAGGTGGGAGTCCCAAGGGGATTTCTGTGGCCCAACTGTCACTGTTGACATCTTCAGATATCTGACTGTATGCTGAATAGCAAAGAAAATAAAGTTAGTAAAGCATCACATCATCTATTGTGTGTTTGGAATTCTATGCTCCTTCTGATTTTTCCACACTCCTGATTTTTTAAGGAAACGTAAGAAAGGGAGTTTTCAAGGTGAATCGAAGAATTTTGTGTGTGTTGTCATGCTTCTTCTTTCCTGATACAAACAGTAATAGATGCATATTGAATCCTATTATCTCTAGAACAAATAACTTCCAGATTTTACAATTAAAATGGTCCTTTAAAGTTTTTTTTATGTTATTAGTATTCTGTTCTATATAGATTCTTATACTGAGCTAAATCACCATAGTATCTGTCACAAGCAGGATGCAGGCAGTCATGTCCAGAGGGTGGAGCAGGAATCAGGAGCCAAGAATCAAGCCAGGGGTGAGTCAAAGTCCAGAAACTGGAGTCAAGATGAGGGTCAGAGATGGAGTCATAAGCAAACCAGGCACAATAGCGATCAGAGGTGCACGCATAAGAGTTGAACATCCAGCATATTGCTACTGAGCTTAAAGCAGGACTGCTGACTCTCTTCAACCAAAGCAGTGGGGCATCCAGTCAGACAGTCCTACTGCAATCCTGAGATCATTAAGCTGCCTGGAGGCGGGGCAGGTTAGTCTTCAGAATCAGCTGAAGGAGCTCACTCCATACAACAATATCTAAGAGCCTTTCTGTAGTGCATTAAGCAACATGACTACACATCTGTTGTGTTTTGTTTGGTTCAGTACTATTTCATTCCACAAACAAAGACTACCTATTAATGGAAAAATGTCAGATTGGAGGGAGGTCCACATGGATCTGTTCTGGGTCTTGTGTAATTTAACATCTTTATTAATAACCTGGATGTAGGAACACAAAGCATACTCATCAAAAATGTAGACGACACAATGCTAGGAAGGTTGCCAGTACTTTGGAGAATAGAGCTCAAATTCAAAGGGATCATAATAAATTGGAGACCTGGGCTACAGACAACAAAATGAAATTCAACAAAGATAAATGTAAGTGCCACACTTAGGGAAGAAAAATGAAATGCACAAATACAGAATGGGGGATAACTGCCTTGGCGGCAGCACTGCTGAGAAGGATCTGGGAGTTGTGGTGAACCACAACCTCATCATGAATCAACAATGTTGTAAAAAATGCAAATGTATTTTAGGTTGCATTAACAGTGCATTGCATGTAAGTCACAGGAGGTGACAATACCGCTCTAATCAGTGCTGGTTGGGCCTCAGCTGGAGTACTGGGTCCAATTTCAGTCATCAATGTATAGAAAAGAGGAGAAACTGGAAAGGATCCAGAAGTGAGCAACAAAAAAGATCAAAGGGATGGAATGCAAGCCATATGAGCAAAGGCTGAAGGAACTGGGTCTGTTTAGTTTGGAAAAGAGGAGATTAAGGGTGGACATGATTGTAGTCTTCAAATTCTTGAAAGGCTGCCATAAAAAGACAAGAAAAGTTGTTCTCTCTTGCAACTGAGGGCAGGACAAGAAGCAATGGGTTCAAACTATAGCATAGCAAGAAAAACTTCCTAACTGTAAGAACAGTAGGAAATGGAACAAACAGGCCTAGGGGAGGTCGTGAAAGCTCTTTCACTGGAGGTTTTCAAAAGGAAGCTGGATACCCAGCTGACTTGGATGGTTTAGCAACAACAAATCCTACATCTTGGCAGGGGGTTAGTCCAGATGACCCTTGCAGTCCCTTCTAACCCTATGATTCAAGGATTCTATTGTAGTACATTTTTTTCTTTAAATGTGAGTTACATTTATTTTTAAAACTACACAATTAAAATAATTTTTAAAAATTATACATTATGTAAGGATTTGATTCTATTTTCACATATGTGCTGTGTACCTTATGTCCTTGCAGGAAATGAAATAAACATATGCAGACTCTTGCTCCAATTAAGCAGCCTGACAGGATATTATTCTATTTAGCCATTGTGCTGGTTATGAAAAAAAATAAATTAAGTACATTAGGAATAACCTATGTGCAAAGTGAAAGAAGGAAAGAATTCAAAGAAATTAAGACATGACCCAATTCCCAACACACTCAAGGACAGTCCTTCCATGGATTTCACAACACCTGAATCAAGATTACAAAGGGCAAAATTACTACTTGTAAACTTTCAATCATGAAAAGCTTTGAGCCAGTTTGTGTAATGTTTCCAGCTATACATTTAAAGGCTATAGTTGAAAACTTTCCCCATTATGTGGACATAGCATCAAATCCTGTTTTCAATGAAGTCAGTGAAAAATTCCCATCAATTTTAGTGTGATCAGGATTTGGTCCATAATTTCTAATTATTAATTTCTTCAGATTATTCCCCTTTCCCACCTTTGTTTTTTCTGTTTCACATTGGGCTTCTCTTTCCATATTACCCATTTCTCTCACAACTCAAACCAAAGCATAGTTAGAGCAGGGATCGGCAGGCAACCTTGGCATGCGGGACCACAGGGTAAGCACCCTTAATGGGCCCCACCAGTTTGTTTACTTGCTGTTTCGCCAACTGTGGCTCCCACTGGTTGCAGTTCTCTGTCCCGGTCCAATGGAGGCTGCGGGAAGTGGTGGTCAGCACAGCGCCGCTTCCCACAGCCCCCATTGGACTGGGACGGCCAGTGGAAGCCACAGTCAGTGAAATGGCAAGTAAATAAACCGGCGGGGCCCGCTAAGGGTGCTTACCCTGCAGTCCGCGTGCCAAGGTTGCCGACCGCTGAGCTAGAGGAATATCAAACTCATCTAAGTGGGAGAAGAGAATTGCAGCACTCATTTCCCAATTCCTTCTTTTTTCCATATTCAGTGTTTGAGGTTCATTCATTGTTCATTTTTATTCATTTTCAGTATAATCTATACTGAAAAAATGGATAAATATAAGGTTCAATGCACAGCTCATTTTTGTTGAGTTACTGTTGTTAAACTACTTATTCTTTATATAGCCAGACTGTCCCTTTCCATTACTAACCTTTGTGAAAGAGACAATTTCACTCTTTCCTTCTGTGGTCAACAAAATACTTAATGGACAAAAGTGAAGTCAGCATTTTTACAGTAACTCACAGAGTGCTGTCCTAAGGCATGTGCATAGATATTCTTTGGGTGGGGTTTAGCAACACATCAGTATAAGGGAAAATAAACTCTGCTGCTTATTTCCAAAACGTGAAAAATGGAACCCTAGGAGGCAAAATTCACCAGGGAGATTACAGAAAGAGTAAAGTAGGCTGTTTATACATTGGAAGGTCTAGAAAAGATTGGTAACAAAGGGCTTGGTTAGACTGGCGCTTTGCTGCGCAAAAACCCTCCTGTAGTACTATAATTTTCATAGGGAACACACTTCAAAGGGAGATTTTGCGCAATGACTCTTTGTTTAAAGTGCAAGTGTTAAACCTCCTTTTCCAGAGTGATAAGGCTTTTTGCGCTAACGCTATAGTGCAAGGGTGGGAATGTGAACACCCAGGAATAACTAACTCATTACGCTATAAGGGAATCAACAAGCCATTTAAGGCAAATGACGTCAATGTTGTTTTGAAAAAGGGGGGAAGAATCAGGAAGTAGCTGATCAGTTTCTCTCTTAAAACTCACAACCGATAAGCACTGGAAATGCTGACCGATTGAGCTGTGTGAGTGCACTGCAGAGCCTGGTCAGTTTCCTAGACACTGACAGCCTCAAATTGTCTCATTGCCTACACTTTCCCTGTTCCCCCTTACCCCTCTTCTTTGCAAAGCAGGCTGCACCGAGCTGAATGCTGGGATACCTGCCCTATCCCGCAACTGATACTGCCGTCAGAAGCGGGACAAATGTATACAGTATTTTGCGCTACAAGGTTTCAGTTTGTACGGTCTGTAGCGCGATATCTAAATAAACACGCAAAAATCTTCAATCTAACCATACCCAAAGAGTCTGTGGCATCTTAAAGACTAACTAAAGTATTGAAGCATAAGCTTTCATGGGTTAATACCCACTTCGTCGGATGCAAGCAGTGGAAAAGATTGATTTACTGCCAGTCTACCACCACCTGTTATTCACCCAGCCTTCAACATGTCTCCTCAAGACATTTTCCTTAAGAAATAACTCTTTGGTTTTCTTACCACATTTCTATCTTGCTCTGCTTGCTCCTCTCATACAACTGCCTCACTACTTTCTTCCCGTCCTTCTCCCACTGTAGTCTTCGTACCTTTCTTCTTCAGGCGCTATACTCAAAGTACCTCCCTATCACAGTTCCCTCTCTTCTTTCAGATTCTATCTTTACCTAAAAACCCCTCACTCTTATGAAAATCCCAGCAATGCTTCCCCATGCCAGTAAATATGCTGTCACTGGGTTGCTGTGCCTATCTTCTAATAGTAACTCTATTTGTAAATTGAAATTATCCCCTTGGTTTCTGTCTGTGGAGGCAGTGAGGTGCCAATTCAGCCAAGAAGTTAAACATATATTTAATCCCATGGAAGTCAATCAGTGGGGTAAGGACCATATATCTTTGTCTTAAAACCAAGGCAGACCTCACTGTCAGTACATGATAAACAACAACAATCCTATAGTATTTATATATGAGAAGAATAGACACCAACAAGCTTAAATCAAATCAGTCTGCCCATCTGTACTTGGGAGGTAACTGCTCAGAGCCTTCCTCCTAGGGGAATTTAATTTCTCAGTTTCAACATGCCTAAGGCATCTGCTTCCCTTACCAACAAAACACAACCTCTCCCTGACAGAGGAATTGTCAGTATATTTGACAACAGTCATGTACAGTACTGAATATAGCTATCATATCCCCAAAATACCAATAACAAACATTTGAAAAGCATTCATTTTTGCTAAAAGTTTTTTACAAATAGCAAATCACTATCATTTTAATTTTACTTTCACTATTTTAAAGAGCTTCCTTTTTGAGTCTGACAGTGAAAAAAGGGTGACCACATCACACAAACTATGCCTGGGGAGACACAAAAGGCAGCAGAGAAGTGATTTCTTAGCTCTATTTTTACATCAAGTATATATAGGCTAATAAAGTATCATGCTCAGAGAGAAGCTGATTTTCACAGAAAGGGTTGACATTTGGGAAAATATATACTTTTGCCTATTCAGAAATATTTGTATAGGTTTCTATATTTGGTTATATTAAGAAAAATGCTTCTTTTTAATGATACTTCTTTCTTTGAAGAGTATACTTCAAGCTTCAACAAACTTTAGGAACTCGACTTCAGATCTTTTTAAGCTATATGAAAAATGACAAAGTCAAACATAAGCAAATTTCAGTAGATGTGTGTTTTTAGTATTTATTAGAAAGCAGATAGCTGCATTCTGGATAGTATGGAAAATTCTCCCTAAAAGTATTTACATTACAGCTGTGAAGATATTAAAAAAATTAATCACAATTAATATTTTAATCGCATGATTAATCGTGATTAATTCCACTGTTAAACTATGATATAATGCCATTAATATAAATATTTTTGGATGTTTTCTACATTTTCAATACATTAATTTCAGTTACAACAAAGAATACAAACTGTACAGTGATCACTTTATATTTATTTTTTATTATAAGTATTTGCTCTGTAAAAAGCAAAATAGTATTTTTCAATTCACCTAATAAAAGTACTGTAGTGCAATCTCTTTATCATGAAATTTCACCTTACAAATGTAGAATTATCTACCCAAAAACTGCATTCAAAAATAAAACAATGTTAAATGTTATAGCCGGTAAGTCCACACAGTCCTACTTCTTGTTCAGCTAAACTCTCAGCCAAATAAGTTTGTTTACATTTGCACAGGCAAACAGGCAAAGTTTCCAAGACGGCATTGAAAGGTATTTACATGCCAGATATGCTAAACATTTATATGCCCCTTTATGCTTCAGCCACCATTACAGAGGACATGCATCCATGCTGATGACAGGTTCTGCTCAATAACAATCCAAAGCAGTGTGGACCGACGCAGGTTCATGTTCATTATCCGAGTCAGATGCCACCAACAAAAGGTTGATTTTCCTTTTTGGTGGTTCAGGTTCTGTATTTCCATACTGTGACAAAGCTCCAACCTTGTCTTGGTGGGTCCCACGTTTCCTGGGAGATTACGCAATCCTCAGAGGCTTACTGTGATCCTCTACATAGCCCTTCTCTCTCTAGAGGCAAGGGTCACAGCCTACTGAACCATTTTCATCATAAGCCACCAAGGGAGATAAGGAGAAGCTATCCTCCCTCACACCGTCTCTGTTGTCTCCCATTTTCAGTGATTAGTTGGGGAGGGGAGGGAAGAGCCCGGGCCCGCCCTCTACTCTGGGCTCCATCCCAGGGACCCTGATATTAGCTGCTCTTGATAGCTGACTTTTTGGAATCAGGATGAGTATGATTCTCTGGACCACTTCCCCACAGCAGCCCCGACTTCCTCAATATCTATGTCACCTTTACCTCAGGGCCTCCTTCCTTGTGCCTGATAGGGTTTGTACTGCTCTATTTCTCCAGTAGCGTGGTTTCCTCCTACAGCTCCTGACACACACCAGTGCTTCTATATCCTGGGAAATTTCCCAAAATCTGGGAATTTTTAACAGCATGTGCCCTGCAGTTTCCCAATTTGCCCTGCAATTTCCCAAGGTGAAACACTTCACTCAAAAATTCCCAGATTTAGGGAAATTTCCCAGGATATAGAAGCACTGGTTAGTGCTAAAAATTTCCCAGTTCTTGTGAAAAATTCCCAGAGTCTGGGCATTTTTCACCAGATTTGGGAAAAATTTAGCGCTAGGTTGGGAAAAGTTGGCATCAGGATATAGAAGCACTGACACACGCATACTCACCTGAATAACTGGGAGGCTTTTAACTAGTTTCAGCCAGCCCCTGATTGGCTTCAGGTGTCCCAGTCAACCTAGCTGTCTTCCCTGCTTTCTGGAAGGATCTTAATTGGCCCCAGGTGTCTTAATTGTTCTGGAGTAACTGCCATTTGCTTACCTTGGTAACAGGAATGTATTTAGCCTGAGGCTAATATATCTGTCTTCCACTACTTTCCTATAGCCATCTGGCCTTGCCCCGTCACAGAATCTGAGTGTTGCTGTTTTAAGACTTCTGACTGTGTTCCGCATTTTGTCCCTCGCAGATTTTGGACGGCACGTCAGATTCTTAAACCTTGGGTGGATGGCCATAGCTATTTTTAGAAATATCACATTGGTATCATCTTTGCATTGTGTCAAATTTGCAATGAAAGTGTTCTTAAAATGAACTACATGCGCTGGGTCATAATCTGAGTCTGCTATAACATGAAATATATGGCAGAATTCAAGGGAAACAGAGCAGGGGACATACAATTCTCCCCCCAAGGAGTTCAGTCACAAATTTAATTAACACATTATTTTTTTAACAAGCATCATCAGCATGGAAACATGTCCTCTGGAATGGTGGCTGACGCATGAAAGGGCATACAAATGTTTAGCATATCTGGCATATAAATACCTTGTGCAGGCTGCAAACGTGCCATGTAAATGCCTGTTCTCACTTTCTGATGATATTGTACATAAGAAGAGGGCAGCATTATCTCCTGTAAATGTAAACAATCTTGTTTGTCTTAGCGACTGGGTGAACAAGAATTAGGACTGCATGGACCTGTAGGGTCTGAAGTTTTACATTCTTTTGTTTTGGAGGCCAGCTATGTAACAAAAGAAAATCTACAGCTGTAAATTGCACTTTCACAACAAAGAGATCACACTACAGTACTTGTGTGAGCTGAACTGAAAAATGCTATTTCTTTTATCATTTTTACAGTGCAAATATTTGTCATCAAAAATAATATACACTTTGATTTCAATTACAACACAGAATAAAATATATATGAAAATGTAGAAAAACATCCAAAATATTTAATAAATTTCAATCGATATTCTATTGTTTAACTGTGATTAAAACTGTGATTAATCGTGATTCATTTTTTTTAATCGCAATTAATTTTTAAATTAATCTCAAGGGTTAACTGATTAATTGACATTCATTTTTTAAAATAAAGGGCTGTTTAGAGAAGGACAATTGGTTTTGTGATGAAAGGACTGGACTGAGTTTCAAGAGATTTAGTTTCACATTCTGGCTCTGCCACAGATTTTCTGTGTGACCTTCAGTAAGTCACCTAGTATCTCTGTGCCTCAGTTACCCATTCAGAAACAGGAAAAATTATATTTTCATGCTCCCATCTTTTTTTTTTTTTGTCATTTCTATTTTGACTTAAAGTTTTTGGGATCAAAGACTGTCTCTTATTATGTTTCTATACAGCACCTAACACAACCGGGCCTGTTGTTCGCAGGGGCATTTAGGTGCTACTGTAACAGCATTAGGATTTATACAAGCAAGCAAAATTTTAATTCCTCTCCATTGCCATAGTAAATTGTTACCTGTCAGTCTTCAGTGACACAGCTCAATTTCAGACACTGTTATATCCTAGTCTACTCAAATTAAAACAGATAATCTGTACACCCAGATTAATCTGAACTGCAAGACCAAAATTTTGCTCACATCCAATAAATTCTAACAACATCACTGATTCATCATTCATCTGGTTCACTCATTCCCAGAAGAATCATACCTGGATATTTTTAGCCAGTATTTGAATATTGTGGATCAAATTTTCCAAAGAACTTCAAAATCAGCCTCAATTAAGGCTAGATTCAAAGCTCACTATAATTCATAGAAAAATATTTCTTGACTTCAACAGTCTTTGGAGCAAATCTTTCGTACTATGTATGCATGTAGGTGATACTGTTTACATGTGCCAAACCCATTTACAGACTTACCTCGGGTAACATTTTCAAAAACACAAGTTCCAATTTCAGATTTCTGAAAATAATAATGCGTTGGCACATAATTTGGGTGGGCATTTTTGAGTGTGCAATCTTTGGTTTGCAAACAGAAAGCGGTGCACACACAAAAAGACGCCACGTTGGGAAGTGTGTTTCTGTTTGTCCATAGCACTTACAGGGCTGGTGCAACCACTAGGTGAACTAGGCTGCCACCTAGGGCGCCAAGTGATTGGGGGCACCAAAAAGTGCACTCAGAGGAGGTGGTGGAGTGGAGATGAGCTGGAGCGGAGGGGCGCGTGGAGGGCTGCCTAAAGCAAATAACGGAGGGAGAGGGGGTGCACAGGGGAACTGTTCTCCGCCCCAGCTCACCTCCGTTCTGCCTCCTCCCCTGAACAGACCACCCCCATGGCAGCATGCTCAGGGGAGGAGGTGGAGCGGAGGTGAGCTGGGGAAGGGAGCTGCTGCAGGGCTCTCCGGGTGGAGGGGGAGGGTGGACTGCTGCAGGGTCCCCTGGGCGGAGTGGGGTATAGGGGGGGTGAAGGTGAAACAAGGTGGAAGTTTCGCCTAGGGCATGAAATATCCTTGCACTGGCCCTGAGCACTTGTAAATGGGTAATAATCTGAAGTTCATTTTAGATGAAAATACCCTCCCCATTTCCTTTCCCCTCTATTTTTGGCATAGTTTATTCACATTAAATATCTTCAGCTCAGCATTACAAAGAACAAGATTGTTGTTTGCAAGCTAACTTGGCAGAAGCCAAACTACAAAGCAATACAACAGCTCATCATTTTTCTTCTTATTCAAACAGTTAGTATGATATATACTGACAAGAATAGTATGAAGTACAGGATACTGTGCAATGATTCACAAAGCCTATGTGCATGTGTAGGTACACCTGAAGATGCAGACCCACAATCCCCTCTCACTCTCTTTCAAAATACCATATATTATGAAAGACTTCACTATAGAATAGAAAAAGTCTCTCTGCTTGCTCAATAGCATCCCTAATTAATAGTAAGTTTGGAAAAGGCCACCAAAAACTCAGAGTCCATCCAATTTGTTTGTTGTATAACATGTATATAGAAATTTGGCACTACGTGGTAACAACAGCAGAAAAGTATAAGCATTTAATAGTGAATGTTCAGAAACAGCAGATGGGTCGCACCTATGTTTCTGTCCATTTGGCTCCAAAACCATTGAATTGTGATTCTGGAGGGAATGCAAGTTTATCAATTCATCTCAGAGCCTCGCCTCTCTTTCAGAGCCAAGCTATGAAGGCCAACATTTTCAGACTTAAATACCTAAAATTATGGACATGAGTCTGTATTTAGGCAATTGACTTGGTTTTCAAAGGTCCATGATTGTTACTAAGTTACAAAAACGCAAGGTGATCAAATCTAGAATTTTATTCTGAGCACATCACTATTATTAATACATCACACAAGTAAGATTTTGGTCTTTACAAGTTCATGAAAAATGGGGAGGTAAGCACATTCTAGTTCATACAAGCACACACTCAAAACCCATTCAGTTCTGATTGACATCGTACTGAATGTACCTGTACTGCTCTTTTTACTTATCTGCTTGCTACTGGCCAAGGGAAAAAGGCGGTCTGAGAGAGGAAAGTATGCCCCCAAGAATTTTACTACCATACTGGATGGCTTCTCAACATTAGCACATGATCCAGACTAGAGTCATAACTCCTTACAACAATCGGAATAAAGAGGCTTCACTTCCTAAATTTTAACTACCTATTTTAAAAGAAAAATGACCCCATAAGCGATGCCTGAGATTAATCCATACCTTTCTTTAGGACCTCATAGAAGCTCCCCTGAGCTACATTTCCGCTACCTTTGATAACACTGTAGTCTGGAAACTCAGCTACATACACTTTTCTCCCCTCTCCAGCTAAGCTACTCCACAGCTCCCCAGAGTGAAGGAAACTCTGGTTTGGTTTTCTGCAGCAAGCTAAACTCCTCCCATGAGCTATTCACTCCACTTAAAAGTCTTCTCCATTCTGTATGTCTCAGAAATCTGCCTGATATGGACTTTGGCTAGTTTCTCTGATAGCATAAGCATATGTCCGGAAACTTAGATTCAGCAGCAATATCCTAGAAAGGAACCAATAAATTGTAATAAGGTGTTATTTAACATAGGTAAGGGTGTCAGAATCTGGGCCTTACTGAATAAATTAAAAGTGTCAGAAATAGTGTCTAGCTTTAGTAAGGCACTTCCAGGAAAATTAGAGAGATGCAGATCAGAGGAAATACTATACAATAGATACCCAGTTGGCTAAACCAAGTCAAATATTGTAAGTAATTATTAATGGGGTCAGTGTCATGATGAGGTGAGTGTCAAGTGTGATTCTGCATGGGGTACATTCTAGATCCATTACCGTTCAATATTTTCATTAGCTGCTTTGTGGGATAGAAAGGAGCACACAGTAATTCAATTCACAGCTGATATGAAGCTGGGAGGAACTCTGAATTCTTTGGAGGATACATACAGAGCCATCTTAATAGCTTTGATAATTGGAATGAAAGAAATAAAATCATATCCAATGAGGACATCAGTAAACTGGTTCATATAGGGTGGAAGAATCACATGTACAAATATAGAAAAACATGGGGATCACTGGGTAGGCTTAATGTTTCTGAAGGACTGGGGGTTATAGCAGATGATAAACTGCATAGGAGGTGAACATGCAGCACTTTCACCCCCCAAAATGCTACAATTTATTAGATTGTATTAAGAGTAATATATCTAAAATAAGATATAATTATTCTGTTCTACTTAGTACTTATTAAGCATCAGTTGGAGTCCTACATTGAGTGTTAGGCACCACATTTGAAAAATGAGAGGCAAATTGGAGAGAGTTCAGTGAAAAACCAAAAATGATTAAGCATTTAGAAAACAAGGCCTAAGAGAAATGATCTAGGGGAAAGAGGACTAAGGGGAGACATGATAACTGACTAAATATGCTATGGGATGCTATAAAAAGGACAGGGACCAATTATTCTTGCTCTGTCCTTGTTGACTGAGAAATAATAGGTTTACAGGGAGACTGCAGCAGGGAAAATTTATGTTAAATAATAGAAAAACCTTTATAAATATAAGAACAGTTAGGCTTAATGGAATAAGCTGCCAAGAGAGGTTGTGAGATCACCTTCGCTGGATAGATTCAAGGTTAAAAAAATATCATCAATCAGAGAGGTTAAGGGATAATTAAATCAATCCTGCCATGTTGCAAGGGGTTTGACTAGACGACATAAGATGTCCCTTCCAGTCCAAGTGTTTTCTCTCTCTCATATATATTACATACACAGACACATCTATGTGAGAAGGAGAATACATGACGGATGATCCCTCTGTTATGACACCTATGCACCATCCCATCTCTCCTCATAAGAGAAGACACAGTATATGTCATAACAAAGATCAGTCTTGTATTATACATACTGGATTTTTTCCACTCATCCTTCTGCAGGACTAAAATTGTTTTACTTGACAGTTGTGGAAAGCTGAAAGAGCATACAATGTGAGAGAGCAGAAAATAGTGAACACTGTTGAACTTTTAATGACTCCAAAGTTTATTTCCTCACTAACTAGACATATATCCAAACCAAAATCCTGATTCTAATCAGCCATAAACTCTAGAAATTTGGATCTGAAGTTTGCAGAATGAGTGCATGTCCAGAAATTGTGATTTTTTTAAAATTACAGAGTAAACCTCTTCTTTGTTCCCCCCCATTCTTTGCAGGGGAACACAAATTGGTATTATTATTTCTTGTTTTCTGTAACAGCTGCCATTAACTCTTAACGAGAAAATTAGTTGTGGATGGAGATTTGGATGCTGGTTTAGCTGAAGGATCACAAATGTTTGATATCATCATTATTGCCTGCTCCTGGGCAATATATCGAATACTATTTCTTGTAGCTCTCTTGTTCAAAAAAGACTTAAAAGGGGGCAACGATGTCGACCTACAGACTGCTGGTGCTGTGACATGGTAGATGGGACATTCACACAGGTGGGGTGGGATTGCCCTAAAATACAGATTTGTGGAACTGCAATAACTAGGCAAACCAACTCAATCCTTGCTTTCCCTACACTGATTAGTATGTCTGCTCCTTTCCTTGGGGTGGACAAATCTATCCTTCAAAAAGTTTGGTTTTTATTTTCAACTGATTGCCACCAGACTTTCCATTGCATCTTCATTGCTTATCTTCTTGCTCTCACTCTGGACAAGTGTTCCTGAAAGGTATGGAATGCCCTACTTATGGAAAATTTTCTCAGGAAGAAGCAAGATAAAAATTGCCAATATTGGGCAATCTGGTTACTTTTAGGAGCTCATGCATAATGCTGGATGAATACTGCAAAATGTATTAATTAAAACACACATGAATCACAGGCCATGAATAATAAATAGTGAATCAGTGAAGATGCTTTTATACCTCAGCAAGTGAGTGGACTGGGGAAGAAAAACAGCAAGAGATAAGGAGGTCCAGTGAATTTTAAAACCTTTACCTGTTCTCTTTTGCAGATATGACTATTTTAATTCCACGTGGATCTCAGATTGAAAAATAGTTGGATTATTAAACAAGGAAGAAGAAAAAAAAGATTAGACAGGATTTATTAGCTGCCTAACAAATTTTCCATTACATTTTCTTGGGATACTTTCACACCAAAGAACTGTGCATGTATAAAGCTGTGAAGGCTATGGACAGATCCTTGTCTGGATCATTTAATCATCTCTATACATGAGCTAAGACCATGGAGAGTTCAAAGAGCAGCTGTGTGCATTTCCTCTTTCTCTACAGAACAGTATGACAAATGCTACTTTCATATGTATGCAGTGAGGTGTGAATAGCTGTAACAAATACCCTATTAAACTTTATCATTTAAAAAACTAAGTTTCATTCCTATGAAGTTGTGAGCACCCTCCCCTTTGGAATTCAATGAGTATCGAAAATACCATCGCTTTTAAAGATCATGAACCTATGGCTGTTGGTTAGTAACACCCTAAAAAGGAGCTAGTGAATGAAGTCTAATATGAGTTAACTGTGAGAACTATCTGATTAAGGGGGGAATAGACTCAATATCAAGGTCATCTCATGGATCAGCAATTAGGTAAAAAACAGGAAACAAAGGGCAGTAATAAATAGTGTATATGTAAATAGTGGAATCCCTATAGGATCTCTACTGTCACCTGTTCTGTTCAAGATATTCATACATGATCTGGAAAAGGCAATAAACGGTGAGGTGGCAAAATTTGCATATTATACTAAATTAGGCAAAGTTCAAAACCGACTATGAAGAATTACAAAGGAATTGAGTGAGTGGGCAACAAAATGACAGACAAAATTCAATGTTGATAAATGCAAAGTAATGCACGTTGGAAACCATAATCCCAACTATACATATAAAATGATGGGTCTAAATTAGCTGTTACCACTCAAGAAAATTTTTCAAGTCATCATGCATAGTTCTCTGAAAACATCTGCCCAGAACTCAAAAAAGCTAACAGAATGTTAGGAGCTATTAAGAAAACGATAGATAATAAGACAGAAAATGCCATAATGACACTATATAAATCCATGGCAAACCACAACTTGAATACTACTTGCATCTCTGGTCACCCCATCTCCAAAAATATATATTGGAATTAGGAAAAGTAAAGAGAAGGGCAACAGAAATGATTAGAGGTATGAAAGAGCTTCCATATGAGGAGAGATTAAAAAGACTGGGACTGTTCAGTTTAGAAAAGAGATAATTGGGTAAGGGAGATATAATAATCTATATATATAAAGGTCAAATGGTGTATGCGTGCGTGCGTGTGTGCGTCCATGCGTGTATGTACGTTCCCTTACTCCTTCCACACCATTTGAGCTAGAGACTTGAAATTTGGTACAGTTATAGGCTTTAGGGTCCTAATCGAAAATTTTTCAAATCTCACCTCTGATGCCCCCTAGTGAAATTCTTTAAAGCCCATTCACATCAGCTGGGCAGCAGGTTAACACCTGCTGTTCTCTGTGACATAGTTATGATGTAATAATACCCCCCTCCAACGGACCCCGCACTCGCTCAGCTCTCTCGCCCCACCCCCCTCCAACGGCCCCCCCACTCGCTCAGCTCTCTCCCCCTCCCCCCTCCAACGGCCCCCCCACTCGCTCAGCTCTCTCCCTCCTCCCCCTCCAATGGACCCCGCACTCGCTCAGCTCCCTCCCCCCTCAGGTAAGAATTGAAATTTTCTAAAATCTCAGCCCCCTACCCCCCTCCAACGGTCCCCGCAGTCGCTCAGCTCTCTCCCCCCCACCACTCCAACGGTCCCCCTCACTCACTCAGCTCTCTCCCCTCTCCACCCCTCCAACGCCCCCCCCCACTCGCTCAGCTCTCTCCCCCCTCAGGTAAGAATAAAAAAAATTAAAATCTCACCCCCTCCCCCCCAACAGCCCCCCCACTCGCTCAGCTCTCTCCCCCCCTCCAACGGACCCCGCACTCGTTCAGCTCTCTCCCCCCTCCCCCTCCAAGGGCCCCCCACTTACTCAGCTCTCTCCCCCCTCAGGTAAGAATCAAAAAAATTTTAAATCTCCCCCCACACACTCCAATGGCCCCCACACTCCAATGACCCCCCACTCACTCAGCTCTCTCCCCCTCCCCCCTCCTACGGCCCCCGCACTCCCTCAGCTCTCTCCCCCTCAGGTAAGAATCGAAAATTTTTAAAATCTCTCCCCCTCCCCCCACTCCAACGGCCCCCCACTTGCTCAGCTCTCTCCCCCCTCCCCCCTCCAACGAACCCCGCACTCACTCAGCTCTCTCCCCCCTTCCCCCCTCTGATGGACCTGAGCAACGCCGGGTATTTTTGCTAGTATCCTATATAATAAAAGGTCAGAGGATGTTTGTCCGAAGCCGTCATGCACAGTAAAGATGGCCCGGACAAACAGCCTGCTGGGAGTTGTAGTTCGGTGGCACAAAATGGCCACCACGTGTGCGCCGCCGTGAGCCATAGAGACGGCCCGGACAAACAGCATTAAGCACTTTGGCCCGTGTACACGGGCTGTTACACTAGCATAATAATAATAGAGGTCAATTAAAAAATGAATGGTATGAAGAAAGTGACTCTGAAAATGTTCATAAAATCCTAGGGTTAGAGGGTCTGAAAGGGTCATCTAGTCTAACCCCTTCAACACTAGAACCAGGGGTCACCCAATGAAATTAATAGTCTGCAAATTTAAAACAAATATAAGAAGAACTTCTTCACATAATGTATAATCAATCAACGTGTGGAACAAACAAAAGTAGAACTGGGTTAAAAAAAGAATTAGGTAATTTCATGAAAGATAGATCCATACGTGGCTATTAGTCAAGATGGCCAGGGACACAACCCCATGCTCTGGGTGTCCCTAAACCTCTGACTCCCTGAAGCTGAAACTGGATGACAGGGGGTGGATCACTCAATAAATTACCTTGTCCTCCTCATTCCTTCTGAAGCATCTGGAGTGGCCACTGTCAGACAGAGCAACCTATCCCACTGCGTAGGAAAATAGGAAGTATGGCAAGAGACCACCCTGGTTTAACCAAGAGATCTTCAATGATCTAAAAATCAAAAAAGAGTCCTACTAAAAGTGGAAACGAGGTCAAATTACAAAGGATGACTATAAACGAATAGCGCCAATGCACAAAACGAAATCCGACTAGCTAGAGACCTATAGGGTAACAAGGAAACATTCTATGAATACATTAGAAGCAAGAAGAAGACCAAGGACAGGGTAAGCCCATTACTCATTGGGAGACTGGGGGGACGATAACAGAATATGTGGAAATAGCAGAGGTGCCTAATGACTTCTTTGTTTCGTTTTTCAACAAGAAGGTTAGTGGTGATTGGACGTCTAACATAATGAATGGCCGTGAAAATGAGGTAGGATCAGAGGCTAAAATAAGAAAATAACAAGTTAAAAATGACTTAGATAAATTAGATGTCTTCAAGTCACCAGGGCCTGATGAAATGCATCCTAGAATACTCAAGGCACTGATTGAAGAAATATCTGAGCCATTAGCGATTATCTTTGAAAAGTTGTGGAAGATGGGAGAGATTCCAGAAGACAGGAAAAGGGCAAATATTGTGCCAATCTATAAAAAGGGAAATAAGGACAAACCAGGGAATCACAGACCAGACAGCTTAACTTCTGTACCCAGAAAGATAATGCAGCAAATAATTAGCTCCACACATACAAAATGGGAAATGACTGCCTAGGAAGGAGTACTAAGGAAAGGGATCTGGGAGTCATGAGTCAACAATGTAAAAAAAACCAAACACCATTCTGGGATGTATTAGCGGGAGTATTGTAAGCAAGAAATGTGAAGTAATTCTTCCCCTGTACTCCATGCTGTTTAGGCCTCAGCTGGAGTACAGTGTCCTGTACTGAGCATCAGATTTCAGGAAAGATGTGGACAAACTGGAGAAAGTCCAGAGAAGAACAATAAAAATGAATAAAGGTCTAGAAAACATGACCTCCGAGGGAAGATTTAAAAAATTGGATTTGTTTAGTCTGGAAAAGAGAAGACTGAGAGGGGACATGATAACTGTTTTCAACTACATAAAGGGTTGCTACAAGAAGGCGGGAGAAAATTTGTTCTTGTTAATCTCTGAGGATAGGACAAGAAGCAATGATCTTAAATTGCAGCAAGGATGGTTTAGGTTGGACATTAGGAAAAACTTCTTAACTGTCAGGGTGGCTTAGCACTGGAATAAATTGCCTAGGGGAGGCTGTGGAATCTCCATCATTGGAGATTTTTAAGAGCAGGTTGGACAAACACCTGTCAGGGATGGTCTAGATGATATTTAGTCCTGTCTTGAGTGCAGGGGACTGGACTAGATGACCTCTTGAGGTCCCTTCCAGTTCTATCTACTCACAAACACCAACTCTTGTATAATAAAAGTCTGAAAGATGGATATCCTTTTAACGTCATTCTCCTTTCGCTTGGCTGCACCCCACTCACAGTTGGTTGTCTGAAGTCAGCAAAGTCCCAGAATTCAGAGATGTGTTCACATGGGTTCACCTCCCATCCATGCAGGGGAAGTGAGTCAGGTAATGGCTCTGCTATTGTTGCTTACTACTATCGGAGTTGCCTCTTCCACTGCTCACTGCCACTTCCTTGTGTAGTTGCAATGCTGTATTGTGAGGTTACCCCACTATGCCTACTAATTAGTAATTTCACCAGGCAGTAGGGTACCTCTTTGCTGCTGTATACTTTGTGTTGTCTTTCAATACAACACTTTCCACATAAGGTCTAAGGTTCAGCTCCCTAGACCCCCTCATCAGTGATTCCAGCTCTAGTGACCACTGAACAGAAACAAGAACTCCAAAGTGAGTCTGATCAGCTTGTTTTTAAGCACTAAAGAAGAGTTGAAGAGTACCTAGTACACTTTGAACAAACTCCAAAGCACCAGATAAAAACACCTACACCCATCCCCTCTGACTCATTTGACTTGGGCTTCAATTAGTGAGTGATGTTGAAGTTAGGGTCACCCCCTCAATTAGGGCATGTCAGGTACAGTTCTGTAGCTCTTTAGTCATACAATAAGGATAATAGCATTTCATTACCCCTGCGTTAAAGACTAAAGTGAATTTTAATCCAAAATAGCTAGAATTGGACACTTTGGCAAAACAGGCCTGTCTGATGATCACTGAGGCAAAATATGTGTGTCTATGCAAATATGATCTGCTCCTGAGGTATTTTCCCCCAGTTCATCAATAGATGTAAGGGGAGAGCTCATTTAGATTCAGTCTTACACTTAACATTGCGGAAGGATCTAAAAGCCTCTATTGGGATCAGAGTCCTACTGTGACATGCATTGATAAATACATATAACAAGACCTTAGGCCAAAAACCTTATGAGCTAAATATTATACTGAGCTAAAATGTTAATGAAATAAACTTTTGGGGTACTAGCTTTAGCTGAACTTAGATTGTCTCTTTTTCATCATGTAGTTTAAGTCCCCCTTTCTGCCATCTGTGCTGGAGTTTGTTGTTGCTCTGAGCTGTGCTAACTCCAGCTCTCCCTTGATAATGAGAGCAGTCCCTGCCACTAGCACTGCCTACTAGAAAAATCTCCCTCCATCCCATCCCTGTCATCAACCACCCTCCTGGTACCTCACCTCCAACTATGATGGCAGACACAGATCCCTTTAGAGTTGTCATCAGTGCTGCTCCATCAGCTGAATGACAGAGCCTTTTGTCTAGCGATGCAGTCAAACTTCCTTTTCCTCGTCTTTCCTGGAGATTAAGTGTGTCACCTCTGTGGTCCACTTAGGCCCCTCAACAGTCCACAGAAAGAGTCCTGAATCAATTTCCAAACTCACTTTTCCCACCTAGTAGGAAACAGCCTGCTACCAAGGCCTGCTGCAGTTACTACCCACTTCTGCCAGTCGATTGCTCTGTTAAACTCTACTGCATGCTGCATAAGACTGCTGATGTGTCAGAAAATACATTTGTCAAATGGAAATGTATAGTCCAAGAAAAAAACCATTTCCCTTTCACATCTCTCCCCTCAGAAGCCCTCCACTTTAATTAAAGCCAGATATGCCTTCAAATTGACACAGATTTTAAGATGGATTCTAAATGTAAAGCAAGCTATCAGTCGACACGAAATGCAGCATGCAAAGTTCAAATACATTGTAAAGAATTAAATCATAGTAAATGGATCACTGATACAAGAAAGAAAGGCAAAAGGGAGTGCATGCAATACAGCACGTTATTCAAATTACATTGTAAACACTTCAGGGCAAGAACTCTCTTACCACTGCAGCCCTACTCCAGATGTTTCTCCCCTGCCTCTTACATGAAATTGCCATATATAATCACAGCAGTAGTGTGTACGCTCCGTGCTCTGGAGAGCTCTTGCTTACCCTCCCCACTCCCGGCCATCAGAGAGCCCAAAAAGGGACTTTAAGGTGGGTAATTATTAATGGAAGAACTGACATAGGAAGTTTAACAACTTTCCCAAGGTCACACAGCAAACTGGTGCCAGAGCTCGGAATGGAATAAACTCATGAGTTCATTCCCTTGGTTCTAATATCGGTACTTCCTATGATGCGCATGTGACTCCTGAAAATTATGCAACAGTGATCTTCAGGGAGGCAATGAGATTCCCCTTGAAGATTACAGAGATGAGTTTGGCCACATCTTATTTAATGCTGCACTATTTCTGACCACTGGAAGGCAATTAAATGCCTGGGGAAGGTAAAATGATTTTTTCCCGTATTCTTTTGCTCCAGTACTCTTTAGCAGTAAGCAAATACTGTATTAGCTACAAATGAAGAAGTAATTGAATTGCTTAATGAAAAGGAGAAGAGGGCTTAAATGATTTCATCACTTTAAATTTTAAGGTAAGAAAAACTAGAGTAGATAATATATAAAAACAAACACACACTCTTACTGGATTAGGCCTGCATGGCTATTGACACTTGTTGCACTTCAGTCAAACATTGGAAATTATGCTATGACCCAGGAGATTACACTACTTCTAATGGGATTAGCTTTAAAAAGAAAGAAAGAAGAGACAGTCTATAGCAAGTTTCAAGAAAGGAGTAGACATTTGTGAGAACAATCATCAAGGTTTCAGTTATATTAGCTGGGTCAGGCATTACCAGGTATATCAAATCTCATGCATCAGGACATAAGATGATTCAAGAAGACAACCCATGAAACGTGTTGTACAATTGGCCAGGTGCATTATCTGGAGTGTGGAAGGAAGTGTAAATTTATTCTTGAGGCTCAGAACAGAGGTCAGGAGTTCTGAGTTCTATTTATTGCTCTGTCACAGGCTTCCTGTGTTAGCTTGAGCACATTACTTAAATCCAAATTTTCAAAGTAGGCTAAAGAGCGGGAGCAGCAACAATAGTACAGGGACCTTAGCTCCCCCTCAACTTTACCAATCATGGATTAGGGAGCAAGTTTTTTGTTTTATTCTGCCTTTCTTTTTTGTTGTTGTCTCTACTCCCAAGGATCCCCTTGAGGAACGTGGCGTGATATGGCATGTATGAAGGTAAGTACTCCATCTGCTCCCACTGAATTTTTACAAATCTCTATAATGCAGAAAGTATGGACGACAAGGAATGGATCACTTGATGACTGCCTGTTCTGTTCATTCCCCTTGAAGCACCTGGCACTGATCACTGTCAGAAGACAGGATACTTGGCTAGGTGGAACTTTGGTCTGACCCTGTATGGTTGTTCTTATCCATATGAAAATGTAGGAATCTTCCCAACATTCGTGACTTAAAGAGAGAGCCAAGTCTAAACAAATTATCTAGCTAAGGTATTTATATGCTTTCCATTACCATGGGTCCTCACAATAACCCTGTGAGAAAGAGAAGTGTTATTGCTGTTTTACAGATGGAGAACTAAGTCACACAGAACCTACGTAATTTGATGAAGGTCCCACAGCAAGTGGAGAATTGAACCCCAGTGTCCCAGACAAGCAACCTGACCACCAATCATCCTCTCGTCTGTGAGACTCTTTCCAAAATCTCCAGAAGGCATTAATTTCTCCTCTCTGGTCAAGACCAAACTGTCTTCGGTAACTAGCAAGATCAGGCAACCTATCTCTAACATCTGGAGGATTCCCAGCTAAAAAGATGGGCTACAGAGGATGCCTTCACCCTCTAAGATTACAGACATAGATGGATGATTTTTATGAGTTGTGTGTTATCTTGATGGTATCAGTGCCATTGTGTGCAATTATTCCCCTGGGTGGGGGGGGGAGTGTAAAATGCACATACATGCATTCTCAACAATTATTTGTAATCATTGCATGATGTATGAAAGCTGTTCTAAGTAGCTTAGCTGACCTTATTCATCTCTAATAAATTCAGATACCAAAAAACAAACCTCACTTGACACTAAGGAGGTGGCTGGACAGGCAGGCTGCCCCCCAGGAGGGACGAGAGTAGAATGTGGCCTGACCAGAGGGCTGTGTCATGAAGAGGATTCTACAATCCTTGGAGTGACATGGGTCCGGGAGCAGAAGTGACAGTGGGTGAGACACCACTGGGAGTGGGTGTACTGATCTGTGGAGCTGATCACCAAGATGACCAGCAGAAGGTGCAAGCATGGTGAGTGGTGCCATAGCTGTTGAAAGTAGGGGTGCTGAGGGTGCGGCAGCACTCCCTGATTTAAAGTGGTTTCCATCATTTATACGTTTTATAGTTTTTTTTAATGGCTTGCAGCACCCCCACTATACAAATTGTTCCAGCGCCTATGAGTGAAGTCCCTTCACAGGTCCCTTCTGACCTTAAAAATTTACAAACAGTCCCATTGCCTCCATGGAGAAATGAAAGCTAAAATCCAGTCATTTGGCTGGGGGAAGAAGCAGGACCAAGAACCATGAGGGTTATGAAGGCCCTGGGCAACAGCTGGTAACATAACCAATGAGATAATATGCCTCGTGTGGCTGAAGCCATCCCTATAGGTGGAGTTTGTGTGGCATTGACTAATAAAGGCTCTGATCCAACAAAGCGCTGCAATGGAACTATTCACAAGCTAAAAGTTATATGTGTGCTTAAGTGCTTTGCTGGATTGAGACCATAACAAAGGCTTAGTACTATCAGTCTCAATATAGTAAGCTTCTCTAATATTATGAACAAGTACAATACAAAATACAGCAGAACCAGTGAGGGCTTTATAGTAATACCCTGGGTATATTAGATCTAGACTCACATAGAAAACCTGAGATCTAAAACTGCATTAAGGGCTTGATCCTGCTCCCACTGATGCCAATAGCAAAATTCCTGTTGGTGGCAGAGGTGCAGAATCATGGCCCTAGTTAAAACCCCAGGGCAGTAGTTGGCAGCAAAATAATTTCCCAGTTGCCAGTTTGTTTGGGTTTTTAAAAACATCCATGTATTTATTTTACAGTAGGAAGATGGGGCGTTTCATCATGAACTTTAATGCTTACTGTAATTGAGTGCACTTTCTACGACATTTTAACTAGCGCATTCATTTCCAGTTCACACCAAAAGGTACCACCTCATTAAAGTGTTCATTGGTCTGGGGTTAGTTGTGATATCCACAGCGGGCCAGAATGCACAAACTTACTGCACAGGTTCCCCTTGGTTAAAGCATAAAGGTCCTTTAATTGTTTCTTAAACAATGTGGATTCATTTGACGTGGAGAAAGGGTTTCACAGAATTAAAGCTCAATTTGCAAAATATGTCATCAAGTTTGACAAGCTCACAAAAGCCCAACTTCTGCTGCATATTCCCATCGCTGCTTGAAATCTAAGAAGAGAGTTCCTGCCGGGGAGGAACATGGTTGAAAAGGAAGGAATGTAGACCAAACAGAGAAGTTCTTTTTTAGCACTTTTCAGAGTGGCTATTTACTGGGTTACCTTTCCTATGCCATCCCCCCCCCCCCCATCCACTATAATAGTGATAAAATGGGATTCCAGTACTGAGCAGTTTGCACTGATTTTGTGCGCGTGACTGGACTGACATGGATTTCTTTGAGAATGTAATTAGTAGAGGTGGAGGGGGAGGAAAGTGGTTCTGAAAATAAGCCAAAAACAATGTCATCTGTATTTTAATCTGCTTCACTGTTTTGTTAATAATCTAATGTAACTGGAAAATAAATGCATCAAATAATGTTTGTGTTTATGTTACTATGGCCAGTAATCTCCCTACTTCAGGATGCAAGCCTTTTTCCTCTCGTCTATTAGTGTCTGAATTAATTCTTTCATTATTGTACAGCTCCGTTTCATATTTGATTGACTGCTCGGGTTACGTCGGTGATTTCACATGCTGGGTTTAATGAATATATTTTCCAGGTGGAAAAATATGTAGCTGATTGTGTCTTCCCCTTCCCCCCCAACCCCCCACCTCTTACCAGCTAACCAAAGATGAGAACAACGGATTCAGAAAGATTCCTTTAATGCCAACTATAGTATCATTATAGTCTCAAAGCACACCCACTATCCCATGGCAATGAACAGAATAGGCTGGCCCACACCATTTACATTCTCTATGACAAATCTAGTGTACATAGTTACCTGGGCCAGGATGCACAAAAGGTATTCACAAAGCCTAACTTTTAGGTATTTAGAAAATCACTGGAGCTCACAAAGCCTGAGTTTGGTGTCTAGGTTTCCTATGCAATGAATGGGGAGAAATAGGCTCTTCCTACCCACAAAAGCCAGTGTTCTAGGCCAGGAGCCATTTAAGCTAGCTATGGGAGATGCTGGCTAGAGGGTTATATGCTAAGCACCTAAATGCAGATTAAAATAGGCTTGAATAAAGACTTGGAGTTGCTGGGTCATTACACAAACTTAGAAGTATTTCCCCAGGCTAAATTTCCAGACTTTCTTGTCAACTGTTTGAAATGGGCCATCCTGATTAACACTACAAGTTTTTTTCTCCTGCTGCTAACAGCCCACCTTAATTGATTTGTCTCCCCATCTTTTCATGTTCTCTGTATATATCTTCCTACTGTATCTCTGATTAAGTGGGTTTAGCCCATGAAAGCTTATGCCCAGATAAATGTGTTAGTCTCTAAGGTGCCACAAGGACTCCTCGTTCCTTTTGCTGATACAGATTAACATGGCTGCCGCTCTGAATCCTGTGTACTATATGCTTTTAAATATACTGTAGCCAATTATATGGTTCCTATACACATTATCAGTGAACAAATGATATCCAGACGGTCCTTTAATCCCTCCCCTCCTAATGGGGAAAGCAAATAATGAACAGATTTTATGTCTATCTCTACCCACCCCAAAGTTATCTCCATAAGCCATATAACACATTTTTATTAACATTTTGTGTTTGTTAACTAAATTTCATCTGTCCATTTTGATCTATCTTTGCCAACGCTACATTTGTTTCACTTAAATCCCAATCTTATGAGCTAAAGTTAGATTAACAGACATATAGATTTCTGAAATCAGGATACTGAGACAAAGGTTGATTAGTATTTCCTATGATGGAAAGCCTTAATGGGCCATATGGCATTCCTGACTCTAAAGTGTTCTTCTTTAGTTTATTTTGGCCAACGCTATTGTAAATAGCGGGAATAAAAAGTAAACAAAACACAGTATTTTCAAGCCCTAGAGGAGCAATTTCAAACTCCGAAGATCAAAAATTCTCAACTTTAGAGATCCTTATTCTAAAACCTTTCTACTGATGAATGTAAGATATATATATGGTAGTTTCAGTGTGTCACAACTTGTATGAGCACAATTATAAACTATTTCTGGAAGAATATTTTGAAGTTTTTTCACTTTAAAATTTAAATAATTTGATATTCCGCCACTGTAAATTAGATCTTTGCTTTTTTCCTTTGCTACTAATAAAATCCTTTAAAAACTGCTTTCCAGTTATTAAAGTATCCATTGTTTACAAACGTACAGAATGCTTGCTATGACTCATGGATGGCAACATCATTTTGCAGCAATGTTATAAATTATCTCTTTTATTAAAACAATACCTGGCAAACAAAGGATTCATTTGCATACCAGTTGAATAGGAAAAAATATCTGACAGTCTACACCCTAGTACCAGAAGCAGGGTGGGGGGCGTCTGAGTACTCTTCTATTACACTAAACTAAATTTCATAAATCTGAGCAATAAAAAGAGGCCGTGATTTAGATATCACATTAAATTTAAATTCAATATTCCTAGTTTCACTTCTTATAACTGACCCAGCCATGCGTTCACTCAGCTTTAGTTTGACACACTGCTAATGGGCCCTTCTGAACCAATTTTGAAAGTGCACAGGGTCAGTGTGCATCCAGCCTGCACACATGTGGCTGTGGCCAAAGATAGACAATGTGATAGATCACTAATGACTTCCCTCTGATCAGATTTGATGGTGATCTGAGGAGGGAACCAGGAGGGAAAGGGTGAAGGAAAACCCAAGATGTAGGTCAGCAAGTAGGAAGTGTCTGGAGATGATGGTCTGAGAGCCCTGCTCTGCACTGATGAGGGTGCCATAAATTGGCTTGGCAAGTTCCACATCCAATAAGATGTTGTTCTACTGACACCAGTACATTGCCATCTAAGCCATAGCCATTAAAGCTCTCTAGTCACTGGACCCCTTTAATTGCTCAGAAAACCAGAAATTAATAGTCACCAAACAAATTTCAAATGAACAAGACTTTACAGAAATCCTTGATTTTTCAGTGTGGCTCCTTAGAATTTGTTAGTGATCCCTTCCCTGCTATCTTCCTAGTCCCCCCTTGACCACTAGCCAAGCTCACCAAGGGTAACAGTGACAAGGCCAGATAAAGAATCTGACACAGTTCTCCCTCTCTGCTCAACTAGGTTTGCTTTCTTCAAGCTCTGGCAATTCAGGTAGCTTTTTCCTTTGTTCTGTGTGATCATTATTTTGTATAATTTGACAATGAAGGTTGTACTACACAACTCCAGAAACTGCTAGCTGTGACATTACTTCCCATATTCTTCATAGAAATATGGCTATGATATAAATATGGCATAACTATATATAGATATACTTTATGCAAGATGGTTCATGTAAGGTATAGTTGGAAAGGCTATAAGTTATTCAATCTTATTATCCATTTTGTATGCATGTATTATTTCTGTATCTAAAGTTAGGAATATGGACTATGCAACAATTACAACTAGGTGTGTATTTGAGAGACACCCACCAGACAGTAGGCCATCAGCCTTGATGGGCCATTAGGAAGACACATGACTGAAGAAACTAATATCTCTCCTTGCTGACAGTTATACTGTGACACTACAAGATCAGGTGGTCCTGTAACTTGGTACTAAACACTATTTTGGACTTCTAGTAATTTTCCACTAAAAGTAGGGGGTGGTCAAGTTTGGGGAGGAAAAAAGATTCCTACCTTATGTAAATCATATTTAAGGCCAGGGAGGAAGCCAAACAGGACTCCTCTCCATTGCCTACGCAAGAAGAAAGACTACTGAACGTACCTGAAGGCTCAAAGGAACTGATCTGAGAGGAAAGGCTTGGGTGAGTCCAGACTGAGACAGGGGTCCAGTCTATAAGAAAAAATAATGGGAACTCTAAGCTACACAACTCTGCAACTTGCCTAAAATAACATTTAGAATGAGAAATAACTTATTGAAAACAGTCTCTCTAAGATCTTAAGCTTAGTATATGTGTTTTGTTGTATTTGCTCAGTAAATCTCCCTTGTTCTGTTTGCTATCCCTTATATTCAGTTATAAGCTGCCTTTTATAGTTAATAAATTTGTTTTGTTTATTATTAAACCTACTTTGTACAATTTCTAACTGGGGGGGGGCAAGAAGTTGTGCCTATCTCTCTTCACATTGAGGGAGAAGGTGAGGTTTTATGAGCTTGCACTGTGCAGATCTTTCTATAGAGTGCAAGACAATGTGCCTTTTGGTCTGTTCTCAAAGGGACATGAGTGTTGGGACAAGTCTCTTAAGCTGAGACTTCCCAGAGCTGATCTCAGTGTCTGTGTCTTTCTGCAGCTGGGTGTGACCCTGCCTGTGTACATGCAAGAGGAGACTGAAGAGCTTAGCTCAGCAAGACAAGGTAAGGGCGGTTCAGGATGGTAGAACAGATGGACTCAGTGTTATCCCAGTACATCAAGCGGCACCTTAAAGGGGGGCAATCCATCACACCTGCTGCTTTACATCACAGGTTTTCCCTCATCCTCTAAAAAAATCTCATAATTGCTGCTGATGTTTGGTGGGCATGGCACCTGACTGCTGCTTTTGGTACAGTCAATAACCTAAGCACAGTATGAAAGGAAGTGTGCATTTTTCATCTTGCACCACATGTGGCCATTCAAAGGAGTAAGAGTTTCAGTGCAGTCTTTCAGGAATGATTCAGCATTATATGCTGCATGTGCATGGTTTGAGTGTCTCTGATTGGACACATGGAAGGATGTACGGAAAGAAAGAGCAGACATCCTATCACAGTAGCCAATGCTCAGTAAAAAACGCAGAAGTCTGGTTATGATCTGCAATCACCAGCTTAAAGTAAAAGAGACAGGCATGAGTTCATCAACAGTGGTGACCAAATAAAAAATTAAGTTGACAGAAAATACTCCCTATGCTTGGTAAACTTCAAGCTCGATTGTGTTAAACCTATGCATCCCTTGAGCTTGTTCCAAAAAAACAGTATCTTTAAGTTTTGCTTTGACTTTTTAAAATATCTCTAATTTTACTGTCAGCAGCTGAAGGTCTGCATAGGAGATCAAGGCCCGCTATAAATGTCAGGGTCTCAGGGGAAAGGCATCACAAAATTAGCAGGATTACTAGATAGGCAGATAGTTGGGAGGAAGCACATAACACCAAAGAATGCGCTAACCATTCTCAACAGCTTTTTTGTTGCTGCAGTTGTTGTTAGAAATTGAAGTGATAATATAAATTGTCAACCCATAAAACAGGGGTTCACAAAAGATAGCACTAAAGAGAATCTTCAGCCCTAAGGACTAGCTGCAGTCATCATTCATTGCAAAGCAAGCCATGAGGTTGCCATGTGTTACCGTGGCAGCTACTAGCAGTTTGTGCTACTTTGAATACTCAAGTCCCTCTCTGCTCCAGGGAGATTGTTGCTCCAAGACTCAAGTATCTCACTACACTGCTACAATGTTCATATTTTAAACATTTGAAAATTCAGTGCAGTTGTAATATATTAGCACTTCAACTCATTCCTTGTCTCTTAATACTACGGAGTCAATCATCTTCTCAGTTACAGCCTGACAGACTTTATTCTCTCATTATGCCCTTTTGGAATTGGAAAAAACTGCTGCCATCACATTGTTCTCTTTGATTGTCTGTTATCTCTCTTCTGCCCCATCCACATCTGTTTTGTCTATGTAGACTCGGGGCAGGGACTGTCTACTACTTGGTGTTTGTACACTGGCTTCTGCAATGGAGCCCCTTTCTTAGCTGGGTCTTAGGCAGGACTATAAAAAAAGTTGATGAATAAGAATAAGAATGGTCACAGGATCACAGTTTTAAGATTAAAAGATGACCTGGAATGCAGAAGATTAACACATTAGAGTGTTGTTAATTTCCTCTGATATATTTGGTGAGTCAAATCTATATACTGCACGTTGTCAAAATCACCAACAGCTGTCTTATGGCGGCTACACTGCAAGTCACTTGCTGAACCCAGTGAAGCCTGCCTTCTTTTCCAGCTCTGGGTTAAGGAGTTGGCACACACTAGACTATAAGCACCTTCTAGTGATAATATTGTGTGTCTGACAGGTCTGAAAGGTGACCATGATATAAACATGAGAACGAACTATAGGCTCAGGCTTGTCTATGCAATGAGGTAATACACTCTAGGGCATGTCATTTCTAAAGTTCACTAACATGTTGTGCCTTATTTGGTCTATAGAGACCTTTCTGGTACACATGAAAGGTTCCCTAGTATGCTTTAATGTGGTACTGTTCCAAACAGCTTTATATTAAAGCACACCAGCAGGATCTACTTGGACGAACAAATGAGAAATATGTTCAATATGAGCTTTAGAATTCACAGCCTTGTACAGTGCATTACTCCATTGTGTAGAAAAGCCCTCAAGGTAATAGTTTCTATCATCTTAATGTGATGAATTCACAGGTGTCCTCTTCTCTCCCTCAACAGTTTACTTCAGGAGATAGGGAAAAGACAGAGATAATAATTAGATGCTTTGGATCTTCCCTTTCACAAGACATCTGTATTAAGATATATATTTTAAAGGTGAGAGAATGCATTTTACACAATTTAGAACCTACATAAAGAGTCTGTGATCCAAATTTAGAACCTGAACTTGAATCTTTTCAGATTGATATTTTCCTTATGGCTGGGCAAAATAGAAATTTCTGTTCTAAAAAATCCTTCATAAACCAGTAACTTTCTATTCCTTCTTCCTAGCGCAGCTAAAACAATGTAAGGTCTCTCCCACCAACATTAGGTAGTCCTTATCTCTCTTATATAAGGACAAGACTATGTTATGAGATCTTCATCCACATAAATTTGTTGCTGTGCAATTCATTGTCATTGTTGGGAAAGGTAATGGGAGAGCAAGAAGAGTGGGTGAAAATGGGTTTAAAGATTCACAGTATCACAGATATTTTATTCTCAAAATGTACATTTTAATCATAGTGTTGCCATTTAGTAGATGCTTTGTTCCATTGTTTTCTCAGCACTTTGTTGTTTCCTGGCCAGAATGGAATTAGTTAACTATATCCAGAATGACTTAAATTCAGATGTGAGCGTGTGTAATAATCATGCTGGAAAAAAAAAGTGATAATTAAAAGTCTGAAGTACAAAAGGGTAATGCACTGTCCTCTTCCCCAGTAGGGAAGTTCATTAGCAGTGGAATCATGTCATTTGCCCATCTGTTCATAATTGCATTCACCACAGGAACTAAGTGAAGGAAGTGACATCATACACTCCTTGTATACACGAGACTGTAAATCACATGTATGTTCCTATCTGCATGGATGCTTGCTGGAACACTAACTGAACCTTTTCTCTAGCTCAGCAAAGACAGATGAGCCCATCCAATTTACACCATTGACTAAGTGGGCCTGCCTGAATGAGCTCTCTGAGAAGGGAAAGGGGAAAAAAAGATGACATAGCCTCTGTATACTAGCAAGGCCATATTGAGGGGGTAATTATCCTTCAACTGGTTGGAGACATACCTCTTATTTGTATGTCCTCAACATCGGGTGCTTAGCAGCTGCTGTAATATCAATGGGCGATTGAAACAGGCCCTCATTAGATTAGCACTGAGCTTATTGCTTGTGCCAGTCTCATTATTATTGGTGACTAAACTGGCAGATTGTCAGGATGCCTCATGGCGAGATGAGCTTTTGCAGCTCTTTGTTTGTAGTTATTATAAACAATGAAGTGAAAGCAATCCCCTGGGCATAGTCATGTCTCAGATGTTTTTGCGAGCAGCAATCAGCTTGCAGAAGCAGCAATGGTAAACAACTCCTTATTTTAAGGAACGATATTAATTAAAGCACGAAGCATGGTGCTGAAAGAGAACTTGTTAATTATTTAATGTCACCTGCACTAATCAAGCCCACCAGTTGGAAATTGTTTCGTTTTGTCTCAAATGAGTTCTGCCTGTCATCTGAACCAATGGGAAAATGTGTGTTGCTAAGTGCCAAGAGTCTAGTTAGTCTGCAATTGAGAATCATATCATATTTGAATGTGTAAAATGCAGATTTTGTTACTTCTAAAGAATATTGGCCATGAATGACCCGCCACATTACAGAGTATTTATAAATGCTAAACTTAGCGGAGGTTATTGCATTCAAAGTAAGATTTATAGGGAACATCATGTGAGTTTCAACAGCAAAGATTCACAGTTATTGAAATACTCAGTCCATCTACGGATATCACTACCTACAAGTGGGAGATTTGGAAACTGAACCCAAGTGTTAAATCAAACAATGGGAATTAAGAGTTTGACATCTACTAACACACACACGTTGAGACGATACGAGGGAGAGAGACATCTGAACTTTTAGCAAGGTTTCTGACTTATTAGTGTACCACCACCCACAGGGCTTACCGCTTGCATTCATTGTAAGCACAGTTTATCTCTAGTGAAAAGTGAACTTCAAAAGAGTCAGAGGTTTGATCTGAACTAACACCCACCCATATGTTTAGATGTTTATCTGAGCCCACTGGGTCTGTAGAACTGCCCTAGAAATCTGTAGACCTCTCTCAGGAAAATAGGCCATCTGGTTAAATCTAGGATGACATTTTAGCTCCATTAAAGTCAACAGCAAAACTCACAGTGATTTCAGTAGGGCCAAGATTACACCCTTAGCACATCACAGTATTTTTTTGTTTCTGATTGGGCTAGGAAATACCAGGAAAACAGCATCTCTCATGGTATGACATCACTTCTGCTCCAAGCTGAAAGTAGGAATTGCAAAGGTAAATCAAAACGACCTCAAATGGGGAAACTAATGGTGAGCCAGCTTTTACAGACCTAAAGAAAAAGTTCAGATCTCATTTAAATGTGGGGTAATTAACTTCTTCTTATTTTTTCAAAACGGAATCATCTGTCCCCCATTTACAACCCTATCATGCCTCTTCCTGGAATAATTCATGAAATATTATGCCCAGTCTTGAACTCAGGCTTGACTGAATGGGAGTTTTGGCTGATGGAGGACTCCATATGGTCGGCAGGACCTGCTGACATTAAACAACTACACCACAAAAGTGGGGTCCTTAGTTTGAAGGCCACTAAACATGGTGAGCCAAACACAGCTATGATATCACTTAATTATACCCAGTGCACCTACACGGCAGTCTGCAAGAAATACCCCCTTTTCTTCCTCCCCTCAAAAAAAGATTGTAGCAGATGATCAATTTGGATTTTCAGCACACAGGCAAAGGACAGAAACTCTGATAAGAAGTTAACACAATTATAAAAACAACCAATGCTTGAGAACACCTTCCACAAAAGAATCAAACTAAACAAAACCACAGGGGGAAAGCTAGGATAACATAACAAAATTATAGGCGTCAATAGCAGCAGTAAAGAGAAAAGGAAATTAGGAAGTAAGCATGAATGAAAGGAAGGGAGCATTGATTCACCAGTGGCTGATTTGAAAAATGAGATCACTATTTCTTTGCCTTACATATGCTAGGCAAGAAAACCTGGAAGCCCTGAGGACACTGTTTGAACCAAAGGGCCTACATTATTAATGAATTGCAATTCTGATAAACTATAAGATCCATCAAAGAATGAGAGGAATACAAAGCTTACCAAGAAGGTTAATTAATTATCTGATGGGTATAGATAAGACAACAGGAGATCCATATCCCAAGTCGATCTAAACCAAAAGTTGGCAGGGCATATCAGGAAGGAGGTTAGCCCCATGGACAAGTTTATATTCAGGACAAGCAATCCACACAGTTAGGTTTGGCAGTCAGTCAGAGCTAACAGTGAAGTAAACATGATACAGCGAGGAACTAAAGAGTAACATTTCAATTCGTGGAAGTGTAAATGTGTTATTTGGTCTTGAAAAAGATAGTTATAATTTATGAGGAAAAAATGCTGCTGTAAGTTACAACTCTATTATCACCTTGCAACACACTACATTGATTACACAATAATGGTTCCATTTTTTCCACATTTCTTAACTATGCTCAGAAGTATCTGAACAGTTCGTAAAGCAGCAACACGAACAGGCACACCTTGTTGCAGGTAGACAATATTTTTGAATAGGCATATTTTCACCATTGAAGATGGTGAATGCATCCACTGTAGTAGGAAGAGGGCCTGAAACATAAGCCTGGGCTAAAGTAATGGTCAGAACTTGCTAATATAAAGCAAAGATAAGTTGTGAACAAGAGGCAGGCCCTGATCACAGGGGATGGGGGACGGGGGACCGGGGCGCACGAGCGGGTTTTTTTTTTTGGTGGTGGTTGGGGTTTTTTTGGGGTTTTTTGGGGTTTTTTTGTAATTCAACGGCTTTTCGGCGGAGGGGTTGCGCCGCGCCGCCGGATCACAAAAAGGGATCGCGGCCTCAACTAGTTTGAGAACCGCTAGTCTAGATCCATCCTCTTTAGAACCCCCTTTCAGGTAGTTGAAAGCAGCTATCAAATCTCCCCTCAGTCTTCTCTTCTGTAGACTAAACAGTTATCTCAGCATCTCCTCATAAATCATGCGCTCCAGGCCCCTAATCATTTTTGTTTCCTTTCTCTGGACTCTTTCCAATTTTTCCACATCCTTCTTGTAGTGTGGCCCCCAAAAATAGACACAGTACTCCAGATGAGGCCTCACCAATGTCGAATAGAGGGGAACAATCACGTCCCTCGATCTGCTGGCAATGTCCCTACTTATACAGCCCAAAATGCTATTAGCCTTCTTGACAACAAGGGCACACTGTTGACTCATACCCAGCTTCTCATCCACTGTAATCCCTAGGTCGTTTTCTGCAGAACTGCTGCCTAGCCATTCGGTCCCTAGTCTGTAACAGTGCATGGGATTCTTCCGTCCTAAGTGAAGGAATCTGCACTTCTCCCTGTTGAACCTCATCAAATTTCTTTTGGCCCAGTCCTCTAATTTGTCTAGGTCCCTCTGTATCCTATCCCTACCCTCCAGTGTATCTACTTCTCCTCCTAGTTTAGTGCCATCTGCAAACTTGCTCAGGGTTCAGTCTACACCATCCTCCAGATCATTGATAAAGATATTTAATAAAACCGGCCCCAGGACCGACCCTTGGCAGCCGGTATCAAGCGGAGTACCCCAACTAGACATGGAGCCATTGAGCACTACCCGTTGAGCCCGACGATCCAGCCAGCTTTCTATCCACCTTATGGTCCATTCATCCAGCCCATACTTCTTTAACTTGCTGGCAAGAATATTGTGGGAGACCGTATCAAAAGCTTTGCTAAAGTCAAGGAATAGCACATCCACTGCTTTCCCCTCATCCACAGAGCCAGTTATCTCATCGTAGAAGGCAATTAGATTAGTCAGGCATGATTTGCCCTTGGTGAATCCATGCTGACTGTTCCTGATCACTTTCCTCTCTTCTAAGTGCTTCAGGATTGATTCCTTGAGGACCTGCTCCATGATTTTTCCAGGCACTGTGGTGAGGCTGACTGGCCTGTAGTTCCCTGGCTCCTCCTTCTTCCCTTTTTTTATGGAGTGGATAGTACATTCATAAAATTTGCAGATGATACACTTACTGGAACTTTGTAGGACAGCATTAGAATTCAAAATGATCTTGACAAATTGGAGAATTGGCCTGAAGTCAACAAGATGAAATTCAATAAAGAAGGCAAATGCAAAGTACTTAATTTAAGAAGGAAAAAATCAAATGCACAACTACAAAATGGGCAATAACTGGTCAAACAGTAGTACTCTTGAAACAGACTTGGGGAGTTATAGTGGATCACAGATTGAATATGAGGCAACAATGTAATGCGATTGTAAAAAAAAAGGCTAACAATCTGGAGTGTATTAACAAGAGTGTTGTATGTACGACATGGGAGGTCATTGTCCCTTGCTACTGGGCACCAGTGAGCTTCTGTGTCCAATTCTGGGTGTCACACTTTAGAAAAGATTTGGACAAACTGGAGAGAGACCAGAGGAGAGCAACAAAAGTGATAGAAGATTTAGAAAACCTGACCTATGAGAAATGGTTAAAAACAACTGGGCATGTTTATTCTTGAGAAAAGAAGATTGAGGAGGGAATACGTAAAAGGATGTTATAAAGAGAACTGTGATAAACTGTTCTCCATATCCACTGAAGGTAGGAGAAGAAGTAATGAGCTTAACTAGCAGCAAGGGAAATGTAGGTTAGCTATTTGGAATAAATCTCCAACTATAAGGGTAGTTAAGCTCTGGAATAGACTTCCAAGGGAGGTTGTGGATTCCTCATCATTGGAGGTTTTAAAGAACAAGTTGGACAAACATCTTTCAGGGATGACCTAGGTTTATTTGGTCCTGCCTCAGTGCAGGAGGATGGACTTGGTTACTTCTCGAGTTCCCATCCAGCCCTACATTTCTATGATCTGCTAGAGTCAGGCTATCACCTAACCTTGTACGCTGTCATTTAAGGAGAAAGGAAATTTATCTCCTCCCCTCCTCATCATTTTGAAGATAATCTTCAAAACATGAACTGAGATGCAATGACTAGGGCTGGTTGAAATTTTTCTGTCAAAACAGCTAGGGACTCCCAGGATGCACCACAGTGGCTCAGCAAGAAGGGGGGACCATCATGTTTCATTGAATATGGAGTCTGGCCAGGGAGGCCAGCTCACAGAGGAGAATAGGGGCAGGGGCATAAGGCTCTTGAATTATAATTCCCATGTAGCATACTCCTGCATCTATCCCATTTAATCTATCTATTAAATATTTGGACTGTTCAGTGAAAGAGTTGGGGGAAGCTGAAAGATCAGCTTTTGATATTTTGCCAAGATGGAGGCAGGGGGGGAATTGTCTGGCGGACATCTACCTGAATCAGCAGACAGCCTGGGAAAATATTTTGTAGCTGTGTGAACCTCCCATGCATCTCAAAGGGACATCTGCTGACACCTTCCCAACCCAGAACTCTGTATGGCAGAAGGAAAAGAGTGTAATGGGCCTGGCCTACCTGTACAAGCAGCTACATCCCAGGTGCTGGAGTAATATTGGGAGAGGGAGAAATTCCCCCTCCTATCCTAGCCTCTGCGGGGGAGGATCCCTGCTGCTCCTCTTTGGTGAAAAAAGGAAGGAGGGACTGCGGATGCAGACTCGTAGGTAATCACATGTGTAGCTCCCCAGATTGTCTTAATGCAGTCCTGGATAGAAGATGACCCTCCAAAACTTTAACCACTCACTAAACCACTCATGTTATGATGGAGAAAAAGAGTGGGTGAAGCAAGAGTACATAACCCTCCTCCCCTTACATTATTAGTTTATGGTACGCTTACACTGCATCCCATGTTTTGCTGCTTCTCATTTTCTGAGGCAAGGTACTGCCAATTTTGTATTGAATTGGGTCAATAAGTTAGGCAGAAGACAGACAGACATAGCTAGCATGCAAATACAATTGTTATTTATTACTCACACATCTTTAAAGTATAACAACAGAAAAGTGACCTGGTGAAGCATTATGAACACAAGAAAAACTATTTTATAAATGACACATCACTTTGCAGGATATAACAAGTTAAACAGCACTATTATAAACATTGGAGAAGGTTCACAGGCCTATTTAAGATGATAATAAATACATTACCAGTTGCATCACTACTTCCTATACTATCAAGTGCTATCCATAGATTGAATTCATTTCCTTCATTATTACTCAGAAGGACTTAATTTTTTCAAAGGGACAGTAATTATAGGCTGTACTTATAACCATTAATAAAAGCCAAAGGAAATAAATGACACGGGTTGCACCCCAGAGATTATGTAGAGTGGGTTTTTTGATGCATTTCTCCAGTGAGAATATGCTGGCAAGTGGCAACATGAACAGGAATAAGAAAATGTGTTTGGCATTGAGATTATCCTGTGAAACCCTTGTTGGCAAATAATACATCTATTATTCCGCCACTGAGGCAGACCTGCAGCTGAAAGCAGAATTTAGGGACATTTTGTTGAGGGTATTTTTCATTTGGAGTGCTTGATTACCAAACAGAGGGCCCCGCCGTCTGTGTTTGTTCTCTCAGTTTGTCTTTTGTGCTTTCTCAGAGCCTCTTTACCTGATCCCCGGGATCTCATGATCAGCCAGGTGATTTGTTAGCTTTAGATTGTTGGAGCTAGATTGTGACTAGCTCTGGTGCAGCTGTTCAAGAATCTTCACCCTGCTGGGTTGTACACACCATTCAAGCTCCAGTCATGTGCATCCCCAGAAGGTTGGGGAGGGGGAAAGACCATGGCCTCACCAATACACCAGTTTGCAGAGCTGGCTCCATAGTCCTAAAGAGGGATGCACCCCAAAGCATCTGGGAGCTTGGAACTGAGAGCTACTTGGGGTGGGGAAGCTGCACACTGCACCTTACTCAATACTAGACTTAATTAGCAACAACTAGCCCTTAATATGTTGCCACTGTTTTGACACTAGCGTCTCATTCCAGCACTAGTTTCACCCTTCTGCTGAAAGGTAGCTGAATTTGGGACCTAGCAAAGAAGAAGAGTAGAAATCAGAGACATAGAGACTGATTATATTTTAAGTGTGATTTGCTTTATTCGCATATATACACCATCCTGGAACAGAGCTGCAGGCAATCCCTTCTTTCAGGAATTTCAGCCCAATATCAGTGCCCCATTCCCAGGGAGCAAGAGCTCCCTCTGCCCAGAAAATTATATAACCAAAAGATTAACACAGCATCTATTTTGTTTCATATAGCATGTGCTGGGCAATATCATGAATGGACTCCGTGTTTGTAAAACTTAACAGGCTCTTCATTAAGAGAACTATTCACAGAGATGCTGCCGCTGCAACTAGCATCGTAAATGGACTTCCTAATCCCTCTTCCAAACTCTTCTCTCCTCGAACTTTCACTCCTCCCTCAATGTTCCACACTGGTTGCTACATCCTCCAAGTCTAAAAACTCACTCACATGCTAACATATGTTTGAACACCATTCCACATCACCGCCTGCTGATGTATCTATAATGGTATGTTTCACTTTCCTTGAGGAAGTGAAGAGGGAAGAATTTCAGAATGAATTTCAGTGAAATCTGCAGCAAGGGCCACTTCTAAGAGACAACCCCCAAAGTTTCCATTGCTGTTTTGTTTGTTTTTTAGTTAAAGAATCCTTCTATGTATGAGTAGTTTATGGAGTGTTCATGATATAGTGCAGATTTTTTCATGACAACCACATTGGTAGTAGGTAATGATGTATCTTCATTAGAAAACATTAATTCTGTAAATATCCAGCACCTCAGAATACTAACACTTTTTTCCTGTGAGAGAATAAATAATTTGTATCACCACTGTAAATACAAATTTATCAACTATAATTCACAGTGTTTTGGCTTTCCTCCTACAGAGAATATAAACAATGGCTCTTATCTTTGGCTGAGAATCATGATTAAAATACAGAAAGAAAAAACCCCACAACCACAAAGCTACACCTGCTCACACTAATGCTGCATTTGAATCTAGATGTTTATTAAAATACCTTTCAAGATATGAAAAATCTACTCTAGTATGTCTGTAATATTATAAGAAAAATATAGTAAATTGCTACAAGACGGCCTGGACTGTGATTCAGAGATTTATATAACATTACCAAATGTGTTTGCTTTCGAATAATTAGATATTGTCAATAAGAACCAAAATGCAAAATGTTATTCACAGACATGCTTTCAGGACATAAGCTGATCACCAGCTGGAGGCAGGAAGAAATTTTTCCCTATGGTATATTACTGCACAATTAGGTACATTATGTAGAGTTTATTACTTCCTCTGAAGCTTCTGGCATTGGCCACTATTCGAGACAGGACCAACTGGATAGAACCACTGGCCTTTTCTGCTGTAGCACTTTCAATGTGTCTAGACATATAGCATGAATTATGGGTATACAAGGTATAGTCACCCTAGTATTCACACTCAGTAATGCAGATTTACTGATAGTGTAATGCATACCATCCAAGATTCTCATGTGCATTCTCAATTTAATCTTGGTATGCAAGAACCCAACAACATTAATTGGCTCTCCCTCTCTACTTCTAATCTTGTCACTACCAATAGGTAGATTTATGGGTATTGGCTCTTAAGGTTCTAACCCACCAAGGGTTCTTCTGAAGTGGAGATTGGCCTAAACCAGGGTACCACAGCCAGACAGATAGTTTAGTTTGAATCTCATACCTCTCTTTCTACAACAAGTCAAAAACATATATCCTAAAACTTGCCCTTGGTCATATTCAGAACAGGTTTTCCAATCCCCAGGTTGGGGAGTGTCCAGTTTTGGGGGTGATTCAATCCATTGTATAGATAAATTCAAATTTGGAATTCAGACCTGGGTTTGGCCCATTTCCTACTGAGAATAGTGAACACTGTTTAGATTACCATATTTTTCGCCATATAAGACGCTCCGGCATATAAAACGCACCTTATTTTAAAGGAGGAAAATCTAGAAAAAAAAGATTCTGAACCAAATACTGTAGTAAAATATTTTATATCAACTGTATAAAGTTAACAGCAGTTTAAGAACAATTTTATGTCAACCATGTAACATATTAAGAACTACTGTATTTTCCGGCGTATAAGATGACCGGGCGTATAAGATGACCCCCAACTTTTCCAGTTAAAATATAGAGTTTGGGATATACACCTCTTCCAACGCGCACCAAATAAAAATTAAAAAAACTCCAGCCTCCACTTCCTAAATCACCCCACCAAAAATCTCCACCCACCTCGCCCCCTAACTCACTCCAGTCCACGGCCCCAAATCCCCTGCCCCACCCCACCTCCAGCCTCCACCCCCGCAACCCTCTAACTCACCCCACATCTCAAATCCCCTGCCCCAACCCTACTCACTCCACTCAAACCTCCCCCCAACTCACCCCAAGGGAGGTCGCACTGGGGGGTGCCCCAGGGCTATGAGGGAGTCACTCTGGGGGTGCTCCTCCCCTAACTCGCCCCCCGGCCGCCGCCGCCTCCAACTCAGTGCCTAAGAGCCATAGTTACTAAGTGATAAACATCATCGGGTCCAGATGCTGAAACAGCCAATCTGGGGCTGACATGTAGATGTATTTAGAAAGAGGCAGCAACAGGCTGCTGCAGTGAGTACAAACACACACACACACACTGTCTAGCAAACACATGGCACATGCACACCTTGTATTTCTCTGAGCCCAGACTGGAGCCCTTAATTACAGGACAAGACCAAATTGTGCTGAGAACATAATGTATGTAACTCTGCAGAGCTGCACACACCACACATACTGGACAGGCTAAGCAGCCACCTGAAACTCCCCTAGTACCAGAACACCAATGTCAGATCAGAAAGCCTACTTGAACCAGGAGAGCTGCCATGGGGAGTTAGAGAAAGGGGTCCTGGTGATGGGCAACATGGGGGGAGAGGATCTGGTAAGGAGGGGAGAGGATCTGGTATGGAGGGAGCACAGAGGATTGGGTGATGGGGGAGAAAGTGCACTGGGGGGCAAAAAGGGTTGGGGGGCAGAGCGCAAGGAAGTCACAGAGTGGGGCGAAGGGGGATGACACAGAGAATCGGATGAGGGGGAAGGGAGAGTCCGGGTGGAGTGGAGGGGGTTGGCAGAGAGGATCGGTGAGGGGAACAGGAGAGCCTGGGGGGTGGGAAGAGGATTGGGGTGGGAAGGAGAGTCGGGGGGGGGGAAGAGCACCCCAAGAGGGGTGCAGAGGGTCTGGTGGGAGGAGGAAAGAGTCCCAGGGGAAGGCACAGATGCACAGAGGATTGGGTATGGGGGAGGAGACAGTGCCCTAGGGGAGTCACAGAGGATCAAGTTGGGGGGGGGGGGTAGGCACAGAGGGTCAAGTGGAGGGGGAAGCCCCAAGAAGGGGCACAGAGGGTTGGGTGGAGGGGAGGACACAGAGGGTCTGTTGGGGAGGAGCGACAGAGTCCTGGGGGAAACACAGAGGATGTGGTGAGTGGGGGGGGGCGAATCCCATGGGAGGACACAGAGTATTGGGGGAGGGGAGAGCACCCCGGGAGGGGGGGGGTGCAGAGGATGGGGGAACTACAGACTGTGGAGTGAAGAAGGGGAAGCCCCGGGCGGCACTCGAGTGACGGGCTCTGGTGAGCGTGGGCTGGGGAACTGAGGGGGTTGGGTCTGGTGACGGGGGAGCTCAGGTTCTGAAGAAGGAAAACGAGGAGTAGGGGCTCTGGAGCAGAGGGAGGGAGCCGGAGGGCGGGACGTGGCGAGGTGAAGCCCGGGGAAGGGAGATTTGCTGAGTGGGAGCGGAGGGGGGAAGATGGGGGGGGGAACAGAGAGCCGGTGAGGGGGGATGGGGGGAGCGGTGCTGGGGGGGGGGGCACACAGCCAGGCGCTCCCGTCCGTGTCCCTGGAGAAAACCCCAAAGCCCCGGGCCGGGCCGCTCACAGCGCGGTGCTGGGCCCCGGGACCGGAGCGCGCCGTGCCCAGCCCGCCAGATCTCCCCGGGCGGCTCCCGGCTCGGTGCGCCGGAGCCCCGGGCCGGGCAGGAGACCCACTCTGCAGCCGCTTCCAGGCGCCCCCCCCCCCAGCACCGGAGCGATCCGAGCCCAGGCACATGGACTCGAGCGCGCTGAGCCGACGCTGCTCCCGGCGGATACCCGTCCCCAGTCCTTCTCCCTATGAGCGTATCGGGCGCCCGCGGAGCCAGCACAGCCCTGCCAGCCTCCTCTCCGGAGGTTTCAGAACCCGGCGTATAAGACGATACCTGGCGTATAAGACGACCCCCGAATTTTGAGAAGATTTTCCGGGGTTAAAAAGTCGTCTTATTCGCCGGAAAATACGGTAGTATGCGTCTCCTAAAATTTCTGGTGTGTGATGAATGCACTAGTTCTCAAATTACCATCCTGGTGTTCAGCCCTAGGCTGATGGACCATTCCTGATGGACCACCTCTGTGAGAAGGTAGTTCCTGGAGTGATATATCATGCAACTCTGCAGATCAGTACATAACCAGATAATGAGATTTGGGGAAAACTTTTGCACTGTGGCTGAGATAAATACTTTAGTACTTGTTTACATATACTGTAACTACATGTTTTATATTTGGAGGGGCGGTTTTTGCTTGGTTGGTTTTGGTTTTGAGTGAAATACAATTCAAAATATCGAGTGTTGAGACAGAACAGGTTATTTCTTTGTTTTGAAAACTTTAGGAATGTTATTCAAGGTCATGCATTTGGGAAAACTAACTGCCTTTCCCTTGCAGCTAGAATGTATATCATCTTACCAAGGCTACCATTAAAAACTCACTGCCCCAGGTAGCTGCGGAAACAGTGCCATCTTCTACTTGGAATAAGAGAATAAAGGTGTTACTATCTCCGCAATGGAGCACATGCTGAATTTTTAATGGCACTTACTCTGCTTTTCCCCTTTCCCATCTGGACATAGCATAACTCTCAGGGAGAGAAGAGACGGAGACAGTTGTGAAACAAATTCAGAAGGAAAATAGAGTAGCCATCAATCAAGTAATATCTGCAGTCATCTCCTTAGGGTAAAACTGGTGTGGTTCTGTTATATCTCATTGCAATAAGGAATGGCATAAAAAGGGGCTAAAAAAGAGCCTATAAGACATGAGAGAGTAAGAGAGAGATTTAATCAGACTGACTGACAAAGCTAATATATATTCTCTATGAAAGAGGAGTCTCCAGGGTCACGGTTTCAGTGTTGAACAAGAACTCCAGAAAGTTTCGAGAGCTGGATTGAGTCAGAATTGATTTTTTCTCTGTTTACTACATTCCCCAGGGGAAAAGTTAATGAACCAAGGCTGTAGCATAAAAAAAGAATAGGATACTTAGAGCGCTGTGATAAAAATATCATCCAGGTAGATCAGGGACTGAACTTTCATGCTCCAGAGCAGGAACCTTACTGACCTTAGAAATGAGGAAGGAGCAATTCATTCACCAACCTCATGTGTTCCATGTTTATACATTGTACTGGAAAATGTTTGGTAACCTAAATAGTATAAACAAATGCTGATACCTCTATATCAGTAGACAAATAGGTATTTCACTGCATGCCTCACTTGGCTGATCCATGAAGTTTTGAATCCAGCATTTAGTTTTAGAATTAAAATTTCTAATGGGTTCAGAAAAGAACTATATCAGTTCATGGAAGTTAGGTCCATCGATGACTATTAGCCAAAATGCAACCCCATGCTCAGGGTGTCTGTGACCCTCCAATTGCCAGAAGCTGGGATTGGACACTTGAAATTACCTTGTTCTGTTCATTCCCCTGAAGCATCTGGAAATGGTCAATGTCAGAAGACAGGATATTGGGCTGGATGGGCCACTAGTCTGAGCCAGTACGGCCATTCTTCCTGTTCTTATGTAGAAGAGCAGCCCAGAAGTCTGAAATCAATGCTATGAATTAAAGCAAGAGAGATTCAGTAACTCACGTCTTTCACTAGCCCTGTGAAATCTGTCCCATTGGAATCAAGTTCGCTCATTCTTTCCCCACTTTCCTAGACACTGCTTCTTGCCGCCTACCCAGATCCCTCCACCCCGCATCCTCCCAGGATAATTAAATGTCCATCCCCATTGATAAGCATAGCAAGAAGGGGAAAGATTCTTGCTGTGGGCTGAGCTTGAGCTAGATCCTTGCAGGATTGGCAGGGACACACTCTTGGAATCTCTTCTCTTCCCTGGTCCCCATTTTCTCACTTTTTCTCCTCTCCCAGTGCAACACCAAGCAGATATTTAGGGAGTGGGTGGGACCTGACTCTGACTCTGTCCCTGTACCTTATTATGGAGCCATGAGGGGTAAAGGAAAAGAAAGGGAGCTCCCGCACAATGTAAAACTTAGCGCCTACAAGTCCACTCTGTCCTACTTCTTGTTCAGCCGATCACTGAGACAACAAGTTTGTTTACATTTAAGGGAGATAAGGCTGCTTGCTTCTTATTTACAGTGTCATCTGAAAGTGAAAACAGGTGTTCATTCACATGGCACTGTTGTAGCCAGCATTCTGAGGCATTTACATGCCAGATATGTTAAATATTCATAAATTTCCTTTGCCAGAGTCCTCTCTTGCTGTTTTTTCTAAGTAAGGGAAAAATCAGGTCCATAGTTAATAAAATTATCTATGCATACTATATGTAACCCTTCTGCCCTTCAGAATTGGCAGCAACAAGGGCTGGGTTCAGTAAATAGGGGTTCCCTCTCAACAATACAATGCAAACTGGCTCAAGCCCCCACCCAGTTACCTGGGAAAATCCTAACACACCCCTGGGCGCCTCAATGAGGCAATACTTCCCCTCTTGCAAGCACAGATCGGTGTAACAGAAGATCTTTATTAACATGAGGTAAATGACATCACTAGACTGGGAAAACACCACACCTAGGGTTCATACACCAACCCGTGAGCAAATTGCCCCTCCCCAGCAAGTTTGGGCTGTGTCCTCTCCTGTAGATTCAGGAGTCCAGCAACCCAAACGTCACCCAAAGTCCCACAAGTCCAATAGCCCAAAGTCCCTGGAGTCCAGCAACCCCAACAGTCACCCAAAGTCCCAAAAGTTCAATAGCCCAAAGTCCCTGGAGTCCAGCAACCCCAACAGTCACCCAAAGTCCCAAAAGTTCAACAGCCCCAAAGTCTCTGGAGTCCCTGGTCAAAAGTTACTCTGCCGAGTCTTACCTCCCAGGCTAGGTGGAAGTGGAGGGCAGAGTGAAGGGTACCTTCATGAGGTCTGAGGCCGACGGCCCAGTCTCTCCATGGGGTGCTGGTTGCTCCGCTAGCCGCCCTGCTAGCCGACACAGGAACTGCTCTGTCCGCAGCTCGACTCTGCTCTTCCCGCTGTCTCAGGAACTGCTCAGGAACTGGTCCACTATCCGGCACAGGAACTGCTCTGCCAGCTGTCTCAGGAACGGCTGTCTCAGGAACTGGTCTCAGGAAGTGGCCCACTAGCCAGCACAGGGACTGCTCTGCCAGCTGTCTCAGGAACTGGTCAGCCGGCACCGGGACTGCTCGGCCAGCTGTCTCAGGAACTGGTCAGCCGGCACCGGGACTGCTCGGCCAGCTGTCTCAGGAACTGGTCAGCCGGCACAGGGACTGCTCGGCCAGCTGTCTCAGGAACTGCTCCGCTAGCCGCCCTGCTAGCCGACAGAGGAACTGCTCTGCTTAGGGCCCCCCACTTAAGATAAAGCTCAGTGATTTTCAGCTCTTAAGTGATTTCAGCTCATAGGGGGGGCCTTAGTGCAGAGGCACCACCAGACCCAAAGCAACTTCAGCTCAGTGGGCTGAAGTTAGACTCCTAATGGAAGCAAAAGTCAGCTCTAACATTCCACAGGGGAGAGAGACCAGGTGCAATAGGCCAGTAAGGCCCTCAGACAAGGCCCTCACCACAAGGTATAGGAGTCTATCCACAGCCTCTCTCAATTCAGTGAGTTTTGGAACCCCTGTCCCTTGTCTAGTGAGCGCTACCTAGCTGAGGGCGAGTCCCTCCAGCATGCCAAAGGCCAAATACATGTCCCAACCCCTCATTCACACAAACAGGTAAATCAGCACTCTATCATTCTTGCCCCAATACTACAGAAACTGGGGTCCCACAGTAGCCAAAGTGATCATTTGGGCTGTTAGAGTGCAGGCCAGGTGCAGTGGGTGTGTCTAAGCAAATCAGGTGTTATTTTCCAAAAGTTACTGCAATTTCTGCAATTCACCACTGGATGTCACTCATACTGACACTGCTTACATCTATATGTTGGGAATCCCAACATTCACACCAGCTTGAGGCAGATTTCCTAATGTGCCCATGTTGCAGAAGCCACCATGAGACCAAAAGTCAATCTGACTTTGGTAGGGAGGGGAGTCAAGAAAGTGAACTTCATAAGCAGAGTGGTCTAGCGCACTGAGTGGAGTACCTTAATACCATGCACTTACTCGACACATCTTATCCAAGTGCCTGAAGCATTGCTTATAGTGGAGAGTTTGGCAATACATAGCTGGCAACGGGGGGTAGCCACATTTGTATTAACATGTAGGGTGAAATCCTGGCATCATCGAAGTCCATGGGAGTTTTGTCATTCAGTGGAGCCAGCATGTCATGCTTAGTGTAGAAAAGGAAAGCTGTGATTTGCCCGGGTGGAGCTTGCCTGGGTTTCAAGCTAGGAATGTGTACCTCTGTAGCAACTACGCTGTTTCCCGGCTGCCAACTGCTGCAGTCAGGACTAATCTTCAGGACAGACGAGACTCCAAACGTTTAACATACATCAATTATACCTCACAGCCCCTTCTGTGAGATACAGTCGGGGAGTATCATTAGTCACATCTGACATAGTGGAAAATGAAGGCTGAGAGAGGTGTAGTGACTTGCCTAAAGCTCATGGACTGTTTTTCAAGAGTATGTCAGGGGTGCAGGAACAATCTGTTTCGTAAGGGGGTGCTGAGAACCATTGAAATGAACTGTAAACCCTGTATATGATGGAAACCACTTCAAGCCAGGGGGTAGCACCCTCCTAGTTCCAGTACCTATGGGGTATGCAGCTGCATAATCTACCCACTGTCGCACAACAATGGTCCAAAAGTGAAGTTTTCTTTTAACAAAAAAAGTCAGGTGTCTAGTCTTTTTGGTCGTGAGGACAATCTTCCAAATAGAAGCCAATGCAGTAGTTTCCTGTTTTTATACAACTTCTGTGTGTATTGCATGAACACAGCAGTAACAAATTTCCATCAAACTTTCCAGAAAACCTTCTATTCTAACAGCAGACCACACAGATGAAATTTCTGGCCTGTTGATTTCTAGCCTGTTGGGGATGGTTATTTGGCTGCTGGTGGGGAATGGCAAAGTTGGGCTTATAATAGAAATTTGTTACAACCTTAACTTGTCGATAGACTAGTCTATCTCTGTAATACATGCACACCACATGGGATATTTGTCATTGTTTTTAAAAATATAAATTCCCCAATTTAAATCATTTTAAAGTTTTATTGTGACAGGTAGTCTTATGATGTCATGTTTGTGTAATTACAGAGCCATAATTGCACAGTTATGACTCACTGTGAACCAATCAGTACACTCCTTTCCCTAATGCTATTTTCTATTCTAACATTGTTATTGCAAAGGCAGGAATTCTTTAATCATCACAAATTGAATGTCTGCCAAGAGCTCATTTTATTGACTATTAAACATGTCTCTGTTTAGAAAAAAATGCTACAACACCCAGGTTTTTCAATGGAGGATTTGTTCTGCATTGGTTTTCTTGAAGACATTCTGCAACCGAATGATTGCTCAAATAAAATGTGTATGAACTGCAGATTTACTGTACCCTCAAAAGCTATGAGCCTGATCCAAAGCCCATTAAAGTCACTTGTAAGACATTAATTTCAGTAGACATTGGCTCAGGCCCTATATGAGGAAACAATGTGAATGCCTTTCAGATATAGTTGTTTTCACTGTCAAATTCTCCAAAACAACTGTTTAGAAAAACAAACCCACCAGCACACCTATCTTGCCACATATGGCATCTTTGTAACCAAAATGCAATTTTCATATAAGCAACACTACAAAAATTATTTTAAAACAAGAATGTGTTGCTGGGTTGTGGAAATGCGTTTTAATGAATACTGCATTTTCATCTGCTCTCACAGTGAAAGCATTCCATGGGAGGCACAGCATGGTGCCATTTTAGTCAGGGAATAATTTTCCACCTGCTAGAAAGAGGCAAGTTGCTGGCAGATACTTCACTGATCTGAAAAATCATCAGAAATATAAATGTATATCTGGCTATATTGACTTAGCTGGAGAAGGTTGAGTTACTCCTCAACTACTGGAAAAATTTACTATGCATAAGTATCCCAATGCCTGTAGCTTAAATATTTCTATTAGTACTATCTCTAAGAGCATTCAGCGTACCATCCAGCCTGAATTTCCACATTATATTTTTAAAAATATGATTTTTCTTCTTTGGAAAGACAGCAAGAACATGAACAACAAATGCATTTATGTTGCCTTTTTATCTTTAAGCATATAGTAAGTGAGGAGTTTATAGAAACAATCTCATCACACTGATTTGTCAGTGCCAACTAATGATTTTGGACCATTTTCTTTTTTGTTTATTTGCTGAGGGAAAGAGAAACATTAAAATAATCCATTTTTAAAGCAGTAAAAATGGCTACTACTTCGCAGCTCCATAAGTATCTATAGGAACTTCAAATGATGCTTGTCACTGAATAACCAAATCCATCAATTCTGAATAAAAGGGAAGAAATGTAGGCTGGTAATCCATTTAATAAATATATGAGTTTGTACATCAACAAAAATCAAATTACATGAATCTCTAATAAGTGGTGGCTTCATTTCTGGTCAGTTAACAAACTCTAGATATCCATTTTAAATGTCAACAAGTCGTAAACAAAGACATTATGTAAACAGCAGCGAAGAAATGCAAGATGCTTCACAAAATTATGCAACAGGAAAGGTTGTTTGCACCACAAAAAGGTGAGAGATTGAAAAGGGAACTTGCTTGTGTGGTAACACATATACTAACTGGTGCATCCATTATTTACTTGGGATATTTCTTCCCTTTTATTCAGAATTGATGGATTTGGTTATTCAGTGACAAGCGTCATTTGAAGTTCCTATAGATACTTATGGAGCTGCGAAGTAGTAGCCATTTTTACTGCTTTAAAAATGGATTATTTTAAGGGGTGGGGGGATAGCTCAGTGGTTTGAGCATTGGCCTGCTAAACCCAGGGTTGTGAGTTCAATCCTTGAGGGGGCCATTTAGGGCAATCCTGCTAGTGTAGGCAGGCGGATCCTGCTAGTGTAGGCAGGGGACTGGACTCGATGACCTTCAAGGTCTTTCCAGTTCTAGGAGATTGGTATATCTCCATTTTATTTATTTATATATTTACAATGGGGATGGGAGAATGAAACATAGGTCCAAACTCATTCATTTTCATTAACAACTAACAGAATTTTGTTAATAGCAAGATAACATTTTCAGCTAGGTTATTTCCAATTTTTTCAGGGTTAAAAATTCCTGTTGACTGCTCTTTTTGCTATAGTTACCCATTTCATAATAAGCAACCTCAGGTATTGTTTTTAAAACAAAACAAACCAAACAAACAAACATTAATTTGTTGTTTGCTAAGCAATGCAAACTCCAGTTGACCTCACTGAGAGCTGCAGGTTCTCAATGCCGGTTTAAAACAAGCTTCAGGTGGCTCAAGTGCAGTATCCATCCTCAAAATTTGGGAGAACTTTTGAAAATGTTGTCTCTTATTCAGAAGTCGATCCAATAATAATAGGGTACATCTTCACTACCCGCTGGATCGGCGGGTATGAAGCGATCTTTTAGCGATCGATTTCTAGCATCTGGTTAAGATGCGAGAAATCGATCGCCTGTGGCGCCCCCATTGACTCCGTAACTCCAGCTTGTCGCAAGGCGCAAGCTGGAGTCAATGGGGGAGCATGCCGCCACCTTCCGCCGCCATGAGGACGGCAGGTAAGTCGGCCGAAGATACGCCAACTTCAGCTATGTTATTCACGTAGCTGAAGTTGCATATCTTCACTCGATCCCTCCTCCCCACAGTGAAGACCAGCCCAGAGTGTAATAAGCAGGCTCTCTGAAACCAGAACTGAGCCAAAGCTCCAACTATAGGATTGACAGGAAGTCCTCCTACATATTGGACCATGGCTCAAATGGCTAGCTATGGTTGGTATGGATACCTTGAGATCCTAAATTACCACAGAAGAGTCATAATTTATCTGGGCATATAAGTAGCCCCAACTATAAGGTTGCATACCACCAGACTGGATCAGAGCTCATTCAGCTCAGATTGAAAACCTAAGAATATAGGAATGGCCATACTGTGTCAGACCAATGGTTCATGTAGCCCCACATACTGTCTTCCATTTGTGGCTGGTGCCAGATGTCTCTGTCTGAGTGAACAGAACAGGGAAATTTATAAAGTGATCCATCACCCTGTCATCCAGTTTCTTGCAAGCATAGGTTAAGGGACACTCAGAGCATGGAGTTGTGTCCCTGACTGTCTCAGGGATAGACATTGATGGACCTATCCTCCATGAATTTACCTAATTCTTTTTTTAACCCAATAGTAGCTTTGGTCTTCAGAACATCCCCGGGTAACGAGTTCCACAGGTTGACTGTGCATTGTGTGAAGTATTTCCTTGTGTTTGTTTTAAACCTGCTGCCTAGTAATTCCTGCAGAGTTAAACTATCAGAACTTCCAAGTTAACTATATCTCTGGACTTGCACATTAGGCAAATACATTCAAATGCATCTCTTTTTGGACTAAGTCACTCTTCTGCACCTAGGATCTTGTGCAAAAAGTGCAACCATATTTCCTCCCAACCCTTCTAAAACTCATGCTCAACTGGAAATCTAGCCAACAGAGGACCAACTGCATAGTAATCTATTTGAGTCTCAACGACACAAACATAATCAGGGCTTCATCCATAACTAGTAAACCCTCTAACCTTGCACTGAGCACTAAGAAATTCTGTTTTCATGAGAAGAGGCACTAATAGAGGCCAGTGGGACCTAGAACAGATATTAATCAACCAGTAATCTCTTCCAGTCTTTCTCCTCACTCCCACCCAAGGGAATTACATCTCCAGGTAACCTTTTCTAAAGATTGCCACATCCGCAGATGTTACGTGTGATGTTCTTTTGTACAAGGAGCCAAAAGGACACCACAGTCATTGCAGGAGTTAGGTGTGAAAATGATGGCCACCAAACCAGGCTGCAAAATATATCTTATATTACTTTCTACTATCTCCTCACAATTCAACTGAACACAATACAGGAGGCACTTTCTGCTAACGCTTCTGGCTTCCATTATTAGTCCAAGGTCCTATTAATAAAAAGGGCAGAGGGTGGCAGAGGTAAGTGATGATATCTCTGGATGCAGGTAAGATTATTCTTCATATAACAGTAGAATAATAGAATATTAGGGTTGGAAGGGACCTCTGGAGGTCATCTAGTCCAACCCCCAAAGTAGCACCCAGATGCCCCAAAGGGTTCCTTTGTGCAAGGCACAGGACCAACATATACTTAAGACAGGTTTAAGATAAGCAGCTGTGTTAGTCTGTATCCATAAAGAAAACGAGGAATATTTTTGGTATAAGTATTCCTCGTTTTCTTTACATACACTTAAGAGGCCTTCGGCTTGAGCAGCTGACAAACTAAAGACAAATAAAGGGTGGTAAAGGAAACAGGCTAAGTGCTTTTGCAAAGGTCACATTATAGATCAATGGCAAGCCAGTACTAGAACCTCAGTTTCTCAACTATCAGTTCAGTGCCCCAGCTAGTAGGCCAGGCTGCCATTCATTCATTTAGCTGCCCACAGCTGACTTCAGTGAACAGACCAAAATTCTGGTGGGTTAAAAAAAAGAGCCTAATGAAAATGCCTGGTGGAGCGCTGGGCCAGGAGACATTCTTTCATAGTTCCGCCTATCATAGAATCATAGAATCATAGAATATCAAGGTTGGAAGGGACCTCTGGAGGTCATCTAGTCCAACCCTCTGCTCAAAGCAGGACCATTTGTTTCCCCTGTTGAATAATGCAGAGATCTGATGGCGCTCTGGGCCTCAGTCAGTTTTGGCTGGCCTTTACTGCTGCCATGTCTGGATGGCTATGCTAGGCTGCCCAGCCCCATTACAAAAATTGCTATTCCTCCTGAGACAATTAAAAAAGAGCTCAATTTTGAAATCTGACATGTAATTCTCAATAATTGCACTCATGTAACAATTTAAAAAGTGTTAAAATAGTGAACTGAATTGCTACCGAACCTGCGCGCTGAGGTATCTGCTAAGAATTTATCTTTTAGCAAAGCTTAGTAAAGCCTTGCCTCCTCAGTGACATTAGAGTCCACATGCTCCTGGCTAGTCTTGCAGATCCAAGGATGGCTGCTCTCAGACAGTGAAGGATATTGCAAATGTCCATTGAAACACATGGAACAAAATCTTCAGACAAAAAACCTCTACTGCCTGGAACAGAAATTAAATTGTGGCATGAAAAATATTCAGCGTCTCTGTGTTTCTTGCTATATTTTGCAAATGCTGAGATTTCATTTATAAACACTTTGTGTTTCTCTTTTTCTTTACACAAGCTATATTCACCAGACTCCCAGAGTGGAAACAGATGAACAGCTGACTATTAACCTGGCCCCTCAGAAAATGGTTTCAAGGCAAACAGCAACAGCAAACTTACCCACTAGCGCCTTATTCATCTTAATGAGTTGGGAATTCTCCTATTCAGTTCATTGCCTTAACTTCATTGTTGTGTGAACATCAAATACAAGCTTTGACCATTTAATGCTAACATTAAACACAAGGAATTCATTTTCTGTTTTAATCAAGGAAATTAAATATGCAAGATATATGAAAAATTAAAGGGTTAGTCCATTCACTTAAGAGTAACTCCAGATTGTCCCATAGGCCAACAGAACAATATTAATTTGTCCATGCTGTGCCCCTATGTCAGGGATCGGCAACCTTGGCACGCGACCCCTCAGGGTAAGCACCCTTGGTGGGCCCAACTGGTTTGTTTACCTGCCGCGTCCGCAGGTTCGGCCTATAGCGGTTCCCACTGTCCACAGTTTGCCACTTCAGGCCAATGGGAGCTGCATGAATTGGTGGCCAGCACCGCACCACTTCCCGCAGCCCCCATTGGACCAGAGCGGTGAACAGCAGCAGGAGCAGTGTGGACACGGCAGGTAAACAAACGGGCCAGGCCCGCCAAGAGTGCTCATTCAGGAGGGCCGCGTGCCAAGGTTGCTGATCCCTGTTCTATATACATTAATGGCAGGAGTCACCATGGTGGAAGTGTTACACATACTCTTCAAAGTTCTTTTTTATTAGCTTGTGAGCTCTGCGCTGTCTTGGAGGAAAAATTCGATTGTTAGTTTTGTAATGGAGTTTCTTTGTGGGGCAAATGTAGCAAGCAATATGGGAGTTTGCTTTCTGCCTTATTCTCTCTAACTAAACTCAATGCTGCTCCCTGAAAGTCAGGCCTAGGGGATTTTTTTCTGAGATCCCTGAAAAAGGAGATTGCCTGAGTGCTGTCTATTCAAAGACTGGTGCGCTGCTAGGAGCCTGGGTAACAAATAGGAAGAATTGTAATTGCTTATTTCTGAGCACAAATGCAATGTAGCTGGTATTACTGACACCTGGTAGGATGATTCACGCAATCGGAATGTTAAAATAAGTCGTAATAACTAATTTAAGAAAGACTGAGTGACAAAAAGGGGAGGAGAATGGCACTCCATGTAAAAAATGGCATTTTTTTGTTTCAGGCTCACTGATAACTGAGAAGAAAGTGATCTTGAATGCGTATGGATCCATGTCCGAACAGGTAAAGCACAAGGTGTTGTGTTAGTTGGTGTCTACTACAGACCTCCAAATCACACTAAGGACCAAGGTGACTGGCTCCTTATGCACCTACCTTTAAAGTGCAGGATAAAAGGATGTGTGATCCTGCAATACTTCAATATGAGTGACATATACTGGAGGTTTCATGCTGCCAGTACTAAAACGTTCTTGGAATTTCTAAATATTATAGATGACAATTTCCCAACTAAAGAACCAATATAGAGGAATTCCTTATTATATATTAGGTCAAGTCTTGACAGACAAAGAGGAACTGATCACAGAAATAAAAATTAATGGTAGCTTAGGTACAAGTGATCATGATTTGACGACACTGATAATGTGCCAATAGAATAAAGTCCAGATCAGTAATATATACACTTGGTGTTTTGAAAGGGTCAGATTCAAAAAGCTAAACATAATGATGAGCCAAACCACAGGGAGGAAAAATGTAATTAAAAAATTGTGAATTATAATTTGGAATTGTTTAAGAACATTTTACTAGAAGCCAAAAAAGCTACACTTCCACATTCAAGCCTTTGGGGTTAAAAAAACCCCAACCTGGTTTGGTGGGGAAGTACAGACAGCTATAATAACAAATGGAAGAAAGAGGAAGTTTATAGTGAAGAATATAAATGAAATGCTAGGAATTTTAGAAAATTGATTAGGGAAACAAAATGCATACAAGAAGAAATGTATGGCCATCAAAGTTAAGGACAATAAGAAGGAGTTTTTAAGTATATTAGGAACAAAAAACATCCTACCAATGGTATTGGTCCATTACTAGAAGGTAATGATAAAATTGTCAATAATAATGCAAAAAGGGTAGATGTGTTCAATAAATATTTCTCTTATGTATCTGGGAAAAAACATACGATATAATCATATCATATGCTAATACTCTTTCCATTTCACTAATATCTCAGGAAGATGTTAAACAGCAGCTACTAGACTTAGATATTTTTGAATCAGCTGGTGTGGATAATTTGCATCAAGAATTTTAAAAGAGCTGGCTGGGCAGCTCACTGGACTATTAGTGTTGAGTTTCAATAAATCTTGGAAAACAGGGGACGTTTCAGAAGACTGAAGGAAACTAATGTAGTGCCAATATTTTAAAAAATTAATGATGTGTGTAATTATAGGTTTGTCAGTTTGACATCAATCCCGGGTAAGATAATGGTGCGACAATATAGGTCTTGATTAATAAAGAATTAAGGAAGAATAATATAATTAATGCCAATTAACATTGATTTAAGGAAAATAGATCCTATCATACTAACTTGATATCTTTTTTGATGAGATTACAAGTTCAATTGATGCAGGAAATAGTACTGATTAATAAACTTCTGTTAGGCATTTGATTTGGCATTACACCATTTTGATTAAAAAATGAGAATGATAAAAAATTAAATATAGACACATTAAATGGATTAAAATCATACTAACTGATAGGTCTCAAAATGTTATTGTAAATGGGGAATCATCACTGAACAAGTGTGTTTCTTCTGGGGTCCTTCAGGGAATGATTTTTGTCACTACACTGTATAACATGCATATCAATGACTTCAAAGAAAACAAAATCTTCACTAATAAAGTCTGCAGATGACACAAGTGTTGTGGGAGTGGTAAATATTCAAGAAGACAGGTCACTGATACAGCGCAGTGTAGTTTTCTTGATAAGCTAGGGGAAAGCAAACAATGTGTGTTTTAATATGGCTAAACGTAAACATATACATCTGGGAAACAAAGTATGTAAACCATAATTACAGGTTAGGTGATTCTATCCTAAGTGATGACTCTGAAAAGGATTTGGGGACCATGGTGGGCAATCAGCTGAACATAAGTTCCCAGTGTGATGGTATGGCTGGATTCATAAACAGAGGAATCTCAGGTAGAAGTAGAGAGGTTATATTACACCTCTGTGGCTGGTACTAGTGTGACCACTTCTGGAATACTGTGTCCAGTTCTGGTGTCCACAGTTCAAGAAGGATGTTGATAAATTGGACAGGGTTCAGCAAATAGCCAAAAGAATGACTACATGATTAGAAAACATGCCATATAGTGGTATACTCAAGGAATTGAATCTAATTAGCTTAACAAAGAGAAGATCAAGAGGTGACTTGACTATGGTCTATAAATACCTGCATGGGGAACTAATATTTGATAACAGGATCTTCAGTCAAGCAGAGAAAGGTATACAATGATTCAGTGGCTGGAAGATGAAGCTAGACAAATTCAGAATGGAAAAAAAGTGTATTTTTTCTATAGTGAGGGTAATTAACCATTGAAAGAATTTACTAAGAGTCATGGGAGAGTCTCCATCCCTGGCAAAATTTTAAATTAAGACTGGTTGTTTTTCTAAAAGGGATGATCTAGGTATGATTTTGGAGAAACTCTATGGCCTGTGTTATACAGGAGTTCAGGCTAGATGATCACAACAGTCCCTTCTTGCTTAGGAATCTAGTGTAATTGAACAAACAAAAACATAGTTTCAATTTACATATAGTTTACTGTAGTTAAAAATAACTTATTTAATGTTTTTCTCAACTATATTCTATGAAATTTATAAAGAAATGCCAATGTTATGAACATCATCATAGAATATAGCTCTGATCATTTTGAAGAATTTTCATTTTCTTCTAATCCAAATCCAGAGAGATATTTTAGCCACTGACTAAACACTAGCTTTTTGTACATAACTGGTCTGTATTCTGATCCGTTACATCTGGATATTCTAATTTACTGCAATAAGATTTCAAATAATAGAATTTGGCCCACAATGTAGTAGATCCACAATTACTAAACTGCTATTTTAGTTGGTCTAAATAGGGCCCAGCCATTTCAGAAACTGCCCAATCTTTCCACAAAAACTTGGGTGGTTTTTAAACCTTAATCCATAACCTAAGTTTTAAATGTACCCCCACAATTTCAAATCTACAAAAATGTATACACTTGCATGGAAGTGTCATTTGTGCACACAAATTGAGGGATTTAGCATTTAAATACTCAATTTGCACATGCAAATATTTTTTCAAATTTTTTTTGTGTGCATATGACATTCAAAATGTAAATTCAGTGTTCGAACATTTTCAGAATCAATGGAGTTATATCATCTCCAAATCAATGAACCTGGCCCTCTAATTTATTAGTCTCAAGTATTTCCTTTTTCATTCCACTTCCACATTCTTCTGCAGTTTCTGAAACAGATTGGGAGGAGGTATTTCTTGCATGTTATTCCAGCCATAAAATTCCAGACTTCATCAATCATCCAAAGGTTGTTCTCTCCTATACTCTGTATTATGTAGTCAGTACAAAATGTCATTTTTTTAGGAGGACACATACTCTGCTTACATTGCCCGAAACTGACAGGTCAAAAACAATATTATGTTTGTGTCTGTGACTTAGAGGACTGTATTATGGTCATGTCTGGTAATCAGAAGTCTCAGTAGGAAATAGTAAGGATTTTTTTCTATTTGCTACCTTATTGGCCTTTAGTTATAGGAAAGGAAGAATGATACAATTTGGACAAGAGGAAAAATAAGTCTATTGTATTCATCATCTATGTCTTGCCACAAAAATATTAGTTTTATCAGTTTTATTACTGTACTTAAATGAATTTTCGTTGACTAAAGAGTTAGAATCTTATTATTTGTTTCTTCTTGTTATTGACTTGGATAGTTAGGAGCCCCTCACTAACAGACAAAATTTTGGAAATTAAAACAAAAAAACTACATTGAATAAATATGTTTCACATCAAATATGTAATAGGGGGTTGAATTACTTATCAGATGTCTCATAAGAAGAGTTTGGGTTGCTTACAGTAAGTGCCCAACATGTTTAGAAGCTTATACACACCTCTATAGTTTGGGAAATTATTAAAAGTTGCGTTCTCCCAGTACTTATACAATTCCACATCTGGTCCCTACCTGAAGTACAGTATCAGATAAAGAAGCTCACAAAATGAATATGGAGGATTAAAAAAAGAAAAGAAAAGAAAAGAGGGCTGCTCAGCTATCAGTGCTCGGAGGGATCAATAAGGCAGCCTGAAATAGTGGAGAAGGTGATCAACCTTAGTCACAACACATTGCTCCACTCTAGCTCTACACTTCCAGCTGCCATGGTCAGAACATACAAGATTTCTCTTTTAAAAACTCTACTTCTATGCATGTATATTCTGTTATAAATGTATATTCATATGTATTTACAAATCTCCTTTCCATCATGATTTCTCTTTTAAAATCTCCACTTCTATGCATCCAATGAAATGGGCTGTAGCCTATGAAAGCTTATGCTTAAATAAACGTATTAGTCTCTAAGGTGCCACAAGTACTGTTCTTTTTGCAGATACAGACTAACACGGCTGCTACTCTGAAACGCTTTACCAGAGTAATTTTCTAAAAAGAAGCAGAAAATGACACACACAAAGCGAGAGCCCAAGGTTAAACCTAGAATGGAGTGAGGGAAATGACATCACATTCAAAGTAGGGGCCTTGATTATGCCCTGCGTAGGATGGATCAATGAAGTTTTGCGCCAAGTATAATGCTAAGGGTCTGTCTAAACAAACCCTGAATTTGTGTACAAGCTGTGATATAAATCTGCCCTGCATTAGGTGCACTAAGTGTCCATGTGAACCCTGCTGCGTCACATTAAAAGCTCCTTAGTGTACTTTAATCTACTTCTGTTTAAAGTGGGCAGATCAAAGTGCACTACAGCAAATTTTGTGTGTGGTAGCAGAGTCCACATGGGCAGTTAGTGCACAGCAAGCTACTGCATGTAGATTTACACCACAGCTTGCACAAACTAAGCATTTCTGTAGACAAGCATTTAGTTACTGCAACTGCCCACACGGAGCCTCATTTACCTCAGTTGACTCGCATGTGAAGTCAACTGCAAAGCCTATTTGCAAATTCAGCTCACACACTTTGGGATTGAACCGGGATCTACAATGGTTGGCTCATTACAGACATTGTTTCTCATCTCTCCATGTCCACACACCCCATTCAAATGCTAGACGAATAATCCACACTCCCTGATCGGAGATAACAAGCTGGCTCAGCTTAATTGGACTAACCTTTTCACCTCCCCCCTGGCTCTTACCTACTTTTCTATAACTGCCTGTATGTGAACACTTCTACTGCCTGCATCCGACGAAGTGGGTATTAGCCCACGAAAGCTCATGCTTCAAAACTTTATAGTTAGTCTTTAAGGTGCCACAGGACTTTGTTAACTCTGCTATTCCAGACTAACACGGCTACCACCCTGATTCTTGCAAAGCCTATGTTAATGACCATTCACTCTATAAGGCCCTGATTCAATGTCTATTATAGTCAATAGGATTATTTCTATTGATTTCAATGGATCACACGTCAGTGCCTACATATGACAAATAAGACAAATGAACTATTTTGAACATATTTCAAATGAAAAGGCTTCAGTCATTGCATGTGGGTGTTAAACACTGCAACACACACATTTTAAAAAATCATTTATCTTTATTATGGAAAAGTAAATATAAAAGGAAAAAATAGACAAACTTGAATTAGCCTTTAAAAATATCTGATTATTTTTCACAGCAATAAAACTCCTCATTCCAGTGTTGTGATTATGTGTAGTGTACGTCACCTTGAAAAGGTCCACTCATTTTCATTGATAGCGGAGTATATTTGCAATATAACTCAAATGTTAATTAAAAACAGCCCATACAACATAAACAATTACAGACTCTCTTATGGATATTCTCACTGAATTATTATAATTAAATTAATTTTGTTTGTTCATATAGGCTATAATTTATTGACATTATGATTCTTATTGCAAAGATATTAAATATCTACAATTGTTTCTGATTTCTACACACATTTATATTCCATGTCACTTCCGTATAAATAAACACTGATGACAATGGCTGCTGGATTACAGGAGTTAATACAAGTTAAATAGAGTTTCTGTAGCCATCTTTTTCTGCACGTCATGGAGATCCACTAAGATGAAACTGGACTACAAGATCTCGGCAGAATTAGTCATTTCAAAAGTCTTTTATTAACCAGACTTCTTCCTAGAGTACAGTTAACAAACTGTTCTCCCTCCACCCCCCCCCTTTTTTTTTTAAGATTTAACCAAACCTGGTAGAACTGCCAAAATGCAGGGCAAATGCTACCATTTGCTCCAGATCTGTTTGTTTTCCTCCTGATCCATTTCTTATGTGCCTATCTAAGTTGTCAAGAATCAGGGTGGTAGCCGTGTTAGTCTGGAATAGCAGAGGTAACAAAGTCCTGTGGCACCTTAAAGACTAACTATAAAGTTTTGAAGCATGAGCTTTCGTGGGCTAATACCCACTTCGTCGGATGCAGGCAGTGGAAGTGTTCACAAACAGGCAGTTATAGAAAAGTAGGTAAGAGCCAGGTGGGAGGTGAAAAGGTTAGTCCAATTAAGCTGAGCCAGCTTGTTATCTCCGATCAGGGAGTGTGGATTATTCTTCTAGCATTTGAATGGGGTGTGTGAACATGGAGAGACGAGAAACAATGTCTGTAATGAGCCAACCATTGTAGATCTCGGTTCAATCCCAGAGTGTGTGTGCTGAATTTGCAAATGAATTGAAGTTCTGCAGTCTCCCTTTGCAGTCTGGATTTGAAGTTTCCTTTCTGCAGTATGGTGACTTTCAAATCTGTAATAGAGTGTCCAGGCAGGTTGAAGTGTTCCCCTACAGGTTTTTGTATATTGCCATTCCTAATATCTGATTTGTGTGCATTTATCCTTTTTCGTAGGGACTGTCCAGTTTGGCCGATGTACATAGCAGAGGGACACTGGTGGCATATAATGGCATATATGACATTGGTTGATGTACAGGTGAATGAGCCAGTGATGGTATGGTTGATCTGGTTAGGTCCTGTGATGGTGTTGCTGGTGTAGATATGTGGGCAGAGTTGGCATCGAGGTTTGTTGCATGGATTGGTTCCTGAGTTGGAGTTATTGTGGTGCAGTGTGCTGTTGCTGGTGAGAATTTGTTTAAGGTTGGCAGGTTGTCTGTGTGCCAGGACTGGCCTTCCTCCCAAGGCCTTTGAAAGTGAGGGATTATTGTCCAGGATGGGTTGTAGGTCACTGATGATGCGTTGCAGAGGTTTTAACTGAGGACTGTAGGTGATGGCCAGTGGTGTTCTGTTGTTTTCTTTCTTGGGCTTGTCTTGTAGCAGCAGGCTTCTGGGTACACGTCTGGCTCTGTTGATCTGTGTCCTTATTTCCTTGTGTGGGTATTGTAGTTTTGAGAAAGCTTGGTGAAGATCTCGTAGGTGTTGGTCTCTGTCTGAGGGGTTGGAGCAAATCCGATTGTACCTCAGTGCTTGGCTGTAGACAATGGATCGTGTGGTATGTCCGGGATGGAAGCTGGTGGCATGAAGGTAGGCATAGCTGTCGGTAGGTTTTCGGTATAGGGTGGTGTCGATGTGGCCGTCATTAATTTGCACTGTGGTGTCTAGGAAGTGGATTTCCTGTGTGGACTGGTCCAGACTGAGGTGGATGTTGGGGTGGAAGCTGTTGAAGTCATGGTGGAATTCTTCCAGAGTTTCTTTCCCATGGGTCCAGATGATGAAGATGTCATCAATGTAGCGTAGATAGAGAAGGGGTGTGAGTGGACGAGAGTTGAGGAAGCGTTGTTCCAGGTCTGCCATAAAGATGTTGGTATACTGTGGGCCCATGCGGGTGCCCATAGCAGTCCCGCTGGTCTGGAGGTATATATTGTCACCAAATTTGAAATAGTTGTGTGTGAGGATAAAGTCACAGAGCTCAGCAACCACCTGTGCTGTGGCATCATCAGGGATACTATTCCGGACAGCTTGTATTCCATCTTTGTGTGGGATGTTTGTGTAGAGAGCCTCTACATCCATGGTGGCTAGGATGGTGTTTTCTGGAAGGTCACCAATGCACCATCCTTGGTTTCACATTTTACCTTAGGAAACTCTGAAAGGAATAGGGAACAAAAGACATGGAGGAGGGACATGGAAGTGTTGGCAGCAAAGCAAAGAAGTCTGGAGAGGATGTGCATGTAGGGAACTGAGGGAGCTAACAGGGAGACAGGACACCAGAATGAAGCACGTAGGGGGATGAAGGATACTGGACCTGAGGTCCAGAGCCAGAACTGAAGCTGTAAAAGTGAAAGGAGGAAGAAACAAATGGCTTAGTGCACTCATCTCTTGTGTGAAGCTACTCCAGCTGCACTAATTTTTAAATGAACTGTGGCTACGCCATAGAAATGTACATTGAGCTTTATGGGGCAGGAACTGGGGTTTCCACTGGGTATAGGCAGTGCCCATATCTAGCACTACTACAATAAAACATATAAGAATTTCAAATGGAGAACCACAACAACTCAGTCACAAACAGCTCAAACATGCTTTGCAGACACAGAGGTGCAGAAAGAAATATCCACAAGTACATTTCACCCAGTATCCTGTGCATATGTATTTTTTCAGTGGGAAGAAGGGCAATGGAGAGTCATACAGTATATGTACTAACAAGAGCCATGAAGAAAGAATGTTATATATTTTTAGGCTTTAATGCTTCACAGTTACATTAACCAACTATAAAAACTGCATGTTAATTAGAGCTGGGTGACCTTGGGAAAACTCAGTTGGTGAAACAGCTGCCTTTGAAAAAAAAAGGAAATATTTTTCAAGTTGACTGAGTCTACAAACCACAAGGCAGGTTTACTGGAGCACCCAAATTAAACACTATTTTGCAGGGGTTTGCAATAGTTATTAACAAGCCAAAAGGTGAAATAATGAGTAATTTGTATTTAAAGGGGGATTTTAAAAAATCTTTTAAACTTTTTATTTTGTCATTATTAAAATACTGAAAAAAGCGCAGGCCAGGGAAGCTAATGATTCAACCAGCGGGCCAAATTCAGCAACAAATCTTGGTCACATAACATCTGACTGGACCCCAATGTATCGCCATCCTTTGACTTTCAAGCCAGTGATCCAACACTTTGAATTCTTCATCTTAAAATTGAGGGTCTATCAGCAGCCACATGAAGCATCATTAGTGCCTTAGCCACTTGTCATAGTATCAACATAATCTGTTTGCAAGAAACTCACACTGCTATCAGTGTAGCAGGACATTATGCTATTGGTGGCTGTACCTCATCTCACAGTCCCCAGATGTTAAATATGGTCGTGCAACATACATATAAGTATAATATATCTTATTCATACTAATCTCCACATATCACTCCTACTAATTCAACAAGATACAAAGAAGCAAGAGTTCCTTGAGATGCTACACAGCAGCATCATGAGTACGATTTTAGGAGGACTAAGGTAACATTTTCAAAAGTGCCTAAGTACCATTTTCAAAAATGAAAGGCACTTCAGAGCTGAAGACTCACTGAAAAATCAATGGGACAAACTAAGTCACTTTTGAAAACGTGCTGTTTTAAGTCTCTCTTCATATCTCCACTCCATTCTCTATCTGCTACTGTCATCGTATCAGCCTCCAGACATGCTCAGAATGAAGACAATAGTTTTGTCTTATGGAGAAAAAAATAACCATGCTGCGATACTGCCACTCTACATTATGACTTGTATGTGTTCCCCTCGTGATGATGTATCAGTGAGTGATGATATCATAATCACACCGTGCACAATCACACTGGGATGCTGCATCACAACTTCTCCTTACAAGGCCTGAAATAAATCTGACTTTTTTTTAGTCCTCCTGAAACCAACAGGGTTGTAAGACTCAAAGTAGGCCTTCAAAAATTAGAACTATACCACAAAAGACATCAAGATCATAAAAAACATACTACTTCACATAGAAAAAGATTTCACCATGTTTCCCTTTCTGGAGCAGTATGACTTTGCCATGAGTTTAAGATTTTTTTTAAGGACTTTTTATTCAGTTATTTGTTTGTTTGTTTATTTTGTGATCACTAGTTGTCAGAAGCCCAAACACATAACAGCAAACCTATTGAGCAAATAGCAGTCAGCTTGGAAACTTTGAGAGGCTTGTTTACTGTAGCTTGAAATGCTAGCTAGCAGCTCAGCTTTCCGCCAACATTAATATAAGCCTTTATCAATGATTGGGGAGGTTCTCTATTGTTGAATGATTCTTTGTCAGTTTTTGGTTGGGCCACAGGACAAGCCTGGCAGAAGCATTATAGAGAATCATAAGTAAGGTTGAATAGATGAACCTAGTAAGGTTCTGTGGTTAAGGCAGTGACTGAATCTCAGGGCTGGTGTACACTGGGAATTTACATCAGCATAACGACATCTCTCAGGGGTGTGATAAAATCCACACCTCTGAGAGACATAGCTATGCTGACCTAAGGCCCAGTGTAGATAGAATTCTTCCATTGACCTAACTACTGCCTCCCAGGTAGGTGGGTTAACTAGGGCCGATGGTAGAATCCCTCCTGTCAGTGCAGGTATGTCTACACTGAAGCACTGCCATGGTGCAGCTGTAGCACTGCAGCTGTATCACTGAAGTGGTTTACATGTAGACATACCCACAGGAGATCTGGAAATAAGTTTGTCCTCCACTTCACCCACTGTTATATATGTTGTTAAAGTATAATGTAGGGGCCAGAACTGTGCCACAAAGGGTTGGAGGAGAATTCCCTGGTGCAGGGACAACAAAGAACTACTTTTAACAGCCTTACACTGGCCCTGTCACAAACTCTGTATAGGAGGCATACCAAGACTGGAAGGGGGACACTCAGCTGCACCTGGAGCCTATTCATACTCTGCACTGCTCTGGGGTGTGGAGCAGTCTACAGGCAGTACTCGGAAGACTGTAGTAAATCAGAACACCCCACAGGCTCTTTTATTTGCACCAGGGCAATTTCAGCCCCAAGAACAGCCTAGAATCTCAAGGGTGCAGAAGGTGCCTAAAGCAACTTTACCCCGCACTGTCCCAGGCTGTGAGATCTGTGCTGTGCCAGTAGCACATAATCTCCACTCCAGGTCCTGTTACTAGCTTTGCCATAAACCTCCAGCATGACTTTGGACAAGTCACTCAAGCTATCTATGCCACTGTACTCCCTCTGTAAAATGGGGGTTAATAACATTTCCCTACCTTACAGGGGTGTTGTGAGAATAAATCCATCAATGTCTGTGGGGTGCTTAATTGCCATTCAGATATGCCCTAAAAAGCTTACAACTAAAGCACTCATCACATGAACGTGAGTATTGGGAAGAACTGGATCACACTCTACAGTGCAAGGTACACCCAAGACTTTTGGTGTATGGTAACCAAACACTGTGATAACACTGTGGGAGGGACTCAGAGTACCCTGTAGCCCCATCCTGAGTGATTCTCAGGTCGTTCCTGTAATTTCCTCATTTCAAATGCAGGTTTCTCTACCTCAAACACAGCTAACAAGACAATCAAGTTCAGCAGACGTTTCCATTTTCTGTACAAACAGGAACTTAATGTACTGGTTTCATTATTGTTCCAGGAACAACTGCAAAAAGAGTGACAGTCCAGTAGTCTTATAGTAGACATAGCTTAGGTTCAGAGACATACACTGAAAAGGATTAGAGGCCTGGAAAAACTTGTCCATGAGGAATAGCAACAAATTTAGAACTGGAAAAAAAATTGTATACATCACAGAGCCTGTGGAACTCTTTATTATTAGATACCATGAGGCTGGCTGCTTAATAGAATTAGGAAAAAAAAACACTCAGCGTATATATGGCTGAGAACATCCAGTTATATTATATAAATTATAAAGCATTGTGAATATGTTTGAAGGTACAGAAACCTCATGCTCTAAGGCAGCGATCGCCAACCAGTGGTCCGTGGTCCGCGAGAAAATTTTGGTGGTCCCTGGAGAAATTTGGACATTATTTGCAATTTTTAGGAAGATAAGTCCCTAGTAAAGGCTTCTTATTTGATAGCACTTCAAATTGCGAAAAGTAGAAAGCCGTATACGATTGGAGAAGAATTAAGCCTTGCTTGTTACAAGCCTGTGAAGAGGTTTTTGGGAAACAGGCTGTCCAGAAACTGAAAGTGATTCCTATGTCTGCTAAAACTGTGAAGCGTAGAATTGAAGACAGGGCCAAAGATATTGAAAATCAAGTGATTGAAATGGTGAAAAATTCAACGTTTTATTCAATTCAACTCGACAAATCAACAGACATAACTAACAAGGCAGTTCTCCTTTGTTTTGTGAGGTTTGAGTGTCAAGGAGAGATAAAGGAAGAACTCCTCTGTTTGCTCAACTTGCCGGGTAGAACAACCGGCTCTAAGATTTTCGATGCACTTAATGGTTATTTCCTGAGACAGGGTATTGAATGGAAGAAATGTGTTGGGATATGCACAGACGGTGCCGCAAGCATGACCGGGCATCATTTAGGAGTTGTTACAAAAGTGAAAGATGTTGGACACCCAGACATCTTGTTTACTCATTGTATTATACATCGTGAGCAACTTGTGGCGAAAAGAATGTCTCCAGAACTGCACAAAGTACTCTCTGATGTAATTAAAATTGTAAATGAAATTCGGCACAAAGCACTCAATTCTTGAATATTTGAGGCACTTTGTGAAGAAATGGGCTCTCAATATACTCATCTTCTTCTTCATGCTGAGGTGAGATGGCTGTTGAGGGGCAAAAACCCGATTGTTTGACCTGCGCCAAGAAGTCAAGTTATTCTTCCAGCAGCAAAATAATTCAAAATTCCAAGATCTCTTGTCTGACGATAATTGGCTAGCCAAGCTTGCATACCTGGCAGATATTTTTTCACTGTTAAACGAGCTAAACACATCCTTGCAAGGACAGCTTACGGACGTGTTCACACTGCGAGGTAAAATGGATGCATTTCAAAAGAAAATATTGCTGTGGCAAATGCAGTTGGCTGAAGAAGATCTGCAAATGTTTCCAAATCTTGATGAGTATATGAAAGAGGAGGATGTCAACCGACAGGTAATAACCATTGTTCAACAGCACTTACGGTCGCTCACAGAATCTTTTGGCCGTTATCACCCAAAGGAAGAGGACCCCAGACATGGCAATATGTGGGTAATGGATCCATTTTCAGCGAAAATTGAAGATAGCAATTTGAGCATGAAAGAAAAAGAAAGCCTAATCGATCTATCATCCGACGACAGTCTCAAAGCTAAATTCCACTCATCCTCATCAAGACATCATTTTTGGCCCTCCGTAAAAAGTGAGTACCCAGTGCTGAGTGAAAAAGCCATCAAATTTTGATTCAATTTGCAACAACCTATCTGTTACGGCAATCAAAAACAAGTACTGCTGTTGGCTTGAAATACAAACGGCTCTCCGTGTTGCAGTGACGTCATTGGAGCCAAGAATCCATAAACTTATTTCAAACAAGCAGCAACAAATATCACACTAATAATTTTGTTATAATTAAACAAGCTTTAATAATTTTGTTATAATTAAACAAGTGCATTTCATATTAATAAAATGGAACTTTTATGATCATTATTTTATAGATGTTTGTACCTTTTTAAAAAAATTCACGTTAGTGGTCCGCGGGATTCAAAATTGTGAGTTTAGTGGTCCGTGAGGTCCGAAAGGTTGGCGACCACTGCTCTAAGGCATAACCTGTTCAGAACTAACAGGGTCAGGAAGATACTTCCCCTTACTGTTCAGTTATTCCCATAATTGTCCAGAATGGGTTTTTCCCCCATCAACTGTTTCTGAAGCATGTAGAAACAGCCACTGTCAGACACAGAATACTGGAATTGATGTATCACTGGTCTCATCTGATAGGACAATTCCTACAATCCTATCTGATTAACAAACAGGTCAGACAAGGGAGAAGGTAGTTTATTTTCAAAAGAAAGCCAACACATTTATGGTGGTGGAAAAAAGAAGTGTATCATTTAAAGCCTCCACACTAGCTTTTAAAATTACACATCTCATAACATATGTTACAGTCTATATCTTCTCTATGGGATGTTGTATGAAAGTGTCAGCAATAGGTATGCAGGCACTGCGAGTTTCACTAAAAACTCTCATAACCATATGTGCTTAAAATTAGAACACAAAGTAGAGTTTACATTATTCAATAGAAAGGGAAACAAAGACTTCTTACTTGCTTATGCTTTGTTCAGGTTTTTCTTTTAAGTTGTTACAATCAACAAAGCAACTGAAATGAATGCCTGCTCGATGCTTTAGCTGCAAGCACAGAGATGGTCACTACTCACATCCAAATAAGATATTTGAAAGATGAACTATTGTAGGGGAGGGAAATATATCTACTGAACTGCTCTTGAATGTCAGACTGTAACTAATAAAACATGTAACAAAGGTTTTATATAAAATGATATTCCAGATTCTAGACAACGTGAGGACTTGAATAGAGGCAGCCTGTTCCTCTTATCATGCCTATAACTTCCTATTTGTCCTACCCCTAAAATGAAATGTTCTAGGCTCAACTCTCTTCCTACTTAACTTTTTTTCTGCTGCAAAATCCTCTGCTTCGAATGTTTCTTCAGTCTGAGCAGAAACATTTTTTGGAATGCTGGTTGGCCTGTCCCCAAATAACCACTACCTGTAAAAAGTTTAGGGTAAGATTCACAGATTGCTAATTCTTAAGAATCACACATACCTATTTTTGAGGCGCTGGTGTTCACATCCTGCTCCAAACAAATGCTAAGTTATACACATGCTACCAAAGATCAAATTTACCCCTTCCCAGATGCTTGATTTTACTGGTGCTCAAATAATAAAACAAATTTCAGTCTAAGCTGTCTCCCCAAGATTAACTACTCCTAGCGTTTCCTCCAGAAACTCCTTGGTCCTAAACCTTCTTACCATGGACCAGAAAGTCATGTCCATCTCTTTTATATTCTGGTGGAGTTACCAAGACATTGCGGTCACAATGAGTCAGCCTCATTTACTCAACAGCTTTGTGCAAGATACTTATTCCTGCTAGGCAGCTGGGTGGAAAGATCAACTTTGAATCCCTTTGTAAAGTTGGGGACACTGCTATCTCAGTATAGGCATTTGACAATCTTGACATCTCCGCACCCTTTGAAATTTCCATTATAGCATTGTCTAGAAATGTCCTGAGATTAAGATGATTGTGGTCCATAAGTGGTATGGATGTATGCTGCTAATGTAGGTCATTCAAAGGACCCACGTTCCCACTTTCAGTTACTTGTGGATAGGATATGCCTCAGACTATAGAACTACAAAGAACCATCACGATCATCTCATCTGACCTCCTGCACATTGCAGGCCACAGCACTTCACCCACCCATTCCAGTAATAGGTCCCTAACCTCTGGCTGAGTTAATGAAGTCCTCAAATCATGATTTAAAGACTTCAGGATACAGAGAATCCACCATTTACACTCATTTAAATCAGCAAGTGGTCCCTGCCCCATGCTGCAGAGGAAGGCAATTCCCCTGCACTCTACCAGTCTGACCAGGGGGGAAAACTCTCCCTGGACCTCTTATATGGCAGTCAACTGGTCCCTCAGCATGTCAGCAAGACCCAACAGCCAGACAATTGGGGGGAAATTATCTGTAGTAACTCAGACCTCTCCTCATCTAATGTCACATCTCCATCTGTTGTGTATATTTGCTGCTAGTAGTCGCAGGTTAGCTATACACCATTGCAGGCAGTCTCATCATACCAACCACTCCATAAACTCATCAAACGCAGTCTTCAAGCCATTTAGGTTTTAGTGCTCCCACTGCTCCCCTTGGAAGGTTGTTCCAGAACTTCACTCCTCCAATGGTTAGAAGCCTTCACCTAATTTCAAGCCTAAACTTGTTTATGGCCAGTTTATATCTATTTGCCCATGTGTCAACATTGGCACTTAATTTAAATAAGTTCTCCCCTTCCCTGGTATTTATTCCTCGGATGTATTTATAGAGAGCAATCATATTTCCCCTGAGCCTTCTTTTGGATAAGCTAAACAATCCAAGCTCTTCCAGTCTCCTCTCATAAGACAGGTGCAAAGAAGGGCTGCTAGGATAATTTGAGGAACGGAAAACCTGTTTCAAACTGAATTCATCATTCTTAAACATGGAAGACCAGAACTGCACATTGAATTCCAGATGATGTCTCACCAGTGTTTTGTATAATGGCACTAACACTTCCCTGTCTCTATTGGAAATACCTCACATTATGCATCCTAGGACTGCTTTTGCCTTTTTTGTGACTGGATCATACTGGTGGCTCATAGTCATCCTGTGATCAGCCTATACACCCAAGTGTCTCTTCCTCCGTTGCTTCTAACTGATAAGTCCCCAGCTTATAGCAAAAGAGTCTTGTTAGTCCTTAAGTGCATGACCTTTCACTTTATGCTATTAAATTTCTTCTCATTCCTACTACTCCAGTTTTCACAGTCATCCATCTCTTCTTGTAAAATATTCTGGTAGTCCTTTGTATTAGCAATACCTCCCAATATTGTGTCATCTGCAAATTTTATTAGCACACTCCCACTTTTGTGCCGAAGTCATTAATAAGAAAAGGTGAAATAAGGTTGGTCCCAAGATCGAGCCCTGAGAAACTCCACAAGTAACCTCCCTCCCGTCTGGCAGTTCACGTTGCGGTATGACCCATTGTAGTCTTCCCTTTATGCAGTTTGCAACTCAAAAAATCTGTTCCTGAGCTCTTTTTCTCCCTCACTATCTGGTCTTTTCCTTTGCCTGGTTCTCATAGTCACCTGCTTCCACTGGCCACTTTCCTCACCCAGCAGTCTCCCCTCACAGTTCTCCAGTCCAGCTTGCATCTGAGAGTTTTGACATTTTTCCTTCAGCCTCCTCTTGCCTTCTGTCCTTCATCTGCTTGAATCCCCTTCAAAACACAACCCACAGTTTTTACCTGCATCTTCAAACCTCAGATCTTCTCTTCCATCAGCTCTATCAAGTGGCACTTTTCACAAAGGAAACTTTTTCTGGGGACCCACTCCAGAATAACATACATACTTCAGCTTCCACATCCAGTCTCTTCATTGTCTCTCACTCCCTGGGTCACTACCACTACTATCTTTGTATCTGTCCTAGCCTCTCTCCCTAAACTCCTGTCACGGAAAACAAAAAACTTTCCTTCCCCCAACTCCCACTCAAACTCTCCAGTTTTCGGCTCTGTTTGTTGGCTCATCTGTCTCTGACGGGCTGCTTTGCTAACATTATAGATGCCTTAATCACACTGCCCCCTTCCAGACTCTGCAAACTGAAAAAAAGAAACAACACAAAAAAGACAAAACCACACTCACTGTCCCTGGGGGGGGGGGCAGGGTTTGTACCTATATACATACATACATGTACCTATATACATACATACATGTACCTATATACATACATACATCCTCTTCTTTTCAGACCTCTTCCCATCCTTCCAACCAGCATTCAGAAACACACATTTTCTTTTCATGAGGCTATTTGTGAGCTCACTAACCTTTCTCCTGAGATTGCCCCTGTAGGTGGCTACATTTTAATTGGTTAGCAAGTACACACTAGAATTCCCATTGCCCCTCTTCCCTGCTGCTAACACCTTTACCTTATTTTCATGACCTTTATTAGCAGCACTATTTATTATCCATTGTGCTTCTTAAATCTGTCTGTGCACTATAAATAATATAATGCCTTTATTGTAGCAAAACCATAGCTTTGAACAGTGACATTTGGGTCATATGTCCAGCAACTCCCATTACTTAAGACAGTGAAGAGAGAATACAAATATGAGTGCAGTATTCAGCATTGTGCTCTTGTTCACTGCAGTTTTCTTTTTTTAGACTTTGCTGCAGTTCCTGTAAGAAGCTGTATGACTTTCCCACCTTGTGTTCATTTGGACACATTGAAAAAGAAATACAGCAAGAGTACTGTATCTCCAATTACTCAGGTGCTGTGCATGTAATGTAGATTTAAAAAAATAAAACAAGAAAAATCAATTAATTGTCGCCAGATGCAAAAGAGACATCTGGCGTATAAAGTTTTTGTGCAACACCGGTCACAAAAGCAGCATAATTTTCTACACAAAACCATATTTTACAATGACAATCAATGACTGGACAGTGCCTAAGGTCTGAGCATTGCTGCAATAACAATCAATCATCCAACAGATAAATGCATTTTAGAAGTTCTATGTACACTAAATTTCTGAATGCAAGTTTAAACTCAAACTGACATACAGTATTTTATTCTAAATGTGAGCTCTTGCTAGCAGAAAAATCTTTTTCATTTTAAATCGTATTGCTTAAACTGTTTCCTTCCCCACAAAACAATTTCAAAATTTCAGAATAATTTCTGTTAAACCTATTTTTAAAGTTGAAGCTAAGGTCAAATGCAAATACGAATATAGATTTATCCAGCATGTATAATTTGTAGTCAGTGTGGAACTGACTCATCTGTCTTCTGTATCTGGCACTCATGTGACGAGCTCTCCTGCTAAGAGTGACCTATTCATCCTTCAAATAAACATCCACAAGAGGAAGAAAAACAATACATATAGTTCCAAAGAAGGGAAAACATATTGTACATGATGTGATGTACTCCTGTCAGTTCTGTCAACAGTCTTTTGAATTAAGAGTCCCTTATTCAGAAAGCATTCACAGAGACTAGCTAGTATCTCCCACCCTTGATCTTGAATAATTCTGAATTCAGACAATACCTGAATGTAGGTGTTGATTGCACAAGGGCAGTTAAGAAGATTCTTATTCCAATGATGTTAAGCTGTTTAACAGAGCTGGTCACATTATACAAAATAAGCTCTGCAAATGCGTTTGCAAATACAGGCCACAAATTCAGTTAATTGCTATTTGTGGGGTTACACTATATCCCAATTGTAATTATTCTCATAAATTATTGCAAAATGTATAATCAGCATACTGTATTTAGACTTTAAGGCTTTCCTATATTGTCTGTCTGTCCAATAACCTAATGCTACCCAGTTCTGAACATGTTTAAGCCATGAATAACGAGGGCCGGCTCCAGTCACCAGTGCTCCAATCGCGTGCCTGGGGCGGCAAGCCATGCGGGGAGGCCTGACGTTTGCTGTCAGGGCGGCAGTCAGGCTGTCTTGGGCGTCATTTTGGTGGGAGGTCAGAGGCTCCCACGGATTCAGCAGCATTTTGGAGCCAAGGAGGACAAGGCCACGGGACCTGTGGACTTCCCGCAGAAACACTGCAAAATCTACAGCAGCCATGGACCTCCCACAGGCATGCTGTGGAACTTCCGCGCTTGGGGCGGCAAAAACCTTAGAGCCGCCCCTGTGCATAATATTACTCACCTGAGCAGACTTATTTGTTCAATGGCTCTACTCACATGAATGAAGTTATGCAAATACATGTTTAGAGGATCAGATCCTTAGATAGTAAGATCTCCAGGCCTTCCTTCAGCCTTGTGCAGCACCTGCCATACTGTAGGTGACCAGTGGTTTGTTCATAAAAATAGTCAGGATTTCTAAAACTAATGCAAATCGTAACATAAATGTTTTATGGTCAGAATATTGTGCCAGAAGAGCATTATTTGCTATTAGTTGTTTACTATTAACTGTTTGGTATTCTCCTTTTTAAAACAGTTAATCATCCGGCCAGAGACCAGACTCAAAAGCATACGGTTTAGATAACTAATCACAAACCACAAAAACAGTAAACAATACAGCAAGTCAACATTTTCCAAGTTTGTGGTGACTTTTTTTGTGAATAAAGTTAATTGGAATCTCCGTCATTGGAGGCTTTTAAGAACAGATTAGACAAACACTTGTCAGGGATGGTCTAGAGACTATTTAATCCTGCCTCTGTGCGGGGACTGGTCTAGATAACCTATTGAGGTCCATTACAGTCCTAAAATTCTATGATTTCTTCACCAGCTCCAGTTAATTTGATATTGAAGTCCATGGTTCTTGAATAACTTAGTCTAATAAGTACAAATAATGCATTCAGAAGCAGAAATCTGCCTCTGTTTATGAAAGATTACATTTTCAGTAAATATTAAATATTAGTCACTGATGTGAAATTGTGCTTTGACTTGAAAAAGTTAGTAAAAATGCCAGAATATTTTCTATATTTGGGAGGCTCACTGGTTGTCATACCATATGTTAAGTAGTAAACAAATTCCCCTTCCCTTGCAAACTCAGCCAGGATTCTGATGAACAACCTTGATTCTTTTTCATTTTATGCCCTATTACCAGTAACAAAGAAGTCCACATGAGATCACTGGGTCTAATTGTGACACACCCTTGTCTTCAGATTATGAGGTCTGTGCTACACCACTAAGGTTTATATGATTTCACAGGTGTTACTAAGGGCGTCGTCTAATGATAATAGCAGGTACTTAATATCATGTTTGGAGCTGTCTCCTTCCCAGTCTCTCAGAGTGAAGCCCCTCTCCTGCCTCACCCCGGTGCAAGGCCTCATGCCCTTGTCTCTCCCGAGGTGGAATCATGTGATTCTCCCACTCCTAAATTGGGCCTTATGCTACAGTACTTTGCATACTGACTGTGCTTACCCAGCAAGTTCAGTACCTGCAGTCCTTCCCTTTGGGAGCTTGTGACAGGTAGAGTAGAGTAGCCAGCTTTTTTAAATCAAGGTATCGTTTAATCTTAATAGCACTGGTGTAGTGACAAAATCAAAATTAATGGAGGCTTATCTAATTAATGCCAGTCAGCATGGATTTATGGAAAATAGATCACGTCAGATTAACTTGATATCTTCTTTTTTTTAGTGTGATAACGGGTTTAATTGATAAAGGTAATAGTGAGAGAGGGATGTTATTGTTCCATCTTCCTGTTTGTTTCTCAACAGCCCTGTTGAGATAAGACACTCTAGTAATACAGTAAATACCCCAATATTTAAGACAACCTAGTTACACAGTAAGTATTCCATAAATATTCATACAGTATTTATAAATATAATAGAGCAGACCACATCTATAACACACAGGTGTCCCTGTAAACCTAATCTGACCTGCAAAGTCTATATTACTTGTAATCATGAATAGGTCTGTACTGTAGCTTGGAGCAAGCCTCCCAGCCTGAACAGATAGCTTCACATGAGGTTCCACTCGGGCTAGCATACTAAAAATGGATGTCCTGGCTCAAGTGGCAACTATCAAGCCAAGCCAGCCTCCTGGGTCCAAGCTCAGACAGATAACTCAAGTCTCCATCAGTGCCACAATGTCCACATTGCTATTTTTAGTATTTGAGTTCAAGCCAGGTTAGTGCCATTCTGTGTACCTGGGCTGAGACTCACTTCCAGCTGCAGTGGAGACAGGCCCAAGATTAGTCTGTGGGTTTAGAAGTTCAGAAAAACAAACAAAATACCCTTTTAACTTTCAAGCAGAGCAAGTATTATTTAGACATCAGTCAGACACACTGAATAGAGAACACTGTAATGCAATTTTTTACCTAATCACTTTACAGGGCACAATCACTATAATATTGACACTGTGTAAAAATCTCTTTTATACAGAGATATACTCAAATAGGTTAGATTACAAGATTTAAATTTTAAAGAGGTAAATTTAAAAACAAGAATTAATTTGATCTTAAATGGAAACGTCATCTCCTTTACACATATTAACTTCTTAGACTACTTGTTAACATTTTTTCTTTCCCTTTTGCCATCTGGGCTTCATAATCTTGTTTGTGACATCACATGCTATTTTCCATTTTTACTGAAACTACTTCCTCTGTTTTTCTCTGGAGGACTGGATATCAAAAATATAAAACTACTTAGATGATAGACGGGGGAAAGGTTGGATGGAAAAACCTTACAGGGAAATGTTTAAATGCTTTTTGTGAAAATAAAGAGGATTGAGGCCACAAAAGAATGAAGAACAGAGTATAATAGGGAAATAATATTTCTGAAGATTGTTTCAGATTTCAAACTTATCATCATACAACCCCAAGGGAGACATTAATTCATGTATAAAATGCACTCCAGAATTCTCAATTAATTTTTCTTTCTGCCACTAGATTTTCATTTCAGGAACATCTCAACGTTTTAGCCATATCAGGTTAATATAGGAAATAGGTGAAAACTTTCCCAATGGTATGATCAAAAGTGGTCATCCATGTGGATGCTAAATGGATAGGCCTATGCAGTCTTCCAGCGTTTTAAGAAATATTTTTAAATGATAGCTGTAATACATGCTGGTAAGCCTATTCTTAAACACCTGAACTGTATTAATGGCACCTCAGGTTTTTGGAATTTAATTATTTATCCATTGTATCCACAATTGTATCCATTGTGTCCACCTTACATAAAATCTAAACACCAAAGCAGGTTAAGGATTTTTTTTTTTTAAATCAACAGAAAAAGGTCACTTTTTTTAAAAAGTGAAAACGTCCCCCATTTCCAACCAGGTCTACTAGATTAGGTTCATTCCCCGCCCCGAAAGATTTGCAGTCTAATGCCAGACAAGTCACATGTAATAGCTACAGCAATAAGAACACGTGGAGAAGGAAATAAGATCATGTGCTTATTTAATCATTATGCACATTTGCTTACAGAATATGTTCCTAATTTGCACAAACACTTTTTAAAAAGGCAGCGCAACCCAACCCCTTCTAAGCCAAAATACCCTCAGACACAAATATTCCTCCCTGTCTAACTCGTCCCCTGCCTTCCCTCCTCATGCAGCTATCCCATGCATATCTCTGGCATAATCTCCTTCCTCAGCACACAGACCCCAAAAGTTTATTACTCCATATCACAGCACTCTCCTGAGGCTATGTCCATCTTTTCAGCCTCCACTCTAAACTCCCATCTGATTAGATAGCTAGCAACGTTTCTGTCTCAGAGTAGGAGGTTCGCTAGAGTGTGCTGACTCCTCTTTTTGATCTCTCTCTTTATCACCATTAAGCAGGTCATTACAAATATCCAAGACAAAAAGAGCAAAATATCAGGTTCTAATCATATCATAGGGGTATAGAAACAGCACAGGGCTCCCAGGAATTCTTTCTCCCCCCAACACATATGGCTGGGGGAGTCCTTGCACTCCTGGGGAGGTCCTTTCTCATGGCGGTGTCCAGATCCCATGGGAAAGGGTATCCCAGACTGACCTGGTCTTCCCCACTTCTTATAAAACCACTTTACCTGCTATAAGCTTGTTTCTAGATTTCAGGAAAAGTTCTTCCTTTGTCGCACTAACGTCAGAGGACATCTTGGAGGCCTCATATCCTTAGGGGTGGGACTAGAGAGTTCGTTAGAAGCAGAGCTTGGAATTTCTGTACATATTTTTAATTTACACATTTTAGGTTCCTCTTGTGTTTTAACCTGTTTCGGTGTTTTTCCCTAATCTGTAAACACTGCTCGGTCAGTAGTGTCAGTGGAGCATGATTTTCACCAATATGGTAATTATGTCTCCTTCATTCTGCCACTAGTTCTGGTTGAGCCTGAGTTAACTTTCCTGGGGATCTCCCCCCCCCCCCCCCCCCCCGCCCTGCATCCTTCTCCAGTAACTAATTTGTGATCCTTTGGAGGATATATCTTCCCTGTGCAAGGAACAGGTTTAGGGACTCCGTCTGAATACAGTAAATTCTTAGTCTCTTCTTTCTCTTTCACAACCATACAGCTACACTATTTCTGATAGGACCTTTGGCACTGTTATAGACTGCGCCTCTTCACCCAGATCTGGCTTAAGACCTCCTCCAAGGTCTTGCAATCGGGTGGTTACAAACAACACTTAAAATGCCTGGGAAGGTGGTTGTCTGGACCTGAGGCATTGCAAGCTCAGGGCATCTCAACTAGCGGTGCTCATCCTCCAGGCCCTTCATGTGAACTGTAGCTGACTTTGCTGATTGCTCCCTGCTGATAGGTTTATGGGGTACATTCTGAAAGAAGCAGAGCAGAACATAGCGATAAAGGCCTCTGTAGTATCCTGCTGCATTCTACAACCAGGAAGCAGAATTATAGGCCATGGACTGCTAAGTGAATGTGACAAGCAGCTGCTGGCCAGACAAGTGAAAGAGACAGACAGTGTGAATTATAGCGACTGAGCAACAAAACATCTTCCTTGTCGCTGAGTCTCAAAAGGCCTGCTAGTTTGAGTCTGTAAAGCTGGTTCGAGAGTTTAGCCCAGTAACTGATGACAGTTGCATATATTACATCAGCCCTATCTTGTATCTAAATTGACAAGGAAACCATTTTTATATATTTTTTGAGAATTGTTTTAAGGCTGCAGTTTTTCAGACCTAATTTGCACCATGGTGGTTTTTTTTCCTCTCTCTCTCTCTCCCCGTCTTTCTCCTGTAACAAATATAAACCAGATGCTTGGAATTTAACAAGTCAATTTATAGATGTTTGTGTTTTATTTATAGAACAATCTACTTTCTTAGTGGAAGCAATTGTTAGCTTCATTCAACGTCTGAAAATGCAGCCTACCATATAAGCAAAGATTATACCAACCTTCTATGTTTATTATACAAAATGCTGGTAGCTGTTTCAGAGCTGATGGCCACGTGTCCTGTACTGTTTCTCACATCCAGCCTATGGACTGACAGCATGAACGCAGCAGGAGAAAGGGAAACTCCCATGGTGAAAATAGCCACACTGATAGACCTGCTTCTGGTATCCTGCTCTGTTTGCTAATTTTTAATTCTAATTAATTCACCAATTAATTCTCAGTGGTGTCTCAATGTCTTATACATCAGACTCAGCTGGTGCATCATTGGTCTGCAGCTAAACACCTGCAGATGGCAGCTTGACAAAATATTGGTTTTCAATTACTAGAATTTGTTGTTTAATTCAACAGTACTTGAGCTTCACGAAGCTTATATCACACACGACTATAATGATCATATTTAGTATAGCCATTTGTGGGCTGATCAGTAAATTCATGGGAGCAGCTTGCTCTGGGGGTGCAAAGGTGAAAAGACCCATGTACAGCAGGGGGACATGATGCACTCTCTGCACTCAACAAAGCACAGAGGCTGCTTCATCTATACACCTCCAGGATGAAAAGCCTCCCAAAAAGGACAAGGAAGGGATGGAGCCAGCTTCACAGAAAGGAGTATAATGCACCATTCAAGGGTCTTGTTTTGGACATAGGGGACTATGTACTATGGAGCACAGGGAGGAATCCCTCAGAATGCTCCCCTGGCACCATGTAGCTCCACACAACCCCTCACAGAATTAAGCATAAAAAAAGACAGGACTAGGTAAAACAATGAATATTTATACGGCTATGTAGTGAGCCCGAGTGGTCTCCCTCTGAGCGGGAGACAGAGGGATAGGGTGACCAGACATCCTGATTTTATAGGGACAGTCCTGATTTTGGGGTCTTTTTCTTATACAGACTCTTATTACCCCCCAGCTCCTGTCCTGATTTTTCACACTTGCTGTCTGGTCACCCTAGAGAGGGACCATTACACTCCACTTGGAGGGTGGAGCCTAGATCGCCCCACCCTCCTTGCCATGGCCGGAAGTACAAGAGGCCGGCCCTGAAGCACAGTGCGGGGAGAGCCTGTGCAGGAGATGGAGACTCTTCTAGTTCGTCTGCATCCCAGAGAGGAACCCTTGCCGAGCGGGGCCCAACCTACAGGTGCTGACGAGGACTGGCCCAGAGTACCTGCTGCTGTTTACCCTGAGGAGCCAGAAGAGACCTGGAGGCTAGAGGTACTAAACCCCAGGGTGGCAGGAAGTGGCCCAGAGGCTGCCCCAGAGCAGCTGGCTGCAGAGCTGGGTGGCCCAGTCGGCATGCTGTGGCTGGATCCCCAGGGACGTGGGCTGGGACGCGGTGGAGTAGAGTGGGCCCGTGTCCCCCTACCACCCTGCTCTGGGGTGGCTGATCCCCTACCTGGTGAACGAAGGCTCTAGCTCTGAAGAGGCGCTTCCCTTGCCACCACCCTTAAAGCACCACCCTTGCTTGCTAGCTGAAGCCAGCCTTGCGGCTGTTTGTTTGGTGGCCTGAGCCTCTTCCAGCCAGGCCACAGCCCGGATAGACTGTTTTGGGGTTCCTGGCTGCCTGAGCTCTGCCCAAGTCCGAGCCAGCCAAGATAGACTCTGTTTAAGTGTTGCCTACTTGAGTTACCCAAGCCCTGACTAAAGCCTGACTAGGACTATTGACTGCCCAGCGCTACTGTGGGATTCTGGGCTGTCTTGCAGATTCTGGTCCAGACCGGGCCAGCCCGAGTGGTCTCCCTCCAAATGGCAGAGTGAGGGACCATTACAGACTATTAAATAAGAGTTTGGAGGTTTGGGATTTGGTTTTTGATTTTTATGCTTTGGATTTCTGCTGTTTGCACATCTAATATTCTGTCCGTGTTGAAAAATCCCAGTTCCATGGGCTAAAGGCAGGAGTTAACATTTTAAACTGAAATACAGTTCAGTTCCAGTCGGCCTCTCTGTCTGCCTCTCAGATCCTCTGATTCCTGTGAACTCTCATAAAGACAGTGAGAACAGAAACTCCGTGTACCACACTAACTGCATGCATTTTCCATTAAACATGCTGTGGTCTTTCAATTGAAATTACTCTACTTTTAGATTTTCTCAGCAAATATTTTGTATCACTTTGAGCAGCCCCACCCATAACCCTTATACTCCCCTTCCTCCTAGTGCTACTAAATAATCACTCTCTGTGTAGAGTATTGGTACCAAACTACTAAGTCCAAAACAGAAAGAACAACACATCAATAAATCATGATCTTTTCTTTCCTTCCTCTTTTAGGTTTAACAAAACAGTTATTCCAACAGCTAAGCCTGCAGCAACATTGTTATATTGCTGTTTCTAAGGTCAGAATGGTTTTCAGCTTGAGACAAGTCCAGCTGTTCATTTTTATTTACTTCCAAATTATAAATAAGGAGAAGATTTAAAATGAGAGATTTGCACTCCAATGCGGTAATGAACTTCTCCTGAAATGTTTGTATTTGCTTCCCATTGCACAAAAAGAAGATGCCATGCATTGGCTAAATTGCCATTATACCTAGTTTAAATCACAGGCCCCAATATGAAGCTCAGCACATTCACTGCAACTTTTCACTTCAAGCTGAAGAAACCTAATTTGTTATGGGCAGTAATGCTTCGAATCCCTGCAGAGAAAACTAAAATTCTTAAGAGTGAGCTGCTTACAAAAGGACTGTCTCTCCAAAGATTTGGGAGGAGGAAGGATGCTGTACTATTGTGGTAAAGACACAGGATTGAGAACCCAGAGTTCTGCATTCCAGTTCTGGCTCTGTTAACTGATGTGACCGTGAACAATTCACGTAGGCCCTGAGTACACAAATACTGAAATGTTAACTTTACACATATGAGTGGTGCCCCCGATATCACATGCATAAAATTAAGCACATGCACAAGATCAGGACTTTTAATCCATGTCTCAGTTTCCCCATTTGTAAATACGGATTATAATATTTACCTGCGTCCCAGGGGATCGTGAAGCTAAATTCATTCGTGTTTGTACAATGCTTTCACATCTGTAAATGCAACAGCTATAACAGTACAAAGTATTATTTCTGTATTTCCTGGATAGTGTGGGAGCATCACTACAGTGATTTGCATTCCAAAGGAAAAATTCCCTTTTGAAGACTTACTTGCATTCCAAAAGACGAATTCCTCCTCAGAAAAATCAAAGAACAAACAACCGTGCTGCTGAGCAGACCTCTGAGAAAAATTCTATTTCTATTCTTCCCTGTTCTTTTCTTAATGCAGTGGGGTGTGTTGTGTGTGGTAGGGGCCGGTTCTTTCACTCACTTGTGGAACTCCACCAAAACCAAGGGAATTAATAATTCATCAAGCCAAAAGGTGAAAACAATTTCCCCCCAGTTAATGTTTTCCTTGTGCTTATTTTTCCCCTCTAGGTTTTTTCAGAAGTCAGTTGTTTCCCCATTCTAATTAATTTCAGACCACTTTCCCATCATACTGTTGCATGGTCATTCTCTGTTTTCCCAGTTGAATCCCAATGCTTCTGAGTAAAATTTACTTATCTACTAGATGTATACAAGTTGTTGTTAGACAGACCACTTCTTGGTTACATGGAGCAACTTGCCAGAGAAATTGTTTTGTTTATTAGATTCTCCATAGAATTCTAGTAAATTCTTTGTGGCTGCTTGTGTCAGCTACCTTTCCATTAGAAATAAGTTTAAAAAGAATGGAAAAACAAATCAGAGAAAAAACAGGAACTTCTCTCCCCTAGCCTTCCCTTACACAACCTAAAAATGTCACCTATCTAAAATAAATCCATTTGTATTTTTCAGAAATGTATGGTTAAAGAGTTCTCCAAAGATTCTAACATAGTCCACACATTATATGTATTTAAACACAGGAATAAATGAAAGTAGAGTGTGATAGTATTCATGGAACTGACATTGTAATAAAATTGGTACAGAGCATTCCCACTAGAACTGTGCAAGGAGGGATTTCTCTGTGCAAAGATTTCTGTGCCAAAGCTGGAAGAGTGGAGCTCAGGTACCTTTGTGGCCTATGCCTAAACATGAGATCCATTCAAAGGGAAGGGACAGGCTGGGATAGGATAGGGGAGGAGACACACACATTATTCCCCCTCTGGTCCCACAGAGTATAGACAAAATAGATAACAGTCTCTGGTTTTAAAATATTTTTTCCAAAATCCCCATTCAGAGTCCTGGATGTGCCTGCAGCCAGAAGGACGCACTGGAAGCTGCATTTCCAGGAACTTTTTGCACAGTGGGCCGAAGTTAGTTTTGGAACATAGGAACTGTCCTGTTAGATGAGACACATAATCCATTTAGTCCTGTGATCCTGTGTCAACAATGGCTGTCAGTGGATACATCACAGGAAGGTGTAAGGAACCCCACAGTAAGCAGATGTGGGATAATCTGCCCTCCCAGGGGGAATCTCCTCTTGACACCTAAAAATTAGAGATTGGATTACCGTATATACTCGAGTATAAGCCGAGTTTTTCAGCCCACTTTTTGGGCTGAAAAAAGCCGCCTCGGCTTATACTCGAGTCAGTGAAAAATGTGCGCCCCGGTTCCTCCCCTCCCCGCCGGAAAAAAAAAAAAAAAAAAAAAAAGCGCCTCGCTCTCCCGTCCCCGCCGCGCGGGCGGGCTGCCGGGAGCGTCCTGGTTCCCCCCTCCCCGCCGCGGGCGGGCTGCGCTCCCAGCAGCCCGCCCGCGGCGGGGAGGGGGGAACCGGGACGCTCCCGGCAGCCCGCCCGCGCGGCGGGGACGGGAGAGCGAGGCGCTTTTTTTTTTTTTTTTTTTTTTTTCCGGCGGGGAGGGGAGGAACCGGGGCGTAATGCATATTTACTCTCCTTTAGGCAGGTTGAGCCAATAATGATTGCAATCAATACAACAGTCTTTAATCAGTATAGTTTTATTATAGAAGCTTCAAGAGTCTCCAACTATCAGATGCACTCACTTACATTTTGTGGGTGATTTACCGGATGTACCTTGTGAAAACTACTAAAAGAAGTTTAAAATGTATTTTCATTTGGAGTGAGTGAAAATCCTGATAGATACGGTATCTATTTTTATTTTTGAAATTTACCGGTAGCTGCTGCATTTCCCACCCTAGGCTTATACTCGAGTCAATAATTTTTCCAGCTTTTTGTGGTAAAATTAGGTGCATCGGCTTATATTCAGGTCGACCTATACTCGAGTATATATGGTAAGCCCTGAAGGCTTTACATCCCTTCCAAAATTCTATTATTATTAATTCTTTATCATGATGATTTACAGTTATAATACTGGCTATTTTTGTGAACCATACAAATACCTGTTCCCTTGTGGAATCCTGCTAAATTCTTGGCTCCCGTGAATTCTGTAGGAATTGGTTCTTCTGTATGCCTAGCTCTGCCCTCCCGTTGATCCATCTGCTAAATTTGGGGGTAGGTCCTGTGACAAATTCCTTCCCCCAGTGGAATAACTGGGGAGGACTTCCTGATGGGATTCTCATGGAGATTTTATTCTCCAGACCCCTTTACGCACTGGCTTTCTCATGGTACAGGTTGATCTGGGTCATTGTACATATGTTTTGATACTCTTTTATAATTGTGCACAAAAAACTACATGAAAAGAACATTAAGATTGCAAAAGTCAATCTCTCATAAGTAAGGAAATACCAGAGTTCAGGTGATCCTTAATTCAGCCCCCCTGTGTGTATGCATTATGATTTAGTCTTTAACTAATGAGTTTTTTCCATGGGACTTCTGCCTCATTCAGCACACAGGATGGATAATGCCTCCTTAATGAGCAGCTATTCAGTATTTTTTCTCCTCATTATTCAACGTGCAGCTGAAGGGCTTATTTACTGCATACTATTAACACGCTGCTCTGAAGACAAAATTATTACGTTTCTCCTGGCCTTTTTGACGGCACTCATCACGGTAGTATCTGAGTTATAGAATCATAGAATATCAGGATTGGAAGGGAATTTAGGAGATCATCTAGTCTAACTCCCTGCTCAAAGCATAAATGGATTCCTTTTCACGACACACCTGTGAGATACAATAGGTATTATTTATCCCCATTTTACAGATGGGAAACTGAACCCCAGAAAGATTCATCTCAAAAAATTCCACTAATTTTGAATTTCTAACTTGATACCTAAGATTTTTCAGAGTACTTAGCAGCATTATTTCACATTTTACATGTTCAAAGCCTCCCACTGACTGCAGTTGTAATTGTGAATGCCCAACCCTTCTGCAAATCAGAGCCAAGGTGTCTCAGCACAGGAACTCTGTAGCATAGGCAGGGATAGAATCCAATTCTCCAGGGTGACAGTCAATTGCTTTAACCATGAGACAGTCTTTTTAATTCCTGCAAGCCCTTTCCTCATTCACTGCACACCTTCCAACATCTACAACAAATGAGTCAGGGAACCTACATAAGGCTGGTCAGAACATTTTTAACAAAATGAAGTATCACCAAAATATGTTGTAATGGTAAAGCTAAAATGTTTTACATCATGTATTGGTTTTGATGAGATTTTTAGAGGGAAGACTTTTAGAGTGAGAAAGGGCTTCTTTCACATTCTATAACCTCGTGATTAGGATATTAGTGGAGGAGGCAGGTTCAGATCCCTGCTATGCCTGATTCATACTGACCTTAGATTAAAAAAACTGTGCTTTGTATCACACAGAGAAGAAAATTGAACCTGTATCTCCCATATATTAGCCCAATATCCTAACTTCCATGACACACATCTTCCTGGAGTGAAAAAGCTAAGGTTTTGGTCTGCAAATGGTATTTGCTACACATTTCCATCGTTCTGAAAACATTTGAAAGGTTTGGGTTTTGTTCCAATGCAGATCAAAGCCAAAATTTGAAATCTTGAAAGTTGCCATGAAACGGAATGGTCATCCTCTGGTCAGCTCTAGTCTTAGTAACAGCAATCGACTTAACGCACAACGCCAATTCATTCCCAGAGCACCATCCATCCTGCACCCTGAATGAGGCAGGGCTCCAGTGGAAAATCTTATGTGATTGTGTAATTCAACACTGAATCATAAATTTGCACAACGGGGCTAAATTAGGGTGGCACAGGGAATCTTGGCATGACTTCTGCTCATTTTTCTCAACTCACCATTCTCTACTCATATGGCTCCCTATTTTAAAGACTCCATTCTCACCTCTGATCCCAGTCTTATCTCCCTCACTCCCTGTTTCCCATCCAGCTCTCTCCAATGACAGAACCTTGTTTCTATTTATCTTTGCTTCAAGGATCCTTTTTCTCCACTCCCTATTTCTTTCCACTGCCCCTATTTCTGTACTTTCTGTCCATATATCTCTTCACTCTCCTCCCTCTTTCTTACTGTTGTTGAAACAAATAGTTCACTGCCTAAGGCTTCTGTCTTCCTGATAAATATAACTTCTCCCTCTCCACCTAGTCACTGTGTCTGTCTCTTCCTTCTCTCAAACTCTAACATAAAATGCTTTCAGATGCACAGAAGACTTTCAGATTTAATTTGCTCTCCAGACATAGAGGGAAATTATTTGAAAAATCCTAATTAGACATGATCTGACACAACTGAGGGAACACAATGTTCAGGACACTAATAATACTTAACACTTATGCAACACATTCGGTTGTCAGACATTAAAGGTTTGATTTTTTAGAGGTGATGAGCACTAACGGCTCCCATTGACTTTTGCTGCTTTTGTGAGTGCTCGGCACTTCTGAAAACCAGGGCCCAACTGTTTAGTTCCCCTAACATCCTATAAGGCAGGTAGATAAGTATTAATTTTAATACTCATTTTAGAAATGGAAAAATAAAGGCAAAGGGACTCATTAATGACTTTGTCCAGGGTAACAAAAAGGATCTATGCTGGAGCCAGCATCAACCCTTTGAGGCAGGGACTGTCTCTTTGTTAAATATTTGTACAGTGCCTAGCACTATGGAGCCCTAGTGTCCAAGCACTATCGTAAGAGAACTAATGAAATTAATAAAACTCAGAATTTCCTAGCTCAGAGGCTTCTGTTCAAATCACTAGGCACTGGTATAGTTCAGAATACATCATCTAAACCTCACTCAGTAAACATCCATTATCTAAAAAAGGGTCATGTTCCCTTAAGTATTCCAGAGAAAATGGCCTTCAAATATGTGAAGTCTGTATTTGTAAAGACTACTGGCAGCTAATAAAGCATTTACTGCTCAGCTGGCCAGTCTTGAGGTATATGACTGACAGTTTATATATAATCTTCTATGCATCTGATGAAGTGGGTTTTAGCCCACGAAAGCTTATGCCCAAATAAATGTGTTAGTCTCTAAGGTGCCACAAGTACTCCTCATTCTTTTTGCTGATACAAACTAACACAGCTACCACTCTGAAACCTACTCCTAGAATGTGCAACCTACCACTCTTCTACGTACATAAATGATATTTTACAATATAAATACTGAATTGTATTCCCTACAAATGTTCACAATGAATATAAAGCAATCATACTGTAAATACAGCTTGCTTTTATGTTCATGACAGTTTTATAGCACCCTGTTTTATCTGAAATTGCCTCACCTCAGATTCATTGTGAAGCTACTTTACTATAACATTCTGGCAATGTTCAACAACCATTTCAGTTTATCAAGATACTTTTAAACCTCCAGGAAACTGATTAAAACCCAATAACCCTATAACCTTCTATGAAGTGGACTGAACTTGTACCTTAACAACTTTGTAGAGGCAAAATGGCCTTCTCAATGGAACCAAACTCTGGGTAAAAACATACACAGTATTTTGATTTTGGGTATACTGAACTGTTTCTGATCCACTCTGGGCCCTGTAGCTACTATTTCTATAAGTACAGTCAGTGAGAAAATGATCCTGTGATTATCATGCCAAATAGATACTAAACTCTCTAAAAAAACTCTGCCCATCACCCCCCAGTCGGGGTATGGGCCACCAACCACAGATCCCTCCATCTCTGTTGTTGGTGTTTTGGTAGCAACCAAATGGGGTGGGGTTTCTAGCCCCACGCCTATGTTAAGCCTACAGCCTGGTATTCCTAGGAGGTCTCCCATCCAAGTACTAGCCAGGCCCGAACCTGCTTAACTTCCGAGATCAGACGGGACCAGGCGTGTTCAGGGTGGTTTAGCCGTACCGCCAAATAAATAACGTGACACAAAAAGGAAGACTACAAGTTTGATGATGGCATTTCCTTTCAAGGATTGTGTAGTTGGATGGTGGTCGTCCCTCCCCTTCTGGGTTGGAGGGAGGCCACACCACCTCTCTATGCCATTGGGATGTCCGCTTAGTATTTGGGGGGAAGAGGGATAGGATTTAGGCATTAGTATCCTGACTGGCCCAATGGAGTTGAACTGGCAATTAGCTTCAGTCTGAAGGCAGAAATGGGCTCTTCCAAGGACCTGTATTTCCTCACCCCAAGGTGTGGGCTGAACAGTGAAGAGTTTATAGCCCTTGGTCCCTTTAGGCTGGGACTGTATAAACACAGTGGTCAATTGGCCCTAGTCTCTTGATACAGAGACAGGACACACCCAGTAGTCAATGAGCCCTGATCTCATGATGCAGAGACAGGGCAAACCTCGGGGGTCATGTGTCCTCACTTTGGCAGATACTCAATGAACACAGGCGACTGGGCATGGCAAAGGGAGGCTGGCACCCCGAGTGTGGGGTAGCAAGTGGGATCCAGGCCCACCCTGCTTAACCGGATCCAAACTTAGGACCCTAACAGTGGAGGAGTGGTCCACCACTGTGTCAGCGGGGATCCCAACTGCAACATGCTGACTGTGCCTCAGGCAGAGCGGTAGCCAGACTAAGGTCAGATATCTCTGGACCAACTCCTCCCGTCCCTTCCCCTCAGGGTGTACTTGGATCAGCAGAACATCTTCCAGCTCTTCTGGGTAGGTGACCCCTGGCAGTGCTGGCAAATCTGTGACGAGGCTCAGCTGCTAGGGTTGCCAGGCATCCGGTTTTCGACCAGAATGCCTTGTCGAAAAAGGACTCTGGCAGCTCCTGTCGGCACCACGGACCAGGCCGTTAGAGGTCTGGTTGACGGTGCATCGTGGGTGAAGAGATGGCCAGGGAGGCTGTGAGCACTGCCCCCATGACCAATGGGAGCTGCAAGGCACTTGCGGGCATGAGGGCACTGCACAGAGACCTCCTGGCCACCCCTCTGCATAGGGGCTGCAGGGACTTGGCAGCCACTTCCTGGGAGCCATACTCAGTACTGCTAGGACTCTGTACCTTGAACCACCTTCTATACCCCAACCCCCTACCCCAACCCAGAGTCCCCTCCCACACCCAAACTCCATCCCAGAGCACTCCTTAACACCCAGCCTGGAACCCCCTCCTTCACCACAAACCCCTCATCCCCAGCCGCAACCCCAGCCCAGAACCTTTGCCCCCAGCTGGAGTCCTCACCACCCCCCCCCACACACATACCTCAATCCCCTTCCCCAGCCCACAGCCCTCTCCTGAACTCTGAACCCCTCATCCCCAGCCTCACCTAAGAGCCTCACCTCATCCCCCTCCCATACCCCAACACCAATCCCTGCCCCAGCCTGGTGAAAGTCAATGAGGGTGGGGGAGAGTGAGTGATGGAGGGAGGGTAGATGGAGTGAGTGGGGGCAGAGCCTAGGAGAAGGAGTGGGGCAGGGCAGGGCAGGGCAGGAGGCAGGGCAGTGGTGTTCAGTTTTGTGTAATTTGAAAGTTGGCAACCCTTTCAACAACAGGGGCAGCGGCCGGGAGTGAGCAGGATCTGTCTGCCTCCCTCAGTGTCCCAGACACAACTGACTGGAAGGCCCTGCCCCTTATACTTCCTGTTCCAGCAACATACTTTCAGTGGGAGGAGTGACGCAGACCTGGCTCTGCGCACTTGGGCAAGCATGTTAGTTCCTCCCCCTCTGGCTCAGAAGGGGGCCACACTGCTTATAGGTTGCCTGGAGGCTTGTGCTTGTGAAATTTTGGGATGATTTGTTTTCCCGACTGTGACATAAGCAAAATGAAGTATACTGAGCTTTTCTATTGTCCTTTCACTTCTCACCAATGCACTGGAAGATGCATGCATGACATGAATCAAAAGCCTGGAGTTATATATTTAATAGTGCATATTCTTATCCTTACTGGTAGAAAATCAATTGTCTATTTCCCTGAAACAACTGATGTTTCCAGTAATGTCCTCTGTTACAACCACTGTCTTAAAAAGCACATTATTGCTATCACAAATCATTAAATGTAATATATAATAGCAAAGACAAATCCCCTTAAAATCCCTCATTGCCACAATTCACAACCAGCTTGTTAGAGCTCTAACTGCCCTCAGCTTTGCCTTGGGCCATTAACTAACAAACCAACCATTAACTTCTAGTAATGATTATTTTTTTCCCAGAGATTGTTACTTAATCGAACTCCTGGGCAGTGTCCGTTCTTTTATGCCATGTCACAATGACTGTGCATTACAGCATGTTCCTAGTATACAAGCCTCCTACTGAAATAAACAAGACAAGAGTTAGATACTTAAATCTTTTGCTGTACACTATTTAAAATACTTCACTTCAATGAACAGACTCGATGTATCAGAGATACTTTTTCTTTTTTGTTCTCCTGAGTATATGCATCAAATAACTTAGATGCAGAATTAATGTGTGCTGCAGTTCAGTAATGTATACAATGTCAAGACACTGTATTAGTAAGCTGTGTTATATATTCATTTGGGTAAGACACATTTGATTATTAGCATTCTGTTCTTCAGCAACAAGTCACATGTGCTGTCTGTTGCCATGGTAATAAATTAGAAAGGATAACCAGACTACTTATCAATTTTTATTAGTGCAATCATCCTACCTGCTTAACCCCTAGGTGACAGCAGAATATTTAAACAACATTTCTAAAAAATAATACAACTCAAGGGTGCAAGTTAAGCTAATTGGGTGGGGACGGATCCAAAGAAATGAAAAAAAAATCTGAGACTTGTGATATGGTGCCGATATGGTTCATTAATATTACAGGGTCAAAAATGTTAATGTTCCTGAGGATTTTATCATACAGGAAAAAGATGAAAGTAAAAGCAGAAAGTTAAGAAGGGTAAAATGAAAAAAAGAAAATCCTTCCCTCTTGCTGTGTTTAAGGCAATGTGCTTACATGCATATGCTAAGTTACAGACCTGAATAAGTGGAACCAAAACATGTACTTATGAAACATTAATTACTATACAATACTTAATGCATCTTAAACAGTAGCAAAATATACCCACTTTAATGTATGAACATGGTTTTTCCTAATGTATTAAAATTACATGAGTAGTGGGCTGAGACCTTTCAGATACCCATCTGTCTCCCATAGGAAAAACAATTATTTTAGAGTAATCAACAGAGAGTAAGGTTCATATTTATTCCCAAAGCATCCAAGAATAAAAATAAGAATTATAACTAGTGCCCCGTGATTTTCACCAATGTGAAATAATACAAATTAAATGAAAACCAGGCTCTGCAGCAGCAGCTCCTATGGCTCCCGTTCTAGGAATCTGAGCCCCGATCCCCATGCCGGACACTGAGATCTGGTACACAGGATCACAATACCACTCACTCAAATTTGGCCCATCCATCCCCCTATCATGATGGAGGAGCAGCTGGGTCAAACCTGAGTGGTGCTGCAACCCTGTAAACCATGTTGCAACACCTGGAATGGGGAGCTGGTCCAGCCACGCAGGACCGAAGTTGCTGCTGAGAGGTGAGTGTGGGATGGACTTGCTCTGCAGGGCTCCCTAGGGCCTCTCCCCCACCTCCCCACAAGGACAGGACCTGACCTTCTTTCCTCCTCCTTCCCCCTCACCAGGGCCCCCCATAATAGAACAAACTAAAACAAAATTCCCAGAAAACAAAATGAAAAACTATTTTTAAATTTTAACTATTTAAAAAAATCAAAAGAATTTCACAGAGCTCTAATTATAAACAGGCTAATTTTGAAGAATCACATGTTGGTTCTAGATGTTCCTATAGAGCTAAATATGTTTTTAAAAATTAAACATGGTTTAATTACCAGTTATTTAAATCTTTATATCTGCATTAATATTATTGCTATTATGAACAATACAGTAGTGTTCTATTTCTGTCTAAATTCTTTTTGAAAGTGAGATTTAGGCTCCTAAATCAATTAGATGTTGCAAGACTTTAAAAGTCTGGACCTTAATGTAACATTTTTAGAAGTGTCACAGTGACTTTCAAAAATCACTTAGATCCAGATCCGCAAAGAAGTCTTACGTTCAGTGTTGCAACACCTAATGCTAGGTGCCCTCCTGCTAATGGAATCCACAGACCTGAAGAAGGTACCCAGACTCACAATACAATTCATGAGGGAGTTACGCACCTAAGAATGGGATCCACAAAAACCAACATGCTGAGCAGGGAGCTGCCTAAGCTAGCCAATAGGCAATGCCAAGGAGATAGGTGTGGCCTAAGTAATGGCCCTCAAGGAAATCAGGCATCTAAGTTTGGGCCAGATGGAGACATCTATTTCTGCTTGGGTTTCACATCCATGAACCTTTTACTCAGTGCCTAAGCCCTTAATTACAAAAATCTGAGGAGGAGGTGCTGCTGCTTCTCTCCACCAAAACTTTTAGATCCGTGGTTAGATCACTATCCCAGCATGACTCATTTTCTCTGGACCAATGAGTATCTAATTATTTATACACAGTGGACACCTTAAAAGGGAAAGACTGAATGTTCCAGAGTCAAGAGGTTAAGGCACTCACTGAAGGGGGGAAGCTAGACCTGGTTGACCCACAACCTGGGTGCGTGCTCTAACCATTGGGCTAAAGGCTCTAAGAGGGCAGTAGCACCACTATTTCTTTCTCCTGCAGTGTTTTGTACAAGGCCTGATCTATGAGCATGCCTACTGGATTGGGCTATACAGGTAAGGTAGACAGGGCAGTACCCAATTAGAGGATCCAACTGAGGCTTAGGTATCCAGGCATCTGCAAGGAGGCAGCCATGCATGTGCTCAAATTTTTAGTCATCTAAAGGAATTTATCCATGGAAGCTTAGATGCCTAGGGAGTTTAGAAGTCTACAGGGTAAGGCAACCACGTAAAGTTTGAATTTAGGTAGGTAAAGTGGCAGTTAGACCTCTAAATCCTTCTGTTGATCTAGTCCATAGGTGCTTAGGAATGCAAGTCTAATTAAAAAAATCAATGGGACTTATGCTCTTAAGCACCTAAGTCTCTTCTGAAAATGAGATTTAAGATCTTAAGGGTAAAGTATTTTAAAGTCCCTTAGTCCTGTTAACTTAGATGCCTAGGTGTCCAAGGTCCAGATTTTTAAAGTCATTTAGATACCTACCTTCCCAACATTAAAAATCTGGCCCCAAGTCACTTTTGAAAGGGGACTAAGCAGCCAGAGTCATTTAAGAGGTAACAAAGTCCTGTGGCACCTTAAAGACTAACTATAAAGTTTTGAAGCATAAGCTTTCGTGGGCTAATACCCACGTCATCCACTGCTTGCATCCGATGAAGTGGGTATTAGCCCACGAAAGCGTATGCTTCAAAACTTTATAGTTAGTCTTTAAGGTGCCACAGGACTTTGTTACCTCTACTATTCCAGACTAACACGGCTACCTCTCTGATTCCAGAGTCATTTAAGTGATTTTGAAAATTGTGCCCGTGATCTTTTATTCATTGATACTCTTAAAATAACTAACAATGATTGTGCAATGATTTAAGATAAATAACTAACCTTTAATTATGGTGGCAGTGTACATTTTCTGAAAAAGCTGTTTATATGCCAAATTCTGGTCTCTGAAATAAAATTTTTTGAGGCCATGGCTGGTGTGGGTGCAGGAGTCTTGATTCAGATGGGAGTAGGACATCATTTGGACACGGGCTCATGTATGCTATAACCACAGGCCTTGTTCTGGTGCTCAAAACCATACTGTTTTCTATAAGACTCATTGAGAACTCTGCTCTGTACAATGCTTCCATCTATTTGAAGGAATCCACTTTTTGCAAACCTCAGTCTTCAACCTGTAAACCTCTCCTCACCTGAGGAGATGCAAACTATTGCCATTTTTCAAACAGTATTCAACCAGAACTGATTGGCTTACATGCTCCACTCAAGTTGCATAAAGGAACCAATGAATTGTTATAAATGCCTGCCTAGTGACAGATCTCTCTGTACCGAATGGGGCCAGCTATCTGTTCAAACCTCTTTGGAACAGCTTCTATTTGTGAACAGAGCTTTTCTATTACGAAACTGAAAAAATCCAAACTTCATAATCACCCAGCAGACTCAAATCTCCATACTGTGTGTGGGCACCTCAGTGAAAAAGTAGGACAAGTAGTTGTAAGATGCTGTGTACAATTAAAGTGCTTTCCAAGTAAAAAACAACAACAGTGGTACACATTTATCTCTAATTAAAATCCAATAGACATATATATGCAAATTAGACACAGCCTTATGGCTCCTGGCAAGTTGCCAATGCCGTGCTCACTGCTGTAGAATTTGTGCACTACTGGACCATACAGCTCATCTCCCTAACATCTGGAATTCTGTGATCTAAGCATTAATAGATGGGTCTAAAAACATTCAAAGAATTAAAAACAAGCCAGAAACAAATTCAGGTTATCAAGCCCCAATCCTGCAGAGCTCCATTTGCCTTCTATAAGGGCTCAGTGTGGGCACAGGGGTTCTGTTTGTAGCTTATTGCAAGATCAGGGTTTAAGTAGGCAAGATGAAGACCACATAAATATAACCACTTGTCTACCATGAGAGAGTGGAGAGGAGTTTTTCCCTTTGTATTAAGGCATGCAACAAATTGTTCGGTATCTGAACAGCAGATACAGGACACAGTGGAGACATCCCAAAAATGACAGATAAGACTCACCCCCAAAGATAAGTTCTTCAAAATATGGGGGTCGGGGAGGATGACTTCTCTAAATGCCAGTTTTCTATCTGTGTGACACTGGGGTCTAATTCATAATCTGAACTAGCATTACTGGAATAAAGGCAGAATGTTTCTATGTAAACATATTAGATTTATATAAATAAGTAATAGCCAGATTGTGTCTTAGTTCACATATCCCCATAGGAGAGTAAAGGGTTTTTTTTGTACGGCACCCCATTACTTTCTTCTGTGCCAGCTGCCCATGGTCTGTGGAGCTGTATGTAGGGGAAAGTAGCTTCCAGAAGTCAGCTCGATCATTCACCTGCTGGGAGGGAGGGAGAGGGAGACAGGATGGGATGGGCAGAGCATTGGCTTCTCTTCCACTGCTTCATTGGAGGGACACACCCTGTTCCAAGTATACAGCTAGTGAAGGGTAAATCCCTCCCCAGAGCAGAAGGAAACCAGGCAAGATCCTCTGAGTCATAATCGGCTTTCCAGTCTGCTTACTAGGGCACCACGCACACATGGAGCAGGCTGTAATATGAAAATCTTGCCCCACAATCAATTATCTTGTTTAACATATTCCTTCAGTTTCCATCTTCCACCCATGGACAGAAGGCTGCCTGCCATAATGGAAGAGTCCTGTGAAATTTAATCTAATTAAATGTACCTTGGCATAAAGAATTCTATAGGGTGATTCCTATGGGATATTATTCTCTATGAATACTGTTCTCTAAGCTTTTTAGAGTAATTTTTCTAGGAACCCTAAAGTTTTTATCCCTATTACATTCTATAGGGTCCTTCCATAAGGGTGCATTTTAACACTCCCATTTAAGTGAAGTGATTGAGTTTCAGCACAGAAAACATGAGAGACACTGAAAGACTGCCTGTGAGGGGGAAAAAAACCCAACTCCCTTCACAATTAACACCAGTACAACTAAAATATCATATATGGAGCCATTCGATTTTTTGAACTATGTTTCTTTTCACTAATGAAAAGCACACAAAGTAGGGTGAAAAATATCACAAATAGAGAAATTCTCAGACACAGAAAAGTTTCTAGTAATGACAACTCAGACATTTTTCTTTAAAATGACAAGCAGAGTGTTATTTGTTTTCTAGCTGATCTAAAATTCTTATTTTCATCTCTCTATGGCTTGCACTTTACCACAGTCATTGAGACACATGAACAGCAGACTTGCCAACCTTTTACTGTTTTCACACTTTGCTAATAACCAAGCGTGGAGGGGGCAAATGGGCACAGTATTCTCTAGAGGCACAAAATCTCATGAGTTTGACAGCTGGTTTTATTCATTCTTACCTCTCTGTTCCTACCGTACAATTGTAATTCTTTTTTTTTTAACTGTTCCCTCTGCATTATTGTCAGCTCTCTTCTGGCTCCTTAAATTAATGTTAACTAAATCCCAAGTGTATTGTTCTTGCATTTTTCCTTAACTCTTAGTTTTTTCAGCTATATTTGTGTTGCCTTTAATTCTACCAAACCCTTTACTTTTCTGTTTTTAATTGGTGTAATTTCTCCAGAGAATTCATCAGGTGTATAGGCATGCAGCCAGATGTGAAATGTGTGTATGAGTTATTTGTATATATATATATATATATTGAACATTTAATCTAATAACTAGTGATAGTGGAGAGGGTTGTACCAGAGGAAGGGCAAAAAACAATAACAAAAAAAACCTCAGGAGAGATGTACCTAAAATATATTGTAGCAGAATTTGGAATCTGATATTCCAAAAATGTATTGATTTCAACTGTTCTGTGACCAACGGACCCCTTGGTGTAAACTATCGGAGGGCATAGGTGGTGACAACGATTTTACAGGGATCCCCAGATTGGATGCCATGTGATGTCTTTGCTAAGAGTCAGTAGCCCACTGGTTGTTATCATCATTGTGAAATGTATGTATGGATAACATTTAAGGAGTTATGAATCTATACTGAAAATTATGTTCTTAACGTCTTGGAATTAAGGAAGGTCTCCAAGAGGTGGCATATATTGGAAATGTTCCTTTCATGAAAGAGGCAGACACCTATCTCCCTGTGTATTGGATGCATCATAGTGTATGCCTATTGGCATACTGAGACACAGGCAAAAGAAGACATTGTGAACTCTACAAGAGAGATATTCCAGAGGAATAAACAGCCAGCCAGGGGTGTCCTGTTTATGAAAATAGACACAAAAGGGAGTTGTGGTATACCTTGTAGTCCAGAGACACATTGGGTCCTTCATATAGAATGCAAGCTGACAGAAGTGGTGTGTGTAAAGCAGAACAATGATCTGAGGAGAAAACAGTAAGCTGGGGGGTACTGTGCCTTTGGAATGAGTGTCCAGAGGCTGGGTAGGATTGGAGTGTGCCAGCTGTGGACCTGCAGAGTAACACCAGGGCCTGTAAGGCCTAGAGTGAAGTACTTGTATTGTCTGTGGCTGGTGGAGTTGGGGAGCTGACTCACAGGAGGCACACATAAGGTTTCCTCATGCTAAGGGCAGGTATGAGCAAGGTGCCTCATAGCCTTGGGTGACCCCAGGAAGCATCACCTCTTCCTTGTCTTAAAGTTTGCATTTTATCCAAAAAAAAAAATGTAAAGTTCCTGCCCCAGTATGGTATACAATTCCAGTACTTCTGGACCAGCAGTTTTCATAAGAACATAAGAATGGCCCTTCTGGGTCAGACTAAAGATCCATCTAGCCCAGTATCCTGTCTTCCAACAGCAGCCAATGCTAGGTGCTCAGAGGGAATGAACAGAACAGGTAATCATCAAGTGATCCATCCCCTGTCGCTCATTCCCAGCTTCTGGCAAACAGAACAAACTATGGAAAAAAATAGGTACTTTGTAGTGTGTCTGGAAAGTTAACATATCTGGCCCTTGGTGGACCACGCCGGGAAGCAGATTGTAGGGTTGAGGACTTCTCACAAAAAATGCCTTGCCAACAGTTACCTCTTGATTCAGTTGTTTCCACTGAGTAAAACTGTGGGAGCATAACACAGGGTGAGAGGCGGAGTTTCAGGACCCAAATAATTTAAGGTTTTAAAATAACAACTTGATCTCTGCAGTTGCTGCAGTCCTCAGAGCACTAAAGCTATAAATTCACAGTATAAACACACTGCTCAGCAAGTGGCCACATCAGTTTCAGTGTCTAAGTGGTCCCATTGTGTAGTTCCATGGACAGCGTATTACAATAGCCTAATCTTGACGTTTCGACAGCAGAAATGGTGGCACCAATACACATGTTCAGAAGTATATCTTGCCATTTATTGGCCAAGCCCACGTGAAAAAATTCTTCTGTGACCTCATCTGATACTTGAGATTCCAATAACAATAACAAAAGCCCCACCTTGTAAATCTGTATTGCAAACAAGGAACACAGTCCTTCAAAAGAGGTGCAGATATCACTCCACCATTTTTTAATTTGCTTATTGAATCCTAACACTATCATTTCAGTTTTCTCTGGCTTGAGCTTTTAAAAAACCTTTTTTGAGATTATTATTTTTAATGCCAAAAGAATACTATGAATCCCTGGTGTCCTCAGCACATTTTCAGTTCAGCATACAGTACATTGTGGCCTACTTACATTCTCACTTGTCATTTAAGCTGAGTAAGTTGGTCTATAGTTCCTGCTCCAAAGTACTCTATGTTATTACTACCCTTATTAAACACAGGTTGCATTCATCCAAAGACTATAACCTCAGCTCTTGCAAAAGTGTCATGGTATGTTGTTATTATTGACTTACTGTGTTGCAGCTGAGGGCCATCAGTTCCCATAGTCCCATCCTATTTTGGAGATATCTGATTAAAAATTCTGCTATAATATATTTTCGGTATGTCTCTACTGAGTTTTTTTGCATTCCCTCTGCTACAGTCCTTTCCACTGCCACTATTTGCTGGTTAGTCTCATTGTCAAACAGTATTTGTGTGTGTATATAAAAAAACACACATACAAATTTCACATCTGGATGGATGCCTATGCACCTGATTTCTCTGGAGAAATTATATAAATTGAACATAGACAAGGAAAGGAACTGATAGAATCAAAGGCAACATGACTACGCCAGGAAAAACATTTTAATACTGGCTTAGCAATCATCAAATGGATTTTATTTATATTTATTTAAACAAAGGATTTAACTTGTTAGAATTAAAGCTCTTCTTGTGATTGCTAAATCAATACCAAACAAGCTGGAAATACTTACCGTATTTTTCGTCTTATAGGACGCTCCGACTGTTCTCAGTGGTACCAGATGACAGAACAAGGAGTAATGGTCTCAAGTTGCAGTGGGGAAGGTTTAGGTTGGATATTAGGAAAACTTTTTCACTAGGAGGGTGGTGAAGCACTGGAATGGGTTAACTAGGGAGGTGGTAGAATCTCCTTCCTTGGAAGTTTTTAAGGTCAGGTTTGACAAAACCCTGGCTGGGATGACTTAGTTACGGATTGGTCCTGCTTTAAGCAGGGGGTTGGATTAGATGATCTCCTGAGGTCCCTTCCAACCCTAATATTTCATGATTCTAAGTCACCAGGGCCTTATGAAATACATCCTAGAATACTCAAGGAGCTGACTGAGGAGATAGCATTAGTGATTATCTTCGAAAAGTTATGGACAATGAAAGAGATTCCAGAGGACTAGAAAAGGGCAAATATTGTTCCAATAGATTGGCAAGGGGCCAGCGGGGGAAACCCCAAAGCAGTGGCAAGTGGAGTGCTTAGCCCTGCACCGCTTTGGGGTTTCCCCTGCTGGCCCCTTGCCAGCTGGGGTCCTGCCGCCTGCCACAGTCAGCTCCCGCTATCAGCCTGGGTGTAGGCGGTGATGTTGCTTTACCCCCGCCCAGCCTCCCATCTAACTGCTTTTTTTCCCCCACCCCTGCCTGGCCCAGCCCACCCCACCGAAGCTAACCTCCTCCCGCCCCCAACCCAGCCTCCTGCCCCCCATGCCTGACCCACCCAGCCCAGCCTCCTTACCTCCTGCACCCACACCTCGCCCACCCTGGCCTCCCCCCCACACCCCATTGACCGTCAGCTCCCCGCTGCGCCGGCGGCCCCCCCAGGTTCGAGCCGCCCCCGCCTGGTGGCCCACGCGCATCCCTGGCCAGTGGCTCCCCCAGGCGCTTGCTGGCCCCAGCGCGGAGCCACGCCCGCCTGCCGGCCGGAGCACAAAGCCACCCCTGCGCGTCCCTGCGCGTCCCTGCCCAGCGGCTCCCCAAGGCGCTTCCGGCCTCTTCGTCGAGCGCGGAGCCGCCCCGGGCCACCGGGGGAGGGGAGGGACGGCTCCGCGTTTGGCGAAGGGGCCGGGAAGCGCCTGGGGGAGCCGCCGGCTAGGGACGCGCGCGGGCTGGACGGAAGGCTTTGGCGGGCCATATAAGGCCCGCGGGCCAGAGGTTCCCCACCCCTGATTTAGATAATGGCATAGAGAGTACACTTATAGAGTTTGCGGACAATACCAAGATGGGAGGGGTTGCAAGTGCTTTGGAGAATAGGATTAAAATTAAAAATGATCTGGAGACATGGTCTGACGTAAATAGGATGAAATTGAATAAGGACAAATACAGAGGAACAAACACACATGCAAAAGGGGAAATGTCTGCCTAAGGAGAACTGCAAAAAGGGTTCTGTGTAACATTGTTGCAAAAAAAAAGCAAACATGATTCTAGGATGTATTAGCAGGAGTGTTGTAAGCAATACATGAGAAATAAATCATCAGCTCCATTCTGCGCTGATTAGGCCTCAACTGGAGTATTGTGTCCTGTGCTGGGTGGCACATTTGAGGAAAGGTGGACAAATTGGAGAAAGTCCAGAGAAAAGCAACACACATGATTACAAGTCTAGAAAACACGAGGAAAGATTGAAAGGTTTGCTTAGTCTGGAGAAGGGAAGGCTGAGGGGAAGACGTGGTGATAGTTTTCAAGTACATAAAAGGTTGTTACAATGAAGAGGGAGAAAAATTGTTCTCCTTTACTTCTGAGGATAGGACAAGAAGCACTGAGCTTGAATTGCAGCAGTGCAGTTTAGGTTGGATTTAGGAATAACTTCCTAACTATTAGGGTGGGTATGCACTAGAATAAATTGCCTTCATAGATAGTTGAATCTCCCTCACTGGAGATTTTTAAAAGCAGGTTAGACAAACACCTGTCTGAGATGCTCTAGATCAGGCTTGTCCAACCCGCGGCCGTGGGCCACATGTGCCCCAGGACGGCTATGAATGCGGCCCAACACAAAATCATAAACTTACAACGATATGAGATTACGTCCACAAATAACGGAGTATTATTCGTAATTCGCATTATAATTGCAAACAGTTCGACCAAAAAACCTAAAAACTGACAAAATTGACTAATAAAATAAAGAGCGAGCGGACTCTAATGGCGCGTAAAATGAATGGTGACAAAGAATTTGTGTATAGTAGGCATAACGGGTGGCCCAAGACAACTCGTGTGGCCCAAGACAACTTGTCTTCTTCCAATGTGGCCCAGGAAAGCCAAAAGATTGGACACCCATGCTTTAGATAATACTTAGTCCTGCGATGAGTGCAGGGGACTTGATTATGTGACCTCTAAAGGTCCCTTCCAGTCCTCTGATTCTATATACAGTGTTAGAATAGCCTTGTTTTAGCTATATTGCTTTCTAAAGTCCACCCACTACACACAGGCCTTACAGAATGGATAACTGCAATCTGATGCTGCTTTGCTCTCTGGGAGTTCCCTTCTCCCATTTTCCCCCCTAGACCAGTAAAAACACAGTACAGTCAGAGCTTGTCAGAAGTTTAATTTTGAATTATTGATGAATGTTTTCAACCACAGCCCCTTCTAGAGAAGCCACTAGGATAAGGGTGTAATTGTTTGTGTGTTGCGATTAATTCTGTCTGGTATAAAATGAAGTGTGCACTTGTATCTTAAAACATCTTGTTGTTTCTCTGTGTACATCCTCTCCTGCCCCCTTAGACACATACATTGCACTCTTTTTATACATTTGTGAAGTCACATACCACTTACATTCATTTTCCTATCTATTTATACCCATGTGTAACATGCACTACTGCTCAGTCACCAGTTAACTTATTCCAGGGTTCCACTGGGAGCTGCAACTACTTACACAATGGTGAATTTGGCCTATGCAATCTGCACGGCAGGACAGAGACACATTAGGAGAAAACTATAGGTACCGTACAGTGTACTTAATCTATAAACAGACTATGAACAGAAAAAATAATTATTCCCCAAATGCTTTCTAAGCTTAAGGGCTAAATTTCCAAAGAACTGTGTGGGGAGTTGTATGAGTAAATCTCATTATTGTTAACAGGATTTGTGTACTTATCTCCCCATGCAGTGTTTAAAAACACACAGGAACAAAAAAGGCCAACTAAATACAAAACACTCAATGCTCAGTCAGTTCACAAATTCTCTTCTCCTATGGTTTAATCTTTGGAAAACTCATATAGTCATGGCACTTGAAGAATGTTCCAAACACAGGTAATAGATAACTACATAATTGACCAGTACTTTCCTGATGTGTAATTTTGCAATTGGTACATTCAGCAGTATAATTCCCAAGCTAGGACTCAGACTTGGATCTTTCAATTGAATCCACAAGGACAAACACCTCTGGCCACACAGAATCTACTTAAGCCAACGAGGCTCCACATAAGATAAGGTTTTGCCCACGCAGTTCTATTTGCAAGATCAAGACCATTCTCTTTAGTTCTCTCTTTTCCTAATGAGATCTGTCAATGGCTTACCCTTATTAGATGGGCAACGGATGGTAATGGGATGAGATTTTAAATATGCTACTTCAAAATTATATGAATAAATCATATAAATTTCAATGCTGCCTTTTACCATGTCTTCTCCTGCATATCAATATCATTTTTATTACCTCTGTTATAAAAAAAATTGATGTATAAAGTACATGTACAGTAGTTGACTTTGAAGGAGTCTAAAGGTGATGGGCCATGCTTGCCTATATTTTCAGTTATGGTTACAAATAATTTTAAATAGCCTGATCTTATTAGTTAACATTAGAATTGTTTGATTTAACAAGAGAACTAGATTTTTTTTATTAATAATAGTGCTTGGTTTTGATCTTGTTTATACCAGTTTTACACTGGTGTAACAATATAAGATACAAAAGAACTGGTATAACAATATAGCTTCCAAAAGAGTTATTCCTAATTTACATTGGTTTAAATTAGACTATGTTATTTGTATTGATAGCACGAGCCTGATTCACTTTTGCATTTTTTCCTCCTTTATGCTAGTGTAACTCTATTGACATTGATGTAGCTGCCAGTGTAAATCAAAAGTAATACACTAGTGTTTCAATAATTTTTGGTAATAGAGACTTTGTTGAAACATTTGGAAATACAGAATTAAATCCAGTCTCCCTGGATGTAAAATAATTGCAAATTAACAACAAATTACATCACACATCCCATTAGGCTAGATATTGGACTTACTCTGTGGATAAAGCATGCTTAGGTTAAGCAGGTATGAGTAGATGCTGCAAAATGTTCAGTATTTGCATCAGGTCAGCATTAGACAGTTATAGGTGTCAGCAGTTTAAATATAGTCTTTGCAAAGGACACCTTTAAGATAACTGCACAAATCAATTCATTTTGCCAAGCAAAGACAATAATTGGTAACTGTTGGTATTATGTACAAACACTGTGTTCTTCCAAGAATAACCCAGAGTGATTAGCTCTCAGCAGATCGGCTGTTCTTTTGCTGACTCGAGTGGCTTTTTTGTATGTACGTATATACGCACGCAAGCCACTGAGACAGAGCACAGCTGATGAGTCATCTCACTGAGTTCTGTTCATCTGTTCCAGAACAGTTCATTGTTTTGTTTCAAAAGGAACAAACTTCTATTTTAAGGAAAGTTGAGTTTACAACATGGTAAGTAAAAAAGGCCCAGGAAGACATCTTATCTTATGCTGTGACATGTAGCAAATTCCTGTTTCAATCTAACAATAACGCTTAGTCTAAAAATGTCATTTGGACATAGGAAAAACAATCTCTTGACTTGTGTCTCTGCTACTTCAATGCAGAATTCAAACTTTCCTCCCCAAATCACATCCTAATTCCAGAGACTAGCTACGGTTCAAAAGTAATTTAGAGCAGAGTGCAGTCAGAGTGCTCATCTAGCTTGAGTATAATGAGGACCCATTCCTGTTCTCTTGATATGCAGTTTTAAACAGGCTATTAGGGGCATATGTCTTCATACAAAGCTGTGTGTGAGCTGTGTGACTCAAATACACTTAGGTGAAGGATCAAGGTGCATTTTGAATCCTTTGCTTTAAAGGACAATGTTATCTCTTTTGCGCAGGTCCATCCACTGGATTGTTTGGAAAGCTAAGGGCTGGTTGACCTAACTAGAGGGGGTCGACCTAAGATATGCAACTCCAGCTATGCAAATAGTGTAGCTGAAGTCGAAGTATCTTAGGTTAACTTACCTGGCTGTCCTCACAGCGGCGAGTCGATTGCTGCCTCTCCCCCGTCGACTCTGCTTCCTCCTCTTACAGAGATGGAGTTCTAGAGTTCACGGGGGAATTGATTTATCGTGTTTAGATGAGATGCGATAAATCGATCCCCGATACATCAAACAATACCTGCCGATCCAGTGGGTAGTATAGACATGCCCTTAGGAACACTTCTCAAGCTGGATAAACCATGTAACGTATTTAAACTTATTTTTCATGATCATATCTATTTTTGAACCTTATTGCTGGTGGCGGCTGTCTTATTAATGAGAGTGATGTGATTTGCAATACTATGGTGGGACTTATCACAAAAATATAAGGCTGGAAGGGACCTCAAGAGGTCATATCCCCTCTTTCCCCCCACCATGCTGAAACAGCATCAAGGTAGGATATACCGTATTTTTCGCCCTATAAGACGCACTTTTTCTTCCCCAAAACGGGGAGGAAAAAGTTGGTGCGCCATATAGGGCGAAAAATACGGTATATCCTGCCTCTTTGGAACCCCCTTTGAGGTAGTTGAAAGTAGCTATCAAATCCCCCCTTATTCTTCTCTTCTGTAGACTGAACAATCCCAGTTCCCTCAGCCTCTCCTCATAAATCATGTGCATCAGACCCCTAATCATTTTTGTTGCCCTTCACTGGACTCTCCAATTTTTCCACATCTTTCTTGTAGTGTGGGGCCCCAAACTAAATAATAACTACTGATTTTATGTGAATATTTCCATTTTTCTGCTTTCACTGAAGTTTAAATGAGAATTATACTTTAAAAACCACTCATTATATGTAGCCAAGTGCTAAAATAAGTGATAACATTTAGTAGATGGCATCAAAGGCCAAATGTCCTTTTCCCTTAATTCAATTATAATATTAGCATAGGAATCAGACATCCTCCAAGTTAATATATATATGTTTTGACACAAACTAAACATCAATCTACAGAATATATCAGTATTAATAGCCTGGTATTACACCCTTAGTAACAATAGACTTTAAAAAAGAAATTACTGAATATAGTGACTTCATGAAGAAAAATATAGAAACATTTATATTCACATTAAAAAATACCAAATGAAAAATCAAAAATATTTTAAAAGCCCTGCTAATATCTAGGAGTGACAATAAGAGAAGTTACTAGCAAGATGGCGAAGAGGGGTATGGATCCTCAACTAAATGACACTATTGTGAAATGATTGAGACTATTATTATTGTTGCAATCTAGTAGCACTCAGATACCCTAAACACGATTAGGGTTCTAGAATTCTGGCTATATTTTTGGTGCCTAATGCAATGGGCCAAATAGATATACAGTAGTGTCATTTAATGCAAAAAGGTTCTACATTTCCATAACAAATGCAGTAGTCGAGAACGCATTGTCAAGAATTTTGAATTTCCATAGCACTCTGATTTCAGAATTATGCTGTTTTAATGGAAAAAGACATTGCTTACAGTATATATAGAACAGAGAACACAATAAAGATGGATTATGTTCTGTGTATCTACTCCATAAAGAAAATCTTAAAGGGAATACAGATTGAATAAAGGCAGCATTGCCCCCCCCCACACACACACACACACACTCATGCTTATGAAAACAAGGAAATGGCAAGTTGTGACACTCAGTTTTAACAACTGCCTAATGCATACATAGCAATTTTCGACTGACAGAACCACTGTACTAAAGCATTCCATTGATTGTAGGAGCCTATATTAGTGTGAAAGTGATAATGATGTCCTAGGGCCTGATCTACCATGAGATTATAATTTCCAAAGAGTTAGATCCTTTAAAAACTGGTGTATCCATTTTGTGAATAACTTGTAAGGTCCTATGACTTTAGGATGAGCAAAACAGTAGGGTAATCATATCTCTTAATCCATAAGACAATTCCTATTTCCATGGAAAGAACAATGAGGAAAAAATATTATACCCACAGAAAATTAATGGTTAATTATATTCTACCCAGTGCCTACTTAAATCTGCCTACACTTTCTAATGAATATGGCATGATATTTACCTTTCCCGTAGAAATGAAGAAAGACATAACTTTAATCATGTTTGCAAAGTGCTTTATAAGTGCAAATTATTGTTAAAGTCGCTCAGTGGCAGAGAGCCAAGAAGGTTTCAGATTGAGCAGCGCTTAAGCCACTGGCCTCTAGGGGAAAAGCTGCTCCTCCAACTTTTGCATAATTCACAAATCAGGAACTGTTGTGCCAAAGCAGCTTTTTATTTATTCGTGAACCTTTTGAGAGATGAAGATATTTTGCATCAGGAGCTGTCCAGATTTCTCAGAAATGCTTCAAAAATATAAATCCGTGGATATGTCACTCTAGTACTGTCATTTGCACTTTTCAATTTAAGAACTGCTTGCTGTATTTCTTCAATAGGCTATAAATTCATAGAGTTATTTTCTTTTAAAGCATTTTTAAAATAAGGCCTTTTTAAAATTAAGCAAAATGAATAGCTTGTTGGGTGATATGTTGTTATATCATGTATGTATGGTATCAGTAAATATAGGTTATATTACAAGTAAATATAGGTTATTAAATAAGTATGATGTAAGTCAAGAAAATAATCTACTTCATTAGAAGTGAAATCATTATCTTTAATCCGGTTGTCCATTCTAAGATCTTCAAAGAAAAACAAATCACATTATAACATTTTTAATTAAGAGATTTACCAAATAAATAAGATACAGGGTCTTTTTAAAAATGTGTTTTATGTTATTACAGCAGTGGACTCTTTAAAAAGTTAAAATCATTAATCTGCAGACAGATCTGGGCAGCACTATATATACAACAGATACTGTTGCAGGGGGCTTATCTCGTTGCCGGGAGAAACGAGGCTTCACACAGGTGGCTAGTTGGAAAGTGGTGAGTTTATTGGAGGGAGTGGCATTCCGTGCTGGGGGGCTTATCTGCCAGCACGGCCGCAATACAAGATGTCTGACACACTCAGGCGATGTCCAGAAAGCCCAAAGAGGAAGCCCAACCCAAAAAGGTGTGTCAGCACAGATATACCCATGCTCATTTGCATCTCATACATACTCATGTCTCATTTGCAAGCAATAAGCTGATTGGTTACACGCTGTCCTGCCTCAGTTTCCCCATTTAGTTTCCCACGCATTCATTCTCACACAGACAGGGTAAACACTCATGCAGCTGGGAACTGGTTCCCAAACACACAGATAACAAGAATCCAAGGTCCTTCTCAGATTAATACCACCATTATGCACTCTTCTGGAGTTGACTTAGAAGCGTAACTGCGCCTTCTAGTGGTTGCCCGTCACAATGTCTTCCGGTCCTAACACCCACCTATAGTTTCAATACAGAACCCTCTTGCTATTTGTGCCTCAATAAACACATCCTTCAGTCTTTCAACAAGCAAATAGCGGTACACCTTTAACTCAGTCCTGAAGCCTTTACTGAAGGCTGCACCATGCCATTGACTTTCAAGTAGAACCCCACGTTAAGTTCATTGCACAATATATGGCCCTGGTCCTTGTTCAAGTAAGCTCATGGGGAATGCAATGGAGATTTTACTTAAATACGGTCTGCAGGTTTGGATTTTATAATATCAATCAGTGCCCACAGATAGGAGGTACATATTAAAATTCCCATGCACCATGGTAAAACCACTGAAAGGATAGAGTTTGCCAATAGTTACGAGACATTTTGTGATATCATAGTTAATCTAAATCTAAGCATCAGGATAGACTGTGGTATCTTAGATACCAGTGTCATAAAAGTTGGTGGCTCTTGACTTTAATTGTTACGGCCTAGACCCCTCAAAAGCTTTTATTCAGTAGGGATGGATTTTATTTTCAACAAAAAGGATCAGATTCCAATGATTTTTTATTACATCCATTCGTAGTTCACACTGGTCTTAATTAATAACAGGAAACACAACCTTGCACCACTTGGAAAATACACTGCTGTCTGAGGGAAAGGAGTCATTTCAAAGTGAAGTCAGGTGAGAGAAGAGTATGAAACAGAGGTAACTGAAAAAATGACCCCCATCCCCAACCATTTGGGATCAAATTGGAAATACTGGAAGAACAGGATGATATGTCTGGAGCTCTCAGGAGTAGGTGGTGAATGAGTCTATGGAGACAACTTTGAGAGGAATTTTTATTCAGGTTCTACAATGGTAGGAAGCCAGTGAAGATGACAAAGGTAGGAGATTAAAGTGCCAAGATCCAAGTGCATAAACTGAACTGCATCTTCCCCTCAATTGCGGTTATCACTGGTGGAAAACATGCAGATCGTTATGAATCTTTCCTATGGTACTTTAAAGCTGCACACATTTCTTGGGTTCAGCTGACATTTTTGTGTAGGCAATTTTCCTGCTCAGAGACTTTGCCATAGGTTAAACCTATTAGCAATAATTGTCAATCACAGTGCCAACTTCTTGCAGTTACTCAGTTCCAAAGCCCTTAAATACACTTAAAACTCCTGTTATTCTAACAGTTATTTTAATCCAGCATCTAAAAAAGGACCTTTACTATTATAGATGCCGGTGCCAATAATTTACCCTATTGTTCTGGGTTTATGGAGGGGTGAAAGCATTGTAGCCTACAGCAGTCAAGACCTACCATAAGTGAAGAATGGAAGTATGCCACCACTCACAGATTAATAGATACCTTTACCAGACAACTTAAAACATTTTTAGAATTAGACTGTGGGTTTTTATTGCCTTGAGACTTCTGAGCTTATTGAGAATTTCTGCCTGAATGTGAAGTGAATATTATTCATTGATGTACACAGCAAGCAACATCGCTCAGAACAGATTGCACAACTTAGTCTATATTTCTGCATTGGGCACAGACTCTCTTTAGATAAATCGTGCTTGCAGCAGTGACAAGAAAAAAATATAGAAGCATAAAATATACTGTTAAATGTTTTAGTAAGTCTTTAAAGCTTGGAAATAGTTTGAGGTTTTTTCCCCACTCTCTGCTATTGACGGCTGTTGACTGGCCAACAGTCAAATGCATTGTGTGAATTGAATTCTGTGATTGGATCCCCAATCGCAGATTTCCTTGAGGTGAATCAGAGACAAATTCATGCATCCAAAGGCAAGTTTGTCTTGAAATAGCCATCAATGCCCCCAATTCTACAATTGGATCTATATAGTGCAGCATCCGCTCATGCAGATCCAATTGGAGAACTGGTAGTCTTGTCAAGGAATAATTTAGGCCTATATCTTGGAGTAACCTCTGAAGAGGCAGACTTCTGCAGTGCTCATTTTTCTTCATCACCAACTTAAGTTTTCACATCCCCACCCAAAAAAATGCAAAGAAAGCATTCCAGAGCAATTCCAGCTCCCGCCTCATTTCACCCCACTCTTCCATTCAAATGACCCAACAGTAGAGATGGCTGGAAAACAAGCTTCCCATTGGGTGAAATATTGAGATTTTCACATTTGTTTTTGATTCCACACCAGAACAAAAATAAAACTGATCTTTTGAATTTTTTTCATGAAAAAATTCAGCATGCAACATCTACTCCAGAATAGCCATGTGATTAGGGAGCTGACCTCAAATGTGAAATACCTAGATTCAAGTCCCTGCTCTGAATCAGACAGAGCAATGTCTTGATCATACTTGTTCTATGTCTCAGGAGAGCATTCAGGATTATATGTTTCAGTTTTGACAGCTTGGGAATTTTTTGACATTTTGTTAAAAAATTCCCAGTCAACTCTAATCAGCAGCTAATATTTTAGGAAAGGTGTGACTGCACCACCTCAAGAATATCCTTTGCATAGACTAATGCAATCTTCATAGAGTGATAGGGCCTGAAACAGCACCAAAAGCACATGTACTGCACTATATGCATACGTCTACAGAGCTGCCTGTCCAAATTAGCCAAACAATTGTCAATGGAAGAGCTAAAAACATCGGGTGTTTACAGCATCGGGTGTTTGAATATTTGGAATCAGAGAGGTAGCCATGTTAGTCTGGAATAGCAGAGGTAACAAAGAGTCCTGTGGCACCTTAAAGACTAACTAAAGTATTGGAGCATAAGCTTTCGTGGGCTAATACCCCCGACGAAGTGGGTATTAGCCCATGAAAGCTTATGCTCCAATACTTTAGTTAGTCTTTAAGGTGCCACAGGACTCTTTGTTACCTCTGAATATTTGGAAAGTCACAATATTGTGTGAAGGGTTTTTTTGTATTTTTTTAAGCAGTGACTTGCATTATTTGAGAATAATGAGCATATCATCCACACCTATTATAGGCCAAATTCTGACCATCCCCCTAAACAGGTGGAATTTGGCTTTAGTGAGCTGGAGAGGAAGGGAGCATTTGTGGTGAGATGGGGCCATAGCTCCATCACCCGATGCATCAACAGGGCTGCACTGGGTGAATATTTGCTATATCTTTTTAAAGATGTATCAAAGAACACTTCCCCCCCCCCCACCCCCACCCACGCTACTCCTAGTGCCCAGGAGGCAATATGCCTCCAACAGGCACACTGCTGCATTGCACTACCCCTTAGGTGTTATCCTTTTCCCATCATGTGAGGCAACTAGAAACCTATATGTGAAGGATAAGAATCCTCAAATGCCTTGATGTACAGTACATATCCATTGTAATACACCACAGGAGTTCACCAATGTCACTCTAGGTTGGAGTTGTTATATGAACTGTGTTAGACAGCAAGACAGAATTGTTTTCAATGTAATCCTCAGGGAGTCCTTCAGGAAAGGGAAAACAATGATTCTGAAAGTTCATTTCAGTGGCAGCTACTAGGGATCTTAAAGGTTATTCTATTTTACCCATGCTGAATTTCACAGCTGATTTCAAAGCTAAAAATGTGCCCGTGAGTAAAGTATTGCAAAGTAATTTTTTTAGAAATGGTAAATAGACATTTTAAATATGTTTTGACAAATAGAATAATTAAAATTAGGTAGTACATACAATGAATAAGAAAACCTTAGCTATTAAAAACAAACGAATAAGTCTCAAATTAACTACTTCAGTAATCAGTAGCCATGCAAGTGCTATAATATAATCCTATTTAATAATCGGCTAGGGAAGTTTGTGTGAAGCCGTCATGCGCAGTAGAGACGGCCCTGACAAACGGCATGCTGGGGGTTATAGTTCGGAGGCACAAAATGGCTGCCGCATGTGCCCGCCTGAGCGATCCTCACTCTCACGGAGCTAGAGCACCAAGGAGCAGTTATACATATAAAGTTAGTTGGGCTGTCAGGCGCATGATGAGGAGTTGAGGGGGGAGGGAGCTGAGCGGGGGGGGGAGGGAGCTGAGCGAGGGGGGGATCGTTGCAGGGGGAGGGGGGGCTGGGTGAGGGGGGCGCCTTGGAAGGGAGAGGGCGAGGGGGGGTGTTGGGGGGTAAGGGAGCTGGGTGGGAGGGCCGTTGCAGGAGGAGGGAGTTGGGCGGCAGGGGGGGGCCGCGAGCCCTTATGGTGGCCCGTGTACACGGGCTTTTACACTAGTATAATATAAATTATGTCGGATAAACACTATATTGCTGTTTATTAAATAATGATGGCGCTATAAGGATTACACCCTTAATAAGAAGTTCTGAAGAATTTGAATAGGGATCAAACAAACAAGGTTGTATAGAAATTACTGTAAACACCTATAGAATTTTAATAGAGAATGATCTTTCTCTTCTATAAACCTTATATTTTTAAGCCAGGCTCTAAAATCCTATAAGAGGGATATAATTTTCAATTAAATTTCAAAAGATGGCCCAAAAACCTTTAGAAAGATTCTTACTTTCTATTGAAGTCTATAGGATTTTTCCAAATATACACTATCAAAAATTAGAGACATATCTCTTGGGCTCTTCACTATGGAATCTCTTCACAAGAATCCTTTCTTTGTCCAACTATGATGGAAGAAGGACAAGGGACCCTTAATTAGACTGCCACTTTATTTGTAAATGTCTGAGACTAACCAACAGATAAAGTTGTACAGTATATGTAATTCCATGTATGTAATTTATATATACCCAGGGAGTTAATCTCATTCACTATGGTGTCCTGCCAGGATTCTTTCTTTCACCTCGTCTAATCTAGAGATGCAGTCACACCAGAGGTTTAATGTTATGACAAATGGTATGTGGATGACACCCAGTTATACATCTCACTCATATCAAACTCAGAGGGTTGCATTCATTACCAAGAACCTTTGTGTCTATATGGCATCTGTGACCTGCAGATGTGTGCCATTTACAACCCCATTGGCTATGTCTCTGCCGCTTTGCTAATTTATCCTAAATCTCCCTTCTACAATCCCTCAGATGATGTCACTTGATCAGCTAAGATTTTCAGGATACAGTGGATTCTCTCATATGCACAGCCAACTAAGGCAGATCCATTATGTTCTGGCCCTTGTGCAGCCACAAAAGGACCTGGTGGGTTTCATACTTAGTGTCTAAGCCAGATCAAAAAATGGCAATGGATACTAATATACATGTAAAATGACATTTTTTTCTTGATGGGGAATTAGGGCACAAATCCAAATATTATTATCAGGAAGTGAGCTAGAAGTCATGCTCAGTGTTTAATGACAGTTTTGAATTACAGATGCATTTGTATGCTGAGTCCTGTATTTCACCTGCCAAATTTTAAGTTAAGTTTATTTCTAGGAAAGGAGTTGGTGGCTACATCACACAACAAAAGAGGATCTCCTACAAGGAAAGGATGCAAAAGTTTTGTTTGTGCTTTTTTTCTTTTTGACACACTAAATTACAATTTGCCTTATGCCAGTGGATAGTATCTTGGGACAAAATTTAGATAAGGAAGATTGTCTTAAGTGTGTCATCAGTCTCTGTGGCAATGGAATTATTATGCAGTGCTATCTGAAAGAATGTTATGGAGGAGGAGAGGAAGTCTTTACTGATAGTTAGTGTGAATCTCCCCCACTTCCTTTGCTCTGATAGCATCTTACCTGTTCTGATGAGCTGGATAAGCCTTGTGACTCCTATAAATAGATAGCTTGCCAAAAACACTCTGTTTCTATTATTAGCAATTAGATAGATGACAACTAATCAGCATTCACTTTTCTAATTGCACTGCATCTGGTTTCTTCTGAGTTCTCAGTAATTTTGTCTTTTAGGAAAGAAAAATGATAAAGGAAAACTCTGCCAGCCTTATTTGAACATTTTTGCCAAAATTATGATTTAATAGCAATAAAATTTTCAACAGCTAGGCAATTTTTCCCTGTTTTTATCTCAAAGTCATATCAAGTGAACCTAAATCAGTGATAAATGTCTACATTAAAACCATCACTGCTAATAGTATTCTATATCATTTGTCTTTTGTTCATTGTGACCAAATTACAATCACCACATGACTGTAGCTACTTGTGATTAATGATGGTTTTACTTAGTAACTGACAGTGAAGCTCCTGGGAGGAAAAGGATAATGTATTTCAAAATTTCAAGCCATGGGTTAATTTTTAAAAAAATAACAACTGCTATTTTCAGAGATAATATGCCAGCTATTTTCACCACTGTCAGAACTGGAGGTTTTATCGATACTCGGATTTTGAAGGGATTATTCCTGTCTTCATCAGGAGGAATTTTGGCTAACGTTTTGAAGTATTCCAGTAACCCCACAGCCAGGATTTAAAAGGGGAAGATAAATTACTCAGGGGAAAATGTTTGAATTCTTCTGGAAAAAATCAGACCTAGAACAGATTATTTCTAAGAGTTTGGTAAATTAATAAATTGTAAAGAAGGTTTCTGGATAAATCAGAGAGTACATTATGTGAGAAACTGGAGAAAGCTATGAAAGCTTTCACTTTGCAGATGCTAATCTTGATAAGGGTGTAGTGGCAGAAAGTAATTTTTACCAGCAGATGGTTGTACAACAGCTTTCAGCTAATAGATGGATGGTTCTTAATCCGTTTTGTATGGATCATGTGTCCACATCACAACTGGTATTCTCATTGGGTTTGAACAGCCAGGGACCTCACAACCCTCTCACCCACTACAAGTCAGTCCCTCCAGTTAAGATGCACAAAGGTTGGGTAGTACATGAAAAAAATTGTTGCTGTTGCCTGTGCTAATCTGTGAATAAGTGATGTCAGTTTCCTGAACTATGCAGTGTTGTTGCAGCCCTGTTGGTCCCAGGATATAAGAGACACAAGGTGGCTGAGGTACTCTCTCTTATTGGACCAACGTCTGTTGATGTGAGAGACAAGCTTCCAAGCTTATTCAGAGCTCTTATTCATCTCTGTATAAGCTTGAAAGCTTGTCTCTCTCATCAGACAGACGTTGGTCCAATAAGAGAGAGTACCTCAGCCACCTTGTCTCTCTTTGTTTCCTGAACATTTAATTCTGTGCATTTCACCAGCACTAAAGGTCACTTAAAATTTAGAAAGGAGAAAACAAAAACAAAAACAGAATTTCCCTGGAACCTAACCCCCTTATTTACATTAATTCTTATGGGGAAATTGGATTTGCTTAACATCGTTTCACTTAAAGTCACATTTTTCAGGAACATGACTACAACGTTAAGTGAGGAATTACTGTACTGAACTCCATGATACCATTTTCATTTTCAGATCAGAACTAAAATTTAAGTCCTTCTTCCTGAAGATATTTATAAGTGGTTGGCATATAACTGCTCATATGAACCTCATGTTCCTTTTCAGTCACACTGAATGTGTCAAGAAGTGGCACCCACCAACATGAAAACAGACATATTTAATCACACAGATTAATATAGAAGTGGAGTTATTTATCTAAGTAACATGAGAGTAAGTTATATTTTAGAAATTAATTATTTAACTGTAATTTTACCAGAATTAGTAATTCTAGTCAATGTATATAATGTATGTTTGCTTCTTCATTATTGGTTTGGAGACCATTCATCCTTTGTGACATTCATACCTTACTGCAAATTTAGGGAAAGTGACCTTTCCAGCAATTTAGAGCACAATTTAAAAATCCTAATGGGGCAAGTTAACTATAATTCATTATCCCCCATAATTAAAGCTACTACTTAGGATAAAAGTATTATAGTCACAACCAAAAAAATACATACTCTCCATAAGACACAGCTATCCGGAATTTGCATTCTATGTTTCACCATCTTTCCATGGTGGTGGGTCTTATCTAGGAGAAAACAATCTTTTTGTTGAGTTTAGTTCAGGATCACAGGCGATAAATGTCTAATCAGCGTTGGCACTTTTGGAAATCTGACTAGATGCCTATCTGCATCTTTAGGTGCCTGCACATCTCTGAAAATCTAGCCCCCATGAATTCAGTCCTGCTCCCACTAAACCCAATGAAAGTATGGCCATGCAGTTCAATGAGAAAAAGATGGCACTGTCTTTAAGCTTACTGGTAAATTAATTAATTAAACTTGAAAAACTATTGACTATAATAAAGTGTAAAGTGGTGCCACCTATATACGGAGTGTTACAAAAAAGAAAATCTTATTTTACTGTCAATCACCTAGGGAAAAATGATGCCCAAAATAAGTATCACTTAGGCACCAATCCAACAAAACACTTAAACACTGGCTTAACTTTAAGCATGTGTTTTCAATTGGAGTACTTGCGTGCTTAAATGGTTTGCTAGACTGGAGACATAGTTTTGTAACTGAGGAGATAGGACAGGTGTATATTTAGCCACTATGTCTCTTAGGTTTGCGTACGAGGGGTGATTCATAGAACAATACATCTCACTCTTGTGTATTGAGATAGCGGAACTAAGAAGGTGACAAAGGAATGTGGGAATATTTTTGTTTTAAATCTGGTATTTCAGTAGTAGCAAAATGTAATATCTTTAGTCCTCTATATAATAATAAATAATAATAAAAGAATAAATAGGTGTCAAAACCAAGTGCTTTTAAACCCTATGTGTATATCTAATATTGCCATTACTATCTGCAACTAATTTGTTTTTTTATCTTTATAATTCACTATCTTTTTGTTCCCAATTTTGCCCTTTAAAACAATATGTTTTTAATAACTCATCAGAATGTTTTTTCAGTAGGATAATAGTCTTAATCCAAAATATAAATCTTGGCCTTGGGCTTCTCAGTTATCTAATGTTTATTTCCCATTTACTTCATTAGGCTCTTTTTTTCAATTCAAACTTCCTGTATTCATAGAAAGCTGCCCATGGCACTGAAAGTTTATAGTTTTTGTTTTGTAAAGATTTGAACTCATTTAATATTTCATCAGTTGCTTTTCATAGTCATTAGCAAAGACAATCTTACCAATTCACTCTCCCGAGTGCCCTGGTGTGGAGACCAGTACTCACAGCACACTGGCTAGGGACCAAATTATACACTCTTGTGGAGATCAGAGGGGAATAGAGGTCCAGAAATTCTATGGGCCTGATTCTCCATTGCTGTGCATCTTGGGTCATTATATGCACCATTATAGAGTTACATTTAAATGGTAGTATTTTACACCCACTCTGTATAGGTGTAAGTGACTGCCCAAGGTGCAAGAGAACGAAGAATTAGGTTAAAATCTGATAAAGAATCTAAGAATCTGGTAAAAGAAACTTGCAATCCTACAAAGACAAAGGATGCAACTTCCCAGTTGTGCATCCACAAGCAAGTAACCCTCCACTTCCTTTGATCCAGCATTCCCCCCATTTGTCCATGACAATACTGCTCTTAAAAGAACTGAATTTAAATGTAGCTTAATCCCACCGGTGTTGAGAATATAGGAGACCTCATAAAGTGATGAGGAAATTGACAATTTGTGAAAATGTAACAATATTTACTTAGGAAAAAGTGCCTACATTCTGTAATGTTTGCTATATATACAAACAACTTAGCGAAACAGCTAAAAAAAAGTGAAAGGTAGCAGGGGAACAAGAATAATAGGAGGCAACCAGACTCAGACTAGGGTCACATTCTCACTAAGACATTATTTTTATTTACACCATGCCTTTATACAGAAGTACTAATATTTATAACAGCTAAACATGCTTCTGCACATGCAATTAAAGTTCTAAATAAAATATGAACTCAAACTTCAATGGGAATTGCACCCAAGGGAACTGAAGGCAGAGTTTTGCCTTAATGATTCATTAAAAATAAGGCAGCTCACCAAACCAAACCAAATGAACAACATCAACAGCCCAATTAAAATTATTACCTGCACATGCACCTTCAGGTCAATGTACAGTATGCCCGTGTGTATATTTAACATCTAAGAAATTAGAGTGCATCAAAGAAGAAGAAATTACTATAATACGTTGGAGGGTTTCATACTTCTAATTTAATCTCTTTCACTTGCTTCTCCTGTATCTTTTTGTTCTTTGGCCTCATCGGACCTCTCTAGTTAAGCATACTTAGTCCTGGTCAGTTTTTGGATGGGTGCTCAAGTACAGTGTGTTGCCAATGCAACAAATGGCACTCTTTCCTCTCAGTCAAAACCAGTCCGTTAACATGGTGTTAGGAGCTGTACTGCTAAAAGTGAGATCTTTCAGATGAGACAAAACTAAGGTCCTAACAGGTCAAATGCTGCAAAAATAACTTCAAACTGTCATTCAGTTAAAAGCTGTTACTTCACTTTGGTAGTATTTGTGGGCCTATTTAGTTGGTTTTTATGACGATTCATGCCACTGACATTTTATTAACAAGAATCTTCACAAAAAGATAATATTACAAAGACTTGTGCAAATAGATATTTTTTTATACTTAGAGTGTTTGCTCAGCAGTGTTGAGAGGTCTGAGTACATTTGGGAGACATCCAATTAAGGAAAGAGCAGGTTATCAACTACACAGTACAAACAGTGAATATTCAAAGCAGTAATTGTTGCAAATAGCTCACGGTCATCCATATGTTGAAATATGTTTGCAGAAAGCATTTGTCAGGGGGGAAAAATTGAAAGAAGAAATTTGTGAAAAATCTAAGTCTGTTCACAGATGATTCAGAAACAGAAGATGGGAGTAAACTGGGTCAAACTCTGTGCTGTAAATAGCAAAGTTCTATCCTTGAGCATATGAAAACATTGCTATTTAAGCCATGCTGGAAATAGGTGAGTAAGAAGGGAGCAATCTGACCCAGCTACATCAGCACAGATCACAGCTCTCTTCCTACTCCCGTAGAAATTAACGTAGTCCCAGGAGGTAAATATGGCAAACAGTTTCTGCAAAGCCTTAAATTTTCATTCTTATGCAGAGTCCCTGACGTCCCACTATCAATCTCTTAAGGCTGCCATACTGCCTACTTTACAAGCTATGTTGGGGAACCCTCTTCAAAGCCTTGCCCCACCACTTCTTTCTTTTTTGTTATATTTTTAGCTTAGAACTAGCCATTTTCCCTCTTTGAAGGAATTTGCAAGCAGACACGGTATTCCAATGCCCACCATCCCTGGCCTGGGTTGCTGGTAGGGCCTTACAGACAGTATCTTCATATTAGCATCTCTTCCAGAACTTGGTATTTACCTTTTCTTTGTACTGTAGGTCTCTATGTCTATTCAAGTTCTCTCCAAATCTAAAAAGAACATTCCATTCCTCCCATACCTACCAAACAGATAAATCAAGTACCTACTTCCTTTATCTTGATTTTAGTTACTTTTCCTTTGTAGGGAGCATTTACCATTGACCAAAATTCTGGAAAACCAATAAAGTCTCATGGGTTTTTTTGTTCAGATATCTATATAAAAACCATGAGACTTCACTGATTTTTCAGAACTTTGGTCTATGGTAAATACATACATATACACAGGCACACACAGCATTACCATCCTAACCTATCCAACCAGACACCACAAGGGTAACAAGGAAGATAATAATGGCAGATGATTTGTGGAGCAGATTTAACCACTGAATCCTCCAACATGGAAGTTCCTTCTAAAATATTTGGCTGACCTTGTCTGTTACAAACACTAAGGAAAGTCTGAAATGCCACTGCCTGACAGTACTCATTTTATGCATGTTAATTCCTGATCAATGACAGACAGATAATGAAGAGATAATAAAATAACCCTGGCAGGGGAATAGGACTAGATTTGTCAACTCCACCCAACATTTCTTGTATTTTTCTCCTCCAGTTCCAAAACTACCAATGCCCATTTTGCATCATCAGTTTCTGAATGGGTATCTAGAGTGACAAATATGAAAGTGGTGTTTATCATGAACATTCATCAGGAAAGTCCCCCAAATTTTTATTGTGCAATCTTTACAGCATCTGTTCTTTTAGAAATCTACTTAAGTGACATGAAACACACACTGTCAGCATGAAAAGGTTCATTTTGCTAGGAGTATTAAAAAGTTCTAATGTGCTTTGCTCTTATATGTACTTGAAGTGATATAATGCATCTTCTTTGTTTTGTTAGAATAAAATCTGCAGTGGACCTCATCTCAATAATGGGACCCAGATCTGAACATTCACAAACTTTGGTTCTATGTCTTTAGATCTGAACTTTGTGGATCGGGGCCCCCTTTCAGTCAGGGTGTATCTGGAAATTGTTTGTGTGAAACACAAAGTTTAAGATTACAGAATGATTTGCATATTGAAAGATGAACCTGGAAATATCTCACCCGTACTGCATTGTAGTCACTACCTCTGCCACTTTGGTTGCAGATTTTAATATCTGTTCTGACAGCCATAGTGAAAAATTGGGTGTGGTCTAACAGCTGTGGATAAGAAATTAAAGCAGATGAGAAATATAGATTTATGTTCCAATTGACTCAACTGCCTAGGACATGGAAATGAATACATAACACCACTAAATACTAGGGTTGGTCAAAAAAGTTCAAACAAAACATGTTCCTATTGGTAAAAAGAGGTTTCATAGATATTAAACTTTTCTGCTAGAAAAGACCAATTTTGGTGGACCATAAAGAAAAGAGATATATAAATGACCAGAGTTATCAAGTTCTAAATATTTTCTTGTGCAGTATGACATTACTTGGAAAAAGCTATTTTGAAAAGTACAGAATGTGAGTTTTCTTCTTTCAGTGATTCAACATCAAGGTGGTCCTTGGAGGAAAGTGGGTATGGATTAAATTGTTCTCACTGACTATAAAGTATTCCTATCTCAAATCGTATATATCCTGAAAAAAGTTCTTAACTTTTAAGAAGCAACTTTAACCTCAAAATACCTGGACCTAATCTGATCTTCCTTACATTGCCTTTATTTTTATAAAACCTGACTAACATCAATGGAGGGTCTCCTTATTTTCACCAATGAATATGATTCAGGATCTTCAGTTCCTGTGAAACTTACATATTACTTAGAATCATAGAATCATAGAATATCAGGGTTGGAAGGGACCTCTGGAGATCATCTAGTACAACCCCCTGCTTAATGCAGGACCAATCTCCAACTAAATCATCCCATCCAGGGCTTTCTCAAGCCCTGATACATAGATACATAGAATTGATACTTGATACATAGAATTGCATCTTATGCAGAGCAAGGGAAGAGCTATGGATCCTCCAATATGCTTCTGTGCCAACAAGCTCACCCCATGCATGCATACATCTCTGGCTCTGAGCTAGTACATATAACAGAGGACATCGCAATTCTCAAGCATCAATTCAAATTACAGTATTTTACTAACTATATCAACTGAACAGCACAACACACCACCCCTCTACCCCCCAAAAAAGTAATCTCGCTTAACACTTCACATATGCACTATGTATCAAAATAGCCTTGGGGTATATAATAAAATACTGACCAAAGTAGATAAGAAAAACTAATTGTTCAAGATTCATACCATAGCTGGTGAGAGCTGAAAGCAAATTCTTCTTTCTATTTTAAATTTCAAAGAATCTGCAGCTTGTGTTGCAGTAAGTAGTAACTACATAGTACAGGCTCCAAAGACACACAGAATCTGGTTAGGTAAAGCAATACCACATTTTTAAACACTTATATATTCTAAGCCACCTAAAAAGGCAAGTCTGTCTTCAGTGCTGCTGCATAGCAAAGATAAAATGTGGGTGTCCTCAACCAGCTACTCTAGTAGTCTTTTCAGAAACAGTTTCAACTCTTACCGCCTCCCAAGGTCCTCTGCTGATCCTGATTTCAGTGGGAATAATCCAGGTGGCCCATACGTGAAACTGGGGAAAATCAGGTTCCATGGCTAGACTCCATCTCCCACAATGCACCTCATGTCATATGACTCCCTTGATGGCTCACTTAGCTTGACCCTCATTGTATTGGGGGAGATGTACTCTTCTAGGGAGCCCAGCCTGTGGAAAACAATGGGCTACAACTCCCATAAGGTAATGCGCTAAAAAGAAAATGCAGTTAAATATTTTTTTCACTGATCCAAAAATAAATATTTAAAGTTCAATAAAATGAAATATTCTGATTTGGGTCAAACCAATCCAAAACTATTTTTCCATTTTGGTTTTCTCAATGGAGAGTCAAAGTTTCATCAATATAGAAATTTTCCTTGGGAAAATTTTGATTTTGCAGAAGCTGCACTTTCCATCCAGGGGAAAATTCCAACAGCTTTAGTCTCGGCCTTTCAAACTAATTGCCATGGGTGGCATTTCTCAGTTTTCCTCCTTTTTTATGCCTTTTTAGCTTTCTGCTTCCACTTAGCAGAGTTTTCAGCAGAGAGCATTCCATCTTCTATTCAGTTATTATCCCCTTTTTACCTTGCTGCACTTTTCTTCTGCCTATTACAAATACCCTCATGACAAAGAGCCTCCTACCTGAGTTCTAGCCTTTTCTATTTGCTGTCCATGAGGAAGAATTAAAGGAGAGACAGAGAAAAAAATATTCCATTTTAAAGTGTTTCTCTTTTAATCCCTGTAGAAAATACCTACATCATCTTTTTTATAATAGGTGTTTAGAAATGCACATTATCTGAGCTAAAAACAATGCAGTATTCTTGATATTTAACTGTAAGTATTTTGCATTTATTTTTGCTTCTACATGAAAATACATTTTTACTTTCCTATACACCTCCTATCATATTGAGTTGAAATGGACTTACTATGAAAACAGCCAGCTTCGGAGAGGTGCTGAAGAGTCATAGACTATTGTTTTGTATAAATTTTATATTTTTGTATAAGATAATTATTTGTTGTACTTTCATGTTTGTAGGACAGTGATTCTACATCCAGGATCTTCTTTGTTATGTTTGTCCCATGCTCCTGTCGAGTAGTAGGAACCTATTGACATGCAAGTTGTCCATGTTGACACAGATACTTTCCAGACAAGAGATCCAGAATTAGGAATTTCTGTATTATCAAAGGTCATGTAAGGGTGGGACGGGGGCTTGTATAATTCAGAACTTTTCACAGATACATTTACCATCTGATCCCTCCTAGCTTCCTCTCTCCGTGCCTTCCCAACCTTGTTTCACCTGCAGCCTTGGGTGATCTCTCCTGCTCACTCTCCATTGCTGAATTACCCAGCTGACCACCGCTTCATCCCCTTCAGCACTGCACACATGACTCCTTTTCCCCCTCTCCAACCCAATCCTTCCATAATTTTCATCATTACCCATGTCTTCTTCTTTGCTTTATAGTCCTCTCCTCTGTATCCTAACTTCCCACTCTTTCATTGACTCAGATTCTGTGCTCTCCTTTCTGCATTTTTCACCTTCCTGGACTTCTTCAGCTCTTTCTCTCACCAGAAGGTCTGCCAAGCCAAAACTCAGCCTTGGTGCACCCTCTTCATCTGTTGATTATTTTACTAAACATTTCATTTCATATGTACCTTGTTCTCTTCCCTGCCCTGATTAACTGTATTCACTTGTCTTCTCATCACACACTAAAAAGTAAGCTCCTTGGGTCAGGACTGTCTGTTTTTTTAATTAGATGCATGTTTAGTACCTAGCACAATAGGGATCTGATTGGGGCCTCAAGGCACTACTGTAATATAAATATTTTTTCTTGTATGGCAACTTTTGAGAAAAGTCACAGGATGGTGAAAGGCCAAATGTCATGAGAATACAGCAATCTTTTCTGAAAAAGCAAATGTTGGCCATGGTGTCTTGTCCATCTGAATCAGAATTCTTCCTGTATCACATCACTCATGTCACAAACAAGACTGTCATCCCTCTTTATCCTAGACCTCTCTTTCACTGTCCTCTGTGTTGTTTCAGCCCATACATTTTTTCCTTTCAAAGTATTGTTTTACAGAGGGATAATTTTAGTTGGCCCATTTTCAGTGTTCTTCCAACTAACTGTCCAATGGTACACCTGCCATAGCATAATAGAAATGGAGGGCCTAAATCAGTCACCTAGTCCAGTCCTCTGCACTGAGGCAAGACTTAGTATTTTCTAGAACAGTGATTTTTAACCTTTTTTTTCATTTGCACACCTAAAAAAATTCAAATGGAGGTGCAGATACTTTTGGAAATCATAGATATAGTCTGCAGGCTCCCAGACATCTCTGGACCAGAAGCTGAAAACCACTCATCTAGATCATCTCAAACATGTGTTCATCTAACCTGTTCTTAGAAACTTCCACTGATGGAGATTCCACAACCTCACTAGGTAATTTGTTCCAGTGTTTAACTACCCTTACAGTTAGGAAGTTTTTCCTAACGTCTAACCTAAATCTCCCTTGCTGCAATTTAAGCCTATTACTTCTTGTCCTGTGTGCTGTGGATAAAGTGAACAATTTATTACTCTCTTCTTTATAACAACCTTTTATGTACTTTTATGCCATTCCCCATTTTGTTATTGTGCATTTGATTACTTCTTCCCAAATTAAATTCTTTGCACATATCTTTATTGAATTACATCTTGTTGATTTCAGACCAATTCTCCAATCTGTCACAGTCATTTTGAATTCTAATCCACTCCTCCAAAGTGCTTGCAACCCTTCCCAGCTTGGTGTTATCTGAAAATTTTAGAAACATTCTCCACTCCCTTGTCAGACTCATTAATGAAAAAATTAAATTGTATCAAACCCAGGACTGACACTTGTAGAACCCCACTAAATCCATCTACCTTGTTTGACAGTGCACCTTTGACAACTTCTCCATAAGAAGTCTTTCAAACAGTTGTGCACCCACCTTATATTAGTTTCATCTAGACCACATTTCCCTAGTTTATGTATGAAACTAGTGCATAAACCAGGGAAATGTACATAAACTTGTACATTATGTACATAAACTAGTTCCCTAAATGTACATAAACTAGTTCCCTAGTATATGTATGAAAAGATTCCACACATCTACCACTTCCCCTGATCCACAAGGCTAGTAACCTTGACAAAGAAGAAAATTAGGTTGGTTTGGCATTCTTTGTTTTTGACAAGTCCATGTAAGCTATTCCTTATGCCCTATTATCCCCTAGGTGCTTACAAATCGATTTTTTTAAAAAATTGTTCCTTTATCTTTCCAGGTATTGAACTTAGTGAAGACTGAATCAAAATAGGCATTATATACTTCAATGATCTTGATGTCATCAATTATTAGCTCTTCTTCCCTTACTAAATAGAGAACCTACACTTTTCTTCATCTTCCTCTTGCTCCTAATGTGTTCATAGAACCAGTTCTTATTGCCTTTTGAGCTAGATGTAACTCATTTTGCCTTAGCCTTTCTGATTTTTGTCCCTAAATGCTTGTGCTATTGGCTTGTACTCCTCCTTAGCAATTCATCCAATTTTCCACTTTTTGTAAGATTCCTGTTAATTTTTCAGGTCATTAAAAAGCTCCTGCTGCAGCAATATTGACCTCTTATTCTTCCTAGCTTTCATTCACAGTGGGATAGCTTGCAGTTGTGCCTTTAATATTGTCTCCTTAAGAAACTGCTTTCCTTGACTCCTTTATCCCTTAGATTTTATTTTCATTGGACCTTACCTACCCATTCTCCAAGTCTGTTAAAGTCTGCCTTTTCAAAGTTCATTGTTCTTATTCCTCTGTTCTCAATTGTCCCTTTTCTTAGAATCATGAAATCTATCACTTCATGGTCACTTTCATCCAAATTGCCTTCCTTCAGATTCACTACCAATTTCTCCCTGTTAGTCAACATACAAAATACTATATCCTACAATAATTCAAAGTCTCCCTTTGTGTGGTTTAATCAGAGGCGCTGCTGCTCCTCTTTCAGACCCATACTCAAACATCCCAAAAATTAAACTAAAACTAATGCCAGAAATCAGGGCCTTCAGCAGAGCCAATCTGGAAGTATGGCCTACACTGGAGCCAGTCTCCAGGGAACTGAATAGGCAGCTGGCCTGAAGTAGGCTGCTTGATTGGCTACACCACCTGATTGGTCAGAAGAGTCAGCAGACTGTAGGGTGACCAGATGCACCAATTTTATAGGGACAGTACCAATATTCAGGACTTTTTCTTATATAGGTGCCTATAATCTGCACATTCTGCCTCAACTGTTCACACTTGCTATTTGGCCATCCTAGCGGACCACCTCTTTTTAACTCAGCAGTGGATAGTCAGTGACAGTTTAAAAGTTTTGCCCCATGGCTGCTATACCTCCTCTGCATGCTTGGTCCTAACCTTGGTCCCATCCCTGCTCCTGCCTTATGTCACATCAGGTAACCTGGTTCTGACCCTTGGCTCTGTTTCTTGACCTTTGGCTTTGGCTCTCGCATCTGGACTCTGTCTCTTATTCTGACCATAGACTCTGGCTCCTGACTCCTGTTTTAACCACTAGACCTGACTCCTGCTCTGACCATTAGGCACAACTGCTCACATCCCAGTAACATGACTAGCCCTTTTGCCTCTAAGTCATGCTCACACAGAGAGATTGAACACTCATTGTCCCAGCAATCTGTCTATTTAAGTTACTCCATTTGAAGCTCCCCATTTGCTTTTGTGAGCATTTCCCAGGCTATTCTGTCCCTGCCCCAGACTCTAAGCATTCTGGGAAATGGTGTCCAGAGGCTCTGGAGTGGGTGTTGCTGTAGTCCAGAGGGTAATACCACTAGAGTCTCTGTTTAGTGTTCCAGGAGCTTTCAAACCCCAAAGGCTTGGAGGTGGTGGGGGAAAGAGTTACATGATATAAATACATTCCATTTAATACCTGTTTTCCTGAGGGATTTGCTTTTGAAGGCATTTAGAAAACCATTCGTGGGTCACCAGCTTTCATATCTATATGTTAAGGTGGAAAGAACACCTGAGTTGAAGATACAGATATAAATAACATTTGTCATCATGTCATCATGTCCATGTTTAATGGAAACAACAAGGCCACTTTAGATGTTATGAGAATGGTAAAGAGTTTTGAACACAGAAGTCTGAAACCCAAAAATGCCTTACAGTCAGAGAGCTAAACAAAATCTATTTAGCTAATCAAAAGAAGAATAAAAGGTGATTGGATGACAGTGCAGAAGTACTTTCAAGAGGAAAAAATGCTGGGTACTGAATTTAGCAGAGAAAGGCATAACAACAGCCCATGGCAGGAAGAAAAAACAGACAAGTTTAAATCCTATAAAAGGCTAAGGAAGTTTGTCCAAAGCCATCATGCGCAGTAGAGACGGCCTGGACGAACGGCATGCTGGGAGGTGTAGTTTGGCAGCACAACATGGCCGCCGCGCGTGTGCCGCTGTGAGGGAAGCAGGGGGCTCAGGGAGCACAAGCAGGAGGGTGTCTGGGCACAGGAGGCGCAGGCAGGGGGCTCTGGCCAGGCGGGGTGTGGGAAAGGGGGCACTGGGCTGGCGGGGCGGAGGCGCCCGGGCACGGCCTGGCCAGCTGCGCCCAGCCTAGCTGGAGCGGGCCGCCTTCCCCATGCTGCTGGGGGGATGGGAGGGAGCGGGCTGGGGTGTCGGGTGCATGATGAGGGGTTGAGGGACCGTTGGAGTGGGGGAGGGGGAGAGAGCTGAGCGAGTGGGGGGCCATTGGAGGGGGGGAGGGGGGAGAGAGCTGAGTGAGTGGGGGGGCATTGGATGGGGGAGGGGGGAGAGAGCTGAGCGAGTGGGGGGGCCGTTGGAGGGGAGAGGGAGGGAGTGATCTGAGCAAGTGGGGGGGGGCCGTTGGAGGGGGGGAGAGAGCTGAGTGAGTGGGGGATCACGAGCCATTACCATTGACCCGTGTACATGGGCTTTTACACTAGTAAGAAATAAGGCACATTTAAAAAATCATTGGCTATTGACGATTGAAATGTGATGGATTCTCCATTTCTTGCTGTCTTCTATTTATTTAGTTGGGGATTGGTCCCGCTTTATGCAGGGGGTTGGACTAGATGACCTCCTGAGGTCCCTTCCAACCCTGATATTCTATGATTCTAAGACTGGGTGCCTCTCTGGAAGATATGTTTTAATCTAACACAAGTTATTGGACTCAACATAGGAATAACATAGTGAAATTCTATGGCCTGTGCTGTACAGATGGTCAGTCTAAATGACATAAAGGTCCCTTCTGGTCTTAAAATCTATTAATTTGAAAGATCTGTTAAACAAAGGGCTCCTAGATACTTATGTAAAGCATATTTTCATACGAATACTCAAAATAGTCTCAAAGAAAACTGTAGAGAGAGTATTTGAATGTGGTGTCAACAGTCAAGATGCAATTACAGGCATCTTGGCCTTGATATTATTGCTGTTGGTTTGAAAATGTCCTTTACTGAAACTGCTTTTGTTTCTTTTGACAGTCTGAGATGACCAGCTGTGACCATAAAGATTTTTATTTAGTTGGTTTTTTTAAAACATGGGCTCCTATCTCTAATTGAATCATATACCAGTGACTAAGGAAGGAAAGACACAATGAATAGACCTTCTATTCAATATGCCTGTCCCCTGAATACCCACATCTTCTTTTCATTACCCAGTTTCAAGTTATTATCTGTCTTATCTCCATTTTGTTGTTTCTTAAAATAATAGAAATATATAACACAAAACAGAACAGCATGAACACTTACTAAAGTATAAAAAAAGGGAAATAAAAACAAAGGACAAGATCACCAGAGAGGTGATCAAAAGGGAACTAATAAGAAGAAGTCTTTGAATGCCATACTTTTACCTTAAAATAGTTACCGGTATTCTGCTTCGCAAAGACATTTTACAGCATTAAGAAATCATGCACAAGATGCCCGACCCCCCCAAAATACATCAATATGCTTAGTGTTTCTTGAACTGCTGGAAAATATCAAAGTATTTCAACATTTAAAACTAGAGAGAAAATCTTTCCAAATAAAATGAAAGAACTATGGTCTAACACTTTTATAACACAAGATATTTTAGCAACCACTAAACTAGTGGCCTAAAGCATGTATTCTGTATCATTCTGACCCAGGAATGTTTGTTTTACAAATCATTTCAGATTATTGAATCACATAACCAAAAGAAGTATAGCTACTGTAGGTCAGATTTCCCCCAAAAATTCTGTAAACTGATCTGCAAATTGAAGTCAAATTATATTTGCATATGCAAACAGCCTAGGAAATGTTTATTCAGTTTTCACATGCAAACACTGACTTGAGTGTGCAAAGATTTCAAAGGGGTAAAGCCCCTTTGAAAAAGGGATCCTAATATATTATTTTAATAGTTCCAATAAATTATGTACCGTACTTCATTATTTAGAAACAGTGAAACTCTGGCTCCACTAAGCCAATGACAAATCTCCCAGTGGGGCCATAATGTCAGTCTTTATTCATCAGAATTAATAATACCACAATTATCTCCATATTTTAGGGAACTTCACATATCTTAAGTGTGAGTTTAAATTTGTTCCTCTAATATTCTTACACTTTAAAATGAAATGTAGATAGATAGATAGATAGATAGATAGATAGATAGATAGATAGATAGATGGATGTTCATAGTGTTTTAATTATTGACGATACTCCTTTTCTGTAATTATGACTACATTCTTCTGTCCAAGAAAAGAACATAAAATGCTTTGTTGAGGGAGAAAAGAGAGAGATGAAAAGCAACTATAGCTACATTTCAGCTCCCATTATACTGTGTCATCCTTTCTATTTTGTTTTGTGTTTGAATGTGCAACTTTTGCTTAGTTTAATACAGATACACTTTTGTCTTCCTATGAATTCTAGGCACATTTAGTTAATATGGTCATAGGCGACCATTCTTGAAACTGCAAGAGGAACAATGCACAGTGTATCCACTCCCTCCCTCCTCCCCTCAAGTCATTCCAAAATGCCTCAAAAATGCTGTGTTTGCTGTGTTTCTTTTTCTACCAGGAGCAAGTAGCATCAGAAACCTTGTGAAAATGCCAGTTCTAATGAAATTTTCAGACTAGTTTTACAGACTTGAGTGGTTTGGATAGTTCAGATGTGCATCGGAATTTTGGGGTATTTATAATTTTTATATTGAGTTATATTTTCAGTGTTTGACATTCAGTTGCTCAATTACAAACACTTTGGGTGCTCTTTTTTTTGTAACTGAAGTGTTACAGTGACCCTACCCAATAGCACCAATGATTCCCATTGTCAAAGGGGTCTTTCTCGCAAAGAAAATTAGTTTCAGGCCTGTTGTAATCTGATATTTTGCCTTCATTTGGTCAAATATCAGCAGTTCTGAATTCTATTAAGAGAATTTAGTTCTTTCATTTGAAGTAACAGGAAATTTCCAGATCTCAGCTGCTCCACCAAAATAATCTCAAAGAATTGTCATGTTTTACCTTCCTTGGGGACTAAATAATGAAATTAAATTAATTGATAACACAGGTTTAGGGATAAAATGGCTTGTTTACGATTTTTAATGCTGTTTCCCTTGATAAAAAGAGTTTTAAAACTGGCCCTAGGATTGGGGAGCTATCATTGGCTCTCCTATGCCTTAGTTCAGCTGCTACTAGTGGAAGCTGGGTACAGCTGAGGAGATGCCCTGGAAAGGGCAAGTGGGAATGGGACTGGTGAATCAGCTGCTAGGTGGATCCTGTCACCCACCCCTACTAATGCAATCACACAGAGTGTTGAGCTAAAGAGTGAGGCATATTTACATAATGTGAGGTACACGGGTATTATGAAAGCAGACAGGCTTTAAAAAAGTGGGTATTTTCTGGGACCTATAATTCCATTGAAGTAATCAACACCTCTGTCTCATTATCTGTTTTATTTAAACTTTATAAGAAGTATTCTGATTCTCATGAATGATTGGAGACCAAAGCAGGTAAAGCATGAGCAGCCACATTACAATCTTCCCTGCAGCCTCTCTTCCCCTCCTGCTGCCATGAATGTATTTCAGTCCTGAACTGGAGGGATCACCTCTGTGAGCCCAACAATAGGTCAGTCTCCGTGGCTATCTAGTCCTTGGCTTCTCTGTTTAGATGGCCAACAAGGATACTGCAATTTTGGTGGTCATATTTGTAATGAGGTCATGTGTTTAGTGGCAACTGGATGAAACCAGAAACTTTTCCTAATGGCCTCTGTGAAGCCATCTGATAGTAATAACTTTCATTCACTTCAGACCAGGGTTAGATTCAAACCAACAACCTAATAGTGAATTTTAAAAATCCATTTAATAGTCAGATGTCTAGTTTAACCTAAGCAACTTCCTTAAATAAACCAATATCTCATTTACTGAGTTTTAATAAATAATAGGTATAAATGGTTACTATAAATAATAACACTGATTATCTTGTGTAATCAAACCCTTCACCTGCTGTGAGAAGCACCATATTTATGCAGATCAGCTGTAGGTCTTTCATCCATGAAATTATAGAATGTATAAATTGATGGGCCATGATATATTTAGTGTACTGAAATTGTTTATTTATATATATTTAAAAAACTTACCAATAGGCTACTTCAGAAATTCACTGTAGGGCATTTAGAAATGAATATTTTATATGCCATTTTAAAAGATTATGAGCATTTCTTTGAACAGTAAAATTAATGGCTGATTAGCTGTTTAAAGTAATCCTGCATAGATTCAGGATAATAGCAAATAAACTAATTACTGTATTGTGTTTTAATTAGGAATAAAATGATCCAACTATCTGGTGCTGCAGTTTTCTAAAAATTATATTAGAAAAAATGAAAAAAACAAAATAAATTAAAGTGATTCTACTTGTTCACGGAACGATTGTAACAGAAAAGCAGACAGGCAGTAAGATCTATATACTTGCTGCGAACTTCTAACCTGTAGAAATTCCTTAAGATCATTTGATCTATTTTGTTGTGAGACACGTGGGGGGATCTTTGCCCACTCCTGTAAGTAGACTCTAATGACAACTTAGGGGTTAATTTTACCTGCCCACTTTAATATGTCACCAGGCTCTACCACTTCTATTCAAAAACAGCCATTTTTGTAATTTAGGGAACAATCCTGTCCTGGCAGTAGGAGAGACTTGAGGATCTAATAAAAGAATCTAAAACCTGCAAAACTCCCCATGACTTCAAGGTAAAACTGGTTTCTACTAATTTTCGTGGACTGTGGGGTGGAAGAGAGAGCAATTTCATAACTTTTAATAAGCATTATCATCAGTTTATAAACTATCTCAGATTAATGTTATTAATAACTATGGTAAATCTTGGAGAGATTCATTTAAAGTACTTCTCAAGGACACAGGTTTTTTTACCTGGTTCTATGATTACACATATGGCCAAACCACCCTGAACATGCCCGATCCCATCTGATCTCAGAAGCTAAGCAGGGTCAGGCCTGGCTAGTACTTGGATGGGAGACCTCCCAGGAATACCAGGTGCTGTAGGCTTAACATGGGTGTGGGGCTAGCAACTCCACCCCGTAGGGAACCAAATTGCTACTAAAATGCCAACAACAGAGATGGAGTGCTCTGTGGTTAGTGGCCCATACCCCAACTGGGGGGGTGAAGGGCAGAGAGAGAGAGATGATTATACAATTTACCTGCAGCTTGTAGATAGTGCCTGAAGCAATGGAGAGCTCAAGATTCAAAGCTAGTGTTCTATCTTCATTAATTATCGCAAACCTAAAAATAGAGGTTCACCTAAAGCAAAGGTTATCTGAAATTTAACCAAACTATTTGAAACTTCTGAGTCTGCAAAACTGTCTTGACATTTCATAAAAATAGTCTCTTTTATGAGACTTCTGCTATATCAGTAGTCCAGAAAAGTCTTGTTATTTTGGCACTTCTGCTACCAGACCCAGCCAGAACCAAGATACACAGGAAAAAACCCAGCAACAAGGGGGAAGTATCAGAGACCTTTGAAACTTAAAGCAAGGTGCAGTTGAGGTTTGGTTCAAAATTTGGGAAAAGGTATAAAGTGGTTCTTCTTTTATACAAGCTGGATTAGCTGTCCCAACCTAATTTTATTTAAATGATCTTTTCAGATTTTATCTGCCTGTGTTTACAAAGGCTTGGTGTGACTATATTAATAAGTAAAACCTGTTTTTCTCCTTTTAATGTTTACTTATACTATATGTGTATAATTAAGAACAGCTGGACTTAAACATAACAGAAGTAAAATCCTACATTCATATGTCTTGAACCATTTTTCTATTGTTTCTGCATTTTAGAGCAAACCAGTTGCTACTGCTATACTTAAACAATGCATATTTTCACAGTGGAGCAGCTCAAAGCTGTTTCACCCAGATAGTCCTTTCATTATGATGACTTGGGGAAATTTCAAAGTCCCACAAACCCACTTTTACACTTGTGTAGTTATTGTCTAGTATGAGCAATTTGACCTATAACAAAATATGTAGGAAAGTCAGTTGGCACAAAGTAATTCAAAGACATAATATTTAGCCTATCTATTATCTAGCTGTATTTGTTTGGTTCAGTGTCTGGATTTCCATCTCTTCTTTCAGAGAGAAGCAAGACAACTAAGAGACCAATAAAAACTATTAATGTAGTTAAAATGAATTCTTTGCTTCAGTCTTCACGACTGAGGACGTTAGGGAGATTCCTAAACCTGAGCTGTCTTTTGTAGGTGACAAATCTGAGGTATTGTCACAAATTGAAGTATCAGTAGAGGAGGTTCTGGAACTCATTGATAAACTTAACTGTAACAAGTCACCGGGACCAGATGGCATTCACCCAAGAGTTCTGAAAGAACTCAAATGTGAAATTGCGGCACTATTAACGAGGGTTTGTAACCTATCCTTTAAATCGGCTACTGTGCCCAGTGACTGGAAGATAGCTAATGTAACGTCAATATTTAAAAAGATCTCTAGAGGTGATCCTGGCAATTACAGACCAGTCAGTCTAACGTCCGTACTGGGAAAATTAGTTGAAACAATAGTAAAGAATAAAATTGTCAGACACATAGAAGAGCATAAATTGTTGGGCAAAAGTCAACATGGTTTCCTCAAAGGGAAATCGTGTCTTACTAATCTATTAGAGTTCTTTGAAGGGGTCAACAAACATGTGGACAAGGGGGATCCGGTGGACATAGTGTACTTAGATTTCCAGAAAGCCTTTGACAAGGTCCCTCACCAAAGGCTCTTACGTAAATTAAGCTGCCATGGGATAAGAGGGAAGATCTTATCATGGATTGAAAACTGGTTAAAAGACAGGGAACAAAGGGTAGGAATAAATGGAACTTTTTCAGAATGGAGAGGGGTAACTAGTGGTGTTCCCCAAGGGTCAGACCTGGGACCGATCCTATTCAACTTATTTATAAATGATTTGGAGGAAGGGGTAAACAGTGATGTGGCAAAGTTTGCAGATGATACTAAACTGCTCAAAGTAGTAAGGACCAAAGCAGACTGTGAAGAACTTCAAAAAGATCTCACTAAACTAAGTGATTGGGCAACAAAATGGCAAATGAAATTTAATGTGGATAAATGTAAAGTAATGCACATTGGAAAAAATAACCCCAACTATACATACAATATGATGGGGGCTAATTTAGCTACAACCAATCAGGAAAAAGACCTGGGAGTCATTGTGGATAGTTCTCTGAAGGCATCCACGCAGTGTGCTGCGGCAGTCAAGAAAGCAAACAGGATGTTAGGAATCATTAAAAAAGGGATAGAGAATAAGTCGGAGAATATCTTATTGCCCTTATACAAATCCATGGTGCACCCACATCTTGAATACTGCGTACAAATGTGGTCTCCTCATCTCAAAAAGGATATAGTGGCACTAGAAAAGGTTCAGAGAAGGGCAACTAAAATGATTAGGGGTTTGGAACGGGTCCCATATGAAGAGAGATTAAAGAGGCTAGGACTTTTTAGCTTGGAAAAGAGGAGACTAAGGGGGGATATGATAGAGGTATATAAAATTATGAGCGGTGTGGAGGAAGTAGATAAGGAAAAGTTATTTACTTGTTCCCAAAATAGAAGAACTAGGGGCCACTCAATGAAATTGGCGTGCAGCAGGTTTAAAACAAATAAAAGGAAGTTCTTCTTCACACAGCGCACAGTCAACCTGTGGAACTCCTTACCTGAGGAGGCTGTGAAGGCTAGGACTATAACAGGGTTTAAAAGAGAGCTGGATAAATTCATGGAGGCTAAGTCCATAAATGGCTATTAGCCGGGATGGGTAATGAATGGTGTCCCTAGCCTCTGTCTGTCAGAGGGGGGTGATGGATGGCAGGAGAGAGATCGCTCGATCATACCTGTTAGGTTCGCTCACTCCGGGGCACCTGGCATTGGCCACTGTCGGTAGACAGGATGCTGGGCTAGATGGACCTTTGGTCTGACCCAGTATGGCCGTTCTTATGTTCTTAAAATAAAATAAGAAAAGGAAAAATGTTTTAACAAAGTATAGCTTTAATAGTAATCTTTGCAATGTATGTCAGCATAAAAATTAGCATAGGCAACACACTTGAGTCAATTTCATATGGTGATCAGTGATCCTGACAAAAACCTCATGTACAATATATGTGAGACAAGAAGAGAGTTTGTCCACATGGGGGTGAAATGAGGCACAGGAGATGTTTTGACTTATTTACCATTTTTTAAATGAAAATAACACTTCTGACTAAAGTGATTTAGTTCTTGAAAGCATAAGAATGACCATTGGTCAAAGTAGTGCATGTTCGTTTTCATCATCTGATTTAGATGCCACTATTAGAAGGTTGATTTTCTTTTTTGGTGGTTCAGGTTCTGTAGTTTCTGCATTGGTGTGTTGCTCTTTTAAGACTTCTAAAAGCATGCTCCATACCTCATTCCTCTCAGATTTTGGAAGGCATTTCAGATTCTTAAACCCTGGGTCAAGTGCTGTAGTTATCTTTAGAAATTTCACATTTCTTTACATTTTGTCAAATTTGCAGTGAAAGTGTCCTTAAAACGAACATGTGCTGGGTCATCATCTGAGACTGCTACAACATGAAATATATGACAGAATGCGGGTAAAACAGAGCAGGAGACATACAATTCTCTCCCAAAGTGTTCAGTCACAATTTTAATTAATGCATTATTTTTAACGAGCGTCATCAGCATGGAAGCATGTCCTCTGGAACGAAGGTCGAAGCATGAAGAGGCACATGAATCTTTAGCACATGAATTAACAGTGATTAATCAACAGCCCTAGTTTCAACCAAATTTGCCTGGTATTAAAGTTAGGCTTACTGATCTGTAATGGCCAGGATTGCTTTTGGAGCCTTTTCATTATGCTAGCGTTGGTGTTATGTTAGCAATTCTCTAATCACCTGGTACAGTGGCTGATTTAAGCAATAGATTACATACAACAATTTTCCCTGTGTTGATATTCACCATTTCTTGTCAACTGTTGGGGATGGGCCATATCCATCCTAAATGAATTGGACTAATTAGCACTGACCCCTCACTTCATAAGGCAACTCCCATCTTTTCATGTTCTGTATATTTATACCTACTTACTGTATTTTCCACTCCATGCATCTGATGAAGTGGGTTACAGCCCATGAAAGCTTATGCCCAATTACATTTGTTAGTCTATAAGGTGCCACAAGGACTTGTAGTCAGGAGCGGCGCTGGCTTTAGGCAGTGAAGAAAAAAAAAAGGGGGAGGAGGGAGAAGCTGCCGCCACCAAATTGCCACAGGTGGTGAAATCAGCAAGCATCCCCCCCAAATCAGTTCACCCCCCCCCCCAGGCTGCCATCCTAGGCGGCCCCCTAGGTTGCCTATTGGCTAGCGCCGGCCCTGCTCATAGTTTATACAACAATTAGCAATTCTGCAATTTCATATCCGAGCTCCTTCAGAACTCTTGAATGGATACCAGCTGGTCTTGGTGACTTAGTGTTAAATGTATCAATCTATTTGAAAAGCTCCTGTACTAACACCTCAATCTGGGACACTTTCGCAGATTTATCACCTAAAAAGAATGACTCAGATCTGGGAATCATCGTCATATCCTCTGCAGTAAAGACCAATGCAAAGAATTCATTTAGCTTTTCCACAACAGCTTTGTCTTCTTTGAGAGTTCCTTTTAACAGCCTGATAATCCCGTAGGCTCTCTGACTGTTTGGCAGGCTTCCTGCTTCTGATGTACTTTAAATGCTGTTAGTTTTTTCTGCCTTGCTTGTTGCCCTTGAAGTTCTTTTTGGGCTGCCTAATTATATTTTTATACCTGACCTGCCAGCGTTTATGCTCCTTTCTATTTTCCTTAGTAGGATTTGACTTCCGGTTTTTTAAAAGGATGCTTTTCTTGCCTTCCACAATTTCTTTTACTCTGCTGTTTGTAATGGTGACGATTTTCTCCCATCCTTTTACTTTATTATTTGGGGTTACATTTAGTTTTAAAATAATTTCCATGCAGCTTGCAGGCATTGCATGCTTGTGATGATTCCTTTTTCTTTTTTTGTTTAATTAGATTTCTCATTTTTGTGTTGTTCCCCTTTTTTAAATTAAATGCTACTGTGGTGGGTTTCTTTGGTATTTTCTCCTTACAAGGATGTTAAAGTTGATTACATTATGGTTACTATAACTGAACAGTTCAGCTATATTCACCTCTTGGACAAAATCCTGTACTTCACTTAGAACTAAATCAAGAATTGTCTCTCCTCCTGTGCGTTTAGGCCTAGTTGCTCCAAGAAGTTATTAATGGTGAAGGATGCTGGCTTGAGAGCATCAGAGAGTTTTCTCTGGCCTAGAGAATAAGCTTCTACAAATTGTTCCAGTGTGTCTCAAACCAATGTTCATTACCAACTGTAGCAAGCCTCCATGAAGCAAATTAGTTGTGCCAGAATATACCCTTGTGTCTACCTCCTACACAGTATTGTAATATTTTTGTATAAAGTATGCCTTGTGAGGTATTATTTGAAGACTCAATGTTCTGGTCATTATTGTCCTGTTAAGATGTGTGGCATCATTGTATGTGAAGTGGGGTTAACACATGTTCCAAACTGAGGTTGGCAAACAGGTCGTTCTTAAACAAGGGAATGTCTGCTCTGCTTAATTTGCATTTAAACCGTAAAACAGGCATCAAGTGGAAAGGAAAACAAAGAAAGCTCACAGGTGAGGAAAAAGGTGGAAGGGAACACCCTTGCCATAGACTTTGTCTCCTGGTGCCCACATTGAAATGTTTTACAAGAGTGGGGTTGAAACTATAGAAAAGGATGGATGAAGCAACAAAGGAAGCATTCATTGGATTCTGGAAAAAGGGTTCTAGAGGGTTTGGTCAGTAAGGTTGCTGAAAGCATATGATGAAAAACTTTGCTTGAATCTGATAGTTTATTAAGTTAGGCAATGGTAGTCTTAACTTGTTGTGTTTTTGTTTGTTTGCTTGCTTGTTTGGTAACCATCTATGACTTTCATGCCTTATTACTTATATTAATTTAAAATCTTTCTTTATGGGTAATTAACTTTTTATAGTTCTTTATCTAATCTAGTGTGCTTAAATTGAAGTGTTGGGGAAACTCCATTTAGAGTGGCAAGTTGTCTGCATACTATTTCTATTAAACAAATAATTGACTTTATAGACACTTGTATTGTCCCGGAGAAGGCTGGGCAGTACAGGAGTTACATCTCTGGGGTGAAAAATCTAAGTCTGGGAATGTGTTAGGGTCACCCTGCATTATAACCAAACCTGGTGAGAACCAAAATATAATCCAAGTACTTCTGTCAGGCTGCAGTTTCACACAAACATTCAGGCTTTCATGCTGGAAGGCTGTCTGCTTAAAGAGTTCCCACCTGGACTGCTCACAATGCTTCATAAGGCACCCAATGCAGCAGGGCAAGGGTGGCAAAGCTGCTCATTAGCCTAGATTGTTCCCAGGAACATCACACTGCTGATGTCAAGTTCAAAGAGGAAAACTGTCTACATCACAAATGCACATAGTGCACATTACAGCATCATTGTAGCAGGGAGATGAAGAAATGAGAGGACACGGAGACTAGTCTATTCACATTCTAGATGGTTGTTAACTGCTATTCCCAAAACTGTTTGCTCTTATAGAAGCAGATGAAATGTATGATATGTGAGCTCAGTAGGAGCAGCGGCCCAGTGGCTATTCAATGTGCTCTGTCCCTGTCCTAGTTTCTGACTCTTGATTCTAACCTTTGCCTAAGCCTCCTGGCTGTGATTCCAGTTAACCCTTTGGCTTACGCTTCAGACTCCTGGCTATATCTTGACTGGATGATTTCTGCTTACCCTCTTTGGTTTAGGCTTCTGACTCCTGGCCCTGACCTTTGATTTTACTCCAGCCCCTCACCCCACCCCCGATTCAGCTCTAACTGTCAAGCTGAACTGTTCCAACAATGAAGCTCGATCACCCTTCTTACTCAACTGCTGAGAGAACCTCTTTGAATTAATTACTCTAAAGATATATTTTCATCAGAGACCCTCCAGCTTTACAACAGTAACTCCACTGACTTCAGTGGAAATACTCCTGGTTTACACAGGAATAAGTGGTGGAATAATTAGGCTCTCAAACAGTGATAGCGGCTGCATAAAACCTAAATGGAAGCAGATAAAGAAAAGAAAAGAAAAGAAAAAGCTGCTACATATTATGGGGAAAAGATAAGCTGGGGTGGGTTGGACGAAGAACTTGGTTTTAGGGACTGTCTTATTTTTTTAAACTGCTACCTGAGGCATTGCTTTTGTTCAGTTTTCATAGCTGTAGTAAATCTGATTTATCATAACCGTGTCATCACCCTATTGGTTGTTAGAGAAGGATGCAGTCAGGATCCCCCTAGTTCAAAATTATGCCACCAAGTTAAAGAGCAGGTTAAGCTACAATTGCTAACTCTGATCGAGTTCATTCTCTCTGGATGAGCTTAACTATCCCCATTAGAGATAACATATCCCTGGGTTTTGTAAAACTATTTTTAAAGAGCAAATTTTTGTCATTTGGGATGAACTGGATTGCACCAACTTTGGGCATTTTCCAAAAATTTCTTGGTGGAGCATGTCCTCGGACAGCTCTAAAAAGGTCAGCTCCCAGATATCCATTTCTAAATTGAATCATAGATACTTGTGTCATATACACATTTTCCTCCAAAAAATGTTTGCTGGTCAAGTAATGTTGCACCACTTGATTGAGGAAAATAAATGGATTTTACGCACCCTCACCTCTCTTTTCTATGGATGACATTTACCCCTGTACAGAGGGACAGCAGAAGGGCCTGTTCACCCCTTAAACTCCACTTATGCCTTGTTTTGAGATTTTAAATGAGATTTATGTGGTGCATCAGCCTTTGTGCTAGTCCTCTGCACAGAGGTTAATTTTATCCTATGTGTGCACCTGTTACATGGGGTTTATCACACAGTAAGGAAGAAGATGTGGAGAGGAGGGGTCTTTTTATAGTGACAGAATATCAAAAGACTGTTTCAGATATTCTTAGCAACACCTGTGTATCTGTCAGGCCAGAATGGCTATAGAACTATAAGGATATTTCTGTCAGCATTAATGAACACACCTGGTTAATTGTGTTACATACATTAAAAACAATTTTTGCTTTCCAGCAATAGTGCAGCAGCAAGAACATGAAAAAGGGACAGCAAGCCAGTGGTCCTTGAAAATAATGAATAAACCTTTGTGACCAGATGCCTGGGATGGACCACCATGAGAATGCCAATCCTAGGGCAGACTGCAAGAAATAGGTCAGGCAACCCCCCAAAACTGGTGATTTATTCTATAAATTAGATTCACCAAACCAGTAACAAGAGAGCTTCTGCAGCACCACACTGGTTAACCAGAAACCAAACACTGTCCTTTTCAGGCATTCCAGCCCTTGGCTCCCATCCAGGCAACCAGGTATAATATGGTGAAGGGGTATTGAAAACCTAATTCACCATATGCGAGGTTCTTACTAATCCCAAAGGATCAGACACTTATCCTCATGTCAATATAACTCTCAGATCTTACCCAAACTTCACTGTCAGCCAATCCTCAGTAAACCGATTCAAGATTAATAAAAGAAGAGTTATAAATTGTAGTGTTCTTAATGAGACATCAACACATAACTGTGTAGCCCTAATGTGAATTTCTCTATAGGGTGTCATCCAGGAATACAAACACGTATTTAAGATACAAGTACATAGCCAATATTTATAACAGATACAAAGAGGACACACGTATATAAAGAAGATACTTATACTTAGAAAATCATAACTTTTCCATGACACTTTGTACCAGATTTATGGAAATTGTGTAACAGTGATATAAGTGGTCACCTTACTTATACACAGCATCACAGCCTTGACTAACTACTGTAAGCAATGTTTCTTTGGATTAAGTCACCTCTATTTTTGCCATTTTTGCATATATTACACACACACACAATTTACAAGAAAAGCAGGCGGTATTTTTAAACTGTTTAAAGACATCAATCATGGTCTTCCATGGTAATGCTTCAGTTACTCTGGAAAAATATTACCATTTTCATTGCTACAATCTGATGCATGGAAAGTCCCAACCAAGAAAGGGTGTGTATGAGAAATGTATGTAGTATAAGCAGTATGACAAATTATTAATAAACATTTGAGTGCCTCCTATCCTAAGTGTCTGGAAAACATGACTGCATGACAGTCAAGATCTTTATAGGATTAATTTAATGGTCTGTCACTTTATGCATTTTTGTATTGCTTTTTGCCCTTACAGCTTTGCAAATACATAATATTGTTCTCAGTACTCTATACAGTTGTAAATCCTAAATTTTCAGGCATCTACAATTGTCCCATTTCAGAAAAACATGGGGATGAAACTTAGCATACAAGTAATCAATCCAAATCCTACTGTTAAGGATTATCAGAATTGCCAAACCTCTTCAGAGCTGCCCATGATGCAAAGCCAGTTTCACGCACATAATAGAAGAAAGAGCACAGACATTAAATATAATTTAGAACTATACAAGTGCATCTTATTTATTGTCAGTTTGTATATGGAGAGGCCAAAACCAGCATTTTAGGGGACAACTGTATATCTTATAGGAATGAAGTCTTTTGCAGTCTTTTATGTAGATTAAGAATGTTTTTGTTTTTACAAAAAAGAAAAAGGGTTGTGCTTAATAGTTAGCTAAACACCATTGCTATAATACTTGGGGTGACCAGATGTCCCCATTTTCTAGGGACAATCCTGATTTTGGGGTCTTTTTCTTATATAGGCTCCTATTATCCCCATCACTTTTGTCCCAATTTTTCACATTTGCTGTGTGGTCACCCTAATAAGACTTTGCATTTTATTTTCTATAACATTACAGTAGAACTTCATGATGTGTGTTCTATATTTGTTTAAAAATCTCATTTGTAACTGCTCTGTAATCAAAGTCCTTAGACATTTTTTTATTTTTATTTTATTTATTTTTTGCGCTACTTTCTTTAGGGTAGGGTGAGTGCCACTGAAAATCAGCTCGCGTGCCGCCTTTGGCATGTGTGCCATAGGTTGCCTACCCATGGAGTAGATGATCATAATGGTCCCTTCTGACCTTAAAGTCTATGAGTCTAGAGGACAAAACTAGAGGTGTGGTCAGGAGATAAGCCAATGGTTGGAGCCAGGAGTCAGAACAGAATCACAGGACAGAGCTGGACTTTTGGTCATGAGACAAGCAAGGGTCAGAGTTTAATTTAAGAATCAGGGGTTCAGAGGCTGGCAGGGACTAGGGCTGGAGTGGAGCAGACAAGGGTGGAAGGAGGCCTGGACAGGGAGCAGATCTGGTAGAGCTGCAGACATGGAACACATTGAGCAGGCACTTTGCTGCTATTGCTACAGGCAGAGCTTTTCAAACTTTTCATGTTGTTGACACACTTTTTAGACATGCATCATTTCGCGACACAGTAATTCAGTTTTACTAGCAAACCGGAGGTTAAACTAACCCGTTATAAGAGATACGGACACATACATAAATTGTAATAACGAAATGTATGGGGACACAACATATCTCATGAAAACCTTTCATTTATATTTTTTAAAATATATGATCTGTAAGATAATAACATACATTGTTGTCATTTATGAGTAACAGTATGTAAATATGTGCAAGAATTAAAAAAAGTTGAATAACACCAATAACTACTTACCATTTTAATGGGATGTATAAGGTTGATGGGATGAACACAGCTTTTCAATATTTGGTGGAATAAGAGGATTGGGTTGCGGGGGGATAAGCTCTTGCTGGAGTGTGGGCTCTGGGGTAGGGCAGGCTGGGGATGAGTTTGGGATGGGTGTAGGCAGGTTGCTCTGGGACTGAACCCAGAGAGGAGGACTCCCCCCAGCCCTTTCCCTGCCAGCAGCAGCAAGCGCTGGGTCAGCTTCCTCCTTTCCTGCCCCCACCCCTCAGCAGCAGCATACTCACTCACCCCCATCACAGGCAGCAGAAGCAGGAGGGCTCTAGGACCCTGCAGCAACGGAGGCAGCATGTTGCTGCACACAACTGAAGAGAAGGGACGCTCTGCTCCTGGGGAGACGGTGTAAGGGGGCAGCAAGGGGAGGCCGGGGGACCCTTGGGGGGGGGCAGAGCCAGGTTGCGGGGTGGGAGGAGGCTCTTTGGGCTCTTCCCCTCCTTCCCCCTCCCGGCACCTGCATGCAAGGCCCACAGAGTCTCCTGCTGTGGCCGCGGTGCAATCCTCCTTCCCCCGACTGTCTCTGCGGCGGGAGGGAGGGAAGTGGTCTTTCTGCCCCCTCCTGCCCCCCTTCTGCTGGCCGGCACTGGCCAAGCCTGCAGCAGCAGCAGCAGCTTGCTTTCCAGCAGCAGCAGCTTGCTTTCCAGCAGTTTTGACCAGGGAAGTGCTTTTAGTTCCCGCGACACACCTACACACTGCTGCCGACACACTAATGTGTCGCGCACACAGTTTGGAAAGCTCTGGCTACAGGGCTTATAAATGGTGATCTGTTGGCTCCTCTGGCCAGTCAGAGAGAGTAGTCACTTAGTGAGGACCAGCCAGGCTCAATGGGCATGTGACGTAACCAAGTCTGGAGGCAGCTGAGTTCCTGATGTGCCAAATGGGAGAAATTCTTTTTACATTGATTAGCATCTTACGCCACTAAAAACAAGGAGACTACTCAGGGAAAGCATGCAAGGGTGACAGAATCTGGTCCTATAAAAGGTTTGGGAGGGCCACTTATTTGTGTGAGCTGAATTTTATGGATACTAATATTCTACATACCCCTGGGAAGACTGCAGGTCAAATACATCTTGCTGTTTACTCATTACAACTGGGTGAGAGAACATCTGTCAATTCATCTCACCATTGCCTCTCCAACTTCCATGTCACAATTAACTAAGCCCATTCTCTGTGTTGTCAGGTGGGCTTTTCAAGCTCCCAGGGCTCCAGAAATAATGAAGTCATTAAAAGTAGGCAAACCATGTGGATGCAGAAGTATTTATGATTTTGTTCTGGCAATACACTTACTGTAGAAGAATAAAATGAGCACTGATAAGGAAGCTGACAGGTTATAAATCCACCAAAGTGCACAATCAGAAAATGCAGAGAGGGTGCCAATAATCTGCAGTTTCGTTTAAATGAAGGATGAGCAAAAGGGGAATTTTTCAATGAAAGTTAGCCGAAGTAAAGACGTTTTAAAGAAAAGCATTCATGGCTGTTGTCATCATTTTGGCATGACAACATAATGTAATGACTTCATGTTCACATTTTTATAGGCTTCCCTTCGGATGTTAAACAGTACATCTAAAATTCACAGCCAGTTTCCCTGACTAAATTCACATGGTGTCCAATCCTAATTCATGTCTTCTGTGCTGCAGAGAGAAGGACAGAGGAGGAGACTTAAAGTGAAATTCAAGTTATTAATTTTTTACTACACTTCAAATGATCCAATACTTAGTAAGTATTTTGGCCCCAAATTGCATTACATCTGAGTTGTGTTCAAACTTGACAGAGAGGGGTGGTTGCAAGGATCTGTCTGTATCTCCCTGATTCAGGGGCTCCCAGCCAGAGTGCATGTTCCCCAAATCCCTTATATCAGTGGATGATTGTATATAGAGGAGTTCAATTTCATCACACACCCTCTTCCACTCTCAGCATGCACCCAGCACATTCCAAAGTCAAACAGCCACTACTAAGAACACCTGCCATCATTTCCCTCCTTTTTAAACCCAGACTGATCAGAACAGATGTGATATGGCACAGGAAAGAAGCTGATTATGACAGTTGTGATATGGCACTGAGGTAGCCAAGACCCAAACCTGATAAGAATTTTATAAGTCAAACACTTTAAATTTCACCTAGAAATCATTCAGAAGTCAATGCAGATCATAGTTCACATGTGCAGCAGGGTAGGGTGACCGGACAGCAAATGTGAAAAATCAGCACAGTGGGTGTGGCGGGGTAATAGGAGCCTGTATAAGAAAAAGACCCAAAAATCAGGACTGTCCCTATAAAATCGGGACATCTGGTCACCCTAGCAGTAGGAACTGTATAGTAAACACTACTTAAATCCATAGCTCATTCTTCACTAGCTGTAATTTCTGAAAGTTTTTTTTTTTAAAGGTGTGGCACCGTGTTGAACTACTACAAGGAGTACTCTCTAGAAGTGGCATAGGCTTGCATAACATCTGAAATAAAAAGGTCAGAACCTTCTTACCAAGCAAACATTAAAACTATTGACAACCACTTATACTTGCCCACCCAGGAGCAGCTGGAACAACTCCCTCAGTAAGAAATGGAAAGTAAATTTGACTAAGAAATGGAAGCCATTTGGCACCACTATATTGGTGGTCCCATGTGACAGGGTGCACCACTCAGTAGGTCACTCTGGGATTAGCTCTTGAGGTCAACACCCCCTTCCACAGATTGCATGCCATTGCTCTGTCTTTCTTATAGGCCTGCAGCTCCTCTCTGATCCCAAGAACCACAGAGTCCTCTTCATGACTCAGCCTTCCATCCAGGTCACTCAGCGTTCCCTCTTCCATGGTAGTAAAGTCCCTTCTCTCTAGCAATCCTAGACAGTTTTCCTTCTCATTGCCCCATAGTTCCACTCCCTCTGTGGCTGGGAGAGGAACACAGGTCCTGCCTTTACTGTAGGTTCCAGTCCAGCGACCCTCAGCTCAGTAGTTCTGAATCTTCCTCTATCAACCCTCACTGCTTCTTCCCTGGACTGGCTCTTAGCATACCTGGTTCCCCTTCTCATTCTCATTCTGAGTGTACCAACTCCAAAAACTTCCTCCTTTTTCCCGGGGGATGACTCCTTCCTACAGCCTTTCCCAGTGGTCCCCATCTAGTGTCAGCTGCCTGACTTTATATAGGCACCACCTGTTCCTGCACAGCTGAACATCCTTCCAATTAGTTCCCTGATCCAATTAGTTCCCTGATTCTTCCAGGTGCAGCCTGTGGAGATAATTGGCCTACCTAGCTGCCTTAACCCCTTTCAGTCCTGTGTGGAGTGGTCATCCCATTACACACCACTATATTTTCCCCATTTCTTTGTTAACTCCCCATTTTATCAAACATTATTTCACTATAATCTGGATTTAGCCTGATACAAGTATCCTCCATGCAGATCCCAATTTGTATCAGACACTAAGTTGCTTGGATGCACAGGAAAAGTCAGATGAGATGGAAATCTGGAACAGAGTGTCATCCATGTACTAAAGACCCTGCGGTTTATATACCGCCCCACAGACAGATCCCAGAATTGAACCTTGTGGAACCCAGCATAGGAGTGATCTCGGGACAGTGGAATAAATGCCCCGAATTACCCTGTGGAATATCTGACAAAGCAATAAGTGGTTCATATAAAAATGATTAATCTGTGCTGCTGTATCAACAACAATGGCAGCTAAGAAATGCAAGAGAATCAGCATGGTGAACTTCGTCCATTGCCAAGGGCAGATCATCAACCAATACAGCCAGCACACTCTTTGTTATAAAGCTTCAATCAAACTGATTGGAGTTCAAAAAGACCTGAAGAGCCAACATGCCATTATTTGACTGCAATCTTCTAGATAATATTTCCAGAAAAAGGAAAATTTGAGCCAGTGAGAGATACTATCAGCATGGAAACCGGTTTCTTTAGTAAAGGTCTAACAGTTGCTGTTTAAAGAGAAGTTGTCAGCCTGTTCTCCATGAGGGAGGTGATGATAGGCAAATCCAAAGAAGTCACCAACACTTTCCAATTGGCTTTCTAGTCAAGAGAGGTATGGATCTAGTCTACACATTGCAGCACACACTTCTCCAATAACTCTAGGACACCAGTGAACACCAGGGGCTAAAGTTCCAGAACGAAAGCCTAAGGTGTCAGACAGCTCAATCAGAGTCAAAGTGGCCTTGTTAGCAAAATAAAACCAATATTACACTGCAAAAAACATCTAACTCTGTAACTGTTTGAAAACAATAATGCATTAGGCAAATTGTTTATCACCCAGAAGTGATCATGGCTACTATAGGGGAGATACAGGAATGCTTTCTCTCATCTGCACGGTTATTCAAGCATTCATCCCAATCTGTCTGACTTGGAATGAAAATTCTGTTACCTGCTATCTAATCATCTTCCTTGCCACTTGGTAAGTTGCATTCATCTGAATACCATGGTGAATTTGGCTCCTAAACACTAGCTTTTCCAGCTTCACTATATTGATAATCGAGGACAACAGATTACCAAGTTCAAGCCAACCATTGATATAATGGCCTAGAGGCAATGCAATATTCTTCCTTAGAGCCCTCTTTTTACCAATTACTTCTCTAAGTGACCTTGGAATTCATTTATTTTTACAAAGCAGCTGTAAGTAGTAATAGTATACAATGTATGCTTGTATTGTAACTTAAGTACACCACTAGATATTTACATGTTCAACACACATTACAGTTGTCTCTACAGTGCGATGGATCATTAAAACAAATTAGTACACCACACTCAGAAAAATATGGTTTCTTAAAGACAATATTCTAGAAATTGCAATTTATATAACAATAACATTAAATAGTAAAAAATAGTCATTTATGAGGGATCCGTTGTGTTATGAAATATGTTTTGTTTCAGTATGCACAAATGATACTAATTGAATGGAGTTTTAAACAGGCACACACTATTGTATTTTACCTTCAGGGACAACAGGAATTTATTCTTTGTAATGAGCTGTGTTCTATTCATTGATATAAGATTCATTTTTATTGCATTATAGGGATTTTTTTCCTGTTCAGAAAATGCACTTATTTAACAAGTCTTTTCTTTTCCAAGGCATTCTTCTATCTGTATAGAATAATGTCTGAATCACTTACAGTTACTAACAATTTGTAAGGAATATACATTTTAAGTCAGCTATCTCACTGTCCCTCTGGCGTGCTCCATCTTGTGCTGTAGTGCTATCTGATTAATGTTTATTTAGTGATACTACAGGACAAAAAGATGTCATAATATCAATGAATCCTCATTTAGGCAGGTTCACAAAATTAGGAATATTTTTCATATCACCTTAAATATTTTTTTCCTGAAAACAAAAGGCAATTTCTATAGTTTGAACACTGTCATTTAATATATGCAAATACGTGCTCCATGAAACTGGGCAGTTTAGCCTGCTCTAATGTGCATCTGTACTAAACTTATTCTGAATTCCACTAGGGTACAGGACTCCCTTACTTTTGCAAATATAACTTTTCTTTGCTTCTGATCTTATCCAGAAAGAATGACTTGCTCCAAAGGTTGGATGTGATCCAAACTGCCACAAAGTTCAGGTGTTTTGAGAGCCAAAGGACTGTTTTGGCTTGGGCCCATCTTTAACATTATGGTTTAATGTTAATATTGATTATAATGCAGAACATATATATCACAAATGCCAAAATGAAAGTAAACAGAAGATAATCTCTTTCAGGTATGCAAGTTCATTATAACTACTATTCAGAGCTCATCCAATTTTTTTTAAACATATAAGATGGCGTTCCATATTAGTGACACTAATGAGTTATTGATAAAACTTTTAATGAGCAGACATATTTGCTGAATTTTGAATCCACTCAAACACTGTGGGTTTGAAATAAGGAATAGAACTCTAATATTTAGAGGTATGCATCCGCTAGGCCCTAGCAACTATCAGTTTCTGTCTACTGATGCTAACAGTGCCCCAAACCGGGGGTGCATGCATTCTAAATTAAGGCATGACACCCCTTTTTTCATAACAATACAGGAGAGACCTCCTTACTCTGGGTAATAAAGAAGAGATTCCTCTGCACAATCCCATCTTGCTCACTTCCTATAGGAAAGGTGAGATAAGCAATGCCTCTGAGTGGAGTTTCCCCTTAGCTCAGTACATTATGTTGCATCTCTGCCCCACAGCACGTAAAGGTATAATATAAGTGGAGTATAATAAGATGTTTCCTGAATCTGCTGCTGCCGGATGGAGAGAGAATGGAGAAGAGGAGTGGCAAATCATCAGATCTCTGAAAGCACTCTCTTTGGATAGAGAGTCCCTGGCTTGCATACCTTGAAGACATATGAGGAGATATGGCACCCCCAATGATCTTGGAAGAGAGCAAAGGAGCCCACTTGTTTGTGGGAAATAGTGTTTCTCTACTCACTCCTACTGGATGGAAAGAAGAAAGAGCTTAGGATTCATAGATTCCAAGGCCAGAAGGGACTATTGTAATCATATAGTCTGATCTTCTGTATAACACAGGCCATAGAACTTCCTCAAAATAACTCCTTTTGAGCATACCCTTCAAATAAATCCAATATTGATTTTAAAATTGCCAATAATGGAGACTCCATCACAGTCCTTAGCAAACTTTTCCATTGGATCTGAGGGCTTGTCTACATGGTGGGGCAATGTGTTGTGATTTCTAATGTGATTGCACATTAATTGGGCCATGTAGATTTTGTTGGTGCACACAGAAGTTTCCCTACTGCACTTGAATGTAGTATGGTTTCAAACAGTATTCCATTAAAATGAGCCAGCAAGATTTACGTGGACCATATAGCACATTATCCTTCCATGTAGGCAAGTCCTTAGTTCCACATCCTGTAACAACACCTACTGAAGTTAGTGGATATGTAAGACTGCCAAGGTCAGTCTTTTACCAACACTCCTGGGTGTAGCACTCTCTTCTGACAGGTACTAGATCATAAAGGCTAGTAGGAACTTGGACACAAGCCTTCAGTCTGTTTTTCAAAAGTCTCGGTTTCACAAAGTCTTGGACTCCATCAGGTTCAACCAGACTTAGAGTTGTTTTATGTTTTTCCAAACTCTCTCCTCACACTTCCCTTGGCTCCTCCGCCAAGTATACTACACTGAGCCAGATCCTGGGGAAAAAAACAGCAATGTAACACTGGGCAGCAAAAAGCATCCACCTACTGTCCATAGAAGAGATCTGGACCTCATCCAGAATCAATATCTAGGCAAGTGCTGCCAGCCAGAAGCATCAGTGAGGTGACTTCATCACAAAGGATATGTCTGATTAGAAAGAAATAAACAGAGCGTAATGAGTGAATTTCTGAATATGTTGATTTTTGGACATGATGATATCTTCAGTAATTTACTCCCATTAGTGCTGTCTCCTCTCCAGAGACACCCCTCCTCTCATATATATATTACATACACACTAAAATTTCAAGACAAATTCAGTTATGCATTTCCATAATAAATACCATTAACCTCTCAGATGTCATTGTTTACTGTGTTTGACAGACACTATATATAAATATGATGAAGTGCGACATTACATCCGCTGCTTCTGCTGCTATGTAGGACTATTAGCTACATTTTTTCTTTTTTGTAACTGTAGCCCTCCTTTCTCTGTCTTTCCTCAAATAGTCTCAGAACAGATCGCTGTTATCACCTTCCATGTTCCTGGCATGATAACACCAAAAGGCATGACTCTGGGAATGCAGGCTGGTAGGTGCACATGTGCAGTTCCAGAGCCAGGGTCCACAGAGTAATGAGCAAATATTGTTACATGACACAGAATGACAACTGCTAGTCACAGCTTCACAAGGGAAATACAGTATGTGATAGAATGTAGCCCTGTTGCCCCAAACTGCAATTGTCTCATTGTTTTCTAACCTGCAGCACCTGAATGACCGAAGATCAGGACCAGGGCACGGATGTGTTTACACCTTTGCATATACAGTTGAGCAGACATTGGTTACTTGACTAAAGGCAAAAACTTGGTACCAGGTTGAAGCCGTTTGTGGGATGCCTTTGCATACGAGGCAATTAATTAAGGCTTTATCTTCCAGCTTGGAGTCAGGGCCAATCGTTAGCTTGATCAGCTGATTCCCAATACCTAGCTGCTGCGCTTCTCTTGAGTTGCCCCCTGGCTCTGAAGGTCCTTAAGTTGTAAAAAGGCAGCTTGCCCCTCATCAGTTTAAACTTCCTGTCTTCTGATTAACTATGACTCTCACTCTCTTACTCTGCTTCATTGATTCTCTGACCAGACAAATCATTGTCAGGAGAGGGGCAGAAAGTATGGCCTTGCTCCTGGGCTGCTGCCTGACAGAGGAGTTCCTCTGCGCAGAAAAGAGGACATGGTGCCGTCCGGCAGGAAACATGGCTGTGCTTGTGCTCAGCTTTGAGTGAACCTTGGCACCTCTAAACTCATCCTAAACTTTACTAGTGTTACCAGATATTCCAAAATGGAAGCCTGAAAATGGACTAAGGGTATCTAGCTCCTTCATGATGGTAAAAAAAAGGTATGGTTTTTTCACATCATTTCTCATTTCATTTGATGATAGGAATGATTCTCAAACCTAATTTATGTCGATCTTAATTTTAGCTGTAAAACAAATAATCACCTTGGAGAGTGACTGAAACCTGAGATTATCTTCTCTCTAACAACCCCATCCCACTTCATATCTCATCCACAAAAATGAAAAGCTTGAAAACGTAAAGAGTATCTTGTTTACTGGTATCAGACTACTCTTTGCTCTGCTTTAGGCAAGGCTGCGGTTAAGCAACCCAGCTATGCACAAATGTCTATTTGGAATGCATCTTCAGTACTAATGAAAAACTTGTCACAAGCAAGTCTGAAATACGAAGACTGGTGAAAACCTGACATTCCTAAAGGTGAATATGAAGACATTTCAGTCAGATTCGACTGTGTCAACTTCTCTCACTGCTTCAGGTGCTGTCAGTTTTGACAGCGTTGGTGATGAATGGGGTGGGTGGTGACAGGTGAAGACCAGGGGCTAGAGGAAAAAAGGAGAAATCCTCCCGATTTAAGTCTTGTGATATTACATTTTTGGGTCTGTGAACGCCAGTGTTTAGAAGATGTGAATAAATAAACTGCAAGGTGAACCATAATTCCTATACAGCAAACTCTGATTTACTGTACTCCATTCTGTTCATAAAACTAAGTAATATGCCTAAATTCAAGATAACTATATAGACACTGTGGTGATAGATTAAATGTAACTACATGGGTAGATATACCCTAATTTGGACAGATTATGTCAGAGTAGCAATAAAGCAAGAATTTAAGAAGAAATACAATATGCTTTTACTTTTAGAATGCAAACGGAAAGAAATTCCTGTAGGATTTGCCCAAGATAAGCTCATGATACTTTAAGGGCAATCTGCTAATTACTGTAGAAATAAAATCAGACACACTGAATTACAACTGAAGCAGGGAAATGAACAGATCTTCTTCTAGATAAATATAGTCCTGCACTCTTTGCAACCAAATTTCTATTGAGAAATGGACAGTAGAGCTGTGTGAAAAAAGTTCCTGTCCACCAATAATTTTTAGACTTTGGAACTTTTCCCCTATACTAACTAAGGACAAAAAGTCATACTTAAAAAATGTCATGACCAGAATCTTTTTTTTTTATCAGTTCATTCATTTTGCAACATTTTATTTCAATTTCAACTTATGTGTACATTTACTAGAATGACTGAACAAAAAGTTGTTCCCAATTGAAAACCCAAACTTTCTATTTCTAAAATTGTTGAAACAGGAAATTTGATCATTTGAAACTTTTTCTCCAAAAATATTTCAAATCAGGAGATTTGTTGAAAGAGACCCTTTCCCACAAGTATTTTCTGGTTTGATCATTTGGTATTTTCTAATGGAAAAACTTGTAGTTGGAACATTCCAAACCAGCATATTGGACAGACATAAAAAGCTCAACTAACCTGCCTATTTTAAGTGAATCAAGAATAGGTGGTTTCAGGAAGGTGTTTGATGCCCACAATTATTACCCCATAATGACCACATCAGCTTGGCCTCATCAGTATTCAACATAGAAACATAAGGTGAGAAGTTATAAGGGCAAACAGTAAGGAGGAAAAAAATGTAAGCAGTTGCACCTTAGTGCTTCTGTTTTTCCACTCTTTCCATTCGATCTTATGCCCCAGTAATCTGCAAACCATTCTAAGACAAATAAATGGTGTTTGCTGTGTGCGGCATGTAAATGGATCAGCAGCAGCACAAACATAATCAGCTATCTGGCATTCAAGTATTAAAATATGTATTCTTAGCCAATAAGCTAACAAGTGTTTCTCTGTGTGGGTTCTCTTTAGGTTCTTAAGGAAAACTGTCCATTTCTGATGGCGCTTATTAGTAATCCTTGACCACAACTGGTTTGAGGGCTTGAGCTATCAGCCATAACCTTGACTCTTACAGAAAGAGATATAAAAACTCAATCTGTTTAGTTTATTAAAAAGAAGATTGAGTGGTGACTTAATTACAGTGTAGAAGTATCTTCACGCGGCAAAGGTAGTGGATACTAAAGAACTTTTTAATCTTTCAGAGAAAGGCATAACAAGAACCAATAGCTGGATGCTAAAGCCAGACAAATTCTAATAAGGAATAAGGCACTATTTTTAATGGAGGATGTGTAACTATTGGAACAAACTACCCAGGGAATGGGTGGATTCTCCGTCTCTTTGTGTCTTCAAATTAAGACACAATGCCTTTCTTGAAGACATGCTTTAGTCAAACACAAGTTATTGAACTCAGTAAAGGAATAACTGGGTGAATTTTAATATCCAGGAAGTCAGATTACATAGATATATGCTGGTTTACACCAACTGAGAAATCAGTCCATGCATTTTGACTTACAAACAGATAAGAGCACCATCTGCCCATGCTCACAGCTACTAAAATCTCCCCAAATTGGTTCAGTCTAGTTGCATATGCAATATTAGCAACAACAATAAAAAAATGTATCTCAGCCAGTTTTGATATGCTTGTAATCTAGAAAGTACATTCTGGATTTTGTCACAAAGGCCAAATAATTCAATAATTCACATACTTTAGAGGAGTTCTCGTGGCACCTTAGAGACTAACACATTTATTTGGGCATAAGCTTTCATGGGCTAGAACCCGCTTCATCAGATGCATGGAGTGGAAAATACAGAAGCAGGTATAAATACATGAAAAGATGTGAGTTGCCTTACCAAGTGTGAGGTCAGTCTAACGAGCCAATTCAATTGACAGCAGGATACCAAGGCAGGAAAAATAACTTTTGAAATGGTAATGAGCGTGGCCCATTTCAGACAGTTGACAAGAAGGTGTGAGTAACAGTAGGGAGTTTTTAATAAAATAGGTGACTTTCAGAATAACATATCCAGTGGTAAATGTAAAATCTCATAGTAGATCATAAGACAATTTATATCAGCATCGTTTCATTGACATCTACCAATTCATACCGTCTGAGGAGCTGGCTCATTATCTTTAGATCTTCATACAAATGACCCACTTTTTAACCTTTATTTTACTGATTGTTCAAATGTTTGTTCATGCAACTTCAGTGAATTTACAGTATACTCTGTACCCTCTTCAGTTCTGTACTTAAGTGGCTCTTTTAGTAGTAATGGTCCTACAGCTCTTGAAGGAGAGCCTGAAAGCTTTTTTTATACTCTGTCTTTTCAAACTATCCCTTCTACAGAGCTTAAGCAACCATTAACAAACTAAATTCAAGGTGAACCTTCTTCTGCTCGTCTTTTATTTTAATTTTGCTCCACTGTCATCTTGGTTCTGTGTTTATGGATATTGAGGAGAAGACTTTAGAGACATCCCCATGGAAACAAGGGATTCTCAGGAGCATAGAGACCTTTTAATTTCTTTACTTTCTATTAATGATCAGATTAACACAAGTGATGATTCTGCATTTTATGGTTTTGTCATATGCTACACCAAACACTAGCTGTTTTTCAACCATTATAGTTGTATGGATCTGACATAATTAATCAGTGACATAATGAATTGGTGTTACCTACAGTAGTAACAGCTCACACTAATATGATGATAAACAGAGGGTAGGTCTTCACTACCCGCCGGATAGGTGGGTAGCAAGCAGTCTTTTAGTGATCTCGTTAAGATGCGAGAAATCGACCGCCCGCAGAATCCCCATCAACTCCGGAACTCCAACTTAATGCAAGGTGCAAGCTGGAGTTGACAGGGGAGCGCACCGCCGACTGCCGCCACCATGAGGACAGCAGGTAAGTCGGCTGAAGATACGCGTATCTTCAGTCGTTAACTCCCCCCCCCCCCCCAGTGAAGACCAGCCCAGAGAGGGGGCCTGATTTTGCAAAGTACTGAAACACATACTTAACAAGCAATGTCAATGGAATTTAGGCGTTTGTTAAAAATGAGGCACCAGTGCTTTACTAAATGGAGTGGTTTGCTGAATTGGAGCCAGAGTTAGGTATGTTTCAATCAATAAAAAGGAGATTCTGGTTCATAGGTGACAATTCTACCAACTAGCAAAGATCTTTCATGGCCTCTTTATGAGCAGCTTTGCCCTTCTTGGTTTTAGTTCAGACTACAACAAAGCAGGGAAACTGCTAATCTCCCTGTATTCCCTTTTCAACAATTAAGTAATGAGTGTATACAGTGGTTTTAGCTTTATGGTGATATTGCTAAAAGCTGCTGTTCCCTATCATGACTAGACACACCATTTTATGTACAAGACAGAATGTCAAAGTATTATGTCCATTAGTGCCCTAATAAAGACTAAAATAGATGAGAGAAGGAGAACTATCTGGGGGCTGAAAACTTTCCACTGATGATTGTTCCAGTTATGCTGAACCTTCCAGAAAAACAATGACAGGCCTGGCCCAGAGATACAGGGCCCACGCTGAGCATGGGCTGTTACTGTCAGAATAACTGAGCACATGTCTCAGGAGGAGGTCATGTCCATCCCACCAAAATGATTGATCTTTTGACAAGGAAATAAAGTAGCCCATTGCAGGCCCCCTCCCATGACGAGGAATGAAAAAGTGCCAGGACTGCTGGGCCATAGGAAAAGAAGATGACAGAAATAAACACTTGGGCAAAAGAGTTCTGGAGCTTTCAAGTAACCATCTTGTATTAACTGGGTACTGCTCCAACTGAAAATGAAGGGGACCAATTCAGGAATAATAGAAGAGTTATCACAGCTCCCCAGTCCAATTGCCAAGAATGGAAGAGGTGGAGGAAACATTAAAACAATAGTACGGACATTTAACCTAAGGAAAAATCCAAACTGGAAATCTGACCAAAAGCTGTTTGGCCTTGTTTGACTGGGAAAGAGTCAAGTGGATGTGCACGGTATGGGTGGGGCCAGGAGAAATGTCCTCAACTCCAAGAACAAGTCCCAGTCATTCCTATCTTGACGGAAAAAGAAGAGAAAATAAAGCAGTTCAGCCGCAGAATGAACAGAAAAAAATAAAGTTATACAAATTATTGAATAAATGAATGAAAAGAGTTAAAATCAAGGTCAGCCACCTCAACCATTGCTAACAACAGGCGACTGTTCTTGTCAAAACAGATCATTGCAAGCTTCCATCTGGCATACCCAACCCCCCACCATAGCTTCTACATTGATATATAAGGTAGCAGAGAGTGCAACCCGTGTCCCTTCACACAGCACACATGGACATCTGTGCCAGACTGAGCCATTAGATGCAAACCAAAGGAACAAACCAAAAAATGTGAAGGGGTTCTTAACAGTTTTGTATAACAAATGTTAAGCACCAAATCCTGGGAACTATGCTGGGCATTATGGAATAGGTGTGTAATCCACAGGCACTGCAATGTTTTGGGTTTTCTGGGTATGAGTACAGTACTCTGGCCTGTACACTCCCAAACAAGAGAGCTTGCAGGGATGCACTGCACTAATTCCACTTGCTGCCGATCATTTATACTGGTACAAATTATTGGGTGCTATAACTCATTGATTTTAGACTGTCAAATGGGCAGCAGCTCTGGGATTTGGCATCCTCTCTTCTATGGAGTTGCTCTGTTTAGTGTAATTACCATAGATGTTCACAACATCTTATGCAACTTTTAAGCTGGTATTCAGTGCCCTCCAGAGAACATTTTTTTTAAAAAAAGGCTAACTGGGAGAAAATGTTTGCTCCCTTGTCTTTATCTTCACTAACTATAACAAATTTGCTCAGTGTTCACCTCACAATTTCTGCACTTCAACTACAGTCATATCTCAGAAGGAAGGAAGGAAGGAAGGAAGGAAGGAAGGAAGGAAGGAAGAAAGAAAGAAAGAAAGAAAGAAAGAAAGAAAGAAAGAAAGAAAGAAAGAAAGAAAGAAAGAAAGAAAGAAAGAAAGAAAGATTTGCTTAACACTCTAGTGGCCACTTCATTCTTATTCATAGTGAGAAATCACTGATTTTTTTTTCCGCAAAATAGAGAAGGACAAATGACACCAACTAGCTACAGGCTTGCATTGGTCTCATTAATCAATGTTTCACCTCTTATATTTTATTTCCCAACCTTGTTCCTTCAACTGGAATAACTCTAAGGTCTCTGGAGAAGACATGTAAGATCAGAGGACAAGGCAACTAAACAGAGCCTTGAATATATATTGTACAATACTAATCTATTTCCAAACAACAAATGGAAATAGATAGTAAAGAAATAGGTATTGGTAATGAAGGGACTAGATACCAGCCAAATCTTCAAAACCAAGCAATGAATGTTAAAAGCTTGCAATCTGAATTAATGTGTAATATCACAAGGAAATATGATGGAGGTTACAGCAAACAGATACTGGAGATGTGGTAACTTAGGGGAAGGATATAGGGTTTTAAGGAAAAGAGCATGAAGATGGTAGAACGGGGTCACAGGAAGGACCCCAGAGACTCAGGGTTAGCTGTAAATTGTCCACGTGGTAAGAAGAAATGAAGAGAGTCCCTCTATTCCCAATTACAGAAAGGAAAGGACAGAAACCCCAAGCTGTACCACAAGCACCTCTAATGACAGCCCCTAGGTATATTTAATCAAACTCCTCGGACATACCAAACCACCAGGCTGATAATGACTCTAGTCATGGTAAATCGGGCCAAACAGCAAGTGGAACTAGATAAGTTAAGCAGGATAATAAAAATCATACTAAAGCAATTGTTTTGGCTGTCTTGTAGAGGTGCAAAGGGATTTTATATTCTTACATACATGGTATCTCTTAAAATGACAGAACAGCCTTAATTTAAAATTTCATTAGGTCAAATGTTGCCTAAATTGTTGCTTGCAACTTCTGTGCAAAAATTGTGCAGGTAGGAATTTGTACATGCAAAATAGATACTTGCACACCTAACTACCAATTGTATAATAGTTGACTGCAGATATAATGTTGGAAGCTCATTTTAATCTGGGCCTTTGGATTATTTTCACATCATTCATGTACCACACATTAGTTCTGCAGTGCTGTTTTTTTAAGGGAGTGCATTTCAGGGAGTGAGTTTTTTATATATGTCATGCACTGATAAACTTCACAGTGGGTGTATGGATATGACCATACACACACAGGCTTGTGCATTTTTATTCTCTTTGTATGTAGGAAAGAGTAATTTTAACCACAGCTGCTTAAAAACAGTTTCCGTACAGTTGCTAAACAAGATTAATAATATATTTCCTACATGAATTATTTATTCTTGTAAAATTTAACCTGAAAAAATTGAGGTCTTTTTGCTACCTCACACTCAAAGATTTCCTGGAATAAGTAGAAACTATGAAGATGAAAATACCAGGCTTAACGTATTGTGGCAGGGTGCTGGCCAGGAGTGCCTGAGCCAGCCCTGCTGGCCCTTTAAGAGGGAGCAGAAGCCTGCAAACCTCCCCTTGCAAAGAAGCCTAATCAGCCACCTGGGCTGCAGAGTAATCAGCCTTATGGGTTGCACCTGGCAGCCTCCCCAGGGGGGATAAAAGCCTGCCAGGCAGGAAGCCCAGTGTGGTGGTGTGGAGGAGTGAGATAGGGAGAAGGAGCTAAGCTGTAGAGCTGTGTATAGTAGGTGGTGGGGTCTGCACAAGCTGCACTGTAAATAAAGAGCACTGTTTGGAGCCAAAGAAGAGTCTCCTGCCTGTGTTTGGAGCGGGGGCGAGAAGGTGATCTGTCACAGTATTTTGAAATCAGTTGGCTGTTCCTTATTATTTTAAGACTTGCATCCCCAAGAGAAGCCTCTCATTTCTTGCTGAGCAATAACAAGGCTCAAGATAAGGTAATAATTATTGTCAAGGGTATTCAATCTTTGGGGATCATGATCCCAAAGAGATTAGGATATGGAGATTCCTGAATCCTGAATATCTCATTTTATGAAATCTATCATTCATTTATGACTCAAGATATCTTTCTCTAGTGATGAGTTTCAATAAAATCTGTTTACATATTTTAAGCAAAAGGGCTGAAATATTTTACAATTCTATTTTTCACTTAACTACAACAGCCTTTCAGTGATCTGGAATGTGTGAATTACGGATGGGCCTTTATCCAGCCCCCTGCTTCCATAACACCCTGCCCCCCACTCCACCCAAAAGCCTCATTTTGAACACCCCAACATTTGGAGCCAGTTTCCATTTCACTATTGAGACTGGGACTAGGTGAAAAATTCTCAAATAATCAATCCAGATTCCAAACACCTTTAGTCCTTTGCTTTGGTTCAGGCCCATTTCTATCAGGAACTGTATCATAGGGTACTTATGGATCAGTGACTGCCCTCTCCAAAGACCATTTATGGAATTCCTTTCAAATAGAAATTTTACAAGATGGGGAGTTTAGTTCTTTGTTTAAGTTGGTGAATTGGTCCCTATAGAAATTATAGAATATTAGCCTATTGTAGCTGACTGCTGGGGACCTTACGTCCAACTTTGGCCGGGACAATTCCATTTTTAAGCCCTGTCCCTGCTGTCCTGACTTTTTTGGCAAAAGTTGTAAAGAGCAAATAGGAAAAATTTCTACTTTTGAAGAAAAAAAAAAGTGAGATGTGGAGGAACATGGGGGAGCCCTACGCAGGTGGGGGGTGGCCGGGCTACGATGGAGGACAGGTGGGGCTTAAGCAGCGATGCCAGCCCCAGCCTCCTACAGGGGGCAGTTAGGGCTTGGGGAGGCAGCAACGTCAGCTCCAGCTTTGTGCGGGGGGTCAGGCAGGACTTGAATAAGCAGCAATGCCAGTGCTGGCGGCTCGGGCAAGCAGCTCAGACCAGCCTTGCACAGGGACAGGGGCTTCAGCTAGTCCCATGCAGTGTCCCAATTTCCTTTTGGGAAATGTGGTCACCCTAAGCAAATTACTGTTCGGGTTCATCCTGCTTTACAATATGTATTTACTTACCTCAGCCAAAAGTGTAACTAATTAATATCCTGAAGGCCAGATCCATAAATATCTAATGCTAACTGATGTGACAACAAAGGAAGTCATCTAGAGATGGTTCTGGGTTTTAAACTCCCCGGACACATGTAATGCTGAGCCCGGAGCTGGGTCATTGGCAGTGGGACTGAACCTGGGACCTATACTGCTTGAGCTAAAAGAGCTACTTGTTAGCCATGACTACAGCAGGCTCATCACGCTCTCTGTGGCCCAGCCTATGCCGGATGGAGACAGAGCATCACACTGAACATACACACTTCTTTATGCAGCTGGAGATCAACTGTAGGGCACTGAAGTTATTCAGATTTAAAATGAGAATAGGTAACCCCAATTGCTATGACTGTTTTTATTTTTAAAAAAGATATGCAGTGAGAATTGAGGTGACCACAGGGAACGCAACATAAACCTCCAATACTTCTAAATAGCAGAAAGCAGTGAAGGGCATACATTGAGAAAGTAAAGTTTTCTGTGCTGGTAAGGAAGGTAAGTAACAGTTTTACTAAGAGTTGTCTGTTAGTAATGCTGCACCTATCTGAGTGATAATAGAGTTATGGCATTAGTTTCTGAGGCACTCCACAGTAGCTGGTCTTGGACCCACAATGAAAAAAAAAGCATACTAATTTCTGCAAAGCCATGGAAACAAGAGAAAGACTAAAGTAGTGGAGGAGTGAAATTCAGAGAAGGAAAAAGAATGCTAGACACAAAATTCTGGGGAGGGGAAATGAGAGATTTTTCATAATCTATTTCCCCAGTCATCCTAAAGAAACCTCAAAGGGGAGGAATAATACGTCCACACTTGTAACACAATTGTAAATAGCACAGGTCTTCATGAGATACTTCTTTTGTACCCATATGCTTTGTTAAATTGCTCAAAAGAATTTGAAGTGAGGTAACTTTAAGTTGACACTGCGTTGGATATCAATGAGCTACTGTTTACATTTTCCTATTGTTTGACACTGTGATTTCTATCTGGTTTGTAATTGTTTCTGTCTGCTATATAATTAATTTTGGTAGGTGTAAATCAGTTAAAGTGGTGGAGTATGATTGGTTAGATAATTTTGTTATGATTGGTTAGTAAAATTATACTAAGATAATAGGTTAAGGTAAGCAAGACTCAAATTTCATTATAAAAACTGGGGTCCAAGAAGGAGATCAGAGAAAGAAGATCAGAAGTAATAGAAGCAGAAAGAAGGAGGGAAATGCCTGGAAGAAGACCAAAGGAGATAAGGAATCTCTGAGGAAAAGAACTCACCTCCAAGACCCAGCCTAAGGTAAGAGCTGCCAGGACTTTTCTGCACGACTGTGGGGTGCAGCAGCTAAAACCCGAGACTGACCTTGCCTGTCATATACAGGGGAAGCCTGCCTGCCTGTCCCAGAATTGGTGAGCATGGCACCGTGTGCTTAGCTTGTGTATTCTGCTTGTTTGGGAATTGTCAATAAATAGAGAATAAGAATATTACTGTGTGAAGCTCTTTCAGTGGCTAAAGATCCTGCCAACCCACAGGAAGATGTACCCTGAACCCTAGGAACTGGGTAAAGGTGGGTAAATTAACAGGGTTGCACCTTGAGCCCTAGGAACTGGGTAAAGGTGTGTGTCCCTATAGTGTGGAAGGGATAGAGAAATTTGTGTGAGTAACACTGTTAGCTAGGCCATTAAATAAAGCAGGCCTGCCCATCAGTTAATCACTTGCTAATTTATAAAAATTCATACAATCAACAGAGAAATAGCAACTGTTTCACTGGCAACGGTTAAAGTTCTAGAGAAATGTGTTGCATACCTAGAAGATAACAAATAGGGAGAAATGTACTTGTGAAGTTTATTGCCTCATTTCTTAGAGACAAGGAATCCCCAGAAGAGGAGTCAGTCTATTGACAGACTAAACAGACAGCAAAAGCCAGAAAATGTTGGCACCATATAAATATATACTGCATGATGCATCCTTTCCCCAATAGTAAACAGTATCTGTCTACTGAAGCATGTAGAGTATATTACCCACACTCCTGTGAGACGCAGGGTATTCCAATTCTGAAATTCCTAGAATAACACAGAACAAAAAAGGGGAAAGTTGGTACAGCGTGCCCACAGGTTTTACTAACTGAACATCTCTTAGGGCATGTCTTCACTAGGACTTAACGTCGACTTAACGTCGACCCCCTCGGGCGGGCGGGGGGTCCAGCGCGGGGCTGCTTGGGTGAGCGGGGGGTTCGCGGAGCTGTTTGGGCGGGCGGGGGTCCGGCGCGGGGCTGCTTGGGCGAGCGGGGGGGTTCGCGAAGCGGTTTGGGCAGGCGGGGGGTCCGGCGCGGGGCTGCTTGGGCGAGCGGGGGGTTCGCTGAGCTGTTTGGGCAGGCGGGGGGGGGGGGGAGGTCCAGCATGCATTGCACTGTGGGCTACCTACCCACCGTGCAATGCGGGCTATGTCGACCCCTGCAAAAGTTCTAGGACAGACAGTGTCGACCACTGTCGACCTGCTGTCCTGGTGGGGACACACTGATTCGATTTTCTAAAGTCGAGTTTAGAAAATCGAATTAAGGGAAATCGACCTAGTCCTGTAGTGAAGACATACCCTAAGTCCCCACTAGAACAGACAGTTGACAGTGCTCTACCCAGCTAATTCAGGTGTAACATCTGAAGATGACATTTATAGTTTTCCCATAAACTCAGATGCTGCTTATCTTGTTCTGGAAACCCTACGTGATTCCCTGGCACTTCCATCTCTAGCTTTCCCCCATCCCACTCATCTCTGTCTCATGTTCTTCTCCCTCTCTCAAATCCTAATCCCCCCATACATATAACCATGAGGAGTGCTCAGAACCCCAACTCCTACTATCCCATCATATCATCAAATTTTCCCATCAAATGGTATGGATTTGGACCAATCCATCTGCCCTCCTCACCATCCCAAACACCATAATTATACTGCACTAAAAGAATTAATATGGTATTGAACTATCCATTTATAATTAGTGTTCCTTTTCTAGCATGCAATTAGCTGTTATCTTCTAAATTTTACAGAATCATTGAAGGATTTAATGACATGATTCCCATTAAAGTCAATAAGAGTCATGGAATTAAAGCCACGCATTAAAAAATTATAAGGAGAACTATAGTACACTAAATTCAGAATTGAGTGGAGAGCATTGCATTGGACTGGACTATGTTGAAAATGTCTACATTTCCTAATTCCCCCCAAACTGACTATACCCTGGTATCTCTAGTGAAAGCAAGAAAATGTGTTTTGAAAGCAAAGAAGAATCAGTTAAACTCCATTAAAAGAGACAGATAGAAGTATGAATAGCAGAAAAGCAACATTATCAACATAGGCTTTATTATTGATACACATTTCTGGAGTAGTCACTGAGTAGGGGGGATGGAAAAAATGGCCTCAAATAGGATAGGACAGGGGTTCTCAAACTGGGGGACTATGACCCCTCAGGGGGGTCACAAGGTTATTGCATGGGGGGCCCTGAGCAGTCAGACTCCATCCCCAAATTCCACTTCGCCTCCAGCATTTATAATAATGTTAAATATAGAAAGTGTTTTTCATTTATAAAGGGGGTCACACCCAGAGGCTTGCTTTGTATTTGGGGTCACCGTATGAGTGTTTGAGAACCACTGAGATAGGACATATATGATGTCCCTATTCCCACCTGAACATACAAACAGAGCTGATATTCTACAGTTTGGATTTTGCAAAAGTAGTAGTCTCTCCATTCCTAACCCATGTCACTATAGCACACTAAAAATAGCTTTCCACAGACTTGGTAAAGATCCTTGTTGTCTTGCTGCTGTTCACAATTATGACTGACTATAATAATGTTTTCCCTCTCCATAATATAATCTTACTTAATGGCTGCTTCCCTTAATATTCTATTTATGGAAAGGATATTTAATTATATGCTTGGTTTATCATTTCTTATATTAATTATATCTAGAGGTCATGTGCTAGCACATTTAATAGTTAATGTTTTGAAAATAAATTAAAATACATAATTTAAGGGTAACTAATTTTCAGATATTACAAAATGGATTACAGAAACAATTATGTAACATATTGAGAGACTAGATGATTCATTAGTGGCTAAATGGACAGAGTCTTCACTTCCGGGTTACCAGTTCAAATCCAGCCCAGATTACTCAGTACCAACTAGAACCAGTTGATTTTTTTTTTGCAGTTATCAAGTTACTTTCAACTGGGATTTTCAAAACAGCCCAGAAATACTTAACTCCCTTAGCACCCTTTGAAAAATCCCAATTTTCTTCTCTGTTCACAAGTCAGTCACAAAAAGTGGAAACCTGGTACCGCTGAAGTCAATGGGAATTTTGTTTTTTAGTTCAATGAGCATTTTCTGGAAAGAATTTTCATCCTAGGGGTTGTTTCTAAACTCTTTACTTTAGCATTTTTCTTAATTGCTCACCTAGCTCACACTCTTATATTTGCTTAATGATTGGACTCAACATTTATAAGCAGGAAAAGAATGAAGGCAAAATAGTCTAATTTGTGCATGAGTAACTGTGAAGGAGTTCACTCACTGCAGGCGCCCCCTTGTGGCCGAGAAGACTCTCTTCTTCTTTTCAGGTGCCCCCTGCTGAAAGCTACTATGGCTCTGCTATGGTCTGCTCCATATTGTGACTCAGATCTGTAGACAGGCCATGTATTTATGTCTACTCCTTTCAGAGTATATAAAGAGTCTGACAAGGGATAACACCTCAGTCAGGCAAGGAACTCCAGACCTCCCGTGGTCCAAAGTCTCAGGAAGACCTAGTTTCAGGGCCTTCTTTTATGTAGACTCCCCATATCAGGTAGACTTTCCACCTTCTAACCAACGCAGGTCAGTCCACACCCCTCCAATGCAGTTATACTGACCTAACCCCTCCTCCCACCCCCAGTGTGGACAGTGCAATGTCGATGAGAGGGCTTCTCCCACCAACACAGCTACTGGCTCTCAGGGAGGCGGGTTAACTATGCCAATGGGAGAAGCTCTCCTGTCAGCATAGTAGCGTCTTCATGAACAGCACTAGAGCGGCACAGCTGCACTAGCACAGCTGTGCTGCTGTAGGGCTGTATGTGAAGACCAGCCCTAAGAAGACAGTGGAATACCCTTCAGTAGGTGGCTTTGTATAAACTGAGGTACCTGAGGAGTGTTGGGGAGAGAGGAGGATGTTTGGAAGATGTAAGTCCCATGCCAAAAGGGCAAGCAAAAGATTCCATCTTTTGTTATCTTCTGGGGACAAGATGTGATTCTGTGCTCAGCTCCCTGATCAGGATGGAGCTTAGGGATTAGCAAGTTTTTCCCCATCACCCCATTGTGCAGGTCAGAGAAAGGTGTTCCAAAATAGTGTTTCATCCTTTTCCTCCTATGAGAGAGTCTGGTGGACCTTCATGGACCAGTGTTCCTGAAAGAAGGGGAAACTATCAAGGCAAAAAGGCAAGCTAGGAACATATGATAATAATAGCCCAGGCAAAGCTATAAGAGAGAGAGAAATTTGAATCCTTGTAGCTTTACACTATTCTCGAACTGATTTTTTTTCAAAGCACCTGCCAACAAAGAAATGACCACAGCAATGATTTGTCAAAAGAACTCAACACATAAAAGAAAAAATCCACTTTGACTTCCTGTGTTTCAGCAATAATATTGCTAAGCTTACAGTGAGTAGTAGGTCATCCAGTTTCGTCTGAAATCAAATCTGGTGGATACTAGTCTTGTCTTCATCAGACTGTAAAAAACTGACCTGCTTGCAGTGGCTGACTTTTATTTCATGCCAGAAATGATCATCGGAAAGCTTTTTGGAGGCTTTGAGCTTGCTGTGTAGCTCTCTGCAAAGAACAAAAAATAGTTTCTTGGAATATTTTGTGTCCTTACAATTGCCATAGGTCAGAATTCAGTATTCAAGGAAGGCTCAGAATTCTAAATACTTTCAGTTGATTGAGAACACAGATTGAATAACGCCTACCTTATACTTCATACCACACTATCCTTGTCTATCTGGCATCTATCATTGTGTTGATCACATGTAACTTTTCTTAAGGGCTTTACATATTGTATGTTTTTGTGATTTGTGAACTAATGTACTGTATAAAAATGGAGGAGGAAAGAGACCCAGGAATGTGTTACCTGGAGCTAAAATGTAATTGGTATTTTGGGTTAAGATAAAATGGAAACTTGTTTTACTTTTGGGTATACAGCCAGAGGGAAATACTGCTGACACCAACTGGCCTTCACTGCCTGAATTCTTTGAATACAGCATTGTGTTAAACTCCTACCTCATTAAATCAGCTGTTTAGCTGCACTTGGTTCTACTACAGCAGCTCTGAGCCACAACTACTGTGTTGCCTGTAAAACCTTTTAAGGCAAACAGGATGCCTGAACTATGAGGTATAACATAATAGGAAAGTCAGGCCAGCACATTCTGGATTACTTAAGTAAATTTCTGTATTTTTTACTGATCAAAGTGAACACTTGTTCAGTAGTTGGATTTTTTCTCTTTTTACTGTAGTGTTGGTGTTGCAGGAAGCAAAGCAGGTTTCCCAAAAGTTCAAATAGCAATTAAAGGCAGTTTTGGAGCTTAGGCAAGAAAATCTCACATTTCAGCACCAACAAACAGTTAGCCCTAAAAACTTGGAAAACAAGGTCTAAAAATTCTATTTTTTTCTTTGTTAAAGAAGGGTGCTGGTGACAGACACTACACAGACATTGCTGGAGACCTCCATTGACATTTAGGACAAATGCCAACTGGATACGCAGCAGCAAAAATATCCCCACACCGCATTGTGCTATTGTGCATCTGCCCCGACCATCAAGGAGGGACTGTAAGGAGTGACTGTATTTGTCTGCATACCAGTTGAGGACAACATGCCTGTAGTGACTGCTGTGGTGCTAGCTCTAGTGACATGGACACCTATGTAGTAAGAGCTGATTACATCCCCATAAAGGAGCTCCGCATAACTGCAAAACCATGCTATTGTTCCTTCAGATCGTTCCTGAAAACTCACTTCCTGATGCTTACAAAACACTTGTGGATAGCCAGTATGCTGCGGCCATTCCTTATCACTCTCAGCACAATCATCCCACTGTTTACCATTGTAAGAGAATACCCTTCCCCCATTCTAAACTCTAGGGTAAAAGTGTGGGGGTCTCTTATATGCAAGACCCAATAACTTTAAGCTACTTTCCCAGCCTAAGTTAAATCCTTTCCCCCAAAACCCAAACTCCTCCAGTTGGGGATTGAGACCCGCTGCCACCATCAATGTGAGTATTCCAAAACCATGGAGTGGGGCACATTGAAACCCCCGATGAGTAACACCCCCCTCCCTACCTGGGAGACTGAGAACACAGAGACTCCGCTCCACCCACTCCCCTCCTCGTTGCTACCTAGGAGAGAGATTTAAGCACACAGATCCTCACTAACCATGAGCTGCCCAATCCAAAGCTAGGATCCCTTCACTAGACTTACCAGACAATTCTTATAACAAAAAAAGGTTTATTAAAGAAAAGAGAAAAGCTTACAACTTACACAGATACTCAATTTTCTAGCCCTAGCCCCTTCCTTGAGATTTCTCCTCCTGCTGAGGTTAGAGACACCAAAGATTGATTACAAACTTATACAATTAACAATTCTACTGTTCAAATTATTCAAAGAGATGAATAGGAAGGAGATTACATGCTCCCAGAGCCGGGAGAGGAGAAAGGGTGCAGACGGCTGAGTGCAGAGACTAAAATGAAAGTAAAAAACTCCCCCTCCCATAGGAATGCTAGCTTGACAGTGGTGGATAGCCAGTATGCTGCGACCATTCCTTATCACTCTCAGCACAGGAGAGTCACCACCTCTCCTGTTCAGGTTAACCCCTTGCAGGTAAAACAGTAAGTCTAAGGCACTTCATACTTATGACAACCATGTGCTGCCCCTGGTCTGTTTTTTGTATCCTTGTGTCTCATCTTCTACTTTGTCTGTAAACTCTATGGAGGCAGGGGCCCATCTTTTTGTTATGTTTGTATAGTGCCTAGCACAATGAGATTTTGATTGAAGCCTCTTGATTGGGGCTTCTAAGTTCAACAAATCACTTTATATAAGACACATGTGCACCCTTGCACATGCAAAAAAGGTTAGGCACATACTAATACTTCTACCTCCCCTTTTGGAGTAGCAAACTTGGGCTCTAGGATCCTCTGTCTGACAGTGGATAATACCAGCTGCTTCACAGGAAGACGTAAGCAACCCTGTAGTAGGCAGGTCTTGTTAGGTAGTGTGTGTGACAGAATGTACATGTGTTCATGCCATACACACTATTGTAATACTTTTTGTCCGAGGCCTGTCTTTTAAGGCAGTGGTCTTCAAAGTGGGGTGCACGCACTGCAGGGGGTGCGCGAGACCACCCCCAGGGGTGCGTGAGACCCTGGAGCCGCCGCCAATCCCGCCTGGCCGTGGTCTATTTTTGTACTGCCGAAATGCCGCCGCAGAAAGTGGAAATTTTCTGTTCGGTGGCATTTTGGCGGACATACGCTGGGGGGGGGGGCACAAGCAGACGCCGTGTCGCGGAAAGGGGCCACAGCCAAAAAACATTGAGGACCGCTATTTTAAGGCATCATGTGAAAACTCATAATTTTCTGGTCAGTATCGTCCCAATAAAATACATGAGGAACATTGTATATAAAGTTGTAAGATTTCCCTGCATGATGTTATTAATACATGTTCCAAATCCCACATCTCTGCCCAAAATGAAGTTGACAAACAGGTTAGTCCTGAACAAAGAAATGTGTGCTCTGATTAATTTGCATTTAAGCAGTAAACAGAGTCATCTTGCAGGGAGGAAAATAAAGAAAGCTCAAATGTGAGAAAAATTCAGCTGGGGAAATCCTTCCACATAGACTCTTTGGGCTTGGTTACACTTACAGCTTTATAGCAGTTTTGGTTATACCAGCCCCTGTATACAGCTATAGGGATAGCACTGTAGCATGTCCACACTGAGACCCGCCAGCAGTATAGCGTGGCCACATTTGCAGCACTTGCAGCGGCACGAGGAGTGGTGCATTATGGGCAGCTATCCCAGCATTCAGCTGGGTGCAACAGGCTTTTCAAATGAGAGGGGTGAGGGGGAACGTGTTGTGTGTATGCGGACGGAGAGAGCGAGGGGATTTTCTTCATGCTGAGAGCCTATCAGCGAGTTTCCTTTGAAATACAAAGCCTGCTACTTTTCTCTGTCACACAGCTCCCTCTGTAAACATTTGCATTGCTTATCTGCCAAGTTAAGAGACAAACTCTGAAAATGTACTTCTGCATTCCTGTAGCCGAGTTCAAAACAAAGGGAAGAGACATCAATTGCCTTAAATGGCTCAGGGACATCTCCAGAGATCACTTAAAGCTTTGTAATCTTAATACCCATTCACACTTGAGATAATACTGAGCACTGAATATGCAATAGCTGTTAATTCTCGGGGAAGGGCAGATTACCAGGACCGGTATAACTGTGGACTTATAGCGCTCTACGTGCCTCGCCAGTCTGGATGGGTAGTGAGTTATAGCGCTCCTGGAGGCTTTATAGCACTATAAAGTGCCAGTGTAACCAAGGCCTTTGTCTCATAGTGCCCAGCTGGAAATGTTTTCCAAGAGAGGGACTGAAACTATCAAAAAGGAGGGACAAGGCACCCTTCCTTTTCTCCATGTCCATTGCATTCACTGCACCTGAAGCAACAAAGGAAGTATTTGCTGGGGGTGAGGCCTTGACCTACTGTATTGGGTCAGTCACACGGCTGGAAGCATGCAGTGAGAAAGGTTGCTTGAATCTGATAGTTTGTTAACTTATGTATCAGTACAGGTCTTATGTATCAGTACATGCAGAGATGAAATTTCTTGATACTTTAAATGACTGCTTCTTGGAGCAGCTGGTACAGGAAACCACGAGGGGAGAGGCAACTCTAGATTTAGTCCTGAGTGGAGCACAGGATCTGGTTCAAGAGGTAACTATAAAAGGACCGCTGGGAAATAGTGACCATAATATAATAACATTTAACATTCCTATGGTGGGAATAACACCTCAGAAGCCCAACATTGGGGCATTTAATTTAAAAAAGGGGAACTATGCAAGAATGAGGGGGTTAGTTAAATGGAAATTAAAAGGTAAAGTGACTAAAGTGAAATCCCTGCAAGCTGCATGGACTCTCTTCAAAGATACCATAATAAAGGCCCAACTCAAATGCATACCCCAAATTAAAAAACAACGCCAGAAAACTAAAAAAGAGCCACCGTGGCTTAACAGCCAAGTAAAAGAAGCAGTGAGAGAGAAAAAGGCATCATTTAAAAAGTGGAAGTCTAATCCTAGTGAGGTAAATAGAAAGGAGCATAAGCACTGCCAAATAAAGTGTAAGAATGTAATAAGAAAAGCTAAAATGGAGTTTGAAGAACAGCTAGCCAAAAACTCAAAAGGTAATAACAAAATGTTTTTTAAATATGTCAGAAGCAGGAAGCCTGCTAAACAACCAGTGGGGCCCCTGGATGACAGAGATACAAAAGGAGCACTTAAAGATGAAAGAGTCATTGCAGAGAAACTAAATGAATTCTTTGCCTCAGTCTTCACGGCTGAGGACGTTAGGGAGATTCCTAAACCTGAGCTGTCTTTTGTAGGTGACGAATCTGAGGTATTGTCACAAATTGAAGTATCAGTAGAGGAGGTTCTGGAACTCATTGATAAACTTAACTGTAACAAGTCACCGGGACCAGATGGCATTCACCCAAGAGTTCTGAAAGAACTCAAATGTGAAATTGCGGCACTATTAACGAGGGTTTGTAACCTATCCTTTAAATCGGCTACAGTGCCCAGTGACTGGAAGATAGCTAATGTAACGCCAATATTTAAAAAGGGCTCTAGAGGTGATCCTGGCAATTACAGACCAGTCAGTCTAACGTCCGTACCGGGAAAATTAGTTGAAACAATAGTAAAGAATAAAATTGTCAGACACATAGAAGAGCATAAATTGTTGGGCAAAAGTCAACATGGTTTCTGCAAAGGGAAATCATGTCTTACTAATCTATTAGAGTTCTTTGAAGGGGTCAGCAAACATGTGGACAAGGGGGATCCGGTGGACATAGTGTACTTAGATTTCCAAAAAGCCTTTGACAAGGTCCCTCACCAAAGGCTCTTACGTAAATTAAGCTGCCATGGGATAAGAGGGAAGATCTTCTCATGGATTGAAAACTGGTTAAAAGACAGGGAACAAAGGGTAGGAATAAATGGAACTTTTTCAGAATGGAGAGGGGTAACTAGTGGTGTTCCCCAAGGGTCAGTCCTGGGACCGATCCTATTCAACTTATTTATAAATGATTTGGAGGAAGGGGTAAACAGTGATGTGGCAAAGTTTGCAGATGATACTAAACTGCTCAAAGTAGTAAGGACCAAAGCAGACTGTGAAGAACTTCAAAAAGATCTCACTAAACTAAGTGATTGGGCAACAAAATGGCAAATGAAATTTAATGTGGATAAATGTAAAGTAATGCACATTGGAAAAAATAACCCCAACTATACATACAATATGATGGGGGCTAATTTAGCTACAACCAATCAGGAAAAAGACCTGGGAGTCATTGTGGATAGTTCTCTGAAGGCATCCACGCAGTGTGCAGCGGCAGTCAAAAAAGCAAACAGGATGTTAGGAATCATTAAAAAAGGGATAGAGAATAAGTCGGAGAATATCTTATTGCCCTTATACAAATCCATGGTGCGCCCACATCTTGAATACTGCATACAAATGTGGTCTCCTCATCTCAAAAAGGATATACTGGCACTAGAAAAGGTTCAGAGAAGGGCAACTAAAATGATTAGGGGTTTGGAACGGGTCCCATATGAAGAGAGATTAAAGAGGCTAGGACTTTTTAGCTTGGAAAAGAGGAGACTAAGGGGGGATATAATAGAGGTATATAAAATTATGAGTGGTGTGGAGGAAGTAAATAAGGAAAAGTTATTTACTTGTTCCCAAAATAGAAGAACTAGGGGCCACTCAATGAAATTGGCGTGCAGCAGGTTTAAAACAAATAAAAGGAAGTTCTTCTTCACACAGCGCACAGTCAACCTGTGGAACTCCTTACCTGAGGAGGCTGTGAAGGCTAGGACTATAACAGGGTTTAAAAGAGAGCTGGATAAATTCATGGAGGCTAAGTCCATAAATGGCTATTAGCCGGGATGGGTAATGAATGGTGTCCCTAGCCTCTGTCTGTCAGAGGGGGGTGATGGATGGCAGGAGAGAGATCGCTCGATCATACCTGTTAGGTTCACTCACTCCGGGGCACCTGGCATTGGCCACTGTCGGTAGACAGGATGCTGGGCTAGATGGACCTTTGGTCTGACCCAGTATGGCCGTTCTTATGTTCTTATGTCTTATCTTTATTTTTCTTGTAATAATTTCTGACTTTTATGCTTCATTACATGTACTCACTTAAATCTATCTCTTTGTAATTAATAAACTTGTTTTACTGTTTTATCTAATCTGGTATGTTCATGTTGAAGTGTCTGATTAATTATTTGAGATAATAAGCTGGTATATTATTTAAGGAATAACAGACTTAAAATATTTTGTACTTCCAGGAGAGGGCTGGGCTGTACAAGATATACATTTCTGGAGGAAGATCTAAGACTAGGCATGTGTTGGCGTCACTCTGCCGTATAATCAAGGCAGGTGAGAGCCAGAGCATAACCCAAGTGTGGCTGGCAAGCTAAAGTTACACACAGAAACTCAGGGTTTGGCTTGCATGCTGGAAGGCTGTTTGTGAGTGGCCTAGATGGGAACTACTTTAGCATTTGTGAGGCTACTTCTCGCTGGGCAAGGTGATGCAGCTGCTCATTATTTGGCTTGTACCCAGATATGTCATGGTGTGATTTGTCATGATATCAGGAGCCTGGGGAAGAGAGAAGAGGCCAGAGAGATAGAAAAAAATGATGGCAACACAGACCTCCATCTAAGATATTTTTGAGAAAATGGAGATGGAAGAGGAAGAGAATTAAGAGGGGCAGGAGAAAATGGAAGATAAAATGGAGCCAAGGGAGAAATAATTATCATCAATAATCAGACAAGTAGCAAAGGGAAAGTTTGTGAGAAATGACAACCTTTATCTTTGAGTGCATTGTGTTGCCACTAACTATCAAGACATCAGCAGTTTGACTCAGCACTTCTAACACCAAGAGTCACTTTAAATGAACATCCAAGGGGAACTGCAAGAATCTCAGACTTTGAAGGAGAAGGAAGAAGGCTGGGAGGGAGAAAAAGAAGGAAGAAAACCAAGGTCATTTAATTAAGGGTAAAAATCCAGGCTAATACTCTGGCATAAACCAACATTGCTTTTTAAAAAAGAAAAAATAATGGCCTAATGGCTGTCAAGAAACTTTAAGTGGGAAGTTAAATTTGTATTTTCACTTCTATGCGAAAATCTCCTTGTTTTGGTGGGATTACATCAGATCTTTAACATTTCTTATATGGCACTTGTCTTCTGTATTATTACAATTATGTATTTTAAAAGGAAAAAACATTTAATAACTCTCAAAGAGAAGTATAAACAGAAAGGTAGTTCATTAAAAACATACCAATTTACACTCCCACTCTTTCATCAAAGAATCTCACAGTACTTTACAAATGGGTATTATTTAGGTGAGGAGGCTGCGGAGCAGAAAGATTGAACACTCAGACTTTCCAACATGGATGCAAGCATGAGACCGTGGGTTTAGGACCTTGGAAAGTGAGACTGTTTTTTTAGGTGTCAACATTGATATCCACGTTGGAAAGTAGACATCTTAAATCATTCTGTGCCTCGGCTGCCACATCTGAAAAGCTGAATAATACCATTGCTAATGCTGACTTCAGCACCTATGAAAATCAGGTCATGTCTAAGTGATTTACCTCTGGTCACTCAGCAGACATAGGACTAGAACTAAAGTCCTAATTTCTAACCGTTAGACTTCAAGGCTCAGAAAAGGTTAGCTTTTCCTTTCTTCTGGAAATTTCCATTCTCCCCCTACACTAGCGGGCTCTGCTCAGCACCAGAAGCTGATGTACTGTGCCAGAAGATGCTGTTTCAGCCCCAGCATTTGTAACCTACTCTGCAGAGTGGGGGCAGGGCCTGGGGCTGAGCAGGGGATTTGGGGTCCATGAAAAATTTCAAATTAAAATAGGGGTCTGTGGGTTGCTAAAGTTGAAGAACCACTGAACTAGAGGATAGTATCCAAACTCTCCCCTTTCAGGGAGATAGCTACCTAACCCCAGACAGCAGAGAAATGCCTCTTTCTGCTTGTGATCCCCAACCAGGAATCCTTCTCTGAGAGTCATGTGGCTTAGGTGCCTAAGTTGTCCTCATCTTTGCCTGTGGATAATGGCACTGCAGTAGCTGGAAAGGGAGACACATGACAGGGGAGGAAGGCTAATGTTAGTTTAAAAAAAAAGAAGTAAATATGCAAAAATGGAAGCTGGAAAACAGAAAAACGGAAATGATCAGATCTTAATAATCAGATCAATCCTTTATTTTATTCAATGTAATGACCAAATCCAATCAACAATTTAATCCTGGTGCTTAACCACGATGTTGTCACAGCAAAAAAAAGATAGATCATGGCCAAAATATTATCTATTTTCATCTCAACTAGACTTTAGTGGGACTACTCATATGAGTAATTTCTCACCAATGTCAGTAAGGGGTTCATAATCTGGCCCTAAGAGAAGTTATTTTCAATATAGGGAAAAAAGCCAGCAAGATCCTAGCCTACCAGTTAAGGGCCTAATTCTATGAAGTCTTGATCACATGTGTAATCTCTAGTGCCGACAGAGGTGTATAAATCATCACTTGTCTAAAAGTCTCTAAATATGTCTAGTAAAGAATGCCTTAATGTATAACACATGCACACACACCGATGGGACTAAGGCATTCAGGAACCATAACCCATCTCTCCATTAACATTTTATGTGTCTCACCTGCTCATGTGGTGTATTATGACCACCAAATGTAAATAAGTCTCAGATGTACATTTATATTTAGGATTTGCATTTTGTGTTTTTTGGAGGGATACCATTAAGTGCTTTTGGAATTCCTGGTGTGGAAGATTCCCATGTTTGTAGTTTTGTGCTCACCTGGTCTCTTTGGGAGTCCCCCTTTGGAGTTCTTATTTTCTTTTTGAGGCTTTAATAGGCTTTAAATGTAGTAGTGAAATAATTACAATGCCACAAATAGTCAAGTAAAAGGTTCCTAAATGTTTGCAGATAATCTATAGGTTAGGGAATGAGAGACTTGTAGGTCAATTTTTTTGCATCTCTGGGTAGTAGGAAATGTATTATGTTTTCTAAGCCAGCTGGTTTAATGTAATTTCTATATATTTTGAGGTGGAGGGAAACTCATATAAAAGTTTTGGCCAACTTGTAAAGATTGGCTTGTTTCCCCCAGTTGGTGTCCTGCACAGCCGCAGGTTTTATATATTTGCCTGGAGAGCCAGCTTTACAAGTTCCATGTTCTCATACTTCATCCACCACATTACATATTTTAACAGTTCTGTAATACTCTGGATATTTTATTAGGTAGTGCTTTAAATTAAGGTTCCCAAATATATATTAAAGATTCCATAAGATACTTAGGCTGCACTTTTGAAAGCCACCTAGGGGATTTTGGGATGCTCAATTTCCATTAAACTTAATGGGAATTAGGTGTCAAAATCCCATAGGCATCTTTGAAAATCCCAGCCTTATTTATGCTAAATAAATACTCATTGTTAAGGAAGACATTTATTGAGGTTTAGCAACTTCATTGCAATCAGATGTAAAATGCTGGATGCTCTGGGGTGTGGTGCCAAATCCTGCACATTCATATGGGATTTTTTTTAATGGAAGGATTGAGGGAAGGGAAAGAACATTGTGGTGTTTTCTTAAAATGTCACAGAGAAGCAGCTTTATTAAGCTGCTCATGGGGGGCCCCTAAACTGTAAATATCAACAATTCAACAGTGCAGTTGATTCTATATTATTATTTGGGTTGCATGCATAAGGATGTAACACAGATTCAAATCTTTGCTTAGAACCCTTCCCATCCTATTTAATGTCCAATTATGTAAAAGATAAAAATACAGGTTACACTTGACCTCAAGTGAAATCTAGGGTCTGTGTATCAGTGGGAGTTTTGCCATCAATGGTACCAGGATTTCACTCTAAGTACTCAAATATTTGCTAAATAGGGATGAGTTTAAACATGTGGTTAAGTGCTTTGCTGACTCTAGGCCATACATTTGTTATACCCAGTTTGTTTTAAACCTCAGCTAATAAGATTTTAGTCATCATCCGCTGTCTAAATAAAATAAAATTAGTTAATGTTCATTTTAATTTCTTAGCTGCCAAATCTTTATTGAAGGTATAAACAAATTAAGTGAACAAGACAGTTTCTGTCCCAATCAACACAAAAAGATGCATAGTTAAAAAAAAATCATTAGTCAACACATACATAGCTGACTTGTTTGTGTTGTATACTAATGCACAAGTACAGTTATTCTGATTCCTGGGTTTAGATCATTTGTTAAATATGAGCTATGAAGCATGTATAGTTATTAAAATGTATGTAAGTGAGATTTGTATTTTAAGGTAAATATCATGGGAGAGATATGTGCAGTATGATTATATTATATTGTGTTATATTCTAAAAGAAATGTAGTTAGGAGAATATATTGTTTATGTACTGAGAAAGCTTCATAACTAGAATGTACGTAGCAGGAAACACAGGAAGTAAACATTCAAATAATCACAAAGGAACATACACACATGCTCTCCAAAATTTCACCTCTTCAAATTCCAAACAACCTGAAACCATTAGCTCACATATACAAATATGAGTGAGAATAATAATTATTATATGGCAAGTGGATAATACCTATTCCAAACTGTTGAAACTTTTGTCTTACAACTTTTAAAATTGCGGGTAGTCTTACTGGCAATCCCGGTGTATATATATTAGTTATGTATTCAGGTAGCAAACACCTGACCTTATAAAGGACTGGGACATAGGAACTCTGGCCTAGCAGTCACAGTTGGATAGGTCAAGGATGGCCACAAGGCAGTGACAAGGGATTGGAGTAATTGCTAGAGACGGTGATCAGATAAGCAAGAATCAGGGTCTGAAACCAGAAATAGTATCCAGTTGGAATCAGGAAGCAAAAGCTAGGGTCAAAGACTAGTGATCACAAAGCAAGATACAGTCTGGCATCACAGCAGGCTAGCTACCAATTTTCCTCAGAGATTTTTTGTTCTTATTGCACATCTCCATATTAATCCTTCTCTTATAGGACTACAGAACTCAATCCTTCAAACATTACAGAGAACAGCTTCAATGGGACTATTCATGGTAGTATGCACTCTGCTTGGAAGTAGATGCTTGGGCCCATAGCTTTATGGGGCTGTGTGTGTGTGTGGATTCATCCACCTGGGCCCAAATGCAAGATTAGGGTAATAGTTTTTTAGTGCATCCTTCCTATGGCAAATGCTAAAAAAGAACAATGCCTCCAAATAAAATTGGAGCAGTAGATAGCTAGGCTCATAAGTAGATGGTCATAGCCATGTATGTTTTGATATGATGGCTCAAGTCATGCTAGTAATGGCAACCCAATAAAAGTAAAAGTAAATACCTGTTTTAAAGTGAGACGCAAATAAATGCCTGTGTAACATGGTAAGTCTACAAATGTTTTGATTTTCTTCTGGTCTTCACTCATATTCCATGCCTTCAAACTTAAGGAATATCAAGTCTGATCATCCTTGATGTTATTGGAGGATTTCCTGGAGAACTGGCATGCACTACATGAGGATAATTGTCTTGTGTTAGGGCACTAGCCTAAGAGCTGGCAGAATGAAGTTCAATTCCTTGCTGTGATCAAGACTTCCTTGGGCAAGTCACTTGGTCTCTTTGTGCCTCCGTTCCACATCTGTCAACTATGGGGGTAATAATAGAGCTGTTTGGAAATTGTCTGATGCAATATTTTTAATCCAAAAATGCGACTCTGTAAAAAAACATACCTGTTCAGGAAACAGTCGGTCTTGACAAATCTCTTGATTAAAAAAAAAAAGTGAAATAAATGTTGAAATTGCTGAAACAGCTCATTTTGGCATTTTAAAACAGAGAGTTTTTGGTTTTCAGTTCAAAATGACTTTTTGTTTAGAAATTTTAGTCATTTTATACTTTTAAAAAGGTCAACAGACAGTATGCAGGAGTCACTATTTCTGTGCGAGCTAAAATAAGCAGGAACACGATGGTGCTAGGGACAACGGATAAAATACACTTGCAATGTAAAGATCAGGTTGTACATGCACAGTGCACTGACAGAGCATGCTGTACAGGGATTGGGTCCTACAAAGTAACCAGTCCAATCCCAAAACATAGAATGCAATGCATTGCAAATGCAGTGTAATGTGTAAACGTATATAAAGGAAGAGCTTTTCTGTGTCACTTTGGAGGCATGGTACATCTTATGCCCCCCCCCCCCACCCCTCCCGTGCTTGAGTCTGAACAACTCAGCATAGCTTCGCTGTATGCCAAATAAAGAAACTTGAGTGATGACCCTCAGGGTCCTAGAGCCCAGGCTCCAGCCAAAGCCTGTAAGTCTACACAGCAATGAAATGGCCCCACAGCCAGAGCCGGCTGAACAAGCCAGCCATAGGTTTTTCTTCCCAGGGTATCCTAATTGACCCTTTCTCAGCTTCCTTAATCCTTTCAGGGCTGGTGCAGGGTGAACATCCCATCATACAGTTTATAAATTTATTAAGAAACAGCAAAAAAAAATCACAACAAAATTGAAAAATGTTTACAAAAAATTCTCATTGAAGTTTCAAAATTTTCTGTCAACTTTTTAAATAAACTATTAAATAAAAATGAAAACAAGGAGCTTAAAAACAAGGTGACTAAAAAAAAACCTCTTTCCTTCTCAATTGGCTACATTTCCTTCTCTTCACTCTTGTCATGTCATAATTTCCCACTTTTCTAGTCGTAAATTCTTCGGGGACAAATGGAAACTTGATTTCAATCAGAAAAACTGAAGAAAATACCTTCATATTAAAAATAATAAGCCAACAAAACTTTTAGATCTTTTCTACCTCATAAATATATCAAAATAAATAAATGGCACAAACATTTTTCCCATATTCTTGTCACTTTCAAGTGGTAGCTTCTTTCCTATATGTGTCTGAGAACCCGCAACATAATGCCACTGTTACCCTTCCTGTGCTTATCACCAGCTCCCGTGGATACATTTTCTTAATTGTGGGTCAGAGCTGCTGCTGAAATCCAGACTCTCTCTTTTACATTATCTAATGTCACAGGCTCATTTGCTTTAAATACCTCACTTTACAACCCTCAGAGTCATACTCTAATAGGGTCCCATAATATGCTTCCCTCTTTATGCAGAGATGGAAAACACCTATTTTATCCATCTCCTTGGCAGTGCAGGTTTATTCTCTGGAGCATATTTCACTTGTTTTAGTGTGCACTCTTAAAATAAAGTTAGATCCCAAATAACATGAACAGGTTGGATGACACCAAGTTTGGATAGCTGAGAGTATAATTGAGAGTATATATTGTCAGTAGTCAATGCCAAGAGAATCAATGGACAAGAACAGACATTTTATTTTCTCTACTGCTGTAAATGTTCATGGTGCTTTACAGACAACTAAAATACCCAGTCCAAAGTGGCCACTATTTTGGGTGCCTATGTTAAGATACCCATTGTGAAAGTTCTTTGAGAATGGCTAAACTCTTCAGCTATTGGCAACCAAGAAAGAGACAAGACAGAGATAAGCACCAAGATTTTTAGAATTAAGATATGTGCCTCAGTACTTAACTCCTGATGCTTTTGAAAATCCCATTACATGTCAACCTGCATCTTTAGGCACCTAAATACTAATAAATATCTGGCCCCAGAACTCTTGCGTGTTACTGAGTCAAGGATGGCCTTAATGAACCCTGATTTTTTTTTGTATTTATAAACTTTAGTAAAAAGCAAATTTAGTGAAAATGAAAGATGCTGGAGGACCAGTGAGCCCAGCCGGCGGCAGCAGAGCAGTCCGGGGGGAGAAAGGGCGGGGGGGGGGAGAAAGGGCGGGAGGGGGGAGGGAGGGAGCAGCAAGGGTGGCTCACGCCGCTCCCGGGCTCTCGCTCCCGCTGCCGCCAGCTGGGGGGGGGAGCACTGGCTGGGCCTGGGGGGGGGGGGTCAGCTGAGCTTCCTCCCCCAAGTGGGGGGGGAGCGCCGGCTGGGCTGGGGGGCACCCAGCCACTGTCGGCTGGGCTGGGGGGGGGGGCTGGCTGGGCTGGGGGGGGCCCAAACTATCAGAGTAGGGGGGCCCCAAATTTCTGTTGCCAGCCCTGAGCAGTGCAGGTCCTTTTATAATCAAAGTAGAATCAATTGCTCTGTCAATACCATGCCAGTCAAACAAAGTATCTCATTAGGAGAAAGATGAATTATTTGTTCCCATTTAGTGATGGGAGAGAAAACAAAAGAGATGACCCAGAGAGACATGGATGGGATAATGAGGCTTAAGATAATGGGGCTTATTTTTAAACATCCTTAACAGAATAACACCAATAAAAGGTATTGATTTTACTAATATGTATCCATTTATAGGGCCAATACCATGCTGAGGGTGGGTGTAACTTCAATTTGGCCCCAACATTTCTATAGACAATTGATATCAGTGTAGAACTTGTCTGGATTATCACTATCTTGAACAAGTATGAGAGCTGTGGTGAATTACTTAGCCTAGCCTGTAAAATAGCAAAGGTATAATTAAATCAAACTTGGTGCACTAAAAGTTTAGTTAAAAAACTCCTAGTCATTCCCAGGCATTCAACTTAGCCTTTTATATAAGCAGTGAAATAAAAACCAAATCACTCTCTTAATGGACAAAATCATTATTTTCAATCAACGCATAATGGCAAGCTGCATTCATTTATATAATAGCCAGACAGTGCCAAGCCGCTGGAAAGGGTTGCTAGGGAAGGGAGAGCAGAAGGGCTAGTGATAGTCACAATCCTAGAGCTCATCTGAACACAATGAATAGACAGGGCTGGCGTCTCCCAAAGCGGCTGGGAAGGGGAATGCAGGATGTGAGGGCAGGGTTCTAGCCCATCTCTTCACCAGCCAACAGCACAAAGCGCACAATGCACTGGCCACCCTCCTGCAACAAGACAAATTCATCCCTGGAGTAGCTGTCCCAAAGGCAATGGAATTACACAAGGTATTAATTTAACCCAATGTCTCCTGGAGCTCCTGCAGATCTGGCACAGAATTTCATCACTCTCAGCACAAGCCAGGGCCTTACAGCACCTAAAATAAGTACGGTGTTGCCAACTCTCATGATTTTACCACAAGTTTGTCAATGGTTAGTGTTGTTCTTAAAGGCCCAGATCCTGGAGTCACGTGATTTGAGAATCTCACCATCTTGTAAGTAAGTTTCTAGCCCTTATATTTTTGGAGGAAAACTTAAAAATGTGAAGCAAATCTACCCTGAAAAAAGACAGATAAAAAGATAAATAAGTTGTATTATGTTAAAAACAAAACTCTTATGATTTTTTATGGCCTGACGTATGATTCTTTAGCACTTGGGGTTGGCAATACTGTAAGAAGATATGTAACTCTACTGTATGTTGTGGAATTAATGGTGCTAGACTGGTTTGTATATCAGTAATAACATAAATACTTGTGCATTTTTTTGGTTTTACAGTTATCAGATTTATTATATCATAAAGTATACTCATATTGTATTAGTGACCAATAGTCCTGCGGGGCATATAATCTACCCTGGAGGGATCATTTTGTAATACATCAATAGCATAAAAAAGCCTATGGATTTTATAATAGAGCTGTAAAACAAATATTAGGTATTATAACTAAGCTGTGCTAAAAGAAAGTCATTGCTCAACAAATTTACCATACTGTGTATCAGTTATACAATAACATCGCAATCTCTAGGTTTATATGCTTTTGGGCGTTCCACTCACAGACAATCTGTAGACTGCCCCATAATATCAAGAACTATTGTCTTAGTTAGCATGATTTTCAATAATTCTCATTCTCATTCATTCCTATTATTTATATAGCACCACGAAAGAGTACTAGGCATTTTACAGACATGGGCGATGATGGGCCTCAGCCCTGTCGAATTTATAGAACATGGGCCTGATCACGCAAGCAGCTGAACTTTATTCATACAAGAAGGAGCCTCATTGAACTCATTGGGGCTATTTACACACATTAAGCCAAGTATATGTTTATGATTGCATGCATGGGGCCTCATATGACAATCCTGAAACTGCATCAACGTAGACTGACCCCAGAGCCCATGGGAAGGCAGCTGCAGTATCAGAGGATAAGATCACAATCCTGCAAAATCATGTGTGTGGGAATAACTTAAATAGACTTCAGTTGTCTTTGTGAGTTAAGTTATTCTAATGTGTGTTTTGCAGGATCTCGCTCCACACAGTACAAAGGACAGAGAAGGGTGAGGGAAGAGACATGCACAGAAATGTTTTTTACACCACTGTTTTTGTCGTTGAGCAGGCTAGCTCCCTCACAGATATTTATTTTTGTTTGCTTATTTTTTAAAACCTTCCCCTATTGTCCTTTTTAGCTTTTAGTTTTGTTTAACTCTTGCCTATATTCTATTTCTAATCTGCGGCTATTTGATTGTTTCCCCTTTGATTACTATAATAGAAGATAAAAAAATTCTCTCTCTTGCAGCCTTTTTGTTCTTGTTGTTCTTTGAGTAAATAACCTCTTCCCAGCCTTCTACTGTCCTATGCCCTGATCATGCAATGAGATGTATGAAGACAGACCTGTGCATCTACATCAAAATTGTTGGGGCTCTGTGTGGGTACAAGGATATGCCTGTACACATCTCATTGCAGCATTGGGACCCAAATGCCAAGACTCTGCCTGCAAAAATTACTGCCATCCATCTGAGAGGAAATAGTAGGAGAAAGATTAATTTGATGATCAATGCACTAAACTGGGACTCTGGAGATATAGATTCAACTCCCAGCTCTGCTAGAGACTTCCTATTTGTCTCTGGGCAAGTCACTTAATCTCAGCCCCACAATTCTCCATCAGCAAAATGGGGATAATAATGCTTCCTTTCTCCCACCCTTTTGCCTGTGCTATCTATTTAAGTGGTAAACTCTTTGGGTCAGAAATTGCCTCTTAGCATGTACACATATACTGCCTACTACAGTGGGGCTCCAATCCTGGTTTGGGCCTTCAGCTGCTTCTCTTCTACTACAAACAGTCATTTACAGAAAATGACCCAGATGATCACCCACAATCATTTCAAATGCCTCCTAGTTTCGAGAACAGGAGCAGGATGACAGGAGTCTTGGTTCATTCAGTTTAATCTCCAAGGTGCACACACAGTGAGGCTCACAATGAGGGAGAAACACCAGATATCATAAGGCTTTATACAGGAAGAATACTGGAAATGCTCATTATTTGTGTGTGCATTTTGGGTAGCTCGTGCATCCCAGTGGTATCTAGCATTTCATGCAAATAAATTTTAATGGCTTAAATCCCACACACTTTGTTCAGGGTGAACTACATTGATCCTGCATCTTTATTGATTTTAGGCACTTTTAGGGCCCTCTTAATCTCAAAGTCCTTGGCACAGTTTCTAACTCCAGCTCAGACTTGACACACACACATACCCGGGACTGACTCGGACTCCAGTTTAACCTTCACATGACTTCTTCCTCTGACTCCTGCTGTGAATAGAGGTGGGATGCCTGAGCATGACTCTACTCTGGGCTCTGACCATTAGCTCAGACTGCCCATGTTTGAGCCCTGCTAAGATATGCTCTGAATGCATGGCATCCTAGTAAACTGTAGATTTACATCCCAACTTGCTGTGCACTAAGTGTCCACGAGGACACGCCTTGAGGCATATGATTTTTTTAAAGTAAGAAGAGGCGCCCTTTCAGCTATTAATCTATATAACATAAACAGGAAATTCTGAAACTCTTTGCATAATATGCAGAGTATGATGTTTCTTAAAGCCATAACTCAATCAATGAATTATGTAGCTTGCATTCTCTTAAAGGCACGTAATTTGATATCCAAGCCTGGGCAATATTTTGTGTTGCAATCAGTAAACAGTTGCTCTTTAAAATTATTCAGACTGATGTTCGTTTGTACAAACTATTCCTCAGTAGAGCCTTAGTTTGATTATGTAAAGGATGTAATTCTAAAAGCAAATATGTTTGCAAAATGACAATACATTATGTTTTATCCTGTGTGACAAATGAACTAAGGAAGTGTGTAGTTTGGTGGGCTGATACAGCATCTCACTGGAATGACTGTGGCCTTAACTAATCAGTTGTTATCAGTTCAGTGAGAGAATTTTCCCTTTTAAATTACAGTTTACAAAGAGTGTCAGATTTCAACAAAATTATGTGCTCAGCATGGTCTGACTGAAAGAAAAATAACCCTCTAGTTTGAGGTAACGAGGGGATTGTAACTGCAGATTCCTCTTTCTCAGGGGAAAAATGCCGATAGATTCCTTTATTTCATTAGAAACGTCAAATATGTAATCAAACAGCAGTGAGACCTTGAGTGCTGGGCATGAAGGGTGGGCATTTTAAAATTATTTTAATCAGAGATTTAACAAACAAGATGTTCTCTCTAGGTAGGACAGCGTTGTTGCAATTAGACAGAGTGCAAAACAGAAAAATTAACCTGGCAGTTAAAGCAGTAACTAAAAACCCTACTGCAGTTACATACCCATAGTTTCTAAATTTAACAACTTCATTGCCAGGACACTTGCCAGCCTCAGGGGGGGGGGGGAGGGGGGAATGTCAATTTCTTCATGCATCAAAAGCAAGAACCTCATAACTCCCCTTTCAAGTTTGAAAAGACATAAACTGTTTGTCTCAAGCCATCTGTAGATCATCTCTATAATAAGAATATAAGAACAAAAGAATGGCCATACTTGGTCAGATCAATGATCCATCAAGCCCAGTATCTTGTTTTCTGAGAGTGACTAGTGTCAGATGCTTCCGAGGGGTTAACAGAATAGGGCAATTTTTTTTGAGTGATCCTTCCCTTGCCATGCAATCCCAGCTTCTAGAAGTCAGAGATTTATGGATACCCTAAAGAGCATGGGGTTACATCATGGCTTCTGATCTTTGATGGACCTGTAATGCAAGTTAAATATACAATAAATATTTCAGTTAAATATCTGCCAAATGAATTCCTTGACAGGAAATAACTTGATTCACCTTCATGAAAATACCACAGCACTCTACAGCATTAACCCCCTAACAGTGCAGTATCAACTACTGTAAAGTGTAGTGCTTTCCACTATTACGGTAAAATTCTGTAGAACTTTTTTAAAGGGCACAGGCCACCTACACCTTGACAGTGGCCTGTCAAGAACTGTCAAATTAAAAATTAAGAAACAGCAAAGCAAAACATCCGGAATTCTGAACAACATAATAGTGAAAGAAATGCTAAAAGCTTGAGTGTATTTGTATACAAATGAGCATCGCTGTCTAGTATTCTATGAACTGCCACAAAGAATAAAATATCTAAATAGTTTGAGCTATTCAAGTTCAGTAAAACATAGATACCAGAACAGCTAACTTGTGTGCGTGGTTCTCAGAACCCAGAGGTAGAATAGCTAGTCTATGTGCTACCTCAAAATGTGGTCAAAATTACAAGCCCATTCTAGACATTGTCAGCAATGAGAAAATGCTGATTAGCTCATGAGGCATTGACATTGCCAACAAACCATGTTCAGAAGTGTAGTTTCAGAGAATTACACCTTAAAATACGAAGGCTCCCAAGTATATTGAAGGTCAAACTATAAAATAACTTGTTTTAAATGAAAGTCCTACAGTAAGTAGTACTGTAGTGTATATAGAACTGCAAAGAGGCAGTGTTGTCTAGAAGCACTGGACTGAAATTTGGAAGAGTAAGAATAAATGTAGAATTGAACCTCATTCAGTATCCAGTATTTTATTTAATTTTGAAATAGTGCCTTGTTTTGATCCATTAACAAACATAGTGGCCCTATTCCAGCTCCCACTTAAAGACAGGATCAGTTCCTTTACTTTGTAATTGGTTGACCACTCATAACATTACTACATTGTTCTTGGCTCTGATATATTGTAGAACTTCACAGACATTAGGAATCTGAAGAGTCTCCTTATGAGAACCATGTGGGTTTCACTCCAAGTCTGCAGGTAGATCTATATATCATTATCTTTGCCTTACAAACTCTTCATGAGATTTAGAGAGGGATAAACACTCTATGTGCATAAATCACTATAAATTCATTGCTTTTGGAAGAAACAAAATTATGATGTCCCTTCCTTCTTCTTCCTGGAATGAGAAAATATGTGCTTGCTAACACTGCCATTTCCCTCCCACCTCTTGTTTTTTGAATATTTTGATTCTCTTTGGGTTGAAGATATTGTGGAGGGGAGGGGGGGGGGGGACTGCCAGAGGAACGAGAAATCAGTTATTTGCCCATCTCTAGGTATGGTTCCCATGAGCCTCTTAGGTGATTTCCAGAGGCCATCACCCAGTCATGGATACACAGAAAATAATTTGCATATTCTTATTCAAATAATAATTAAGCATAGATAATTTACAATACAGACATTCCCTGACTTACAGAAATCCGAGTTACAGAAATCCGCGCTTATGGAAAAAGCTCTGTAAGATAAAAATAGGTGGGTGGCGGGGTTTTTTGTGTGTGTTTTTTGGCGTAATGGTCAGAGATACGTTTCTCACTTAGGTAAAATTCAACTTGTGCAAGGCATTCTGGAATGGAACGCTTGCCTAAGTCAGGGAGGTCTGTAATCAAATACAGTACCATATATCTAATACAAATATACAATGTAATAAACAGGTAATTTAGGGAGAATGGATTTGTAACCCGTTATCTTTAAGTGACTGGTTCCAGTCCAGGCTTGATATCTAAAAAGTTAAAATGAACCAACACCACCCATTTTGTGGCTGTCGGAAGTGAACTCCTGGTTGCAGGTCAGTTCAGAAAGGACAGGTGGCAACAACCCAAAAAAAGAGATAGCCACAATGGGCACCTCTAATGGAAGTCTTAGCAGGACCACCGAAGTCTGAATGAGTCTGGAGAATAAGTGATTTTCTCACCCCTACAGAGAGCTCATCTTAGTGAGGGTTGAGATAAATGTGCAGGGCATTAGGGGAAGCTTGTATTATTTCTACCCAAGCTGTACTTTAGCTGTGAATAAACAGAGATTTTTCTACTTCCAAAGCTGTCAATCTTACACCATTCATAAACTGGAAAATAAAGAGAAATGTTGCTCAATATCCCACCATACCCGGGTCTCCTGCTGTTACAGTGAATGTTGCCAGTCACATGCTCACACTTCAGATCAAAACCAGGTGGCACAGTAAACTGGATTTAAACTTTGACCCTCAGTTCCATTCTGGTGCACATCTTTTGCTCAGCAAAAGAAAATAAAGGTTTCACTGGTAACAAATGCCTTTCACTCAGCACAAAACTCATTAACAGATCTTTTACCCCCTATCTCAAATATTTGTGCACGGTGTGAATCTTCTCCCACAGCACCAGCTGTAAATGGAATTTGATAATGAATTTGTTTTCAAGATTCCAGTATTGCATTTAGTTCCTCTTTCCTTTTAGAACAAAAATCATAAAGAACTAGAAAAAAAGAAATTGATGGACCTGTCGAGATACTATACGGAACAAAATGACTGCTGTGTAGTGTCACAGCTAATAATGCTTCAGATTCCACTGAAATAGCATTGAAAAAAATAGTCAAACAGGAACCTTTCATGTCTGACTTCATATGTCAGCGACCCCAAGCTATGTGCTCTTTCTGTGAATCTCTGAGCTAAGTATTTCCAGCTACAGTAGTTCAAATACACAGAACAAGAAAAATCAACAAAGAATAAGACACAATGAACCATCTAGAAATACCACGTAGCTGGTACAATGGAGCAGGGAATACTGGCTACCTTGCACTACTGCAAACAGCTTGGTGCAATTTTATTTTGTTTTTATAAAATGGTGCATTTCAGATTTAGAATGGCATATCTGAATGCACACTAAGAGCAGTATGGAACTTACACCCCCAAACCACAGTCTAACCTAATATAATATGTTCTTTTCAGCCAAAAAATGAGCTCCTATGAGTCCTAGCTCACTTCCTTCTATTATTATTATTACTATTTAATATTTGCATTTAAGGGAGGGTTTCAGAATGAAGTTTTATTGTTAACGGAGGGTTTCAAAGCTCCACCAGGGATCAGCACTTAGTCTATTATTATTCATAATTGTGATGAACTTCATAAATAAGCAAATACAAATAGAAGGTGGCATGAAGTTGATGTATGCAGACAGTATTGTGCTAATGGCTATAGTGAGGAAGATTTGGTCCACACAATTGCATGGAACAGGTAACTAACAATTTAAGGCCTCAAAATGAGTAAAGAAAAGGCTCAGGTCATATGGGTCACTCATGAAGAACCAAGATAGATGAATATCATCATTGATGGCCAGCACCTAAATCAGGTTTACCTTTAATTACCCTTGGGGCTGATTACCGGCATAAGGGGAAATTGACACAGAACTGTAAACAAGGCTGCTAATCCTGGGAGAAGCCTGCTACAAGACAAATAAAATGATGTAGGATAAATGGATGCCCAGACTACTTAATGGACAATTATACAAAATCATGATAAGACCAGTTCTTCTGTATGGAGTAGAGACAGAGAGGCACTTGAGAAGGCTTGAAGTCATTGAAATGAGATGTTTAAAGCAATGAGAGAGGTGACATTACTGGTCCATACATGGAAAGATGTCATCAAGAGTGAGATCAAGGTGTATGGTATCAGACAGAAGTTGCAAGACAGAAGGCTGCGATAGTATCAGGTACAAAGAATGGATGAAGGGAATCCTCTTAGAGAGGCATCTGAGACCAGAGTTTATGGGTGGGACAAGAAGGCAGCTGAGAAAATGGTGGATAGATTGTGTACTGGAGGATGATGTGGATATTGAATGAATGCTGGACTGGCAAAACAGGAAATGACTGATCCAGCAACCTGACCCCAGCTAGCTGGGATGAAGAAGCGGCAAGATTACAGGAGCATCTGTAGGCCAAAATCAAGGCTCAGAGCCCCATTGCAGTAGGCAATGTACACATTCAATGATCTCTCACAGGAGTTCATGAAAAAGAGCATTTATTTTTCATGTATTCATCCTGAACCAAAAAAATAAGCAGTAGCACTTATCTGCAACTCCACTGTTTGATTATCTTCTCAGTACAGGGCATTTTTTTCTACCTACCAAAAATTCAGATCTAGCACTAAAGTCCTTTAAAAAGCCATACACTAGCTATATAAGTTAGCCTCTTTTTTCATAAATCAATGCCATTTCACGGAGCAGGTACTTTGTGAAGTGCACAATGTTGACTGTATTGGAATCTCATAGGGCATCCTATTTTGTGGCTGTTTTTCAGCTATTTTGTAATTAATCAAAACTGAGTTTGCATTTTGGAAAGCTCTGGCTGGAGTTAAAAGAGCTAGAATCCACAAGTCTGATGAGAGGGTTTTTAATCATTATTGTTCGCTGACATTTTTTGAAATCTTTGTTGTGGCCAAGTGGCACCATGTTGAGATGTGCTACTTATTCCACTGGCTAAGGAAGACAGTTTGTCCCTTTGTTTATGTATGACCCCATAAGGAAGGGGCAAGTTATTGACACCTTGCTATGAAAAGGCCAGGGCTGAAGCCCACTTGGGTCAGTGGGAGTCATTACAATCACTTTGATGAGCTTTGGATCAAATTCTGAGTATTATCATCACTATGCAGAAGAACTAAATTCCAGACTATTCTAAGTGGTTGTTACAGTTAGTGTCATGGCCCATGTTGTAAAGGAGTGCAAATGCTTATAGGATCCTAGTATCTAAATTACCCGACTGGAAAACCACGGACTTCATGGGGGAAAATTATGTATACTACAGAATAAACCTTGCTAAAAAGTAATTACCAGGCCTTGACTACACATATTTCATTAAGCCATTGCCATTCCTGGTGATGACAGCCTCTGAACTGTGGTCAGAGAGATGGGGAAGAACCTTTTTTGGAGCTTGAAAGAAATTGGGAGAGGGGTTATCCTTCAACCACACCCATCAATATATCCAAAATGGTGTAAAGGGTTACCAGCTTAAATATCATGTTTTATTTAAAAACTTGTTTTTGTACTGATACAAACAGTACCTGTTATTCCTGTGTGGTATTGATCAAGAAAAATAAATTTTGCTATATTTTTCCATTTGTTTACTATATGCTTTTGACAGTGACTTGTATGATATCCTGCAGAGACTTTAATATTCTTATCAATGGGAATATTCACATGCATAAAATCTTTGAAGCACAGGAGCCTTACTCACTTTCTCCTGTTATCTGTTGGAGTCCTTCAACATGGGAGAGAGTTTTTTTAAACATATTTATATGTGTGTATATATATACACATAACCCTATTTCAGCTTGATGTTATGTATTTGATCATTTTCTGTCATTGGGATGTAACATCAGCTTTTTATTTTAAAAAGCACAGCAGAAGGCTAGTACACAGAAAGTTGCTACTAGCACTAAGCTGAGGTCCTGTTGTCAGAGAGTGGGTGGTAAAATGGCATTAAGACAGATCTGATCTTGATAATATTAGTATAGCTCCAAAGTAACTCCATTGGATTTCACGCAGTTATATCTCAGTTACAATGGTGTAAGTCTGCTCTGTCAACACTGTTTCTTTAACCACTTGTATTTTCTTGCATTGCTTAAAAGTGTTATCATCTTTATTGCCTCAAACTTTCTAAATGCCCAGAGAAATACCATTCTGTCACTGCCGAAAAATTAAAATTCTATTCTCATTGCTTCTTTTGTAATTGGAGGGTTACATTGTACATTTTCAGTAAGTGGGCACTTAATCAGAAATGGACTTTGTCTTGTTAAAAAAAATAAATGTTTGTTATTCAACTTTTGTTATGTATAATTGGGCTATTTGTACAGAGTATAAAAAGGCTCATTAATGTTGCACAGTGGCTACTGCCACATATTGCAGCACTGACTTGAACTCTATTATTTTTTAAATCTTATAAAGAAAGACTAGATAGTCACAATTACAGCTTTCCCTTTACCTTGGAAGAACTGGGTTTTGATCAAGTGATTAGAAAGGGGAAAAAAGCAGGTCTACCTGCTGATTGACACACCTATGCAGTTTATACTTTGTAAGTATTAGGGGAAAGGATCAGCTCTATGTTATTTAAAATGGAATCAGTGTACAACACAGGTCACGTTGTTCATATTCCCAATTTAGGAGTTTCTGAGGTTCCCCTAACAGCTCTCTCAGCCTCAGTGTGTCTGTATAGAAACCTTCCATTTATCCTCCAGTTCTCCCTCAGCCCCCATACCTGGATACTTTATAATCTCAGATAGCAAATTAATTGATCTCAGGTCAGGATGCTGATCTGCTGCTACGCAGTCTCTTCAAGATCTCTTTCTTCTCCTCTCACTGGGTTTGCTTGCTGTCCCTTGCTACATCACACAGACAATTATCTCTAATTCACTTATACTTGGGCTGTAGAGCTTTCTAGACAGTTCTCAAAGATTTCATTTGAGGCTAAAATAATAAAGTAAACCCATATGTAATATACATAAATTCTTACTAAAAATTACAATTTTGATTACACCAAATCAAAATTGATGTACATTGACATTTAGCAGCATAGAAGGGTACACACTAAGAGCCAAACTTCCAAAACCATTACATTAACTCAAGTACTAGTCATTTAACCAGATTTCAGACGTGAATCAGCTTCATATTATTGGAATGAAAAAGATTTATCCAGTCTTAATTCTCTGGAATGAAGTATTCAGTGAAACAACTATATGGCAGAATTTAGTTATGTTGTTCACTGGTCCATACCACCAAAAAGGTGGAATTGGTTTTACGAAGGGCAATGCATGTGTGGACATTAGAGCAATGCCACCTGTGCAAGTTGAGATGCTTGTTGTCTCCGCAGTGTTAAAGGGCCAAGAAAGAATACTACCTATGTACTAATCTCTAGCTGGGATTTGCCTTTAGTTTTCTGGTAGACCTGACTGGTAATGGATTGGTCTTCTATCCAGGTACAACGACATGCAAAGATCTGTAACTGTCATGCTGTCACTATGATATTAAATCCTGTGAAGATTATTGGTAGCCAGACCCAAAAAGATTTGGTTTGGTAATAGCTGGGGTGCATGTAGCTATAAAATATATCAAGGCACAATTGTGGATAAATTTGTCTGAAAAGTGTTAAGCCTATATCTACTACGGGCATCTGACAACTCCTTGTACCCTAGTATTACCTATTATATTTAGTACCATATAATTGTTTTACCCTATAATTTCTTTCTCTCCTTCTCTGTTCCTTTCATTCACACTATGTCTGTATTAGGATTTCTGAGGATTGCTGGTCCATTTTTCCCATTCAATTTTCTTTACTTTCTCCCCCTGCCCTCTTTTTACCCCCCATATGTGAAGAAAAAAATATTGAGGCGTATGTCAAACATTCAAAACCCATGATACCCAGAAGGGTTTGAAATTAAGTGAAATGCGTTTCCCATCTCTTCTGTGAGTCAAAGTATTGTATTGCTGTCATTGGTTTTAATAAATTACATCCCACACTGTCTCTCTGAAAGTGGAACCTTCTGGTTTCTCAACACAAGATAAAAGGCAAGAGACATCAATTGTACCTCACATTTAGCCAACTCGGATGTGGTGTCTCAGATTCTGCAAGTAAGGATTTATAATTCCCAAAGTCTCCTTTGTACTGGTACAATCTCTGCTATGTTGATTTTGAGATAAGGGTTTTGAAGGAGAGCAAAGAATGCAATTCTTTGCACAAGTTGCATAGAATTCCAGCCTGCCATGGACTATTTTGTGTTTTGGCCTGTAAATAATTTGGCCCACAAATATTTGATTTATTATGAGGATTAACAGGGATATATGGCTCTTTGTACATACCACACACAGAAAATCCCCACCTTTGTCAGGAAAACAAAGATGCAGGATAGGTTTAGATTCACAACAGCTCAGTAATCAGCGCAGGCACTTCAGAGATGTATGCCAGCACTTGATGGCAATGTAAATATACAATGATCAGAATAAGTAAACTACTTTTTGTAAAGTAGTATGACAGATATGAGGATTTTTTGCAATATGCTTTTTAAAAAAATATGGAATTAAGATTTAATATCTTTTGAGTTCATTGTATTAAATGTAAAGTTTATGTATTATTGTGGCCCAGGATTGCACGTAAGTTCTCTAGAAGGGAGATGGGATATGAACTCTGGGAAGTGCTATGAACTTCAAAGGACTATACTAAACAATATGCAAGACAAGACTGGACTTTGGGGACAAACAGTATCAAGTGTTTGCCTGGGAATTCCTTGGGGGCAGTAAAGGCAAATTCCCACCTCTGGGAATGTAGGAAGGAAAATCAAATGTAGGACTACAAAATGGGGAATAACCGGCACTACTGCTGAAAGGGATCTGAGGGTTATAGAGGATCACAAATTGAATATGAGTCAGCAATGTGATGCAGTTGTAAAAAAGGCTACTATTCACAGGAATGTTTTATGTAAGACCCAGAAAAGGAGGGTTAATTGTCCCACTCTAAATAGGCACAGGTGAGGCCTCAGCTGGAGTACTATGTTCAATTCTGGGTGCTAAACTTAGGAAATTGGACAGAGCCCAGATGAGAGTAACAAAAATGATAAAATGTTTAGAAATTCTGACCTATGATGAAAAGTTTTTAAAAACTCAGTGTCTTTAGTCTTGAGAAACGAAGACTGAGGGAGGAACATGATAAGAGTCTTCAAATACATCAAAGGCTATTTTAAAGATCATGGGGATCAATTGTTCTCCCTGTCCACTGCAGGTGGGACGAGAAGTAATGGGTTTAAACTGAAGCAAGGGAGATTTAGGTTAGATGTTAGGGAAAAATTGCTGACTATAAGAGTAAGGCTTCCAAGGGAGGTTGTGGATTCCCCATCATTGGAGGTTTTAAAGAATAGGTTGGACAAACACCTGTCAGGGATGGTCTAGGTTTACTTGGTCCTGCCACAGAGCAGGGACCTGGATTACACAACTTCTCGAGATCCCTTCAGGCCCTGTGTTTCTATGGTTCTATGATCTCCATACATTTCAAAATTCATTCAATGAACTGCCAGGGGACTAAGATGTTTGCTTTGTTTCATTTTTTTTTTAAAATCTGACTCATAAAACTTGACTACTCCCATCTATTGTGTAGTCTATTATGCTGGGCAATCTATTTTTGGCAGCTCAACTGATAGGAGTTGAGCGCTTGGCAGTAGCAGATGCAGTCAATAGTCTAGTCATGAACAAACTGTCAACAATTCAGCTAAAATAAGGATGCACTGAATTTTGTTGCTTTATCATGGGTTGAGGTTTGCAAAGGGGCATAAGGGAATTATGTGCCTGACTGATTAAATTCCAGGTGGATTTGAAAGCTAATTGTCTTAGGTTCCCTTGAGAAATCGTAGCATTGGTGAATAAAATGTATGAGGTCATACAATCACAGTAAATGTCATTATGCTATTCCTCCTTCACCATCGGTAAACAACTACTTGAGCTTCATTCTTTCCTTCCTTTTTTAATATAATTGAGGACCCTGCTCCTTAAAGGTATTAAGGCACTTAACGCTCATTGATTTCCTTGGGAAGTAGCCACCTATCTAAGTTTGAAGAGGTGGGCCTATATTCTCATTTTTGTAGGATTTGAAATTGTTGTCCAAGCTATAGTTACAGTCAAAGGAGTGTTATTTCACACTTCTTTTGCACTTCGCTATAAACACATGAGCAATTGGTGAAAAATGTAATTGCAGCTATACCTCTAGTGGCAAATTGCAAAAAACCTCTAGTGGGCCCAATCCGTGCACTTGGCTTCTCTACAGTCTAAATGATGAAGATACAAGATTGGAACTCCAAAGATGATCTTAATTATAAGAAGGAGAACTTTCCCTGCCTTTCCTCCTGATTAGCAGCATGACGTTCCCAATGCTATAACTCCATCTTTGCAACTATGCAAGGGATGACTAATCAGAGCTGAGTAACACTCAGTAACTCTATGACAATCATTTGCTACTCTGATAGATCCTGAATTCAAATTCCTGCATTGTTGCAGGAACATCATTTTGTTAGATATTGGCTGCATTTACCTTTCCAAGTCCTAGTCACAAGGTTCTGATCCCTACAATTCCATAGAACCTTCAGAATGTCATTTTATGACTTAACCCTTTACAACCAAGCTTTTCTATGTAGGCTATGCCATTCACTTCTTCTGGCAAGAAGGTATGCAAAGTTGCAGAATCAACGAGGAGCTAGAGACTTTATTACTTGTGAAGATTGAGTAATAACCATTTTTATTTCCTTTTTTCCAAGTGTGCATTGGTGGCCCTGGGTATAGTAATTAGAAAACTCAGAGTAGAAGTAAGACAATTTTCTTTTACAGTGAAACCTTTCTTTTACCTCTCCATGAAAGCAAGACAAGGTCAATTAAAATGACATTAAAGTTGATTTGTCAGCTTGCATTAGAAAATATGTTTCAAACAACTACAAAAAGATGACAGAGTCCTGTGGCACCTTAAATACTAACTAAAGTATTGAAGCATAAGCTTTCGTGGGCTAATACCCACTTCGTCGGATGCATGCAGTGATGATCTGACGAAGTGGGTATTAGCCCACGAAAGCTTATGCTTCAATACTTTAATTAGTCTTTAAGGTGCCACAGGACTCTTTGTTACTTCTGCAATTCCAGACTAACACCTCTCTGATTAGAAAAAGAGGGTAAGGGCAGGGCTATACTTGCAAATGTAGAGTGCTTTGAATTAAACCAGCCTTCGGAGAGTGCACTAGGAAAAGAGCTGCAGTCTGTTCACACTGCCAGCTGCAAGTGCATTGGCGTGGCCACATTTGCAGCACTTGCAGTGGCATTGGGAGTGGTGCCTTATTGGCAGCTATCCCAGAGTTCAAGTGGCTGCAATATGCTTTTCAAATTGGGGTGGGAGGTGGAATGTGAGTGTGTTGTGTGTGTGTGTGGGGGGGGAGAATGGGTTTTTAGGGTGCTGAGAATGTCAGCATGCTGTCTTGTAAGTTCAGACTCTCCTTCCCACCCCCACACCTCTCTCTCTCACTCACTCAAAGCAAGCAGCATTCCTCAGTTATGGTTGCTTTGTCCTGGAGCAGAAAGGCATGCCGGCTGTCAGAAACGGAGCTTTGAAAGGGGATATCTGCGTTCCTACAGCCAATTCCAAAACTATGACAAGAGTGGCCACTTGACTTCAGGGGATTATGGAACATTTTCAGAGACCTATCACAGAGCAGTAATGCAACACCTTGTTCACACTGACACCCGGGCATTTCTTCTCATGGAAGTAGATTACCAGGAGCACTTCAGCTGCAGAGTCCAGGTGCTCTAAGTGCCTTGCCAGTGTGGACAGGTCATGAGTTAGAGCGCACGGGGCTTCTTTAATGCGCTCTAACTCGCAAGTGTAGCCATGCCCTAAGGATATGATAAACAGGCTGATAGAATGCATAAGAAGGAGTAAGAACTTGAATAAACAACTTCCTAGATTAATTAATTTTCTCTTCATTCTCCCCCTCTCTCCCCACCCAGTTTAATAGTTTTCAATATGCATCTGTCTATGTATACCTATACATTTACACATACACATACTTCTTTGAAAGAACACATTTTCAACTGAAGAAAAACCAGACTGTTCTGTAGATAATCTTTGTCTATGACAAAGTACCTGATGCTTCTCCATTGAAAATAAACCATACACCTTCACTCAGCAGCCTATGCTTCTTAAAATAATTTTTTATCTGATCCCAAGACGTTCAGAAGCTCAATATATATATATATATATAGTTCCTCCCCCACCCTGTGACTATTCTATGTTGCTTCTCTGATTCCATTTTCATTAGCAGCAGTCATTATCCAGTTTAATAATTTTATTGCAAGACACTTTTCTTACGAGTAACTGTTTATGAAGCTTTCGTTTGATCTCCTCGAATCAAAATCAATACATTTCAGCAATAAAGACGGTTGGAAGAAAATGTCCAAATAAACTGAATATATTTTGTCAACCCTTTTAAAAAGTTAATTCCCCCCACCCCTTGAATCCAAAGGTTTCAACAGGTTACCATGCTACTATTTTTCACACAATCCTTAAAACTCTGGAGGAGCTCCCATCACCACCTGAGAGGACAGTCATACATTTTCAATCTGTTGAAAATAATTGTGTGGAAAAACTCATTCTGTTGCTTCCAGACACAATCCAATCAGTGTAATGGTTTTTGAGAAAGAGGGAACTATATTCACATTTCATTCATGTAAAGAATGGGATAATAGAGGACTTTCATGGTGGATGAGCACCCTGAAGGTACTGCAGTTTGCTGCAGCATACATAAGGCCTTGCTGGGTTCATTGCATAAAGAAAAATCTCTCTTAATTTGTACTTTTCCCTCAAGCTTCAAATACATTTTTTTAAATGGACTGAAGCAGGAACTAAAGGGATTTGCACCCCAATGAGACTTTCCCTTTGAATGACAGCTTTGCTGCTTTGGGAAAACTCACCATAATTTTCATGTTTCTTTAATGAGGTAAAATTGATGTAAACTACAGATGCCCTGGTCCTTGCCATCGAATTTGGATAATTATTTCCCAGTCAAAAAAAAAAAAAAGAACATCCTGTTTTCCTTTGCCATTCTCTGTGTCCATTACCTTTGTTATTTTAGCTTTAATCGAAATTCTATAATCATAGAGTTCAAAAGCAGAACAGTTTTAAGCCAGTGCACTACAGCAATAATATCGCTTCAGAGATCCACTTATTTGACAAATAAGAATGTTTCTTTGCTCTTTTATAGCACACCATTGTTCTCGGGCTCTCTTTTATTATAGGGGGAAAGGTAGCCACCACTTTAATTAAAGTTGAAAGGCAGTATCCATAACAATCCCCTCTTCAGTTGTTCATACCTTTCTCACACAAATTCCTGCCGGACTGAAACGGTCAATGTTTGCTCTCAGAGACAATTTATTTTAGAAAGTGCATGTCAAAAATATGTTTTAAATAAATACACAGATTTGTAATTTTTGAGAGGTTAACTTTAAAAATGGCTAAACAGAAATTGTTCGAACTTGGCTTATTTGATAGATCTCACTATTGCCAATTAATTGTAATTAATGCTAGTGATGATGATGAAGAGGGATTTGAACTACTTAACTGGCATAACAGCTATGCTAAAATCAGGAGAGTATTCTAGGGAAAACTTTCTAATATGGAACATGAGACACCTGTGCTTTATAAACTGTTAGCTTCTAATTTGTTTCTAGGTGCAATTCAAGTTGTTAATTTTAAACTATAAAGCCGCATATATTTTGGTTATTGATATTAAGGCATTATTTCTGTCCTCACGCTACATTGAGATCACTGAGAACACCGAGGGCTCAGAGAGGATGAGCCCTCTAGATTTATATCATTTATTTTGGATTTATATAATTTGTTGTTATTATATACAAGAAATATTAAGCTTTAAATTCTTTTAAGCATAGTCTCCATAAACTATATCTGTGTTGTCCAGATGTTTTGGCCAAAGGGGCTAATGTGATCCTTGGATGCACAAACAGGATTCTTGAGAAAAGAGTAGAGAGTTTAGCTCTGTATTTGGTGGTTGGTTTGGCTGCTACTGGACCATGGGGTCAGGCAGTGGTGTCCACAATTCAAGAAATATGTTGATAAATTAGAGAGGGTTCACAGAAGAGCCATGAGAATGATTAAAAGATTAGAATACATTCCTTATAGTGGCAGACTGGAGGACCTAGATTCACAAAGGTATTTGTACTCCTAACTTCCACTGAATGGCACATTGGTCACAAATCACACCTCCTCACATCCCTGAGAGATACCTAAGCTGGCAAAAGTTTTAGTTTATATCCATCCCATGTTAGATCTCATAGAGGTGTCACATGAACCAGAAGGTTCCCAGTGATAGAACAAAGCTAGAGAGGTCAGTGACCTCCCTCTAGAATCCACAAACGTAAAGGGATCTGAAAGAAACCAGACAACTGAAAAAGAAAATCATTAAACACAAACATCAATCCCTGCCCCTAGAGTGTTTTTGCTGTGTAAGTCATTTAACATAAACTCTAAATTCACAGAACACTTCAAGTTATTATAGCTCCTAACCTTAAACAGAGTCATTTGAATTAAGTTTGTCTTCTTGAATTGGGTGTATTTTTGGACCAGCTGTTAAATGTTCTTTTAATTCCAGGATGGAAAAAGCAAAAATTAGAATTCAGGATGAATAAGCCAGTTTTTAAGTTGTTACCAAGATGAGAATAAATGGATTGCTTCAGAATGATCTTTATCTTGTTTGTAATGACAAAGTACATAATCAAACGCCATACTCAGGTTGTAAAGAAGACTTTTTCCCTCGTCCCTTCTTTCACACTTTGAAAGATCTGTGCAGACCTTCCTAACTACACTAGGGAAAAAACATGTATTTAAAACTTGTGCTTTTTACACTCAAACCCCCCGAGTTTATGCATCAGTATTTAGAAACAGTTTGCAGTTGTTTCCTTTTTAAGATTTGTAAATTATTTAATTTTTGAAATGTAAATGGTGTGCCTTTCTGGATGCCCTTGCTATTAATTTTAAAATGCAACCCAAAAATAATTACAGAACCAAAACAGCAGCATATTTCTCCACTCTCCCACATACCAACCACCAGCCAACACATGTTACTAATAAAAAATCCCCCACCACTAATATTTTCTCTCAGCAGTCAAAAAAAAATAATCTACCTCCAATAGACCCATCTCCTCAACCAAAAGGTCATCAGACTCCTCCCATTCTTCTAAATTCTTGATCAACTAAATGGCTGGAAGGTCAATAGACTCAAGCTATTCAGACCAAAATGCAGAATTAGTTTCCAGCTAGAGACGCCACTGTGGAGAACACCTTACCTGTAGACAAAGGGCCAGATCCTCAGATTGTGTAAATCAGAATAACTCCATTGAAGTCCATAGAGCTGCATCAATTTGCATTCATTGAGGATTTGGTCCAAAAGCCTGAAAGACTTAGCATGGAAGAGAAGAAATCCGCCCCTTAAGAATTCTACAACCAATGCTGATTTTTAATAAGAAGACAACATCGATTTCCAGCAATGAATTTCAGCTGCGAGATGAAGTTCTGCATAAATACTGCAAAGGCTGATGTTATTACAGATTTTGCTTTTAATTGACAATAATGAAATCCTATTGTAAAGATTTAGGGCTTGGCTACCCTGGGACTTCATATCACAATAAAGCCTCCCAGAGCCCTCTACCTTACTACTTGTTCACACTGGCAAGGCACATAGAGCGCTCCGACTCCCTGGCTGGAGTGCCCCTGGTACCCCACCTCCCCAAGAGGATTAATGGCTGTTGCGTATTGGGTGAGAAGCTGCAGCTCGTGTAAATTAGAAGTAACTTTACTACACTCTAATTGACCTCCGGAAACGCCCCATAATCCCCTTAACTGAAGTGGCCTCTCTTGTCTTTGTTATGAACTCCGGAGCTAGATGTGCCCTTTCAAAGCTCCGTTTCGGAGGGCCAGCTGCTTATCTGAGCTGAGAAAAAAACAACAGCTAATGTTTGTTTTGAGTGAGTGAGTGAGAGGCGGGGGAGGAAAGGTGGTCTGGACTTATAAAATAGCATGCTGACACACTCTCAGCACCCCAAAAACCCACTCTCTCCCTCCCCCCACACTCCCTATCACACTCCACCCCACCCTTCCCACCCCCACATTTGAAAAGCATGTTGCAGCCACTTGAATTCTGGGATAGATGTCCATAAAGTACTGCTCCCAATGCAGCTGCAAATGTGGCCACACCAGTGCGCTTTCAGCTCTCAGTGTGGATTGGACCACTTTCCCTAGTGTGCTCTCCGAAGGCTGGTTTAACTTAAAGCGCTGAACATCTGCAAGTGTAGCCATATCTTTAGTAGTTTTTCCTGTTAAACTCAAAATACCGTAGTTGGACCATTTGCAGCAAACAAAAGCCGACTGAGGTAAAATACAAAGAGCTTGTGGGATTGAATTTGAATTTAAGATTTATTTTTCATTGAGAAATTTATCTCAAGTCACTCTTTTAGTGACTTGTGGGTTTGAAACAGGCTGAAATTTTAAGCAAATATACTTCAACTGGCTTTAAATAATTGAATTAAAGGAGTTCTTCAGTTAATATAGTTCTTATAGATAGATTTGTAATGATATGAACATAAGACTTTAGAATCATCACTTACTTTAGGAATAAAACATTCCCTTGGTCACCTTTATATTGTCTGTATTATGTATAATAAGATGACAAGATCTACCTATTGATTTGGGGGTATAATTGACTTCTTTTTCTGCTTGCCTAAGGAACAGAGCCCGCCCCAGGAAGTTGGTCCCACTCTTACAGTCTTCTGTTCAAAGCTCTCCATGAAGCTTAATGATTGTAATTGAAGTGAATTAACAGTGTGTGCCATAGCTTTTCCTCATTTATTATGTTTGGGGTAAAATTAAATAACAGATTATTCAGACCTTTTGCTCAGATGAGCAGTCTGTATAATCTTTTAGTGAGTTAAAAGAACCTTTAATGAGTTAAGAGAACCATTGTGTTGAAAAAGAACTTGAACTTAAATCAAGAGAAGCAATCATTTATAATTGGACTACAAGACCCTGAGGATTTGTTTAGAACTTTGTGGATGAATTTACTTGTGCAAAACAACCTAACTTGTATATAAAATCACTCCTGCCATTCCCAGAGAATTGCTTGTGCTGACAGTCTGGTAGCTGAGGAGAAGGTGGCTTGGAGGAAGGTATCCCCACTGGTCTGACATAAATCCATTGAATTTGCAAATACAATTTATTTACTCAGAGTTAAATTCATCCCTGTGCGGAGAGCTTAAGAGGAGTATACATTATGCTTCCCAACTTGGTAGTAACTGGGAATTCAACACAGCTAAACACATGATCCTCTAAACCTTGACTTAAAGAAACAAATCCAATGTCTGGGAGCTGTATCAGACTCATATTCTCTTTACATTGGGCATAGAACAGTGGGTTACACATAGACATTGTGTTGGCCCCAGGGGTGAAAGTAACTTAAAGACTTACCGGTACTCCGGAGTCCTGAGCAGGGGATGGGGCCTCAACTGGAAGAGGCATAGCCTCAGCCAGAAGAGGCGAGGTCTTTAAACCACCCAGGGCTGGGAGCTCTGGGCCCTTTAAATTGCCACCCAAGCCACGCTGCCAGATCCGGCGGAGATTTAAAGGGCCCGGGGCAGTACTGGCAGCTGGAGTCCAGGATCCTTTAAATTGCCTCCTAAGCCCTGCTGCTGGAGACCTGGGGTAGCGGAAGCTGGACTCCAGCGGTGATTTAAAGGGCCAGGAGCTCCCAGCCACCACTACCACAGCGGAGCCCCTGGCCCTTTAAATCGCCACCACTACCCCAGAGTTCCCCAGGCCCTTTAAATTGCTGCCTGGGAACCCGGTCCCGATATGGAGCACCGGCTCTTGCTGGTACACTGAACTGGGGCGTACCGGCTTACTTTCACCTCTTGTTGGCCCCCTGCATAGCAGCCCTCAGACTTTTGCCTGAGGGGGGTAGTTTAGGGCTGGGGGATGGAATTCGGCTATTTTTAAGACTGATATGGCTCTATGAGGTTTTTTAGTTGACATTGTATCTATCAAGCTTATTTGCATTTTTGCTTTGTGCTTACAAATATACAGCTAGAAACTGAGATAGGTGCACCTTATAAAATACGTAATAACACTTACTAAGGGCTAGGAAGGTGCTTTTACTGAAGTGGTTGTGAAGTTACATTGGTCTCTGAAACTTATAGATATAAATATAGAAATACAGAAATAAATGTATAAATATAGAGTCCATCTTATTTGCCATATTTCCTAATTTATTTCCTTCTCTCACTTTATATTAGCTGGGATATTTACATAAAAATATATCCTGGTTCCTTATGAGTTCATATTCTGCTTATTCTTGTACTGAAGTTGAAATAATCCTGTTTGTGACATTGTTATCACCTCTACAGGAAACAGTTGAGAAATCATAAACAAAGGCTTATAGCTTCAAGTAGGAAATAAGCACTAGGAGCTGCTGAACTTTTAAAAGCAAATATTTCCCGTAACAGAAACAGAGCAAAAAATTAGAGTCAGAACTTAGAATCAACAGGTCTTTCAGACAGAATAATGGTGGTTTAAATGCTTTTATTTAGTAATATATGGATACTGATAATAGTAATTATTATTACTGTTTATTCTGCTCTTTGTGGCTGCAACCATTTCTTTTTAGCTAGCTCCACTATGTTTTAAAAAACTGATCCATGTCAGGTTTAAAGAGAAGCTCCTGGCTTGCTAAACAACTCCTTGCCTTTCAGAATTGGAACCAGACAAGTCTAGTTTGACATCCTGAGGATGGAATTTGACACTGTGAACAGGAGCAGCACAAAAATCTCACTTTAGCCCACTCATGCAATGTTTACTATTTTATGGAAAGCCCCAGCTCCTGGAAGCAAATGAATACATAAGAATTTCATTTGTTGTGTGTGTGAGAGAGATACATTTATTTCTAGCTGAGCTGGTTGTGGGCCAGAAATTTGAAAATGTGATCCACGTGCACCCCAAAGGCTCAAAAGGAAAGAAGAGAACTCTATTTTTTTTATTTTTGGTCAATCACATGATTTTGGGAGACCCAGCTCATCATGAGCACAGAGATTATTTAAGGTTGGCAATACTGAAGTCTATGCATCACTTAAGTCCCATTTAAGCCATGCTTTGAAGATTTAAGTAAAAATCCACTGGTGCATAGATCTCGTGCAGGCCCTCTCATAGACTCATAGACTTTAAGGTCAGAAGGGACCATTATGATCATCTAGTTTGAACGCCTGCACAATGCAGGCCACAGAATTTTACCCACCCATTCCTGCAATATACCTCACCTATATCTGAGCTATAGAAGTCCTCAAATCTTGGTTTAAGGACAGAGAATCTCCAGCAAGTGACCGATGCCCTTGCCGTAAAGGAAGGCAAAAAACCTCCAGGGCCTCTGCCAATCTTCCCTGGAGGAAAATTCCTTCCCAACCCCCAAATATGGTGATCAGCTGAACCCTGAGCATGTGGGCAAGACTCACCAGCCAGACACCCAAGAAAGAATTCTCTGTAGTAACTTAGATCCCATCCCGTCCAACTTCCCATCATATGCCACCAGGCCCATCTATTACCATAGTCAAAGATCAATTGCCAAAATTATGTCACCCTGCATGGAGAGTCAAACTATACCAAGTAAATAGCCTTAATCAAACTCTAATAAGTTCTCAAGCAGCATTTTTTTACTTGGCTGTAAATGTTTATTATTAATCATGAAACACTGTTTCATCTGTGTGTGTATACAGTGAAATCAATGTTTATTGACATTTACCAATAAAAGTCTAATCCTTCCAAGCGTACTTATAACTGATGTCTTTTTTTTTCAGTGAGATTTTCTTGCAAGCCTTTTGGGATTGGAGGAAGTAACTGTTTAAGATTTGGTTTAAAGGATTGTTTAGTGAGTACTTGGGGAAATTTGGATTGTTAACACCATGAGCACAGAGATAAAAGTGAATCATCTCAAGCTTCTGGAGACACCGACTTCACTGTGGAAATGCTCAGAGGCTTAATCCAGCTACTAGCACAGTCATTCGATAACACAATACCTATCGATACTGCGTGCGTGCCCATCTCTGGTTAAATGTGGTTTGGTTTGGTTTCATTTTCTGGAAGTTCAAGTGAAATTTCTTTAAGTGTTCTTGAGATTTGGGAGAGTGAAATGCACCCACATGGTTTTTCCATTGTCAAAAGATTTTAACAGATCTATTTTTGAACAGTGCTACAGCAAAAATAGCTGAAGTTTGAAACCTTGCATTTGCACAATCCTTAATTAGGAGCAGTTCACGCTTTAGTGGTTTGACATTAAACATTTAAGAAGTTACAAACAAACAAAAAAATCAATTCTGGCCATACTAAGTCAGGCGTCTGCTCAGATTTTGGTATATCTTAATGAATTACAACTACTTCACCACCACATTTCATTTTCCTTCCCCCATCTATCAGAAAATCAGTCAGACAGCACAATGTACCACAAGGTCTTGGAGGAAAATATAGTCTTCAGATTGTATCTCTTTATAGTTCTGGTAGGTTCCAGACACTGAAGGACTGTGATAGTGTTTAATGAACACTGAGACTAGATTTGATAGACTAGCAGGGAGAAGGCCAGCTGCTCTCACTCTGCAGTCGGGACAATTAGCAAAGGGAGACTGAAACTGTCTCACTGAAACACATGAAAATATCTGTCTTGACTTTTGGGACAGGTGAAAATCACAAATCTGAAAATAATTACATAGCCCACTGTTTTGTTGTCTCTCAACAATTTTTCCTATATGCCACAATAATCTGCAAATGTTATGCTTTTGTGTATATATATCTCAAGATAGAAACTATCTTTGTCTATTGTAAAGATACAGCCAGCTCAGTGTGAACAGATACACTACTTCCCTGTTAACTCAGCCTAATGACTCCATCCAAGCAATAGCAACTACAAAGGTGGGAATTCACCCCTCCACATTCCACGCACCTTGATCTACTCTGAAGAGCAGAGTCCAGTTGGGAGCATAGTCTTGAGATATGGGAGAGTGCCATCATAATTGTCATCATCATGGATCAGAGGCAATCCATTTTCTTCCCCTTGCTTCAAAAGCAGCAATCGAAATTAAAGAAAATTAAATGCCTGAATACAAGTCGATACATGGGTTGCACCCCAATTAGTATTCAAAAAAGTCAGGCAATGCAAAGGTTAAAATTCCAGCTCCTCAGCTGGGGTATCAACATAGCACCATTGGGAGCTCCATCAAAATGTATACCAGCTGATGATCTAACTCAATGTTCTAAGAGAAATAGTTCTTGCCATTAATAAAAATCAGCATTTACCCAAAGTCATTGCTAAGCAATGTTTGTTTGTTTTTGTTCTAATCCTAGAGAAATACAATGGTGCATGAGATCCACTCTGTAATAACCATGGGTAAATGCTGACTTTAAAGAACAATTACTTAGCAGTGTAGTTCTTCACAATAAACACCTACATGACCCCTACAGCAAGTGACATGGTCATCATGGGCATAAGAACATGAGAATTCTCAGTAGGAGTATCAATCTAAAGGTTAAATCAGAAATTAATTTTTGTAAAAGTATTGGAATGCCAGGTACAAGCCTTACATCCTTCTGTTGCAGAGACATTAAAAGAAATGCAGTAGAGGTTGCTTTAGATCTAATGGAATCACAGAATCATAGAATCTCAGAGTTGGAGATGACCTCCAATAGAATCTCAGACTAGATGACCTCCAACCCCCTCCTCAAAGCCGGACTAATCCCCAACTGCTCAACTAGCTCACAGCACGACCATATGCAGGTTCTGATCCTCTTTAATGGTCTCCAAGTGGAAATTGACTAACATCTACTATGATCCCTATACAAAAATTGTAGGTGTTTTCCAGATTACTCACTTCTATTCAGGTATCCTATTATGGCATACTTAATCTTGTCTCGTTGAGGGAGATGACCTCTTGAGGTTCCTTCAAGCCCTAGATTTCTATGATTCTATAGATCAGATAGTAGTTTAAGATTCTATTATCATCTAAGCAAAAATGCAGGAAAAAATAGTTGGGTCGAGTTCAAAAGATGTCCAGATACTATATCATGATGAGCCTCAATAAGAGACAGAGGTAGGATATTGGACTTGATAGGATTTGGCTCTATCAGCTATGACAAACACTATATTGCCACCTGCCTAAACTGTTTGTTTCTAGTTTTTGTTGACATTTATAAAGTTCTATGGTTTGTTTTTGTACAGCTGACTCAGAGCAACATATGGATTCTTATATTTATTGGCCTACATTTTTAAAAAAAACCTATATTGTTGAGAGTACAAAATTGCAATTGCAGTTGCCTTATAATCTGACTTCAAATCAGCAAATTAGACCTCTAAAAATGACTGCAATTATGCTTTCAATTTTTCACCTTAATTTAGTTGAGAGATACAATATTACACAATGAAATATAAATAGCCAGGCTGAAAGTCAGGGCCTTAAACTAATTAGACCTGATTTCCACTTGCTCACACCAATTGTATATAGGTGTCACACCACTGGCTTCCTCACTAGAATTATTTGCCATTTACACCAGAGGATGCAGATGATGGTCCAAAGGAGGAGGATTGAGGGGGCATAACATTATTAATCTGACTAAACATGGAGAAGTAACAAACAGAGTCTCCCCGGGTAGAAATGCTAACTCTCCAATCCTTAGTTTCAGTAACCTCTAATGCTGGTGAAAAACAAAACCGGTGGAATACAGTATAGCGCTAATGTATATATTTATTTCTTACACAGAAAAAATTGACTCTTCACGCAGCAGACAGGTAAGTATTAATTTTATTGTTAGACAAGAAGGATGTGAAGGCAAAGGGAGGGAGTTTGTTTTGTACTGCATTCATGCTGCATGACTGGGTAAACAGCTCCATATCTTAAGAATGGCTTCCGCATGTGGTACTTTATTTATTTATTTTAAACAGGACACAAAGTTTGCACTCAGATCCATTTCTCTGTCATTTGTGTAGTACATCACTAGGCAACATGGGAAGAAATGTAGGGGAATCAAAGACAAACATATTTACAGTATATAATCTCAATTCCTTAACTGTCTTTGTCCTTATTCTTTTACAAGGAAAGGTTTCAGGTGTTCTGTCTATCACATTCAGACACTTTTATGCCTAGAATAGCATATACAGTACTGACAGTCTGGCTAAATACCAGTCTACCAGGAAGGGAACCTGTTTAATTGCCTGGCTTCTGGCTTCGGAAAACAGTTTTTACACCTAAAGCTGGACTAGCTCACATCTGTGGCTGTCAGATTTCTGTCTTGCAAATGAAGAAATCAGCTGCTCCTGTTCCCTAAAGAATACCCAGGGGTTCCAAACCTCATGCATAAAGTCAAAACATACAATCTAATTTCCAGATAGAATACAAATAACATATTTCCTTAATAAGAACCCCTATAAATTACTGTACAAAACATTTCCAACCCTTTATGCATGCAAGACATAGTACTATTCCATTTAAGTGAAATAAAATAATGCTGCCAATTAAAATTCAAATGATTCTGGGGTTCTATCCGAACCTGGTTGCAATCTCACTGTAGGTCATCTCTGGATCCTTTTTACCATACACTCGTGCTTTAAGCAACTTGGTTTTTCTTCATCAAATGAAACCCATTTACCCAAAAGCGTAGTCCATGGCAGCGTGTGTGTACATGCCTATCCATGTGAAAACTATAGTCTTATTCAACAGTGATATAAAAATTACATTTGTTGGGCTGCCTCATCCCTATGCCAGTTCTTGCCAATCAAAACCCATCATATTTTTGTGCTCTGCTACCTAAATGGCTGGTTATTTAAAAATAGCAATAATAATGAAGGTACCTTTCTTGAGTCCAAACTATCCCAGTTTAGTTCTCCAAAACTGGAAATCAGATCATTTAAAATTTGGGAATAAGGTCACTCTTACTGCCCCACACCAACCTGAATTCATTTACTCTAAATGCCCTCTTTCTTTAAACATGCAGTCCTAACATTTGTCTTTGGAGAAACAGGAAGGATGAATGTGTACAAAGCCCTTGATTTTTTTAGAACGCAACATGAATTCTCCCTTTATAAATCACTTTGGTGCTACCTGAAAAAGGACACTTGTAACAGAGCTGAGTAAAGTGTGGTGTTAAAGAAAATGGTATTGCCTGCTTTGCCCTTCTGTATAGAAATGTTATTACAGAGAGAAAAGCTACATTAAAAGAATGTCAAGGTTATGAAGTCAAGCTCTCAAAACTAGGAAATTTCAGAATTCAGATTTTATCTTGTAAGTTTACACTGCTGCTCATGACCATAATATCTGAGCAACTTAGACATACAACCTATAGCAATAGCAAAATCCTTACCAGTCTTCGTGCAGTCTCTGGCACATTTCCCACTTTCAGGGTCAAAATCCTGTCTCTGCTACCTTAATTCAGCCCTCTTGTGCATAAGCAGTAAGTTACAATCTTTAAGGATATGTTCGCATACTCCTTTTCCACATACCTGCCTCATTCAGTGCAGAGGATGGATGGTGCTCACGTAAGGAATAGCTATGCAATATTTATTTTACCCATATCTTCCGGTGTGTAGCCTTAGGCTTATTTAATACTCTATCTCTGCATTACAGTAAAATACTGTTAATATCTTTATGGCTTTTTGGTTGTGCTAGTCACTACAGGATCTGAGAACTTCACAAATATTAATAAATTTATCTTCATTACTCCCCCCCAGGACCGGAGGTAGTATTTTTATCCCTATGTTACAGATGGGGAATTGAGGCACTGAGAGACCAAAATTGTAAAATGTGTCCATTAATTTTGGGTGCTCGATTTGCAGTCTAATTTTTTCATAGTATTTAATACTTGCATATTCAATGTGAAATTTCCCTGACTTCAGTTGTAGTTGTGAGCACTCAGAATTTCTGCCAGTGTTAGGCATCCAGATAATGAGCAACACACAATTAGTAGCCAGCTGTGATCAGTTTGGTTTAAGTGACTTTACCAGCATCACACGGGAACTCTGTGGCTATCTTATCAATACACGCAGCATGTTTCAAGAAAAAAAAGTATAAACATTTTCAGCCAAGTGCACCCTAGTATAAGTTTGTTTCCAGTCCATAGCTACAGGATTTTAGCAACTTGATCCTTATTTCCCTACACCTTTGTAGATATTGTACACCTATGTAAAGTGGACATAAAACTCTACCTTTCTGAGTTGACAGTATTTTGCATGCAAGTCTGTACTAATTTCGCACTGTGTAAATGTCTGCACATAGTCTAGGACAATGAAGAATCAGGCCATATGTATTTAGGGGCCTGATTCTCATTTACACGAAAACCGCTTTACAATGACAGTGCTGCAGGACTGGTTTATTTGCCAAATACAGGAACTCCTCACTTCAAGTTGTCCTGGTTAACGTTGTTACGTTACTGTTCCATTAGGGAACATGCTCGTTTAAAGTCGTGCAATGCTCCCTTCTAACGGTGTTTGGAGCAGCCTGCTTTGTTCACTGCTTGCAGGAAGAGCAGCCCGTTGCAGCTAGCTGGTGCGTGGTTGGAACCAGAGTGGACCAGCAGCCCCCCTATCAGCTCCCCCCATTGGTTCCCTGCTCCTCTAAGTTCCCCTGTGCAGCAGCTGCTCAGCAGGCTATCAACTGCCAGCAGCTCAGATGTCCCTCCCCCCCACACACACACTGTCATGTGCTGCTCCTTCCCTCAGCCTTGGAGTTGCTCCCCGAAACTCCTGCTTGCTGCTGGGGGAGGAGAGGAGAGGGGGACTAATGTCAGGGTGTCCCTCTCCCCCTGCTCTTGTACCCTGCTTACCCCATCTTTCATAGAGCAGGCAGCTCCATAGAGCTGGCACCAGCTACGGCTCAGCTTGCTGATCTAATTAACAAGGCAGTGTACTTAAAGGGTAAATGAGCATCTCTGTCTGACCTTCCTCCTTTTCTGCTCCTTGTAGACTGTGAGAGTTATCCCTTGTGGATTCAGCCAATAGCAGTAAGGCAGTCCCTGTGAAATATCCCACTCTCTGACTCCTCCACCTCAACCAAGTTTCACAATCATCACCATGGTGTACCACTATTAAACTGATTGTTTAAAAAACGTATGCTGTGTGTGTATACATACATTTGTAATATAGTCTTTTGTCTGGTGAAAAAAATGTCCCTGGACATTTACATTACATTAATTCTTATTGGGAAATTGGATTTGCTTAAAACATCGTTTTGCTTAAAGTTGCATTTTTCAGGAACATAACTAGAACGTTAAGTGTGGAGTTCCTGTATAGAAAAGCAGTTCAGGATAATGGGAGGAAAGTAAGGCCTCAGTCCTGCAATTACTTATGCAAGAGCTTTAACTTTATTACTATAATCAGTTCCATTGAAATCAATGATAATTAAGTACATGCATAAAGTTTTGCAAAATTGGGGCCGAACATGTCAAGAGCAAAGGAGTAAGTTCTACAGAGCTTTGGGATTGTATATTTACATTTTAAAATGTTCAGAAGTTTATATAATTTAAGATAGATACAGGGGTGGAATGGTCCAATGCACTAAGAATTCTCCTAATTCCGCTTCCACTGAAGTAAAGGGGAGTTGCAGCACTGACTTCAATGGGAGCACAGCGAGGCCAACGCTGAGAACTTTTGAAAATTGTACTATGGATAGTTTGGTACAACAGACTGATAACCATAAGTAGTGCCTTTAAGAAATTAAAGGGAGGTTGTCTATCCACCTTATAAAGCCAACAAAACTCATTTTGCAACAGAAAAGGCTTTTCCCAGACATCTCTTCTTTTTCCTTGGCATAAAATGAATATAGATGGGATGCTCTTTTCATGATGTGAATTCCCTTTTTAAATAATGACACCGTATCTCTGGGACACACCTATGGTGACCAGATGTCCTGATTTTATAGGGACAGTCCCGATTTTGGGGTCTTTTTCTTACATGGGCTCCTATTACCCCCCACCCGCTATCCTGATTTTTCACATTCGCTGTCTGGTCACCCTACGACACCGTGTGCTAAAGGACAGTTGGAATTTGTCCCACCTGTTTCTAGAAAGTTTTACACATCTCCAGCTATGGGCATTGACAACTCTCACAATTTTATCACAACTCCGGTGATGTTGGGATGGGTTTTTCACGTCTTATGGAAACATGATGAAAGGCTCCAGGTATATGAAGTTTCCTTTATTCAAAAGAATTAATGTCAATGGGGCTGAAGTCAACAAAATGGCCTCTATTTTCCTACCATCTATCTGTATGTGCAAGTGAGGCTGACTTTAATAAGGTTGGTTGCTGCCTCCCTATTTTCAATGAGTTCGAAGCCAAGCCCAGAGGCAGAATGGCTGCCACTTTATGGTTCAGCAGTTTAGATAGGACACAGGGACTGTGAGGAGCTCCAGAATTGTGAGGAGGACATTGTGAAAATGAGGGGGATCAAGAAGAATGTTTAGGAATTACAGGGGGCTATAGATTGACCAGATGTCCCAATTTTATAGGGACAGTCCTGATTCTGGGTTTCTTTTTCTTATATAGGCTCCTATTATCCCCCCACCCTCTGTCCCGATTTTTCACACTTGCTGTCTGGTGTCCCTAGGGGGCTATGAGAGTTAGGAAGAATGGGTAAGGAAGGGAGTCCAGAGCAGAGGGAGGCAGAGAGTGGTGCAGTGGAGGCAGGAGTCCAGGATGGGACGAGGTAGGAGTGAGGATGGGGGTGCTGCCCGGTCATCGGTACAGAAGTGGAAAGGAGGAAGTCAGGGAAGTGTTGTTTCTTGGAAAGGCTAAACCAATCCTATATTATTTTTACTGTGACCTAATCACTTACATGAATTATTGTAGAGCTTGTTTTTGGGTGTTGATTAGTTTCATTTTATAGCAATTTTTTTAGTTTTATGCAGCTATGCAAAAAACAGGATTTTTCAAGGCTTTCTCCTTGTATGCGCTGCAATGAGTAATACATATTATATAATGCAATATATTACATTACTCATTACACTACTATAAACTGCAATGAGTAATCTCTTTGTAATGTTCCTTAGTGAGCTTTAACGTAGTACTGTTGCAAATAGTAATACATTAAAGCACACTAGGGAATCTTTAGTGTGCAATTGGAGTGTCTACACAGACCAAGTAATGTACGGCATATTAGTGCACTTTAGAAATCACTCCCCAAAAGTCCACATACTGCTCCATGTGGACAAAGCCCTTAGATACAAGTTATCATTTTCAGTGTTTATTCAATAAACAGCACTTTCAATATTTTTTGTATCAGAGGAGATTATTGGCCAAAACCAAAAATCGGAAGCCCCAATGACTGATATCAAGTTCTGTAATATGTACATCTGTAACTTATCAATCATAGAAAGTAATATACAATCTATTGCAAGTGTAAATAAAAAGGATGTGTTTATTAGGTCATTGGTTCTCAAATTATTGACCATCCAGCCCTTCTTTTATCACAGAAATAAACTGAGAGGGGAGCAAGTCAAGACACAAATAGGGGAACTGCCATCTATTGCTATTTTACAGGTGAGGCAATGGTAAGTGGAGTCTTCATCTGAGCAGGCAGGGAGAGGGGTACATTATTATGTGCATTAAACATTGACTTTCCAAACTGAAATTCTCACAGACACACTGGCAAAGGACTAGAGGGGGGTTAAAAAGTCAAAAGACATGATTTAATGGGGGGGTTAAATTGCATGATTTTTGGGGCCAAGCTCATGATTTTTGGGTGTCTGGACTCCTGATTTGTCATCTCTTGACGTGGTCCAATTCATTTTCGGTGTCTTGAGGTTGGTAATACTGCATATGAATCATGGAATATTAGGGTTGGAAGAGACCTCAGGAGGTCATCTAATCCAAACCCCTGCTCGAAGCAGGATCAACAACTAAACCATCCCAGCCAGGGCTTTGTCAAGCTGAGCCTTAAAAACCTCTAAGGATGGAGATTCCACTGCCTCCCTAGGTAACCCATCCCAGTGCTTCACCACCCTCTAGTGAAATAGTGTTTCCTAATGTCCAACCTACACCTCCCCCACTGCAACTTGAGACCATTGCTTATCCTGTTCTTTCACCACTGAGGACTGTTCACCACCTCCCCATACCATGTTGACCAGGATAGCAGTGTGGGAGATGACCTGGTCTGTCAAGACTGAGGCAAAAAAAGCATTGAGTACTTGAGTTTTCTCCACATCATCTGTCACTAGGTTGCCTCCCTCATTCATTAGGGGTCCCACACTTTCTCTGACCTTATTCTTGTTGCTAACATACCTGTGAAACCCTTGTTACCCTTCACATCTCTTGCTAGCTGAAACTCCAGTTGTGTTTTGACCTACCTGATTACACCCCTGCATACTGGAGCAATATTTTATACTCCTCCCTAGTCATCTGTCCACGTTTCCACTTCTTATAAGCTTCCTTTTTGTGGTTAAGCTCGCCAAAGATTTCACTGTTAAGCCAAGCTGGTTGCCTGCCATATTTGCTATTCTTTCTACACATTGAGAAGGTTTGTTTGTGTGCCATCAATAAGGGTTCTTTAAAATACAGCCAGATTTCCTGAACTCCTTTCCCTAAGGGAGTCAAAGTCTGCTTTTCTGAAGTCCAGGGTCCATGTTTTTCTACTCTCCTTTCTTCCTTTTGTGAGGATCCTGATCTCAACCATCTCATGGTCACTGCTGCCCAGGTTGCAATCCACTTCTACTTCCCCTACCAATTCTTACCCGTTTCTAAGCAGCAGGTGAAGAGGCGAACAACCCCTGGCTTGTTCCTTCAGTAGTTGAACCAGGAAATTGTCCCCATCACTCCCCAAAAACTTCTTGGATTGTTTATGCACTGCTGTATTTCTCTCCCAGCAGATGTCAGGGTGATTAAAATCCCCCATTGGAACCAGGGCCTGTGTTCTGGGAACTTCAGTTAATTGTCAGAAGAAAGCCTTGTCTACCTCATCCTTCTGATCTATAGCACACACCCACCACAACATCATCCTTGTTGCTCTCGCTTCTAAACTTAACCCAAAGACTCTCCACGGGATTTTCTCCAGGTTCATAGTGAAGCTCTGAGAACTCATACTGCTCTCTTACATACAGTGCAACTCCCCTACATTTCCTCCCCTGCTTGTCCTTCTTGAACAGTTTATACCCATCCATGACAGCGGTCCAGGCATGTGAACTCCCTCACCAAGTCTTTGTTATTCCAATCACATCATAGTTCTTTGACTGTGCCAGGACTTCCAATTCTTCCTGCTTGTTTCCCGGCTTCTTGAATTTGTGTACATGAACCTAAGATATGGTCCTGCTGTACTATCCAGATTTGTGAACACATGTTCATCACTTTTAACAAGGTTGGGAAGAAATCTATTAATTTCATCCTTACACTAAAATAGGGTTGGTGGAAATTTTCTAAATTTCAAAACTGATGAAATTTCAAGTTTTAAAATAATAAAAAAAAAATACCCAAACAGGAAATGTTTTGACAACTTTCATGAGGAACTCCCCTTCTCCTTCTCCCCTAATTTTTCACCAATCTGATTGGTTTTTCTTTGTAATTCTGGAGAAAAAAAAAAACACACCTCCGAAATAACTTTTGAAAATAAATGTGCATGATATTTCCTCCTTTCCCCAACCAGCTGTAACAACTGGAAATGTGGAACAAATTACATGTCCATTGGAGTTAATGAGGAAACTGACTTTCACCTCAATAGATCTAAACATGCTGATATTATTTGAAAATCTGAAAAGGACATACAGAATCTGGATAAACATGCAGAAAATAGTTTCCTTCCCATTAATCCAGAAATGCATCTCATCTATTTACTACAATAAATGTAACTGAAGAAGAGGGAAAGGAGCTCCAGAAAGCAAAATAAATGTGTATGTTGAAATATGCATATTATTGTATATACACCATGCATAATAGTGTCAGATATTCAAACAAATGCAACTAACTTTGGGTCATGTATGGGAGACAATATCAAGGTACATATTGTGTGCACAGCTTAGGTTATCTTTAGCTATCGCTGGCAACCAACAAGCTGTACGTTTGAATTTCTCTGCCTTGGATACACTTTAGTCTGAAAACAAACCATTAGAAGTTAGTTTTCTGTCTCTTTATTTCTCATAACTTGACAGACTGAAGAAAATGAAAGACAGAGAGATTGCCTGTCTTTTTCCCCTTGCTCCCTTTCTTTTTCAATTTCTTCTATAAAAGGAAAAAATGAAAGCCCAATAAATATAGCTGAGGGAATGATGCCTGTGTTGTTGCTACATTGCACATATTCTTATAGCCTTCTAAATCGTAAAATGTTAACAGCAAAACTAAATCTTGACATGTTGATAGCTAAAACCATACTGCAATATGGCACATCAATTGCCTGTTATGTTTTTGAGGACCAAAAAATATTCTCTTCTGTACCATTAACATAAATCAAACTGGTTAAATCACTTTAATACTCCAGGTGCCTTACATTTTTTTTCAGATGGCACAATGGTTGATGTCAATTTGGGGGGATGGGGAGGGAGGGAAAGGGAAATCATATAGCCTGTAGATTTGCAGAGGGGTTATGCACACAAATCAAACTCAATCAGTTTGTCAGATGAGCATTTCACATTAAACAAAATAATAACCTGTCATAAAACTTTAAACTGTTGCTTTTTTTGCCAGCTTTCAGGAGAGCAATATAGGGCTGTAACTATTGCACCACAGCTGCATTTCTTAAACTTAGAGCAAACAGGTTTAAAGGCTTTCATCACACAGGTCCTTGCCAGATGTGGATTCTAACACAGTTCTGCAAAAGGAAAAGTACCAGCTTTCTGAAACCTCAGAACTGATGAATTATAGCTTGCAAAAAATAAAAATAAAATCTCTAATGGTGGAACATTGGAAAATTACTGCAAGGAGGTAACATTCCTGTCTCTATAGATCTCAATTAAAATAAAGAAACAACATGCCCAATTGACATTTGACTGTTTTGGATGTTTGGAGGGCTAAACTTCATGCCTCAAGTAACCAAGGTCAAGACCTCAGCATCCTCCTCACTAACCACTAGTAGCCAATTTCACTCAAAGCAGCTCTATCCACTCTCCAATGAATATTTTAGTCCCTGAAGATGGCAGCAGCCCATGCTTGGAATTCCTTTATTCTGAGATGGAATGGAGCTCATAAAACCTCAGCGTTCGTTCAGGGTGAACTTATTTCTCATGAGAAGCTCGGTTTCATGACTGCATCAATAGGACTGTAATTGATGGTAATGGAGAGACTAACCCTCATGTACTTGGAGTATACAGTCCACCTGATACACACTCTTATCCTGAGGACAGCAGCTGTGTTCTAATGGGCTGACAACTGGGAGCTCTGTATTCAGTTATGCCAGGGGTCTCCAAACTTTTTGAGACAAAGGCCATATTAGATTTTTGAAGGGGATTTGCGGGCCGCTGCCACAGCCCCCTCCTTTGCTCCTCCGGTTGCTGCCGCGAAGCCCCCCTCCCCCTTTGCTCCTCTGGCTATGATGCAGGAGCACTCACCCCTTTGCTCCTCCAGCCATGCCACTGCCATGACCCTCCCCACACTTTGCTCCTCCAGCTGCACCACGTGGGGCACTCACCCCTCCACACATGCGGCTGCCGGCATCAGCTCACATGGGGGAGCAACCACAGCTTCTCCATGTGCCTGCTCAGCTGGGGTTGGGGGTCCGGACAAATCGATGCCACAGGCCAGATCCAAGGCTGCAAACTTTTTACTATACTTTCCTCTATCCACCAGCATCACGTGTTTTGCTTTAGTTTAGCTTCAACCACCTTTTCTTCATCAATGACCTGATCTCAATCAAGCAGTGGGCCAACTTTATGGTAGCAGCATGGTCATCTGTGGTGAAGGATAGCTAGAGAGGAGTGTCATCCGCGTATTGCTGGTACTTGAGTCCAAGTTGTCTGACCAGTTTATCTAGTGTTGACTGCAGATATTCCAAAGGACTAGAGAAAGAATTGATCCTTGAGACCCACAAGTGCAGTGTCTAGGTGCAGTTCCCATTGTTACTCTTTAGTTGCATCTCTCCAGGAAGAACTCAAAGCATTTTATGCATTACCCGGGATTCTTGCCACCTCTGGCAGATGAGACCGTAGTATCTCATGACAAGTGTCAAATACCTGCAGAGAGGTCCAGGAGGATCAGAGAGGATGCCTATCCTCTATCATCCATAAGTACCACTAAAGAAGTTTCAGTTCCATGTCCTGGCCTAAATCCAAACTGTGCTGGTCTATGATTTTGGCTTCAGTAAGAAGATTTTGTTGTCAGCCTTTAGCTAGTTTCTCTATGAGCTTGCTCAGGAATGACAGGTTTGACATTGAGCAATTGCTGGCTAGGACTGAAGCATCCAGAGTGGGTATAACTAATACATTTCAAATTCACACCATCAATTGATTTGGATTAGTTTTCTGGATGTCCCAGGGTAGACAAACCTCTTATCTGCATTTGAATTGCAACAAATAGGTCTACTGCTTTTCAGCAGATATGGAAAAGTGCACACACTTTACATAGAAAATAGCAGAGCTAAATGTTCATGTATTGCCTGTTTTGTACAAGTATAAAGAAATATGGACTTGCCAATAGAATTACCAAAAATTTTAAGTCAATATAGCAAATAAGAACCCAACTTATTTAGCATGTGTTCCGTGGCCTGTATGGCAGAAATTGGAAGAGTCATAAGAACATAAGAAAGGCCATACTGGGTCAAGACCAAAGTTCTATCAAGCCCAGTATCCTGTCCTCTGATGGTGGCCAATGGCGGGTGCCCCAAAGTGAATGAACAGACAGGTAATCATCAAGTGATCCATGCCCTGTCACCCAATCCCAGCTTATGGCAAACAGAGGCAAGGGACATCATTCCTGCCCAATAGCTATTGATGGACTTATCTAGCTCCCTTTTGAACCCCATTATAGTATTAGCCTTCACAACACCCTCTGGCAAGGAGTTCCAGAGGTTGATAGTGCATTGCATGAAAAAAATGCTTTCTAGTGTTTGTTTTAAACCTGCCACCTATTAATTTCATTTGGTAGCCCCTTGTTCTTGTATTATAAGAAGTAAATAACATTTCCTTATTTACTTTCTCAATACCACTCATGATTTTATACACCTCTATTTTATCCCCCCTTATCCAAGCTGAAAACTCCCAGTCTTATTAATTTCTCCGCATACGGAAGCCGTTCTATACCCCTAATTTTTGTTGCCCTTTTCTGAACCTTTTCCAATCCAATATATCTTTTTTGAGATGGGGCGATCACATCTGCACTCTGTATTCAAGATGTGGGCACACCATGAATTTATATAGCGGCAACATGATATTTTGTCATATTATATGTCCCTTTCTTGATGATTCTGAACATTCTGTTCACTTTTTTGACTGCCACTGCACATTAAGTGGATGTTTTCAGAGAACTATCCACCATGATCTCTTTCTTGAGTGGTAACAGCTAATTTAGACCCCCATCATTTTGTGTGTGTATTCGGATTATGGTTTCCAATGTGAATTCCTTTGCATTTATCAACATTGACTTTCATCTGCCATTTTCTTGTTGCCCAGTCACCCAGTTTTGAGAGATCCTTTTGTAGCTCTTCGCAGTCTGCCTGGGACTTAACTATCTTGAGTAGTTTTGTATCATCTGCAAATTTTGCCACCTCACTATTTATCCCCTTTTTTCCAGATCATTTGTGATTATGTTGAATAGAACTGGGCCCAGTACAGATCCCTGTGGGACACCACTATTTACCTCTCTCCATTCTGAAAACTGACCATTTATTCCTACTCTTTGTTTCCTATCTTTTAACCATCACTATTATTTAACACTATTCAGCCCTCATCTTTATAGAGTGACTTGTGTCAAAGGCACTTGAATCAGCCCACAGGAGATTCTGTACCAAGAAAATGTATCCTACTTCAAAATCCTGTGAGATCAGCCACAGCCTCTGGCAAATCAAATGGGTAATGATGATAACATATCTCCCCAAGCAGCCCCAGAGACTGCACTGTCAATGACATCTGTGGGTCAGTACCCCCAAAGCACAGATTGTAGAGCTCCACAAGGACTGATCAAAGACTTCATGCAGACAGTAATATGGGCATTTTGGTTTGTCATGGTATTAAGACATTCAGATAGTATGAATGTTTTGGAGGCTGCACTAGTTTAAATAACAAAGGGATGTAATATTGTCAGCAACTCAGTCCATGATTGCTGAAACCCCTGTATGAGGATACTAGAAGGAACACAACTTGCTTTCCAGCTTGAAAACTAGAGCACCGGGGTATCTTTCCCTTTCAACTTACAGTAAACCCTCGATTTAACGGACCTCGATTTAACAGACTTCGGATGCAACGGACAAAATTTCTGAGCAAGTCTGATGCATTCCTGATCCATTTCTGGCAGGCTGGCTGCCGGCTCCCGGCTGCCGCCCAGGTCCAGGCAGCGGGCGGGCTGGCTGCTGGCTCCCGGCTGCTGCCCAGGTCCAGGCAGCGGGCGGGCTGCGGAGCTGTCGCCCCGACCCTGTGGCGGGCAGGCTGCTGCTCCGACAGCTCTTTTTTTAATTATTATTAAATAACGGACTTTTTGATTTAACGGACACCCCCTCGCCCGAATTAGTCCGTTAAATGGAGGTTTTACTGTACTTGGACTCAGACCCTCCAACAAGGAACAAGGTAGGGCCATGGCCCAGCCATCTTTTACACCATGGACACACAAGGGGTTGTATGCAGTACCATTTGGAGATGTGTGGCTATAAGTGCCCCTTTGTATGGCACTTGTGCACGGGAGCATTCTGGGAGAATTTCTGCCTCCATGAAGGCAGAGTCCTCCTAAGATTCCCGCTGGGTGGTGCAGCTTGCACACCATTCACAATGTAGGGAAGAGTCCCAATTGCAGAAAAGCTGGTAAAATTACTGACCAGTTGTGATGGTACCCAGGATTCTGAGCTATCTTGTGACCACCTGCCTCTGTTATGAGGGACTCTTGCTTATGGAAACTGGGTATTAGCTCCCTACCACTACCTGCCTTTCAGTCACTCCATCACTCTCCTCAAGCTATGCCTGCCCTGTTTTTGCCTGGCAGGTTAACAAGAGGTACACGCCAGTCCGAGTCCCCTTGAAGCATTTCCTTGTGATATCTAGTCCCTAATACTGGCTAGTCACAGAAATTCCACATCTTCTGCCCTCAAATGAACAGTGTACCCCACTTTAACATTAAGGCATCGCTCCTGTATAACACACAGCACTTGTAATGAAAGAAAAGAAGGTTTATTTCAGAAAGAATAGAGATTCCACTAGAAACAAGAGAGAGATGGAAACAAATGGTTACAATGCAAAGCAAACTAGGCCCTACATGTAATAGTAATCTTTCCTATCTAAGTGAAGTAGGTTCTTACCAGCCTGCCCAGCCACCCTCAAAAAGTTCAGTCTATTGCAGAACTAGCTGGTTACACAGGAACCAAGATTTATTCTTCATAGACAGCCAGGAATACTTGTAGCACCTTAGAGACTAACTAGTTTATTTCAGCATAAGCTTTCGGGTGAAGTGAGCCACGAAAGCTTACGCTGAAATAAACTAGTTAGTCTCTAAGGTGCTACAAGTATTCCTGGCTTTCTTTATGGATACAGACTAACATGGCTGCTATTCTTGAACCTCTTCATAGAATGGCTCCATAGTGTCTCTCCCCAGTCTATGGTATACTGAAAAAAAAGTCATCAATTGCAGGCAGGGTGATCCTTGGTCTGTTGTCATGGTCCTTTTTTACCCCCAAGTAATTTTGATTGTTTGCAGTTGTCTTTGATAGTTTCCCATTGACTGTTCTGTGAGCAGCTAATGGAAGACAATTAAGTCTTGCATTTCATCACTCACTAACCAGGGAGGGGTGACAACTACTTCCTGCATGAATTAGATCCTCACCAAGTAATACTACTCCTTGGTACTTCTTTTAATCTTAAAACTGCAAGAGCATAACTACACATTACTCCTTAAATATTACCTGCAAACACATCATGCCATGATTGTGAACATGAGTAAATTGCAAGGTGTCAGTAGAGGCCTTACATATTACCCTTCACAGACAAATACCCTCTAAGCAATGTATTTAATCTAGTGAGTTTGTCAGGTCTGACACAAGAGCTGTTTTCAAAGAAGAGAATGCCCTTTGCCCAGAGGCATAATGTTTCACACCAGTTCAAAGGTGTATGAATAAAAATAAAGAAGTAATGTACATTCCTACAAGCATATGCAAAAAGATAAGAGCATGTTGAGCAATCTAGACATTAATTACCAACCAAAGCCTAAATCCTCTTGGAAAGCATTTTGTTACTTTCAGTTTTTTTCATGCTCCAAAGAAAAGAAAAGCTGAAGAGCCCTTTGCAGAACTATGTGTTGAAAGTCCCTTGATTTCAAGAATGAGTTATTTGTGTAAATGTATAAATATTGCTTCACACAGACAATCTTGGAAATCATGTTGATTAAAATATTTAGCAGGGTGATTTCACTAGAGGCCTTGTCTTCACATATTCCTAATCACTCTAATATAAAATAAACTTCAAACTAAACTTGTCTCTTTAACATTAACATGATAAAAGGTATACAAATGCCGTTCCACAAGATTCAAGATGAGGTTTACCTTTTAGTATTAATAATGGGGGGAATTTTCAAAGGCACAAATAGGCGTTGGGTATCTGAACAATGGGAACTGGCCACTTCAGTGTCATTTGAGCCTTCGAAAATCTCCTCCAATGATGATAGAATCAACTATGCTACTATCGAAAGTATGCATAAAAATGACTTAGTTATTATTAATCCTTTGAGTGTATCTGTAAGCAATTTAACTATAATAAAATTCATGTGGTATTAATGTCGGATGTGATGAGTACATAAAGATTAGAATCCCAAAGATAGAATACTTTATGGTAACTAAAAACCATAGCATATATGAGCTTGCAATGGAATATAGAATATAGCAAGATGGAAAGGGGGAAAAAAAGAAGCCAGCCCCATCTACAATGTTTAAAGCTTCATCTTATTTAAAGGAAGCAACTATCATGTCCTAAATATGGTGGGAAAGGGAAAAGAAATTTCAACATGGGTTTAAACCCTGGTGAGTATATCAACATGATTGTACACATGGCAAAGGTTTAATCTGTAAAATATGAAAAATGTGCATATAATTTTGAAATGAGCAATTCTACTTTATTTCATTTAACTTTGGGTCAGACTACATTTGTGCAGATGCTTTTTGCTAAAATATGAACTGACAAGAGGTGATGTAATTAATTTTAAATGAAATACAAACCACTTTCACCATTTTCACTTAACATGCACAACTCACTTCGCTCACTGTAAAAAGTCATTGTTTGCAGTTCTCTGTAGAGCCATTTATATTGCTCTAGTTAAGATTGTGTCAGAATTTTCCATTCTATTTATCTATCTTTAGTGCTAATAGTGCTTATAACTAATTTCTATATTTGCACTTCAGGCTAAAACAAATTTCTGTCTGAGATGACTATATGTCTTATCAAATTGGTTAAATGTGTTTTTGGGGGGTTGGGATAGATGTAGTGTTGTTGAATATTATGTGTTGCATGAAAGCAAGATGGAAAAATTGATAATCCTGGACACATTGTGCTCCTAACTGATAAGGAGTTTTTTCCCCCTCCAGCTTCTACCTAACCCCTTGCAAGCCATGGATAGACAGAGACAAAACATTTCCATGAAGTGGTGGATTGCCCATCTGTTGGTGTCTCCAAATCAAGACTGGATGCCTTTCTGGAAGATATGCTTTACTCAAACAAGTTATGGAACTTAGTACAGAGATAACTGGGTAAAGTTTGATGGCCTGTGTCACGCAGGAGGTCAGACTATTTAGTCTAACAATCCCTTCTGACCTTAAATTATGTTATATATGCTTTTATTGCTTAAGATGTTGCTGCTCAGTCCTGCAAAGTGATGAACACCCTTGATGGCAATGGAAATTGAGAACATTCAGCAGCATGACGCAGTTTTGGATCTTTGGAGTTCCTCTCTCCTTATCTGCATCAGTAAAATTTAGAAATTCAAGTTTCAAGACCTTACAAATGCAAATATGAACCAAACCTATGTTGAGCTGAGGCTGTGATGGACAAAGACTTTGAAAAAAAATAGCAAAGAGAAGAACAAACTCTAGAGAAGAGGGATTCTGACAGGAGAAGATAGAGAAGACACAGAGAAGAGGGAAGAGGCAGTCAAAGAGATAGGGGCAGGTGAAGATACAGGACTGGAAGACAGAGGGTGGCAGAAGGTGACAAGGCCAAGTGACATGGGGAGAGAAGATCTGGAAGCAGTGGCAAAAATGTTAGAGGGACATAGTTTGGCAACCTTACTTTTCAACCAAACATTGAAATATGGCAATGAGTATTCATTTCCCCATTCCAATTAGTTCAGTATGCACACTGGTTACTATCCAAACCCCTCCAGTTTTTTGTTACTTTGTAGAGAAGATGAGACCCAACGACACCATCTACAAGATATGGAGGATGAAGCCTGACAGCTCGAGCCATATATGCAAATCACATCAACTTTTCTTATGAATAAATTAAACAAAACTGGGTTTGCAACAGCTCAACTACCGCAGAAGCTAGAAATAGGAGACTTGGAGTAAATTTGTTCCCAAAAAGCATTATAAACTGAATTTTTAAAGAGAAATTTAATACACTCAAATAACTAGGATCAGACTTAAACCCAGAAAGGCAATAAAATTCATAGTTAAAGCTGCCATGATTTCTCATATTTGAAACCATTCTCATCTTTCCCAGTATAAAGAGTAATTTGCATGGGCATAATCCTATTAAATTAAGTGTCTCTCTAATTTTTACTAGATAAGATAAATTTAGAATTTCCATTCCATGAAAGAGTCCAATATTTCAGTGTAAAATAAAGAAAATAAAATTGATTTGGAAGTGGTAAAACTTTTCATTTCAAGTATTGAACCAAAAGAAACTTTTTGACATTCCCAAATCAAAATGCTAGGATTTTAATTCATAGAAGTTAACTAAATCTGTCTATTTCAAATCGGGTCAGTATTAAGCTGCATTTTTCCACTGTGGTACATTGTCTCATGGGAGAGATAGTTCAGGCCCCCATTCTATTCTATCAGCTAGGCAAATTGGAAAACAACAACATCTTCCTGTGATGCAAGGAGGACTCACTTCTAACCAAGCTGCATGTTACATCTTGATAGTCACATGACTTAGGGCATGTCTTCACTACCACTTTAATTCGACCTTAACGACGTTAGGTCGAATTAAACGTGTACCTGTCTTCACATACATGCCCTTAAAGTCGATTTAAAGGGCCCTCAAAATCGAATTTGTAACTCCTGCCTGACGAGAGAAGTAAGGCTAAAATCGACTTCTCTATGTCTACTGTGAGTAAGTGAAGAGGCATCTGAAGTTAAGCCTCCGACCTCCTAGCAGCCCCGCGGACCCCCCCCCCCGCTCGCCCAAGCAGCCCCGCGCCGGCTCCCCCCCTCTCAGGGCGGGGGTCCGGCGCCTGCTTGGGCGAGCGGGTCAGCTGCCTGGTCAATTTCACCCAGTATGAAATTGACCAGGCAGCTGACCCGCTCGCCCAAGCAGCCCGGCGCTGGCTCCCCCCCTCTCAGGCGGGCAGCGGGGGTCCGGCAGGGGGGGCTGTTCAGGCGGGCGGGGGGGTCTGCGGGGCTGCTCGGGTGGGCGGGGGGGTCCAGCGCGGGGCTGCTTGGGCGAGCGGGTCAGCTGCCTGGTCAATTTCACCCAGTATGAAATTGACCAGGCAGCTGACCCGCTTGCCCAAGCAGCCCCGCCTGGCTCCCCCCCCCCTCGGGCGGGGGGGGGGGGGCCGGCGGGGGGGGGCTGTTCAGGCGGGTGGGTCCGCAGGGCTGCTGGGGGGGGGGGTCCGGCACGCATTGCACTGTGGGCTACCTACCCAAAGTGCAATGCGGGCTACCTACCCAAAGTGCAATGCGGGCTACCTACCCAAAGTGCAATGCGGGCTATGTCGACCCCTGCAAAAGTTCTAGGACAGACAGTGTCGACCACTGTCGACCTGCTGTCCTGGTGGGGACACACTGATTCGATTTTCTAAAATCGAGTTTAGAAAATCGAATTAAGGGAAATCAACCTAGTCCTGTAGTGAAGACATACCCTTAGTCATAGGAAAAGTAATTCAGCCACAGAGCCTGACCCACCGAGAAGAATGGAGGCATCAAGCTACAGAACTTGAACTCCCATGAGGCAGTAGTATATCACAGCACAGAAATCTAGTTTAATGTGATGCTGATTCCAGACAAAAAAATTTATGTCCGTTCCAGAAAGATATCGTGACTTGAATCAAACTGATTCAAAATTAAATATTTCATTTTTGATGGAAAATAAGTTGGGGGGGCAACACTGACATTTTGCAGAAGCTATGTTTTCTGTTTGAAAACCATTCAGAGATGAAATTACTGACCATCTCTAATTTTTAGCTCTAATTGGACTCCTATGTTTCAAAAATAAATAAAGGGCCCTTCCGTATCCCTTTCTAGTGTGATGAACTTCCATATTGTAATCCTACTAACCTATTACCAAAAACTGTGTCTATAGAAAACACAAAGGTGTAAACTTGCTTTTCCCCACCCAATCATTTTCTGTATGCAATTTGTACCCATTAAGACCACACTTTGAATATCCAGGAAGCGGAGGAGAAATCTTGCCCATTTTAAAATCAATGGGAGTTTTCCACTGTCTTAGGTGGGGTTAGAATTTCAGCCAGGTGTCTGTCAGCATTTGTAGGAAGTCATTTTGAGAGGCAAAATTCAGTGCAGACCGGTACACAGGAGACGCATATACTGTGCTATCAGAGAGAGATCTTACTCTTTCTTGTTTTGTTCTCTTATTGTAAAATAAAGGTCATTCTGACTGAAAGTGCCTGGTTTCCCACAACTATTTCAAATTTGGTGACAATATATACCTCCAGACCAGTGGCACTGCTATGGGCACCCGCATGGCCCCACAGTATGCCAACATCTTTATGGCTGACCTGGAACAACGCTTCCTCAACTCTCGTCCACTCACACCCCTTCTCTATCTACGCTACATTGATGACATCATCATCTGGACCCATGGGAAAGAAACTCTGGAAGAATTCCACCATGACTTCAACAGCTTCCACCCCAACATCCACCTCTGTCTGGACCAGTCCACACAGGAAGTCCACTTCCTAGACACCACAGTGCAAATTAATGACGGCCACATTGACACCACCCTATACCGAAAATCTACCGACAGCTATGCCTACCTTCATGCCACCCGCTTCCATCCCGGACATACCACACGATCCATTGTCTACAGCCAAGCACTGAGGTACAATCGGATTTGCTCCAACCCCTCAGACAGAGACCAACACCTACGAGATCTTCACCAAGCTTTCTCAAAACTACAATACCCACACAAGGAAATAAGGACACAGATCAACAGAGCCAGACGTGTACCCAGAAGCCTGCTTCTGCAAGACAAGCCCAAGAAAGAAAACAACAGAACACCACTGGCCATCACCTACAGTCCTCAGTTAAAACCTCTGCAACGCATCATCAGTGACCTACAACCCATCCTGGACAATAATCCCTCACTTTCACAGGCCTTGGGAGGAAGGCCAGTCCTGGCACACAGACAACCTGCCAACCTTAAACAAATTCTCACCAGCAACAGCACACTGCACCACTGCACCAACTCAGGAACCAATCCATGCAACAAACCTCGATGCCAACTCTGCCCACATATCTACACCAGCAACACCATCACAGGACCTAACCAGATCAACCATACCATCACTGGTTCATTCACCTGCACATCAACCAATGTCATATATGCTATTATATGCCACCAGTGTCCCTCTGCTATGTACATCGGCCAAACTGGACAGTCCCTACGAAAAAGGATAAATGCACACAAATCAGATATTAGGAATGGCAATATACAAAAACCTGTAGGAGAACACTTCAACCTGCCTGGACACACAATTACAGATTTAAAAGTCACCATACTGCAGCAAAAAAACTTCAAGTCCAGACTGCAAAGGGAAACTGCAGAGCTACAATTCATTTGCAAATTTAACACAAACAATCTAGGACTGAACAAAGACCTACAATGGCTTGCTAATTACAAAAATAGCTTCTCCTCTATCCATGTTCACACCCTCCATTCAACTGCTAGAAGAATAACCCACCCTCCCTGATTGGAGATAACAAGCTGGTTCAGCCTAATTGGACTAACCTTGTTACCTCCCACCTGGTTCTTGCCTACTTTCTATACCTGCCTCTGGACACTTCCACTGCTTGCATCTGACAAAGTAGGTATTAGCCCACGAAAGCTTATGCTTCAGAACTTTATAGTTAGTCTTTAAGGTGCCACAGGACTTTGTTACCTCTGCTATTCCAGACTAACACAGCTACCTCTCTGATTCTTGGTTTCCCTTTGTGCATATTAAAACACAATCTTCTCATCTGCTCAGTTGGAGTCTTGTAAATTAATTATACAGGATATAAACTTTAGTAGGCTGTGAGGTTCACTTCACAAGCAACAAAAGGTTTAGACTAGATAGTCACATTTTAAAATTCTGAAACTGACAAAATTTTAATATTTAAAACAAATAAAAACAGCATGTTTCTTGTTTTTGTGAAACTAACATTGGGGTTTTTTTAAACAAATTATGGAGCTGTTCAAACATTTTGAAATTTCCATTTTTTGAAAAGGATTTTTAATTTTTAAATTAATTAATTTTTAATTTTTAAAAAAGTTAACATTTTAAACCAGATTTATTATTAGTACTACAGTGGCACCAGCATGAAAAGTCTTGTGATAGGCGCTGTACAAACATAAAAAGAGATGCTCCCTTCTCTGAAGAGTTTGCAGTCTAAGCGAAAGACTATAGGGAACAGGTGGATAAAACAGACAAAGAGGGAGCACAGAGAGATCATGAGAAGATATTAGTCAGGAAAAAAAAGTAACAAAAGATAAACTACCTAACCATTTTTGACTTTTGTAGGCATCATAGCAGAGAAGACTTTTAAAGACAGATTTGAAGGTGGACAACATGACAGCTTTGCAGATATTTATGGGGAGCTGTTACCATGTATAAGGTCAAAATGGGATAAACCACAAAGCTGCTTGCTGGAAAAATTAATAAATGAGTAATCAAAACTAGCACAATTTGCAGAATGAAGGCAGGAGCTGATATCTTTATACCACAGGAGACCCAAAAGATTGTTCCTTTGAGGCGAAGACAAGCAATTTGTGTCCGGTGTAGGGGAAAATGGGAGGCAAAGGAGTAACAGAAAGAGAGGAGAAATGTGGCTGAAGTGACAAGACAGGAAAATGACTTTTACAGCAGCATTTTGAATAGATATAAGTAGTGAAAGATGGGATGTGTCAAGAATAGGGAGGTAGATTCTGTAGTGCTCAAGATGTGAGAAAGATGAGGGCCTGGAAACTAGATTTAGTTGTATGGAAGAAAGGCCAATGCACAATGAAGCAGCAGGAGTAGACGGTAGATGAATCTTAGATTCTTATTATATATGAAGCTTATCTAAGCAATCCAAATCTCTTGGAGGAGTAATATTTGGCTGGAACTCTCCTGAATTTCCAATACTTCCAGTCAGGCCCCCAATCCAGAACAAAAGGTAATATGTTCACTTCCATGATTATAAAGGATCAGAACTGCAGAGGTATGCAAACACATACTAATTAAGGGATCAAGGCAAAGATTTTTTAAATCAATGTATTTTGAAAGTAGAAAGGACAGATTATTCTGGTGAAATCAGTGAGCAAGATACTATTATGTTTTATATCAATAGATTATAGTCTATTATGCTTTATAATGATAAATAAATGGAGCTCCTTGAGTCTATCTTAAAGGAGGTTAAGCAGCGACTTGATCACTCTTAACTACATGGGGAAAAATATTTGAAGGTGGGCTCTTCAGTCTAGCAGACAAAGGTATAACACAATCCAATAGCTGGGAGCTGAAGCCAGACAAATTCAGACTGGAAATAAGGCTTGAATTTCTACTGCAGTAATGTTGATTAACCATTGGAACAATTCACCAAAGATCGCGGTGGATTCTCCATCATCAGCAACTTTTAATTCAAGACTGGGTTTTTTGAAAGATATGCTCTAATTGAAAAGGAATTATTTTGTGGAAGTTTATGGACAGTAGTATACAGGAAGTCATGTAAGATTATCACAATCATCCCTTTTGTCCTTGGAATCTATGAACCTTATTTATATAGCATCATTTGAGATGTTTTACATACAACTGTATGCCCCTATATAAATCCATGATATGCCCACACCTTGAATATTTCATACAGTTCTAGCTGTATTCCATCCCATCTCCAAACAAATATTAGAATTGGCAATGATAGAAAATAGCAATATAAATGATTAGAAGTATTGAACATCTTCCATATGAGAAGAGATTAAAAAGACTGGGACTGTTCATCTTAGAAAAGAAACAACTAAGGGAGGATATGAGAAACGTCAATAAAATCATGAATGGTCTGGAGAAAGTGAATATGGAGGTGTTATTTACCCCTTCTCATAACAAGATAAAAATCACGCAATGAAATAAATAAGAAGAAGGTTTAAAACAAATTAAAGGAAGTATGCATTCAAAAAATGCACAGTCAACCTGTGGAACTTGTTGCCAGGGGGTATAGTGAAGGCTACAAGTATAACTGGGTTCACAAAAGAATTAGCTAAGTTCATGGAGGATGTGTCCATCATTGGCTATTAGCCAAGATGCAACCCCATGTTGTGGGTAGCACCAAACTGCCAAAACTGGGAGTGGATGACAGGGGATGGATCTCCCGATAAATTGCCCTGTTCTGTTTATCTCCTCTTAAGCATATGACATGGGCCACTGGCAGAAGAAAGGATATTATGCTAGATGGACCATTGATCTGACTCAGTATGGCTGTTCTTCTGTAGCTAAAAGTGACAAATCCCTGCTCCAAGGAATTTACATCATATATATATTGTATATACAATAGTTATAGGATAGTCCAGTTGAAGAGAGAGTTTAACTAGTGATCTGCACTTACTGTTTAAACATCGTCTGTACATACCCTAAACATGCTTTACAGTGAGATATTGAAGGAACTCAATCTATTTAGTTTATTGAAAAAACAGTTAAGAGGTTATTTGATCAGGGAGGCCTGTAAATACCTAAGTAGGGAGAAGAAGATTTCTGATAGTGAGCTCTTTAATCTAGCAGACAAAGGCATAGCAAGGTCCAGTGGCTGGAGATTTAAACTAGACCAATTCAAACTGAAAATAAAGCACACATTTTTAATAATGAGGGTAATTAATCTTTGGAACAACTTACCAAGGGATGTGGTGGGTTCTCCATCATCTGAAATCATTAAAGAAAGAATGGCTATCTTTCTAAACGATATGCTGTATCTTAACAGAAGTTAATGAACTTGAGGAATGAATTATTAGATAAAATGCTGTCTTGTGCTATGAAGTAAAACTAGGTGATTGTAACAGTTCCAGCCTAAAACACCAACAACCTCACAATGCATGAATCTAGGCATGGATTATCCTCATCACAATCTCTTCCCATCTGATGGATTTCTCACAATTTCAAATCAAGACCATCCTACTTAAAGGGACAGGCCATTTTGAAAAGGTTACACTGAGCTACAGACATTTTTGTGGCTCTTTTTAAGCAGTTTATTGGCTTCTCAGTCAGTTGGTTAAATGTAGGAGCGGAGAATCTGTTCAGCTCAAGACATGGAGTGTTGATTTGAGGGTTCACATTTCTAACTCAGGAGGAGGAATAGTTCTAGTGCAAGGTGATGATTCTGCATAGCAAGCGGATCAGGAATGAAGAGAAAGGAGAAGGGGCAGAGAGATAAAACTAGCAGAAGTGAGAGAATTCCCTCTTTGGACTTTGGATTGATGCCCACTGCATTGACTGTCTGTAACCTGCACTTTATATGTCAGACATTACACTGGCCATAAATAAAATGACAACATTTACCACATTGGTTTATTTGAGATATCACTGTTATTTCCTATTTCAAATGAAGGGGATTACTGCCAATATCTCAGATTCCACATGAGGTCTCATAAATATTGATAGTTTCATGGCAACCACTACACATGCTACAACCATGCACAGTTGACTGACACAAATTCTAAAGGGGACACAGTTTCCAAAGTTACCTTGCCAGCTAATCCATGTAGTATTCACAAAGAAAATGACTTCATTGTCTCATCTCTTGTCCTCCAGGATAAGTAAAATACATTATCGAATAGGAGTCTAAAGGCCTGATTTTCAGATGTGCTGCGCTCAGTTATACATAAGCAAGGAGAAGACCAATGTAGAAATTAAATAGTCGTTTGATTTATAGGGGGAGAAGGAACAATTAAAACTTCATCTATGATACATTTTTAATAAATATTTATATATTTAATAAATATTTAATAACTAAAAAAGTTTCTTTTAGTGGAAATTAAGTCCCCATTTCAACCACATGCAGTATATTTATCACATCTTTAAGACATTGGGCTGCATTCTGAACTCATTTATACCAATGCAAATCTGGAGTCAGACAATCTAATAGCAAATTCTCTAGATTTACACCACTGTTTCTGAAAGCAAAGTCTGGCTCATTGTTTGATGTGCCATATAATGGTGGGAAAGCACCTCCGAAGTGCGCAATGTCAGGCAAGATCAATTGTAAATCAACAGAGCTCATGTTAATCGCCTCAGCTGCATTAAGATGCATAGAGACTATCAAATTGAATATGACCTGTATTTAAAACACACTCACACACTAACACAGCCTGGAAAGTGACAAAGAAAATAAAGAAGTACTCTGTGCTGTCCCAAGAGACTGTCAATTATAGTTTCTAAACCACAAAAGTGAGATAAGAAACGTTAAGTCACTGATGTATCAGAACCAGTAAGGAAATATGACACTATGCATCAAAATAATGCAATCCATGTGAAGCCTTGATTACTCTCTGCAGCCATCCTGTTTGATAAAGCTGTGGGTAAACAACATACTGTTGGCTGTTAAAATGCTGTACCATGTTTACTGGATGGGCAGGTTTGCTGACAGGGGCTTGTGGGAAGAGGAGGAGAAAGAGGGATGAGTTTTGTTCAGTTTTTTAAAGATTTAAAAATTGAATCCATTTTTGGATTAAATAATTTTTGCAGAATTCACTAAGGCCTTCTTCCCCGCATCCCCACCTCCCTTCCCTCCAAGAAACTAGGTTTACAATCTTCTTCCCTCCTATCATTGAAAAAAAGTGTTGTGTTCATTCATCTGAGCTTAAACCACAAACCCTGCACTCTAACAATATTTGTCCTCACAGTTACATTTCCGTGCTCTGAACAAGCAGTTGCTTTGAAGCCCACCTCTTCCCACAAGCCCCTGTCAGCAAACATATCTTTCATCAGCCCGCAGTAAGGCATATTTTTTTAATTAACCATCCTACAACCACCAGCAAACTGTACAACATTCAAGGGATTAACTGATCCAGTGGATTGCTGTTTCTCTACCTTGTGCATCACATGTAGACAAAACAGTGAATTCCCCACAAATATCAGATTTAAGATGCAATTGAAACAGACAGAGAAAAAAAAATACACCAAAGTCAACATTCACCCTTCGTCAGTGAAAACAACTCTGTCTGAGCTTTGTGGTATGGGATTTTGTTTTTTACTATCCCCATATGGCCCTTCACCCCTCCCCAGCACATACACACTCGCAAACACTGGCCTGATAATGAGAAGTTTTCTCAGGGTTAATCAGGCTACTTTATTTTGGGGGACAATTCTCACCCATCCACCCACCCATGGCTGATTCTGAGAGAGAGACCATTCTGAAGGCAATAGTAATGAAAGTAATATTCATAAATACAGAACATGTAATGGGCTTTATTACTGGAACCAGTGATTTATCAAATCATACAAAGAGTTCAAAGGTTAGAGCTCTTCATATCAGTCTGTGAACAAAAGGGCAACTGATGAATTTTTAAAAAATGCATAAAAAATTGATAAAGGGAAATATTTTATATCATACTAGCAAAAATACCCGGCGTTGCTCGGGGTATTTGTAATTGGAAACTGGGATGTAAAAAGACTACCATGTTTTTTATTAATACAAATTTTGTTCAGACATCTCAGCGTTGCTCGGGTCTGTTGGAGGGGGGAGAGGAGAGTGGTGAGAGAGCTGAGCGAGTGCGGGGTCCGTTGGAGGGAGGTATTATGACATCATAACTATGTCACAGAGAACAGCAGGTGTTAACCTGCTGCCCAGCTGATGTGAATGGGCTTTAAAGAATTTCACCCCTGGGGGGCAGCAGAGGTGAGATTTGAAAAATTTTCAACTCTTACCCTGATTAGGACCCTAAAGCCTATAACTGTACCAAATTTCAAGTCTCTAGCTCAAACGGTGTGGAAGGAGTAAGGCAGCATACATACACACACGCACGCATACACCATTTGACTTTTATATATATAGATTGTAAAGTTAACTTGTGTAACTCACTGACAGGATATCGTTCAGGTAAAAACCTTGAAAGGTCACAAAATGGGATTACATATTCAGGAATTAGTAGTATTAGCAGTGGATTCTTGCAACCTAGGGCATAGGATCCACCATTCAAAAGAAGGTGCTCAGTGCACCTCCAGATGCAGCAGCTGGTGTTTAATGATTAGCCACACCATCAGCCACACCACCAGGAGCTTGTTCACCTGCACATCGACCAATGTGATATATGCCATCATGTGCCAGCAACGCCCCTCTGCCATGTACATTGGCCAAACCAGACAGTCTCTATGCAAAAGAATAAATGGACACAAATCAGATGTCAAGAATTATAACATTCAAAACCAGTAGGAGAATACTTCAATCTCCCTGGACACTCAGTTACAGACTTGAAAATTGCAATTCTTCAACAACAACAAAACTTCAAAAACAGACTCCAACAAAAAACTACAGAACTGGAATTAATTTGCAAACTGAACACCATTAAATTAGACTTGAATAAAGACTGGGAGTTGATGGGTCATTACACAAACTAAAACTATTTCTCCATGCTAATTTCCCCCCCTACCATTTCTCACACCTTATTGCCAACTGTTTGAAATGGGCCATGCTGATTATCACTACACATACTTTTTTTCCTTTCTGGTGATAATAGCCCACTTTAATTGATATGTCTCATTAGAGTTGGTATGGCAACCCCCATCTTTTCATGTTATCTGTGTGTGTGTGTATATTTTATATATATATATTACACACACACACACACATACATACACACACACACACACACAGGGGTGAAAGTAAGTCTAAGGACTTACTGGTACAGGGTGCGGCTGGGAGGGTCAAAGCCAGCCCTGGCCCACCCTGTACTGGTAAGTGCCCCCCTCCTCTTTCCCCTCTCCCTCTTCTTCCCCCCCTCCCCGCAGGGTGGCAGCAGTAGCTGGGGGCTCTGGCAGCATTTTAAAGGGCTCAGGGTGGTAGCGGTGGCCAGTGCCCCATCCCCGGAGCCCTGCTGCCTGAGCCCCGGGGAAGCGGTGGTGGGGCTCTGGCAGCCCTTACTGCTCTGGGCCCTTTAAATCAGCGCTCCAGCCCTGCCGCCGTATTTGAATGGAAACTTCCCAAATGTTTAGAGGTGACAGAGCCAAAGCCCATCCCCTTCTTGGGAGGTTAGAATCATTGCCATTGTGCCTAGTAGACGTACAGGAGTACCACAGAGAAGGCTTTTTGGGCCCTCTCTCTCATGTGCCACTTCTTCAGCACATCCCCACAGGGCAGGGAACAACTGAATCCTATAGTTTCTGGCTTTGTACACTCCTGGGATTTGTCTGCAATAGAACTTTTCACACCATTTATCTAGCACCAGTACAGCGAGCCTGGAAACATTAATTTAGACCAACTGCAAGCATTTTTGCCAGCATGTCACCTACCCCTGTACCAAAGGGGCAGGATACTGGACAAGTCGGGTTAATGGTTTGTTCTGGTATTTCAGATTCCTTGGCTTCTAAACCCAGAAAAGCTGTTCAATGTTACATAGTGTCTAGATACTATAGGCGGGGTTAGGGGCACTATGTATTGTTATGGTTGCCCAATACAGCTCATTATAAAACCATATTTTCAGGTGTTCATAACTGTGTCAAACTTTACCCCTACATGGAAAATTTCAGCCTGCATTGTTATCTGCCTCAGGCTGAATTTATTTGGAACATTTCAGCCAAAACACCTCAGACAATTCTGAGAATGATGCCAGTGAAAAAAATGCACTGTTTTGCCCATGTTAAAAAATTCTAGTGACCTTTTCTTTGATTTTGGCATTTGCTAACTTTTAAAGTTGCAAATCCAAGCACTCAAAAATGTTCTGTTAACATTGTTTTTCTATGTATAATTATTTAATCTAGATTTAGTTTCAGTCATGCTCAGTTAACATACAAAGACTTTCATATCAGTATATAAAATGAACACTGCTTCCCCCCCACCCCCACAAATCTGTTCCTTTGTACAGTCCACAATTAATCTTGAGGAAAGTTATTTAATTCAGGGGGGGGAAATCCCTTTCTCCTACTCCTTATGCCTCTGTTACTCCCCTCAGAAAAGCAAAGCTACCATCTCACACAGATAGCCTTGAGCTGGAAACACATTGATGAAAATATAAATTACAGTCATTATGGATTAGATAGTTCCAGTTCAGATAATTTGCTGATGATATATTCTTTAAAAAAAAATGATCTGCTTCCAAATGCAGTGAAACATCCTATAAATCCCAGGTTACCAAACCAAACAAAACCCTATTTTCCATGTTATGATAGTCTAGAAGAAGAGCCCCTTTGAATGATGAATTATGCTCGGTTTTTTCTATAAACATGAAAGTAAGGTCTGGGTTGGGGTGGTTTTCCTCTTCCTCCCCATAAAGCCCACATTGTTGCTTTCAGGTTCACCACTAGCAATAACTTTAAACAATTTAGCAAACAGTCCTTCCAATCCCCTTGCATTTCAATGAGGGCTAAACATACATTCCTGTTCATCTTTTTTCACAAAGAGGTGCCCTTATTCATCACTTTCAAATGCTGGCATCTACCTGTGGAAAAGTGTAGCTTGCAGCCATGTTGGCACACACACCTTCATCTGTCTGAGACAGAAGAGCATCATATGATTTTAAGACTATTAGTTCAGAATGCCTAGTGTGCTAGCCTGTCTGCAGGTCCAGATTATTCAAGTCAAAGTAATTTGCAAGAAAATAGGATCCTCTAAACCTAAATTAAAATACTGAATTAAAGTAATCATGGAAAAAACCAAATGACCAGTTCTTTGGAGACAGATTTCACTACCTTTGCCCTTCTCTGGATGGCACCACATGGTCCTGCCTCTCAGACTGGATCTCTGGGCTTCAGTTCTCCTTTTTACCAACCAAGTTAACCCAACAGGCCCCGGTGTTTGGCACCTGTGCACCCTTATCCTCCACAAGCCTATGACACCAACTGATTAAAGTGACCCCAATCTAGCTTCCTTAAAAAAACAATTTATTTATTCACCCAAACCTACATAGCAAGCAAAGCAAAGGGATTAAAACAAAAAGTCCTGTTACCTCCATACCTGGGTTGGGGGAGACAGCTTGACTGCTGACATTTTTTTGTCTCTCTGGAATGTCTCCCTCCAGGCATCTGCTGAAAATCCAATCAACTCCTCTTCTTTCCTAGGCCAGCACCCATTGATCCTAAATTTTGGCCTGGGAAGAATAAATCTTGCCAGTCTAGTTGGTGCCATGTAGCAATCCGCCCATTTTTTTCCTCAGGAACTATTGGTATTCATTCTGACTGTACCTTATGTTTGCCATTGTTTTGTTTCCTGTTTGTTTTTCCCTGATTGTATCCCATAACTTCTTGCAGTTAGGCAGGATAATACCAATCAGGTAAACTAAAGTGTAGATGATATATTTAAAAAAAAAAAAAAAAAAAGCAAAAAACACACACACAACTCTCTTACTCTCCACAGAGCCAAAAGCAGCCTTTGGTATTGCAGTCTGACAGTACCATTCTCTGTCAAGGTTCCATGGTCTTAATGAGCAAACAGAAACATGTACTGTATTTCACCATCTCTATTAAGGTGACATCTTGTGTACAGTGCACCGGCCATAAATCACACTGGGCCTGGTATGGTCCTTTAAGTACCTGCTCTGCTTGGAACGCTGCCTGGGCATATTGGTCCTGCCTCCTCACTGCAAGGGGAGCGGACAAGTGCCCAGTGTCAGGGTGCTGGGGGAAGTGGGCCCTCATGAGAGGCATCTGGCTGGGTTCTGCGGTGCTGGCTTGGGTCAGTGGAGGCTCTGGAGTTGCATCCTGATGGGACTAAAGCACCAACCACACCCCTTTGCTCCACCCAACCTGCAGTTAGTTTCCAGGGATGTGGTGGTTGTTGCTGCCAAGAGGAGGCAGGGGAAGGAGCTGTCACGTGAGCCCATTCCTAGTTTGGATATTAGGAAAAATTATTTCACTAGGAGGGTAGTGAGGCACTGGAATGGGTTACCGAGGTGGTGAAATCTCCATCCTTAGAGGTTTTTAAGGCCCAGTGTGACAAAGCCCTGTCTTGGATAATTTAGCTGGGTGTTGGTCCTGTTTTGACCAGGGCTTTGGGCTAGATGGTCTCCTGAGGTCTCTTCCAACCCTAATCTTCTATGATTCCTGGGAGTACCCAGCAGAGAACCCTGGCCTGAGAAGGTACAGTCTCTCTCTTTCTCTCTCACACACGCACACAGAGCGACACACAGACACATCTTGTCTCCTAAGTCTGTAAATGAAGGAGATATGGACTACTGTGTGCTGCTGGGGAGGAGCTAGCCTCTGCATATCTCACAAGACCCTTCCCCACATCTCTCTCATCTACAAACACCTCTACCTCCTGTTTCAACCCCATGTTGTCATTGGGCAAGCATCATCTTGAAGGGAATATTGATGACAAGCACCTGGGCCTGCTCAAAAAGCCTCAGCTATCAGGAGACTCATAGATTCCAAGGCCAGAAGAGACCATTGTGATCATTTAATGTGGCCTTTAATACAAGCTGTAGAACTTCCCCAATATAATTCCTAGAGTATCCACTCTTGATTTGAAGATTGTTAGTGATAGAGAATCTACCACCACACTTAACTTGGTAAGTTATTTCAATGGTTAATTACCCTCATTACTAGAAATGTACACTTTATATCTAGTCAGAATTTATCAACTTTTGGCCATTGGATGAGGTTATAGAATTATAGGAGTGGAAGGGACCTTGAGAAGTCATCTAGTCTAGTCCCCCACAATCATGACAGGACTAAGTATTATCTAGACCATCCCTGACAGGTGTTTGTCCAACCTGCTCTTAAAAATCTCCAACGATGGAGATTCCACAACCTCCCTTAGGCAATTTATTCCAGTACTTAACCACCCTGACAGTTAAGAAGTTTTTCCTAATGTCCAACCTAAACCATCCTTGCTGCAATTTAAGATCATAGTTTCTTGTCCTATCCTCAGAGGTTAAGAATAATAATTTTTCTCCCTCCTCCTTGTAACAACCTTTTATGTAATTGAAAACTGTGATGTCCCCTCTCAGTCTTCTCTTTTTCAGACTAAACAAACCCAGTTTCTTTAATCTTCCCTCATAGGTTATGTTTCCTAGACATTTAATCATTTTTGTTTCTCTTCTCTGGACTTTCTCCAGTTTGTCCTCATCTTTCCTGAAATGTGGTGCCCAGAACTGGATACAATACTTCAGCTGAGACCTAATCAGCACAGAGAATTACTTTTTGTATCTTGCTCACAACACTCCTGCTAATACAACCCAGAATGATGTTCATTATTTTTTTTTGGAACAGTGTTACACTGGCGACTCATATAACTTGTGGTCCACAGAAGATCCTCACAAAGCATAAAGCTCTCCTAAGGGAGGGAGTTCCTAGAGATCACAGGTACCCAGGCAGAAGGGGAGAAGCAGAACCCCAAGGAGGAAACTATTTTTATTTTATTTGTCTTTAGAACCCCACCAGAGGAATTTTGTCTTACATCCTTTTGGACCATATGCCACTAAGAGGCCCTAGGAGAAGGTAAACTGAGGCAGAGTGCCTGCTGCACCTCAGCAGGTTAACAAGGGGTGCTATAGGGAAACCACTCCTCACAACACAAACTTTTATATTTATTTTGAGACACTAAATAGATTGATCACCTTGAGTTTATCACATCTTCCAATCCCTTATTCATTCTCTTTTTATGGATCCATAAGAAGTTAAAAAATAGGAAATAAAGGGCAAGAAAAACATATCAGTTTTCACAGTTGAAAAAGGTAAATAGGAGGGTCTTCAAGGATCTGTACAGAGACCTGTGCTGATCACTGTATTCACAAATGATCTAGAAATCTGGTGAACAGTGAGGTGGGAAAATTTGCACAGGATATATAATTACTCAAGATAGTTAAGTGCAAAGCTGTCTTCAAAGAGTTACAAAGGGATCTCACAGAAGTTGGTGACTGGGCAACAAAAGAGCAGATGAAATTCACTGTTGGTAAGTGCAAAGTAGTGCACACCACAAAGCATAATCCCAACTAGACATACAAAATGATGGTGGTCTGTTACAGGGTGCTCTACTCACCAGTGGAACACCTCCTTGTAGCTACAGCTAGGGACTAGCTCTGCCAGTCTGATATCCCTTCTTGCAGATGCTCACACTCTTTTTTTTCCAGGACTTGACTACTCCCTCTTTATGGCTTGGAGCTCCAGATAGGTCACTATAGTTTTCTGCATCTGGCTGGAATTATATACCAAAATTTCTCTACCAATCATCCCAGGTTGTCATCCAGTTCACCACCCCTCAATGGTGACATTTTCCCAGTGGCTGATAGGGAAACTGGGCCTGGCTTCATCTCTGGGTTCCAGTCCAGGGACCCTACAACCAGCAGCTAAGGTCTACGCTGTCCTACATCTTACTTCTGGCTCCCTAGATTGTTTGTTACATTGCCTCTATCAAGCTCCTTCTCCACCCTCCTCTAGCATACCCTCCTCTAGGGAGCAAGCTCCCTACTCACACTAACCTCAGAGAACCTGACTATCAACCTACAACCCTTTCTGCCCTCAACGACCTGGCTTTATACAAGCCGCACCTGTTCCTGTTCAGGTGAAATTTGTCCTTTAATTAGTCCTCATTGCAACCTGGCTTCTTCTCCAGGTGCAGTCTAAGCAGTTAATTGACCCACCTAGTCACCTTAACCCCTTTAGGAGCTGGTATGGTGGCGAACACCCCATTACAAAGTCTAACTTAGCTGTTACCACTCAAGAAAGAGACCTTGGAGTCATTGTGAATAGTCCTCTGAAAGCATCTGACCCATGTGCAGCAGCAGTAAAAAAAGGTAACAAAATGTTAGGAATCAATAGGAAAGGTATAGAACCTAAAGCAAAATATCATAATGCCATTATATAAAGCCATAGTATGCCCATACCTTGAATGATGCTCTGACCCCAAGTCTCTCTGTGTTCATACTCTACACACTACTGCAGTGATATTTGTCTAAAATATGCTTTATAAGGCTGTGACATTAATAATAGCCCAAGGGGAGACACCAAGCGGCATCTTGATATCTGGTAATGAAATTCAGGTGGCTTAACCAATCCAGGTCAATTTGTTAATGTCATGAAATGTATCTGATAAGTGTCATGCAAGGTATCAATGAAAAGCTCATAATTCACTGGTTCTTAATATCACTGCATAATGTAGGAGCAAGCAACTGATGCAAAGTTATGGAAATAAACTGAAATTATACTTCTTAAAATGTGTTTGCCAGCCAAGAAGGAGTTATCCCACCCTGGAGAAAGGAATGTGGTTTCCCCACCTGGGAGTTACTTCCAAAGTGCTTTGAAAGACAATGAGGATGTATTTACATATCACACATACAGACCCATCAAGCTAACAAGGGGTGGAATCAAACCTCACACTATCACAGCAGGGGATAAGAATGACAATCACATTCAGTCAGTTGCACTGCAAGGGACAGGATCTAAATAATTTGCATTTTAGCAGGCAACCCCAGCAGGACTCTTCCTTCAAGATAGACTCCATGTTGTCTATCTTACAGCTGGAAACAGAGTGTTATCTGGAGGTATCCTTCAGAAGAATCCATTTCAAAATTTCAATGGACTATAAAAGAGAGGGGTACAGAATCCCAAGTTATCTGTCTTTCTTCTAAGACCACAAAGGTATCTGCCTTTTGACAATAGGGGATAAGGAGTTCAATCAGTCATCTTGACAGAAACACGCAGTGAAGCTTTTACCTTGAACCAAGCCCAGATAGTTAAGTTTTAGTCACTAGAAAGTTGGTATTATCTCTATTTCTCTTGTAATTATTTCTGATTTTAATCCTTATAATTTATGTTACTTAAAACCTATCTCTTTTTAATTAAATAAACTTGTTTAATTTTTTAATCTAAATCCTTTCAGTGTTGGGTTTAAATTGAACTATTTGGTAACACCAGTTAAAGTAACAAATTGTCTGGATATTGATTCTTTTAAGAAGCAACAAGACTTAAAAATCCACTGGCTGTTTCAGCACAGGGCTGGACATGTCAGAAAATGTGTTTCAGGGCTGGGAATAATTTGGAATCATCTTACCAGTTGTTAACCACGGCTGGTGGAGACCAGTGGAAGACTGTGGTATTGTATGCAAGCTCCTGGATCCATAGCATTGGACCAGGGCTGCTCAGTTCATTGACACAGAGAGCATGCTTGTTTTGGACTATGCAAGTTGCAGGCAGAGAGCAGAAATAGCAAAGCTTTTAAAGCACTTAAGGGTTACAGAGTAAGAGGTTACACAACTCTTTGCTAGCCTCTGTTGCACCCCCAAAACATGACAAAGATGTCATCTGAAATCTAATAGTATACTGATGATTAATATAATTGTAAAATGCTTGTCTTAACTTCCCTCTGTATAATAAGCGAGGAATACTTGTAGCACCTTAGAGACTAACTAGTTTATTTCAGCATAAGCTTTCATGGGCTATAGCTCACTTCATCATGGGGTATAGCTCACTTCATCGGATGTATATGCATATGCATATGCATCCGATGAAGTGAGTTATAGCCCACGGAAGCTTATGCTGAAATAAACTAGTTAGTCTCTAAGGTGCTACAAGTATTCCTCACTTTCTTTACGGATACAGACTAACATGGCTGCTATTCTTGAACCTCTGAATAATGTTACTCGAACAGGTTTCAGAAAACAGCCTATTCTAGATAAAGAGGTGATAAACAGATCTCTACAACACAAAATAATGTGGGTTTACCTCAATTAACATATTAGGTTATCAAAGCTATCAAGCAAAGCAGCCAGGGTTGTGAGCATGAACTCAAGAGACAGAGAATTAATTTGGTGCCTACACCCCAGAAAGACACAGGAAACTAAATAGCCAGGTGAAACTGTCTTAAACAAAGACTGGGCCTTGCTGAATCAGTTTTGGACTTTTAGATATTTGTTTTCATTTTTATTTGCTTGTAATCATCTCTACCTTTATTTCTTTTACTTGACATCACTTAAAATTGCCCTCTCATTAATAAACTTGTTTTATTTTAATCTAAACCAAAGGAATGGGGTATTTTAATTCAAGTGATAATTAACTCCAGTTAATGTGGCAAGCTGCTGGGTATTGTCTGTTTAAAAAAGCAAAAAAAATCTTATTTCTGTGACTGGGTTAGGAGAGGGCTGGACATTTCAGAGGGTTTTGGAGAAATTCAGAACTGGGGAGGTGTCGGGTTTACTTCACTAGTAGTAACCAAGGCTGGTGGAGGCCAGAGGGTGGCTGTGGTGTAACAAGCAGGCTTCTGGAGTCAGCATGGCTGAATCAGGGCTGCTTAACACAGAGAGATTCATCGTGTGCATGTGGGCTGGCTGGGAGTGTTCAAAAAAGAAGTACACCAACAGAGAAGTAAAGGCACCTAGGATTACAGGGCAGGTAGTGACACACGTTCTCCCTGGTCAAATTTCACTGAAACTGTGACAATTGCACGCAGTTGTGGTTATCCATCTCAGAGGAGATACATTAGAACTGGAAAAGGTGAAGAGAAGGGCAATAAAAACAATTAGGGATATAGAACAGCTTCCATATGAGGAGAGATTAAAAAGATTGGGCCTGTTCAGCTTAGAGAAGAGACAACTACAGAGGGATATAACAAGAGGTCTATAAAATCATGAATGGTGTGGAGAAAGTCAATAGTCAAGTGTTATTTACCCCTTCACATAATACAAGGACGGAGAGTCACCTGATTAAATTAACAAGCAACATCATGAAAACAAATAAAATGAAGTACCTTTTCACACACTGCACAGGCTGTAGTGGAATTCATTTCTATGGGATGTTGTGAAGGCCAAAAGTAAATCCAGGTTCAAAAAAGACTTAAATGAGTTCCTGGAGGATAGTACATCAAGGGCTATTAGCCAAGATGATCAGGGATGCAACCCAATGTTCCAAATGTCCCTAAACCTCCACTGCCAGACACTGGGATGGGATGACAAGTGATAGGATCATTAAAAATTTCCCTGTTCTGTTCATTCCCTGTGAAACATCTTATACTATCCACTATCGGAGATAGGATGCTGTGCTAGACAGACCATTGGTCTGACCCATTATTGCCATTCTTATGTTGTTATATTCTCATGGCTGTTCTCTAACCATCTTTACTCCTTCTAGGTCTGGACACCAGAACTAGGTACAGAATTCCAGTAGGAGTTTCACCAGTGTCAAATCCAGAAGTAATATAACCTTCCTGCTTAACATTCACCTCTTTATACACCCAAGAATTGCATTAGCTCTTTTAGTCATAGCAGCACACTGGGAGCTCACGGTCAGTCTTGTTCAGAGTCACTTTTTCCAGAATAGTCCCCCCCCATCCTGTAAGTATTCTTGTTCCTAGATGTGTAACTTTACATGTATCCATACTAAAAAGCATATTGATTCTTGTGTCCATCTTACCAAGTGATCCAGATTGCTCTTTGCCAGTGACTGTCCTCTTTATTATTTACTATTCCCCTATTCTTTGTGCCATCTGCAGACTTGATCAATAATGACAAAGTAAGGGCCAGATGCATTTTGGAGGTTGCATTTAGTAACTCTACAGTTTTGCTAAAATGGGAGCATTTTTTCTCTATAATTAAGTTACCAATAAGTGTCCAACTTCACCCAGGGTTAGTTCTTATGTCCTATCAACTCTCTATGATGTTTTGGTTTGATTTATCTTGCTAAAGTTCTAATAGAAACCCTGTGATTTTGAGCTCTGGCTGGAATTTTTCATTGACAGCCCTAGTTTGTATTGTGGATTGCTATCTCTTTTAAAACATTGATTTCCAAAATACTTGGTAAAGAGTGGGACACTGAGGAAAACAACCTTAATTCTGCCACTTTATGGATATCAGCCCTTCATCAGCTCCTTTAACTGTTCTTCTGCACACAACCCTTTATCAAACTGCCCTTTGCTAGCTCAAGTAACCAGAAACATTCACAATTGCTTGCATTGGGAAAAAATAATCAGTAAAGGAGGGGGAGGAAGACAAAGGTGAGGGAGGGACAGAGGTAAAATTACAGTACATGGCTTGTGATGTACATGGCAAGGGGTATGCTTGTGGATAGAAGAGTAACAGATATGTACTGTTAGGTGACTTAACTTTTCATTTGGTTGCTTCTGTGGATTTGTAAAGCATGTTGTGTGTGTAGCAACCATAACTACTTCAAAGCAAAGCACACTGTATATTAAAACATTTAATGTATGTAAGTCATTCCGTGAATATAGAGGAGATGAGGAGCAGCTCTGGAAACTTCCTAGTAAATTGCATTTTTTTTAAAACTGCCTTCTATTCATAGTTTTGAAATGTAATTAAAGGCTAGTATGGAGCAAACCTTTCTTAATGTGCTGTAGCAATAGGTTACTATGTGTCAATACATGAACTTACCACCATCTTATAACCATTTTCAGCTTTTAAAGAGATCATGGCTCCTGGAAGCACATTCTTCTAATGTGCTGGATGAGAAAAGTTCTAATGAATCATTAAAAACCCTTGCATTAGATTCCTCCAATTTCACATCAAGTGGATCTGTGAGAGAGAGGTGAGAGCAGCAGCAGCAGGCGCCGCCACTCCAAATATTAGACATGATTGACAGGAAAACTTGTTTCTAGGTCTTAAATTAGAGAAGCAGTGTTACAGTAGCTGGTTTAAACAGATACATTTTGTCTCAAGGATTTCCAAAGTACCTACTCAGAGGGCCACATTGAAAACTACTCAGGGCAGAGCCTAGTAACAGGGACATTATAACTGCCCTTATTTTTAATACCAAGGTGTAATCTGCAGAGACTCCAGGGCCTGACATGCAGTGCTTTGTCTTTATCTCATCTGAGCAGTCTACTAGGATCAAGATGGAGCATTGCATGGCAAGAATAGTCTTCACTGATAACACCTGTGTGTGAAAGAGACCACATATTCTAATATTAAATTCTATGGGCTGCATTTGGCTCTGTGTTGCACTTTGGCCATCATATTGTATCTCCATTCGTTAGCTGAGGTGGTCCCTGGGCAATGTCTGCAATCAGAGGGGGGAAAGCATAATGGGAAACATGTAGTTGTCTGATTACAAAATTTAGATGAACTTCAGGCACTGCATGAAACATCTGCTTCTGAGGGCTTGTCCACATAGGGAGTTAGATGAATTAACAAAAGGTGTAAAGTTAATGCATATACCTTAGAATGCATTAAGCCCCATGTGGATACTCTCGTTCAGAAGTAAAGGATCCTTGGTTCTCTGTAGATGAGTCCTAGTAGAATTAAACTACAGAGAATTAAGGTCAGTTTACATCTAAATTAGAGCATCCACATGCAGTTTGAAGGCACTTTAATTTATGACATTAACATTGCACCTTTTTGATAATTTGTCTTAACTTTCATGAGTATCCCCATGCTAACAAGCTCTGAGAGCACTATAGATTAAAACCCAAGTTAATTTTAAAATAATACTTGTACTGGACCCTAGGCCAAAATAATTTTAGCCATCCAGTGCAAGATTTTCCCACATTTAATGATTTTTAATTTCCAACCAAATATTCTCTGCGAAGAAACAGACAATCTGGTATCTGAAGGCAGTTCTGACAGTGGCCTCAGGGCTAAACCATGCAGGTGAATATAGTTCCTATGGTAAGCATTAAATATCACCGTTGGTGTTATATTCTTCAGAACTATTTTAACACATATTGTCCAGGTGAGAGAACATGGCTCTGACCATTACACACAAACTAAGTCTCATTGCTAGAATTTGAGGGCAAAAGTATTTAATGTGTTGCTATTAAAGTGTTGAGGTCTACCAGTTGAAAGTAATTACAATTACTGTGATGTTACAGACACTCCCCATATTAAATATACGGGGAAATATAAGAAAAAATGAGAAATGGGTAGAGCTGTCAAGCAATTTAAAAATTAATCATTAATCACATAATCATACTGTTAATAGAAAACCATTTATTTAAATAGTTATGGATGTTTGCTACACTTTCAAATATATTTATTTCAATTACAACACAAAAAAGTGTACAGTGCTCACTTGATATTTATTTTTATTACAAATATTTACACTGTAAGAAAACAAAAGAAATAATATTTTTCAGTTCACCTAATACAAGTACTATAATGCAATCCCTTTATCATGAAAATTGAACTTATAAATGTAGAATTATGTACAAAAACCTCTGCATTTAAAAATAAAAAAAAATGTAAAGCTTTAGACCCTACAAGTTTACTCAGTGCTACTTCTTGTTCAGCCAATTGCCCAGTCAAACAAGTTTGTTTACATTTGCAAGAGATAATGCTGACCACTTCTTGTTTACAATATCACCTGAAAGTGAGAACTGGGGTTTGCATAGCATGGTTATAGTTGGTTTTGCAAGATATTTATGTGCCATATGCACTAAAGATTCATATGTCCCCTCATGCTTCAACCATCTGAGTGGACATGCGTCTAAGCTGATAATGGGTTCTGCTTGAGAACAATCCAAAGCAGTGCAGACTGACGCATTTTCATTTTCAACCTGTGAGTCAGTCAGATGCCACTAATAGAAGGCTGAGTCTCTCTTTTTCTTTTCTTTTTTTTTTTTTGGTGGTGGTGGTTCAGGTTCTGTAGTTTCTATATGGGAGTGTTGCACTTTTAAGACTTCTGAAAGCATGCTCCACACCTCATCCCTCTCAGATTTTGGATGGCACTTGGGTCGAGTGCTGTAGCTTTAGATTTAGAAATCTCACATTGGTACTTTCTTTACATTTTGTAGAATCTGCTGTGAAAGTGTTCTTAAAATGAACAACATATGCCGGCTCATCATCCAAGATTGCTATAAATGAAAAATATGGCGGAATGTGAGTAAAACAGAACAGGAGACATACAATTCTCCCCCAAGGAGATTAGTCACAAATGTAATTAATGCTTTATTTTTTTCATGAGCATTATCAGCATGGAAGCATGTCCTCTGGAATGGTGGCCAAAGCATGAATGGGATTACGAATGTTTAGTATATCTGATATGTAAAGCCCATGCAATGCTGCTACAAAAGTGTCATGTGAGCACCTTTTCTCACTTTCAGGTGTCATTGTAAACAAGAAGCGGACAGCATTATCTCCCATAAATGTAAAGAAACTTGTTTGTCTTAGCAATTGGCTGAAAAAGAAGTAGGACTGAGTGGACTCATAGGCTCTAAAGTTTTACATTGTTTTGTTTTTGAGTGCAGTTATCTAACAACAACAAAAATCTACATTTGTAAATTGCACTTTCACGATAAAAAGATTGCACTCCAGTACTCGTATGAGGTGAATTAAAATTAAAAAATACTATTTCTTTTGTTTGCCATTTTTACAGTGCAAATATTTGTAATAAAAAATAACAGTATAACGTGAACATGGTCTATTTTCTATACAATGTTGTTATTGAAATCAATATATTTGAAAATGTAGAAAAACATCCACAAATATTTAATAAATTTCAATTGGTATTCTATTGTTTAATAATGCAATTAAAACTGCAATTAATCGTGATTAATTTTTTTCAGTTTATAGCTGTAGTTAACTGATTAATTGACAGCCTTACTCACAGTAGCTATTACTCCCAAAACTGATCTGTTTTAAGGAGGCCAGATTAGATGATCTAATGGTTCCTTCTGGCATTAAGATCTATGCATCCATGACTGAAAACAAATGTATCTGTCACTGTTATCATTTGATTTCCTAATTATATGAAAGAGCACATGAAGAACTAAGTGCCAAACTTACACTTGACTAAGTGCATGCAGTTCTCATTGAAGTCACATTCACAGGCTAAATGCTTCCTTTACAAAAGGAGAATTTACCCCCATTGGTGAGTATTCTTCTACAAACCTTTCAGATCTAGAAATTTGCACACACAGATGAGATCCACATTTTAGCTCGCTAAAGCTGAAAAATAGTTGAAACATTTCTGGTTGAAAAGCAGGAAAGTAACTGAGCATGAAAAGGCTGGGATTGGAGGGGTGGGGGAAGATTTGGAGCTAAAAATGTGTATTCCAAGTTTTTGTCCCTAAAATTAGAGCTTATCAAAGAGAATTTAAAGTGCCCTTCGCTATTGTGATGATTTTAAGATTCTTTCATTTAAACTGAAAGATAAAAGTATAGGATTGCCTGCTATTCATATGGAGGTAGACAGTCTCTCCTTTTCATAAGCACCACCTGGCCCATTTATTTTCATGGGATGAAAGCCAGGGAAACCAGCACACCTGCTAACATGAAAAAAAACAAATAGTCACTATGGGTGAGTGACTGAGAGGGGTGGGCTGGGAGGAGGGTGCAGTTTAGTTTGCCAAGGGGGGCAGAGATCTCAGATCCAATCCTGACTATTCCGTACATACTTCTGAACTAAACTGCTGTGAAACTGGCCATTTGGATCAAGGAACTTTGCAAGACTTGGTCATGGCGTCGCATGGTATAGCATGTTACAGTACATTGCATAGTATGGCAGATGAAATGCATCATCTTGCATCTAATGTGACCCACATATGGCTCATTAATTTCTTATAAATGAAATCAGCAATGTTGAATTATAATTATTTGCCAAATGAAATGTGAAGAAGAGAGTTAAGTGTTGTCAGCAGTTTTAAGGGCATGCAGAGAGCTCAGTATTAATAATAATTGCTTTAAAAGGAGATTCTATATGGTGAGCTATGGTGAGATGTCATATTTATTGCTGAGGTGAACAGTCACCTGATAGCCCTAGAACTCTTTTCTCATCAGTGGGTTAAATATGATACCTCTTTGGAATAAGCTATAAGTCTATTTCTAGCTCCAGTCCTTTTTAACTATCAGGCTGCTGCACAATCCAACAGACCAGTCAGCTCCCACCCCCACCCTGACAAGCTTTTTCCCAACTGCCTGATACACAAAGGATAAATAGCTTAAGGCTTAATAATTTTATAGGCTTTTAAAGAATTTTATATATCAAGCTCAACTCAAATAGGTGCATGACGTTTTTATAATCATTCAGAAAAGAATGATGCCAAGTTTAAAATCTGTCTCCATTTGATTAGTTGATTTTTAAATTAGTTGGAAGGATTTGGAATTTACTTGTAATAAATTAGAACTGAAATCTACAGAAATATAGGTTCAGCGAGAGGAAAGATGAATTCCCTGGATCCAAAAACCCCAGTTTGTCAGTGTTCCAGATAAACAGTCTTTCCTATCCCACACACCTGGTTGTTTTGTTCAGAGGCAGAATATCAAACGGATTATCCAGAAAGCAATCAGACAGCTGGATATTTTCATTTCTGAATGTCTATTTCGCTTTGTCTTGGTTTTTTTAAGTCATCAGTCAGCAGACTGAGGAGAGAAACATGGTGCCAGTAGCTGAGCAATCTGACAAAGGCCTTCTACAATGTACTGATGGTTGCTTCCCAAATTCATGGCTTTGTTTCTGTGGTCAGCATTTTAAGCATCAATCATAAATTAATAAATGTCCCTGGCTCCAGCTTCTTCACAATACAAGTTTTAAGTGTCCGAGGAGACATGATAAAGAGCTCATAACAGGTTCCCATACCTGTACCATGACTGAGGACAAATGTTCCATCCTGTAACTGAATGTTAGAAATGAGTGAATAATTCAAAACAAATAATTTGGTTGATGAATTTATCATCTTTCTCCTTCCATGTGTGTGAGAGCAGTTCACGATTTCCTCAAATTCATTTCACACATATCTTTGAAAATCTGTGAATTAATCATGAGCAATTCACTGTGAGTATTTGATAATTGACATTTGAGCTGCCTTGCTTAAGTTTGATTGGTTGGATAATCACATGTTATTATTTTCCTTAATGGAGTGTGGGGTAAACACACCACACAAATGCTTTTGTGTGTTAAAAATCAATTTCCACAAATGGTAAAAGTGGCAAACAATATGAGACATATCAGCCAGAGCACAGAAAGAGCATCTCTGCATCTAAACTTGAGTCTCTTTTGAACCAAAACTCAGAAAGCAGGAGTTTATTAACTTATGTTCCATCACTTTAAAAAGCACCCTTCTATTAGGAAATTGTTTACCTGGCATTGTTGCAATTAACACCTTAGAACTTCTATAACAGAGTACAGCATTTTTTTCAGGTTGTTTACTCTGTGAATTTGACATCATGTTGTGTGTAGTCAGTTACATTGTTTCCCCTGTATAGTCAATTGTTTGTTTTCCTCTTGTTTGTGTGGATTGTTCACACTGTAGCAGAAGCAAGGGAGAGAAAAACAACTTCAAAAATTTAAAGATGGGATTGTAAAACTGCAAAAATTGGTAAAGGCAGGTCTAGCACATGAAATTACTTTCAGTTCCTGTTTTGAAAGTGACAAGGGTCAACCCCCTACAAGAGTCTTCACTACTTTGTGACAGGACAAACAATGGTCATTTTGGGACATCTGACCGGGATTAACCTTAGAGAAGCATGACACACCTAAGCTTTACCGGTGATTTACCATGCTTCTGCATGCTTTAAACCTGCTAGTGGAAAATGTACTGAGATACATGCTCATGAGATATTAAAGCAAAGTATTATGCTTCTCTATTGGCCAGCAAGAATCTCTTTCCATCATTAATTACAGTGCTGCAGGTGTCTCGGAAATTAAGCTATAACTATCAAAGCCAATTTTCTCTGTATTCATCTTAAATTATAAGATTCCTGAAGGTCTCAGATCCTTAAGTAAGAGGGAGGAGGGGGGGAATGAAGGAGTGGATTGTAATCTCTTCTGCTGTAACAATTCAATATTTTCCTAGAAGACAAAATTTGAATAAGAGTCATTTTCTCAATCCTTCCAATGGCTTTAAGAAAAGGTATAATTACAAGCACTGAGCTGAATGTAAATATTGTGTGACACTGGTTGGCTGAAGACAACAGCAGCCTGCAGGAAGCATCTTATTCTAATGGACCCCCATCCTCTCAGCCTGAGAGGACGTCTAGTGTTAACACAAAAGATTTCTCAAACTTTAACATGTACTGTCATTACAGATTTCAAGGTATTTATTACAGCAGCACCTGCAGGCACCACAAGAGTTAGGGGTCTGACAACCTTTCCTAGCCTAAGACCCTATTTACAGGGCTTTTATAACTCAGTCGTAAAAACTGGCTGCAGGCTCACAATGGCAAAAAGGGATCTGAGCAAACGATTTTCAAAGGCACAGAGGGCGGGTGGATGCCAATGAATTCAGGGTGACACCTGGTTTTTGTTTTTGTTTTTAAATATACCAAAGCTTTTCTTCCCCTTTACATTACTGATATTTATGAACATTTTTTAAATCCATCATAGCAAGTTTTATACCAGAGAATTGCCTTAGGATTTTTTTAAAGAAATTGTTCTCTGGTGTATAGCATTCATTTAAAAAGATGGAATTAGTTTGCCTATATGTGTGAAATATTAAGATCAAGAAGTACCTATAGCTGAGTAGTGATAAGCTATAGGTGCTTATATGCCTCCCACTACCGTAATATCTGACCAGATGGTGGGTGTATAGTATGACTATCCCTTTCTCTCACCTTCATATAATGCATGTTTCCTTAAGTTTGGGCAATTCTTAGCTGTTTCTAAGTAGCTGTATCTAAATATATAAAAAGAAAGAGACACTTGGTGATGCCCACAGTATTCATCATATGAAACTGGAAGGAGGGGATAGCTATAATGTATGCAATTTTTACAAAGCATTTTTTAAAGAATAAAGGAAGATAGCCTGCTGTCTCTCAGCCTCTCCCTTATTAGTTGGTTAATATATTGCAGGTTTCACAGGAGTGAGTCTTGAGGAGAGATTTGAAGGAGAAGATTGTAGTAGACTTATGGGTCAGGTGATAAGAGTGTTTCACGTGAAGGTCAGCATGGAAGAAGGGATGAAGGTGGTTGTAAGGTGGCCCAAAGGAGCATTTAAAAGAAAAAAGTGGATAGGCAAATTGGAGGAAAGGGTGCAAGAGGATATCCAAAAAGATATCCTTCAGATAACAGAAATCCATTACCACAATTTGTGCTGTGCCTCTCAGGAGCATCAAACAGGAGTAAACTCTGCAAATGCAAATTAGAGTTTTCTTTATTTATGCTAGGGACTTGCACTGGTGTAAACACAGTGGGTGGCCATAGATTGCTGGAATCAGGGCAAATTGTCACAGTAGATGGCATGTTTGATCACTTGGATCAGTTCAAACTCAAGTGAGAGAGCATAACTGTGCTGTGTTACTAGCTCAAGAACCAGAAGGTCTTTGTTCTTCATGGCTGCACACTGCTTAAATGCTCCAGGGCTATTAAGAGTATTTGAGACAATGCTTGATTCTCACAGATCAGACATAACTATCCGAATGGAAAATGGAATTCAAAGATCCCCCTTCCAGCTCAGAGACTAACATTGGCTTGATCTCTTCAGTTTTAGGGTGGTTTTTTTATTGCAAGGGATTGTCATGTAACAACTTCTAAAAGAAAAACAAAACTTCAAAGACAATGAAGCTAAAATAGATATCCAAAATACAGCTAATATAATGGGAATCAAATAAAATGAAGAATGCCTTCAGCCTTGAACAAAGCCCAGTGGAACATAGAAAAAAATCAACTGACGAGAGAATAAAGTTATCTGTCCCTAGTGCAGCAGAAGTTGGTGATTCGACTCCTGGAGCAACACAAAGCAAAGCAGAAAGCATTTGTAGATAAGAGGACAGAACCTAATGGATATTTTCAGTAAGCTTAAAAGCTATGTTACCACTACAGTGCAAAAGATAATGGTTTCTACCTCTACAATTCCTAGCAATGATTGTTTTGCCAATATACAGTATAAAAGAAACAAAGACTAATAATTGCTTGTCAGCACTGACGAAGCATGACAGGCATCAAGAATAGGGCGGGGGAATGCCACTTCACAGCCACATCCGATAGTAGCAGGCTTCATATATAGTGCATATTGTACACCAGTGAAATCAGCTGGGGATTGTGAAAGAAAAGACATTTGAAGGTCAAGTTAAACAAGTTGTTGACATCTCTCTAGTTAAAATACATTCCCGAATCACTGAGATAATTTAAACTTCTATAGAATGATGTTACAAATCACACAGCAGAAGATAGCTCCAGTCTCTATATAGCAAATTAGCTCCAACTGTGGTACAAGAAAGCTGTGGCAGAAAACATTTCTCAGAGAAAAATGTATAGCACAGAACTTTCCATCACATAAAAAAGAAGCCTCCAAATGCAGACTAATTACTGAAAATGATATGTAACATACAGAGTGAAATTATGGAGGGGAGGCCCTGAAGGAAGTACACACCTCATTAGAAAAAGGATATGCAGTATACCATATTGGAAAATATAGTTTACAATATAGTTTAAATATAGTTTAGTTCATTGGTTCTCAAACTGGGGGTCACGGCCCGCTTTTGTGGGGGTTGCGAGCCCCAAAGCCCACAGCAGGCTGCCGGCTCCAGCTCTGACCCCCACGGCGAGTAACCCAGTCCCTGCAGCGGGCTGCTGCTCCAGCCCCGATCCCCAGGGCAGAGTGGTGGGGCGGCGAGCCCTGACCCCAGGCTGGAGCAGCGGGGCTGCAAGCTCTGAGCCCCAACCCCAGAGTGGGGCGGCGGGGCGGCAAGACCTAAGCCCCAACCCCGAGGTGGAGTGGTGAGGCGGCAAGCCCCGACCCTGGGGCAGAGAGGCAAGCCCCGACCCCAGGCTGGAGTAGCAGGGCTGCAAGCCCTGAGCCCCGAACCCAGGGTGGAATGGCGGGGCGGTGAGCCCCGAGGCCCGACCCCACCGTGGCGGAGGGGCTGCGAGCTGCAAGCCCTGAGTCCCGACCCCAGGGTGGAGCAGCGTGGCTGTGAGCCCAGGGTGGAGCGACAAGCCCAGACCCCAGCATGACGGAGGGGCTGCAAGCTACGACCCAGAGTGGAGGGGCTGTGAGCCCCGAGCCCTGATACCCCCACGGTGGAGCGGCGGAGCTGTGAGCCCCGACCCCAGGGCAGAGCTGCGGGGCTGCGAGCCAGGAGCCCCAACCCTTGACTCCAGTGCTGGCAGGTTGCTGTGAGCCTGAGCCCCAAGCTGAGCCCTGATCCCAAACCCTGTGCTGGGCTGCGAGCCCCAACTCCGATCCTTGCACCAGGCTATGAACCCTGACCCTGGATTGCTTCAGGTCATGAATTACTGTTAAGTATTAAAATAAAAAATAAGTTTTCCACTTATATTTAATTTGATAAATATGTTGCAGTCTTAATTTAAAAGCAGTGAGAAAAACAGTGACAAAATTCTTTTAAAGCAATCAGGTTTAAATTTACTATTTAACATAGTGTTAAATATCAAAAATGTGTTTTTAATTTCTAATGGGGGGTCGCACTCAGAGGCTTGGTGTTCAAAAGGGGTCGCCAATACAAAAAGTTTGAGAACCACTGGTTTAGTTGTTGACTAAAGTACATTGTACACAGGTTAAACAACAAATAAAGTCAATATTCAGTACTTTTTTTCTTTTTTGCTATTTTTCTATGTACCCTTGCAATCAAGGCCATACACAAGTTCACAATTACACTTTCCTTAGGATAGATCCCTTTTGCAATTCACTAAGTCCCTGATTTAGGAAAGCTCTTAAGCTTATCCTTATGTCTCTCCCTATTCAAGAAAGCACTTATCCAAGATTTTCAAAAGGAACTAGTGATTCTGGGTGCCACCAGTTTAGGGCAGTCAACTTGGCATCTTTAAAAAGCCTGACTTGCATAGGGTGGGAGCTCAGCTCTTTCTGAAAACCAGAGAGCTTTAAATGTTTTCCATTTGGACACCTAAAAATGGAGGCACTCAAAATCATTAATCATTTTTTAAACTCTTAGCCTGTGCTTTCCTGAACAGTATCCTAAGGAGGGGGAAAGCAGCCATCCCCACATTAACAATACGGAAGACCAGCCATTCAAATTTTGGCTTGAGTTTCCAGCCCTGGAGTTGACTGGATTTATATATGAATAAAAGAGTTCCCCTGACTGGAAAAACTAGATCTAAAAATGCACCTGCATATTTTATTAGGCCTGTAGGAAAGCAAAACATTTGATATCTTTTCAATTTGTGTTGTTGCTTGTTTAATAGAAAGTTGTTTTCCCACTTATTGGGTCCTAAAAACTTGTTTTTGCTATAACGCCTCTTCCCCACTGCAAAAAACCCTTATAATATCCCAACCAGGATATATTTTTAGCAATAATTATGAATATTTGCCTGAGAAAATATGACACAAAATTAATAATTTTAGCTGGGGCAAGGATTCTGCCATTTTTTCAGCAAAGAGCTGTGCTCCTTCATGGAAATACTGAAGGAATATATAAAAACTCCTAAAGCAAAGATGGTAGGCTTTGTATAGCACTATTTCTGGGAGGAAGAAGTAGGGGAAGCAGTGACAATAAGTCTTGATATCTAAATTCTAGAGCAAGGAAGGCTGCAGCTAATCAGCTTTATTCCCCTGGTAGGTGTATTGCTACAGACCGTGGAATTGCGCTACAGAGGTTCACAGATTTAGACACTGGATGACTCAGAGGAACAGTAATAAGATACAAAGCCTTCCACCTCTAGGTCACTGGCTTGAATGTAACCCAAGGAAGAGCTAGAGTATTTTTTCCGCTCAAAGTTAGGCAATGTTTCCTTGTGCTGCCTTCATTTATTCTTGGACCTTGTAAAAGCATTTTTTTTATTTAAATATTTTTTTATCTGGTGGCTATTCAGTGGTCTATGTGCTGGTGGGTTTTTTAATCCTTTTCCATAGACAAGTATCTATGTCATGAAATCCATCATCACAAATTCTTGTTAATAGTCTCTTCTCAGAGTCAAGGATGTAATGGATGTGGAAACTGAAATACCAGCTCACCCTTGGTAGGAATATCTCTAGATCAAGTGTGAGACATCTTACTGCAGCATTGGAGAAAAAATTACTTTGGGCTTCAACTTCCCCTTTTCTGTGGATAGATAGAGGACTTCAGTCGCCAAGGGTGTCAAACGGCTTTTAACCGGACTATATTTACTTTTTAAATCAATTTAATGCTCAATTGATTTTCAAAAACTAAGTTAGAAAACATAGATCGATATCAGTTAATAAAAACAAACACGCCTACAAAAGAAAGAATAAACTGACAACAATTTCTGACCCTTTAAACTTTCTGGTTGGTAGCATTGTCTTTACCGTTCTCAAACTCAGGGAATTTCTCTTGTGATATATGGATATTTGTTTTCTGATGCAAAACAGAGGGTTTTAAAAGACAGACTTGTTTACCTTCTCTGGGCTTCTCTTTGTACAATATTTCATTATATGTAGTTCTTTTTAACACAGTATTTTGAAAATAATTGTTCTTTGCTATACTGTTCCATATTTAACAATCATAGCTTGTGTTCATTTAGTTAGAAAACTTTGACACACAGATGAGTGAGTAAACCTTTAGATTTTTCTTCCTTTTTCCTGTGCATCATCTTAAGTCTGCTGGGAAGAATGAAAATATACTGAACGTTAACATTAAAGAAAAAGAAAACAGCAGCAATACATTCCCACTCTTATTGCCAGTCACAATGTCCTTCTAAAATGTAGATTTTTTTTCTTTGTCTTAATTTCCATAGCATTTATAACAGACAGAATAATTACAAAAATGAGTTAGACATTCTGTGCCTCAGGGGAACACCCTGCACCCCAATGCTCATTCTTACAAAATGATTGTGTGGTATCCAATGCAAAGTTTGTCATGTCGGGTGTCTTCAGAAGGCTCATGATGCACTGAGCATAGTTGTTATAGTAATGTTAGGATAATAATTTCATGTGTATAGTTATGAGGCTGAAAATGTGTCCTCGTAGCTTAAAACAAGCCCAGTCAAATCTCTCTAGGAATGGAGGGGCAGTTCACAACTCATCGGGGCATGTATGGGACAAACCCAGTCCAGCCTCACAGGAACAAAGGACACTGGCCTAGGCAGTGACAAAGGATCTGTTGGAGCCTCGAATGAGTCACTTTCCCTTTCCTTGGCCAGTTTGGGACTATGATGAGGTAATGCTCATCTGACCCTGAAGGGGGTGGCAAAGCGAAGAGGGAAGAAATAACAAGATAAAAGGGAGAGACGTCTGCCATGCTCTCTCTCTTCTACCTACATCTACAGACACAACACCAAGAGACTGAAGCGCTGATCAAAGCAGAGAGCCTGGCTGAAGGGCAACCAGCCAGCCCGTGGTAAGAAACACATAAGTTTCTAAGGGGACTGCAAGTGTTAAGGTCATCTTAAAATGCATTTTACTTTTATTTCATTCGACCAAATACGACTTGTTGTGCTTTGATTTATAATCCCTTAAAAGCTATCTTTGTAGTTGGCAAAGCTAAATCCCCCCTTTAGCACTTTGAGTGCAGAAGGTGGGAACCCTCAAGGATTCTAAAAATTAATACTGGCCACTCCAGCCTTGTATTAAACTCACAAGGTTACTGCTTTTCTCTTACCTTGGATGGGTAGATACTGGCCACCACCCAAGGGCAAAACCCTTTGAGAACCCAGGAAGGCACACATCAGAATTCCTTCCTGTGGGGTACCCATTCACCCCTTATCCTTTTCACCCCTCTCCGGGGAAGAGCTGGGAAAGAAAAAAAAGGAAATCATCTTTTGCCACTAGCTAATTAAGCAACATGTGCACAATCCTCTTAAGACACGAATTCATCTCTCTTTAAAAAGGTAATTTTTATTAATAAAAACTAAAAAGAAAAAAAATAATTCTGGGAACTTAGGCTTTTTCTAGATTTAAAAAAGAAACAATTACAAGTATTAAGCATCAAGAATAGCTTCTTTGCGGTCCAGCTTAAAGGTTACAAACAAAACAAAAGCACATGGCATTAGCAGAGAGGAATTCACAAGCCATAAAGAAATAAAAAGAGAAAGACGTAAGTGTGTCTTCCTAGCAGGGCCGGCGACAGGGTGGTACAACGGTTACAGCTGTACCGGGCCCCGGACTTCAGGGGGGGCCCCCTGAAATCTGGGGCCGGTACAGCTGTAACCGTTGTCCGGGGCTGTGAGCGAGGCTCGCTCACCAGCCCCCTCCCCCGGCACCCAGCAGCCAGCCCCGCCCCCCTTTGCTTCTCCCGGCCGGCCATGCAGCCGCAGCACATGCCGGGGTTGGGGCCCGCTGGAGGTAGGAGATCGGGGGGGGCCGCGGGAGGTAGGAGACCGGCCGGGGGGGGGGCGCGGGAGATCGGCGGGGCGGGGGGGGGGGCCGCGGGAGGCAGGAGATCGGCGGGGGGGCGGGAGGCAGGAGATGGGGGGGGCCACGGGAGGCAGGAGACCGGCCGGGGGGGGCGTGGGAGATCGGTGGGGGGGCCGCGGGAGATCGGGCGGGGGGGGCCGTGGGAGGCAGGAGACCGGCGGGGCGGGGGGGGGGTCGGGAGGCAGGAGACCGGCCGGGGGGGCTGCGGGAGGTAGGAGACCGGCGGGGGGGAGGGCGCTGGAGATCGGCCGGGGGGGCCCGCGGGAGGCAGAAGACCGGCGGGGGGGGGGAGGCAGGAGACCGGCGGGGGGGGGGGCCGCGGGAGACCAGCCAGGGGGGGGCCGCGGGAAGTAGGAGACCGGCAGGGGGGGCCCTAGGGGGCCACGGGAGGCAGGAGACCGGCCGGGGGGGGCTGCGGGAGGTAGGAGACCGGCGGAGGGGGGCCCTCGGGCGGTGGGAGATCGGCCGGGGGGGGGGCGCGGGAGGCAGGGGGGGGGGGGAGCGCAGGTGGCAGGAGACTGGCCGTAGGCGGGGGCGCCGTGGGCGGTGGGAGATCGGCCTGGGGGGGGCCGCGGGCGGCGGGAGACTGGCAGGGGGGACCCCGCGGGTGGCGGGAGACTGGCGGGGGGGCCCCGCGGGCGGCGGGAGACCGGGGGGGCCCCGTATGGTCTGCCATACAGGGCCCCAAAATTCCTGTCGCCGGCCCTGCTTCCTAGACATTTCCTGATCTACTTACATATCTGGGGTTTGAAATGAGTAGTTTTTAGATACGATACTGATTATTTTTCATACCTGGCCCAAGTTTCTTACAGCATGGTTGCTACCATGTCCCCTCTCTCCAGGAGAACAACCACAGACAGACAAAAGGGGAGTCATTTTTCAATTTTAAAACGTTCTAGCCTTCCCATTGGCTCTTTTGGCCAGGTGTCCATTCACTTCCTTTTACCTATGCATAGCAGTGAGACTTTTTAACCCTTTACAGGCAGAGCAATTAGAGAACAGCTACTAAGACGTGGCTGAGTTGCACTGTATGTAAGGCAGCATATTATTCTCAGAGCTCCAGTATGGAACTGGAGAAAAGCATGTTGAGAGTCTTGGGATTCAGTTTAGAAGTGAGAGCAACAAGGGTGATGTGGTGGTGGGTGTGTGCTATAGACCACTGGACCAGGAGGATGATGTAAATGAGGCTTTCTTCTGAAAATTAACTGATGTTTCCAGAACACAGGCCCTGGGTTCTAATTGGGGAATTCAATCACCCTGATATCTGCTGGGAGAGCTATATGGCAGTGCACAGACAATCCAGGACATTTTTGGAGCGTGTTGGTACAACTTCCTGGTGAAACTACTGGAGGAACCAACCAGGGGTTCTCCTCTTGTCCTGTTGCTTACAAACAGGAAAGAACTGGGAGGGGAAATAGAAGTGGGTGACAACCTGGGTAGCAGTGATCATGAGATAGTTGACTTCAAGATCCTTACAAAAGGAAGAAAGGAGAGTAGCAAAATATGGACCTTGAACTTCAGAAAAACAGACTATGACTCCCTTAGGGAACTGACACAAGATGGCTATTGAGAGATAGCTGGGAATTGCGGATAAGCCTAGGACTGAAATCAAAATGGCAGCTGGTCAAAGAAAGTACCGTTTCATAGGGATGGCACAAGCTGACCCATTTTGGGGCCCACTTTCAGCCGTGAAAATAATGCTAATTAGCAGGATACCTCTGGATATCCCTTCCAGCCTTGCATTTCTATGATAGCTAGTTTTGGCTGTGGGTTGTCACGCTTCAGTACAAAGTTCTGTCAAATTCATAGTGCACAGTGGGCCAGATTCCTGAGGCAGTGACATCCATGTAAATCCCAAGTAGCTCCAGTTAAGACTGTTTTCCATGGTAGATCAGGTTAAAATCTGCCCCCACTTCTCTCAAAAAACACTAACCAGGAAGCCCTCTAGCTAGGCTAATTACCCAGCCTCAGTATGGAGGACACTGTCCTCGTGCAAAAACAATGAATGTAAGGACATCAGCACCCCTAACTCAGACAGTGGAAAACAGGTGAAAAGACACTGGGGAAGAGAGAAGAGGGAGAGCCATTTTAGAGTCATTGATTGATTTGTGGGGCCGGGCCTACAGTACAAATCTGACATTGATCTATCTTTTAATCTAACAGCACAACAACAAATCTTCAGGCAATCAATTTTAATGATATTAATAGCCCCATCCAAATTATTCAACTTCTACCTTAATTTAGGGGGTTGACTTCATATTTCTTCAGCAAATTTGTCCTATCACTACTGATGTTTGTGAGAACAGTTTTACTGACTTTCCATTTTAATGTTTTTTTTTTAAGGTTTTTTTTTTAAGTTTTATAATTTCCTGCCAGTGCTGATTAATTAATAATTCATTCATTTGCTGCTTGTTGTGGTAATCTTTCTGCCTCATGTAGATCATTTCCATGTTGGCTTCTCTTATGCTTTTTGGCAAACCTCAGGCAGCCTCAACACATCTTAATCCAGCAGAAACTCTGATTAGTGTGGATCGATCATCTTTGTCTCTCCTGAGTCAAGAATGGGCACAGGTCAGGGCTCTCCGTTCTAGTAACTGCCCTTTCTTCATCCACAATTTGAATTCTTGGGTAAGCCATCAGTCTTCTCAGTTCTTTTTCATTCATTTGGGGCCTGATCCCATGGAAGTCAATGAGAGTTTTTCCACTGATTTCAAAAGGCATTGGCTCAGACTCTTGGACATTTTCCAGTACATTCAATTGGGCGTGAGGGGATAATGGAGAAGGGTTGAGATTAATTGCTCAAAGACATAAAGCAATAACTAGCAGCAAGCTCACAGAGAGCTCATAGGCCTGCAAACATATGAGCATCTTCGAAAATTCAGCACTGCTGGCTTGAATCTCAGGAAAATGTAAAATAATACATCTATCTATCTATATAAAAGTCAAATGGTGTATGCGTGCGTGCGTGCATGTATGTATGTATGTTCCCTTACTCCTTCCACACCGTTTTAGCTAGAGACTTGAAATTTGGTACAGTTATAGGCTTTATGGTCCTAATCAGGGTAAGAATTGAATTTTTTTTAAATCTCCCCGCCCTCACCCCACTCAAACGGGCCCCCCCCCCACTCGCTCAGCTCTCTCCCCCCTCCAATGGACCCTGCACTCGCTCAGCTCTCTCCCCCCTCCAACGGACCTGAGCAACGCTGGGTATTTGTGCTAGTATATACATAAAAGCCAAATTTATACAGTCTCATGATCACATGCCACGCAAATGGATGCAGTAGTCATATTCTTTTCCTAGTTTAATTTATGTATAAAATCAAGGGACTATACTACAATATTTTTAATGGAGCCCAAGGTTTTTTAAAATGTTCTAAAATAATCACCTCCAGTATGAAATTTAGGGTTACTACCGTTGAACTGCTGTAAAACCTCTAAAATATTGGTAACCAGGATGACTGTGCGATATTAACAGTATAAGCATAGATGGTGGGTATAATAGGCACTAAGGCCAGCCTCCTCAACTGCCGGAGCCATATACCAACCACGGTTTTAAATCAGTTTTATTCACTCCTGACAGTGGGCCTGCCCAGAACTTTTAAACCCAGTTGTATAGGTACTCAGGCTAGGTCTGTAAAGGTCAACTAGTCGCTGTGCTCTCTATGAAACATACAGTCCTCCTGCAGCAGGGGCTTTTGTGGTTAGAGGGCAGGAGCTGAGACCTCTGCTTTCCCTCTCTCCTGTCTACTGGAGAGACTGCCTTCCTTCAGGAAGGTAAGGAGAAGGAATCTGAGAGCAACAGGTGTCAGCCTGGAAGCATGTCCTCAGGAATGGTGGGCGAAGCATGAAGGGACATGTAACTCTTTAGTGAATCTGGCACAAATATCTTGCAATGCCAGCTACAACAGTGCCATACAAACACCCGTTCTCACTAAACAAGAAGTTTAGGCATTATCTCCTGAAAATGTAAACAAACTTGTTTGTCTGAGCGATTGGTTGAACAAGATTTAGGACTGACTGGACTTGTATGCTCTAAAGTTTTATATTGTTTTATTTTTGAGTGCAGTTATTTTTGGTACATAATTCTACATTTGTAAGTTCAACTTTTATGATAAAGAGATTGCATTATAGCACTTGTATTAGGTGAATTGAAAAATACGATTTCTTTTGTTTCTTTTTTACAGCACAAATATTTGTAATTTAAAATAAATATCCAGTGAGCACTGTACACTGTGTACTCTGTGTTGTAAGTTAAATCAATATATTTGAAACTGTAGAAAACATCCAAAACTATTTAAATAATTTTATTCTATTATTGTTTAACAGAGCAATTAATCACATGATTAACTGCAATTAATCTTTTTAATCGTTTGACTGCTCTAACTGGAAGATAAAGCCTGCTGAAACTGGGAATGGAGTAGGTTGGGAGAGAAACAGAAAATGGGGCATGTGGAAGCACCTAAGAGGGACAAGAGAGGGTCTTAGGGGAAGGGGAAAAGGAGGGACTGCAATGAAAGAGTAAAGTAGATCACCCCAGTGAAAAAGAAAAGAAACCCAATATTATTTTCCCCCATTTTATCCCATGGGAACGAAAAAGAATTGGAAATGCCCCTTAAGAATTCTGAGAGAGAAACAGCCTGCCATCTCTCAAATACTGGGGTGGAGGAGATGGTTCTGCCATAATCACCCTGGATATATGAGAATAAGGACTCCCCTCAGTAGGTTAGAGCAGGCACAGAGAGGCTTATAAAAAAGTCCTATAGCATTTGTTACAAAAGGAGAATACGTTTCATAATGCAAATAATTCATTACCCTGTAATTTCACTGTATATGTCATATGCATGTCACTTCTATTAATCCATATAACTGGAAAATTAACTACACAATTGAATGGATTACACGTATAGTCTCATATTTTTAAAATGTACTTTTAGAATTCAGGTTCTTTGTAGTTACTCTGAAGTTATACTTATTGAGAAAGGTACCTACAGTACTACACAATCCTGTAATCAAAAATTGTTATTAGAGGACTGAATTAACTATGCTTAACCCCAGCATTAGATAATTAACATATCTTTTTAGAATCCAGGTACATAATAGATACAGGTAGACAGATGTCTACAGATTGAATGTATACAATGTACCTGGATTCCATGTGCACAAAAACCAATTATGTATTTGTAAACAGAAATAGTATAATTGTACTGTAACTGCAGCATACCTCCAGGGTAATTAACGCCACTGTATAATGCAGTGTATCCAAACAGGATCAACTTTCCATTGTTTTTTTTTTTTTTGCAACCATCCTATGGAATTTAAGAGATAATTATATCTCAGCTGTAGAATTTTACAGAATGTTTTAAAATATAAAGGAACATTTACAATAGACCCATACAGATTGCATCATAATTTATATTAGAACCTTTCAAATGTTTCTGTAACCATATTTAATTCTATTATATAGATTTTTTTTCCTTTATCCGCGGATGGGGAAGTTGTCAGTGCTGGGATGAGGATTGAGGATGAGGGCTTGTAGAGGCTTTGAATAGTCATGTCTGGAGAATTATCCTTGTATTTCCCCACACAACGAATGCTAAGGAAAGGGAAAACTGCATGACTCCAAATCATACAATGTGAATTTCCTCCCTCCTCACATACAATGTTAATTTCCTGCTGTGTGTAAAGCAATGGGAACTCCTTGACAGCTTGCATTCTCTCCCTTCGCTTCCAATGGCCCCTAGGGCAGATGACCACAGGACAGCTCACGTGTATAGGAATCAAGCCTCTTTTGTTCGGTCCCAAGGGACTCAGTTCAGCCATATGAGAATATGTGGTCCCTGGGAGCCATCAAAGGGCTCTTCTCAGCACCCAGAGCAGCTTTAGCTTTCTGGGAAGAGTGGAAAGGGAGATCAAAAACAAAGAGAGAGAGAGGAATGAATAATAAAAAAGCAAATATGAAATTTAAAACAAGATGGGAAGAAAAATTAACAAAGATAAAGTAAAAGAAGGGAGAACTGTCAGAATAAAACGAGAAAAGAGCAATGATCATGGGACATGATGTGAGGAGACATCTGAGGAGACCTCACTGGGGTTGATACAAACAAGATCTCTCCTTCTGCAGTTTTACAAGAGAGCAAGCCTGGTGCAGTGAGTTATAACTAGGGACACAGGGTTGAAAGTTATCTGACTAGACAAGAAATTATATTGAATAATGAGAAAACTTTACTGACAATGAAGACTAATCACCCCTGGAATAATCTCCCAAGGGAAGAGGAGAAAGAATCACTTGGGACATTTAAAGGTGACTTGAAAAGGGAAAAATAGGCTTTTGCCCTTTCCTCAGCTTGATGTATAAAGGAGACCTGAAATAATTTTTTAGAACAGGGTCCAATTTTTAAAAAATTGATTCTTATACACATGTCCCATTTGGATTTTTTACTTAGAAACTTATATCCCATCTAGTCTGGAAGACTTAAGAACTAGTTATATATCAAGACGGTAAAAACTGAGCAATGGAGATCAGAAGGGATATTTAAAGTTAGGATGTTTAACACTTTGTTTTTTGTATATTTTTGTAAATACATTATTGTTTATTTTGGATACGGGACATGTTTATTAAACATTCAGCACTCCCACCCTGTCAGTTAAAGTGTGATAGTTAACAATAGCCATCCTTTGATTATGTCCTACAGGTAAATGGAGGAAGACAAGCTTTGATATTCTGGACATGTCAAAGGTAAAAATCAAAACAAAAGCAAGCGCTTACAATCCTTTCATCCTCACCTGTATACACGATGAAGAAGCAAAAAATGGAGCAAAGTCCAACTTTTTTTAAAAAATTGCCAATTGCTTTTAAAATTAAACTGGACAAAGTAGTAGAGAACATACTATAGAGAAAAACCTTGCACTAGTGAGGTTCTAATTTGTATGAATTAAGAAGGATTTATGAAGTTTCAGTGTTTTTTTCTATCTTGTTTAGCCAGGCTTTCCTAGGGTCAGAACAGTAATAAAACCCTTCCTGGGATTTCTTTCCTACATTGCTCTTTAAAACTCTGCTTCCTTGCCAAAAATATAATTAAGCATGCTTCAGCCATAAAGGCAATAGGTAGAACCCACTACCTTCTCCATAAAGAGGCAAGAAAAGGGTGAAAAGGATAAAGGTAGCTGGCCTAGCATGCGACTTTCAAAACATGCTTGATACCCTCCCACCAGACAAAAAGCGACAACATCCAGACTTTACTTCAGCTCAAGAACTGCTTCTTTGCAACTGGCAACTTGTTGAACTAAAGCTCTCAGACAACAACAAGATGCATGCAGACAGCTCCCTGTGCCCACATAGAGCCATACTGTGGGGCTGCATGCAGCTCCAGGGATCAGCTTTTATACATCTCATTGCAGGATCAGGGCCTCACAAGACACCAATATATTTTTTAATCTGTTTTGAGCTGCCTGTAATCACTCACACCAGAACACAGCTAGACAGATATCATAATTATAATAACAGGATATTTCCCTTGCTGTGCTCACATCAGCATTCTTAAAGTGCACATTTGCTATGCAAAAAATAAAGTTTCAAATGAATGCTGTCATTTTAGAGCTAAACCCTGGAAGTAGCCATTTTGTTATGGCCAGTATCGCCACGTGAACCTTCAGAGCACCAAGCTGAGTAAAACAACCCCAAGTTTCTTTTATTGATGTGACCCAATCAAAGCCCAATTCAAACAACCCATTACTTTAGGGAATCTGGATCCAAACATTGCAGCTTGAGCCCGTCTCTAGTTTATTTGAAATCAGATGATCGATGAAACCATTGTTGGTACATGTCGGATGTCCTTTCCATGCAGCTAGTTCTATTTGACCAAATTAACCACGTACGTCAATCCCATAAAAGATAGACAAAGTTATGGCCCATTAGTAGAAAGAATGAGGGGTGTCCACAACACTTAACCCTATTTAAAACTTTCATCATGACATTTATTCTTCCCCAGCACAAGGATTTCTTATTGACCTGTCGTTTACATTTGAGCTTGGGTTGCAGTTGTGAGGGTCTCTTGATTAGATCAGAAATAAAACTGAGCATCTAAAAGGCCATGTACTAAGGGCAGTGCAGTTCCATGACAAGGAGCATGAGACATGCTCATCAAAGTAAAAGGGGTGACTATTCTTGAAGGCTTATAAATAGATTGTTGTGATCCATGTTAAAGGTTACAAGTTGCTTTCTCGCTCACTCGTTCGCTCTGAAACACATGGAAAATCTCTCTCCTATTCATTTCAATACAGCTTTGATTATTATTTGTACTAGAGTAACACAAAGGAGAAACAGTCATGGGTCAGGGTTCCATTGTGCTAGGCACTGTACAAACAGAAAACAAATAAATGGCCCCTGCTTTTATACAGTTTTCATACAATTTTGGCAAGTAATTTACTAAATATAATAAACCAAAGCAAGCATTCCCATAGGTGAACAGATTGATATTCTTCTGAGGCACCTAAACATTTGGAGATTATCTGTTGCTAACTTTTGTAATGCTTATTGCAACAGGTAGTTGTGTCCTACCAGTCAAACTAAAGACCAAAAAGAAGAAAGCATTATTTCATTATACACTTTCCATAGGGTATATTATGACCTTTCAAAAGTACAGAGCAACAGATAGCTAAACAATTTTGAAATATTACATTTCCCATCTGCTACATTGCCATTATTATGCCTTCTTCCACAGTCTTTTCTCATGTAGGACTCAGCCTTGAAAATCCTTATTCATTATTAAGTACTTGTTTTTCATGTGAGTGGTTCATGAATATGGGAAACAATTTTTCTCTTTGCACACACACACACACACACACACACACACACACACACACACACACACTATCAGGGTCTTCATTCCAAATAACACATCTCCAACAGAAAGTGGAGATCTGAAGTTTTTACATTCACAACAAAAATCCTGAGTTTCCACATGCAAGGAAGGCTGTTTTTCTTTTAAATCAGAGGATATGTGTGGGGAAAAAAGGAAAGAAATATGTTCAGCTAGAAAGCTCAGTGAATGTGAATGCTAGAAAATGTGCCCTAGAAAAACCTGGGTAGTTGGCAACTGCAACAGTCATGAAATACATTAAAATGGGATATGACCCCTCCCCACCACCACTCGCTTGGACTGTGCTGAGGACAACCATTGCTCTTAGTTTTTGCCATTTCAGTCATATCCTTTATGCCATTTTATCTAGATGCTGAGATAACGCTAACATGAGAACAATGGAAACAGCACCAGACAGCAGTTTCCCCTCCCCCTCTTCACAGACACATCCCTCCTTTTTCTTTCCTCCCTCCCTCCCCTCCCCCCTACTCACCCCGCCGCAACATACACACAAACAAATAGCACTGCTGCAACCTTTTAACAGCCTTGGAATCAGGTTCACACTTTCAAATCATTCCAGTGCTGCAGTCTGCAGGAGTTTATCTGAACCACTGATGCAGTCAAATCTGAGGCAGATTTTGTTTGATAGAACAGAAATTAATCACTATTTTGCATATTTTGTAGGACTACATTTGGAATAATCTTCCACAGGGAGAGGTCCAGGGGAAAAGATGAGTCTTAACATAAAGACCTACTATATACAGACAGGTTCAATCCTGTGAGGTGGTGTACACCCCTAACTCCTGCACTCAGCACCTGGCCAACCCTAGAATCCAGAACATAAAAGAAAAAATGAGGAGTCCTTGTGGCACCTTAGAGACTAACAAATTTATTTAGGCATAAGCTTTCATGGGCTAGAACCCACTTCATGAGAGGTATGGAGTGGAAAATCCTGTAGCAGGTACATATTCATATATTTCATCTACTATGTATATATACCTGCTCCTGTATTTTCCACTCCATGCATCTGATAAGTGGGTTGTAGCACAAAAAAGTTTATGCCCAAATAAATGTGTTAGTCTCCAAGGTGCCACAAGGACTCCTAGTTGTTTCTGCTGATACGGACTAACACAGCTACCAGTCTAAAACATAAAAAGGTAACTTACATCCCCAAAAATTTGAGGCCATTGTCAATGAGTTTCTCACCATTTGCTTTCTGGAATCAGAGCATTTTCAAACTCTTACTCTGCAACCCTCAGGGTTAGAAATATAGTTTTAAAAAATGGAAGTTGGGATTTTCATATAATCACGAATCAGAGAGGTAGCCGTGTTAGTCTGGAATAGCAGAGGTAACAAAGAGTCCTGTGACACCTTAAAGACTAACTATAAAGTTTTGAAGCATAAGCTTTCGTGGGCTAATACCCACTTTGCTTGCATGTAATGAAGTGGGTATTAGCCCACGAAAGCTTATGCTTCAAAACTTTAAAGTTAGTCTTTAAGGTGCCACAGGACTCTTTGTTACCTCATATAATCACATGGCTTCAGGAGCTGGGGATAATGAAAAATACCAAATATCACAAAACACATATACAATTGCAAGAGTTGCCAATGCTGTCAAACAAACAATCTGTGTCTTCAACAACTGCTGAAATAAGAGACAAATTACTCATCACCTGTTCATAGCAGGCATACCAATTACATACTGCTCATTCTTCTGGTTTTCCCCAGCAAAAACTATAGGTTTATTAGTCCGGTGTGCAGTATTTACACTGAACCTCAAATCTACTTGAACACAGCCGTGGTCTCAAGAATCACTGCATTCATGAATCTTATTCTATGCATAAAAGGTCCTAGAGAAGGTGGACTGATGGTACTCATCCAGTAAAGTATTCTTCATTTAGCTGTCCACGCACACTGCTCTCAGCAAACTGCAGGAATCTTACCTCCATAAGGCTATCTCAGGGAAGGAAGAGGAATATCAACTTACTTTTAGTAGTAAGTGAATCCTCAATTAGTCCCACTGAAATAAACAGGACTTCTCAAGGTGTTAAATACTCCTTGGTAGAAATAAGGACATCAGAATTGGGCCCCCAGAAACAAGCAATAAAATACAAAAATTGATGCACGAAATAGTAGCTAAGTTCTATATTTATTCATTGCCTACAAAATTCCAGCTTCAGTATTTCAAGGCTCATAAGATAACTTTAATATCCAGTAAATAAAATGGGAAATGTTATATTTAAATTTAATATGATAATTTGCTGCTAAGTTTTGCAATGAGACTTGACTTAGCCATATCCTTCAAAACAATCATCATTTTGCTAATATTCAGAAAGGGCTTAGTCCTGCAAGGTGCTATACACTCTGAATCTCTTTGACTTCAAAGGAATAGAGAGTGCTAAACCATGCAGGAAGTGCTTAAGAGACCCTGCAGAACAGAAGTCTACATATATTTTTAAAATATTGATTCCTAGAGTTTAAAGCCACAATGGACAATTATGTAAGCATGTAATCAGATCTCCTGTATATCGCAGTCCATTCAATTTCACCGAGTTACCCATGAATTAAGGACAATAACTTGTGTTTGACTAGAGCATAACTGGTATTTGGCTAAAGAATATCCTTCAGAAAGGCATCCAGTTTTAAGCTGGAGATGTCAGGAGATGGAGAATCTACCACTTCCCTTCGTAGTTTGTTCCAGTGGTTAATCACCCTCAGTGTTAAATATGAGTACCTTATTTCTAATATGAATGTATCTAACTTTACCTTCCAGTCATTGCATTGTGTTTTGCCTTCTCTGTTGAATTAAAGAGCTCCTTAGTACTCATATCAGAGGTGTAGCCGTGTTAGTCTGGATCTGCAAAAGCGACAAAGGGTCTTGTAGCACCTTATAGACTAACCGATTTTAGGGATCATGAGCTTTCGTGGGTACTCAGTATTTTCTCCCTGCGAACATACTTATATATTGTAATCAAGCCACCTCTCAGTCTTCTTTTACTTTAAGGGGACATCAAGGCTAATATGCCTAATAATTTCAAAATTGTCTAGTGGATAGGGTACTAAATTCAGTCAGGAGACCTGGATTTTATTCCCAGTTCAACCACTGATCCACTGTGTCATTTTGGGCTCACTTTCTGGACCTATATGCCCTCCCCTCTTTGTCTTGTCAGCCTAAATTACAAGGTCTTTGGGACACCGTTTATTTATTTTTCTGGCAGGAGGATGAATTAGCTTAGGAGAAATAAAAATACTTGCTTAGGTCACTGATGAATGGCCCTCAAAAGTTTCAGAGATTTGATGTAGTGCAGATAAGCATCTGAAGTTAATACAAATACATCCATTCCAAATCTCTTGAGGAGGTCTCACGAGAAAGGTCTCACTCATGCATTTTCCAGTATTTCCTGCTTTCACTCAGATCACATACAGTGAAAATATTTATTGCTGTGATATTTTTATTTCCATTTCAGCCAAAGCCAGATAGAGAAAATCTCTCCTCACAAAAAAAAAAGTTAACTGATTTTTTTCTGATCTTAAAAAAAAAGAGATCAAGCTCTGTTATTTATTATTTATTGTTTATACTGTGGCTGAGCCCAGTTACCATAATCATTATTGAGCATTGTACATGCACCCAAGCAGACATGAGTGCTGCTCCCAGAGAGTCTTCTATTCTTAGCAAAGGATCAGGCTGGTTCAAATTCTTTCACCAGTCCCTAGAAAAGGTTTTGAAGATAAGAACTTCCAGAGATGGAGCCAATGTCACAGCAGGAAAAATTTTAAGCTACTAATATTAAAGTAACATCATGAATTGAGGGTGTGTGATTGCCATGGAAAATGCAGTTCTCTCTTTACACACAGAAGAGGTGGATCATCTAAGGCAGGGGTCTCAAACTCAAATGACCATGCGGGCCACATAAGGACTAGCACATTAGCCCGAGAGCCACATCACTGACACCCTGCCCCTGGCCCCACTGCCACTCCTCCCTTTCCATGAGGCCCCGGGCATGCCCCACCTCTTCCCACCCCTTCCCTGTCCCCATTCCAACTCCTCAGGGCCGGCGACAGGGGGGTACTACGGGTAGAGCTGTACCGGGCCCCGCACTTTAGGGGGGCCCCGGTACAGCTCTACCGGTAGTCATCCGGGGCGGCTCTCCCCCAGACGAGCGCCTGTCCCCGGCCGGAGCAGAGCCCGGCCAGCGGCAGCGGCTCAGTCCGGGGGAGGGGGAGAGGGAGCAGCAAGGGAGGCTCTCGCTGCTCCCCGGCTCTCGGGTCTCGCTGCTGCCAGCTGGTGGGGGGAGCGCCGGCTGGGCTGGGGGGCCCCCAGCCGCTGTCAGCTGGGGGGGGGAGCGCCGGCTGGCCTGGGGGGGGCGGCTGGGCTGGGGGCTCCCCAGCCGCTGTCAGCTGGGGGGGGGGAGTGCCGGCTGGGTTGGGGGGGCGGCTGGGCTGGGGGGGGCCCGGCTGGGCTGGGGGGCCCCGGCTGGGGGCCCCCCAAACTATCAGAGTAGGGGGCCCCCAAATTTCTGTCACCGGGCCTGCAACTCCTTCCCAGAAACCCCCACGCCAACTCCACCAAGGGGTGCAGGAGGGATGCGGGGTGTGGCAGGGGTTCAGGGCAGGGAGTTGAGGTGCAGGAGATGTGCAGGATGTAGCAGGGGGCAGAGCAGCTCGTGGGATGGCTGGCAGAGTAAAGCAGTGTGTGGGACAGCTTTCCCCACCCCAGGTAGCCTGGGAGGTGGTTCTGTACTTTCCCCATTGTGCCTTCTCCCCAGCACATTTGGCCGCTGTCTCTAGCAGCCAGACCCGGGAGGGGAGCGGGACAGAGCTGTTTCTCACATGGCTGAAGCTGGTCACTATGGGTTGCTGACTCTGTGCAGCACAGCAGCTGCCTGAAAGTGCCTGGGAGAGTGGGCCCAGGTACCAGGGGCCAAGCCAGAAATGTTCTGTGGGGGAGGGAGACCCGGCACCCAGGCCTGGGCAGGGGGTGGCCTGCCGCAGCTGGGCCTAGGTATGGGGTGGCCTGCTGCCTCCATCCTGCTGCTGCCATCCTAGAGAGGCTTTCTCTGGAAGACACCGGGCTGCACAGAGCAGTGACCCTGAGTAGTTGGTGTGAAAAGTGGCCAGTCCCACCCCTTCTCCTCCCCTCCAGGGCCCAGCTGCCAGCGATGGGGCAGTGGGAGAAAGAACGAGCACTTTTCCCTCCCCACCGGCAGGACAAGAAGAAATCTGGGGGGAGGGGCACTTCACTGCCTCTTCCCACACACAAGTCACCTCTGAAAGTCTATCATTGCATGATCACTTTCACCTAAGTTGCCTTCACGTTAATATCAAGTCTAAAATGGCTGTCCTCCTGTCTACTTCCTCCATCTTCTTAAACAAGAAGCTGTCCCCAGCACATTCCAAGGACTTATTGGAGTTTTTATGCTTTTCAGACAGAAGCTTGGCTAAAGTCCCCCCATTTCTACCAGTGTTTTGGATATTTAGATTATTTGTTCTAGAAATGCCACACCCATCTCCTCCTCTTGATCTGGTGGTGTGTTGTGGGGGGGAGGGAGGTGCACTCTAAGCTCTTAGAGGGCCCAGTTGAGGTTTTGCACAATTCCCTTGTTTCCTTCAGAACACCTGCGTTTTGTGGGGTCTTCCTTAGTATGTTCCTCTGGCCAAGTCACATAAGGTTCAATACCCTTTCAGGGTAACCATAACATCCAGATCAAAATCCTAACAAATCCAAATAATAGTTTTTCTGTCCTCTTAGGCTTCTGAACTCTTCTGCTTTGACCTACAAACCCTCTCTCAGGGCTCCTTCCCACAAGAGTCCAGTTTTCTCTCTGTGGGTTTCATTAACTTGTTGTAGGCCCTAACGCCAGGATCCCCACAAGAGCCTACTCTGATCTCTGTTTGTTTATCTCCATGGGAGAGTCCTCTTCAGTCTCTTCCTAGATCTTGCCTACTTATTAGGGCCACCACAGGGATCAATTCTATGCCTGTAACCTTCCTCTATCTACCTATGCTGGGCTTTTCCCAGAGAGAGTCTTCTCCCCTCAAGTGAGCTCCCGCAACTCCTTATAAAGCCCAGGTGCCTAGCTAACTCCTCCCCCACAGGTCAGGAGTCATTACTTAATCACTCCAAGGTCTGGAGCATGACTCTGTGGGCTTGTCTTCACTAAGCGCCACTGAGATTGATGAAGCAGCATTGATTTAGGGGGTCTGTTGAAGGTACAATAAGTCAATGGGAGAGTGCTGTCCCATCAATATAATTAATCCAGTTCAATGAAAGGCACAACCTATGTCAACAGGAGAGCGTCTCCCACCAACATAGCACATTATAGACGCTGCATTAAGTTGATGTAAGTACTGTCATTCAGTGGGGTGGGTTTTTTACGTCAACTGAAGTGGTAGTGTAGACAAGGACTAAGTGTTGTTTCTCTCCTCTCTTTTCTAGCAAGTGATAGGAGTTCATCCCATCACAGTTGGTCTATAGTAGACTCCCATCCTGACGTTTTCCCCTAGTGTTTTGCCTTTTTATCTTCACCCAGAGACTTTCAATTGTTCAGCCTCCCACCTCCTTCAGGACCTCAGAACAAGTGCATAGATTCTTGGTGTACAATATCCTCTCCTTTTTACCCCCTGCCTAGCCTTTCTGAACAAGCTATATCGCTTTATACCAATATTCCATTCATAAGATTTATCCCACCACATCTCCATAATGCTAACTGAGTCATAATTTATGTTGAGTACTAAGCCTACCAATTTTCCTATCTATTTCCATACTCCTTACATTTGTGTATAGATATCTATGATGTCGATTAGATTCCCTCACTGTTTTCCCTTTTGTTTCTCCTATGATCCTATTCTAATTTTCTAATTCCCACCTAATTTCCAGCCTTTTGTCAAGGTCTCATTTTTTTAAATTTAGCTGTGAGCTTTTGTCACTTGCCCTATGAGTCCATGAGAATTTTTGCTTATAAATCCCTCTAATTACAGCAGCCAAACATCTTTTTAAATCATACCTTTATCTAGTAAATTTTACTATGGCCTACTAAATCTGGTGAAACATGGGAAAACAAAATGTGAAAAATAGACAGTGAAAAGATGTACATCCAAATGGGCTTGTCTTCACTACCCGCCAGATCGGTGGGTAGCAATCGATCTGTTAGCGATCGATTTCTCGCGTCTGGTGAAGACGCGAGAAACCGATTGCCCGCGGCACCCCCGTCGACTCCAGAACTCCAGCTCGCCAAGTGGCGCAAGCTGGAGTCAAAGGGAGAGCGCGCCGCTGACTGCCACCACCGTGAGGACAGCAGGTAAGTCAGCTGGAGATACGCCGAATTCAGCTACGTGATTCACGTAGCTGAAGTTGCATATCTTCAGTTGATCCCTTTCCCCCCTCACCCCCCCCCCCGTAGTGAAGACCAGCTGTTTACAAACAGGTACTAAGATTATGGGTCATACTTTCCTTTGTAGGTTGGGCTCAGAGCAAATATCCTTTGGAGCAAGATTTCCCAAGTTACTGGTTAAAGTTAATTTCCAAAACACATGGAGAAGGTAATATTTGTGGTTCAGCCTGGGCTATAAATATAGACACATGATTGTATGGCTTATCTCACTTTTTAATTTGCTGAAGCGGTGATGGCGTGTAAACCTCCCATCAGCCTGGTATCCATGCAGCATTGCTGCAGGTCTCTTTCAGACTTCTGTGCTTTTCTATTGGGTCTCTCCACTAAGGGACAATCTACACTACACATTCAACTACATGGGTGAACTCCGTTGAAATGCTGTTGTTCCTCAACACAGTCAAAGCATATTTTAGTCTTGCAGCATAGACAGAACATTGACCATGTGCCTGAATAAGGCTAATGCCTTTGAGAATAACACTGCCACACACAACATGATTAAACAGTGCTAATCTCTAGACATTTCTTCATGGGTGGTGAGAAGAACTTGTGCTACAATCTGCTCTATATGCCCAGAAAATGTGCATTTCTTTGCATGTTGGAATCCTGACAAAAAGAGGAGGAAATGTATGTGTATAAAAAGCCATCTGAGAGTTTAATATATATGAAGGGAAGGATTTTAGTTTGTTTTTACACACTGCAAATCTGACGTGATTATAAAAATTACTAAAATGTTCATTATACATGAAGGACAAAGGGAGGTTAACTGGTGCTCTAGATAGCTCAAAATTGTACTGGTGCCTAGCAGCCTGCTTCAGTGTAGGCATGAATCACAAATAAATTGTCCACTTAAATCAAATTCCACCAGAATATATGTTACATAGATGTGCTATGTCTTGAAAAATGGAAATATTTGAAGGTCTAATCAGATAACTTTAAATGGAAAAGCAGTGATCACTAAAACCAAATGAAATTAGATGGTGGTAAATAGGGAATGGGTTATTAGATAAGGGCACAGTGATCACTATTATAAATGACTGATCACTACTCCCAGATCTTACTGTTTGACTGACATCCCTTCCTGTTTTTCTATCTTTGTGACAATGTTTATGTGGCTAGCACCCTTTTCCCTTATGTTTTCAATATACCTGTTAAGTTTTCAGAAAGAAAATGAGTATGATCAGGCTGATTCATCATGCTTTAGTCCATTTTTACACTGATATAAAACTCCTTTGAAATGTGTAACACTAGTGTAAAACTTGAGTCACCTCTGCTTGACTCTGGTCCATAGGTCTAACAGTGGAATGTGGTATCTTCTGAATTTCTTCTCCTTCCATCCTGAAGCCCCTGTCCCACTCTTGTTTCTCCTTGCAATTAAAGAAATCCTTCTCATTCTCCAAAGCATTTCAATATCCAGGAAATGACAGTGTTCAGTGGAGAAGAAACTGAATTTGGAGTGTGATTCCAAAATGAGGATGAGTTCAGAGGGTTTCTTTTGGGGCAATTCATGGAGCCCCAATTATATGTGAAAGACTTGTACCTTTAATCTTCATTGCAACTTCCACTTCATGCCACCGAGTCTTCTTTGCTGAATGGAATTAGGCACACAAAGACTTCAGTTCATCTTGTACTTTATTTTCTTTTTTGGAGACTTTTCTCCTGTCCAGTTTATTAATTTTATATGCAACACCCAAAAGTACTTTAACATTTCCAATTTGGTGACATTTATCTATCCTTTTGTGTCTGGAATGCCAGTCTGTCCTCTTGTTGCTTCTATTTAGGTAGCGGTTTTCAGGAAAGAAAAAACTACTTTGGAGGAAAATTGAGGAGGGAGGGAAGAAACCACTTACCCTACAATTTCTTGCTTCAGTCAAAACCAGGAGAACCAGACATCATGAAGAGAACCAAAGAGGTACTGAATTTCTTATAAGAAAGCCTGTTCTGATATTTTCATCCCAATTTCTTAATAGGAGAGGTTCCAAAAACCTTCTAAACTGAACCAAAAGATTTGGGGTTCACCTGTCACAGAATAATATGATATGTGTCACACATCATTATATAGGTCAATCAGATCAAATTTTAATGTAAGTCCTTAGTCAAACCTAACAATACGGTCATTTATTATTTATTTATTTTTATCAATTTGGGATTTTTATTAATTTGGGATATTTTTAGAAGTGAAGAAAAACTGACTTTTAAGCAGGAGTTACTACACAGCAGCACAAATTTTTCATACTATTTTTACCCATCCCAGTTTCATATCAACTGAAGTCAAGGTCACTGACCCATGAATTTGCTAGTAATTCAGATTTGATGGAAAGGAAATCAACAGAGCCATTGAAATCAATAATGCCTTTCTTAAGAATATGGCCCATTAACTAATCAATATTTAAATAATCCCTTCTGGATTCAATATAAAATTTCCATGGCTTTCAATGGCATTTTGATCAAATCCTGATTCATTAGCAGGACAGATTTGTTAGATATGCTCTATTGATTCTCAAATCAATGAAGCACGCTTATAAAATCCAACAGGGAGACTATTTATTAAAAATGCTAGTTTTAACTCACAGAAGTGTCAGCCAAGACTGCCAAGGATAAACCCTATGGCATCTAGTTATGCAATTCAGATAGGAAGGAAAGGACACCGTGTTTATACATTACTTTTCCTGACCTTCCTTCCCAACTGCATTCCCAATTCAAGGGTGTATCCCCACTGTATGTAACATATTGCTAAAAGGTAATGCAAAGGTACATGAGACAATACTAATAGATGTAGCCAAACATTTTTTTAATTCTTAAAAATTCTTAATAAAATGAGACAAAACAATCACCAGGAAAGATCAAAATTAAAATAATTAAAAGCCCAGTACATTCATCACCTCAGTCATATAAAAGTTAAGAATAAGGAAAAGAAAAATATGTTTTGTACTTACATATATCTGAACCATTAATCAAAAATTAAAGGATTTTCATGTATTAACCGTTCTCTCAAAATGACCTCTCTAGTATCAGTTCTAGATCAGGATAAAGACCTTAATTCGGTTTTTAAAATTAATATACTTCTGTGTTCACCTTCTAAACAATCCTTTTTCTTTTCTTTTTTTTGGCATAAATGTTTGCGGAAAGTGAATTTCAAAGTCCATGTGTGAGAATGCATAGAAATTGCATATGTATATGAATTTTAAATTCACACCTGCAAATATTCATATTGGCAGAGCTTGCCTGCTCATCCCGTCCAGTCACAGAACCAACAGCACATGAATTCTCTGACTAGTTATAATTAAACACACCTTTAAATATTGAATATAGAGTATCAAATACTCACAACAAATGGTTTGTGATTAACACAAATGGGGGTGAGGGGAATACTGAAAAAAAAATGGAGTGCATCAAACAACGAATAAATCCAAAGAAACTTGGTCTAATCACTCATATTTCTGGGGAACAGAAAAATGGCTATATTAAGATAATATTTGGTTGCAAATTATTTTTCTGCTACAGACAGTTGTTTATATTCTAAAAATGTAAGCCACCATTTGCAAAATTAATTCACCCCATTATTTTAAAAAGCAAGTCAGTTCAAGAATGGGAAAACTATCCCATGACATGTTAAACCAAAACCATAATATTCATAGAATGTTTTCTTTACCAGTGTTCAGCTATAGCATAATCAGGTTTAAAGAATCTGTCTGAACCAAGAATCAATTATAAACCATATATTCATGAACGTATAGTACTGTATAAATTCTATATACAGTACTATACCTACTTATATACATTGTTTATAGAGATTACACAGTACTGTCAAATATTTTGCTTGCTCTTTTCTGACTTGATCACCATTTGCAGGTTTCTTTTCATATTTATGTCAGCAAATTGCTTTTATTATGAAACAATCAGAAAATTTAAATAAAAAGAACATTTTAAAAATAATCACCCGTCAGGACTGGCCATGGAGTACTTGCAGCTGAGCTCACGGTGCTTTTAAGAGGAGCTGTAGATGTTTAGCATTTCCGAAAGTCAGGCCATATGGGCATATTATCAGCAGGTTATTTTTTGCTGCTTGGCAGTTACAGACACACTGTGTTTTTGTTATTCAAACACTGGGAATTGTTTGTTTCCTTTGGTAATGAGTCAGTGTCCCTAACTCAGAAGTGCCTGTTTTTTTTTTTATTTATTTCAAAAAAGAGACACAATAACATGAAAGATGCTGCCACTTTGTACATATTGCTGTAGCTTTTATAGCATATCACAAGCAGGCAGTAACAAAAAGGGGATTTTTTCCCCCTTATGATTTGGTAACATAGAAATGTCAGGGAGCTTGTGGCTGATTCTAAGGGTTTTAACTCTTAGGTATCCAATAGCACATCAGGGAAAAATGAAGCAAACAGCAGGATCATCCAGTGCTAAAAGAAATAAGTTATGGGAATGTGGGTCAATCAAACAGGAAAAGGCAAGTCAGTTATCTACTACCCTCCTTGTGTTATTATACACAAGAGAGAGACTGGGCACTTATGGAACTGGATAAAGATCACTGCTACCTGAAAAAGAAAGGAGTGCTAAGAGAAGGTCAACAGTTGCTTTCCAATCCCTGTGAAGAGGACAACAGTTCCCTAAACTGATTAAACTGGCATTTTTTAGAAGGGGACCAAAAAATGGGGGGGGGGGATCTCTTTTACACTAGTAAGCCAAAGGGTGATGTTTTAGTGGCCTTTTGGCTCCTAACTATAGCATCCCAGTTCTTCAGCTTATTAAAAGCTAATGTTCGACATGAAAACATACACAGATTGAGGGGTAAGGTACTGGACATCTGGGGTCAGGCTGGAGTTATGGGCAATTGTAGGTAGTAGGTACAGGTTTTACAGGGCACATGCATATCACATATCCAGCATAGCTCCAGATTGGGGTGTGGGAGTTTTTTAAAGCGTCCGTCTATAGGTGTGTTCGGGTACGCCACCCATGGGGTGTAGTGAAGGTCCGTGGTGGTGCAGGCAATAAGTACATGGGTGGGCGCATCCCTCTGTTTGTCAGGGAAGGGGGGGTGGGTTGTTTCCCTGGTCGTCGGTCTCGGCTACTCGACTACTACAAGTGTTCCCTCAACGAATATAAAACTAGATTAACAAGCTTCAAATTGACCAAAGCAAGAATGCAATGGCTGATGCCCATTATCTATTCCTAGGGGTAAGTGACAAAGTAGCAATGATCTCTCATGATTGACTAGACATGACTTTTATTTTTACAATTGTTGATTAATCTACTCTGTCAGACTCTCACCGGGTCAACTAACATCAGAGAGAGTCCTGTAATGAAATCCCCATGAACCATTCTGAAAATGTACCTCAGGTTTTCTAAGAAGTAGGGCTGCTGGCAGCAACAGCCTCAGAAGCCTCTGATGCCTCATTGTTTGAGCAGAAGTTTTTATCATTAATACCTGGACATGTTGTTGAAATAAGGCGCTCTGTCCCCATGAAGGCAACCCTGACTAGCAGTATGAGGTACAGTGGATCTCTAATGACGGATAGCCTTGCTGCTCTTGTGCAGTCAGATTTTAAAGGTTCGTTTCTATCTATCTTATCTCTTGCGCTGATTGTGGGGTTTTACCCTTACTTCTGTTTTGTATATAGGGCCTGATCCAGAATTCCATATTCAGGCAAAATTGATTCCAATGGGAGTTCTGCTTTATGGCTCTCACCTCAAAACTGATTTCAATGGAAGTTTTGCCAGAGTAAAGATTCTGGATTTGGACACAGATGATGGAAATACATACTTGAGGGTTCTAGGGCCAAACCTAATCAGTGACATAGACCCCCTCAAATTTGTTGTGCTGGTCCTGCCATTACTACAGTTTTTCTAGTAAAGTCCTACAGGCTGTAGTGCCTGAAGGGAATGAAGTGCCTGCTCTAGAGCGGATTATGGTTATACCAGGTAGAGCTACACCCAACTTTGCCTCCCTCAAACTTTTATGTCCTTCACCTTTGTCAGCTGGGCTTCATCTGGTATGCATGCCAGCCTACTCAGAATCACGGGGGCCCAAAGCCACACAGGGATTTACATGTTGCAACTCTGAGTATTAGGATACCTAACTTTTAGGTGACTAGAAAATCACAGGAACAACACAAAGCCTGAATTAGGCACCTTGCCTCTCTATACAATGAATGGAGAGAGATTGGCGCCTAAAAAAGTGAGCCACAAAAGCCAGTCTGGTATAGTACCCACCTGGAAGTGGGAGACCCTGTGTTCAATTCCCCTCTGATGATTCTTTGATTATTTATATGCAGAGTGTAAAGAGGGTCAGTAGGTCCACCAAGTCGCAGGGGCGGTGGGGAGCTACTGCCCCTTGGGACCGCCTTGGTCACACCTCCCCATAACTGGGGAATTAGGTGTGCCGGCAATGAGTCAGTGGCGCGCCCCTCAGGCAGGGGAGCACCAGCAATGAGTCAGTGGCATGCCCCTCAGGCAGGGGAGCGCCAGCCAGAGTTGGGGTGCACCTCACAGGTAAAGGGGCACCAGAAGGAATCCGGGTCATCTGCCGTGGGCAGCCCCGATCCCTCTTCAGCATCCGCCTCCGTCCGCCAAGGGTCACGGCTGTGCTCTGCTAGTCCCTCCAGGTACTCTGCGGCTGGCAACCCCGGTTTCCCCATAGCGTCCGCCTCTGTCAGCCACGGGTCACTGCTGAGTTTCGGGAGTCCCTCCGGGTACTCTGCAGCAGGCTGGTCTGGAAACCCCAGTCCTTCCTCTAGACCAGGGTTCCCAGGGTCCAGGGACTCCCCTGCCTCGGCAGCAGGGTGTGGAGGGAGCAGCCCGTGGTCCGCATCTGCCTCCCTCCCTGGTGCTGCCCTGACTGAGCTAGAGGCCCCACCCTTTATACTTCCTGTTCCACCCCTCCTCTTCCTGGGGGTGGGGGCGGCTTGGTCTGGGCCCGCCCACTCTGGCTGAGAGAGTGTTTCTTTACCCTCCAGCTCAGAGGGAGGCCACGCTGCCTCCCTACACAGAGGAAAAGCATCAACAGGGAGAGATTGAGGAAGACTCAATCCCATCAGAATATCCCATAGCTCAGAGGTTAGAGCCCTCTACTGAGAGATGGGAACCCCAGTTCAAATCCTTTCTTCCCCTCTGGCACAAACTGTATTTTGAATATGGTACTCCCACACCCCCAGGTGAATGCTATAACCTTTATTCCAGGGTTAGAAGGTGATCAGCTCCTTCTGCAGACAGGTTTTAAATGGGACCTGATCCAGTAGGTGGCCTCTGTGCATGCCTACCGGATCAAGCATCACACATGAGATGAACCGGGGGAAGATGGATTTTCATCCTCGGTTCGTGGATCACTCTGGGATTTAGGCAGGAGATAGGCATCTGGATGCCTAGAGGGAGGCAGAAACATAGGCACCTAGGGGACTTTTACCCTGAAAGTTTAGGTGCTTCTAGAGTTGAACAGGAGTTTTGTGTATTGCAGTGGAGCCTAAAACTGAGACTTTGGCACCTAAGCCCCTAAGATTTATGTGCCTGAGTACTTTTGCAGATCTGCGCCAGGATTTCTAGTCACTGCCTGCCTTCCAATCCCTTTCCTCAAGTCATGTTATGGGGTGAACTGATGGGTTGCTGAGGCAGCTGATCTAGATTTCATCTCGTCCTAGCTGAGTCCTGCAATTATATGTATGCTGTAGTGCCTAATGCTCACTGCTTTATGGCTCTCACCTCAAGAGGGGTACAGAGTCCACAGTTCCTGCCTTAATTCTCCTCTCCCGCATGCACCTCTGCAAGTACCATTAGAATTAAGATTAGTTTGTCTCTTGCAACTTTTTTGCTATAAAGGAAATGTGTATTTTAGGCAATTGGTGAGTAGCTTCCCCCCATTTTTGTAGTTTATTATCCCTGTATTGATAAGTTCCTGCCCCCTTGTACTGTCCCACATGTAGATTTCTATTTAAGGATCTTTAGGAACCCAATTTAAAAGACAGAAAAATAAACACACTTTTCCCCATTACAACCCTCCTCCTTCATTTTCTCAATCTCCCTAAACAAAACAAGGAAAACATCTTTTAAAACACTTTGATTTTGCAAGCAAAGTTTAAAATATGTGAGGTAAATGAAGATTAGGCAATTTTGCTAAATTTCTCCATCTAATAGTGATTTTTTTGGGTGTCTATTTGTCAGATGTTCACTTCTGAAATTCCCACCAACTCTTCCTTTCCCTGTCCAGGTTTTACACATTTTTTTAAAAACTGGGTAAACAACCTGAGGATACAATTTTAATTAGCCAGCAATATTCCCTAAGGGTGAAATCCACCAAGGGTCCTTACAAGGCTGTCTGCATCATGTCAGCTTTACAATGAAGCTGAGTGAAGGTGATGGAATGGAAATTGGCTCAGCAGCCACATGAGGTGGAGGAGACTCTACAGTCCTTGCATGCCACTGGGGAGTATTTGTGTCCATACTGGCCAGCATGAAGTGTTGCATTTTAGGAAAGGGAACAAATATATGCCACTCTAGTGGTCTTACCAACCTATACAAGAACTGTCAAGGGATATCATCCACTATTCCAATTCATATTCATTGCAAAGCCACCCATTGAAGGAGTGGTTCTCCTCAAATTCTGCCCTCTGGACTATTCAGGCTTTGTAGAGATAAAATGAATTTCACCCTAAATTTCTAAAGCAGTTTAGATACACAATCCCCACAGAGAATAGGAGTCACATTAAAAAGCCTATGGGTTAGAGTCCCGCAGAGGTACAACTCTAGCACAGAGAATCCATTGGCCCAAAACTTCACTTCACAAAGTTTACTGATACTACAAATGTTCACGAATATGTTATTGTGAGTGTGATGGGGTTCCCCCGGGGGTGCCACCTGGACCTGGTGTACCACTGAGGCCTCTGACTCACCAACCTGGGCTCCCTCTCACACCGTGCTTCTGTGACAAGCTGAAGACCCACTCCTGGTCCTGCACTTCCACCAGCATTCACACAGGTTGGGATACTCCCAGCTGCTGTTAAATGCAGGCTCTCTGACCAGCCACTGCATGAACCAACAATAGAGAGCTACAGTCAAGGTAACCCCCAGCTCCTCAGATACGCGCTCCCGCACTGGAGTATAAACCTAAAATTATACAGTCTTGCGCTGCACAGGGCACTATACAGCATAAGTTCATGGAGTTTGCTCCTCCCTCAAAGTGGAGAGAAGGTGCAATAGCTCCTGCCCCTTGAGCTAAGATTCCCAAACACTTCACTCCAAACTTACTGGTTTAGATTAAAACATAAAATACATGTATTAATTACAAAAGAGATAAATAAACAAAAACACAAACTAAGCCTAAGATACTAGAAAGATAGGATGCAAATTAGCAAGTTCTCACCCTGGCTGATGATACAAGCAGGCTGCAGATTCTTAAGGTACAAACTGCACTTACTTTGCCACCTGGAATTCTGACCCCCATTCCAACTCCTTTTCCTTAGGAGCTTCTCTTAGGTGTTCAGTTGTGGGGGAGTGAAGAACAATAGATGATGTCACTCCCAGCCCTATATAGCTTTAGCATTTGGCAGGAACCCTCTGTTTCAAACTTGGTTCCCAGACCAGTTTGTGGAAAAATACAGACATCCCAAAATGAAGTCAGGAGTCACGTGGCCTGATCACATGTCCTTGCATACCTTCCTGAGTCATAGCTTGTAAGTAATGGCTGCTATCTGAGCATTCTCAGGAATGCTTACCAGGTGGGGGATAACCTTCTCCTGAGGCCTATTGTTTTTCCTAATGGCCCATTACTTTCAATAGGTCCTTCACAGCCAGCTGTCTAGACTAAAAGCCTTTTTCCTGGTGGGTGTCAACCAGCTGTGACTACATGTGAAATACAGATACATAGTCAATAATTATAACTTCAGATACAAAAATGACACATCCACACAAATAGTATAATCATGTCCAGCAAATCAGAACTTTTCCAATGGCACCTTACATGGTGAAGTATCACAGTGAGTTTCACCTCATTCATTTTATTACTCCGTGCTCTTTCACACAATATCGCTTCATAGAATCATAGAATATAATGGCTGGAAGGGACCTCAGGAGGTCATCTAGTTTAACTCCCTGTTCAAAGCAGGACCAAACCCAACTAAATCATCCCAGACAGGGCTTTGTCAAGCCTGACCTTAAAAACCTCTAAGGAAGGTGATTCCACCACCTCCCTAGGTAACCCGTTCCAGTGCTTCACCACCCTCCTAGTGATTTTTTTTTCCCTAATATCCAACCTAAACCTCCCCTCTGCAACTTGACACCATTACTCCTTGGTCTGTCATCTGTCACCTCTAAGAACAGTCTAGATCCATCCTTTGGAACCCCCTTTCAAATAGTTGAAAGCAGCTATCAAATGCCCCTATCATTCTTCTCTTCTGCAGACTAAACAATCCCAGTTCTCTCAGCCTCTCCTCATAAGTCATGTGCTCCAGCCCCCTAATCATTTTTGTTGCCCTCTGCTGGACTCTTTCCAATTTTTCCACACCCTTCTTATAGTGTGGGGCCCAAAACTAGACACAGTACTCCAGATGAGGCCTCACCAATGCCAAATTGAGGGAAATGATCGTGTCCCTCGATCTGCTGGCAATTCTCCTACTTATACAGCCCAAATGCCGTTAGCCTTCTTGGCAACAAGGGCACACTGTTGACTCATATCCAGTGTCTCATCCACTGTAACCCCTAGATCCTTTTCTGCAGAACTGCTGCCATGGCACTCAGTCCCTAGTGCCCCTACTTATACAACCCAAAATGCTGTTAGCCTTCTTGGCAACAAGGGCACACTGTTGACTCATATTCATCTTCATTATAAAAGCCCGCAAAATCAGCCCCTCTCAAGGCAGTACATGCCCTACATTCAAGCATTGCAGAGCTTTCAGTTATCAATAAGGTTGCATGTCTGTCATGTGATGGATTCCGTGACCTCCGTAGCAGCTGGTGCTGGGTCAGGGGCTGCCTGAGCCAAGTGGCTCCGGGCCAGCAGCAGCAGCAGTTTGAGTGTGTTGGAGAGGCCTCAGGGCTAGGGACAGGGGATTGAGATGCATGGCAGCACTTATCCCTGGGTGGGGTGCTCCCCAGCTCCCACTGGCATGCCCCTGCAGCTCCTAGGTGACCCATCCATGATTTTTACTAAAAATACCCATGACTAAAACGTAACCTTAGTTATCAAGCAGGGCCTTCCCAGTTTAGGAGGCTGAAAGAAGAACAATACTTTATCACGTAGTCCCTCATGCCTCAGGAAGCCACTATATGGATTATGTTTCTTTGATGAATTTCACAGCCAGGAGAGCGAGGGTAGCAGAAGGACAAGTTAAGTGAACTAAACTATGGTCCAGAAATAATTCAAGTAGTCAGACTGCTGTGCTTCCAAATTGCCAGTGCTGTAAACATTTACCTTGTTTACACTGCTTCTGTGGCACGGCAGCTTTTCAGCTTGGAAGCCTCTCAGAAGGAATGCCTTCTTCAGCTGCTCATGTACATTGACTGATTTCATTCATCTTTGGGGTTGAGTGCCACCGCTTTGTTATTCACTCCCAACACTTCCTGAGACTGGAAATATGAATTTTCTGTGCAATGTCCCAACCTGCAAGCCATCATGGACCCCTGTAGAAAAACAGATACATATATGCTAATGATATCTTTGGACAGTTGTGGGGCTATAAATCCAGGTTTCCTCGGGCCCTTTCCCACCACCCGGACAGCTCAAACTCTGCTCCTTGAGCTTGAAGAACAATTTATATTGCCAAAGGAAAAATGCCATGACAACATAAAAGATATTCTAATCCTCTAAGCAACAGGGAAATAATTAATCACTAAAAAGGTATTTTAAATCTAACAACAAAAATGAATGATGGTCAGATTGGAAACTGCTGTCTGGACAGTCTGAGGATTCACAGTAGGTTGAGAGAATGTAGAATCCATTTTAGTGCTTGGGAAAGCAGGGATACTCAAAGGTGCTGCGAGATACATTCTGTTGTATTAATGAGTTAACTTATCTGTTGTTACAGACATTAGACTTTATCTTACATGAGATTTTACTTATTTATTTATTCAAGTGACACCATCGTAGGACCTAATCACATCAGCAATGCCATCAGGGGCTCATTCACCTGCACATCTACCAATGTGATATATGCCATCATGTGCCAGCAATGCCCCTCTGCCATTGTACATTGGCCAAACCGGACAGTCTCTATGCAAAAGAATAAATGGACACAAATCAGATGTCAAGAATTATAACATTCAAAAACCAGTAGGAGAACACTTCAATCTCCCTGGACACTCAATTACAGTCTTAAAAGTTGCAATTCTTCAACAACAAAAACTTCAGAAACAGACTCCAAGGAGAAGCTGCTGAACTGGAATTAATTTGCAAATTGGATACCATTAATTTAGGTTTGAATAGAGACTGGGAATGGCTGGTTCATTACACAAATTGAATCTATTTCCCCATGTTAAGTATCCTCACACCTTCTTGTCAACTGTCTGATATGGGCCATCTTGATTATCACTATAAAAGTTTTTTTTTTCTCCTGCTGATAATAGCTCATCTTAATTAAATAGCCTCTTAGAATTGGTATGGCAACTTCCACCTTTTCATGTTTTCTCTCTGTGTGTATATATATCTATCTTCCTACTGTGCATTCCATTCTATGCATCCGATGAAGTGGGCTGTAGCCTATGAAAACTTATGCTTAAATAAATTTCTCAGTCTCTAAGGTGCCACAAGTACTCCAGTTCTTTTTGTGGATACAGACTAACACAGCTGCTATTCTGAAACATGAGATTTTACAAATCTTTGCTTTCCCATCAGCTCCATGGGTCACTAATTCTTATATTCCTGCTCTATGTGGGTTTTGCTGGGGGTGGGGGAGTGGACTGGATCCTACTGTCTAGCTGAGCTACACTTGCTGCTAGATGATGGGGGCAGGCAAAGGTGACTTTATGCTATCTTTGTGGCTGTTCAGTTCTGCTGGGTGGTAAAATGTATAGTATCTTCAGGGCTTCTCTAAGTTTCTCCTGGGTGCTTATGGTCCCCAGGGCTGTTCTAGCAGCCAGCTACAATCAAACACAGCAGTGCTCATGCCACACTGCTTTGTACCAAGCCATACCTGTTCCCTTGGAAGTCAAAGTTGGGGTGGGATAGAGTCGCTATGTCAGCTTTCCCCCTTACCTCTTGGCCTTTGCTGCCAGGGCAGCACAAAAAGTAGGGACAAGGATCGGGCCCTGGGTCTCCAGATAGGAAGAACAGTGGCAGTTTCATGAAAATGGAACTTTGTACTGAAATCCCAGTCAAAATATTTAACTCTTTCAGGTATTAAAAACACTACAGAGTTCTCCTAAGCAAGAAATACTCTTGCGCTACTACCACACCTTACATAGCATGGCAGGATAAATAGAAACACTTCCCAACACTGTACTCTATACACTGATTTTCAGTTGACGAAGTCACTATCAGTTCAGAGAGCAGACACTCCGTTCCAATGATGAAAAGACACCACAGTTAAGTATGTCAGGAACCAGAAAAAAAGGTGGGGAGAGATACTATTTACAAGACATAGGTGAACCAAATGCCTGGACAAATCTACCACACATAACCCAAAAAAAACTGTTGGGGGTTTTCTGCTAGAGATTGTAGCATGAAGATAACCAGAAAAAAGCATCTCCTCAGAATTTGTCAGGACAGATGGTTATAACAATAAAAAACCAAAGCCCATGATATTCCAATTGGGACGTCTGATTGTAACTATAACCCCACACTTAGCCTGCTATATATTTTTATAGTACTCAGCTTCTCAATATAGTCTTACCAAGGAGTGGAATCACGGATAAATTGTTTTTCTCCTAAGCATTTAAAATGACATTGCAAAGATCTGAAAATAGAGTCTAAGGGTATGGCTAGACTGAAGATTGTAGCGTGTTTATTTGTAGCGCTTCCCAATGTAGCGCAATTGGTATCCCGCTAGAGACTGTACAAATTGAAACTTTGTAGCGCAAAATAATGGCTACATTTGTGGTGCTTCTGCCGGCAGTAGCAGTTGCGGGATAGGGCAGGTATCCCAGCATTCAGCTGGGTGCAACGTGTTTTGCAAAGGAGGGGGGCAAGGGGGAACTGGGAAGTTGTTCACAGGGAGATGAGATCTGGCTGTCAGTTACTTTTCCTTAGCGAAAACTGACAGGCTGTCTATTTCAGACACACAGCTCCGTCTGCAAGCATTTTCACTGGTTATTTGCTGTGTTAGTTGTTAGAGAGAAACTGCAAAGCTACTTCCGCCTTTATAAAAACAACACCTCACGTCATTTGCCTTACATGGCAAGTTCATTGTCTTTAATGGCTTGCTGATGGCCCTCAATGGGTTGCTGATAGCTTTCCATGGCTTGGAGGCATGCAAGAGATCCGATGGGTGTCCACATTCCCATCCTTGCGCTACAACGTTAGCGCAAAAAGGCTTATCCCTCTCGAAAAGGAGGTTTAACACTTGCGCTGTAAAAGGGGAGTCATTGCGCTAAATCTCCCTTTGAAGTGTGTTCGGTAGGAAAATTATAGCGCTAAAGGAGGGTTTTGGCGGTGCAAAGCGCCAGTCTAACCATGGCCTAAGTACTGTACCTAAAGGCACTAAACACCCTCCATAAATGCAACGGTTTAGTGGCTGTTTGCAAAGATCCATTTGAGAGAAATAGAACTTATGTAACTAGATTGGAATCCATCCCACCCTGTCAGCTCAGCATTTGTTCCTATTTAGGTGTGTGATGGAAGGGAGGGGGGAGTCTGACTGGCTGGATGCCCTGGAGAGATGATAGTACTTCGCATTGAGGTGTTAAAAGTAGCTTTGTAGATAGAAGGTGAATCAGACAGAAACATGGTCAAGGAATAGCAGGAGGGAAAAGGAAGACAAGTCCTTGGTTTGCATGTGTTTCAACTGAATCAGTAAAAAGAAGGAAGGCAGTAGGAAGCATGTTTTATTCCTACAAACAATCCTGGTCTGATCTGGATATAACTGACTCTTGAAGTTAGAGTCTTTGGTGCCCCAAAATAAAAATTTAGGAGAAAGAAACACTTATCTTGCATTTTTTATTATGGGTTTCTTCTTGCTATATATTGATGATGAAGTGACCATTCAGTGTATATTATTGATTTGAAATCTAGATGATGTTCAAGTGGCTATTTTTGCCACCCAAAGGTGTACACGTTTAACTATGCGAGTAATTAACCATTGAAACAATTTATCAAGGTTGGTGCTGCATTCAATCAAGACTGGATGTTTTTATTCAAAAGATCTGCTCTAGGAATTATTATCCTTCTAAGGCCTGTGTTATATGGGATGTCAGAATTGGATAGGGAAAGGGATTATTAAAAGCATTGCAAGTGGGTCTACAATAACATAAACAAATCCACATAGACTATTACCTTGGTTTTGGGACTAACAGCAGGCCATTTCTTCTATTTCACCACCACAACCACAATCAGAGCTAGCAGCAGACACATATATTGTGGCTGTACTAGAGCCCTAAACCTTGTTTTCATTTTGGGAAAGAATATTCTTTCGTTGAGGTCTCTTGTAGTTTCACAGGAGCAAATCCTTTTCACTCTAGCTTTTTTCCCCCTTGTATGGAATGGGGCTGATAGGCTTTGCCTACCATAGACAGTTGGTAGGATAATAGAGAACTGGTTAAGAAATATTTTCACAAACAAAAGTGCTGTTTTTCTATCTCACAATAAGGGACATTGCTGTCGCTACACTTTGTTGGCCTGGTTTGACACATGGGTGAGGCCTCATTTCTTGGGAGACAGGATTAAAGAGCTAAATGGATCAGCAGGCTGGAAACTGAACGTCTGTACTAGCTAAGATAAGGGGGAACACCCAGGGAACCGTTTACAATGGATAAGATAACGAAGGACAAGATATGTCAGGAACATAAAGTAATGTAAAAAGAGTAAATTGCATGAACGGTGCATGAACAGATCATGCTGTACAGGGATCAGTTCCTACAAAGTGACCAAGCCAATCCCAAAACATGTGATGCAATGTATATTAGATGCAATGTATATTAAATGCAATGTAATGTGTCTATTTATATAAAGGAAGAGGTAAGATCTGTGATGTACCCTGCATCCAGCCCCTATATTTGAGTCTGATCAACTCAGCATAGCATTGCTGTGTGCAACGTGCTAAATAAAGATGATGGAGTCTAGAGTCGAACTAAATTATTGGGATGTTGAGTGGAAAGAGGTCTCTGAGGGAATCCCAACATTGTTGGTGCTGCTTCTGTAGTCCTTACTCTGGTAAAACCTCCCTTGCAGGAAGTTGTTCCTGAATAAGCAAGAACACCTTGAGTAAAGGTCTGATGCTTAATAATTATTTTCATTGAAAAAGTATAGAGTACTGTACAAGCACTTGGACAAAAGTAATTGTATCCGAAGAAAACCCAGTAATTCATACAAAGTCAACTACCATTCTTGACATAAAACATGACATAAAACATCATTGATACAATCTTAAACTATATCCTGACAGGTTCAAGAATAGCAGCCGTGTTAGTCTTACTTCTAAATGCATCTTACTTCTGTTCCATTCTATGCATCCGATGAAGTGGGCTATAGCCCACGAAAGCTTATGCTGAAATAAACTGGCTAGTCTCTAAGAAACTATATCCTGTCCCACAGCAGACTGTAAATCTTTCCTTGAAAAATATTTTAATGTCTTATTTGTATGATACAAAACTATGTAGTATAATTATGACCTAGCCCATTTGTATCTTTAACCTGGCATTTGCATTAGTCCATAATCCTGGAGTATTACATCAGTTCATATCATATATTAAACATTTACTTATGATTTACTGGGTTGTCAATCTTATATAAAGTATCTTTTGGGTCCACTTAACCTCTCATATAAAACAATATGTTATTTGCCAAAGGGAAGTATTCCATATTCCCAATAGTCCCTTAGCAGCTCTCTGGCTTAATCCCAAAATAAAAATGAACGATAAATAAATAACATTTTTCTGTGACCAGTGGTGTTCCCCAGGGTACTAATCTGATGCAAAACATTATCCTGTATGGGAAATTATCACCCTTCACTGAGCTACACTCAAAATGTCATCCACATGACTCATAGGTCTTTGCATTATGCAAGTGAAGGACTGTATTCTTAAATCTCCACACAAATTTCCCCAGACCATCACTACTTCAAGCAAATATTATTCCTGTGCAAGTCATCCCATAATATCTCTAAGATATAAGAAAAATCTGACTCACAGAGCTTGAACAACATTTGAGCAAATGCTTTAAAAATCTTTATGGGCTAGATTGTCTCTAACCCTAACACAGCTCCATAGGGGTGTCATGGGAAGGAAAGTCCCCCTTTCCAACTCCACACAACCACATTAGGGCTACATTGCAGCACCAGGCACAGGAGAAGGAGCACAGGGATTCTGCCATACTACTCTTGCCTTCTAGAAAGTGACCTTGGAGAGGTGGAGCCAGAGCATTGACCGTACATGGTGGTTAGTAGAGCTGGCTCAGCATGAGTGGGGAAGTAAACTGAATTCTGAAAAGGGATGAAGTAACTCAGGACTAGTCTACACTAAAAGCACTACAGCGACGTAGCTGCACTGATGTAGGTGCACTGCTGTGGTACATCTAATGAAGACGCTCTATGCCAATGGAAGATAGCTCTCCTGTCAGCATAATTAAACCAGAGGTGGTAGCTACGTTAGCAGGAGACACTCTCCCATCAACATACCCCTGACCACACAGGCACTTAGGTCGGTGTAACTTAGGTCACTCGGGAGGTGGCGTTTTCACACACCCCGAGTGACATAAGTTATGCTGACATAACCTGTAGTGTAGACACACTGTCATCCCCTCCAACCCTCCCAGAGCAAGAGGGGAGCAGGGCAGGAATTGTTCCTGAGTCACAGCTATTTCCTAGTGCTCTTCATGAGGTAGAGTAGCTATTCACCGCCCAAGGCTGAAACTAAGGGCTTGGTAACACGGTCACTTTATAGCACTATAAAGCCTCCAGGAGTGCTATACCTCCCTACCCATCCAGACTGGCGAGGCACGTAGAGCGCTATAAACCCACAGTTATACCGGTCCTGGTAATCCTCCCTTTTCCGAGGATTAACAGCTATTGCATATTCACTGCTCCATATTATCTCCCGTGTGAATGGGTATTAACACTACAAGTGCTTTTGAATGATCTCTGGAGACGCCCCGAGCCATTTAAGGTAATTGATGTCTCTTCCCTTTGTTTTGAACTCCGCTGGAGGAATGCAGAAGTGCCTTTTCAGAGTTTCTCTCTAAACTCGTCTGATCAGCAATGCAAATGTTTATGAAGAGAGCCTGTGTGAAAGAGAAAACTAGCAGGCTCTGAATTTCAAAGGAAATGTGTCTCAGCAGCCGAAAATCCACTCGCTCCCTCCGTCCACATACACATAACATGTTCCCCACCACCCCCATTTGAAAAGCACGTTGAACCCAGCTGAATGCTGGGATAGCTGCCCATAATGCACCACTCCCCGTGCCGCTGTAAGTGCCGCAAATGTGGCCACACTATACCGCTGGCGGGTCTCAGTGTGGACACGCTATAGTGCTATCCCTATAGCTGTATACGAGGGCAGGTATAACCAAAACTGCTATAAAGCTGTAAGTGTAACCAAGCCCTGAAGTGTCAATCTAGTCTTACATATTCAGTGAGAACAAGGAAAATATGGGAAGAATTATTCACAACCCACAATCATAATTCAGCATCCACAGCTCGAGCCTTCCTCTTCTTACTATGCACAGTGGTTTCAACAACCATGACTCCCCTCACGCAGGTTGGTCCAATTATTTTAGGTTTCTGGACCCAAACTGATACATGACATTGCACACTTCAGTATTTTTGCCCTTTTTATATGTATGTATCTGGAAAGTCCAAGCCTTTACTTCCTCTCACATATAACAGAAAATAAATCAACATAGTCACCACTATAGCTGGGTGCATTGTGGAAACATATTAACTATTGCTGACTGATGGTTTGAGATAACTATTTTGGGAGGGAGGGCTTAAATTTGGAAAGTGGATTTCGGGGGACAATCTTTTGGTATCCACAAATTATTAGGAGGAGATTTTATTTGTTTGAAGACACAAACCAACTGAGCACATTTACATACAAACTGGTTAATGAACAACAGAAATGTTTGCCTGGCCCCTCCAGAGAAAACAGGCAAACAAGACCAGTGATTTTCAAACCAACAGATAAGAAAGCCTGCAGCTTGAGCAAACAGCAAGGAGAGGGTAAACTGGTGGGCTCTCTCACCAGCCTAGGAAAGAAACAGTGCTTCATCCAAGTCTGTTTCAGTCCTTGTATCGGTGGGCCAGAATTTACTGCTGAAACAAAAAACTCATGAGTAACACCAAGACAAAGCAATTGTACTGGTAAACTTATTAGGCTGCAGTTTCCAGAGCTCTTCCATCACTGGAAGGACAGGTGTGATAGGGAATCTTTTTTCTGACTGTTTTACCCTGTCACAAGCGGGCTATGGTTCAGTGACAGAAGACTTCCTTAACTCTATCAACCATCGCAGAGCTAAAAGGGCAAAATAAAAATCAGAATAAAAGTCAGAAATAGCCTCACAAAGCAAGGAGAAAAATCGTTATATTATTTTAGCATGGTAATCTGGAACATCAGCAATGTGGCTGCATTCTGGCCAGGTACTGATGCAAAGGAATCAACACCTATGGCCCAATCATCTCTACACAGAACAAAGGGCCACCAGGTACGTGGCCCTGGACCCACATGAGCAGCTGCTGAAATGGCTGCTGTGCCCCACCAGTCCCCAGGAATGAGAAATGAGAGAGGAAGAGGGAACACAGCAACTATCTGAAAGATAAAGAAAATAAAGACATGCAAATTAGAAAACGCCCCATACACAAACCAAACAAAAACCAAAAAGACACATCAGTAAATATATTGATCAAGGTAATATATGGGGAAAGACTTACTACACTGGCTCCATTTCTGCAATCCCTTTATGTGTATACCTTCCACTGGCCTCAGTGTTTTCTTATGTAAAAATGATAGTCTTGATCACTTGAATAAGAAGCTTATTTTAATGGCATAAAGACAGGCAACTTTAGGGTTGAGAGTGAGGCAGACAGAAAGAAGTAAACCTGGGTATAGGGTGGAAGGTCAAAGGGGTAACCCTGGGAGTTACACAAGAAGGGGAAAAAGCAAGGAGTTTTACCGATCATGACTTTGGAACCTTGAGGGTTCAGGATCAGGATAACTCTAGGGCCTATCCCTGTGTAAAAGGCATGGGTGTTTCATGTACATAGATAGTATGCCACATGGTTTTTGTATATTGCATATGGCATGTCTGTGCACTGTAATTAAAGGGAACCACATCTGCAGATCATAGAATCATAGAAGACTAGGGTTGAAAGAGACCTCAGGAAGTCTAGTCTAACCCTCTGATCAAAGCAGGACCAACCCCAACTAAATAATCCCAGCTACAGCTTTGTCAATATATGATGTATCATAAGTTTAATATGTAAGGCATAACTGGCATTCAGACATGTATTGTTGTTACACACAGTAGCTAAACAAAAGAGGAGGAATTTGGAGGAATGTGGAGTCAGGTGAAGGAATAGGAGATGGGAAGATAATATGTTGATGGAAGCCACATAAGTACATGATCGATTAGATGCAGAGGACAGGAAGGAAAAAACATAGAATCAGCAGTAGAGGTCTGAGATTAACATAGACCACTTCCCCTCCCTTCCCTTTATCTTAACCCTCTTTATTTACTTTGTGAACTATTATGAATCTGGAATTTGGTCTATTTGTTGAATTTAGAAAAATTAATAAAAAATATATTTTTGAAAATAAAAGAGGAGGGAAAGAGGAAAAGGGAAAGAAAAAGATGTTTGTTTTCATGGTTTGGAGGGAGAAAATGCAATAGGAAGAGACAGACCGCATGCACTAGAAGAGGTTTGCTATGACAGATGGAAGAGAAGAAGCAGAGGGTAAAGACAAGAAAATATTTATACAGCAAAAATACATATTAAAAGTAGTAATGGAAAATACAGAAAGAGGAAGAGAGGGAGAAAAGAAAGAAATTTTAAAATGTACGGGAAACAAATACATTGAACAAAAATATATGAAAGGAAAGAAACAGGGAATAGAGAAGAAGAAACAAAAGGCATTTGATTATTTTATTGACAGTAATTAATTACATTAATACAGTTTGAAAAAGACTAGATCATTTTTTGCACATTAACAAAGTGGCGTCAGACATTGTTTTTTCCAGATTCTGCCATGCTCTGCCTTTGTCGGATGTTGAGATGGTGCATATTAGGGTTTATTAACATGAAAGACACTCTGTAAATTTAAAATTAGCATAGTTGTGGATTTTCCACAAACAGATCATCATTCACTGTAATCTATTTGTTATCTGAAATGATTTGCCATCTAATTTTGCTAATTCTTAGTGCATAACTCATTATCAAACAGCTTATTGTGAGCATTTAATGTTCATAATTCAAGCTGTTTTGATTGGACAAATAGCATGTGACCTAAGTTTCTGTTCCTTGATTCAATGAGTGCAATGTTTAGTCTCAGGTCTCTGGTGCATATACTCATGATTATCAATTTAAAATTTCATTTCAGCTAATATTCTGCAATTTTCACTTAAAATTCTCTGTTTTGGAAAACATTCCTGCCAATAAACTTGTTTACTAGGGTGGATATTGATGGAAAGTGAATTTTAAAAAGGATATGGACAAAGTGAAGATTAATTCATTAAAAATGTAAATGGATTATTCATTGTACATTTCTTATAACATTTACCTAGGTCTGGGAATAATCATGCATCCATGGGCTCTAGGCTATATGTAGAAACGTGTGTTCATGCGGTATATAAATCAGGTGTAAAATCCTCATGCATTTATGTCCCATAACAGCTGTGGGCTTTCCTGGAAACAGGCAGGAGGTATCGTTACCTCTGGCACTCAGATGCTCAACTCCCAATGGGGTCAAACCCTTAATAAAATTTGTTTTGCCCTGTATAAAGTTTATACAGGGAAAACTCATAGATTGTTCGCCCTCTATAACAATGATAGATATGCACAGCTATTCCCCCCCCCCCAGGTACCAACACGTACTCCAGGTTAATTAATAAGTAAAAAGTGATTTTAATAAAGACAGGAAATAGGATTTAAGTGGTTCAAAGTAGCAACAGGCAGAATAAAGTGAATTACCAGACAAAATAAACAGAACACGCAAATCTAACACTATTACAGCAAAAAGCCTCACCCTCCGTGAATTCCTTCTTTCAGGCTAAACTCTGTTAGCCTGGGTCCAGCAATCACTCACACACCCCCTGCAGTCACAGTCCTCTGTTCCAGTTTCTTCCAGGAATCCTTGGGGGGTGGAGGGCTGTTGTTTGAGCCAGCTGAGAACAAAATGGAGAGGTCTCTCCCAGGTTTATATAGACCTCCTCCTCTGGGTGGAGAGCCCCTCCTCCTCCTTATCCAGAGTCCACATGGACTCTCAGAGCACATGGCCCAGTCCCAGGTTTGAACCAGACTCTGCTCATTACCAGTCAGGCCACATTCCTGAGGAAGCTCGGGTGTGGACGGGCGTCTTCAAAGTTCATTGTTAGCTTGATTGGTTCTCAACTGGGCTTAACTGAGAGTAGTTTTTTTCTCAGAGAGCTGTTCAGCTGCTTTCCAAAGTCTACATGTAACTCATCAAGCACATAGTCAATATTCATAACTTTGAATACAAAACAGAAATATACATACAAATAGGATGAACAGATCCAGTGAATCATTACCTTCACATAGATATAACTTTTTAGCAAAACCATATTCCAGTAACATCATACATATATTTACAGGCACACACATCCCATAAAGCCTTATGGAGTACACCATCACAAGCCCCTTAACCCAAGCCCCACAGCCCAAGTCAGCTAGCTGCAGGGTTTTAATTGAAGTGTAGACATACCCTTTGATAAGATTCTCAACAAGAGTGACAATCATAATTATATAAGTTACTGAGTGTTTGCTTCAGTGACTATGGCAACAAGCATGGTATATGTATCTAGCTAGATTAGACAGAGCTAGTTGGTTAGATAGATGAAATTGGCAGATTATCATACAGCAGGCATTCAAGATTTACCTGCTACCTGATGTGTCAGGTAGAAATACACCTCCTGTGAGCCCCACACATCAAGTACATCATGACGTTCCAGAGTAATGTCAATGGAATGTCAAAGCTATGACATCAAATAAGATGTAGTGGAGGACCAGCAGCAAAAGCAATTAAAATGATGTAGAGTTAATGCCCACAGAATAAATTATATTCTCTATAACTTCAATTCCAGAAGCCCCGAACTGATACTGTAAATTGCAGTAATAAAAGTGAAAAAAACCACCTGATTTATTTGGGATGAAAGCAATATTGGACTTTGATGAGGACTATCGACCGCTATGAAGGTAGGTGGATCTAAAATATCTCTGAAGCTTGTCTTTCTGATAACCAATTCCTAAACTTATAGAAAGAAAAACAGAAAACATTTTAATTTCTGTATCATTCAGATTTTTTTCCAAATTTTGAACTTTAAATTCTTAATGTTTAATCTTCTAGGAATATAAACTAAACTGTTTGAAACTTCCAAAAAATGTGAAACACAGAAATTTGCAAACCTTTCAATGACCTTGAGCTGAATTTGAAGCAAACAAACTTGGTTTTGCACAAGCTTCATCTAGTTTATGGTTTCAGGTGGGAACGATCAAAGCTAAGTGATTCATAGAATTCAGACAACCAAACAAGGCAAAAAATGGTGATGGTAGTTTAGCTCCACTTTGAGTGTTGGGGTACTTTTCGACTTCAAATTCAAAACAAAACTGAGAGGGTGAAACAAAACCGGAAACAACATGATTTAAGTGAAGTGAAGCTGCTAAATACAGCCCTAGTTCCATCTCTGAAATCAACAAAAGATGTTTTTGGGGAGAGGTAGGCAGGGGAAGAGTTGGTTTTAGTTTGTTAGCATAAAAGGTTTTCTCATTGTCTTTCAAGGTTATCACTACTCTGAGATTTAATTGGCTACATATAAAAAACGTTGAGCATTCATTAAAGAGCTAAAAAATTTCACTTAGGCATATATTTCAGATCTTCACATCTCTTTCCATGCCCCAACTCAGATGAAAAGAGACTCTTAAGATGGTGAAAATCCACAAGTGTCATATCATGTGACTAATCTAGAACCTGCCAAAAATAGGTAGAGTGGGCATAGCAAGGAATCAAGGCACACAAAATAAAACTTAAGAAAATTTGTGTGAACAACTTCCATTCAGATTGGACTATTGGAGATGACAAAATTAGCTATACCTTTGATGGCTAAAAGTTTAAAATACACTCAAAATTAATTGATATACCTAGACTAGTGTAGTTTCTAAAATGCCTCTAGCAGATGAAATCAGTTATCAGATACAACATTAACAAGGCATGATCTCATGATGGTAAAGTGACATGTTGCAGTACAGTTGTTACTTATGGCAAAATCAACACAGTGTGTTCCTTTCTATGTGATGTGCATCCTAATGTATCTTAATGGCAAATACTATTGTGTACATCTTGTGAAATAGATTGCAATGTTTAACTGGTATGGGAAATTTTCATAACTAACTATTGAGTACATTGGTGAGAAATACGTTCCTTTGCAATTTGCACCAGTTTAGATTCATGTCAATGATTAATCGATCCCCCCACCCCCTTGTTGAATGAAATATGTTCCTTTGCCATTAGGGTAAGGAAAGATGCCTTGAGAGATCAGTATTACAAGTAAAACATGCACATTCATCCACTACCAAACTTCTGTTCGTGAGCATCTCTAACTATAAATGTACATGGTGTCATATTATGGAGGGTCTTGACAGCAATTCAGATGAATTACACACCAAATAACATGGAACAGTCCAACAAATGGTTCAGCATTGTGCAAGGCACTCTAGATACAAAATTACAGGGTTTAGAATGTTTAGCCACTTAAGAGAGTTGATTGGCTGAACATTACTAAGTGCACTATAATAAGTGCTCTCTTTGTTTCTTCAAACATGAAAGACCCACAGTTGTAGGTTGGAGCAGGCAGTTAAGGTCTTTTTCACAATACACAAACCCCCTATAAATTGAATACACTGTTCAATGTAGTACTTTGTTTATTGAATTTTATTTCAGTTGTTTTGAACTTGAACTTTAATGTTAAATTGTTTTCTTCTGTTATTTAACAAGATTTGTATGCAGACCTCCCACACACTAAATACAATGTACCTCATATTGTACTGTGCTTCTCTGTTCATTTTCATTATTACTTGTTTTGTAAGTTTCAAGCAATTTCAGTGCTCATGAAAGTTAAACAAATTGAATTAAGAAGAACCACTTACACTATGGACAGACTGTGTAAAAGTTCCTCTCAGTCTTACCATGCACCTCCCAACTAACCTGTAATATCTCCATTTTTCCAGACTCATCCTTTTTTAAGCAGGTAATGAGAGTCCTCTGCATTGTTTATTACCTTTGATGCAGACAGACTGAGGGCCAGAAAGAGTTAGAAACATATTTCCCTTTGAGCAATCAGCAATTGAACCTACATCTCCAGAAGTATTGATGCACTAACCCATTGTATCATCACCATCCTATTCCTTGAGACATGAACTTTTAAATATTCTTTGGAATTTTTTTTTATGTATTGATGATTGACTTAAATAGAGATGGCATAGTAGTCTATATTCTCTGGGATAGTCATACAACAATTACTGATTATCACTACAAACGTTTTTTTTGCCCTTTCTCCTGCTGATAAGAGCCCACCTTAATTGATTTGTCTCATTGGAGCTGGTATGGCAACTCCCATCTTTTCAGGTTCTCTGTGTACATATATCTTCCTAATGTATTTTCCACTCCATGCATCTGAGGAAGTGGGTTTTAGCCCACAAAAGCTTATGCCCAAATACATGTTAGTTTCTAAGGTGTCACAAGTACTTCTCCTTCTTTTTACAAAATTGTGGTGACAATTAATTTTATATCAGCTGAGTCTACAGGATTACATTAGTATAAGATATAGCTCAGGACTATGATAATGTCTGATGTACAGGTAGTATAATTAGTGTGCCTGACACTCACTTGCTCTTATATGTTTAGTTTTATTCTCATTTTACTATAAGATTAAATGCCACTCTCTTCACAAATCTGAATTATGAGGGAGGACTTGGACCAACTACATAAACAATATATTTCAAATTACAAAAATAGTTCTGACATCCAATACTGATTTCATCAATAATACTCTTCATCTGACCTGAAATCTAGACTTAACTTGCTTACAGACTAGAACTAGTTTAGTCCATCACAGCTAAAACCTCAGGCTAGCTATGTCATTGACAGAAGGGCATTGTTGAGTGTAGAACAAAGATCTTAACCAGGTATCAAGGAACAAAACTGAACAAAGGAAAAATTACATGAAGAAACATCCATACACATCTAAGAAACATTTTGTAATCTTGAGTTCTATTCGACTTTGAAATAGTTTTCCAAGGGTAGTGATAGAAGTCTCATCAATTGAGCAAACTAGACAGGATAATATTCTGTAGAAAATAATCCTGCAGTGGCAATTTTAGATAATATGACTTTATAATTTCAGAGTATTTTTAGACTACAACCAGAGGGTGTTATTGCAGTTTGTGTAGACATACCTGAGCTAGCTTTCACCTAGTTACCTCAGGTCCAGGAACAGTGAACCTGTGGCAGTACCAGGCTTCAATATGGGCTAGCCCTGTGTGTAATAACCCTGGCTTCCAGGTGGGTTCATACAGATGTCACTGAAGGAGCTTCACTGTTATGGGACCTGAGGTGACTGGAAAAAAAACTAATTTTAGTATGTCCGTTTGACCTGCAATCACACCCAGTGATTATATTCTAGACACTTCCATAGTCATTTCTGTATCTAATTTCTCTGACTCCATAGGGCCAGATGTTCAGCCATGTAAATTGGCACACCTCCAATGACTGGAATGGAACTTTGCCAATTGAGAATCTGGCCTCATTTGTGCAATGTCTGAAGGTGTGTTTATTATGGGTGAGATTCTGATACTCTTACTCCTACTGAATAGCATCCTCTTCTTTGAGCAGCTCTAACAATTTCCAATGAGTATTGTGCTACTTAATGTGAGTAAGGGTATCTGAATCTGGCCCTATATAATTATAGTTTTTAAGAAAAATTTCATAACAGAACTAAATTAGGGCCCAATCCTCTTTACTGTGACTATCCTCGCCATGACTTTGATGGGACTATTCACTTTAGGATTACTTATGTGAGGAAGTGTTCCAGGAACTGGCTCATTAATCTCATATCACACATCTCACAGATAATACTAATGATATATTAAAAACATATATCAGGACCTCCTACAGAACGTGATCATACATTTTCTTTGCAGTGTTTCTTTCTTTATCCTCATCTAGATTCTAACAATAACAATATATACCATAAAATGACTGATTCTCAGTCTTTGCAGATGTAGTTAAGTTGATTAATACAAAAGGAACTGAAAACACTTGCCACTATAGCAACAAGATAATTATTTGCCTTTCAGATATTGTATACTTGTATATTTATGTTGATCAGTACACTTGATTTCTGCCTTTTTTTTTTCTTTTTGTAAATATTGCCAAAGCTAGTAAGCAGCTAAAACACAATTGTACTAGTCAAAATCTTTGCTAATGTGTGATTTTGACAAACTGAGTCAAACAACAACAACATCAGAAGATTTTAAGGTAAAAGTACATCATTCAATTTCACATTGGGAAATGAAAGGAAGCAGGTATGCCTGTTGTTCCAGATTCCCACAGGAGGTTTGAGTACTTAAGCTAACCAAGCTATTACACTAAGGGGGCGGGAGGGAAGGCAAGTGAAAGGAAAAAAAACTGCTAGAGAGCAAGTTGCATTGTAGATTTACATCAGACTAAAAGAGCTATTGATTTAAATGCCAATGCTATGTAGCCACATACACAGTAAAAAAAGGGAAGGGCCCGCTCTATTTGAGTCAATTAACCTGGCCTCTTGGCCCCAAAGTTTGGGTTATTTAGAAATAATAAGACTAATTACATCTTTAAATAAGAAAAAAAGTTAGTTTCTAGCATTATTCCTTTTGAAGATATTTTTGGAAATGTAAATGGATCATTAATATTGGAAGTTTGTCACTGTTTTAACCAAGGAAGAAAAAGCCATTTATAATCCCTACTACAGGCAAGAGTTCCTACTTGTCCTTTCGGCTCAATGGAAACCAAGGCTTATAGTTAGGGAGAAGCCTGGATCAGTTTGTGCCAGTAGTAGCAGTGATGGCCCTTAGGTTCTAGCCGGCCACTGGTGACCCTAGGGCTTCTGCAAGCTCCTTCAGAGTCACCTGCTTGCAGCTTAGCAGGTTGCTCTGCTGAGAAGACACTGTGACCTCCAAGGACTTGGAGTGGTATCCCAATAGCAGTGAAATAAAACACAAGACTGAGAAGAGGTTCCTGCATTCTAATCCCAGTTCTGACATTGAGGATCTCTGTATCCTTGATTGAGTTATTTAAAAATTCTGCCTTTGTTTCCCAGCTTACCTTACCAAGATTTGGGAAAGCTAGAAAATACTTTGACAATATTTTAAAGACCTTTGTAACAGAATTTCAACAGAATGGATGCAGAAGCCTCCAGCTTATGTGGAAAATTGTCTTTACAAAAAACTTGTCCAAAAGGTAGAAGAGAGTAAAATTTCAACCACAGCCTCCACCAGCACACCTCTCTAAGGGCCTAGTCCTGCAGTTCTACTCATACAATGGGACTGCTCTCAAGAGCAAAGATTGTATGACCAGACCATCACTCAATGGATATCTTCTAAATGTGGAACTTAAGCTCCTAAATTGTAGGACAAATGAAGAGGGAGGCACAAAGATAATGATTTGACAATGAAAATACAATCATTCTGGACCAGACTCTGATACCCTTAGTCAGACGGAGTAGTACCTTGCCACCAGCCCCTCAGCCCTAATCTAAGACAATGGCATCCTCAACTTTTTTGTCCTTCAGGCAATTGCTGCAGTATTTCCAGGCTTGCAGGGTGAAAGACTAGGACTCTGTTTAGCTAAATCCATCTCTATTTAACTAAATCATCAGCAAATCTATGGATGAAAAGTCCTATATAAATGCAAAGTATCGTTATTTATCCTAATTTGCCATCATAAACTTCACTCTTTTTATTTTCAAATACTAGGTGCACCTCTTTGACCTTGCTTTCAAATAATAAAAACATAGCACAACCGACATGAAATAAACATGTATACATATATTTTTAATCTCATGTAACTTTAACCTCAGGGACAGAAAGGAGGAAGTTCTACTTGTGACCGATGTTAGTAATATCACTTAAAACACTTTTGAGAGGTGCTCAGATAGCACAGTGGTGAGGATGGCTTAAGAACTTGTGTAGAATATAACAGAATCATCCTGTCTATGGAGGCTCCATTTCTCCTACCACCAGAGCTGGAACTGCCAGAACTGTAATCTCCAATTGTATCATGGAATCCCCAACTTTGTGTTTAGAAGAAACTATTATAAAATATTGTTTAAAAGTTGTTGCAAACCATTTTCTTGGCAAATGTGGATGGGACCAAAGTATTTTAAAACGGTGTTTAAAGCATACGTTTTAGATAATAGTCTAGTGGTAGTCTTCATGAAATAATTTAGCAACTGTCCAGACACACAGTATTCACACTGTTTGGGGATGAACCAGTTTCACTCCATTGTTAAAAAGCAGGTCCATTACATGATTTTTCCCCAGTACACATGGTTTTCTAGAGATTCTTGCTCAGATAAGTCCCAAAGATGAAAACTCATTCTGTAGTTAAGAGTTAACTCTTATTTTTAAATATATATGGAGTATCATAGATCAATAATGCTAAATGGTTTATGAAATATGGAGCACATGTTGGGCTTTGAAGCTCAGAATTTGCTAGGGGCTCAACACCCTTAAAGGCTCAGAGAAGTGGAAGAAATTGAAAGCCTTTACTCTCACTCTGTGATTTATTCCCAGCAGAAGAATTCTCTCAATAGTCTTGTCAAGGTGTGTCTTCCCACTCTGAACTCTAGGGTAAAGAAGTGGGGACCCCGCATGAGAGAAGAAATCACCCCCCAAGCTTATTTTACCAGCTTAGGTTAAAACTTTTCCCCAGAACATAAACTTCCCCTATGTCTGGGCTTGGAAAACGCTGCCACCACCAATTTAAGCCCCCAAAACCATGGGTTAGGGTAAATTGGAACCCCCTTCTTTAACACTCCTCAAATCTCCTCCCGTCCCCTGGGAGAGGTTTGAGGAACAAGAAATCCCTCACTTGCTGTGAGACATGCCCGATCCAAACCAGGATCTATCCAATGGAAGCAAGCAGACAGAATCTTAAAAGGAAGATTTTAATAAAAGGAAAAGAAGGTGCATAAACCCCTTGTACAGAAATCAATAGAAAACACCTCACTTACATCACATAGCATAACTGACCCATCCCCTGGGAATTCTTCCTCTGCTAAAGTTTAACAGTAAAAGAACACCATGGATCAATTATCAAGTGATACAGTTCAAGGTTACAAATCACTTACTACAGGACTTACTTCTTAGAAGCTTATAGAAATGTAGAATAGAAACATAGGTGTGGTTCTTCCCATCCAGGCAAATGGCACAGACAGACAGACCAGAGAGACGAGCGGGAGAAAACGAAACTAAAATCCACCCCCTTTGTTCTTGAGGTTGATTAGCATTTCCATTACGTCATCTCCCTCTCAGGTTCCTTCAGGTTAACCCTTCACAGGTAAAACAGTAATTCTAAGATACTTCATACTTATGACAAGTCTCCATACCTTGGAGTTCTGTTTCTTAATTGTGTGAAGCCATCATATCCACACACACACACACACACACACACAATATATATAGAATGACATATGGAAATCAGCTGGAAGCACCTGGCTGCCATTTTGCAGCAGTGCTATTCATGCCTTGTTAAGTGCCCATCATCATCATCTAAGCATTTATTTCCTTCAGAAACCCCATCTTCAAAGGTTTATAATGCAAACTAAAAGAAATGCACCAGGCCAAAGGTTTTCCAACTGTTGTCAGTGGACCACCAGTGGTCTGCAAGCTCCATTCAGGTGGTCCATGGACAGTTCCCTCTAAGGTGCGCGCAGGGGCAGCCGCACACAAGAGAATGAAGGGCCACCCACCTACTACTACAGCATTTGCAGCATGCCCAGTCCCACCAACCAGGCGGGACTTCTGCTGTCAGTAATATGGTCCTAACCCTTTTTGGGCTAGTGAGGGGTAAGCAGACCCTGTTAGGGCTTGTCTATACACGTATATTGACCATGATAGTTATAGAGGAATAAGCTACTCTGTGATAGCTATGTCAGAATAACTCCCTGTGTGGACATTCTGTTCTGGCATAAAAGTGACTTTATTTCAGAATAATTCCTCCGCTGTAGAATAGCTTATTCCACTATAGCTATGACAGTCAATTTCCCTATGTACAAAAGAATGATTTAGTGGGAAAATCCATTTGGACAATTTTACCCATGCACTAAAAAAAAGTGTTTCAGATATTGAGTTTGCAATGATATAATTGTGTGGATGCAGAAAATGAAAGCAGTTCATTCATAACAAGGACAATTTGCATGTGGTGTTTTATTAATGATTACTGCAGAGCCAAAGATATTGCAAGTTAACAAGTGGTTACTGCACATTCTCAGTAAATGTTATTGGCATATTTGCTGAAATCTTTTTGCTTGCAACACTGTCACACTTTAGCTAAGCATCTAAATGCATGATAAATCAGAACCCTCTCCAGTGTAATAATAATATGACTTAATATAGATATGGAGGATATAGATATATACCCCCACACAAAAATAGAGATTTAAACCACTAGACTGGAAAGACTGCAAGCTGTTCCAGTCTATCAGAGACATGATACACATTTTGAAAAACTGCCCGTTTGCCCAAGAAACCATAAAATGGAAGGCAATAGATAAAAGTATGAAATTTTAAAATCTTTCTGTGAATATTTTCTTTTATTTTCCCTCAGAAAAGGGATATTATAAAGAGCTACATATAAATAATGCTAAAGCTTGCTTCTCAGTGAAAAAAGTTAATGGGAAGTTCCAAGGTTGGGCCTCACATCATAGGGCATGTCTTCACTACCACTTTAATTTGACCTTAACGACGTTAGGTCGAATTAAAGGTGTGCCTGTCTTCACATACATGCCCTTAAAGTCGATTTAAAGGGCCCTCAAGATCGATTTTGGAACTCCTGCCTAACGAGAGAAGTAAGGCTAAATTCGACATTACAAGCTCGACTGTGGGCTAGTGAAGAGGCATCAGAAGTTAAGCCTCCGACCTCCGAGCAGCCCCGCGAGGGGGGGGCTGTTCGGGGGGGGCTGTTCGGGCGGGGGGGCTGTTGGGGGGGCTGTTCGGGCGGGGGGGGTCCGCGGGGCTGCTGAGGGGGGGGGGAAGCCCGCGCGGGGCTGCTTGAGGGATCGGCTCAGCTGTCTGGTCAATTTCACCAGGCAGCTGAGCGATAGCCCCGCCCCCCCCCCCCTCGGGCGGGGGGGGGTCCAGCGGGGGGCTGTTTGGGCGGGGGGCTGTTGGGGGGGCTGTTCGGGCGGGGGGGGGGGTCCGCGGGGCTGCTGGGGGGGGGGGGGGGAAGCCCGCGCGGGGCTGCTTGAGGGATCGGCTCAGCTGTCTGGTCAATTTCACCAGGCAGCTGAGCCGATAGCCCAAGCAGCCGCGCGCTGGCTCCCCCACCCCCGCTCGGGCGGGTGGGTACGGCGAGGGGGGGGCTGTTCGGGTGGGGGGGTCCGTGGGGCTGCTTGGGCAGGGGGGGGTCCAGCACGCATTGCACTGTGGGCTACCTACCCACAGTGCAATGCAGGCTATGTCGACCCCCTGCAAAAGTTCAAGGACAGACAGTGTCGACCACTGTCGACCTGCTGTCCTGGTGGGGACACACTGATTCGATTTTCTAAACTCGAGTTTAGAAAATCGAATTAAGGGAAATCGACCTAGACCTATAGTGAAGACATACCCATAGTTCCTCTTATTGTTTCCCTCTTCTCCGCTTCTCCCTTCTCACCTCCCACAGAATGTTATGAACTACTGGAGGAGCATTAACCTTCCGTTGGATTCCTTGTCTTTTGTCTGTTTCAATCAATTGTTTATTATCATTCAAACATTTATTCTGGAATTTAATTTGGTTACTTGAATATAAGGGATTAAATATAAGCAGATCGTACATCATTAAGTACTTTGTCCAACACTGGTTTAAATTACGTGTTGGGTCTTCTACCACTCCCCTTGGGAATCTAACATAAAAGTGGTGGTTGGACATTTGTGAAATTAATACTATAACTCTCATCACCTCTTTAAAACACTTTAATATTTAATGTAATTGTAAGTAATCACTAGACTGAGATGAGTAATTGACAGTTAAAGGATTAAACTAAACTAACCACTTTAAATGCTTGCAGATTGTCCAAGAGCAGATCCAGATTTTCTTGAATTTATTCCCCTCAGTTTTTCCATACTTGACTTCTCTTCGATTGCTTACAAACAGTTTTGGATGAGGATACACTAGGAGAATAGAAATATAAACATCATGGTTAGTCAGATGGTGTTATATCTGCTCCCTGCCTGGATTAGCATAGCATCCAGGCATGAGTTTTGAGCCTCTTAGGGAATAATAGCAGATAAATAGGATTAGGGAATTTTAATTTTTTTTCTTTTCTAAACACACAGATCTTTCCCAAGGCATCATACTTGTAAAAAAATAGCTTTCTGTCAAACATATTGACTGTAAACTGAGCTCAAGTGTAATTTTCTTTCATGTGTATGTAAGTCACTTGAAGAATTGAGAAAGGTGCAGTCAGAACTTTGTCTGGCTCATTTAATTACCCCTACTGTATTGCACAGGGTATCATCCCAACTAAAATATACCTACTTTACTGTCTTCATTGGTCTGCAAATTTCTCTCATCACCACAGTCATAGACACAAAAATGATTACACGCATGTGGTCCTAATTGTGAAAAGCATGGTCACACTGTATCTTTGTCCAGAGCATTTATATTTCTGGTGAAATCCACCCTTGTGCACAGAGCCAATCCAAAAAGCGTATACACCACTTTTTGCACCAAAATAGGACTCTGCATTGCTCCTCTGCATAGGATAGAATTTCACCCTCCATTAATATTTGTACAAGTAAAGCCTATTTGCTCAAGTCTTTGTTGAAAGTATGTACAAAAGGAGCATGCGCATTAAATTCAAGCAAATATTCACAAAAAAATAGTTTGCAGTACTGTATTTGTCTAGCTCTAATGATTAAACAGCTGACATGTCAAAGAGTTGCCACACAGTACACAGTCACTGTTTACTTGACAGTTGAAAGGGACCTAATGCATTGTAGTGCAAAATCTTAATGTTTTATTAAAATATCAAGTTTTTAATGTGTTGTTAATTAAATGTAAAAGAAATAATTATTCAATATAAATGCTTTGCTAAAAATCAAATAGTTGTAATTGCTTCCCAGACTAGCACACTGTGCCCAGGAATCTGTAGAAACACAATAATGTCAAATGGAGCTGACTGAAAGGTTGCAGCTGTAATATTAAACATGTCTATCTAATTTTTAACATTAACAATAATAGGTTATTTCTCTTAATTTTCAATTATGATAAGTTCAGATAAGTATTTTTCTTGGGCATTTGATCCTCTGTATAAAATAAAAATCATGTTTACAGCAAAATAATAAGATCGTTGCCAGCTATCATTTATAACAATTTGGAGCTGCTAGTTTCAAATTAGTTTGAAATATGAGCCACATTTTAAACTGAGAGATCACCTCTCTGCCATTCATGACTATGCAGACCACCTCCCCTTCAGTTCATTCTAATACCGTACATCATCCCTGTGGAACTACAGCAATTTGCTTACATAGACATTTAATATTAAAAAATCATTTGCTATGTTTTAGCTGTCTTTTAATGCAATTTAGAAACTGGAAACAAGGAGCACCAGCAGCATGCAGCCAGTGATTCACAAACCATAGTTGTTAAACAGCTGTCTTAGAATACTAAAAGTGAATGAATACCATTTCCTTTTTTACATTTTACTCAGCTTTGATGATGATAGGAGATTGAAAGTTTCACTTCCCTGGTTTGTGTCAGTTTCACTTTCTCATTCTCATGCTCTACCACAGGGATAGGCAACTTATGGCACGCGTGCCAAAAGCGGCATGTGAGCTGATTTTCAGTGGCACTCACACTGCCCAGGTCCTGGCCATCAGTCTGCGGGGCTCTACATTTTAATTTAATTTTAAATGAAACTTCTTAAACATTTTAAAAACCTTATTTACTTTACTTACAACAATAGTTTAGTTCTATATCATAGACTTATAGAAAGAGACTTTCTAAAAACATTAAAATATATTACTGGCACGTGAAACCTTAAATTCGAGTGAATAAATGAAGACTCGGCACACCACTTCTGAAAGGTTGCCGACCTCTGCTCTAACACAGTGCTTTTGTGTTTATGTTTATGACACTCTAAAGTAGTGTTCAAATTCTCCCTGTAAAAGGATATATTGGCCGTTAATGCCAGAGAGGGCCAGAAGAACCCATTCCAGGGATTTTTGAATAAACAAATGGCCTTATAGCAGGAAGAGAGGAAGCAGTCCCAGAGACTTAATAGTTGGATGGGTGTAATGCTTGGTAGCCAAGGCAAGCTACGGGGATGATCCATAGCAGTAGTCAAGGGTGCACGAGGCACCAGGAAGCTGGCAGATCAGTCCATATTGGAGGCAGTCCAGAGCAATCACTGGAGTTCTTGCTCGGGTCAGTAGCTGGAAGATTCAATACAAGTGGTCAGGTCAATGGGTTGGGGAGGCAGGTGGTAAGGTAGTGTTATGCAAAGCAACGTGGCAACAGTGTTGGAGCAGTAAGGCAAGGCAGTCTAAGCAGTAGCCAACAGGCAATGGACTGTTGCTCAGACAGCTTCCTCTTCCAGTTGGGGCCTTTATATAGTGCAGGCATTCAATGAGAGTGCTGCCTGTCTATCCAATCAGGGGAGTAGCTACTGTGTGGCTGCAGACTTAGCACTCAGGCTGTTGGTCAGGAGCAGCCATTCAATGCATGGTTATGGTGCAGTGGCTAAGGATGGTGTCTAAGAACTTGGCATGTCTGTGCTCAATACTGAGGTCCTAACAACAGGAAAAACCAGGACATTGTTCCTTTAAGGGCTAAGAACCAGGAGCCCTTTACTATGGGTTTGTCAGGGTTCCCCGCTCTCCCAACCAATTGAGGGGAAGCGCTCCAAAGAAGAGCAATACAAATGCTATCTTCTCCCTTTAGAACAAGAAGGGTGCTGACAAGAAAAAGGAAGCCAGAGCCAGAAGACTGAACTCCTGTTAGGAAGCACAGGATCAGCAGCTCCATGAAGAACAATCTGGGGCTTAATAAGAGCTCCGTGTGTGGCAGAAGAGCCAGACATGAATACGAGTTTTTGCGTTGCTGCAATGAGTTTTATTCTGGGGACACTGAGGACTAATTTGAACTGATTTTGGCTAGTAACCTAGCCCCAAGCTGTGGTTTGTGATAGTCCTAAGAAGGACTGGGGAGATTTCTTAAGGGTCTCCATAGAGGGGTAACAGAGCAAGTTCACCAGAATCCATGTTCAAAAGAATCCCTCAGTTAATTCTATATCTATTTAGTGCCTCTGTAAACAATAACATCAGCCACTGAGAGATAACATTTTTCCCACCCGAGAGCCCAATATAAATACAAATGTTCATGGTCTTCCCTAACCATATAACCTTTGGAAAATCATGGATGATGAAACATGCAGCTGATCTCGCTAGAGAAAACCTCATCTCCCCTCAAAAATCCAAAGAGAATTAAACTCCACCATGGCTTGCTGAAGAGCTGCTTGAAAAGCTGGAGTGTAAAGGAACTCCACCTCTCAGAAGCTCCACATCTGCCAATTTTAGGCCAATGCATTTAGGCTGAGCAGGTAATGAGAGTTATGACAGCACTACAACTTAGCATGCCCTCTTCATGCAGCCCCAGGAATGATAGATTCCAGTGAGGGTTGAGACAAGAAAAACCTACTTTGCCCTTGTCGCCTCTCCACCTGCAATAATTTCTTCAAACCCCCTTCCTCTCCTCAGCACAAATTCTTGCAAATTTAGGGCATGTCTTCACTAGGACTTAAGGTCGACTTTAACGACGTTAAGTCAAACTAAACGTGTACCTGTCTTCACCTGCATGCCCTTAAAGTCGATTTAAAGGGCCCTCAAAATCGACTTTGTAACTCCTGCTTGACGAGAGAAGTAAGGCTAAAATCGACTTCTCTACTCTATTGTGAGGAAGTGAAGAGACATCTGATGGTAAGCCTCCGACCTCCGAGCAGCCCCGCGCTGGACCCCCTGCCTGCCCAAACAGCTCTGTGCCGGACCCCCGCCTGCCCAAACAGCTCCGTGAACCCCCCCGCCCGCCCGAGCAGCCCCACGAACACCCCCGCCCGCTCGAGCAGCCCTGCGCCGGACACCCCCCCCCCCGCCTGCCCAAACAGCTCCGCGAACCCCCCCGCCCGCCCAAGCAGCCCTGCGCCAGACCCCCCCGCCCACCCAAGCAGCCCCGCGAACCCCCCCGCCCGCCTGAACTGCCCCGCGCCGGACCCCCCGCCCACCTGAGGGGGGGGGGAGCCGGCGCTGGGCTGCTTGGGCGAGCGGGGGGGGGGGGGTCCGCGGGGCTGCTTGGGCGGGCAGGGGGGGTTTCTCGGGGCTGCCCAATCACAACCTTTGAATTCCCCAGTATGAAATTGACCAGGCAGCTGACCCGCTCGCCCGAGCAGCCCCGCGCCGGACCCCCCCGCCTGCCCGAGCAGCCCCGCGGACACACACACACCCGCTCGCCCAAGCAGCCCGGCACCGGCTTCCCCCCCCTCGGGCGGGCGGGAGGGTCCAGCGCGGGGCTGTTCAGGCGGGCGGGGGGTCCGGCGCGGGGCTGCTCGGGTGGGCAGGGGGGTTCGCGGAGCTGTTTGGGCAGGCGGGGGGTCCAGCACGGGGCTGCTCGGAGGTCGGAGGCTTACCATCAGATGCCTCTTCACTTCCTCACAATAGACGTAGAGAAGTCGATTTTAGCCTTACTTCTACCTACCCACAGTGCAATGCGGGCTATGTCGACCCCTGCAAAAGGTCTAGGACAGACAGTGTCGACCACTGTCGACCTGCTGTCCTAGTGGGGAAACACTGATTCGATTTTCTAAAGTCGAGTTTAGAAAATCGAATTAAGGGAAATCGACCTAGTCCTGTAGTGAAGACAGACCCCTATTTAGAGAAAAGATTGATCACTATCAATCATGAGCTATCCTCCAACTTTTCATTCTACTTGCCACCTACTCCATCTTTCCTCTTTGTTTGCTCTTTCCTCTTTCACCCTGATCTCCAACACCTAAATGTCCCTCCAACATCCTTTCCAATCTCTTGACATTATTTCTTATTGACTCCTGACCTTTACACTCTCCCTCATCCATCTTCTCTAATTTATTCTTAAATGTTATCTCGTTTGACTGCTTTACCTGAGCCTTAAATATGCCACTGTCTCAACTACCTTAAAAAATCCTCCCCTGACTCCTGCTGTCACTCCACCTGCTACCCCATTTTCATCTTCTTCTTCACATACAAGTTTCACTTACACTGTATTAATTTCCACACAACTATTTCCTTGACACTTTGCAATCAACTTGCACCCCTTATACTCTGCTGAGGCATCCCTAACTAAGGTCAGTAGTGACCTCTTCCTGGCCAAATCTGACAGTCTCTTTTCCATCTTCATCCTCCTTGTCTTCGGAATAAGGGGCAGCCTCAGAAGCTCTTGAAAATTAGACACAGGGGCAAAGAATCTAAATAGAAATAGACAAGATGTTTAAATGGAAACACTCCAGGGAGTCAATAGTAGTAAAGTGGGTACATTAATTTTGTGAAATAATCTACACACTTGTAAATGTGTCCTATACACATGGCAGTTGATACGTCTTCAAGAACACACCCAGAAAATTCCTCTCCTCATCAAACACATGTCTAAGCCCTTACACAAAAGAACAAAATAAGGAAAGTAAAACACTTGGAAGGCCTGATTCTAATCCCACTTGCCAACTTTACCTAATCATTGTTCAACTCCATCAATTTCAGTGGAGTCATTCCTGATTTATACAAGTGTGAGATCAAAATCAGTCCCTCCGACCCCAATTTGACGAGAGAAGTAAGGCTAAAATCGACTTCTCTACTCTATTGTGAGGAAGTGAAGAGACATCTGATGGTAAGCCTCCGACCTCCGAGCAGCCCCGCGCTGGACCCCCTGCCTGCCCAAACAGCTCTGTGCCGGACCCCCGCCTGCCCAAACAGCTCCGTGAACCCCCCCGCCCGCCCGAGAAATGCCATGGAGAAAAGTACATGTGTTAAAAGGAGAAAACAAGACATTTAAATCATCCAAGACAGTAATGTGTTTTATAGACTGTTATTTACAGTATGCCACTGTATGTGGAGCACTGAAAGATATATACTATAACTCCGTAAGAGGTGATATCAAACATTATTTTTATAGGAGTAAAATGTGACTTCCTGGTATCGCCTTAAAAGATAGATTTTCATAACTAAATGTTCACTCACTGTTGTTGGGTGATTCAATATTATTAATACATGGGTTATAGTCATTTTGGACCTCCTGCTGTTAATATGTCAAGTGATAGCTATCACAGTTTGAATATCACTTATTTTAAAAAGGTTATGAAAACTCTAGTCAATCCAAATGAAATTTCTAGTCTGCTAAAGGTGGTTCAGCTGCAACATACTGTGGGAGAGTCAGGTGACCTTGGGATTCCTTCCCCTTTGGCTGGTTGAGATCAGGCATGTTGCTCTGGTGGTAAGCTTGCCCCTCAGAATGAGGAGATAAGGCTCACACTTTTCTTCAGCAGCCTTACTAATTTGGGCCCCGACATTGCATTAACTACAACCTAGAACATGATGAGTATCACCCTCTTTGCAAGATAAGCAGCTTTTCTGATTTATTTAGGACTGTCGTAATTGCCCACTAGTGACCCTTAGGAAATATTAAGCAAAAATACAATGCTACTAGATTTTCCCGCAGACACACACACACACACACACAAATCCTGTGAACATTGGATGGTAACAGTGGTATTCTTATTGGCAGGTTACTGGAACAATGATAACACTCTACTTTGACAGAGATAACACTTCTGCACATTCCTGGTATCAATCTAAATGCAACAGACCAGATTCTACTGTCAGTTATATGCAATGGATTTACACTCATGTACATGAAAGCAAAGTCTAATTCAATTGGCCTGATTCTCCTGTCACTTACATTTCATACCAGTATAACTCTACTAACTTCAGTGGTATTTACACCCAATTTATGCTGGCACAATTGAAAAGAGACTCAAGCCCAATGGTAAAAAATTACACTGAAATTTTCACGTGTACATTAATTTTGAGTTTCCTGGAGTCCGATCTACACAGGTGTTGAGCACCCAAAACCCCAACTGAGGTCATAAAATTAAAAGAACCAACTTTAGCATGCACTTGACATTTTTCTCTTTATTGGTTACTTTTATCTTATCACCCATCTTCCTGCTGAGCACAATCCTGCAAATACATACTCAGACAAATATTTATTTTCCTGAGAAGTCCCACAGACATCAATTACACTACTTACATGATTCAGAAATAATCATATGAGCAACATATTGCAGAATCAGACTCAGACTCATGATTATAACAACAATAATTATGGTAAGAAACAAATCCAATTAAAAGGAAGTAGAACGGGGCAAAATGTCTTGTATTACTTTAATCAGGTATATTTTTACTTCACTTATATATTCTATGGTAATACAGTGTCATATATTCTGAAAATTCTATAGAATTGTCAGCCTAGGAAGAAATGTCTAAAATTTAAAATATCACTTTGATATTTATACCGTAAGTAACAATTATTTACATTTACAAAATATAAAGATGCGGGGGGGGGGGGGAGGGGGGTTCACTATACAACTTATGTTTCTACATCTTTAATATATCTGTTTAGGCCATACATAGATTGCATGTGTAACATTCATTTTGATAACCTACATATTAGTCACTAGAAATAATTGTTTATATATAAAGATAAATAATTAAACACAAAATGTAAGCTATTTTAAGTTCTGTCTCTTACCTCAAACAAATTTGTGTCTATTTTATTTAAATTATTCAGGGATCAGTATGCTGGAATGCATGTAAAATATACTATATGTATAGCAAAGCACTGATAACCATACAAGAAATTCCAATGACAGTATACACTTTTATTGATGCCTACTAGGTCCATATGAATATGTTTGTTTCATCTCAAATGCTGGATTTGAAAAAAATAGGATTAAATTTCAATTTTTCCTAATTCATATTGAAATTTGAGTGTAATAAATAGAAAAGGTACAAGTACAGAAGTTTACTTGTTTGTTAGCTGCATTGTTTCATGTAGTAATTATCTCTTAATCATCTTCAGTATAAATGTTAAACATTGAAAATATATGTGAATGGCAAGATAGTTAGTGGGGTGATTAGAGCTAGATACAGTTACTTTAGGAGACCTAAGCCCATTTTCTGTGGGAAGGGGACCAAAAATTTCAGACTGCAGCACTGAACAGGGAGGTTTCATTGATCTCAGAAATGTGGCATTGCCCCAATATTCCACTAAGGAAATTACCATAGGGCTGGTCACAACTGGAAGAGTTAGGAAGAGTGAGGGAGGTTGGAAAGGTAAATGAGTGGACTGAGAAGGGCCTCACCACAGAGTTAATGTCCATGAGGGATAAAAAATCCCACAATAATGATAAAAAATACAGGAGTATTTGTGGCACCTTAGAGACTAACACATTTATTTCAGCATAAGTTTTCATAGACTATAGCCCACTTCATCGGATGCAAAGAATGGAACACACAGTAGGTCAGATATATATACACAGAAAATATGTAAAGGTGGAAGTTGCCATACCAATTCTAAGACGGTATTTAATTTAGATGGGCTATTATCAGCAGGAGGAAAAAAATCTTTTGTAGTAATAATCAAGATGGTCCATATCAGATAGGTGACAGGAAGGTGTGAGGATACTTAACATACGGAAATAGATTCAATTAGTGTAATGACTCAGCCATTCCAAGTCTCTGTTTTACCCTCATTTGATAGTGTCCAATTTGCAAATTAGGTTGGGCAGCCTGCCTGACAATAGTGGGACACTCTCAAGTTTGGTTTAAGATTATCAGCCGTGTTAGTCTGTATCCATAAATAAAATGAGGAATACTTGTGGCACCTTAGAGACTAACCAGTTTATTTCAGCATAAGTTATTGTGGGCTATAGCCCACTTTTTCGGATGCATAGAATGGAACACACAGAAGAAAGATGCATTTATAGACACAGAAAGAAAAAAAAAGTTGTACATTACCATACCAATTCTAAGAGGCTGTTTAATGTGGATGGGCTACTATCGGCAGGAGAAAAAAAACCTTTTGTAGTGGATCTGTGTCTGACAGGTGATAAGAATCTTTGAAGGGAACTTAAATAGGGAAATGCATTTAATTAGTGTAATGACAAAGCCATCTCAAATTTGGGGTGGGACTGATATCCTGATATTGGCAAAATGCTACATCAAGTCTGCATTCCGATTGCTTCCAGGGTATCCCACGGATATTAACGTGCTTGGGTTTCAGTTTGAAGATCATTACTATTTTGATAAAGACATGTCCATGGGGTGCTTGGAGTCCCATGTTGCTTTCGACAGATTCAGCTCCATGTAGGATGGGGTGATTGTGTGAGACTGGCCTGCTTCCTGTGGGATACTATCTCAATGGCTTCTTATGTTCAGGAAGACTAGGGACAGGCATCTGTGAGTACATCCTTTAGGCAATTCAAAACGTAGACGAGTGCCTTGGGGATCCCCCTCGCCATGAAAAAAAACTAAAACAATTGGCCATGCCCAAAGGTATTTGCCGTGGCCCACCAAGTTCCCCACTTCCCTGGAGTTATTTCCTGCAGCCACCAAGCTCCCCTCCCCCACCGCCCTTTTTCCCCCGCCCCCTAGCGCACTGCATCTCTGCTCCTTTGCCTACCTGCATGCTCAGGGGAGGAGGCAGAGAAGAGGTGGGACAGGAATGGGGATTTGGTGAAAAGGTTGGAAATGGGGCAAGGAGGGAGTGGAGTTGGGGTGGGGACTTTGGGGAAGGGGTTGGAATGGAGCCTCATGGAAGGGGTGGAGTGGGGATGGGTGGGGAGAAGTAACTTTATATGAATAGTATCCGTGATGTAGCCCTCAGGCCAATGTACTAGTCCTCACATGGCCCTCCCTGGATTAGAGTGTATCTATAGAGGAGTTGTAATTTGTCAGAGAATTAATATGGTCTTTCAAAGGGGGCAAAGAAAATTACCCTTGGGGAACTACAGGTGGTCATGGGGCACTTACAATTTGCATGTTAGGAGGTGGCTCCCGGTCAAGAATTTTATGCTTATCTAGCATCTAGGCCTCTGAAGTGTGAGACCCCCACCACTTTATCAGAATGTCGAGGAGAATGAACATTGCTTAATTTGTAATGAAAGAGGTGTCAGGGCTCAAGCAATTAGGTGCCAGGATTCAAGCACTTTTTTAAATTTCATAAATGATGCAACCACCCCAGAGCTGCTGGGGCTATGAACTGCCAAGGCTGGAGATGCTGGGGCTCAGCCCTGACCAGCCCTGGCACAAATGAAAAACTGGGAATGAAGGAAGAATTAGAAGTGTGGGAAAGATTCCTGGAAGAGTTTAATGCACTTGTCCTTGTTGAACCTCATCAGATTTCTTTTGGCCCAATCTTCCAATTTGTCTAAGTCACTCTGGACCCTATCCCTACTCTCCAGCATATCTACCTCTCCTCCCAGCTTAGTGTCATCCTCAAACTTGCTGAGGGTACAGTCCATCCCATCATCCAGATCATTAATAAAGATGTTGAACATAACCGACCACAAGACTGAACTTTGGGGCGCTCTGCTTGATACCAGCTGCCAACTAGACATCAAACCATTGCTCACTACCCATTGAGCCCAATGATCTAGCCAGCTTTCTATCCACCTTATGGTCCATTTATCCAATCCATACATCTTTAATTTGCTGGCAAGAATACTGTGGGAGATTGTATCAAAAGCTTTGCTAAAGTTAAGGTATATCACATCCACCGCTTTCCCCATATCCACAGAGTCAGTTATCTCATCATAGAAGGCAATCAAGTTGTTTAGGCATGACTTGTCCTTGGAGAATCCATGTCACCTTCCTCTCCTCTAAGTGCTTCAAAATGGATTCCTTGAGGATCTGCTCCATGATTTTTCTGGGGTCTGAGCTGAGGCTGACTGGTCTGTAGTTCCTTGGATTTCTCCTTCCCTTTTTTAAAAATGGGTACTATATTTGCTTTTTTCCAGTCATCCAGGACCTCCCTCTATCACCACGGGTTTTCAAAGTTAATGGCCAATGGCTCTGCAATAGCATTAGCCAACTCCCTCATCACTTAACATTTCCAGGGAACTTGTGGAACTCTTTGCTTCTGCAGGATAACACATCTCCCCACACATCCCAGGTTGCAGTGGCCACAGTGACCAACGTGGCTTTCAACTGCTTTCCTATCCAGCTTATTCACCAGATTTGTTCTGTTCCCCAAGTTGAAGGAAGAGTTCAGTGGGAAGGTTTTCCATGATGAGACATTTGCAGCAGTTGAGTAGTTCCTAGACATGCAGGAAAAGGATTTTTTCTAGACAGGTATAGTCAAATAGCAGCAGCACCGGAACAAATAGGATTATACTGAAAACTAAATAAACAATTGAATGCAAATTATATATTTTTCATGAGGCAAGAAACTTTCTGGACACCCCCCATATCACCATGTGGACAGTGTATCTCTTCCTTACCTTCCCCATGTATCTTTGCCTTTTTGAGCTATAAAAATGCCCAGTTCTTGGAGTCATTTGTACTAGATTATTTTTTAGCTTGCAGGCTCAGGACTGAAGTTTCCCATTGGATGAAGCCAGGGCAGTACCAAAGCAACAATCTCATTTTACCTTGTATCAGAACTGTCACTTTATTTTTGTATTTTACAGTCCTGCAGTTCCTCCTACACTATCACTGAATACATTAAATTATATAAAGGCACAATCCTGTGACACTTCTGAACCAACCTTTGAAGGGAAACAATTTCTCTCTCTCTCTCTCTCTCTCTCTCTCTCTCTCTCAAAGATAAATGCAAAAAGTCTTCATGCAAATACTATCACAAATCTGATTAAATGGATGGAATCAAGGAAGGTCAAGAGCAAAGATGACAGTATCCTTCTTCCTCCCTGATTTGTGCTCCAGTACTTTAGTGAATTTGGATGGTTAAATGGTCTTTGAGCAGCGCAATAACTGGGTGCTCTCTGAGTTTGTTAATATTTCTAAACTATAGCAGAAAACTAACCCTTTGCATAAGGCTCAGGACTGAAAACAGGAACTCTCAGTTCTCTTTCAAGCTCTGTCATAGGTTTGCTGTGTGATCTTTGCAAGTGACTTAACATCTCTATGCCCCAGTATGAGATGTGGATAACACCACTTACCCACCTCACAATTGTAGTTGTGAGGTTAAATTAATGAAGGTATTTCAAGATGCTCAGATAGAAGTGTCTACATCATTGGAATAGCTGGCAATTGAAATGTGGGTGGTCCCCAATTTATGATGACTGGGCAATTAATCCACTCTCCTCCCCCACTGCACCCATGCAGGGCACCTAGTCTGACCCCAGCGCAGAGAGCCAGTCTCTGCCTCCCACCCCACCTGCCACATTGTACACTCCCTGAAGGGATTGGAGGAGACCCTCCTTCACCACAGCAGGAAGGCACCAACTGGATCAGACACTCTGGCCATGAGTGTCAGGGATGGGGGCAGCAGTAAAGTCTGAGGAAGGAGGAATACTTCATGTATCTGCTCAGTCCAGGTCGGGGCTGGGGCATTTTGAGGTCCTTGACCATGTCACTCTCCAGTCCTATCCTCACAAAGCCTCTGGCACAAAAAGAGGGCTCCCTGCACTATTGCTTGAATAGGGGGGATGCGACGAGGCACCGCTGGTGTCAGAACTGAAGCTATTCAGCTTTCTCTGCTGCTGCTGCTGCCACCTGGGCTGGGGAGAAACAACAGGTAAGCAGGGGCGGACTTGCTGAGTCACTGAGAACCTCCCATTTGACAGCATACACACAAGCTCAGATTTGAGTGGATTGGGGTGCTAAGGTGCAAATTGTGTGAGCCATGGCCCACTCAGATCCACGTATGGTGGCTACACTCCTCCTCTAGATAAGTGCAAGTATGATTATTACATAAGCTGGGCATCTTACTGGATGTACACTGCACATATCAAGTGGAGTTCCCTACGGGTCAGTTCAGTCATTAATGATCTGGAGGATGGCATGAACTATGTTAAGATTAGTTTCTGTCTGCATCCTAAAAAACTTGTCCTTACCAGTTTTGCCCTGGCCTCCCCTTTGTCATTCAGTTTCGCGCACATTCTGTAAGAATGTGCAAGACCCTCAGCTTAAGGCGAAACCAGACTTTCAGGCACCTGCTTCCCTTACTTGGCATAAGCATTACTTGTGCCAATCAGAAACGGACACAAACAAGGTTTTCGCCCCTCCCCCCCCCCACATGACACTACTGTGATGTCATAGTTGGTACTTCTTGGCTTGCACTGCAATATGCAAGCAGAGAGAGGAAAAAGAAAACCAATCCCGTGTACCCCCGTATCCGAGCTTGATCACCTTGAAGCTTCTCGGCTCACGTGTTTTCAAACAGAGCCTCTACGTTTGCCGGTCGTTATGCGTTGGTTTGTATTTGTAAGTATCAGTTATTACTAAATGTTGCATCTTTGTTTATAAATATTGTTAGTAAGTATTTTAGTCATTGTGTGTTTTAAGTTTCATTAAGTCTATTAGTTAATCAAATGCTGCTCCCTTTCCCTTTGTAATTATCCCCAATAAAACTTTAAATTTATTAATTTTAGTTGTGTGTGTCTGCAATTCGCATTGTGACCCATACTCTCCTTGCATCCCTTACCATATAGTCTGTTACCACGTGATGCCTGGTAAATAACAGGCCTGCATTTTCGCACCTGTGAGTCGTGGCAAACAACAGACTGCACCCTCAGCAAGTTTTCAGGTGACACTAAACTGGGAGGAGTGGAAGATCCACTGGAGGGTAAGGATATGATATAGAGGGAGCTAGACATATTAGAGGATTGGGCCAAAATAAATCTGATGAAGTTCAACAAGGACAAGTGCAGAGTCCTGCACTTAGGACAGAAGAATCCCATGCACTAATACAGACTAGGGACCGAGTGCTATGGTAGAAATTCTGCAGAAAAGGACCTAGGGGTTACAGTGGATGAGACACTGGATATGAGTCAACAGTGTGCCCTTGTTGCCAAGAAGGCTAACGGTTTTTGGGCTATATAAGTAGGAGAATTGCCAGCAGATCGAGGGACACAATCATTTCCCTCAATTTGGCATTGGTGAGGCCTCATCTGGAGTACTGTGTCTAGTTTTGGGCCCCACACTATAAGAAGGGTGTGGAAAAATTTGAAAGAGTCCAGCAGAGGGCAACAAAAATGACTAGGGATAAATGATAATTTATGAGAAGCTGAGGGAACTGGGATCATTTAGTCTGCAGAGGAGAAGAATGAGGGGGAATTTGATAACTGCTTTCAACTGAAAGGAGGCCCTAAAGAGAATAAATTTAGACTGTTCTCAGTGGTACTGGGTGACAGAACAAGGAGCAATGGTCTCAAGTTGCAGAGGGGGAGGTTTTGGCTGGATATTAGGGGGAAAAATCAGTAGGAGGGTGGTGAAATACTGGAATGGATTGCCTAGGGAGGTGGTGGAATCTCCTTCCTTTGAGGTTTTTAAGGTCAATCTTGACGAAGCCCTGGCTGGGATGATTTATCTGGGGATTGGTCCTGCTTTGAGCAGGGGGTTGGACTAGATGACCTCCTGAGGTTCCTTTCATCCCTGATATTCTATGATTCTAGGATTTTCTGCATGCTTTTCTTAGATTTCCTATAGAATTATGCATTATGCATTGATAGCATACATGACAATAGGTCCTCCAGAACTGGTTTTTGTTGAGCTTGTCAAGATACAGCTGTGCTTTGCTGGTATTCCTATTAGGAAATGACATACTACATCATAACAGTTCCATCAGAGACATTAGGGTGTAAGCTGTCAATGTGTAATAGGATTGCTATGCATTGCATAGGGTGGTGCTGCACTAATCATACCGGGCTACATCTATTATAGTATAATCTAGGAGACTTAAATATTGCCTTTGTAATGGATCTGTAATGCACGCTGTGTTTTAAAATATTTTGGAAAGTTCGGAATCTGCTGTTGTCTGCATAAAGAGCAGATGCTTCTTGTAATGTAAATAAATAACTTGGCTGTTTAACTTTGTGTTGTTTAAAAATGCCGTGAGAAATGACCTAATCAATATCATGGTGGAGTAAATATTCCTGCTTACAAATGAAGTTGATTTTGATTAGAGGAGTACAAAACCTGCCAATCTCAGAGTAAATAATACACCCACATTCTTTCAACCGGTTTAATCAAATCACTGGGTTCAGAGGCCTGAAACCATGTAAAGTCTGCATTCACAATGGTGGCAAGGCCCGTGCCAGTTTCCAGTGTGCTTAGTGTCTTTTCAAAATGTGCAATTTATAAACAGTTCAAAAAAAGGACATTTGAAGCCTTATGAAAATAACATGTCATTTTCACAAAGCACTGGTCAGAATACATTCATACATACACACACACACACCGCCAGTGGAGGAGAGCCTCTCAAATCATTTTCAATGACCTCTCCAGGAAGTTCACCAAGCTGTCTTGATTAAATCCAGCATTGTTGGGGGGAGGGGCAAAAAGGGGGGAGGGGAATCTTATTTTAGAGAAAGGATTTGTGGGGCAAATAGTACTATATGTATTTTTACTTGTTCCAGGGGCCCTGTCACCATAGGACCTGACCTCCTCACAATTATTAATGAATTTATCCTGATACACCCTTGTGAAACAGGGAAGTGTGATTCTTATTTTATACATGGAGAAGCTGAGGAAGAGTCATGAAGCACTTTATCAAAAATCGGTGGAAGAGCTGGGGCCCAAATCCTGCCCTCTCAACATTCCTGCTGGTTTGTGTGGATTTAGGGAAGCTCTGAGAGCACCTACAAAATCAAATGCCTCCGGGGAATGCCTAATTTCACTTGGTTGGAGGCTCCTGTTCGGGTTTAGGAAGCTCGGCACTTAGATTGCGGTGTTACGAGCATTCTCAATGGCAGAAAGTTAGACAACTAGGGGACATTTATGACAAAATGTTACGCACCTCCAGGGTTAAGCAGCAGCTGAGCAAGTGTTCTACTTTAGGTAGGAGTTAGACACCTAAGTCTTTTTCTGTATCTGGGAATAGAACTGAAATTGCATGATAGGCCAGTGTCTTAATCACAAGACTATCCTTCTTCACTATGGACTAGGTTCTTCCACCTTTATTTGTATTAAGTAGTATCTTACATTGACTAGGATTTACTATAAGGTGGATAGAAAGCTGGCTAGATCGTCGGGCTCAACGGGTAGTGATCAATGGCTCCGTGTCTAGCTGGCAGCCGGTATTGAGTGGAGTGCCCCAGGGGTTGGTCCTGGGGCCGGTTTTGTTCAATATCTTTGTTAATGATCTGGAGGATGGTGTGGACTACACCCTCACCAAGTTTGCTGATGACACTAAACTGGGAAGAGCGGTCGATACGCTGGAGGGTAAGGATAGCATACAGAGGGGCTAGACAAATTGGAGGATTGGTCCAAAAGAAATTTGATGAGGTTCAACGAGAACAAGTGCAGAGTCGTGCACTTAGGACGGAAGAATCCCATGCACTGGTACAGACTAGGGACCGAATAGCTAGGCAGCAGTTCTGGAGAAAAGGACCTAGGGGTTACAGTGGATGAGAAGCTGGATATGAGTCAACAGTGTGCCCTTGTTGCCAAGAAAGCTAATGGCATTTTAAGTTGTATAAGTTGGGGCATTTCCAGCAAATCAAGGGACGTGATCATTCCCCTCTATTCGGCATTGGTGTAGCCTCATCTGGAATACTGTGTCTAGTTTTGGTCCTCACACTACAAGAAGGATGTGGATAAATTGGAAAGAGTCCAGCAGAGGGTAACAAAAATGACTAGGGGGCTGGACCACATGAGTTATGAGGAGAGGCTGAGGGAACTGGGATTATTTATTCTGCAGGAGAGAAGAATGAGGGGGGATTTGATAGCTGCTTTCAACTACCTGAAAGGGGGTTCCAAAGAGGATGGATCTAAACTGTTCTCAGTGGTAGCAGATGACAGAACAAAAAGTAATGGTCTCAAGTTGCACAGGGGGAGGTTTAGGTTGTATATTAGGGAAAACTTTTTCACTGGGAGGATGGTGATGCATTGGAATGGGTTACCTATGGAGGTGGTGGAATCTCCTTCCTTAGAGGTTTTTAAGGTCAGTCTGGACAAAGCCCTGGCTGGGATGATTTAGTTGGGGATTGGTCCTGCTTTGAGCAGGGGGTTGGACTAGATGACCTCCAGAGGTCCCTTCCAACCCTGATAATCTATTATTCTGTTTACTTCTGGAGTAAGTAAGGTGGCACAATTGGGTCTAACTAACCCCACACATAATGCACACTGAGTACACATATATGTTCATAGAATCATAGATTATGGGTTCAAAGCAAGACCAATCCCCAACTAAATCATCCTAGCCAGGGCTTTGTCTGTGTGTCTGTTGTCTATGGAGGGTTGGCCTCCTGCAGGACTGGGGAGGACCCAGACCTGCCTTAATGGAAACAAGGGTTCATTTGGGGAGCTTTCCCAGAAAATAGTGTGGGCTTGGGAGTACAACTCCGGGAGAAAGGATGTGATCAATCTTCACAGCAATGGAGATCAATTGAGGATCAATGACTTGCAACCGGTGCAGAAGGACAATCACAATATGAGGGGAGCAGCTTGGCAGGAGCTGGGACCTCGGTGGGGACAGTTCACTTTGCGGATGGTAGTGAGTCAGGGGAATGCATTCCTCCTGGATAGGATCCTGAATCCCACATACATCAGGTCCACAGGATGGATTCCAGGTCTGAGAGTAGTCAGAGTCAACCCTGGATTGAGGTGGACGAGGATGCCAAGGAGCGGGTGATGGGCCTGAGCCTGTACCTTGCTCGTGTAACCTGCCAAGAGTCCAGCAGGCTTCCTCAGGATGCAGTGGTGAGGTTCTTAACAGGTGGTTGTAAAAGTTTTTGCAAGATTTTCCATCTCTCTGGCAATATAAAATACATGAGCTACAAGTAGAACTGAAAATCTTGCAAAACATTTCTATAACCACTGTTGCAGGGTACCTTAAGTGTCCCCTATAAACGAGGCTCACACACAGTGGCTAGATGAATAAAAGTGATGAGTTTATTGAAGGCCAGTGACAACACAACGCCTGGGGGCCCCGGCTGCAGGCTGTCACTGAAAATGGAGGACCTGACGCAGCGGAGCACTGCTCAGGATGAAGCCCAACACACAAGGGCACACGGACACAGAAATACGCATGCTCATTTGCATCTCATGCATAGCTCATGAATAACTAATCACGTTTTGCAATCCTGCCTCAGTTTACCTGTTTGGTTTCACACAAGCTGAGATTCACACAGGGTAGGTAAACGACTTCCCAGCTGCAGCTGGGGAGAGGCTTCCCATGAGATAAGCTCTGAAGCCAAGGCCGTTCCCATAGAGACGCAGTAGAAGTGAAATTGCGCCACCTAGCGATTGCCGTCACATTAATCTTCCGCTTACTACAACCACCTTCTCCTTTTGGACAGTAAAAATGTGGCACCAAATACGGGCCTTGATGATGTAATGAAAAGTCTATGCAGGTCCCAGTGAGTTTATGGATGTAACAAGGAATAATATGGTCCAAACACTGGATAAATATTTGTAATCATTGCTGCCACCAGGAGAAATCAGAAAACATTCATGGCAAGATTACTTTAGTAACATGGAGAGAAGCTTCATCTGCAAATCCACTCAGCTTCAGCATATTTCAGACAACATCAAGAAATGAATGTATTAGTCCATACTGAACTTAAAGGGCAAGGTATACTATACAGTGAAACCTCCATTTAACGGACTAATTTGGGCGAGGGGGTGTCCGTTAAATGAAAAAGTCAGTTATTTAATAATAATAAAAAAAACCTGAGCTGTCGGAGCAGCAGCCCAACTGCCACAGGGTCGGGGCGGCAGCTCCGCAGCCCGCCCACTGCCGTGACCCGGGCGGCAGCTGGGAGCCGGCAGCCAGCCCGCGAGAAATGGATTTGGGATACATCAGACTTGCTCATAAATTTTGTCCATTGCATCCGAAGTCCGTTAAATCGAGGTCCGTTAAATCGAGGTTTTACTGTATACACTACAGTGACTGGCTCAATATAAATGTGACAAACAGAAGGCAGACAGATAATAGACAAATTATTATTATTGCACCACACTGTTCATAATTCACTCTACACGAAAAGTGACCTCGGTAAAGTAGCCACAATCTGAAGGGTAAATAACAGTGCAACTAGTTAATATCAGGAAAGGAAGGGGACTCAACAAATACAGCCTCATGATTTGCCATCAAGGTTGTCTAACTTTCGGATGCCCTCCCTTCCTTTGAATTCACCTTGGTTTTCAAAAGCAAAAGTGATCTGTAAAGGTTGTATGCAAATGTTTAGTAAATGCAGCTCCTTAACTTTCCCTCTGCATCCTGTCACTATAACATAAAACAAATGAACAAATGCTTGAGCTGATTGGTTTATTTCATTTTTCAGATTCAACTGTGTTATCACAAACATTTGGCACTCTTATTGAACTCTTCTGCACCTAAGACCCTGACAGGAACTATATTTCATACATCACTCTTGGGATTGATGTCCCCTAATTAATCTTCAGCACAAAGGAAATCAAAACAGCTGGAGGAGAATTTCCAGCTAGGAAACCTGTTAGAAAACAGAGCTTTAAGTTTATTGCCATTCTTATTTTATGCTCCTTAACATTGCTGTACCTAATTCTGGTTATGATTAGGGCTGTCAAACTATTAAAAAATTTATCAAAATTAATCATGCTATTAAAAAATAATTGTGATTAATCACAGTGTTAATTGCACTGTTAAACAATAATAAAATACCAGAAGTAAATATTTTTGGATGTTTTCCACATTTTCACATACATTGATTTCAATTACAACACAGAATACAGTGTACATGGATCACTTTATACTATTATTTTTATTATAAATATTTGCACTGAAAAAAAGAAACAAAAGAAATCGTATTTTTCAATTCATCTCATACAAGTACGGTAGTATAATGTCTTTGTGGTGAAAATGCAACTTACAAATGTAGAATGTTTACATAACTGCACTCAAAAACAAGATAGTGTAAAACTTTAGAGTCAACAAGTCCACTCAGTCCTACTTCTTGTTCACCCAAACACCCAGACAAACAAGTTTGTTTACATTTACAGGAGATAATAGTGCATGCTTCGTATTTACAATGTCATCTGAAAGTGAAAACAGGCTTTCACATGACACTGTTGTAGCTGGTGGCATTGCAAGGTATTTATGTGCCAGATATGCTAAACATTCATATGCCCCTTCATGCTTCAACCACCATTCCAGAGAACATACTTCCATGCTGACGATGGGTTCTGCTCGAAGCAGTGTGGACTGACACATGTTCATTTTCATCGTCATATTTAGATGCCACCAAGAGAAGGATTTTCTTTTCTGGTGATTTAGGTTCTGTAGTTTCTGAATCAAAATAGATGGCAGAATTGGGGTAAAACCATGTGGTAGGAGACATACAATTGTCTCCCAAGGAGTTCAGCCAGACATTTAATTAATGCTTTATTTAACAACCACCATCAGCATCTCCTCCGGAATGGTAATCGAAGCATGAAGGGGCATACAAATATTTAGCATATCTGGCACATAATTACCTTGCGATGCCTGCTACAATAGTGGCTGGGGGACACTAGTTTTCACTTTCAGGTGACATTGTAAATAAAAAAATGATTTGGGGGTGGGGACATGACATATGAGGTGAGCGGAGGGAACTGGGGTTATTTAGTATGCAGAAAAGTGAGGGGTGATTTGATAGCAGCCTTCAACTACCTGAAGGGGGGTTCCAAAGAGGATGGAGCTCGGCTATTCTCAGTGGTGGCAGATGACAGAACAAGAAGCAATGGTTTCAAGTTGCAGTGGAGGAGGTCTTGATTGGACATTAGGAAACACTATTTCACTAGGAGGGTGGTGAATCACTGGAATGGGTAACCTAGAGAGGTGGTGGAATCTCCATCCTTAGAGGTTTTTAAGGCCTGATTTGACAAACCCTTGGCTGGGATGATTGAGTTGGTGTTGGTCCTGCTTTGAGCAGGGGATTAGACTAGATGACCTCCTGAGGTCTCTTCCAACCCTGATATTCTATGATTCTATAATTCTATGACTTTTAGGCTCTAAAGTTTGTTATTTTGTTTTTGAGTGCAGTCATGTAACAACAACAAAAATCTACATTTCTAAATTGCACTTTCACAATAAAGATTTTGCACTACAGTACTTATGAGGTGAATTGAAAAATACTATTTATCTTTCTTACAGTGATTTATATTTAAAATATATTTGAAAATGTACAAAAACATCAAAAAATATTTATAATAAATTTAAATTGGCATTCTATTATTGTTTAACAGTGTGAATAAAACAGTGATTGATCTTTTAATGGAGTTAATGTGTTTTGAGTGAATTTCTGGACTTAACTGTGATTAATTGATAGCCTTAGTTATGATATTGTTGTCACTTTTGTGGATGTTCCAGTTGGGAGTAGAGATTGGTGGCAGCAAGGTATTTCTCTGATGTAGACTTGTTCATTTACAAGGAATATAAAAGATTCCTGTATCTCTGAACACAGAAGAAACCAAGAATAAAAAGGAGCAGTTTCTTAGCTTATAGCCTCAAGCCCTTTTACCAACACCAGACAGACCCAAAAGCTCTCTAGTTTTTTTCCAGGTCACACTGTACTTGCTTGTTTTTTCTTGCCTTTTTAACTCTGCCTCTCTTTCTGATCTTGTCTGTGACCTAAGTCTCTGTGTGTTCACACTCTCACACACCACTATCCAAAACAAATACTTAGGCCAAGAGCTCCTGAGTGGCTTCCCCAACACCTGTTGTCTTCGGTAGGGCTTATGTTTCCAGTTATGATAATTGAATGGTGAGTTCAGACCTTTCCACTTCAATGGGGTTTTAGCCCAATCCATAACAAGGTTTGACACAACAAAGAACATCTACATTTAACAGCCCTCTTATAATTGGTATGCTAATGTATAATTTTTTTTTCTTTCTTTCTGTGTGTATAAATACATCTTACTTCTGTTCCATTTTATGCATCCGATGAAGTGAGCTATAAGCCCATGAAAGGTTATGCTGAAATAAACTACTTAGTCTCTAAGGTGCTACAAGTATTCCTCGCTTTCTTTACGGACACAGACTAACACGGCTGCTATTCTTGAACCAATACTAAACATGTGATTGATTTGGTTATTAATTAAATAAGCTTTATCCAGTAAACCACCTGCTCAAGAGTGGCTGAGAATCAGTCCAATTACAAATACTCTAGAATATTTGGAACCCAAGTGTCAAACTTTTTGGGCAATAGTTGATGAAACATAGTTTATGTGACAGCCTCAGAATACAACAAATTGGTGAAGCTAAAATGACTCTGTGATGGAGTGACAGCCCCTGCTGGCCAACAATGGATAGTGATCATATGGGGTAATCCTGACTTGTTAACCAGAGAAGAGGAAAGGAAACATGGAGTGTTCATAGGCAGACAGTTATAGGTGGAGTAAGGGCACAATTTAGAAAAGTGTGTGTATGAAAATAGAAATATATAATAGGTTCCTGACAAAGCATTTGCTATAGCAGCACTAGTGAGTGCTTCTATGATGTATACCTCCCTCCCTCTGCATTAATCCTGCTTTTCTTATTACTGTTCTTGCTAACACAAAGCAAATGATGGGGAAAACTGACATCTACAACCTCAGATGCTCTGGGCATTCACTGGACATGCATTTGAAACAATATTTAAATTAGACTCAACACATAATTATCTCGTCTCCCCTCCTTCCAGAACTCCCCCGCTATTGTTGTGAGAGAACAGTTCTGTTGTATAGACTTTCTTGCCCAGCTGAACTGCAAGCTTGCTTTGCATGTATTACAGTTCTGGTGCATTCGTTCAAAGGATATAAGAGACCCCACTAAATCTTAAAAGAGTTTAAGACAATACAAAGGAAGTTAATTTTGCTGAGCATGATTTGTAACTAACTACCTGCAGTTCAAATTAGATTAGAAGAGTTTTATTTGCCAGGAAAAAAGGAATACACTTATCTTTAATATATGATCATTAAATAAACATTTTTCATGCAAAAGATTTGGTATACTTAAGAGTATAAAATTTATATCACCTAGCTCTTTTATATTGAAAGGCGGCATAAATTATATGGGGGGGAAAGGCATCTAATGCTGAGCTAGAAAGGTATAAATAATGATAAGACCCCTCCAAAACAAAAATCTGCTTTTGACTTGCTATCTTTGGAATTCTTTTTGGCAGATAGGTATCTCTCCTGTTAATAACTGACTTCAGCTGAGATTTTTAAAGGGGATTTCAGAATGTAGGTGTCCAACTAGCACTGACTTTCAATAGGAATTGGGTATCTAACTCCCTTTGGCCTCCTTCAAAATTTCAGTCTTAACTCCTTGGGGGCCCCTTACGGTACACTCTAACCAGTGATCTTCACTTCTCCATGTAAAGATGTAAAACAATGCGAGGTAGTTCAATGGTTTCAATGTTAAAGGGGGGCAGAGTATCGGATTACAAGGGCCCCTGCCTCATTGAAGCTACAAATTTAATCAAGGTTCTAAACCCCTTAGATATAATCACAAGAATCTCATTCTCAGATGGGTGATTACAAAATGTCAGCCAGGAATTCCTGGTTTCATAAGGATCCTAGAACACTCTTTGTTCCACAGAGCTGCAATTTTTTGAAACAGCAGCAACATGCAATGCTTTTTGAGGGCCATTCATGTGAAATTCTGATAAACATATATCAGCGGGCACTGGGGTTATGACTACTTTGAACATAAAGCAGAATGGGTAAACTAATCAACATCCCAATTAAATATAATGTTTTTCACAAAGAACAGAAGTACATCAACTCATCCAACTTGTGAATTAAAAAAACACTGACCAGCTAGATGATACCCTTGTTTTAGGACAGGCAGCAATTTCTGTATAAAACTGAACTGACTGGTTATATGTGGGGTTAGAGCAGAAACTACAATGATACAAAGACTCTTGTTAAATGGTGGCAACGGTGCAGTATTTATGTTATTTGAAGTGTAGTTGTAGCCATGACAGTCCCAGGACATTAGAGACATGGTGGGTGAGGTAATACCTTTTATTGGACTAACTTCTGTTGATGAAAGAGACCCGGTTTTGAGTTACACAGAGCTCTTCTTCGGGTCTGGAAAACATATTCCGAGTGCCACAGCTAAATATAAGGTGAAAGAGATTGTGGTGTATTAACATCCCTGCAATCATAGCATCAGAAAAGAGGATTGGTTGTTTATGGATTGGTGTATTGAGCCATGAATCCAGTGTCTTTATGAAGACCATGATTTTTAGGATCTAGCCAAGTTATTAATTTAAGCTCCCAGGCTCGACTTTTGAAAGTGTTCTTCAGGTTTCCTTTGAGGATGAGGACTATGAAAAGTGTTCACTCACAGATCCGATACATGCTTCAAAACTTTATAGTTAGTCTTTAAGGTGCCACAGGACTTTGTTACCTCTGCTATTCCAGACTAACACGGCTACCTCTCTGATTCTTGAGATCCTATACATGTCTACCACATCATGTGGTGTACCTCATCCAGTTGCCTACATGTCCCAACAACAACTATGTGGATGAAACCAGACAATCACTATGCTCTTGAATGAACTCGCACAGAAAAAATGATGAAACACTCTATCATCTGTGGGTGAACACTTTTCACAAAAAGATCACTCTAAATATGACCTCTCAAGCCTCATCCTTAAAGAAACCTGCACAACACCTTCAAAAGACTAGCCCAGTAACTTCAATTATAACTTTTCTAGACAATATGGGGCTGTCTACACAGCAACTAGACATCTGCGGCTAGCCTGGCTGGTGCTCATGGGGCTCAGGGTGTGGGGCTATTTCACTGCTGTGTAGACTTCCTAGCTTGGGCTGGAGCCCAGGCTCTAGGACTCAGAGGTAGGAATATGTATTAACTACTTATGTTAAATAATCTCTTCCACCTTGTATTTAGCAGTGACATCCAAGTACCGTATTTTTCGTCCTATAGGAGAGCGTGCCCGCGGCGGGGAGGGGGGAACCGGGACGCTCCCGGCAGCCCGCCCGCGCGGCGGGGACGGGAGAGCGAGGCGCTTTTTTTTTTTTTTTTTTTTTGGTCCGGCGGGGAGGGGGGAACCCCGGCAGCCCGCCCGCGGCGGGGAGGGGGGAACCTCGGCAGCCCGCCCGCGCGGCGGGGACGGGAGAGCGAGGCGCTTTTTTTTTTTTTTGCATTCGCCCTATAAGACGCACCAACTTTTTCCCCCCCGTTTTGGGGAAGAAAAAGTGCGTCTTATAGGGCGAAAAATACGGTACTTTTCCCTGTATAGCTCAAAAGTTTGTCTCTCTCACCAACAGAAGTTGGTCTAATAAAAGATATTACCTCATCCACCTTGTCTCTCTAATCTCCTGGGACCAATTTTTTATGTACAGTGCCAACCTATGAACATCTTTAGTCCCACTTAAGCCCTGGGCTTCACTGGCTTCAACTGAACTACACTGATTTACACCATCTGAGGATCTGGTCCTCCCATGTCTATATACAATCATCTCAGATTACGGTTGAAATGGCTATCAAAGGGTGCCGACTGTTGTCCTTTGTTGTGGGCAATTTTAGGATATAGGAAACTCGATAATATTGTGATGGGCATTGTAAAAGAACTGAAATAGAACAGAATATCCACTGGGAAGTTAACACACTTGGTTACACACTTGGTTCATTCAGGCCACCAAGCAGTCGTCAGATGCTAACAACTTTGTCACTACTAACACAGAACCGAATGGAATACATGTCCTAGAGCTGAGAAGTTCCATATCCCATTAACAATCCTCTGAGCCATGCCTGTCACCAGTAGCTTTAAATTTTAATTTCTCAACTTTCACCAAAAGCTATTTGTCCAAATCTCTTTTGTGTTTAATCAGCAGTATCAATGCTTCTGATTAGATTATTTAACTAGACTAGTACTCCAGGAAGTCACAAACACAGAACTGTTTATACAGGAACAAATTAAGTACAACTTTCTATTTTTAGATAAAAAAATAACTGGTACCATGAAACATAATATCTTTAGCAAAAATGCTTTGGAGAGCTAGATTCTCAAATATAACAGTTCAGTGGTTCAATTCATACCTGACAGGCTTCAAAGAATATATATGCAAATTGATCTCCCAGCTGCAAGGGTAATTAACATGGTCTGCTGCAGGGGTCTGTTCTTCCATCCATTCTGTTTCATGATTTTAGTGACTTTACAATTTTCTCAATCTACTCTCTTTTGGTGTGGAAATAAAATTAACTTATTATAAACTCCATTACACTACCATCAACAGGGAATTCAGGCTCCTGAAACTGCAAACATTTGAAAATCGGACAAGACCTGATGTAAACTTGAAAAATATGGAAGCACTTTTTTATTTAGATAGATTTTCCTATACTGATATATTAGACTTCCACATGCATATAGTGGGTCCAATTCTTATCTTAAATCCTTTTTAAAACCAGTGTAGCTCAACTGATGTCAGTAGTCACTACTGATTCACACTGTGATATCACAATGTGCTATTTATTTCACTTTTCATTAGGGTCCAATCTTGATCACAACTCAAGTCAATGGGAATTTTTGCCACGCATTTGCATGGAAGCAGGATAGAGCCCAAGTAATATAGTATTTCACCTCATAGTCTGCTCCTAATAAGGTTGATAATTTGTGGGGTCTTGAACGGAAATATTTCCTTCTACATTCAGAAGGAGGGGCTTTTGAGCCTTATGTACTGTAACACATTCCAAACAGGACTATGAGTGAACACCAAAAGTATTTTCCCATTACACAATAATAGTAAAAGTCACAGGACATATTTCTGTATCTTTTGCAATCATGTTATATATGCTATGGAAAGCTACAGAAATAGAGGGATTACTGTATTTGGTAACTTTCATAACCAGAAATGCACCTACAAAGCCATTTTTTGAAAGAAAACAGGGACATCATGGGGTGACTCATGTTTGAGAGTAGATTTATAGGTACAGATAAAGCAATATGTATATTTTTGAACACATAATTGTACAAAGTAATCCCTGGTGTAGGTCCACTCAAGTCATTGGAGTTATTTCAGGGATACATTTGGTTCAGGATATTGCATATAAGTTATACATAAACTTTATGTCTTTTTATGTATTTCTGTTTGATAGATCTTTGACACACCCGGGAGTATTCTTCAGGCATTGGAAAGGATAAGAATGGACTACTCATAGGCGAACATACAGTTGGGTATACTTCAGATGTGGACAAACTACTCTGCTCCAAATTCAAACCATTCCTCCCTCAAATCAATTTCTGAGCTGAAAATGCAAATAATTTTCAGTCTGTGCCTCACTAAATTTAGTCCTGTGTCATGGAGGCGGCAGGTTATGCCCTGACTTCATCCTCATCTGATGTTGGAGTTCAAAACCAGGTAACTACAGAAGCTCTTCTGCAGTCTACATGCCACTTCCAGTAGAGTACAGAACTAGGTTAATTGAATGTATGCTAAAAGGACATTCGTGGGTGTGTGAATGGCAGCACTGACACGGTAGTAGATAAGCCCAGCCCTGACCTTTGATGCCAGCCCACATGTTTTTCAGAAAGCAAGTGAAAGAGACAGTGAAGGGGAAAGAGTAAAAGTGAAAAAGAGGAGGTAGATGTGCAGGGGAGAACTGGATGATGCAATTTTATATTAAACATAAATAAGTGGGATTTTTTAAAGCAGCCTAATAGTTTGGTGTCCAATTCCCACTGAATTCCAGTGTGGGGGGGATTTGATAGCTGTTTTCAACTACTTGAAAGGGGGTTCCAAAGAGGATGGATCTAGACTGTTCTCAGTGGTACCAGATGACAAATCAGGGAGTAATGGTCTCAAGTTGCAGTGGGGAAAATTTAGGTTGGCTATTAGGGAAAACTTTTTCACTAGGAGTGTGGTGAAGCACTGGAATGTGTTACCTAGGGAGGTGATGGAATCTCCTTCCTTAGTGGTTTTTAAGGTTAGGCTTGAGAAAGCCCTGGCTGGGATGATTTAGTTGGGGATTAGGTCCTGCTCTGAGCAGGGGGCTGGATATTCCTGATATTCTCTGATTCTATGAATAAGAAATTCCAAACAGCAGAATACTTATTTTGTATTATTGTAGACTGGGGGTCAAAAGTTATTGTCACCTAACGGCTGTCCAGTGGTCATTTGTTGGCAGTCTCATCAGAAAGGCCAAGGATAGGATGAGCATGGACACTTGAACTACCTTTTCTTTCTAAGGGCTTGTCTTCACTGCTAAACAAGCTACATTTTTTTTACCTTGAGGTAGCTAACACACATGCACTATCCCAAAGTAAAAACAAGAAAAGAGGAAGTACATTAATTTTATCACAAGGTAAACACACCAGTTCCACCCTATACCTCCAACTGGAGTTGACCTCGTCGAGTTTATTACATGATAAAACTAATGGGCTTTGTCATCATGTTTTTACCTCACATATTAGTTATCCTGAGGTAAAAAAACCCAGCTTTTTCACCAATGAAAACAAGGTCTTAGATGTGGTCTCTCTGAGTCAATATTATGGAATATTAGAGTGTCAGCTGGCAGAGACGGGGTTAAGTTTATAGAGGTGCTGCCCCTGCATTATGAATAAACAAGACTTTAATTTTCAGTGTTGTCAAACTGGTTCCTTCCACAGACACTGAATTCACTTTTAAATAGTTATAAAGAAAATAGAAGAGCTAGAATGTAAAGTAGAGACACTTATGGGGTAGTAAAGTGTATAAAAAACAGGAACTAACATCTTCGGTTCATTCTATTTTGCTATAAAGAAATGGCCACTGTGACTATCAGAAAATCTGCAGTCTGCCTCTGTAATTTTCCATTGTGTCTGAAAAATGGCTCTTTAAATGCCATTTGACCTTGAAAGCAAAAATGATCTGTCCTTTATCAATTCGTCCTTTCATGGTCTGGCTTACAGCATCCAATTTACATCCTAGCTTAATGTGAAGCTTCTAGGGATAATGAATTCAACCAAGTATCTGGACCTTTGCTCCAGAAACATTTCTCTTTATTTTATAAAAAGAAAAGCATAGGTGTCTTTTGTCTGTCACCTGTTTCTTGACTCTGACCTAAAGAGCACTTGAACAATTTAGCAGCTCTCACTTACTGTATCAGACTTTGCTTGTGTGCATTTGGTCTACAAAAGCCACCAATTCTAGGAGCCTCGAGTTATCCTGTGTAATTATGAATATGTCTCCTTTGTTTTCCTGAATATTTTTCCATCCTCTGTGAAATAACTATTTCCTCCGCTATTCTGTATTTTTTTTTCACTCAGTGGGAGTGTTCATGTGAGAAAAGTTACCAAAACCAAACATTTAACTTAGCTTCTGCCCAGAGAGAAGCTGTGTCTTACTATGTATTTGACAAAGCCTGGCACAATGAGGCCATGATCCTGCCTGAGCGCTCTGGGAGATATGGTAAGATAAATTGCAGCAAATGGGAATAAGATGGAAAATATAAGAAAGGGGGATAACAGTGACAAGACGATGTGATTGCAAAGGCTAGGGAGAGTGCAACTTAAACATGCTGAATTCAGTGAAAATTAAAAATAAAGAAAAAAATTGTTTGCATGGAGGAGGAAGAAGTTTGTCTGACAAACAGAGACTTTTCAATCTCAGGTAGCTGCAAGAAGCAAGTCCTAACATCGGCATCCATATATTTTTATCACCACACCTTTGGATTTCTTTTAGTTACAGACCAGAGTGAGCTTCTGAAGACAATGCTTTGCTCACATTAACAATACCAAAACCTGAAATGCTCCAAAAAGGCCAACCGCCTTCAAGTCTTTATTAACCCTTATTGAAAGCACTGAGAGGGGCGCCAATCACTGCCCGATACTCATTGCCAGGTCCTATTACTGAATGTTAAGAATCAAAGAGGTAGCCGTGTTAGTCTGGAATAGCAGAGGTAACAAAGAGTCCTGTGGCACCTTAAAGACTAACTAAAGTATTGAAGCATAAGCTTTCGTGGGCTAATACCACTTTGTCGGACGTGGGTATTAGCCCATATCTTCCACTGCTTGCATCCGACGAAGTGGACATTAGCCCACGAAAGCTTATGCTTCAATACTTTAGTTAGTCTTACTGAATGTTGTGTATACAAAAATGATGTCAGGTGACCTGCTCTCCCCTTCTTCTATAGAAAACTTATAACCTGTCCTTATGGCCGATGCTGCTCCAGAGCAGAAGGTGCTAAGCCTTTTCCTTCCCAAAAGAACTGCTGTTCCAGAGTTTTGTCAAACAATGAAGGTAGCAGGAGCCTTTGACTGCTCTGATAGTCCATCTGACTATGGACACATGGGCAAACCTCTGATTACATGTCCTTCAGCTCATGCTGGATCATCATCATCAGCATGCTGTGCTGTGCATGTGTAGAACTGAGAAACAACCAGACTGGAGAAATCCCAGCCTGTGAGAGAAGCATGGTTAATGAGCTCCTCCTTCTTACTTTAATTTGTGGTCTTAAATAATGGCAAAATGTGAGGAGTGCAGCTGATAACAACCAGTTCCTGTGATCATCCTGGTTCATGTGCTATATTAATCTATTGGCTAAGGAGCTCTTCCATAATAATCAGAACATTGGCAAAATTCTCTCCCAGTTAGAAAGATGTGTAGCCACTTCAGCTGACCTTACACTGCATGTCACCTTCCCCAGTTGTGTTAAGGGAAGAAATGACCTCCTTGAGAGCAGATGAAGCAGGCTGCCAACTGCTGCTGTTCCTGACTAGTAGTTTATTGGGGGGCAGGTGGAGGTTTAGGCATTCATTCAGCCAAGCACTTAAGACATGCAAGCACTTAAATGCATGCACAGCTTAAAGCACATCTCCTTAAGCAACAAAGCCCTAGAGACAGACCAAAGCCCCGTGAAGTTAATGGAAATGCTCTCATTGGCGACAGATCTTTACAAATCATTATCATTTCACTCATTTTAAATAAAATAAAAATCAGCGGCATCCCCATGTATCTGGTCACTCATGGGATTAGTCAGTATTTTGGGTTTTTTTATTTGAAATAGGAACAGGTGAAATAAAAATATCAATCCCTTGGAAGAGAAAAAAAGACTGTAGGCATCCACACAAAATGGTATTTGTCATGCTGTCTGGAGTGGCTCACAAGCATGAGTGCCACCTCAGGGTATAAACTCCAAATGTGTTGTATGTTTTATAATTAGATTTCACCAGCCAAGTAACAAGTGTGAACACCTAAAGCACTATAACAGCATTAATGTGGAGTCACAGATAGCCCTCTTGGGCACTCCGGTCTGACGTGCCATCCAGGCAAGCTTGTCTTTGTGCTGGATGGTTCCTTACATCAAAAATCACAACAATATTCAGGTTATTCCCAGTCCCAAAGGACTAGTCACTTACCCAGGTCAGCTGTACTTTAGCTTTCAAACTAGAGACAATCCTGTAAGAAACCAACCAAAGGTTTATTAATTAGAAAAAAAAGAAATACAAGAGTAATTTAGGTTATAGCAGGCACACATACATATACAAATGAGTTCCAGGGTTAGTTTTCAAAAGATAATAGAAATTTCTATAGTATGCAAACTCTACATGTCCTTTAGGGCTAACCCAGGCAAAGCAACCGAGGCCCCTTGTTTATGCTTAGAAATCTTCACCTCTCACACTTCAAGCAGCACAGAATTAGCAATTTCTCATTACCAGGGATTTTTATTCCCTTTCCTCAGCATTCAAGCTGTGGTGGGATGAGGGTTTGTGTACATATTCTCTTCAGGGATGAGAGGGAAGGGATGAATGAATGGCTTGTCTGATGTCTATAAGGGGGAGGAGATAAAACCTTTTCACAGTAAACTAGCATTTCACACTTGGTAACGCTTCTCCCCTGACTATGGGGGATTTTGTTTTAGCAAACAGTTTTATAGTTACAGAGCAAACATTTAAATATTACCTCTGTAGCAGGGTGCTGGTGCAAAAGGCACCTAATTAGCCCCTGCTTAGCCAGCCCCAGTCAGGGGAAATGGATTGGGGCTGGGAAAAGCCTGATGCCTGGCCTAAGGATTGGCTGCACCTGCTGGCCTGAGGACTATAAAGGCTGAGGAGGCCCAAAGACAGGGGGGAATGGTCAGGGGAAGGTTTGTCTGCTGATTGGGGGCCTAACTTTGTGGCTAAAAGGAGCCAAACAGGCTGGTGAACCTGTATATAGCTGGACACTGGTGGTGGGCATGGTTTGTAAATAATAAAGGCACGGGTGCTGCACATTTAAAGCCTCCTGGAGCTTTATTGGGGCCAGGGAGAACCCTGGAGGAGGGAAGGCAGCAAGAAGACCCTGTTACAACCTCAAAACATGGGACACAGATATAAGTAAGATTATGAAATGCTTATAGGACGCTGCATGTATTAAAGTCTAAACACTAAAAACATTCTTATTACTCTGTTTTAACAATACTAACACACAGGTGAGCCAGACTGGTTTCCAGTTACTGCATTTGTCAGTGTTCAATGAGGCCCAGGGTTTGCGCATGAGCTGGCACCAACACAATATTGTTAATTTTTAAAAAACTCTGAATTTTTTTACTAAGACCCATTGGGAAATGTGCTTGCTGTTTAATTAGTTCAGCTCAGTAGTGGAATCTTCCATTGTAAAATGATGCAGGCTACTGCCCTGCACCTAACCCTAGGACAGACTGTGCTGCAGAGTCCAAGAGAAACATGCTGTTCTCAGGGCATAGCACTTTCTCCAGCCACCACAATGTTTCCATCAGGCACTTCGTGAGGCTGCTGATCCGTCTACCAATGGAGCGACAACAGAACAATCAGCCAGCGATATCGCACACTGCGTAGGTACACACAAATAGCCTTGTCCACCTGAGAGTGTGAGTAATTGTGCTCACAACCGCCAATCCTCATGAAAATAAAAAAGGTGTTCATGTAAAGGATTCATTAAAAGAGTAGAAACATGGCCATGCCAAACCTTATGGAACTAATAAACACATGCTCACAAACGGGTGTCTCTTGCATTTCTAGCTGGCTCTATCATCTACATATCCAATTTCACAACCTCACACAAAGGACAGATAAGTCAACAGAGCAATATTCTCATAAACATCTCACAGCCTTCTGACAGGTCAGTGGGGTGCCATCCATTTCAAGCCTATGAACAAGGCACAGGCTGAGGATGGATTAGCTAGTAATTTAAAGCATGCTGGTGAAAGGATTCTTATCTCTGGCAGGGAGAGCAGCCCAGGCTAGACTGACAAATAAGACTGGAGCCTCTATCTGATTATCCACCTCTCCCCTCTACACTGGAATGACAACAGATGAGTATCACTTGCCAGAGCGAGAGCTGACATACTCACCCCAGAGTAGGTGAATTGTTTCAGCATTTTCTGGGCTCCCTGATGGACGAAAACAGTAACAAAACTCAGGCTGACTATGGCTCAGTCACCATGTGCCACTAATGACACGCCTAAGAAACAGAGCTTTTCCAAAGGCTTCTTTGGGCTTCAGCTTTATCCATGGTCCTCCCAACTGCAGTTAGCTGAGCCACTAAACAAAATGAAACAGGGCTACAGGAGGAGTTTTAGATATTTCCTTCAAAGAAAAAAATGTGTGGGCAACAGAACTTTAGTGGGAGACCTCCAAGGAAAACACAGGGTGCCACAGGAAGTGGCACTGTTGAGTCAACAGAATACCTCAGAGTCAGTACTAAACACATTCCCCTGGGAGGGGGTTAGGGGACTTCATGCTACTGGAGGTGCCCTCTTTTAGGTGAGATGTAAAACTGAGGTCCTGTTTGTGAAATTAATAATTCCCAGGAACTTTTCCCAAATGTTGTTGTGTTAGCACCAGCATCTTAGCCAAAATAAGTTTCATTGCATTCTGCCTACCAAATATCTCCTGTTTCGATTATATCGAGTAGTTTTCCCAATTTCTGTCTTAATGTACTGTTTAATATTACTGTACATTGGTAGGCAGCTGCTACTTTTTTTCCCGCAAAGCTGGCTACATTTCAGTGATGGTTGGTGATTCCTGCATGCAGTTTGTAAAGCCCCCTGGCTATTACTTCAGATTTAGGCCTTGATACTTTTACCATACACAGTCTTTCATCTCAATGTAAATTGTTACTACAGTGAAACCTCCATTTAACGGACTAATTCGGGCGAGGGGGTGTCCGTTAAATCAAAAAGTCCGTTATTTAATAAAAAAAACCAAAAACGAGCTGTCGGAGCAGCAGCCCGCCCACCACAGGGTCGGGGCGGCAGCTCCGCAGCCCGCCCGCTGCCGGGACCCGGGCGGCAGCCGGGAGCCGTCAGCCCGCCCGCCTGGGTCCCGGCTGCTGGGACCCGGGCGGCAGCCGGGAGCCGGCAGCCAGCCCGCCTGCTGCCTGGACCCGGGCGGCAGCCGGGAGCCGGCAGCCAGCCCGCGAGTAATGGATTTCAGATGCATCAGACTTGCTCAGAAATTTTGTCCGTTGCATCCGAAGTCCGTTAAATCGAGGGTTTACTGTATTTAATTGATATGAAATGAAAATATATTATCTGTGATTTTAAATCCCCTGACCTGTATCAATCTTGTATGGTTTGATGCCTTTGATGGAAATGCTCCTGAGCCTTGACTTTGCATTTTCAGTGCTTGCTCTTTCAGTTTCCTTTGCCAGTCCCGTGTATTTACTTGAGGCTTTTCTCCCAGCCCAGTTTGATCTACTGTCTACACCCTATTTTATTTTCCTACTCCAGGTTTTAGTCCTTGATCCCATCTCTGTCTATCTGGGATCCACACCTAAGCACACACATAACCACCTTCACTAAACAAGGACACGACATCAGAGAAATAGATTACATCATGGAACGGGCCACCTAAATATCCTGGGAGAACCTGCTTCAACACAGAAAAAAAAACAAAAAAAACTCACAAACCCAGACTGCCTACTCCTACTTGTCACCTACCACTCCACACTGGAACACACATAGTTATCATCAAACCATGGCAACCTATACTTGATGGGGAGCAAATCCTGAAAGAAACCTTGCCAAACCCCCCTTTTCTGGCCTTTAAACACCCCCCCCCCCCCACACACACACACTTCATCATCAAACGCAAACGCCCCACAGACCAGGACACATGAACTAAAAGCAGCACCAGATCCTGCCATAACAACTGATGCAAAACCTGAAAACGTATCTTCAGTGCTATGATGATTAATACCTCCACAACACACTTTTCAAGATCCACATGCCTATCACAATATGTGGTGTACCTCACTAAATGCCCCAACAACAAATATGTGGGTGAAACCAGACAATCATTACACTCTCACATAACTCACACAGAAAGTGATAAAGACAAAATCACCAAATCACCCGTGGGTAAGTACTCTTCAGAAAACATTCACTCCATAGCTGACTTCTCAGTCTTCATCCTCAAAGGAAACCTGCACAGCACCTTTAAAAGATAAGTGTGGAACTTAAATTCATTACTGTACTAGAAACCATGGACAAAACAGAGACACTAGTTTATGGCTCACTTCAACAATTTGTAATACATCCTTCTGCCTGCTAACCCTTAATTGCCCACTTCATTTTCAGTGGTCTTCTGCAGCATGTATGATCCCCTGATGTTTAACAATCTGTCCCAACTTGTATTTGGCTCAGACTCTGCTTACCTACCCCAGACCTGGAAAGGAGCATTGTGGAGCGCGAAAGCGTGTTCCTTCCACCAATACAAATTGGTCCAATAAAAGATATTACCCCACCTATGTTGCCTCTTTCATATCCTGGAACCAAGACATCTACAACTACACTGCAAACAACTATCGCTGTTTTTGTCTCTCTAGCTCTCTCTTGAGATAGTTTTTCTAAGATCAATATAGTATCAGTGGCCATGATTGAATTCCAAGTGTTTTATAGTTCCAAGGTCAAATTCAGAGGTGATGTGTAAACTAGACCCTTTACATTAACTGAGGGCTTATCTACACTGGGAACTTACATCGGCATAGCTATGTCACTTAGGGCTGGTCTTCACTACGGGGGGGAGGGGGGGATCGACTGCAGATACGCAACTTCAGCTACGTGAATCACGTAGCTGAAGTTTGCGTATCTGCAGCCGACTTACCGCTCATCCTCATGGCGGTGGCAGTCAGCGGCGCGCTCCCCCGTCGACTCCAGCTTGCGCCTCCCGGCAAGCTGGAGTTCCGGAGTCGACGGGGGCGCCGCGAGCGATCGATTTCTCGTGTCTTTATAAGACACGAGAAATCAATCGCCAGAAGATAGATGGCTACCTGCCGATTCGGCGGGTAGTGAAGACGTACCCTTAGTAGTGTGAAAAATTCACATCCCGCGAGCGACGTAATTATGATGACTACTAGCACCTAGGTGTAGATAGTGCTAGGTCAATGGAAGATGGATGGGGAGATGGATTACCTATAGCTATGGGAGAACCCCTCCTGGTACTGTGGCACTACAGTGGTGCAGTGGTGCAGCTGTGCCGCTGTAGCAGTTTAAGTGTAGCTACAGCCTTAAACATGCTTACACTCAGTTTAGACAAATTTTGTTCCTCACTGTTGCTGTCATAAACAACCCTATGCTGCCCCTCTACAAGTCAAGGGTAGGGCTCGGAGTGGGAGGGGGCAGAACAGGACCAGAGCTATAGTGTTATAGGATTCACTGAAGCCCCCCAGTATCCCAGGACAAGCTTCTGAAAGAGAGAGCGCCCACGGTGAACCAAAAATCCATATGCACAGACATAAAACCCCTCACCCTTAAGGCTGCACTTTTGTGCTGTATCTCTAAATGGGCAGGACAAAATGAGGCCCTCTTATATTAAATTAAGCTCCCATCTATCCTTACTGCTGAGGATAAGCTGGTGTTATTTACATACTGAGGAGCTGGAAGAAGGGATAAAAGAGGAAAGTATTATGATTTTTATACAACATTTTCACCAGCAAAGTACTCTAAAACAAACACACACACAGAAATCCACAAACAGAAACCTTCACTTACACAAACACACAAATCTTATAGGAACACTTTTGCAATGAAAAAATGGCTTTTGATGAAAAACTGGAAGCCCTCTCCAAAAAAGGGTGGGATTTTATATATATTACAGAAAACTGGTATTTTTATTCAGTATTTTTGAAAACAAAAATGAACCACCACCAACTGCTCAGCCAAAAAAAAATGTTTTTCTTGGCAAATTACACCCACTATTTTTTCAAAATTTCCTGCAAAGTATAACTTGCATTTTTTGAACAGCTCTATAAAGACTGGCAGCATAATTTGACACTAGCCTCAAAAGCTACAAGTTTCATTGCCAGAAACAACTACTGTGAAAGTTGTTACTTCTAGAAATTACTAGGACGACTCACTAGCTGCAGGCATCTTAAAATTCGGATGTCACCCATCAGTGCCACCTATGGATGTGGGGTGGTGGTGGTTAGGGCTAAATGAGTGGATTATAAAAAGTGTGAGGCTCCTTCCCACCTCCCACTTTCCAAAAGAAGAAAGAATGTGCTTGACCCATCCAGTCAAGACAGACTCTGCTTCTCAGAGTTATTGATCTTGTACCTAGATGAAACAGTTAAGCACGTCCCCTATAGGCAGCTAATCAGCAGCAATTAAATGTGCCCCTCACTGTCATAAACTGTCTCCAGCTCCCTGCTTCATTTCAGGGGCAGAGGAATTGATAGTTTGTAAGGGATATGAAACTCAAGCTTCAGGGCATAAAAAAGATCTTGAGTGAGGGGGCTAGGAAGAAACTTCATCATGGGCAGGTCGTTGTTCCATGAATGCTCAGTTGTGGAGGGGAGAGGTCTTGCACGTTTCTTTGAAGCCTCTGTACTGCTGACCATGGAACATAGGATACCGGACTTGATATATCATGACTCTGATCTGGTAGAGCATTCCTATGTTCCTTTAACTGCTTCTGACCATGGAGTCTGAATACTAAGGCCTTAGGCCTCAATTGGACTAAACATGAAGGTTGGTCCTTTGAGATGGCTCTGCATATTCACAGTTCTGGTGTGAATTAGGTACCATTAGGCAGCTTCCAATGATGCCTAATAGTAGAACAATAGTATCCATTAGAGTGCACCCAGGTCCCCTCCCACCTCTCCCCTCAGCATCTGCAGATGTTCTGAGGATGAGGCTATATAAGAAGGTGCAGCACCCTCTACTCCCTCAGTTCCTTCTATCACCAACCTGAAGACACAGAATAAAAAGGACTCGGAAAGAGAGGAAGGTGGAATGGAAGTATGACTATGCAGAGCAATCTTGAAGAACTCCAGTTACAAGTAAATAACCTTCATTTCTTCTTCAAGAGGCCCTGCATAGTCCCACTTAAGGGTAGTTTGATAAGCAGTAGATAAATAATATTGAGTAGGGAACAGAGTCCTAACTGAATAGAGACTGAAGCACCACTCTACCAATCTGGATCAGACTTTGAGGCCAAATCAAGAGCATAATGCTTAATAAAAGAGTTCCAGTTTGCAGCTGTGTAAATTTCAGTAACAGAGAAAACTTGCTAAGGCAAGCAAAAGAAGCTGCCACAGCTCTACTGGAATGAGATTGTACCCTTATAGGTGTAGGGATTTCTGCTGACATGGAACATTTGATAATAAATGGTTTAATCCATCTAGAAATATTCTGGGAAGAAAAACACTGAATAACCAAGGTGATTCTTAGTATAAGACATGAATAATCAAGATGATTTAAAAAAAATTAGTTCTATCTAAATAATATGCAAATGCATAGTAGGCAAAGTAACTCCCCCCTTATCACTATGTGGCTTTAGAAAAAATACTGGCAAAATAATTGTATGATTGATATGAAAATCAGAAACCATTTTTGGAAAAACCTTGATCAGGCCTAAGAACCACCTTATAAAGAGACATAAAAGGTAGCTCAGCCATCAAAGTGCTTAATTCACACAACCTTCTGGCTGATATTATGGCACTGATGAATGTCATCTTAAGAGATAAATAATAAAAAGAATGCTCAGCCAAGAATTCACAATGTGGCTTCATGAGAGTACTTAAAACGAAATTAAGATTCCAAAGAGGCACAGGATTTCTCAAAGGGGGATACAAATTGGATAGTCCCTTCATAAACTTCTTAAACATATCATGCACAAACAGCAACTAAAAAGTGGTCAGCAGAGATAGCTGCCAAGTGAACTTTCAAAGATGAGTTAGATAACCTTTGAGTTTTTATGTGCATTATATATGCTAAAATACAAGGTATGGAAGATGAGACAGAAGAATCAGATTTTTCCACTAGTCCAAGCCAAAACTCCGGTCTATTTCAAATAGTACAATTTTCTGGTAGACAGCTTTCTAGAATTAAGCAATACACTCTTCACTGATGAGGAATGTGATGGTTCAAGAATAGAGAGGGTCAAAACCGATTACCCAAACCATCTAGTGAATCCTGTCCCGTTGATGAGACAAAAGATCTGGAGAGAGAGGAAGAAATATAAAGATTCCTCCAGACAGTCCAGTATCCTAGCTCTGACAGTAACCAGTGGTGGATGCTGCTGACATTTCGAGTTTAGGAATATCTGGAACATGAGTTTGCATCCAAGACCATCTTGGCTAATAGCCACTGATGGACCTATCCTCCATGAACTTATCTAATTATTTTTTGAACCAAGTTATACTTCTGACCTCCACAACATCCCACAGAAATGAGTTCCACAGGTATCCTTTGCATTGGGTGCAGAAGTACTTCCTTTTGTTTGTTTTAAACCTGCTGCATATTAATTTCATGGTTGTCCCCTGGTTCTTGTGTTATGTGAAGGGGTAAATAATACTTTCCTAATCACTTTCTCCATACTATCTATGAATTTATAGGCCTCTATCAGAACCCCCCTTTGTCGTCTCTTTTCCAAGATGGTCAGTCCCAGGCTTTTAAATCTCTGCTTATATGAAAACAGTTGCATACCCCAATCATATTCACTCCACTTCTCTACATCTTTTCCAAGTCTAATGTATCTTTCTTTGAAATGGAGCAACCAGAACTGCATGCAGTATGCCAGGGGTAAACATACCATGGATTTATATAGTGGCATTATGATATTTTTGTCTTATCTATTCCCTCCTAATACTTTGTTAGGGGTTTTTTTGACTGCTGCTTTACGTTGAGCGGATGTTTTCAGAGAACTATCCACAATGACTCCAACATCTTTCTTGAGGGGTAGCAGCTAATTTAGAATGAATATGCATTACTTTGCATTTATCAACACTGAATTTCATCTGCCATTTTGTCCCCCCAGTCACCCAGCTTACTCAGATCCCTTTGTAATTCTTCACAGTCAGTTTTGGACTTGACTATGTTGAGTAGTTTTGTATCATCTGCAAATTTTGCTCCCTCATTATTCACCCCCACTTTCAAGATGACTTGTGAATAAGTTGAATAGCACAAGTTCCATTGCAGATCCTTGGGGGACCCGGCTATTTGCCTCTCTCCATTGTGAAAACTGGCCATTTATTGCTACCCTATGTTTCCTTTTAATCAGTTTCTGATCTATGAGAGGATCATCCTCTCTTATTCTATAACTTCTTAGTATGTTTAAGAACCTTTGGTAAGGGACCTTGTCAAAGGCTTTCTGAAAGTTATATTCTGATGTATCTTCCTCACTACCTTCTGGATCAATGGAAAGGTGGGGGGGGGGGGAGATAATATACAGAAGGCCCCTTCCACAGTAGAGGAGGAAAGTACCTGATGTGGATTGACTGTCCCTGCCTGCTCTCAAGCAGAAGTGACAATTTTTGTTGAACCTCATCGCAAAGAGACCCCAACAGAAAAATATGCTCTGAATCAACTGATCCTCTGATAAGTGTCCCTGCTGAGGTGATCTGCCACAAGGTTATTCTCTTGTGCTGAATCCAAGGCCAACAGATAAACATTGTGAAGAATGCAGCAATCCCATAATCTGATCAGTTTGCCATATAAAGGAGTGGAGTGAGCACTTCCCTGTTTGTTGATATAATACCTATGCACATATTGTGCTTCACTGCTTGCACAACGCTCTCATGCAAGTGAGAAAAGAATGATCTGAGGCCAGACAAATGGCGCTCAACTTCCAGCACACGGAAGTGCAAGTCTCTCCTAAGAAGTCCAGCAACTTCAAACTGTAAGATGACTCATATGTACCCTCCCACCATTGTTTAACACATCTGAACTTCCTCTCACCAGTGGTGCCAGAGAATGAAACCGGAGACCACTGAAAACGTTTGCTCTGACTGACCACCACAGCAATGAGTCCAGAATGTCTTGAGGCATGCTGACTAATATTTGAAGGTTGTCCAGATTTAGTCTGTCGACCTGAGACACCCAGTGCTACATTGGTCTCATTCAGAGACAAGAGAATAAAGTCATGTAAATAGTGTGGTAGACCCAGGGCAGACAGCTGCCAGAAAGGCCTGTAAGTAGAAGGGTTGCGACAGGGAAATTGGGTCCAGCTGAGCAAGGCTGCCACAGCCAGAAGCAGGGCCAGCTGAGGCCAGTTAAGGAGGCTGTCAGAGCCCTTTAAAGAGACTCCTCCCCAGAGAGGGGTGTGGGAGTTAGAGGAGTGAGTTTGGTGGAAGCAGGGGAGTTTGAGGAGTAAGTTGGAGGAAGCAGGGACAGAGAGGCTGCTGGCAAGCAGGGGAGGAGAACAAAGGGTCCCTCCCAGGGGGAACCTAGCTTTCCTAGCCTGCAGGATACTGACCCTGAGAGAGAGAAAGAGAGTGGGCTGCTAAGGAGCAGAGGAAAAAAACGGGGTCTGGTGCAGCCTGGCCAGGGTGCCAGTGTCACACCAGGATCCCAAAAGGACTTGAGTCAGGGGAGCCGAGGAGCCACCCTGTCACAATAATAGCTGCCATGAGACCCATGATACACTGAAAAAAGATTACTTTGAATTTGACACAATAATTTAGAACATAGTGCACTATTTTTTTTAAAAAAAAAACTGGTTCTCTGGTACAGAGGCTGTCCCTGCTACCAAGTCTAATATGAAGCCTATGAATAAAATGCTGTGAGCTAGACAGAGATTTGACTTTTTGACATTCAGAAGTCATCTCAGGTCTAAAAAAAGGGTGATTGTAAAAGAAGGTGACATAATGGATCCTCGTGAACAATAGCCTTCAACAGCCAATCATCCAAATGTGTAGTGGTAAACAGCAACAAACCTGAAGGCTGGAGACAAAGACTTGGATGGCAAACAAAGTTCCAATGAAATACTCAGATCTGTCTTTTTAGCTCCCAAAGCTGTCATGAGTCAGTTCCTTCAGCCTAGCCTGAGAATTAGCCAGCCCAGCCTCCAGGCAGATTTATAGGCAAAGCTGGGTTGCAGCAGGATTGCCTGATTGGCTGAAGGGAGTCCGCAGGCCCCGTTTTTAAGGTTAGTAGCAGCATCAAGTTGCTGACTGCTCAACTATTATGCCTGCAGCTGCAATCACTCCTGTGCCTGCTTTGTTCCTAACCTTGCCCCTGCCTTGTCCTGACCTGCTTCCCTGCTTGCGAGGGTTGCCAGCTCTTCAGAGTTGCCCTGGAGTCTCCAGGAATTAAAGGTTCATCTTTAATGAAAGGTTATGTCATGTGATTAAATCTCCAGGAATACGTCCAACCAAAATTGGAAACCCTACTGCTTAATCCTGACTCCAGCTCTGATTCTCAAGCTTGACTCCTGACTCTGGCCCTAGGGTTGACATGATTTCCTGGCTCCTGATTCTTACTCCAACTACTAGGCCTGACGACCCATGGCCCAATCACAACAGAAGGTGAGACAAGAAGCTGCCTTGATTTTGTAACCATAGCAGCTGTCAGAATCAGATGAATCTGATAAATCTGACACATGACGTGACAGATAGGCAGCTTCAAAGGCCTGACGGCTGAAGTAACAAGAACTATAGCTGGACTTGATACAGTTTTTGATTCCTTGGAAACGTTAACCTTCAAAGGAGCCAAAACTGGCCTCTTAGATCTTGGATTCAGAGGGAGAAGCGCTGGCATAAAACTCCACCAGATGGAACACCAAGAAGGAAAATGGCCCTCTCCCAGGCACATAACATGGTTGTCTAACTCCAGGAAGACAGCAGGACATAAAGCACACCTCTTCAGTTCTGGCTTTGTCTTCTTCAGTTCCACAGTAACCTGGAACTGAACTACTAAACGACCTAAAAACCCTATACTTCTCACTAAACACCTAAAAGTTAACACTAAGAATAGAGAATAAAAACCAGGATCTAAACAGACCAGAGAAGTTCACTTCCATTAATAGCAAGCAGCCAGAAGAAACGGAGGTGATAGACGACACTGCTTCCCCTTACATAGCCTCGCCCTCAGAGTGTTTGGAAATGCCAAGGGGAGACTAGAAAGGGGTGCAAGAGCACTCTAACGGACACTGCTTGGAGAAGGTTCTACCATTAGGCACCACTAGCTCGCAGTGGGGGCCCAGTAGGTACGTGCGTATTATCCAACATCCTCACCAGTCTCTACTTCAGATCAATTCCCAGTACTTTTATTAACTAGCCAAAAGGGGACAGTTCATTCTTAAAACAAAAAACAACAACAACAAAACAATGCTCCTACAACATTTTCCTGCCTTTATTTTTTGGATTCTCACATTATTTCTGGCAGATGATGAGATAGAATCTTCTCTCGAGTTACCTTGCACTACTGGCAGATCGACTCACAGTCAGACCTTTTTGCTTTATAGTGTGTTGGCAAGAACTCCATCTACATAACTGTACTTAATATAAAAGAGGGCCCTCACCTTAGCCATGCTGCTTCGTAGCATTGTTGGACCATTTCGTGGCATTATTTTAACTTTCATATAGAAAGGAAGAACTGCCTGATAACATGCTTTTAGCTGTATATAGCTGAATTACACGGTTCTTTTTTTCTGAGAGCCCAGCAACAAATACTAAAAGGAAAAGTTGCAATCCAAGTTCTAACAGCAAGTGACTTTGACTTATTGCTGTGATTATACTAATTGCTTGTCTTCCTAGTGGGAGGTTGCAGGAAGCTGTTTTGAGGTAATCAAGCTGAGATGCACCCTTCTATTTATAAGAGGTCTAAATATCTTACACTCAAAAAAAAGTATTTAATTGAATCCCTCTCTAAAAACAACAGAGAGGATTTCTTTATCTCCTCCCTCCTCCCCCCCAGCTATGCAGCACAATAGTTTATGGTTCAGTTCTCTCTATGAATGTCTGTGAACTTAAAATAATCCTGCATAAAAGCTCTGCACACAGAGCTTGTTCTAGTATTTGTTCACGGATTTTGGATGCACTGCAAGCCTCCTACAGCTCTATATTCACTCCAGGATCTTCTCATACAGAGACATACGGTGCCATATTAATACACAGATTACCAAGTTCCTAGGCAGTTTCAGTACAAACGTTATCATGTTTCATATGTCGATGATGGCCTTCATCCCAATACTGTTTCATGTTATGACATCATTGAAATAATTCTAGAGTACAATATGGAATAGTGCTGCAAATGACTGGGGAAAGGGAGATTTTGGTCAAGAATGCCATGGCAATCTGCTGTTGTTGCAAAAAGAACAAGGGGGCCTTTACTCTCCATGAAGACCATTTAATGTCTTCTCTGAAATACCTCTTCCCCGGCAAACAGCATGGCAGTCCAATTATCTATCTCGGAAACATGAAGGGCTGAGTCAATCTGTAGTTCTAAAGAATCTATGGGCGAAATTCCACGCTCAGTAACACCCGTGCAATGTGACTGATAGCAATAGAGTTGTACCGGTTCAACGAAGAGCCAAATGTGGCAGTAGTTAAAAACATTATTTTTGTCGGGTTTGTACAGCACCTAGCACAGCAGGGTCCTGGCCCTGACTAGGGCTACTAGGCTCTACAGTAACCTAATAAATAATAAATAGTAATAATAAAGATTTTTAAGCCATTAAACCACCCATACCTTTCCAAAGACTTAAATATAAAGGTAGGAGAAGGTAGAGAGCAGAAGGAAAGCAAATTCCCTCATTTTTCAGGGTCACTGGATGGCAAATAACCAAGGTACTGTTTTTAAGCACCCATGATACAACAAAACTCCCCTAAATAGTACAGCAGAAGTCAGTTTATTTTTATGTAGCATACAGCGATTGATACAGAAATATCACAAGAGACTTTGCAATGGATTAGCGCATAGCCATGCAGTGACAAATACACTATATACAACAGCTTTCAATAGAAAATGTAGGCTCACAGATACTACAGGGATGATGTGGTGTAAGAACCTAGATTGGCAGGAAATATCAGTCAGTGGTGTCTGCTGAAATAGGAGGAAAGCGGTGTAATGGGCAAGATTTAGGGCAAAAATTAAGCAGGGTAAACTGGAAGATTTGGGAGTGACATTTTGTTTTAATAGAGAGGTTTATGGGACTCAGCGGCCAGAGAAAAGAGATGGGCTTTGAGATAGGATTTGAAGATAGTCAAGAGGTCACTTAGGTAGACAGCAAATAATCTTGTGTAAAAGTTGAGCTAAACATGAGGATGATTTGGAGAAAAAAGTCCAAAATTATAAATCATCATCTCCTTCCATATATCATCACAAATCAAAACAAATCTAGTAATTCAAGAAAGAAGCAGAAAGTCAACTTATTGCAAAACCTGACAGATTTATTAGCAGGCATGCCTGTTGTTCCTAACCTTGATGTGACATACATGGTCAGGGTACCATGATGTATATTAGTCAAGAAAAACCCCAATGATTTTCATTATCATAAGAAATGTAAGGGCTGGCTTGCTTCTGACAGTCAGTGATGCGTCTTTTGCATTGGGAACAAGAAAATTCCGTCAACATATTTTAACCTTCAGAGCGATTCAAGCACATTCTGATCTTACCAAAAAGGCAGATAACAAGTGAAGTACAAGTTTGGCATCAAACAAATAACTAATGGATGGAGTGGAATGCAGTTTTCTTCCCTGTCTCCCTCCTCCACACTCACTTGGCTTGTAGATCAAGTTAGTCACTTTCAAGGCTAAAGGAACTGACAACATATTTTTTTCCTTAAATAAAATGTAAAGAGTGGAGCTTTGCAATATACTAATGCTTTTGTGGAGCACTGAAAGTATAACAATGCATTCCCTAACTCCATAGGCTGCATGGAGGATACACCAATCTTATCTGATGTTGGATCCCAGTATAGACTGAATTAGGCTCTGATCCAAGACAAATCATAAACTCTCTGGGCTCTCCTTTCAGTGATATTTCATTACCAATACAAAGGATCTTTTAGGGTTACTTCTTGTAAAGAAATCTAACTGGTCTCAAAATTAGATTGCACATTTTTTGTTGAATATAGCATGGTGTGGAGGAAAAGGGAGTTGAAACCAGCCAAACCTTTGAGTTCAGCCTGGGTTTCACATACGTGGGAGTGCAGGAATTCCACAACCTCACATTTGGAAAGAGGCCCAGATTGGAAAGTAAGAATAGAAAAGTGTGTATGTGACTTGAAGAAACTGGATTGCAAGGAAGTAACAAACAAACAAACCCCAAAAAAGTTTCCTCTGGACCTAGATTCAAACTCTTGGGATGCCACACCAGTGTCCCACTTAATTTGAAAACTTTTCATTTAATATTCTGCACGCAGGAAAACCATGCCAAACAAAATCAAAGATTTTTCCATCCCTTTTTAAAGTTGTTTTTTTTTTTAATGACTCTGCAGAGTGAGAGTTTGTGATTCACATGTTTGTTTTAAAGCAAGACACTATTTATAAAAGGAGAAAAGTTTCGGTAAATGGAGTTACCATAACATTCGGTTGTGTCTTGAAGCTACAGACAACAGTAGTGGGGTGCGCAGAGCGGCATGGCCTATGCATTGTGCCTCAGGTGGACAATACAGTTCAGGGTTGCCCTGTGGCCACTACAGTGGCAACAAAGCACCCATATGACTTCATTCATGGAATACCAGCTCTACAGCCCCAACCTACAAGAGCCCCTGGCACAGGAGGCCTTTTGTGGTATATATCTGGGGAAGGCATCTTTAAGATGGAGGGATGGCCAGGTGCTGTACCATGAACTCCCTCCCATACATGCAATGAGGGGTACCCCTGGCATGTGCAGAAGGTGGCTGCGTCAGGCCTTGTTGATCAGAAAAATCTAACATCAGCAGCAATGCTTGCTCTCCATATACCTAGGCAAGGGGGCAAGGGGGGGGGGATGGACACAGTAAAGCTATAAGATTGTAGTCTGATGTATATAAAGAGAGGTGTCTTTGAACATAACGACATAATTGCAAGCTACTTTCCGCTGCATGTTCCTATACTTGTTAATAATCCCACATAGTTCATACCTACCTGAATGAATAGCCTTTTCTCCTTATGAATGAAATGCTTCCCAGTGCTGAGGTTGTATATCAAACCACCAGTGGCATCTGAGACCAGTGTGCACTAAAACAATTCAACCTGGGTCACTCACAGTGGTCCCAGCTGGCACAGGCTGTTTTCTTCACTGTTCTCCCCAGGGTTTCTGCAGAGAAAGAGAAAAAATCAGTTTCAACCAGGACTACACATTTTGTGGCTCCCTAAAATGGTCTCTCCAGCCAACCCAGGGTTCTGAGGAAAGCAGGGTTCCAGTCACTGCAAACAATGCTGCCAAATCAGCAGTTACAAGGAGAGCCCATAATTCAGGGTGCCTGCCAATACTAGTGTGATGCTTACTGCTCTTCCTCTAAATCTTCATGGGATGAGGCATGAATTGTTTTGCACTGACTGAAAGCCCCATAGTTTATTAACCATTTATTGCATGCCTGGCTGTGAACATTGTATGTTTTTCCCCATTTCTCAGCTCCCACCCCATTTAATAGGAAGCCTCCATTCCCTAATTCCCTCCATAAACACACACAACAATTCTGGGCACATTACTTAGTTTCTTCCCCATTGGGACACAGGTTGAATTTGTTTTGGTGCATAGTTGACTTTGAATTTGAGCCCTGCAGTTAGAATGACAAAGGTTGAAGCAGAGGGACCAAGAAGACCACGCCCTGAAACTAGGGTCTTACTCCTGGGATTTCAGTCAAATGTTGGGTTTTTTGAGCTAGCCTGGCCCAACTGCAACACCCTTCAGTGTGGCCTACCTCAACAAGTACCTCCAATCCCAGGTTCTACTAGGATTACCCCAGTAGAAACCAGGAGCAGAGAGAACCCAGACATTTTAGAACATAAGAGCATCTTATTTTGATCCTATTAATTGGTGCTTTTGTGTGTGTACATTTTCAATTTTAAAAATTAACAATACCATCAATCTCACTGGGATATGTTTTGATCCAATATTTTCTTTCATACAGCCCTCTTTGTGATCATTTTCTCTTAATTATTTCATAGTAATAAAATCATTTTGCTGGCATTAAAAATAATCAGAAGTTCAATCAGATCAGCCATGAAATAGGAAAAATAATGAGAGCAGTAGCATTCAGCAGCTCTATTTATAGTGATTGAGCAACTATAGCTTAAATGAATAAATAAAAAGACCAGTAATTGTATTGAATCATATTGTTCAATTTCAATTGTGTCTCCCAACATAAACAGGCCAGTGATTGATGTGTTATTGCGCACTTGTGGAGTGCGTCTGTAATGAATGTGTTTAGGAATGATCCTCTGAGAGTAAATCAATGTTGGAAAGAGACCTCTGTTGATTTGGAATTTTGATTATTCCAAAACAGATTTTAAATGTTCAGAATTTCTGTAAGGAGAAAGAAGAAAAATCACTAGAGAATATGGAAAATAATCCTGCACTGACACAGGAAAATACAACTTAATGTAAGTCAGTCATCTAGATCTTCAGCTGTGGTAAATCAGTGTACGTCCATTGAAGTTAGTGGAGCGGCATCAATTTATGTCAGCTGAGGGTATGGCTTCAAGTCTTGTAGCTTTAGAACCTCTTTTCCATATATGAACAAAAGGAGCCTTCACCCATGGTATGCTCTTCTCAGTCTCCTGGAATGGTCTTACACAGATGTTCCATAGAATTCTGGTTCCATAGATTTAGATCAGAAAAGGATAAGGTAGGGTAGGGTAGAGTAAACGATAGGCTAGTATCCTACAGATAATAACAGAATAAGGTGCTGTAGAGTCCATTTTTTGGCAAGACATGGAATGGAGGATTGAAGCAATATTGCATTTCCTCTTCCCCTTCCCCCCAACCTTGCAGAATCCCCAATGAGTGTGTGACATTGGGAGCACATTAATGCCAACTGATAGAGGGTCCACAACACTGCAACTCACATCACATCAGACACACTCATTGCCCCAAAACCTTGTCATCATACCATACAACTCCAAGGCAATGGTGGATTAACCTATAAGCAATAAAAGCACATGCTTAGGGCCCAAGAGAAAAGGGGCCCCAAGCAACAACTAAAAATGGTTACAAAATTACAAGTTTGCACGCCTTAAATTTAAAAAAGTCTCAGTTAACCTCTTGGGCCCCCCAAAATCTCCCAATGTTGTGTCGATTACACTTTGCAAGTAAAAGCTGGGTTGTGAATGGGGGTGAGAGTTGAAAGGGGGGCCCATTGCTTGGCTGTGCTTAGGGGCCCAGGAGCAATTAATCCACCCCTGCTCCAAGATGTTACATAAGATATCATATGTAAACTGGTGACGTGCTGGGCATGAATATCATTGAACGATGTATGTACAGATAGTGTGTAAGTAATTATGCATATCTACTGGAAATGTGTTCCTAAAATGTCTTTTGGGGGGAAGCTAGATAAACAAGTTTGGCTTAGACAGAGGACTATAGCTTCTCATGTCTGGGTCAAGCTTTATAAACCACAGAACAATGAAAGTACATTTACATACAAGGTAAACAAACTCAAAGCTAAACCAGCCAGGGAGAAGACCACTTAAAGATCACACCAGGGAACAGAATCTGCACCCAGGAAACCATTGTGGGTCTTCAAACAGAGACGACAGATGTGGGGTAACATAACATGGGCTAAGTCTCTGACTGCCAGAAGCTGGGACTGATAATAGGGGATGGATCATTTGATAAATTGCCCTGTTCTATTCGTTCCCCCCTAAAGCATATGGCAACAGCCACTATCAGAAGACAGGATACTGGCCTAAATGGACCATTGGTCAGACCCAGTATGGCTGTTCTTGCATTCTTAAAAAGCCATTATAGTTATCAATCACTGGGGAGACATAAAAGGATTCTAGCACCCCTTTGAGTCTATGAAGGCCATATCCTCTCTCGGCCTGAAAGACAAGAGCTGCTGAAATATCGATGCAAGCAACAAAGCTGCTTAGACAAAGATTGTAACGTGCTAAATTAAGTTTTAGTCACAAGCATATTTTGTTTTGTTCTATATGTAACCATACCATTGATTCTTGCTTGATATCTCTTAAATACCTGTTTTTTATTAATAAAGTAATTCTCATTTTATTACCAAACCATCTCAGTGCTGTATATTAACAGTGGAGAGTGGGTCCTCAGGTAACCTAGCAGGCTGATGTATACACTGTCTCTTTGAGGCACTGAACTTAACTTCTGTGAGTGTCCAATAAAACAGACTGGACACTTCAGGGAGATGTATCCGAGGAACCTGGGAATTAGGTTTCACTGATTGTTACCTACTTCAGTGGACCAGTTTATAGGCGATCAGGGCTAGTGTCAGAGCAGGAGTCAGAGTCCAAACACCAGAGGCCAGGGGAAGAAGTCAGGAATCAGAACTGAAGTTTGGGACTAAAGTCAGAGTCTGAATGCCAGAGCCAAGGAGTCAGAGTCAAGAGTCAGAGCCGTGGTTCAGAGTCAGATTACCAGGAGTAAGGGAAGGCAAGAGCAGGGCTGGTTCTGAGGCAGGAGCCAGGCATGAACAGGATGGCTAACAAGGCTGATGCAGGCCGGGGTCTGGGCTGGAACTGTGGAGGAGCAGGGCTTGGAGAGACAAGCACAAGGAGGCGGAGTCCAGGAGCTTGTGCATTGAGCAGCCAGAGAACTACTGCTGCTGCTAGGTTTAAGAACCCGTCAATCAGGCAGGGCAGTACATCCAGCAGCCTGGGTGGCTTGTTGGGGTGTCAGGAATACTGAGCAGGTGCAGCTGAGGGCCTTACTCCTGATCCCTGCAAGCATAGGTGCTGGAACTAGGGGTGCTGCTGCTGCACCTCCGGGCTTGACGTGGTTTCCATCATATCCAAGTTCACAGTTTGGTTCAATGCTCTCAGCATCCCCACTGTACAAATTATTCCAGCGCCCCTGCCTGCAAGGAAAGGTTTGGATGGACAGAGCCCTGAAGAGTTTGCTGGCAAGGCAGACAAACTGGTGGAATATAGTAGCTGACACATAGCTTAGCAGCAGCAAAGCTCATTCCTGCTGAGGCAGTGCTCAGTGGCTCACAATTCTGGGTAGTCCAAGCAAGATGTCACAGAATATCTCAGGCAGCTGCAGTTCTTTGGTTTGGGGGCAAAAATGGGTTGAGAAGGGGTGAGGCTGGTTGTCAACGTCTATTTCCCCACTCTGAACTCTAGGGCAGGGGTCTCCAAACTACGGCCCGCGGGCCGGATGCGGCCCGCGAGGCCCTCTCATCCGGCCCGCGGAGATCTTTTTGGCTATTTAGGGAATTTTTGGCTCTTTTGAGCTTTTCGCTGGGACGGCTCCGCGCTGGGGCCTGGAGAGACCTGGCTGGGTGGGTCATTTGGGGGGGGGGTTGGAGGAAAGGAGGTTTTGGGGTGAGAGACCTGGCTGGGTGGGTCAGTTGGGGGGTTGATGTGTAGTGTTCATGTGTAATGTTCATGTGTAGTGAACAGGTGTTCATGTGTAGTGTTCATGTGTAGTGTTCATGTGTAGTGAACAGGTGTTCATGTGGTTCATGTGTAGTGTTCATGTGTGGTGAACAGGTGTTCATGTGTAGTGTTCATGTGTAGTGAACAGGTGTTCATGTGTAGTGTATCAATGTGTTATTAAATAATAACTGAATAAAATAATATTAAATAAATAATAAAAAACAACATCCATGTTTTGATTCTTTTTTATTTCGACCTCGAGTGTGTTGTCGGCCCCCGAACTGCTATTTGATAGCTAATGCGGCCCTCGGGCTGAAAAGTTTGGAGACCCCTGCTCTAGGGTAAAGAAGTGGGGACCCCACATGAAAGAAAAATAACCCCCCAAGCTTATTTTACCAGCTTAGGTTAAAACTTTTCCCCCAAAACCCAAACTTCTTCAGTTGGGGCTTGGAAAACGCTGCCACCACCAATTTGAGCTGCCAAAACCATGGGTTGGTGTAAATTGGAACCCCTATTGTAACACCCCCCAAATTCCCCCCCCCCTTTTCCTGGGAGAGATTCGAGAACAAAGACCAAAACCCTCACTTGCTGTGAGACGTGCCTGATCCAAACCAGGATCAATCCAATGGAAACAAACAGTCAGTTTCTTAAAAGAAAGATTTTAATAAACGGAAAGGAAGAAGTACAGATCCCTGGTACAGAAATTAATAGAGAATAAACTACTTGCATCACACAGCCTCATTGACCCCCTCCCTTGGAATTTCTTCCACTGCTAGCTAACAGCAAAGTAGATCGTGGACCAATTATCAAGTAATACAATTCAAGGTTTCAAATCACTTACTGCTGGACTTGGTTTCCTTAGACAATTATAGATGTAGAATAGAAACATAAGTATGGGTATGTCTTCACTACAGGACTAGGTCGATTTCCCTTAATTCAATTTTCTAAACTCGATTTTAGAAAATCAAATCAGTGTTTCCCCACCAGGACAGCAGGTCGACAGTGGTCGACACTGTCTGTCCTAGAACTTTTGCAGGGGTCGACATAGCCCGCATTGCACTTTGGGTAGGTAGCCCACAGTGCAATGCGTGCCGGACACCCCCCCACCCAAGCAGCCCCGCGGACCCCCCCACCCGCCTGAACAGACCCCCCCCCGAGCCGGCACGGGGCTGCTTGGGCGAGCGGGTCAGCTGCCTGGTCAATTTCAGGTGAAATTGACCAGGCAGCTGACCCGCTCGCCCAAGCAGCCCCACGCCGGACCCCCCGCCCGCCAGAGCAGCCCCACGGACCCCCCCACCCGCCTGAACAGCCCCCCCGCCGGACCGCCCGCCCGCCCGAGGGGGGGGAGAGCCGGCGCCAGGCTGCTTGGGCTAGTGGGTCAGCTGCCTGGTCAATTTCATACTGGGTGAAATTGACCAGGCAGCTGACCCGCTCGCCCAAGCAGCCCGGCGCAGGACCCCCCGCCCGCCCGAGGGGGGGGGAGCCGGCGCGTGGCTGCTTGTGCGAGCGGGGGGGGGGGGTCCGCGGGGCTGCTCGAAGGTCGGAGGCTTAACTTCAGATGCCTCTTCACTTACTCACAGTAGACATAGAGAAGTCGATTTTAGCCTTACTTCTCTCGTCAGGCAGGAGTTACAAATTCGATTTTGAGGGCCCTTTAAATCGACTTTAAGGGCATGTATGTGAAGACAGGTACACGTTTAATTCGACCTAACGTCGTTAAGGTCGAATTAAAGTGGTAGTGAAGACATGCCTTATGATTCCTCCCCTAGTCAGGGGAACCACAGACAGACTCCGAGCAGCCGAGGAGAGAGAGAAAAAAAGCGGGAGAAAGTGAAAGTAAAAAAGTGTTCCTTTGTTCCCCACTGATTACGTTATCTCCCTCTCTGGGTTGCTTCAAGTTAACCCTTCACAGGTAAAACAGTAATTCTAAGTTACTTCATACTTATGACCAGGGGTCTCAAACTCAAATGACCATGAGGGCCGCATGAGGACTAGTGCACTGGCCTGAGGGCCGCACCACTGACACACACCCTGCCCTCGCTGCCCCGGCTCTGCCCCCATTCCACCCCTTCCATGAGGACTAGTGCACTGGCCCGAGGGCCGCACCACTGACACACACCCTGCCCTCGCTGCCCCGGCTCCGCCCCCACTCCACCCCTTCCAATAGGTCCCACCCCTGCCCCACCTCCTCCTCTGAGCACGCAGCTCCCCATTCCCTCCTGGAAAGCGCTAGGCACCACCAACAGCTGTTTGGCAAACAAAGCAAGAGCAATATAGGAAGTCCAGAGCTAGAAACACACGCGGCCCAGCCAGGCAGCAGAGAAGCCTCCACTTCTGGCCCCTCCGTCCTGCAAACTGCTATGGGGGGACCGGGGGGAGGGGGGGCACCAGGAAGCTTGTCGGGCCGCAGGGAAGGGCTTTGCGGGCCGCATGTGGCCCCCGGGCCGCATGTTTGAGACCCCTGCTTATGACACTGGTGGATTGGCAGGGAGAGCTCCTTTCCCCTGCCTCATCCCACTAAAACTCCAAAGATTTCCCCATGTAAGCTGGTGTGGAGATGACAGAGGTATGGTGTCTATGGGTTCACGGGTAGGGTCACTAAGTGTCCAGAGCTTCATACCTATGTCCTTAGGCACCAACTGCTTCACTGGTCATCAAAATCAAAATAGAAATAGTGGCAAGCGTTTTTCTGTGGAAGGGTATGAGATAGGCCAGGGATTGTAATGGTCCTGTTTTTATCTTCTTCAGATTTAATTTAACGCTCTAAAATCTACAGTAATTCGCTCATCCCCTTAAACTTCCACAAAATCAGAAAGATCTTATCTAAATCTACACTGGAACTATTACAATTAATTTCTCTAGAACATCTGTGCCAGTACATGTTATCCCACATTTTCCACTCAATCCAGTTTACTAGATGCTGGTTTTGAGGTTTGTGCCTCTCTGTTGTGAAATCAATACTGTTCTGGTGTATGTTTAGATCTGCGGTTGTTTTTACTTAAAGAGCACTGGCAAGTAATTTGAACATTCTAAAAAAGAGCCCAGAAGAAATGAGTGCAGTCAGGGAAGTAAATATAAATACTGTAAGGACAAATTACATAAATAGGGGGCAGGTGGCAACCAAAAAGCATAAGTGTCATTGGAGCATGAGCTGCTAAAGTGGAATAATATTTATGTACTACAAACATATTTCTGCTACCGAGCAAATCTGAGTTCTCTAAGGACTGAGAGAATCATAAACACCTGCCTTTGCAGCAGCACAGTGGGCAAGCAGCCTCGTGCCAACCAAAATAAAATACAAAAATATCAGAGGTGCTCAGATGGGGAAGATAATATTGGATAGTCCATGCCAATATTTCTCACTCTTCTTGGCTGAAAAAGGTGAGTGGGTGGGGGAGTTGTTACTATCATATAACACTCTACGTGTGCTAGGTGTTGAAAAGGGGCGTGCGGAACACAAAAGAAGTGGGTGCGAAGATAGTTTCCTATGCCACTTCCTCCTTCATTTTGAGTGCTAAAGTGGAGTTAAAGTGTCAAAAGTTAAGAATTTCCAAATTAACACACTCATACTGCCTGTCCTTTATACCTATAATACCATTATACCACACCAGCATCCGTGCCAGCAAAAGGAAAACTCAAATCTAGCCTAGATTGGCAGTGATTGTGCAGCCAAGATTGGTGCTGACAGAATATCTTGATGTTCTTTATGAAATGAATTGGTCTTGATCCTCTTCCTACTGAACATATGTCCTCATCATAAAAGTGACTATCATACCTGGTAGTAACTGACAGGTTGAGAATCACAGTTGTTGAGAATCTCAGCAGAGACCAAGGAATGGATTATTATGAAGCATAAACTATCTTCTTTTTCTCTTAGTCATGGCTCCTCCAGTGTGGTACAGGGAAATTTATTTTGCTGCATTGTGATGTTTATCTGAAACTAGTCTGAATTATCCAGGCCATCAAAGTAGTTGCCATATTCTTCCATTGCTACACAAACCCTTTCCCTCAATAGACATTGGCTTCCCCTTCCTGACCGTTTTAGGACAGCTTACCAACGTGCCATCCCTCTCTGACATCTTCACAAAACTTTGCTTCCTGTACACCTGCCTGCCTTGAAAAACTAGCCAGCAGCTCCTTCTGCTCTTTTCCTCTTTAAGCAGTGGATGGAAAGTGCCCTACTCCTCGCCAGGGAGAAGCATAACAGGCCTTTTCCCCAAATCAGTCTCAGGTTGTCCTAAGAGAATAGACTTTCCCTGTGGTATTTTGGCATTTTTCTTTCTGGTGCTAGGAAGAGACATCATGAAAATTGTCTCCTTTTTCCTCCTCATCTGCATTTCGGTTTCTGGTACCTGCTGGAAACCAGAAGTGAGCAAAGCCTAACCAAAGTATTTCAGCTCCAAAAGAAAGTTTAGATCTAAAGATCGGTGAAGGCTCTAGAAGGTTTTGAACTGTTTCAACCAAATCTACTTAGACCTTTTTGGACTGAGATGGCCCAATTATTTATTCAAAAAAATGTTATTACATGGTTTTCAGATATGCAGATCCACACAGTAATTATACAACTTACATGGGACGTAGGCTGCATCTACTTGTTTAATTATTTATTGAACTTTGACAACTTGTTTGGTAACTTGCAAACATAAGAAAACAGAGTATCTACCTCATGGAGTGTACAGTCTAACTCAGAGGTGTGAGAATATAGTATACATATATGCACTCACACACAATTCAAGCATACATAGTTTGTTAGTATGAGTACCATGAGATGTAGAATTCTTTTGGAGGCCATTCAAGTCATTACAAAATATAGCAGTTATTTTTTCTTCTTAATATATAAAGTTCTGATCACTTCATTCTGATTCTCTTACTACACTCAGTGCAAAACTTAAGAAAAATTTACCACTAAAGTGTCTGAAATTCATTTACATGGATCACACCACATATTAATTTGGCCCAAGATAGAGAAATAAAACCAGTGGATTATACTCCATGTAGACTAAAGTACATTGAAAATAAACAAAAAAGTAAGTGTGTGTGTAGGAACTGAGTCTGAAGTCCTTAATTATAGGAAACAGGAAATAGTTTGGTTGCCCTCTTCCCCAAGATTAAAAATAGTAATTATACAGCTTCCCAGAGCTTCCTTCCCCTTTTGGCAAGTCTATAGCTAGGCATATTTCTACACCACCATATCTTTGGGGTGAGAAATCGCTATAAGAATGTAAAGAGGGGGAAAGAAAGACATACAATGTGAACTAAGATGAGAGCAGAGAAAGCCAACATGTGATAAAGGCAGCTAGTACTTCCCCTAGGATAACACAATGGGTCATCCAGGAGCGCGCAAGAGAATTTTTTCCTTCATAATTTGCCACTGAAATTTTGCAAGTTGTAACCAGGATGCTGAAGCATGTTAAAGGGGAACTGACATTCCAAGAAAAAAACCTGATTTTTTTAAAACAATTTTTTGAAGATCTATACAAAAAGAGAGTCAACTTGGGGAGAAAGGGAGCTAGAATTTGTCCTTTCATTTTAATGTGCTATAATACACACATGTTTCCTTCCTTTGACTGCACTGTTTATTAAGACAACAATATTTATATTTGTATCATATTTAATTAATATAGAAGTGAAAACATTTTTACAGGCACTTTGAGCCAAATTGAGTCATCATTTTACACATGGAAATTCATCTGAAATCAACGGAAACTTTGTGTAAAAATCAATGTCAGCATTTGACCCATTTAGAAGCAGCCATATAAGGCACTTTTTAAAAAAAATGCCAATATAACAACATACTTTGTGTAATTACATCAGATCTGTGTCATGAGATAATACAATACATAGTGGGAGGCAAATTCCCCCACTTTATTATGCAAAGAAAACTAACAATTTGTAAGTATTGGGCAAAAGAGGCCACAAATAACTTTGCTTTGGGAAAGAAGCTACGCATTACGAACACTGAGAGAATATCCACTGACAGCAGTGAGTGTCGGGTACTGTTTCAACTGTTCAGTTTGCTCACAGCTAACAAGTTGGTCCAATACAAGATATTACCCCACGCATCTTATCTCTCTTAAAAAGAGAGAGAGAGAGAGAGAGAGAGAGAGAGAAAAAAAGAAAAGAAAACCAATCAGATTGAAGTTGGCTAATAATCAGAATTTTTAACCTCGAACTGAAGAAAGTTTCCAGAGAATGTCAGATACTAAATATTTAAACCTGAACATCAACGATAATTTTAAATTGTGCCCCGTCTCCTCTTCTATACTGATTGATAGTTCACTAGGGCCCCAACACCACAGCAATTTACACACAATTAATTTCACTCACTGCAAGTAATCTTATTAACATCATGAACGCATGAGTAAACCTACACTGCAATTTAAGGTATGATTGCAATGCATGGAAGCAGACCTTTAATACCTTTAATCTAGTGTGCACAGGTAGCAATTGTAGTGAAGATGTGGGAAGACGGATTTCGGCCCGGGCTACCAACCAGAGAAGGACCCGAGGTCCCCAAGAGGCTCGTACTAGCCCACTCTGGTCTGTGTTGCCATGTTTTCGCCACTATTGTTGCCCACGCTAGCTAGGATAGGTATGCCTACACGCACTACAATCACACCATCACTTGAGGTGTAGCTGTGCCTTAAGTCTTCGCAGGGTTGGAGCCTAGGAGCATGCTCATACACAGGCTTGCAGGATCAGGGCCTTTGTTTGAATTCAGGAGGGCTGTGCACTGTAGCTGTCCAATTGTTAGCCCTAAATGGACAGCTCTAGAGACAAAAAGGGCTCAACAACATATATGTGTAAAGTTTCATGCCAAATTTAGTGCACCTATAACTATTTTTGCAACAGAGACAACAACAAAAACACCAGCGTTTCAGCCCTAAAGCCTCTATCAGAGAGTCAAGACAATTCTCCTGCACCCCCCTTAATAAAGGCCTGAGGGTAAAACTGAGTTTTCATCTGTCTGTGCTACAAAAGTTAGAATTCACTGCTAGTTTCGCACCACATCTGTTGCCTTTCTTCAAGAAATTTAAAAGTGTTTGGATGTGCTTGCGATAATTAGCAGATGTTTTATACCCTGGGCGCCCAGAAGGGTTCAGCAACAGTCACGCAGTTAAATAACCACTGTTTCAGAGCTTTGGGGAGAAGTAGTTAAGTAGTTACTGTTCGCTACCATGGAGAAGACAATGGTGACCAAGATTATTAAGAACCTGGGTTATTAAGCACCTGGAATCTACAGTTATTATTCTTCCACAGTCCCTGCCCCAAAGAACTTAAAATCAAGCCTGGATTATTATTTTTTTGGTAGAGATTAGGCACATCTGGCTATATTTTTACACTCTGGGAGGCCCGAAGAGCCTGCTAATCAAGTCTGTATTTTAGCACTGATAGTGTAGGTGTTCAAAGGATATGTACACTAGTGGCCACCCACAGGGTTATAATAACTTTGCTTGCAACAGCCAGAAAAGTGATTACCAGAAGCTAGAAATCCAGTTCAGAGCTCACAGTTAGAGAATGGTTATCAGATTAATCTAACATAATTCTCACTTATGCTAAAAGAAAGACTGCCAGGGTAGTTTGATATATGGCCCTCTCCGCTTCCACTACTCAATCGGAATCCCTAATTATTACACACTAACATTACACAGTCCAGAAATACAAAGCAGAATGTGGCCTAAGTTTTTCTTTTATGACTGTATGTTGTATGTTCTCTTGGTGATTTTTTTATGGAAGCACACCCTTAAAGTTGTGATTAACAGTATGCCATTTGGATGTCTAATATAGGCCTTAGAGGACAGGGGCTGGGCATTCCCACCCATTTTTATTGTGCTAGCAAACTGATGCTGAAACCTTACTTATTTATCCAGCAACTGAGGAGTTGACTAGTTGTTATCTGCTTAGAAATCACATAAATGTCCCACTTGCAACGAGTCAAAGACAAACTGTCCCTAAAGCTTGGCACTGGTTTGAGGCTCAAGGCCAGATCCTTTGGTTGGCTATGCAGCTGTATTTCCAACGCACAGAGTGAGGAAGTGGGGGCTGGAGCAGAAATTAAATTAAATTCAATAAGAGTAGGCTGGGAAAATGACTGGGTCATGGGCTCTGTATCTGTGCAGTGTGCTCTGATCCACTGATCCCCAATGTTGCCAACTCTTACCATTTTATTGGAAGTCGTCATCTTTGACACTTTCCTGAAAGCCCCAGATCCTGTACTCAAATGTTAATGTGAGAATCGTAGCCTTTAAAAAAAAAAGGTAAGTTTACAACCTTCAGTGCTATGGAGAAAAGCTCGAAAATGTGACCAAAATAAACTGTAAAGAGAAATAAATAGAACACAAACTCTACTGATGTTTAAAACTCATACTTTTTTCTAGGCCATGATCTATAAATGATTATGGTTGGCAATACTGAAAACCTTTCTCAGGAGGCATGTAGTATAATTAGGCCATGACTACTACTATCATCCATTAACTAGTGGAGCTAAAGCCAAAGGCTACACACCATGTCTCCAGGGAATTCTGGATATTACAGTGCAGATGCCTCTTGTGGGGGACCAGAATTTCATCCTTATTTTTGGGTTATGAAGACCGGTTTCAGAGTTGTAGCCATGTTAGTCTGTATCAGCAAAAACAAGGAGGAGTCCTTGTGACACCTTAGAGACTAACACATTTATTTGGGCATAAGCTTTCGTGGGCTAGAACCCACTTCATCAGATGCATGGAGTGGAAAATAAAGGAGCAGGTATAAATACATAAAAAGATGGGAGCTGCCTTACCAAGTGGGAGATTAGTCTAACAAGACAATTCAATTAACAGGAGGACACCCAGGGAGGAAAAATAACTTTTGTTCTGGTAATTTCAAACAGTTGACAAGAAGGTGTGAGTAACAGTAGGGGGAAAATTAGTATGAGAGAAATTAGGTTTACGTTTTGTAATGACCCAACCACTCCCAGTCTTTAATCGGGACTAATGTGAGGGTGTCCAGTTTGCAAATTAATTCCAGTTCTGCAGTTTCACACTGGAGTCTGTTTTTGAAGTTTTTTTTTGTTGAGGATTAGACAAAGCCATGTTCATAATTCATTTATTTATTCACTTTCATAAAATAAAAATGGATCTATACTTTTAAACAAAACCCAATCTGCTTGGCTGATCCCTTGTTAAAGCATTCGGCAGCACATCACTGACATGATATGGAGTTATGAGGATTTAGAAATTCTAATGTGAGAAGGGACCATTGTAATCATCTACTACAGCACAGGCAGTAGAACTTCCCCACAATAATTCTTAGAACAGATCTTTTAGAAAAACATTCAATCTTGATTTAAAAATTACCAGTGATGGAGAAGTCACCTTTACCCTTGGTAAATTGTTCCAATGGTTAATCACTCTCACTCTTAAAAATGTACATCTCATTTCCAGTCTGAATTTGTCTAGCTTCAACATTCAGCCATTGGATCATGTTATACCTTTCTCTGCTAGATTGAGGTGACTATTACTACATATTTGTTCACTCTGTAAATACTTACAAACTGTAATCCAGTCACCCCTTAACCTTCTCTTTTTTTAATCTAAATAGATTGAGCTCCTTGCATCTATCACTATAAGGCAGGTTTCCCCATTTTTCAGTCAATCATTCTTGTAGCTCTTCTAACCATCTCCAATTAATGATCATCCTTGAATTGTGGGCACCAGAACTACACACGGTTTTCCAGCAGAGGTTGACCCAGTGCCAAATGTAATGGTAGAATAACCTCTCAACACCTCCCCTGTTTATACATCCCAGCATTGAATTAGCTCCTTTGGCTACAGCCTCACATGGGGAGCTGATTATCCACAATGAGCCTCAAATCCTTTTCAGAGTCATTGCTTCCCAGATGTATGCATTTACCCATCTTAAAAGGGACATTGTTTGTTTGCACCCTGTTTACCAAATGATCTAGATTGTTCTGAATCAGTGACCTGTCCTCTTCATTATTTACTGCCCTGACACCATCAAAGCTATCCTTAAGAATGACCAATGGTCTCTTGGGTACATGCAGATTTTTAAAATATACTACAAATACTTTTAAAAATGCAATATTGACAGGCTTTTTAAAATAACCATTTAAAATTGCTGCATACCAATTATGTTAAGGGAAATTCATAGTTAAGGCTTGGGGTGTTCTATTCAGTATGGGGGCCCTCTGTTAGGAAAACCTTTGAACAGTGGAGAACAACAAGGTGTGTATGTGGGTGGATGTAACCAGAGATCTCCATTCCCCCTCTCTCTCTCTCTCTCTCTGTAGGCCTTGTCTGTGGGGAAATTAATCAGCATCACTATTGCAATAGCTATACTGGTGGATGCTCTACAACAGGCTTGAACAACTGGGTGTCTTATTTGGAATCGCAAGCTGCCTGTTGGTGGAGCAAGATCATCATCGTGCACTGCTACAGGAGAAACGGGTTTAGCAGCAGACTTGGGTCTGGCACTTCCCCAGCCAGCAGAGAATTTCAGTGCATTACGGAGGTGCTGATAAGCCTGGCCCTTTGGACATTGCTGAAGTGAGGAGGAGCAGCTGCATATTCAAAGAGCTCCTCGGGTTGCTAGTTTACACAAATGTATTGACATTCTCTTTGCAGGAAACTGCCGGTATGCAGTCCCAGCAGGCATTTAACTCGAGGTGATTGAGGTGATTAAGAAAAAGCTTCAGATGTAGAGACTCTTTATCTCTAAGCAGGAAGGAGCACTTTCATGTCTACGCTACTGACAAGCAAGGTGCTGGTGGGGAATAAAGAGTAATTCATAAAACAGTCAAATAATATATTGTTATTTATATACTTATAGGTGATAAGAAGAGTCTTTGCCCTTCAATATTTTAATCTAAATTAAATCATAACACAAAGCAATGACAACAATCCAGGTATAAAGGACAAGGAAGTGCTAGAGGAAAGGCATCAGTAGACCAAGAAGAGGAGTTAGCAGTGTAGTTCTAACCACATTGGTCCCAGGATATTAGAGACATAAGATGAGATAAGATAATATTACACGGAGCTCTTCTTCAGGTATGGAAGAGGAGCACTGTTTTAGGGGAGGGTAGATTTTCCTATAGGGAACAAGCAGAATTGATTAATATGGTATATTTCATGTTGATTATTCAGATTTTTTAAATATACTATTTCAATTTCATCATTGTAAATTCTATATTTGATGGGTTATAGTTGCAGTGTTGCCAATCTTATGATTTAAATGCATGTGTCATAACATTTCATTGTTTTTCTTACAGATCTAGCTACTGGAGTCATGTGATGTCAATTTTCTTTTATTCTTTTCATTTGTTTAAGATAATTGCCTTTTGTTTGCCTCAGAAATTGAAGGTAACCCCTCCCCCTCAAATTTTGTTACTTTTAAAAAAAATCTCATGATTTGAAAGGCAATCATTGGGAGGGGGCTGACTTGTGATTTTTGAACGCTTAGAATTGGAAGTGCTGTTATTGGATGGCCTCCTGGGACAAGGACTGAAATTATTTTGTGATTAGAAAATCTGGGGTAGTAACCAAAAAGCTAAAGAAAGTCAGAGCAGCTACATGAAAAAAAGCAAAGCACTGGCCCTTTCATCCCATTCCATTTCCTACAGTCACACTGAGTGTTGGCTCAGACTTAAATTCTTGCTTTATCCACCAATGAAAAAGCAACAAGTTGGTATACCAAGTATACTTCATTAGAAGAAGCAAGTTGTATAGATAATAAATACACAGACACACACAGTTGTCTACACACATATTCAGAAAGAGAAAGATGGGGAGAGATTAGTATATTCCCCAGGAAGAAAATACATGATGTTTGTATTTGTGTTGAGTTCTTGATTCCCATGAGGTAGTTATTAGAAGTCTCCTCCTTCTATTTAGTCATGTTTGGAATTGTTTTAAAGATGTTTAAGACTCTTTTCCTCAAGTTGTCACAAGCTCATTACCACAGAATTACATTACACAAACAAGAGCTGGCTAGAGCCAATTTGGCTTGGCTATTGCTGTCTGAGGGAATTGGAAAAGAGGGTAATTTCCCTTGCATTTGGAAAAACCCAGGCATGCAGTGAACAGCAGACAAGCTCACCTCCTCTGTGTCAGGGCTGTACCATGTGACCTTTTATTTCTTAGCGTGGCTCTCTCTTTAATTGACTGGTCCTTTCCATGGACCACATTTTTGGTAAGTACAGTGTATTTCCACACCAAAGCACAGGGGATTAGCGCAGTAATGAATTTTCATCTCCAATGACTCTTTAAAATACAGCACTGCACAATAAAGTCTCCACTGCATCACTGCAGAAATCATTACTAAAAATGTGGTGGCTATAAATATTATTCAATACAATGGAGAATCACTTCAACAGAAAAAGAAGAAGAAAAAAAAGCCCAGAGGAGGAGTCTACAGAGAGTTCAAGCTAACCCAATTCCCTATCTTTCCCAAGAAGACAACATTGATTATATCTATGAGGTTTTCCCTTAAGGTTCCCAGGGATTGTAGCCCATTTATAATTTATCAGGATATTAACATTTCAGTCCAATGTGAATACCTGATAATACTGTCCCGGGAACAATAGCCTGAAACAGGCCAGATTTGGATACCCTCACTCCTACTGAGTTGCACAAGCAGTCTTATTATAACCAAACAGGACTACTTGTCGAGCAAGGTACGTTTATAAGGTATTGTGTTTTCAATGGGAACAGTGGATTAATTTCGGGATAACAGTCCTTTAAGGCCCTCCACTGTACTAAATCAAGTTACCTAAAAGATCAGCTCTTGTTCAGGGACCTAAACCTCCTTTGTTAATTGCATTGCAGAGAACCGAACTGTCGAGTTCAAGGGATAAACTCTTGAAGCTGGGGAAAACACTCTGACAGCTGGCCCAAGACTAGGAAAATCCCTAGGTAAAGATGATCACAGACCCCATTCGTACTGAAACGTAAGATTTATGTTTTTTAGTTTTACCTCTCTACAACAGCAGCAGCAATAAAGAGGAAAAAAGAATTTAGTGGGGGAAGAGGAGAAGATCAGTCAATCACACACACATACTGAAAGAAGAGGGGGGAAATAATTCTAGAAACTTGCTAAGGAAGTAGTAGTAATATTTTAGATAATGCTTTCTTAGCTCCAAAGAGCCGAGAAGCAGTACACTTAGACTCTATCGTATCTTAATTCTTTTGGTGGGGTGGGGAGAGGTGGGAGGCAGTTTACATACTATTATGATGTGTGCCTCATAGGAACATAAAGAGAGAGAAATCTCAACTTTTCAATTTCCCCATTGCAGTTAGGAATAGCTTCTGCAGAGTTGTTCAAAAAATGGCACACACATTTTACAAAACTCCTTGTGAAATTTTTGTCCTGGCCTTTTTTTCTCCCATTGAAGTTCAAAATGGGTGAACAACATTTCAAACAGCTGTACTCAACTGCATCACTCTCACACTTAGCCAAAAATCCTTTCTCCACTCACCTTCAATTTTTTCCCAGAAGCCCAACTATCTTTCTTGCTGGATGTCCTAAGCCACAAGTCGGCCGCAGTTTTCCCCGTTTAAGATCTGATGCTATGCAGAGTGAGGCTTCCTGCCTCACTGAAAACAGATCTTGCCAGCAGGCTGTCCATCAGAGTTTTAGTCATCCTGGATTCCACTAAGTACTGCAGAAATACAACACATAAACTGTTCAGCAGTCAAACTGTCCTCCAGGAGCTCACTCTCAGTTGAAACAAATACTGATATCCAGCAATATTGCGAACAGTTGTTTGGCACGCTAGCATTCTTTCTCCTTTCGGAACTATATTAAAACTCTGTCAGCTCATTAATGGATTTTGGGGGGCAGGAATTAAACAATTGCTGAAGAAAATGTCTTGTAAACATTGAAGCAACCGCAATAGCACTCCATGCACACACAAAGAAAAACAAAATGAAAGCAATATTTTGCAATTAAATTTGTCTTTACTTAATCAGCAAAGAGTCCCACGACCTTGCAGCTAATCTTTGGTACAGCAATTGAGAGTCACTTGAGAGTCCATTTAGAAAATGATGGCACAGTAGTTCATAGGACAAACCTTTACTGATAAGTCCGAGCCATTGCTCTGACAACATTAAATACTGCAGCCTTCTTATTTGCACCAACCCAATCATTCTAACTTCAAGGGCCAGGTTTCTCAAAGAGCTCAGCTCCCATTTAGGTAACTCAATAAAGATCAGATTTTCCAGAGTACTCAGCAACCAGCAGCTCCCACTGTGAGACATATGGTCAGATTATCCAAAGATATTATCACAATGTGTTCATTTTTGGTGCTTACATAGGAGCTGAGCACTTTAGAAAATCTGACTGCAAATATAAAGAAGTTATTCAGATAGGTAACATGACTGGAGAGATACGTATAGTAAAATAGTAGGCAAAACTCCAAGCTAGTCACAGGGTATTAGAGAGAGGAGCTGTGGGAAGCAATATCTTTGACTGGTCAAACTTCTGTTGGTGAAGTTGACAAGTGTTTGAGCTTACACAGAGCTCTTCTTCAGGTCAAGAAGAGCTCTGTGCAGGTCGAAAGCTAGTCTCTTTCACCAGCAGAAGCCATTTTTCTGTACTGTTGCATGTGCACTGTAAAAAAATGTCTCTTTTCTAAAATACAGTTCACTATTTGGATCTCGCAAAGATTTAGTTGAGGCCATGCAATTCCATGGGCAATACTCAACAGACAGACCAGTTTGACCCACATCACATCAATGGTTTGATCTCTAGCTCTGGCCAAAAAACAAGACAAAACACACACAAAAAGCCTAAAAACTTTTTGGGAAAATGATGATTTATTTTCAGTGTTTACATCTCTGCAACCCCTATCTGTAAACCCCAAATTTGGGTCAGTAACCCAACTATGCACCTTCTTGAAGCACACCAAATTTCAAAGAGGACTTAGAAAGGTCAAAGTCATGATGCAATCTTAACTGTAGTGCTGCTGCCACACCACTATAATACATTTCTGCAGCACAGCCCCTGCTGGGGCTCTTTCATAGGCTCCCTTTCCACTGGCAGCACTTTCCAAAACCTCAGTCTTTGAAGAATCCTGCCGGCAAGCTGTAACACTGAGGAAATGGGAGCTTTTCTATAACCTGCCTCCTCCCAGAATGCATTGCTTCAAGCCTACAGTTCTCCGCCTCATTCTGGGGACTACAACCCTCTGAATGCATATTCCTCTAAGGCCAAGACAGAAATAACAGAAGTACTGAAACTGAGCCTACACTTAAAGGGTCAGCACACCTTGCTGACATGGGCCTGTGCCTTCCAGACACATCCGAAACCAGTTAGTATATTTAAATGGACTTATAGGAGGATGTGCAAATGCTCATGATGCTGCTGTCAGTGGCACTAATATCTGTCCTTGAAAATTATATTTGAAGTTTGGAGTATTGTCAACCTCCAAATGACAAAAAAATCATGAGCCTGGAAAAAAAAAACATTTTTCATTATTTTTATTTGCTTTTTAGTGTGGGTTCATATTTTTAAAGCTTTTATTTACAACCAGACTAGAAACTTTTTAATGAAAGCTGATGTTTCCACATAATAACACTACTTCAGAATCTAAGGATTTAAGAAGAACACCAAATATCAGAAGACTTGGAATAAAATTACAACACTGCCTCTGCAATAGATATGGAAATTTCCTGCAATATCCTTTAGAAGCCTTATTGAATTAAGTTTAGGTATCTTTGGGAAATGAATGGTTTCTGTATTAATATGCCGGGATTGTACATAACCTCTCTAAAGGGTAGATGTGACGGATCTGAGACCTGGGGGTTCAAAGGGCTATATTGAACAATATCCTAGACACTACTGGACTCTTGGAATGAAAAGTGTTAAGTGACTTTCCTGAGGAATACCTAGGGGGAGATGAATGCATATTCCCCACCTCTGGTTATACAAAAACACAGCTTTTAAATCTACATCCAGAGGACTGGGCTACTGTCTGCTAATCACCTGTTACATGAGGCCAAGTTCAAAGGCCCAAGCAGTATACAGGAAAGAATTATTCCTGATGGTTCTGGATCAGAGGTGATTATTAACTTGGAAATCCCATTTGTGGGGGTTTTGGAGGACTAGGTGACACCTACCAAAGCCTGAGATTGGAGTTGGGATGAACTCTGGTAAGCTTTCTGGCATGAATGTAGGTTCTTTTATTGTTTTTGGTATGTTTTCTCTGTAATGGCTTTCACCTTAAGAATAAATGTGCTTGCTTTTCAAGAGCTGTGGGGTAACTTGTAACGGTGACATTACACTATGAATAGCCTTCAGAGGGAAAGCAATGCACAAACGCTCGCCTTTTAGGCAGTCTGGTTTGTAGGGAATATCAGTGTAGGCAAGGAAAAATGCCATTCAGGAGGAAGACACACAAAGGTCTCTCCCCAAGAAAGGTGATGACTGGACTGAGGCACTAGGAATCACTATTGAGTGCCCTCCAGGGACCATGGAGTGCACCTGTCCAGAATTGTGGCTGCCTCCCTGTTCACAGGAGCTTTCAATCCAATTTAAAATATGGTCGTGGGCTTGTGACATAGGTGCTGCGAAAGCCATAAGGATGAACAGCACTCAGTGGGAAACCTAGGACTTGGTCTCATGATTTCCATGTTTGTAGTTTAGGTCAGCTTCCCCTGGACTACAGACCACTGTGTGGGTACGAGTCTGTCTCATTCACATACATACATTTAGCTTCATCAAAATCACATGGAGCTTTTCATTTCATTACAAGACTGCTTAAAGCAGCAGCCAGAAGTGCAGTTCTTTCATGAGAGTTGGCAATGAGTAGGGATATAGGGATTTGGAAGCCGGGGAAGATGGGAGAAACACAAACCATCATGGTGAACATCAGTGTTTTAAGTAAATTTTCTCTGACAAAAATATCCATTCTTTGTTGTGCCACTACACAAAATTCTAGGTGTTTTCTCCATTGTCCCAGGATTAGACCTACCTCTTTTCTGGGCACTACTTCTCCATGACTTCAGTATTGCATAAGGATTTTCCTTCTATGTTGCCTCATCCTTCCTTCTGAATGACTTTGTGAAAAACATCGTCATAGGATATTTCTTTTTGGGGTGCCCAAGTCTTTCCACGTGATATACTATAAGAAATAAGTCATTCAGTGGTGTTAGAAAGGCTGCTTTCTCCTAAGGCAGGCAGAAGACTGAGGATTTTACTTAAGGAATTATTGGAAAAGTAGAAGTTGTATTAGAGCATCCTTCTTTACTTGGGCCATGATTTCAGTGTGACTCAAGCTAGCTAGTTTTAGCAATCCCAGCTATGTTAAATACATTTAGTGTTTGGAAAAGATGCAAAATGAGCTGTGTATGAAACGACAGCTCTAAAAGTAGGGCAAGTTTACCAACACCAAGCTGGACAGGGAAATAAATGCACAAGCATAAATCTACCCAGCTTTGTTTTCCCATGGCTTTGTTAAATCCTGCCTTGCATGGAGCCTTTAAAGAGCAAAAGTCAGGTTTGTTATGTAAGTAAATATGCAGTGGCTTACACATGCACTAGTGTTGTCCTGCCACATGGGAGCAACTGGCCTCCCACTTCCTAGGCCATTGAAGGCCTAGATTGTCATCATGGTCACTGGGAAAAGGGGCAAGTAGCCATTTGAGTTCACTTTTCAATTCTTTTCACATAACCAATTTAGAGACAAGCATCTTGATAGTTTTGAAATAAATTGCACATTCCTTCCCTCCACAGACCAGATGTGAAAACTGCCATCAAGAAGGACAATTTTTTAAAAGATTGTGGGAAAAGAGCAGCACAAGGGAAGGGGGGAGGCAATGGGTAGTCCCCTCATCCTACTCTCTGGGGTGAAACACTGATGTCATCAAAGATTCAAAGCTGCCAACACAGGAAGTCACTACACTGTGCCATGCATTTATTAAAACAGGTGCTGTGAGGAATAGGTAAATAAGGGGAAAAGGTGTAAATCATGCTTAGAAACCACATGTGCTGGTGTCTCTGAATCCATTCATGGTCTTTCACTAGCTCTGTTTTGTATTCTTTACATCTGAAAGGTTTCCCCCCCCCCCCCCTAATGTTTCCTATCATATCAGCTACAGAATTGCCTACATGGAGGTATCCATTAATTATACTGTAGACTAGGTGCTTCTAGTAACAAAAGGCACAAGTTGTTTAATTCACCGTATTGTTGTTTAATTCGCTATGCATTGTGCGATGTTACCCAGGTGCCAGCAACATCCTTCTGACCAGCAGAGAGGCACAAGGGACCAACCCAACATAAATTTTTAATGGGATCAGCTGTGACACGATATACACAGCGAAGACCTTAAGGCCTTAAAGTCATCCTATTGGAACATTTTTTAGGGGCCCAGAAGAAATGGTTTAATTCATCTTCTTTTTTCAGGATTGCTTTTTTCCCCCCCAGTATAAATTATGTACACTGAAAACCTGCCAATTATAGCAAATTAAGGGACTTGGCAAGTGCATCCCTTGGAGGCAGATGGTAAATAATATTCAGATTCTGACTTGAACCAGGGCTAGACATTAGCTGATGCAGGATTGAAAAGCAGGCCAAATACATGAAATAAAATGGTTTAATATGAACGTAAGTACTGTAGATTACTTTTGGGGGTGACAATGATAGCACTGAAAATATTGATAATTCATCATTAATATGCTGTACCCCCTGAGTGACAGAAGGATTTTAGGTCCTTTTGCCCTATTTTAAAAACCACAACAGTTGGGTTTTTTTGCTTTCATGTGAATGAAATCGACAGCCATCTCATCCTTCCTGAAGCAGTTCCAGTTAACATGAAAGTATCATAGCCTAAGGACGGCTTAAATGGTGCCCCCTAAAATAAAGATGGGAGTGGACCATGGGCAAACATTCAAAGGCAAAGGGAGTCTAATCTCTTGGGAAGTGAGGATCAGGGAATTCAGGAGAGCATGTACTATTAGCCTTCCATTTCCAGAGAGCTGTTTTCCACTTAGGTTGCAAATGAGAGTGCTGGCCTCAACCTGTTGCCCTAATGACCATTTCTCCATAGCACAAGCCTATCTGACAAAGAGTTTAGAATAAATGGCCATCTCTGTTACAGCCTGCAATAACAGAGATGGTGCCAGTCAGAGGTGCACTGGCAGGACTGCATTGGGATTGGAAGCTTTGTCTGGGAACAATGATTGTTACTCGTCTTGACATGCTCCGTGTTGCTAAAATACACCAAATTTAATTCGATTTACAAATCTGAAAGCACAGAGAGACCTTTTCAAAAGAATCTAGCCAGAGATAAGAGGGATGACACAGTCAAGTATGTGTTAGTCATTTAATTCATAGGGGTCTTGGGATACTAAATTTAGGAAGTGACTCAATCATCACTCACAATTACAGCTATTTTCAGGCCATAAGTGAGGCAGCACACCAGCGCTGATGCAAACACATACCACAATTAGGTCCTGCAAATGCTGTTGCGACAAGGCATAATTTCCTAAGAGCATTCAATCTAACAGTCAATTCTGACTCTCCCTCAGGGCACACCTTACATAGGATTTCATTTTACACATACAGCAACCTGCCAGTGATGTCACTGGAGTTCTGCTTCCCTTGATAGACTCCTCATTTCCCTTAATAAACACAAGATTAACTGCGTAGATACACTGTTAAAGGGCACAGAGAGTACTCATTTTACCACCCTCTTCAGATGAATATTTGTGCCAGAAAGCACTAACATGGGGTTACTTTAAACGCTGTAGATAAACTGGAGATGGAAAATAGCTGCCAAAAGTCAATGGAACCTTTTCTATGAATTTGTGGCTTTTCTCACCAACAAGAGCACAGAGTTCTGAAGAAATATGTAAATAATTAAACCAGCCAAAAAATGTTTTGACTTGTTCATAAACACACAAAATCCAGAATAATTCAGCATAGAGATTGCGGGTGAAATCCTGGCCCCACTGAAGTTCATGCAAAACTCATTGAACGGAGCCAGATTTCAGCCTGAATTGCCACAAAATTGTGACTCTTTAAAATTCCCTGCAATACCCACTCAAAACAGAGTAAGTTAATGGGCAGGGGCCATATCTATAGAGAGATTCCAGGTTAGATCAGCTGAAGATCTGACTTTAAGGTTTTCAACCCTAATTTTTAATGTCTCTTTCTTGTGGGTTTTAAATCAAACCTATAATCTTAGTTGGACATAAAACTCCTCTGTTGGCAGAAAACAAATTGTGCCATGGTCAGATGTATTCAAAGGTTTCTTCGGTTTACAGATTAATGAAAAAAAAGTCATTTGCTACTTGTGAAAGCAAAAAGGTTTTGCTGTACTTACAAAACGTTAACCAGTCTTGTATTCTTTTAGCTTTCTTCTATACAAAAAGTAGTTTTATTCTGGTTAAAAAAAAAAACCCAACACTTTCTTAATCTTAGCAAATGCATCCATTCCAATTCTCATCAATCCAGAAAGTTCATTTTGCTGATACAAAGTACTTCAGAGAAAAATTAGAGTACATAGTCTCACAGAAATTTCAAAACGTGCATAGGTTTTGAGACCATTAACATGAATTTCACAATAGTTTTGGGAATTACCATCAGGTTAGTGAAGAACCTGGGAATTACTGCAGATTTTATATTGCCTAACTTTATATATTTATTTTGCATGGATCAGATTTCTCAATTAAACTTTGCAACTATACAGTTCTACCTCTGACCTAACACTATACCATTAAACCCAGTAAGATTTAGCCTGGTTTCATTTATTGATTCCAATAGCAGAAAAGCCTGTCTACAACCACAACTTTATCTTGGATCAACACGGATACTTACATTCTCTCAATCTATCATACACAACATTCTTCCCCCTTAGCCAGCTCTTACTCTATCTTCATCAAGGAAAGGCTAAGGGAAAAGGTAAGCCTTAACGTATGTAATGGCCTGCACTGAAGGCCATTACATCCAGGTTCCATCAGACCAAGGATCTCAAACTCAAATCACCATGAAGGCCACATGAGGGCCAGTACATTGGCCTGAGGGCCGCATCACTGACACTTTTTAATACAAAGATACAAAAAACCCCACTCCTCTGCCCCTGGCCCCGCCCCACCTCTTCCCACTCTTTCCCTACCCCCATTCCAACCGCTTCCCCAAAGACCCCACCCCAACTCCACCTCCTCCCTGCCCCTATTCCAATCTCTTCCCCAAATCCCCACTCCAGTCCCACCTCTTCTTCACTTCCTCCCGAGTGCACCACATCTCCGCTCCTCCCCACTCCTGCCTGGAAAATCCTAAGCACCTCCCTCCTCGAAAGTCCTAAGTGCTGGGAGGTAGGCGGAGGAGCAGGGATGGGGCATGCTCGGGGGTGTGGAAGCAGGGAGACAGGGCATGAGGGGAGCCATGGTGGACCGCAGGAAGTAATTCAGCCCGCGGGCCATGTGTTTAAAACCTCTGCATCAGAACAAAGGTAGGGGCAACAGCGGATGGATCACTTGATGATTACCTGTTCTGTTCATTCCCTCTGGGGCACCTGGCATTGGCCACTGTCAGAAGACAGGATACTGGGCTAGATGAACCTATGTTCTGACCCAGTATGGCCATTATGTTCTTATGCATGGGAGTATGTTATAGAGCTGCACTCCTTTTGATTACAAGAACCTGACAGCAACTCTCATTTAAATTTGTTAGTTTAAGTGCCTCAGATGATCACAACTGCCATGAAACCATATCAGCCAAGAGGCACTCTCTAAATGCTCAACCAATATTTATAATGCATATTTACAGCACAGATTGTAATAGCTCAATCATTATGCTGTGATACAGATTAACAGTAGTATCCAAGTGGCTTACTGTGAATCTACAGTACACCACAGTGTGTTCGAAATAGTCTCATGAAAAATAATGTGCCCACTACTGTTTGCTGTTTAATGACAAGACTGAAGTTTCCAAATAATCTTATATATCTTTCAGATTATTAAAAGAAGAGACTCAGCTGGTCACAATGACACTGATGTATCAGAAACAATGCCACAATATTCCTCTACAAATGGGTACTTGCATCTTTTAAACAACATTAGATCAAGCGATGCCTCAAATGAGGTGCCCTCCCAGTAACACACCAGAGACTACATTTTCACCACACAAAGGGGTTCCTGCTCCCTTGGTAGACACCCATTGCAGCAGTGTCATTTGCCACAGCCAGCCTTAAAAACTTAGTTCTGACAGTGTGAAGGAAGCACCTGCCTTCCGAGACTTCTTAAGGGGTGTGGGTGGGTGGGTGGGTGGGTGGGTGGGTAACCCACTGGTGAGTGGTGCTACACAGCCCCCTCTGTGACAATCTATAGAGGACAGGAGCTGCTACAACTTGAGCTAAAGAGCCAAAGCTCTCTGGTTGGGCGATATAACAACTCATATCCACAATGGAAGAGATGGATATCAACTCCAATTCAGGCAACACATCTGTGACAGTTCCACTACAGAGGTCCAGTCCTCCTCATAGACATTATCTGCCGTTCCTGTCTCAGTAGGAAGCACATCCTGCTCAGGAAAAGAGAAAAGGAAAATCACATTTCCCTGGAATCCTTGGACAACTCCCTCCCTTCTTTTGAAGATTTCCTCTCAAGGCCCTAGTCCTGAATGCTTCATGTCACATGATCATTTTAGAGACTATTCCAGATATACACGATTGGGACTTTAAAGAGCCCAGCTGGACATGAGCAATTCTGCCAGTCTACCCATCCAAGGGATCATACCATGCTGGCGCAGGTCTCTACTTCAGTCTCCTCCAGGAGGCCTGGGGAAGGCTCCATTTAAGTGAAGCCACTTCAGAAACAATACAAAGTAAAGATTAGAGACTTGAGATTTACCATAGCACTAAACTCACACAAACAAAGTCATGGCCTAATTCCTTGAATGGGCATGGCTTCCTTTTTGCACAGGATCCACATCAAAGGAAACCTCAAAGGTTAAATCTTAGGAGTGGTGTTCAGAGTTCCCCTTGGAAGTGCCTTCATAACAGAGTGAAACTGAGGAACACCTTTGGTGTGAACCTGGGAGCCACCAGATGGCGATATTACAGATAGTTCTGCAAACTGTATGTGCTTCTATAAAAGAGTTAAATCTTGAAGAAACATTGCTAGCTGCAATTGAGTTTTTTCCTGCTTAAACAAACCATCACATGCTAAAAACATGCCACAGTAGATTTTTAAGTGCTCCCGAGACAACCAGCTGCAGCTGACCCTAGTTAAACTAGGAGTATTAAAAGCGGGGCGGGCTGCTTTCAGGGAAGGAACAGACATGTGCACCCTAGAAACCATCACAGGCAGCTCTGGAGTCCTAAGAGCATCTCCGTATATATTTTGTTTGGGGTGTTTATACAGCATTTGGTTGTTTGGACTAGAGCTGTACAAATACTCCAAAGCAGTCTTCACAAACATTCATTTGAATTCGGAACAGCTGTTTGTTTTAGCTATGGTCATGCTCCTTTTTTCATTACTTGTGTGAAAACATTTTTGTGAACGTGAATATTGGAGAATGGCTATCCTTCATGTGAATATTTCTATTCACATGTGAACAAGAGTACTCACTGTTCATAATTTTCTGTTCTAAAAAGTTTCAGTTATCCAAGAAGGGGCATGAAAAATACCACGTACCTTAAGAGATGGTCATACGCCACAAAGAGATCAAGTAAACAAGCAACAACAAAAAAAGTCACACAAGTTGTGTGTGTTGAAGAATTAATAATTAAGTCATTTTTAGAAATCAAAATTTGGTCATGGATAATTCACAAATAGAAGCAAGGGCTAAATCTGAGAGATGAACTATTCACAGTGAATACTTTCACCAGTCCTAGTTAATATTTGAAGATTTTTAAGCTGCTTGAAGGCAGTGTGGCCAGAGACTTAAATAGTTTTATTATTTGTGGTAGGATAGTTCAGGGAGTAGGACCCCATTGTGCCAGGTACCATACACACAGAGTAAGAAGATGGTCCCACCCCCCAAGATCTGACAGTATAACTGACGGGCGGAGCACAAGGTAATAGCGAGACAACTACGATAAGCACAATCAGCATCAGTCACAGCACACCAGCTGCCAGCAAGCCTTCACACCAGGTTTGTTGTGTTTTGGCTTCTCCAGGGGAAGAAACTCTAAATGAAGCTAAACCCCTCAAGAAGGCTTCTCTGCTGTACTTGGGGCTCTTGCCAATTTCCTGTCCAGCTGTGTGAACCCGAGCCCTGACACAGCATTATATAAACTATTGATGAGCTCTCTGAAAAGCTACAAAGCTCAACCAAACCTGCTGATTCCGTTGAGCTGTAAGAATTAGACTGAAGAAAATAACAAGCCATCTACACCAAAAGAAAAACCAAGACATGTGAAAGATGAGACTATGATTCCTTTGAAAAGATAACAATGAAAGCTACTTTACAGCAGTGCAGTATACTATTTAGCAAAGCACAAGGGCATGAAAAAAAGAAGAATAGCACTTTTCTTTGCATCTGGAAACATATGTACAGTATTGATATTTGACCACTAACTGTTTGTTCCTTAGACGGACCAAAACAGTTTTTCTGACCGGAAAGTGAGTAATCTAAATCCACTATGACTTGAGGCTGTATTTCTTTCAGGAAGACCCTGTGCTTATTCACCATTTGGGGGCTCCCATGGGTTATGTGCACTCGCTTTGGGACGGGCAAATTATGCTATCATGTAGACCATGCTTGCTCTCCTTAAGTGCGGGGGAATCATTGTTCTGTCTGGTGTGAACAATGCTGCCTCTGTGAAGTGTTGTATTTTGCCTTTACAGATAGCTCTGTTCTGTCTCTGCAAATTCAGCCTTCAGGTGTTGAACCTCGAAGTTCCAGGCCTGAGTGAAGCTTTCATCCTTCCCTTCACAAATATTATGGAGGACACAGCATGCGGATATAACCATGGATCTTCCAGATTGCAATAGCCACCCACTTCTTCACCTTCAGGGCAGCTCTCAATCTCGTGTCCTTGTGCCGGAGAGTGGGGGCGAGCTCCTCACACAGTCTCATGACCATGGCTTTTCTCATCCGAAAGTTCTGCAGCCACAGCTCATCATCCCAGACTTGCATTACAATGTGATCCCACCACTCAGTGCTTGTTTTCCGAGCCCTAAAGCAGCGTTCCACAGTGGTGAGCATGTCCGTGGAATGCCACAAGCAATCTTATGTTGTATCTGTTAGTGAGTCAATATCATCGTCGGAGCCCTCATTGTCAGTTTGGATCTTAAGGAGTAACTCGACTGCCAAACGTGACTGGCGAGACTCGTCAGCATGTTCCTCAGCTGTTCAGGCTCCATTCCTGCAAACTAAAAGGGAAGGCAAAGCACACTGTACAAAAACAGTTTAAAGATGGTACCAAATGTGGACAGAAGCACAGGGATTGCTGGGATGCGAACTGATGCATCATGGGGCATTGCGACAGGACCCACGCCCCCTTCCCACAAGCACCAGAATGGGAAGAGGCGCTCTGTGTAATAGCTGCCATAATGCACTTCTTCCAGTGCTGCAAATGTGGCCACACCAGTACACTTGCAGCCGTCAGTGTGGACAGACTGCAGTGCTTTCCCTACTGCGCTCTCCGAAGGCTGGTTTAACCCAAAGTGCTCAACATTTACAAGTGTAGCCAAGCCCTGAGAGGTGCCAGAAATACCTACGACAACAAACAGATGTCTTATATCAAATCCAGCAGGCAGAAAGAATGTGGATCAGCAGGAAATTGGTTCTTACTTATATGGTCCATTTACACTAAAAAAAAATTACCAGTCCCTCCCCCTTAACCAGTGATGAAAGTGGTTTAGAGCTTGATTTTTAGGGATGCTAAGCACATGACGTTCCCATAAACTTTATCTGTAAGTGAGGTGTTCAACACTTCTGAAAATTAGGCCCTTATTTGCTAGCATGTAAGGGACAAACCCATTTTCAAACCCATGACAGAAAGCATGACTGAGACTAATTTACAAATAGATCTGTTTTTTGCAGATGGATAGAGGGCATTTCAGCAAAAATGATTGCGACAGATGGGCAAACTTAGGCACAGAAAAGCTAAGAAATCGTCAAGGTCACAGAGAATCAGAAACAAAGGCAAGCAATGACTCCTGGTTCCCTGCTCTAACCATTAGATGCAAGGAGTAAAAAAATGCCACTTATTCATATGCTCTGACATGACAAATTCAACCAATAATGGTATGTTTTAACACTCCCTCCCTAAGCAATAATGAAAACCCTTGAAATTATAGATCCAATTAAATCACACCTATTAAACACAAACCTGGCCATTCCTTAAACCAGCCTCCATTCGTTTCTTCTTTCTAGCCATGTGAGGGCCAAAGGAAGTCTGAACAATCAGCAGCACAAACTTTCTCAGAAGGACAAAAAGAAAACTTTGCTTTAAAAGCATATTTGCTTTTTTTACTCTTCCCTCTTCCCCATATCAGCTTATTCCAGAAGCAGTGGTAACGCTCAAGGAGTTAAAGCACATTTACAATAAAGGACATGCCTATTTTTGAGCATATTCTTTTGCACTCTACAGAGTTACATGTACAACACCCATTGCACATGTACGTTTGGATGTACGTACCCCGATTTGTTTGCTGGGTCAGGTATTTTGTGCCCATAATTCAGACACAAGCACTTTAAAAATTTTGGTTCAACATGTGCAATTTTCAAACATCAATATCAGCAGAGAGTCAACCAAGAAGAGCAATTTATTGCATTAGCATGAGCATAATCTTTTAAAAAAATCTATCTATCTATCTATCTATCTATCTATCTATCTATCTATCTATCTATACTAACCAAGCATTGAGAAAAGATCATCTTGGTCTGTGCCCAGACTAAGTGGAGTGCTGCATCCAGCAATAAATGTGTTGCTTTTCTGGTAGTTTATTATGTGATGTTACATAAGTAAAAGCCTAGGGTCAGATGCAGAGAGGCTGCCTAGCTATTCATGCTCCGACAGATATATATCATATTTGAGTGTCATTCAAAGCAGCTCAAAATGTTTGCACAATCATCTGAGGACTGCACTACATCTGAGAGTTTGGAAATGCATAACAGCACCTTTTTCTGATCATTTCCGGAATGTCAGGATTTACTAATGGTACTTGTTATTTCATTCATGAATACAGCTAATACTTCATAGCTTGTGTGACCATACCTTTGGCTAGTTCTTCATGTGCCATACTCAGAAACATCTACTTCCCCAATACAACACATTCAGTTTTAGTAGAAGCTAAAAATAGGAAAAGCATCCACAGTTCTAGCTTGCAACATATTCTGAAAATAAATCCAGGAAACCGTAACTCTTTCATAGAAGAGCGGTAGAAAGTGGAGGATCTGTTCATTTATTTTTCCATGTAAAAAACAAACAATTTCTTATACAATTCATTGCAAAGAGACTTATTAAGTGCCCCTGAAATGTGTGTCTTTTGTTCCAGAAAAATATACTGTATAAGGATAGTACAATAGAAAGGTCAAATGGTTTGGGAGCAAGTCCTTTCAAAATGGTCAGTTGTATCCTCCCCTAGGAAAATGGGTTTAAAAAAATTCATGCTTGATGCAATCTGGTCCATCCCAGGGTGCAAAAATTACTCTTCAGAAGAATTTTTAAGAGACCAAATGATAAGCCTGCTCTTGCTTGACAGTAGCAAGAGAGAGGGTGACTTTCTTAACCTTCCCTTCATCTTGGCCAAACTTGGGTATGTCCCAAGAGTATCTTCTGAATCAGCAAGTGGGAAAAAAAATATCTAAGGTGGAGATCTACAATACAGCAGAAAAGAAAAAGGCAGACCCAAATATTTGTCTGATGTTCCAAAGATGGGGCCAAGAAATATTAAAAGCAAACAACTGTGTGCTAGGTGTCCAATAAAAACTGAGGATTCTAAGGTCATTCATTAACAAAAGTTTCCTAATATTTGCAGTACATTCTGAAAATAGAAGACTTATTGTATCCAGTATTTAAGAGAGGCACTGGTTTATTATTTTCTTTCCTTCAGCTTTATAGTGAACTAAAATAAAGAGTTTTAAAATTTATTTTTAAAAGGCATGCTTCAACTTCCAACGTATTTCCTTATCATTTCAGGCACTGTTTCCCCACATTAACATTCTGTATGCCACATGCCTATTAATAGATTGGATGAGCATGCACTGGAGACATATTCACCGGCACAGTTGCACATATGGCTGTCACTCTATGTTCAGCACTCAAGGATAGATTCTTTCAGAAAACATTCCCGCTCTCAGATTTCCACTGGCCAATTTGACATCCTCCCAGTTCAGAGACCCTCGCTGCCACCTCCCAAGGCAGGCTTGTGCCTATCTGTATTCTGGCTCCATGAATATTTAACAGAGAGTTTGAGAGGAGACTTACTGGAGATCCATCTGTTAAGCTGCTGGAGCAATACCAGGGACCCCTGAATTGGCCGCACACTCAGTACATACTAATGCCAGGATTCAACAGAGAATTTAAGCTATTCAGCTGAACCACTGTCCAAAGCGGGCTGCCAGAAAGAGAAGGATAGAAATGGCGTATAGATGGCGAGAGTGGAATTTACTAGCAAATACAGACAACGCTATCTCCACCAAATCAGCTGTGACTAGTAATAAATAGTAGCCTTAAGCTACCAATCTATGACAAGTTTACAGTTATTCTGCCCTACTTAAACACAGCTAAGGCATCCCTCACCTTCTTTGTCTTGAACAAATCCTGGTATTATCATATTATAGCAAACAGGAAATCACATAGCAAACAATATTCATGGGACTTACCTGGTTTCTGACAGTCATTTCAACATCCAATACTTTATATCAGAAATAACATGGCGGGAAGGGGGGAGGGCACCACCTCAAATCAAGCACAAATCAGGCACCTGTGCAGGTATGTACACTGAACTGTAAACCTGGATCTTTGGGATCCAGGCTTGTGGACTCAGCATTTCCAAGCCAGCACCTGAGCTTCCACATTGCATGGCAAAAATGAATTTACAATTGCGGGACCCGGGACTCACAGCCATGCTAATGCATTAAAGAAAAAGTGGGAGGAGCTGCATTATTTTTTTAACACAAGTTAAATATTTTAAAGAGAATACTAAAAAACCAGCTGCTTTTCTCAGAATGAAGCAACAGTTTGTGATTTGTAGTTACATATTTCTGCCCTTTTTTTCACCTCCCATTGCTCAATATCAGAACTGGCCAGAGCTTTCTTTCTTTTCTTTTTTTAAACAGGAGGGGAATATTAGTTATGAGAAGAAACCCTTAAGAACTTGTCACTATTGGGGGATTTTATCACCTTTAAACACCATGTTTTAACTACTGAGTTAGTTGTGATTTTGGAGGGGAGTCTAGCTGGGAAAATAGTTGTGTTCAGTAATATGTCAGGTAGTCATGAAGATGCGTGACTGCAACAAGAATATAACCACATCTGCTAGGGATCAAAACTAAACACGACTTCTTTGTATGGACTGCAAAATTGTGGGCAGCATCATATCAGCTGACTCAGTTATTGAGTATTGAGTCTAAACACAATAGAATGCCCTAGTGCAGCTGAGCTTTTATATACTGTTTTTAAAAAATAAAAAAAAATAAAAGTGATAAAGCCCTAATGGGAAACAAAGTTGTGTCATATGCAAGTTCAAATACTCAAATCATTTGCCCTTCAGTCAAGTTCACTGGCCTAAATCTGGCCCTTTTTTGAAATGCAGATTTGTAGAAAGAAGCATTAGGCCAGATTCCTATTCAGTCCCAAGCATAAATACAAGCCAAATATAAATAAAAACAATAACAAACAAACAAAAGAAAAAAAGATAGTATTTCCAGTAAAAACCCACCCACAGTCGTATGAGAAAGACAAACACGGCTTTTGCACTATTTTGTATTATGGAGTATTGCTAATGTGATTGTCCAATCAAGATTTGTGCAATGAGATACAGAAGTGGAGGAGAGTTAAAGAGGCACAGTAGAAAGGAGAGAGAGAACAAAAATGACAATGAATGCATTTCCCCATGTAGTTGAGCTTATAGAGAAAATGTATTGAGATAAGATCAAAGCTATCCTATTTTACGGCATAATGAACCCTTTTCCTCTTGTAAGACATAACAGGAAACAGAAAGTATATCTGCTGAATTTAATTTTACATTTCAGAAGGATAGTCCAGTAGTTCAGGCACTAACCTAGCTTTGAGTGACCTGAGCTCTAATCTGCCACAGACCTCTTGTGTGACCTTCAGTACGTCACTTAAATCTTTGGGCCTCAATTCTCCATATCTAAAGTAGGGTGGGTAACAAAGAGTCCTGTGGCACCTTAAAGACTAACTAAAGTATTGAAGCATAAGCTTTTGTGGGCTAATATTCACTTCGTCGGATGCAAGCCGTAAAGTAGGATGATACTTCTTCACAGGGATATTGTAAGAATAAATGTATTAAAGAGTGTAAAGTGCTCCAAAATTACAATAATGGGGGCCATATACGAAAAAAATGTTGAAAATGAATTGCAGAGACTAATATCTGAACCTTCAGAAAAGATGATCCATTAATAAAAAGCCACCACCCATTACAATACAGTAGATACATCATTTCATTCTTAGGTGATCTTGAGATGGTATTTTTTGTGATACTAGATCATATCATGCAATTAACATAAGAACCTAAGAAAGGCAGTACTGGGTCAGACCAAACATCCATCTAGCCCAGTATCCTGTCTACTGACAGTGGCCAATGTCAAGTGCACCGGAGTGAGTGAACCTAACAGGTAATGATCCAGTGATCTCTCTCCTGCCATTCATCACCCCCCTCTGACAAACAGAGGCTAGGGATATCATTTCTTACCCATCCTGGCTAATAGCCATTAATGGACTTAACCTCCATGAATTTACCCAGTTCTCTTTTAAACCTTGTTATAGTCCTAGCCTTCACAGCCTCCTCAGGCAAGGATTCCACAGGCTGACTGTGCGCTGTGTGAAGAAGAACTTCCTTTTATTTGTCTTAAACCTGCTGCCCACTAATTTCATTGGGTGGCCCCTAGTTCTTCTATTATGGGAACAACTAAATAACTTTTCCTTATTCATTTTCTCCACACCACTCAATTTTATATATCTCTATCCCCCCTTATATACTCTTATGTCCCCCCTTAGTCTCCTCTTTTCCAAGCTACAAAGTCCTAGCCTCTTTAATCTCTCCTCATATGGGACCCGTTCCAAACCCTTAATCATTTTAGCTGCCCTTCTCTGAACCTCTTCTAATGGCAACATATCCCTTTTGAGATGTTGCAAAAACTGCTTTACCTTTGGAGGCTTATCCCAATATGTCTCTCAAAGGACAGGCATGACTCAGTAGTTCTGGAAAACAAGATTTATTGCAAGCAATAGGAGTCAGAGGGGTTATCACCCAAACAACTGGCTCGACTCTATGCAAGGCTGAGGCCTTTCTTATACTCAGGTGTGAATGAGGGAGGAGGGCTTTCAATACACTTACACAGGTGAGAACACTTAATGGCTATCACATCCATTGTTCGGTATTAATCTAGTCCATTTACCTGTCTGGTAAGCAGGAGGTTCAAAACACTTAGGGGTACTTAGACACTATGACGCCTGCACAGCTGTGGCAGGGTGAACATGAGTTTAAGATGCATGCTAAGTCAAAGGTCGAGAGTTCATATACAAGAAGTAAGAATACAGTCTAAGGCTATTTTAAAATCATGCTACACAACATTAATACAGTTGTTTCTAGGTTACATTTTCTTAACAGGGATGAGGAGACCACATTTGTACACAGTATTCAAGATGTGGACGTACTATGGATTTGTATAAGAGCAATAAGATATTCTCTGTCTTATTCTCTATCCCTTTTTTAATGATTCCAAACATCCTGTTTGCTTTTTTGACTGCCGCTGCACACTGCATGGATGTCTTCAGAGACGTATTTGGTATGATATCATGTGACGTAGTACAAACTACATAAGTCTATGCTCTGCCTCCAAAAGCAATGATATTGTGCCTGTAACTCCTGTTCTTGATGGCCAACTTCTTTACACAATATACTTGGTGAGTTATTTAATGTTTACATTCCTGGTTGAATAGAACCAGCTTACACATACACAGTAAGTACGTTTAACATTTCTACAGAAAAAACAATTAGCACAATGTTGGATTGTGTGGGGAACTGGAGTGATGGAATCTGATCACTAACATCTAAATATACTCTTGCAATTCTCTTCCTCTGAGAATAGCCTTCCCTGTGGGAGGGCTGCATTCAAGGGTAGTAGCTATAAACAACATGAACAACATGTTACTTGTTCCTCTTAAAAGATTGTGAGCCAATACATACCCTATAGGTGTCTCCTTCCTACTGAAGGATACTTTGTTCAGCATTTTCTGAGGATTTTAGGGAGTCTGGGTTTTTTTAATCCCTTTTAAAAGGCATTATTGAAAATTAGATCTAACTGATACGGTCTTTCAGTCATCCAGTTAGGGGCTTTAATAGTTAGAGCTTCTTCTGGAATCAGACAGAAATGAAGATGATCTGCCAGCTGCCTGACTATCTGTTCAGTTTGTGCATGTTGCACACAGAACTTTGGAGTCCAATAGCCATGAGGGTTTGTAGTAAGGTTAGCAGTTAGGAATCTTGATGGGGGAAGTTCTCAACAAGGTTAAGTGGAGAGCCTTTTTGCCTCTGGCCCATATAAATCAGAGATAAGGAAGAGAAATTTGCTTTCATTCCAGTGATGGAATTCTTCAACGGTCAGCTGACTGCCTACCATTTTTGTACAGCAGTCAGGCAGAGTGGGATTCTGATCCTGAGAGCTGCTGTAATATAAACTAATAATAAATAATAGCAAAGCTGATGCTCTTTTTAAAGACTTAAAATTGCCACCTTTAAAGGGCTTTCTGAAATGCTGATCAAGTCACAGTCATACTTCACTGTTAAACACATGCATTTAAGAGGTTGATGTCCTTGAAAAGAGATTTGCACAAGCGTGAGACAAGAACTTCTTGTTCTTTCCTCTTTTTCCCCACCCTAACTTTACTCTCGGAAATGCTGTATTGATGAAAATGGAAATACATTTTTCTTTTTGTTTGGGGTTGAATGAGAGGAATGAATGAATGAAAGCTTGGAATGTAAATCTGTGAGCCAAATGCAGAGCTGGTTGAATACCAGAGAAATTCATCAAATACATTTGTTTGACAAATGTTGTTTCCATGTGAAATAACGTACTTGGTGACTAGAATGATACCGGTTATAAGAGCTGGTTAAATATCAGAATAATTGATTTGTCAAATGCATTGTTTGATAAAATATGGCAAAATTAATTGAATAGTTAGAAGAAGAAGAATTAACAATACTGAAGTCCTTGATCAGGAAAAACTCCTTTTAGGCCAAATCCTGAAATCTTTACTCCACTCCTACGTCTGCTCTTACTGTTAGTCTGCATTGATCTCCATATAGTTAACAGGGACCAACTCTGATGAAAATGAGAACAATTATTTATTAATTCATTTCCTTTACAATACTACAAAAAAGGCAAGAATTATTTAAAGATGTGAAGGAGACTATTATATCCGCTTAAGCACAGAGAACTGTGAAGGTGTAAAAAAAATGCACCCTGTGAATGCAAACTGAAAAATGAGCAAACAAAAAAGATTATTTAAACTCTTCTATTGCACTAATCCTCAATGATACAAACTTGTAGTGGCTCCTGAGGACTGCTGAAGCGTTCCACTCTCTTCCTGCCCCCTCCCAACTCCAGCGTGCTCCCTTCCACCCCAATAGGTGGAAAAGGCAGGTATTCCTCACCCTGTGGAATTCCCCTGCATCAGAACTGGTTTGTGCTCCCTGAGATAGAATAGGTTCTGTGCCTCCAGCTATGTACACTCTACCACTTAATGCAGTATAATTTATGTCACACAGGGGTGTGAGTAAGCCACCCTCTAAGCAATGTAAATTACTCCAACCTAAGCATAGGTGTGGACAGCGCTGTCAGAAGGAGAAGCTCTCCCACCAACATAGCTACCACCGCTCTTGGGGGCTGGAGTAATTAAATCAATGGGAGAGCTCTCTCCCATCAGCGTAGAGTCTGCACTAGCAATGTTACAGTGGCGCAGCTGCATCGGTGCAGCTGTGCTTCTGTAAACACGGTGTGTTTCTTAAGGCTCCAGGTCCTGGAGTTACATAAGAATAACAGGAGAATCTCAGCTTTCACTTAAACAACCCCTTATGGTTGCAGAGAAAAGCTTGAAATGTGACCTCACTGCACCATATTGGTACAAAACCCTAAAGATAAATAAAAAGAACCCTGAATTTTTTTTTTTAATTTCATGATTTTTAAATGAGTTTCATGACCTTTGGGGAGCTGAATAATCATTTTGGAAACTTGAGGTTGGAAATACTTATTGCTTTCAGTTAAATTACTCCTGATTTATATTACACAGTTTCTAAAACAGAATCTGGTCCCCAAATTTCCTATATATCCTTGTGTATCAGGGTGTGCAGGCTTTTTAAGGCTATGTGTGGGTCCAGCAAGACACTGTTCCTGGGTTTGGTACAGAACAGAGACATTCTGGGAGTTTTAGTTCCCCTGTGTCATGGAAGTTGTGGGCCTCACAGCAAGCAATGGTGGGAAGGAAGACTAAGGAGAAAAACCTGAGGTGGTTCTCTCTTTTGAAGAGCCTAGAACAGGGATGGCCAACCTGTGGCTCCCAGGGCAGCATGCAGCTCTTACAAGTTAATATGCGGCTCCTTGTATAGGCAATGACTCCAAGGCTGGAGCTACAGGCGCCAACTTTCCATTGTGCCAGTTAGTGCTCATTGATTAACCCCTGGCTCTGCCACAGGACCTATCCCCACTCCACCCCTTCCCACACCTTCTCCTGAGCCTGCCATGCCCTCACTCCTCCCCTTCTCCCCCGAGCCTCCTGCATACCATGAAACAGCTGATGGATGGGATGGGAGGGGAGACTGATTTGCGGGGCTGCCAGAGGGTGGGAGGTGCTAGAAGCTGGAGAGAGCTGATGGAGGGGGGGGGGGCTGCTGACATATGACTGTGGCTCTTTGGCAATGTACATTGATAATTCTGGCTCCTTCCCAGGCTCCGGTTGGCCACTCCTGGCCTAGAAGGAACAAATGGCTGACTGTCCCTATTGAGGGAGAGACTAGGAAAGGACCAGAAGCTGGCCTGGGAAAGAGGCTGGGGCTTTGGGAGACCTTTATCACAGACAAAAAAAGCTACAAAAATGTAATACAAGTACTCTGAGCTGATAAGGGATTATGTTTTTCAGCAGCATTTATGGTAGGTGTCCCTGCTATGAGTGAAAATTCTGGGAACAATCTTTTGCAAATTATATACTACACATTTTGCATAATATTTTAAGTCATGCTTTCCTGGTATACCACCCAGTGTTCTGCAGTCCTCTCTCTTCTCATTTACAGTCCTCCAAATTAGCATACTGTTCGGCCTTAATAAAAATGTACTTTATACATGCAGTAAATGTTATCATGTGTATGATGTGCAAATCATGATAAAACTAGAAGCAGTTTCTGTAAGTGCCCTGATGAAAAGGCTGGAAGAAATCTAGTGTCAAAGTAGAATTAAAATACCATTTTACTGACCTACCTGTGTATAAATGGGGTCATATTTTCCTTTCAAGATGTTAACATATTGAGCCAGCCAACACCCATAATGTGCACATGCAAAGACAATGTATACAGTCACCCCGTTATTATGTTGGACTTGTATACAAACCCTCTATATGCATAATCACAATACAAACAGATTTCCTGCTTCTGTCACCACTGCACTTTTCCTGTGCATGAATGACTCCATTTAGCTTCACTGTGCATTATTCCTACAGAAGGATGTGCTGTTGCCAGTAAGACAAGGCAAGCGACTCATTCAAGGAGTAGCGGCATCCCACTCACCTTGACAGCTTGAACTACAAAATGGGTAGTTCAAAGATGGGATTCTATCCTCCCTGATTTTGCAATAACTGCAGGGAGTCAAAAAAGAAGTGAGAAATAGAGAGCTCCTGATGGTAATTACACTTGGGAGAAGCATTCCACACAAAACAACACTGGCAGGAAGAGATGGGACGAAGTAATAGAAACACCAACTCATCAGGTGGGAATTAGGCAATAAGAAGATGTAATAAGTGCGTATGTGGCCAAGATACCATCATGATTCAAACTGAATTTGTAATCAACCTCCCCCTCCCTAGACCCCAGGAAGGACATGTGCCTGAAAAACAAGAAAACCAATGAGAGATATTCTTATATGGTCACAAAGATCTTGAATTTATGCAATCTCAAAACGGAAATAAGAATGAGTATAATCCTACCATACTAGAGTGGGTGAACAATAAAGGTGAGTATATAAGTGTGGCAGGGTGCTACTGCCAACACACCTAATCAGACCCTGCCACGCCAGCTCCAATCAAGTGGGATAGATTGAAAATAGTTGGAAAGACTTATGTCCCCAGAGCTACAAATGCTGGGAAGGAGGGAGGCAGCCAGAGAGAGAGAGACAGAGACAGAGACAGAGAGAGAGGTCTGCCTAGCAGGGGGGTGGAAGCCCTCTAGCTGGGTACAGACCCAGCCTGTGGTAGAAACCTGTGAGGATTGTATATAGTTGGACACTGGTGGTGGGAAAACGCTTAAAGAATAAAGGACAGGGGGTGTTGCACAGAGCTGAAGTCTCCCTGGACTTATTTGGGAGGGCAACTGGGCCCTGAAGAAGAGGGGCTAGCCATGCATCCCATGACATTAAGGAATGTATGCAATACGGGTAGGCAATTTTTCCATAGCCAAAGCCAAACCTCATACTCACTATATCTCATACACACACAGAGCTCTGACACAATTGATATTTACACACTTCGAGATGGGAGTGTCATTCCCAACTCACTGAGCGAGCATGCTAAAAATAGCAGCAGAGGTAGGAGTGGCAGGAGGGGTTAGCTGCCCCCAAGTGTGTGCCTAGTATCTCAGATGGGATCATAATCAAGGTGGCCAGCCCCTCCCACTGCCATGGCTACATTCTATTTTGGGGGCACTACCTCAATCAGAGAAAAGTGTAAATATACCCTATAAGGGAAATCTGGTAGAACTAGAGGTGGTCAGAGATTTTCCACACAACATTTTCCCATCAGAAAATGCCACTTTGTTAAAAGCAAGTGTTTTGTAGAAACACATGGATTTTAACAAAATTTTACTTCAGAAAAATACCCTGAAAAGCATTTCTGTATTTTTGGAACAGAACATTTCAATATTTCATTTCCAAACAATGTTTAGTTTTAGAAAAAAAAATTCTAAATTAAATGTCAGAATCAAAATGAAACATGTAATTGACCCAAAATGAACGAGGGAAAACTTATTTGCATGAGAAATTTCAAGGTGGTTTTTCCCCCCCCTTTTCACTCCATTTCAGAAAAAAAAATTGAAGCAGAATTTCCCACAAAGCTGACAGTGCGATTCCTGCCCAGCTCAGGGTAACTCAAAAGATACTGTCTGCAATGTTTGTGCCTGCTAATACAGATCTGAACGGTTACAGATCATTTTATGTGATATGCCTGAAATACAAACGTAACTAAACAACTATGTGAAAGCCAGACAGACCCCGGGATGAATTTCATTCTTTATGTGTTTGATCTCTATCCTTACTTTTAATTGAACCAAAAACACTCCTCTGTTGAGAAGAAATATCTAAATCATGTCATTTAAAAGCAGAAGTGAATGCAAAACAAGCTCTGTTTACAGTAAAGCAGGAAAAAGGTTAACAGGAATCATAACCAAACAGGACGGATTCCAAACATCTTAGTTATGTACAAACTCTTCATTTAGAAAGAAAGCACATTACTAACATAGTGCTCTCATAAGGAGTCCTGCATGAAGAGAAATGGCTGTAATTCAGGCAAACACAAACTGACCAAAACAAGTGTGGAAAAGACAGCCACAGTGAAACAAACTGCTTCTAAACATTAACTTTTTTTTTTCGTAAAAATAGAGAATTGGTACACAAAAACTTGGATGTTAGAATTGTTTGAAATTTTTCAAATGAAAAGATATTTCTTTAATGCCAAAATATAGGATGACATTTTTATTACATTTTCTGCAATATATTTTATCAAAATATTTATCAGAATTGTTGGTTATTTAAAACCAATGTTTGGTAGACTAAAACATAACCATTCTGATAACATTTTCTATTAAAATGTTCATTGAAAAACAACATTAATATCTAAATAGAAAGAAAAAGAAAGCAAAATAGGTTCAATCTGACGACCCTATAACATGAAAACGACTTTAAAATTTTGAAAGATTTTTTAAAACTAATTTTCATTTTCCACAGAATTCACATAATATAAGAACGGCCACTCTGGATCACACCAAAGGTCCATTTAGCCTTCCATCTGTCTTCTGACAATGGCCAATGTCAGGTGCCCCAGAGGAAATGAACATACAGGTAGTCATCAAGTGATCCATCCCCTGTTACCTAATCCCAGCTTCTGGCAAACAGAGGCTAGGGCCACCATCCCTGCCCATCCTGGCTATTAGCCACTGATGAACTAATCTAGTTCATGAATTTATCTAATTCTAATCCTACATGAACTTATCTAGTTCTTTTTTGAATCCTGTTATAGTCTTGGCCTTCACAACATCCTCTGGCAAGGAGTTTCACTGTGCATTGTGTGAAAAATCAGCTACATTAGGCCTAATCAATTTGATGCTTTTTTTAAAAAAATAGACCATAAGGTTTTAAGTGGCTTTTCTGTCCAATGTAGTAGCATGAACCTTCAGTGCTTTTAAATTAATCTCTGGATACTTTCAAATGAATTTCTGAAATGTTATTTTTTAATATTCTTGCACTGTGATATTGCCCTAACCCCACTCCCCAGCATGATGTACCCGCACACCACCACTCTGTGCTTACTACACATTGTGTGCTTACAACTGGCCATTGTGGCTGTTGCTTCACTCTTTCCGCACCTCTCATTAAGAATGCTGGCTCGGTTGCCTTAGCTTAATGTAAGGAGGAATCACTGGCAAACATCTGGCACAGATAACTTTCCCCCTGAAGTACTGAGGGGGAGCCAGAGAAAGAATTGTGACTCTGAATCCCAGTTTCTTCCATGAGCTGTTCCTGCAGTGCTACAACTACAGCTTGTTCCTGACACAGGACAAGATGAAAAAACCCTTAATCTTTCTCTTGATTTGTAATGGGACATCTTGCGCTATTTCTGATAGTTTAATTATCTCTTCTGTATCCTATTTTGTATAATAAAGTAGAAAGTACTTGGTTTCATTGGTAACACAGTCAGTCCCTCTTAAGTTTCTAGAGTTCCTTATGTCTCCCAATTTCTATTTCCAGTTTGTGCTTACTGGTTTTTTAAGTACAGTAATGTAAATATTGCATTAATGATGTCAGCCGGAATGCTGGAGAGAACATTACTTGCGGGCTTTAGGTAACATTTTCAAAAGCATGTAAGAGAGTTCAAGTCCCACTTTTGAAAGAAACACTTTAGAAGCTTTAAGTGTCATGAAAAGTCAATGAGTCTTGGCCTCCTAAATGCCTCAGTCACATTTCAGAATGGAACTTGGGCTCCTAATTCCCTTAGACACTTTTGAAAGATTCATGCTATGTGACCAGTTTCCTTCTGAAAGCGCTGATCTACCCTATATACATAGGAACTTTGACAGACTTTATTGTGCTTAAATGGTATGCATTCAACCAACAACCTCCCTTCTTCTGGTACTTAAATTACCATTTCCTGCGGAAGGAGGGAGGGTTTGGGATTTGCACCTGACTTCACTTTTGCCCAGCTGCTTACAAAAGAAATCCAAAGAAAGCAATTTAAAAAGAAAAATGAAAAAAAAAAACCACACACAAAATAAGAAACAACCCCCAAAGAACCTCGCCTCCCTGCAAAGAGAGAAACTTTGTGAGATAAATCCTCTTTTTGTTGAGGAAAAAGCACACACACATACGCAAACATATCCCACATACTGCATGATGCATCAATTCCCTTCTAAACATAGAGCATATTATCAGGGTGGCTGTACATATCAACAACTGAGTGACTGTTGAACACCATGTTTATCTAATGGACCATAATAGAACGAAAGCGCACAACAGGAAACAGTGAACTGCAAAAGTATGTTTCAAGCTAGTACAATTCTTTTTTTTCTTCTCCAAATGGGGAAAGGCGGGGGCGAGGGCATTACACAAGACAGATCACACGGCTGTCCAGCAACCACTGAACCATAGCACAAGGGCCTTGTTTAGATAAATAATGAATTCTTTACTTTATTCTTAGAAGTGGAAATTACCAGAGCTGAAACATAATGTCCCACAAATACTTGGAGCATCTGTTTTTGCGAGAGTGGGGGAGGGCAGTTTTTAGGGAATCAGTTTTCACAGAATTCTACTGGGTTGAAAGGAGAATTCCTAGCTTTCTATTTATGGATCCCACACATACACAGATGGAGCATTAAGGCTGTGAACCAAGAGAGTTCTGCATAAAATGTTGGAAATTCACCACAGGGCCTTGTCTAGAATTGAAATGGTTCATCTGTATAGCCATATCCGTATAGATGTACCAGCAAACCCTCCTAGTGGAGATGCAGCATATACCAGTGAACATTCTTTTGCTGGTGTAGTTTATACCAGTTCTCCAAGAAAAATAAGCTTTACGGGTAAAGGGACCTTTTTGCTGGTATAAATGCCTACACTGGGGATTGACAACCTTTGGTACCCAGCCTATACCTGCCGTGTCTGCAGGTTCGGCCCATCGCAGCTCCCATTGGTCACGGTTTGCCGCTCCAGGCCAATGGGGGCTGTGGGAAGTGGTGCGGGCCAAGGGATGTGCTGGTTGCTGCTTCCTGCAGCCTCCATTGGCCTGGAGTGGCAAACTGCGGCCAGTGGGAGCTGCGATCAGTCTAACCGGTGGACGTGGCAGGTAAACAAACCATCCCAGCCCACCAGGGAGGCTTACCCTAACAGGCCATGTGGCAAAGGTTGACCATCCCTGGCCTACACTATGGCTTTTACCAACACAGCTACTTCAGTTTGGGGTGTAGTTTCCCCCCAACCCGCCACTTCTAACTAACATAACTATGCTGGCAAAACGTTAGGTGCAAAACAGGGCTTAGGAAAGTCACATGATCTCCTTGGGCCCCAGCTGACTCAGCTGTAAAACTGGTTACAAAGTAGAACTTCCCCCTAAGACATTTGCTACACCAATCCAAGCATTCCTGGGAAAATAATATTTTGCAAAGAACAACAAATTATCAACTGAAGGCTTTGGACGGAGAGATTTGTTGCTTAATCCCTCCCCCCCCTTTTTTTAATTGAGAATTTATTAGAACCTGATTTCATAGGGAGTGCCTTGTTTAGTTATAGCAATTGGTGTAAAAGGGCTTCCATGCTTCCCATTCATGCCCAAATGGGGATGAGCTCAAATTTTCCATATAAAAACCATGGTATTGTACATGTTTCATGCAAAACTTTACTGCTTATAGTGTAACCACAATGATTCGAGACCATTAGTAAACTTATTTTTGTTTTTTTAAAAATTAGTAGGATGGGTGGGGAGATTTTCTCTGATCTTGGAAAACAGATACAAGAAGGGAAGAAAAATGTTAATAAAGTTGGCTAATACGGAAACCTCTCTCAGTGGCTTCCTAGGAACTAGACCCAAAGTAGAGTTGGTCTCTGGGTTATTCAAGAACTGATGATTATGAGCAATTCACTCGTCAGTAGTCAGCAGTATGATTGTTCACTTCAGTCATATGGTGCTGTTTCTGTCCCATAATTGGATAATCTGAGCTTTATAAACAGAAGTCTATCTTTCTGTTCACAAATTAGTCATGATCATTCAGAATTGATTGGAAGTTCATAACTGTGTGAACAAGACAAAAGCCTTTTCAAAATGACCATGAGAACATTTCCAATGTGAACAGTCTTGCACATGTTTACTCATGTTTTGTTTCCTTCACCCACTGGGTGAATTTGTCCCTGAAAGTTTAAGTGGGCAGCCATTTGAATCACCTTGTTTGTTAAACCTAAACAAGTGGCACCTCTCTCCAGGATGTATGTACAGAATGAGCCTAACCAACAGGGATCTGATTCTCTGTTGCCCTATGATTTGTGGTAGTGTTCACACCTACGCAAACTGAGGGCACATGTACACTATGGCAGGGATCGATGTTAGGAGATCGATCTATTGGGGGTCGACTTATCACATCTAGTCTATCCGTCAACTCCTGTACTCCACCGCCACGAGAGGTGCAGGCGGAGTCAATGGGGGAGCGTCAGCAGTTGACTCAGTACCATGAAAACGCCACGGTAAGTCGATCTATGTACGTACGTACAGCTATTCTCATAGCTGAAGTTGTGCATCTTAGATCGATCCCCGCAGTAAGTTGATCTAAGTACGTCGAATTCAGCTACGCTATTCTCATAGCTGACGTTGCATATCTTAGATCGATTAAACCTGCTAGCTATCAAATGGATCACCCTTGAGCATATGCCTGCTGACGCCGTTATAGAAAGCTAATCGTTTGGTGAGGCCAGGTTTTGCTTTACAAAAGCCGTGTTGATTCTTCCCCAACATACCAGGTTCATCTATGCATCTGATAATTCTGTAAATCTGCTTTAGTCTCCAACTTCTTAGCTGCTGGCTCTGTTTACTTAAAAAAATGTTTCAGAATGCTCTGCTAGAGACGAGGATTCCAGTGCTGTTGCCAAATTAAAAATGTGCATAGCTTGTTTTTTTGCTTTAACACTGCAGACTCTTCCCAAGAGCAGAATGTTTAAGATCTTAGTCTAACTCCTGTGCAATCTCTCGTCTCCACAGGCTTCGCTACTTTGCAGAACCTGTTCAATATGTTGTTTTGGATTAAATGTACTAGAAAATCTATATTGGTGTCTTCTAACTGCAGTGTTGAATTGTGTCTTTACTCGATCTCTGACACCAGTAAAAGCTAGGTCCCCAAATATGGATTCAAAAGTGAATTGGATGATATCCACAATGTCACAAAGAAGACCTTAAAACCTGCAACTGCATCTATAGAATATTGCTTTGCAGATGCTACATGCAAGAGAGACTAGTAAGAGAGAGACAGATATACATCAGAATGTCCAAATATTTGTTTCAAAGGCATCTACAGAAGCAAAGTCTACCACTTCCAGAAAATGAGTCAAATATGTTGATATCTCATTTGATGAAACAAATCTCACTATTAAAAAACTAATCTTTTCATTGGACACAGGTAGAATATGCACATGGGCGAGCGCACACACACACACATAAGCACACACTGATTGCTCATTAACATCTGAGGTGCTACAACATGTTATGATTTTCAGTATAAAGTGGAGCTGTGAGAAGACTGCAAATGCCAGAAAAACTCCATAGAACCCTGATGCAGAGGCTACTTAAGAAAATACATCCTGGATCTCATTTTAACTAAGGAGGAAACCAATCAGCTGGCCTAAATGGATAGGCAGAGCTGTAAAGGTTGTTTTACTTTGCTTCTTTTAAATTGGAGCAATACGAACAATAAAGAGTACTAGACTTGGAGAGCATTTAGATGAAGATATCAAAAGTAAATCAGAACCCTAGAAGCTGGGATAAGATAAAAAAAGAACACAGGTTGTTGCTGTGACAGACTTCCCCCTGTATTCACACCTTGCACACTATTGAAATAATCTTTGTACAAAGTATGCCTTGTGAGATATCATTTGAAAACTCAATTTGCTGGTCATTACTGTCCTGGTAAAATAATGTTGACACACATATATGAAAAGTTATGATTCCACTGTGTAGTGTTACTAAAACATGTTCCTAATCTGAGGAGTGGCCACACCAGTTCATCAGAGAGAGAGGGCAAGATGAGGCCTCAGTCAGTTGTAAACAATGTCAATGGGCCACTACTTGCCAAGTGGCTAATCTTTGCGGGAAAGAGATGTGGGCAAAAAAAATCTACATCTTAGCAAATAGACAAGTCCGTAGGCTCTACCTGTCACCATGATCCCAACTAGAAATGCTTCTCAAAGTGGGGAGAGGACTATAAAAAGAAAGGGGAAACACACTGAGGGACTCCTCCTCCTCTCTCTCTCTCTCTCTCTCACTGCACCAGAGGGAACGAAGGAAGCAGCCATTACATAGAAGAGGGGGTCCTGGTCTAAGAAATACATCTCCAGATCATCTGAACAGGCTATGTGGCGGTGAAAAATGAACCTGTGGTCACACAGGAAGAGTTAGCCCTTAGCATAGAACTGGTCTCTTTTGTCTGTTTAGATGGTAAGCTCTTCCGGACAGGCACCATCAACTACTTTGTACAGCGCCTAGCACAATGGGACCTGTGCTGGTGTAAAAAAACACTGGGATGGGAGGGGTTAAAAGACCATACTGGGTTCAGCTAGTCCCACCCCTCCAACCATGCAGAGCATGCTCCAGCTGAAGACAGGGTTGAAAAGGGTGCAATCCTTCTCAGAATGGGGAGGCTGGGGAAAAGTGCAGACCTACCCTGAAGGATCCTGCCAAAAGGGGCTGGAGAAGCCTCCTGGAAGATATAGAAATGTGCGCAGAGCCCAGGCTGTAGCTGGCAGTTTTGGTTTCCCTTTTCCTTCCCCCGTATCTGGGAGCAGAAGTTGAGAGAGGGAAAGGAAGCAGCGGAAGGAAGTGACCCAGGGAATGCAGCTCAGAGAGCCCCTCACAGGGACCAAAAGCTGATGACCAAAAGCTATGGAGGGCCTTAGGTTGGAGCCCAGTGGATTGGGCAGGCCCAGGCTCCCCTACCATAGCCCCACAACCAAGTCGATGCTAACCGCTAGTCTCCTTGGCCGACTGAGGACCCCATACTCAGTTGGCCCTTAGGCACTACAGTAATAAACATTAACCATTTAAACTGATGGATCAGATACAAAAATCTCAAAAAACCCAATATATTATGCTATTTATTCCTCTTCCCCATCAAGGTTGTGCCCTGCTCCTCGGTACAGGCTATTTTCATGCCAAACCCCTATTTTATCAGGGTTTTTTTTAAGTCACACAATTTTTTTTAATAGAATAGGAAACATTTTTCCTCACTCAAAAATTGCTGATTTGTGGTTTTGTTATTGTCTAAACTTTAAATTATCAATAATATCACATTTGGCACAGAGCCTAAATCATTAAAAATAGTTTTTATTTCAGAAATTTTAAAACAAAGGAGTTGTAATGAAAATTGCTGTACACCATTAACTGGTGGTTAGCAGGTACCCTTCCCTTTATAATAAAAAGGGATTTTAACTCTCTACACATAGATTGAAATGTACTCAGAGGAGGCAGCTGCTTGTGAATACAATCAAGGGTAATAACGTCCTGATATACATGGGAGAAAGGGGACTAGTGGACAAGCAATGCTCAATTTAACCTGACTTTAAATGGAGGATGAATCTTGCAGGATGATTTCAACTCATTCTGCTCACACTCATTGTGAGAAATCTCACCAGCTTCTCCATCTCAAACTAGCACAGGGATTCCCAGCTGGTAGGTCACAGTTAAAACTTTCAGCCTGCTTCTGGGGCTGCCAGTGAGAAGTGGCTTCCTGGTTAGAACGAGTTGGTTCCTTCCCCACCCCCATATGATTCTGATGTGATGAGGTAACTTTGCACGCTTGTGTGCATAACTCAGTTTCTTCTTCAGGGAAAACATGAGTTGTTCATGGAGAATTCCCCCCCCCCCTTTATTCTTTTCTTTTTAAAACTTTTTTTTTGGTTAGCTGACATTAAAGGGAAATGAAACAGAATTTACATCCCCATACTCCACTACTGTCTCTTCCAAACCAGGCAGGTATTTGAATGATTGCTGCAATATAAAATTAAACGGAGACATGGAAACTAGTTTAAAGATAATATTAAGAAGTATAAGAAAAGCAGTTGCCCATACAGGATAACTATTAAACCAAAGGGGGAGTAATATGTGGCCAGAGGAAGCACTTTTAGCAGTACATTATCCTTAATTTGCAGATCTTTCAAATACTGGCAGGCATGTTCAACTGAGAATTTCAAAGACTGCTAACCTCTGTCCATAACACCTCCTAATCCACAAAATGAATTCAGAAATCAAGAGACATTGCAGAATTCCAAGGAAAAATTGCTCTATCACTGCACTAAAGTGCAAGGAGTGATTAATTATGAAGTCAGTAGTGAGTGAAGACATTTTACTTGCAACTGAATATTTCTCATCTTTTAAATCATGAAATTCCTTCCTCCACCATTTTCCTATACCTCTCCTCTTTCTCTCCTTTGTAAAAGCTGTTTGAGATGGATCTACTAATGACAAGTGCTTTAGAAGAGCTACCTATTATTATTAGATCAATTTTCTTTGTTCTTTCCCCACTTAAACTTCCATTTCTTATCCTTCCTTTTTCTTTTTAAAATTTGTGTCCTCCTTCCTCTCCCTCTGATATCTACCACCCCCTAAATTATGGTTACAAACTCTGGCACTGAGCAACGTTGAACTTATCTGGTTGGGAAGCCACAATCCTCAGTATAAATTCAGGCAGTATTATTTTCACTGACCATCAGTAAGCAGGTGAGAGTTCAGTGCCGTAGTAATAAGCAACCGTTGCAGATAAAACAGCTATGTACACAAATCTTCTCTCCAACACTGAATTGAACCTGACCCAAACTTTTATTATTCAAAACGTGAAGGAAGTTATTTCTCATTATTTTTCATGTGTGTGTGTCTGAACTTCAAGTTCTGCCAGGGGCCAGAAGCAAATGTTCCAAAATACCTAAAGACAGACTGTTCTCAAAATAGTCCAGTTCAGCCAGATATAGGAAGTACCAGACATCTCACTAGAAAGAGATTTCAGTTAATGGTGTACTGCAATTTTCATTACAGCTCTTTTGTTTTAAAATTTCTGAAATAAAAAATATTTTTAATGATTTAGGCTCTGCGCCACATAAGATTGCCAGCCCAACATTTGCAGACCAAAAAGTTTGGAAATAGTTCAGTTAAGCACAGAAATCTTTGAGTGGATAATGAAATTGTCATACCAAATTGTTTTGGGTTCACCCATGTCCTAGACAGAATTCTCCTCAACACTCACATATTACTGATTATTGAGGATCATTGATAAGGTATCTCAAAGGGCACTCCAACAATTTTATACCCAAGATATTAAATGAAGTAGAATTACAAGTCTTTCTATAACAAATACATTTGAGAAGCAAGTGTAATTAAAATTTCGGATTAATAAGTAACACAAAGGAGTTTAGGAAAATATTTACTCACAACTATCCCTCTGAACTGAACCACAATATAAACCAACACAGGAGATTATATACTGTGTTTTACACTTTTATTTATGGAGATTTGAAATAAAAGAAGTTTTAGGCACAGTATAGAAAGCAGAGACTATTCCCCCAGGGTAACTAATTCGTTTAATTAATATATTGTATAATGGAGAAGCACAAATGCAATTGTCTTCACAGACAATAACCCAGATCCTCAAAGATATTTAAATGCCTAATTCCATTGATTTCAATGGGAGTTAGGTGCCTAAATACCTTTGAAGGTCGGGGTCAATATGCCTGGAGCTTGTTGAGAAGGAAAAAATATTATGGGTAAAGAGTGATCTTGTTGTTTCATCATGAGTCCTGATCACCACCCTTCCCCTCATATTTGCAATAAAAGTATTCTCTGACACTGCTGGAAATTCAAATACATGTAGAGAAAAACAATTATTGCAATTCAAATCCTTTTATTGGTAAGGGTGCAGGGTGGAAGCAGGGGTTGTAGATTGATCTTTTTAATCTCAAGGCAGCATGTAAATGAAACAAGCAACCATTAAGCTCAATATTTCAGTTTATAAAATCAAGCTTTGGAAATAGAGTGGAGGAATTTCCATCTGATATCCCAGAGGGACTGGCCAAAATAACAAAAGAATTAAACATTTAAAAACAAAACCTGCATACAGGGTTGTTTTGTTTTGGGGGTGGGGTTTTTTGGGGGGGTCTAGTTATATACTAAAGCATAAATAGAATAGATGAGGGGTATATGCATCTGTCACTGATAGCTTTCAATCAAGGAAGTAGTAAATGTGTCCATTTGTTTTCTATCCAGTCCCTTGCTGTTAATTGGTTTCTTTTATCATTCAGATTCCAGAGAGTGCTAAAAGCTCCCAGTGAAGGACTTGGTTGGAAGAATTACCAAAACAGATCCTTTTTCATGGATGTTTCTTTCAAGAACTTGTGAAATTCCCCACCTCATTCCCTGTGGAGCTGCTTGTGGGGGGAAGAGGATTCTACCAATTAATCAGTTGTTTTAGAACCACAAAAACACTTGACTATGGAAACCTTAAGGTTGTAATCTATTGTTCTATTGACCTGGTGGTTCCCGCATATGAATGTACCCATGGTATCTGTATTTTTAAATATTTTCATTGCTTCCTAGGATTTCATTTTATTTTTTAAATGGGATCATTCTTTCCTTTTTTTCCCTCTCCTGTATTTAAATGTCCTCCACACACATCTCCCTCTCCCCCCAGCCCCCCAAGTACCAACTCCATATAACATTCCCTCTTTCTGGGAAGTGTCACACCTTTCCAAGACAGCACAGATCAGGCAGCAGTCTCTCACTAAGTCCAGAATAAACAAGATTTCTGTGTGAAATTCAAAGTGCTTTACTCTTGCTAATGCTGCTCTTTGGGGAGAGGCACACAAAATATCAAAATATTTTGTTTTGAGACCCACTGAATCAATGGTCATTATTTTATTTTGAAATTCCTTGTTAAATTGAGTAACAAATTAAACCCATTTAAGTGTGTGGGAGCCCCATTTAGGTACAGGATCCGACTATAAATGGATTAAATCAAAACCTAGACACTTAAGTTACATTAAATTTTTTTTTTTAGTTCAGCATTGAAGAGAACTTTCACGAACGAAGGTAAAATTTATGCAGATATTAACAATTTAGTATCAATGTTGTTTATTTAGGTCAAATATTCTGAGTGTCTGTTAGCCCTTTAATGATTTGTTGATATCTGTAGTTTTCCTTAAGGCTAAACAAATGAAGAAGCCATCTTGTTTTCTACATCACTGGACCTAGCATGGGATAACAGATTTCCCTGGCAACAGGAGCTAGTATGCCTGGTGTGAAGACAACAGTGTAGGCCTCATTTCCTAAAAGCATGTTTCTACTAAAGTTGAATAACCAATTAAAAGACTCTTTTCTGTCTTCCAGGGCTTCAGAGATGCAAATAGAGTTGTGAAGCCTGTCTGGTCAGCTGTTATACCTAGTAACTCTTACTGATTGCTTAAACATAGATTTCCATTGAGTAACTCCCAGTAAACAAGGAAAAACAAGAAGTTTCTAGAATTTCACTGAGTGCTGGATTAATGCACAAAAATAAAAGGGTTGTTTGAAAGAGTGGACTGAGACAGTCCTTGTTATGACTTGTGATTATTGAGTAAGCATCTTAAAACAAGGGGGCGTTCTATATGTATCGAAGAGTCTTACAGTGAAACTTCTAGGATATCAACAATACCATGCTTTGTCATCATTCCTCTGTCAGCGTGTATGAGTCACACGCATTGAGTGTAAGCGAGGATTAATTATAGATCTAATAAAAAATAGATATGAAACCGTGGGATGACTGTAGCTTTTAGGCATCATTCATCCTTTCATAAATGCACCATTATGACATATTTCTCTTCTTATTTTAAAATAAGTAATGATAAAATAACATGCTTCCAAGTTGCCTTTATTAATGCAGAACTAATCTAAATTATATCCAGGAAGCTTAGTTTTAAAAAAGGTGCCAGCAATTAATTGATTATATCACCAAAAAATCATTTTGCCTAGCACAAAATCATGGAGATGCTTAGTTCAAGCTAAAATGGCCTGCAAGAACGTGTAACTTTATTTCAGTTATATCTTAAAATAAGTGGATGCTGCAAAAATCTTTTTTTGTAGGACAATCAATATTAAGGAGTTAAATTTTGACCTTAGTTGAATGATTTGACTTGGTGAGTGGTCACTGCCCAAGTTTGTATCAAGCCTTGTACCAAACAGAAAGAGCTACATATTTGCAGGTGGTATCAGATCTCTCCTGGCACAAGATTTCAGCAACTATTGTTGCATACAGGGATATGGTGGACCTCCTTAATAAAACCTCCAGAAGTCTTTGAACTACTTGACAAGGTGGCTAGTACAATCATCAACGCCAGAAGGCAGACTGATTTTTGCCTGTCATGCCATTCTCCCCCGCTTTCCAAATAATCAGTGATCATTTATTGTTTACCATCCCTGAGTTCATGAATAGGGATAAGTCCTTGTGACTTGTTCGGTCACAGAGACTCTTTTGGGACTGTTACCTGATGTGCTGAAACTACCTCTGAGCCGGTTTTCTTTGCCAGCTTGGGACTCCAGAACCCAGCCTTGTTGAGGCTGAACACTAGCTTGCTGTAACACAGACCCAGCGTCTGATCCATGCCCCCAAAGCTTAAAATTTAACTGAAAACAGCGCAGCAAGTACTCCTGTCTCCAGCACCCAGACCCCAATGGAATCTAAATCCCAAATAAATCTGTTTACTCTGTATAAAGCTGATACAGGGTAAACTCATAAATTGCCTGCCCTCTATAACACTGATAGATATGCACAGCTGTTTGCTCCCCTGGGCATTAATCACTTATTCTGGGTTAATTAATTTTAAAAAGTGATTTTATTAAGTATAAAAAGTAGGATTTAAGTGGTTTCAAGTAATAACAGACAGAACAAAGTAAGTTATCAAGCAAAATAAAACAAAACATGCAAGGCTAAGCCTAATACATTTAAGAAACTGAATATAGGTAAATCTCACCCTCAGAGATGTTCCAATAAGTTTCTTTCACAGCCTCGACTCCCTCTTAGTCTTGGCCCAGTCCTTTCCCCTGGTACAGTCCTTGTCAATGCCAGCTCAGGTAGTAATTAGGGAAGTTCTCATGACTTGCTGCCCCCTTTGTTCCGTTTCATTGCTTTGGCACAAGGCGGGAATCTTGTGTTTCCCTGGATCCCCACCCCTCCTTCTAAATGGAAAAGAACCAGTTTTAAGATGGATTCCAGATCAGGTGACATGATCACATGTCACTGTGAGACCTTCCTTTTTCATTATCTTGGAGCTGGAAGACACTTACATGGGAAGGTTTGCAAGTAAACAAACCCATTCACAGTTTATTGATTCCAAAGCATCCTTAATGGCTTCCACTTAATGTGTTTACATCAGTAATACAAGTTTATATCTTATTCTCCTAACTCCAAACTTAGAAATAACACATGTAAACAAATAGGATGAACACACTCAGTAGATCATAAACTTTGTAATGATACCTTACAAGAGACCTTTTGCATGAAGCATATTCCAGTTACATCATATTCACCTTTATAAACATATTTCCATAAAACATATGGAGTGCAACATCACAGTCCTAAAACTACTTTTTTTTCTCCAAGAGTGATGCTGAATCCAACAATAACTTTACCAATACATGTATAATTAACTTGTAGGGAGTTATACCCGTTATATGCAAGCCTCCCATTGACAGCAGGGTGGAATCCAGAGCGAATCTACCATAATATATGAGCCTAAATTTTTTACTGCCATGTCTTTTATACACGCAGGGAGCAGGTTTTTCATTGCAAAGCACCTTTACTAACTAAATGAGCACTGATAATCCAAGTGCACTTAGTCTATTGAAATTCTCTAGGGTCAGATTTTTCAAGATATTTAGACTCCTAAAAATGCAGGTAGGCCCAGACAGTATTTTCAAAAGCTTAGGACAGACCTACATCTAAAACTTAGGTCGACCTAGCTACATTGTTCCAGGGTGAGAAAAATTCACACCTCTGAGAGACTCAGGGCTGGTCTTCACTGGGGGGGGGGGCATCAACTGAAGATGCGCAACTTCAGCTATGTTAATAACGTAGCTGAAGTCAGCGTATCTTCAGCCAACTTACCGTCCTCTTGGCGGCAGCAGTCGGCTCCAGCTTGTGCCTTGCATCAAGCTGGAGTTACAGGAGTTGACGGGGGCGCCGTGGGCGATCATTTTCTCGCATCTTAATGAGACGCAAGAAATTGATCGCTAAAAGAGCGATCGCTACCCAGCGATCCGGCGGGTAGTGAAGACCTACCCATAGTTAAGTCCCTGTAGAGACACTGTAGAGACAATCTAAGCCCCTGTATAGACAGAAAAAAACCCTTGTGCTGCTGTAGTGGCTATGCTGCAGTAGCGCTAGTAGAATAGCCATCTCCTTAGGCACTAACTCCCATTAAATGTACAGATCTGACCCCTTGTTCACAATCAGGGCCTTGCTACACTTAAAATGCTACAGCTGCACTGCAGTAGCACTACAATGTAAGCACCTCTCCAGAAGGCAATAGCTACGTCAACTGAAGAATTCTTACATCAACCTAGCGCTTTCTACACCGAGACATAGGTCATCTTAAATAAACTGGATTTTTACACCCCTGACCGACATAGTTAACCCAATCTAGTTTTCTAGTGCCAACCAGGCCTAAGTACATTCAGAGCTGTAACTCAGCAAATAGCTTAGGGCATGGTTACACTTGCAGATGTAGAGTGCTGAGAGTTAAACCAGCCTTCGGAGACCACAGCACGGAAAACACTGCCCAGTGTTTACACTCTCAGCTGGAAGCACAGTGGCATGACACATTAGCAGCTCTCACAACGTCACAAAGAGCAGGGCATTTTGGTAGCTATCCCAGCGTTCAAGTGGCTGCAACATGCTTTGCAAATGCAAGGGGTGGGGTGGGGTGGAGTGTGACAGTGTGTTTTGTGTATGTGGGGAGAGAGTGAGTGGGTTTTTGGGGTGCTGAGAATGTCAGCATGCTGTCTTGTAAGTTCAGACCCCCCACCACCACCACCTCTCTCACACACACTCTCAGCAAGCAGCATTCCACATCAATGGCTTGTTTTGTCCGGAGCAGATAAGCATGCTGGCTGTTAGAAATGGACCTTTGAAAGGGGATATCCACATTCCTTCAGCCAATTCCAAAACAATGACAAGAGAGGCCACTTAAGGGGATTATGGGACATTTCCAAAGGCCAATCAAAGCACAGTAATGCTGCAACACCTTGTTCATACTGACCCTGGGGTGTTTCAGCCACGGGGCAGCAAGCTCTATGCTTCTCAAGGTGGTGGATTACCAGGTGTGCTCCAGATGCAGAGTCCAGGTGCTCTAAGTGCCTTGCCAGTGTGGACAGGTCAGGAGTTAGGGCACCTGGGGCTGCTTTAATGCGCTCTAATTTGCAAGTGTAGCCAAGCCCATAGTCACTCCCAACCTAGTAACCTAACATCTATACATTCCAAAATCCATATTTTAAAATATAATTCCATCCTCTCTAGCGAATGAGTGTGATTTCCTTATTATAAAATATAGTGAGCTAAATACATTCTAAGTGTTATCTGATAGATAAATTCAATACACGTCTGCCTTGGACAGTCAACAACGAACTGTCAATACATTTAAGTCTCAGTTAAGCCAATCAGCATATGCTTAGCAGTTTCCAATGTGGGGCAGGTCCAACTTTGTTAGAGCTCATTAATTTGTAACTACTGAGATAAGCAAAGAGTCTTTCTATAAAAAGTTTGCTGAAAGGAACAAAAAAGTCAGTTTGCATTCTCCTGCCCCCATATTTGGCAAAGAGACTGTTCTCACCCTTAAAATAAAATGCCAGGTTTTAAAAGTAACTTTAAAAGATTACATGTTAAAAACGGACTCGAAATAATACTGTAAATAACATGTCACTATTCAAAATGATAAATTCTTACCTGGATTACTGAGCTCAGTTGTCACTGACTCCACTCAGGAAAGATAAAGCTGAGATTGGAGAAAAGCAATGAAGACAGTTAGAGGTGTGATTGGATTTATATTGGATTAGAGATTAATTTAGACAGAAAAAGAGAAAGAGGATTTCATGAAGTTGTGCAAAGTTACTGTGTGTAGTTAAAAACTGATCAGTCTCTTCTTTAAACAAACTTGTCTAATCATATGATAATATTGAAAGGAAATACATTCAGATCAAATCAAAGGAAATATTCCTTTATTATTATAGAGCCACTACTGAATGAAGTCATCAAGTGAAATACTATGGATAGAGTTTTAAAAAAGATACTATTACAACCATTAATAACTTCCGCAGTGTATGAAAGTCATGATAAATTAGAGTAAGCTAATCACAAATTATGTGGTATATATAGAAGAATTCAGGTTTGGAAGGCGTTTTTCCCCTTACAAATGACAGCACTATGATTGGCTTAGTATACTGACAGGAATTTTGATTCCCTCTGAAGTCAGTGTAGGTCATTGTCAACCTATCCTTTATATATTTGAATTTTGTTCACTGCCTATAGCTTGAAATTATTTCAAAGGCTTGAAAATAACATTTTCTCAACTGATTTTATCCTTTTCCATTTGACAAACCTTGGTTTCTTATTTTGAGACGAGCTGAAATTAAACACATCTGTTTCAGTTTTATATCTTCAACTTCTATAGTATTAATATAGTATCTTTCACACAGTTTTATTTACTGACTGTTGGAATCTGGCCAGAACACCCCTGCCACCAGAGAACTTCAATAATCACAAACATTCAAGGCCTTGATTTTACATCTCAGCTGAAAGGCTCCTTTAGTCATGCCAGATCGCCTTTCCTTTTACACCAGCATTATCGTGCTCAAGAAATAGGGTGATTGGTTAATTGCTACTCTGGAGTCAGCAGGAGGACAAAACATATTGTTTCAAGAGTCACAAAAATAGTGGGCATTGAGGGATTTTTTCCCCCCTATTTTTCCCCCTTTTCTTTTCTTTTTTTAATTCTCAAAGGAGTACTGTATTTAAAAAACAACAGCTGTATATTTTGCCTTCAGATGTTCCTGAGTAGCTTCCACTGTAGCCAGGGGATACTTGAACTGAGTGTCACATGGAAATCCGCATGAGCCTCAGAGCAGAATTTTGGTAGCTCTAGAAATGTTCCCAAGTTGCAAAATTCAGATCTAGGTCTGAACATTCAGCTTCTTTAGAAATAAGGGCCAACTTAAACCTTCAGATCGGAATACAAGTTTTCTCTAAAGTTAAGGATGCTCAGATATGGGGTTTTGATTAGTGATCATAGCTATCGGAAATAATTAAAAAGCAATATCTTTGAGATTTAGGTTTCCTTAACGGGTGCTGGTAGCCTTAAAAATGCATTTCTTGTTTGGAGAGTGACCCTTAAAATAGGGAGTATAGAGTTTTGTGTTTATTGTCTTAGTAATTTCCATATACAATTTGCTCAGTTCACAAGTAAACAGATGATTAATCACCAACTCTGCAAATTCAGCCTGGGCTCATTCTGGCTTGTAGATCACCATAATAAAGAATCTGCACACCAAATTGTACCCTTTACAGGGGTGTACAATTGTAAGTGATAAAGTCCACAAACAGAACTGAGTTAACTCTTGATGATACATAAATCACTTCAGAAATCAGCTCATTCCCTCAGCTGTTTTGGCTTCTGGGCTCAAAAGGATTTTTTTTAAAAGTTTAAATTTGCTTTTGTTACTGCTGTAACCATGTAAGATCTTGAACTAGGAGATTAGGAGTAAAAATTTCCAAAGTACCTCAATGATTTTGGATTTTAAATCCCACTTTCACAAGCATCTTGGGACCAGATTATCAAAAGCATTTAGGGACCCGTAGAGACAGATAAGTACCTAGTGGGATTTTCAAAAATACCTATACAAACTAGGTGCCTAACTCCCATTGAAAAATTTACTAGGGATTTATATGCACCTTTAGGTGCCTAAATAGCTTTGATAATCTGGCCCTTAGCCATCTAAATCACATTGACTTTAAGTGAGACTTTGGTTCCAAAGTATCTAAGTGACTTTTACAGATAGGCTTCCATGTCACTTAGGTGTGTTGGAAAATTTTACCCCTGATCGGTTGAATAAGAAAGTACATTGTTACACAGTCCATTCTCTAAGTAGAATACATGCTTTAAAGTAAATCAAATGTGGGGACCATCCAATAGCACCTCTCAGCATACCTTAGATTTCCCTTTTTTATCCTTTCTCTCATAGTGTGCCGAACTAGACAGCAGTATTCTAATGTTTTAGAATCTTGAGAGGTAAAATTGGGCAATAAATCCTTTCATGCGTATATGTTGTGTTGTAGCAGTGGAACAATTTATACTGAATATTCATAAGAAAAATAATTTTCATCTGGATGGCTGACAAAAGGAAGTCATTCTTCATTCTCATACAATGAACCATGAAAACCAAACGGAGGAAGGTTGATTGATTGTGCGATGGTACAGCCAAAGAAAGGAGTGTTGGTGCTGTCCTAGAGCAGAGACAAACAAGAAAGCAAAAAGCCAATAGATAGATGATTTTGAAAAATTAGTCCAGTGCATTTCCAAAGGAATCATTCCACACCCAAAAGTTGTGTATGTCCTTTTCTTTGATTTCACTCCAATTGGATTCACTTTTACCTCTTCAGTTTCACTTGGCGTTTCAGGTTCACATGATCCCAAAGCAAACCTCTGTTGAAAATATGCTTTACATGGAAGCCTGTCTTCCAAAATTAAGAATGTTGCATGATTTCAACCCTTACCATAAGCCAAATCCCAACTGACTTGAAACGTGACCATTGCTCACCTAGATCAAGATGCTCAAAAGTATCTGGGCACCTAACTCATTTTGATCTAACTATCTTGTGAGGACCCAGTCCTTAAAACATTCAAACCTTACACACCTTGATGTCCAAAGCCTGGTCTGAGATTTATTTTTGTAATACATCAAATATATGCAGGTTTGGGGCAGTTTTATATTTTTTTGCATCCATGTATTGTAATTAGGATGTCTGGTAGAGCATCTCTCATTTAACATAGGGTATGATCCTGAAGCCCTTACACACGAGTAGTATATGCCAGTATAATTTATGGGACTATTTATGTGACACTTATTTGACATTGGATCTAAATTGAAGGTACCTGGAATCATAGGTAGAGCTGATAAAAAACAATTGAAAACAAATTATGAAGACTGTGAAATTATCAAAAGCTATTTTCAATCCATAGGTTTTTAAAGAGTATGGAAAAAATTCTGGATTTCCTCCTTTACTATTTCCTTTCCACTCTCCCTCCCCCCCCCCCATTTTTCTACAGAAAACAGTGATTGAGGAGGGAAAACCGTACACTGAAAAACCTGAGCAAGTCTTGCCTTTTATGGTTTCATCAAAACAAAACATATATTTCTAAAAAAAGCTATTTTGGGGTGAAATTTATTTTTGAAAAAAAATAGATGAATACATTTTTCATTCAAAAATATTCAGCCAGCTCTAATCAGAGTACTTTTTGAAGTGTTTTAAAGATGCCTAGATACCTTTAAAAATCTGGCCCATGATAAATGAAAGCACGGTAAAAATATTTTACTTGTCTTCAAACACAGCCTGTTCAGCACCATTTACATTATTTAATTCTTTCACTTACTACCTTCCATAATAATAGTTACAGGACCAAAAGCACAGGATAAATTAGCATGGGTTAATAAAATAGGCTTTGCATGTCATTGGCACTACACCATAGTTCTGAATTGTTTATTTGTTTTATACACTGTGTAGATGATCCATATGCTCATTAATAAGATTAATACATTAAACTTATTTCAATCAATTTTTGGTTAGTTCTAAAGCACTCATTATCTACTCTTATTCTTTTGTTAAAGTTACACTGCATTAATCTAATAAATGCTCTCCCACTCCTTTTCTTCTGTCTCCCGTTTCTTTAAATTTTCCTTCTCGGCACCTGCCACCAGATAGAGAGGATTTCCTTAGCCTTTTCCTTATGAGCCAATCAATTTCATTTTGTTTTGGCTGCTTCACTGCTGGTTCGTGATTTTTAGCCTTGTGCAGTAGTTGTCCACTGCAGGTTACTAAGGCATAGCTGAGTCTACTGGAATGCAGCATTTATACTTGTTGCACAGGGAATCACTGGAAATATTGCTTGCCCCAAATCCCTCATAAATTGAATGGCAGTGATTTAAAATACCCAGATTATTATAGAATGCTTCTCATAGTACTGTATTTACAATACTACATGGAATGTACAAACTGGTCATGTGACTGGACCAGTGCTAGGGAAATACAGAGCAGCAGCGGATTAGCAAACTAATAGTAAAGAAAATTATAGAAAGAAACTATCCATGATACTGTCAGAAATCCTTGTGGGGTATCGTACTAATTACCATAAGGGTGGCAGAATCTGGCCCAACATGAGAACAATGCACCAGATCCTCCACTCAGGGAATGCAGCCTGGCAGCATTGGCTGGCCCAATCTCATTAGAAGAAAACAGAGAACCCAGAGTAGAAGTCAGTTCCAGTGACTGGGGTAAAAGGGCCAGGGCCAGAACTTCTTTTTTATATCCAAAAGGTTGACCTCCACATGGGTTAAACTTTTAACTAACTTTTTACTTCAGTATGAGGCTACCATTGATTCTCCCCTGGTTGAGTGTTAGATTTATCTCCTAGGAACCAAAAATTATAGTTTATTGTACATATTGTCACAATATGAACATTCAGTGCAGGACATGTATATGACCATTTCTGTATCTGAAGAACAGAAGGATAAAATTTCAGAACTAAACAAGCAATTGGTTTAGTTTTACATCTATGGCTTCCACTGTTTTAAAAATTTTTTAAAAATCTTTGACCCTGAAGGACACTTTCATCAAAGGACTTCTGAAAAAAAATCCCAAAGAGTTTATTTAAAAAAATAGAAGTTGGCAACTATCGGTTTTTCCCCCCCTATAATTTCTGATTTCCTCCCACCAAACCAGCCAAACCAGTTGATTTGTGAGTCACTGTGCTTGAAGGTTTTCTGTGGCATTGAGTTCCCAATGACTTGCTAATGAACTACACTGTATACAATCAGCCTGCTCTCCTCTCATGGTAAGTCAAGCCTGAACTGTGAAATAACATCCTATAAAACTGCAAGTATCCCAGCAGAGCTGCACTTCAGTGAGATTTTGCTTCTAACTTTTTGCTGAATTTGAGAATATTTATATGGTTTCCCCCTCTAGAACAATTTCCGCACATTAGTTTGTTTCCCTCAAAGGTCACATTAGAAAATGGAAGTGATAATTATGCAAAACTTTTAAATGGTAAGGCTTGATCGCTTACTTTGGTAACTATCATTAGCAGGATACCATAGCAGCTGGGGGAAAAAAATAGTACAGTGCTACCAAAAGCAAGCGGTCAAAAATGAATTTTACCAGAAACATCCAACCTTACCTGAGAATGATATAAAAACTGAAGGGTTTCCTGGGCATTTCAGTAAGACTCTAAAAACATCCACGAAGATAGTTAAACACCTAATTTAGATGTTGTTTTTGGATCCACTGCAATCCAAAAAACTCCTGCCCAGCTGCTGCCTCTACCTGTAGGTGCCTAGGTTTTTGAATCTCTCTAAAACTGCATACATTTCTGCTTCAGAGGATGAGCATGGCTGCCTCATTCTAGGTTCCCACATACTTATCTCACACCTGAGCCCCAGAGAGAGGCCATAAGCAAGAGAAGATAGGCCAATGGCCACCTAACTCATGGGTGAGGCCCAATACAGAAGGCATGCTCAAGGGCCATCTACTGGACTGGGGGCTTGTCCACATGTGAAACGCTATAGTGGCACAGCTGCAGCACTGTAACACTTCAGCATACACACTCCCTATACCAACAGGAGAGTTACTCCTGTCCACATAAGTAACAAAGAGTCCTGTGGCATCTTATAGACTAACAGACATATTGGAGCATAAGCTTTTGTGGGACAGTCACAGAGCCAGGAGTAGAAGTGACGTCTAAGTGCGCTATTTAGACTGCTGAAAAATCCTTGGGTTTCGGTGCTGAAACTGCCATTATTTGTAGCTGGAGCTGCCACACAAACCTACCAATCCCTTGCTTACTGGCTGTGTGTCTGGAGAGGTTGGAATGTTTGTAATGTTATTGAAAATTTCATCCACTAAGGTTTTTGTTCTCTCCCTCCCCTCCCCCCCGAGTTATTCAGGACACCACATGTTTAATTTAAAACATATTCAGGGCTGGTATCTTCTCTTCCCCCGGTCAGCAGCCTGATCTTCCATGTCCCCATTGCAACCGTCAATTCCGGGCTCGGATTGGACTAATCAGCCATCTTAGAACCCACTCCCAAACAAACTGATGACATTGGGTGGTCCTCATCAACTTTGATGGACGAACTCAATCAATGGTAGCTCTTCTTGATATTGAAATCTCTCACTGCCTTCATGAGCTACCTGCATATTTTAAAACTTGGCTGAACACTGATGGTCCTGGCATGGTTTCTGTGAGCTGGAAGTGTAATTCCCAGCTCAGGTAAACATACACACGCTAGCTTTGGCTGCGCTAACACACTAAAAAATATAAGAGTGTAGTCATGGCAGTATGGGTGATAGGACAGACTAGCTGCCCCGAAGTACCATTCCACCTGGGATCTTGATAGCAGTTTGGTGAGCTCATTCCAATGGTCCACCTCATAACTCCCTCCATTACAATTGCCACTAATTGATACTAACAAACATCAGCAGACTCATTAGGTCATTGAGTGAATCGGCCTGAAGATTGAGCTAACCTAATTCACCGGTCACACCTACACCATATTGGATGCAGGGAACCATGTTACAATGTGACCCTGACCTGATTACAACACAACTGAAAGTTGTAGTTAAATGGTATCTGACCATGTCCTCTCAACCAATCCTAAACCTTTGATTGTGCAGGGTTTTGTTCCATTGTAAGGGATACTCTTAGGCCATGTCCACATAGCATGTCCACATGCTGCAATTAGGGGCTCTGGGAGTGCTGACATACCCACTTCTTGAAGTAGTAATAACAAACACCAAAGCCATGATTCCCACCATTAGTACCCATACTATAAAAATTGTTACAGCTCCCCTGTGTCTTTCCACTTTAAACTGTGTTTTAATCAGGTCTGTTTTTAAAAGGAAAGAATCCAGAAGTAAAATCTCATTTGGAGATCACAAAGAGCAATAATCCAGTAGGTGTTCTTCTGTAAAGAAGTTTTATTTATATGCTGCTGAACATCTATTTTTAAACCTGATTGGTGTTGAATTTTCTTGGAGCATAATAACTAAATAAAGCTGCCTGGTCTTAGAACTGAGTTTCTCTGAGGCAAGGACAACAATAATTAGTAATCAGGGAAGGAGACTGAGCATGACAATTTGTACCCGAGAGCAAAATCCATTAGTAACAATTTTAGACAGCAATAATTTAAAATCTTTTAAATATTGTACAACTGTAATACTATAATATAGGAAAGATAATTTTCACAATATGTCTCTTACACATTTACTTTTTAGGAATTTTAAAGCCTCAGTCAAGAGAGCATTCCAGAAAATTGTAACCCCTCTTGAAGATTATGATTTAAATATTTTCCATAAGAAAATTAATTCTTTTGAGGTTCTAATAGTGGCCAAAATGCTCATACTGATATATTAAGGCTGGGTTGGAGGGAACAGAGTTTGAGTGACACTCCCCACACTCCCGGGGCAGTGCTTTGACACCCCTGAGCCAGCAAGTTAGAGCGCTATAAAATGTCAGTGTAGCCAAGCCCTAACACAATCCAAAGGCCTCATCTGCACCTAAACTTTAGGTCAACCTAGCTACATTACACACTCCTGAGAGATATAGTTAAGCCAATCTAAGCCACAATATAACTCTACTAGGTTGTCGGAAGAATTCGTCTGTTGACATTGCTACCAACTCCCAATATATTTACTACAACAGAAAAATCACTGCAGCAAGTATCTATACAAGTATCAACAAGTGCTACAGTGGCATAACTCCAGTGCTGCAGCTGTACTTCTGCAGCACTAGTAGTGTAAACATAGTCTAATTAATCTATATATATAAAAGTCAAATGGTGCATGCGTGCGTGCGTGTATGTACGTTCCCTTACTCCTTCCACACCGTTTGAGCTAGAGACTTGAAATTTGGTACAGTTATAAGCTTTAGGGTCCTAATCAGGGTAAGAATTGAAAATTTTTCAAATCTCACCTCTGACACCCCCTGGGGTGAAATTCTTTAAAGCCCATTAACATCAGCTGGGCAGCAGGTTAACACCTGCTGTTCTCTGTGATATAGTTATGATGTAATAATACCCCCCTCCAACGGACCCCGCACTCGCTCAGCTCTCTTCCCCTTCCCCCCTCCAACGGCACAGCCACTTGCTCAGCTCTCTCCCCCCTCAGGTAAGAACCAAACATTTTTAAAATCTCCCCCCCTCCAACGGCCCCCGCACTCACTCAGCTCTCTCCCCCCCTCCAACTGACCCAAGCAACACCCGGTATTTTTGCTAGTATGTTCTAAAAGTCAACGGGTTGGTCTACATGGAAAATACACACCCGAGTCACGCAATTGTATTGACCTAACTCCTGATCTTGATAGCACTATGTAAATGAGGAGGTTTCTCCCATTGACATAGTTGCCACCTCTCAGGGAGGTGGATTAGCCACACAGATGGGAGAAGCCTGCTTGTCAGCAAGGGTAGAATCTTCACTGAAGCCCTACAGCAACCCCGTGCAGGCTTTTAAAATATAGACAAACCAACCTATACTTTAATTCACCCAATATGTGTTAAATTGGTTATGTCTACACTGCAATTAAAAACCTGTGGCTGGCCAATGCCAGCTAGCATGGTATCATGGGGCTCAGGCTAAGGGGCTATTTAATTGCTGTGTAAACATTTGGGCTCATGGTGGAATCTGGCCTTTAGGACCTTCTGAGGAACGAGGGTCCCAGAGCTCGGGCTGCAGCCAAGCTCTGATGTCTGCACCGCAATTAAACAGCCTCTTATCCCAAGTCAACTGTAATTGGTCAGCCCTGGGTGTCTAGTGTAGACATACCCAGTACTAAAGCCTAAGCAAAGCCCAGACATTAATTTAACCAGCTTAGCTTGTGCTAAAGAACAATTTGCCTTGTCTTGATTAGAATTTCAGAATGTCACTGAGATCAAGTTAGTTAACATGATTTAAAATCACACTTTTAAATCCCAGACAAGACCTCAGCTTCTCTAAAAGCTAAGCTGACTGACAAAAGTAAATGAGGACTCAGGGAAAGGAGAACATTGCAGACACATTCTACTGATTATTAGACCAGCAATTGAGAGGCACTGGTTGAGGAGAAGAGTAGCACAATAAGGCAGGTCATTTTGAAATAAGTCCCCAGGAGGGGAGGGGGAAAAAGAGAGACGGAGCCAGAAATGTAAGAAAAGGTAGCAGCAAACAGAAAGGAAAAGCCAAGAAGTAGAAAAGGTTGTGCTATCTCATAGCCCTGGTTTAAAGATGGCAAGTTGGTGTTTAATTCTGGGGTCTAGCAGGGTTTAACTGTGGGCAAAACTTACCTCACTTTTGTTGCATACCTAAATTAAAATGGGAACATTTAAAAAAAAAAAAAGGAATACCAATGATTTGAACAAAAGCAGTAGAGTTGCTTTTACATTTTGTATGCACGAGAAGACAAGGTGAGACAAAGTGGGTGATATCTGCTGCTGGACCAACTTCTGTTGGTGAAAGAGACAGACTTACGGGAGTCTAACTACAGCTCTAAAGCTCGTCTCTCTCACCAACAGAAGTTGGTCCACTAAAGGATATTACCTTCCCCACCTTGTGTCTCTAATATCCTGTGACCAATACAAGCACAACAAACATTGAAAACAAAGGAGATCATGTAATATTTTAAATAAATGAACAAAATAACAAGTGTATAAGCAGAAAAGTCAGGTTTGCAAAGTTGCATATAGGAGTAGACAAAAATATATGTAGAACAACAAAGAACTAGAAAAGACCATTTGGACAATCCAATCTGGGTATCCGATTGTCAGAAGCATTAAAAAAAATTCTTTGCTTTGTGTGTTAGTGTATATTTCATCCATCTTTCGTAACAGCGATGAAAACTTCTCTCAGTGAATCTTTATAAAACTTATACTGAAATCTGTCTGTCTAAAAATTAACATTACCTATATCACCACAGTTCTTTGCACCTGTCAGTTTGCTTCCTACATTTGAGAACATTTCCTCAAGATGCTGGGGGGGATCCCAGCGGTATCAGTTTGAAAATAGAAATAACAAATTGCCCTAGCTAGAGCACATTAGGTAAAACATTCTCTATTCATCTTGAAAATTCAACACCACTTTTCAGTCAGTCACGTCCTTGACAGTGAAGGAGCATGGGAGTGATAGATTTTTCACTGAGGGTATCTACATTTAACTATGTTTTCCACAGCAGTAGAATGGCTAGGGAATGGAATGGCAATGATATTAGATATTTCTTAAGACTCTCCCAAATATTCATTTGCCACACTCTGTAGAGTCTCACCACTTTCTATCTCCACATCTCAGCTTGTTTTCAAGTCATAATCATCACACACACTTAGGACTAGAGGAAGAAATACAGTTACCCAGTGTCTCTACCCCCAACTCACTCTCCCTCTAGACGAGTCTACTACATACTCAGGGTGAAATCTATTATGGTGCAGAGGGTCAGCCCGAGGCCTGTGCACCACATGAGGTTTGCCTACATCAGAAAGTTGTACCGCTAACTAGACTAGTATAGCTAAAGGGTCAACCTCTTCACCCAGTAATTATACTGGTATAGGTAAAGGGGTACAATTTGTGTGTATAGACAAGGCTGAGTTTATGAAATAGTTTTCCAAAGGGCATGATAGAAACAAACACTGTTAATTGAGACTTATCTGGATAAAGTTTTACAAAGTAAACTGTATTGCAGCAGTGGGATGGATTAAATAATAATAAAACACCCATTAGTTTAAATATTATTTGTTATTACAGTAGTGAAAAAAATGCTTCGGTCCAGATTGGACTCCATTAGGTCTTGTCTACCACTCTGGAAATTTACCACTATGATTATACTGATATAACTCCTCATGTAGACAATTATTATTCCAGAATAAAAACATCCACACAGGGAGTTATACTGGTATAACTGGTATAAGAATGGGTACGCCAGCAATTTCCCCAGATATGCCCCGTTGTATCACCAAAAATAATACTACTTCCTTCAGTGAGGTTTACAGTCCACTACTCTCAACACTTGTAGACACTTGTGTGCACTCCCAACCCATCAGTAGTTGCTTATCCAAGAAAAAAATATTTAATTATTCTAATCTCAAATCAGCTTGTAGTGCTTTGTGACTTTCTAAGAATCATAACATTTGCTCTGCCTCTTGGCTTTGAACATAGGGCTTCAAAGCAGGTCAGACATACCAAAAAGCTGTTAAATTGGATCAGCCAGCTAGTGGGGACAAGATGAAGAATTTCTTCCTCTGCATTGACCATTACTGTTGGGGGGGCAGGGGAAAGGAAATCAGCTTTGTTCAGCTGAGACTTCTTCTGAAACTGCTCAAATATCTTATCACTCATCACTCATACTTGATAGTATGATTTTCCCAACGTTTGTGGAGAAGGAAGAGGCAGCACACAAGGTCACTTGCAATAAGGCATTCTTATTTTCACCCTAAGGGCTGCAATACAGAACGAAAGCATCCACAGTTCACATAAGTATGGTCATCCCCATCAGCAACCATCTGTTCCAGCTGCAGAGCAGCTTTGTTGCCCTTTGTGGTGCAATGGCACAGCGTTTTCAGCCCTGTCTTGTAAGAGATTTAAGAGGCGGTTAACCATACCAGGCCTCCATGTTAAATAGGTCATCATTCCACCCGTTAGGGAATAGTTCTGTTAGTGCCTTGTTTGGAAGTGTGACTTAAAACTGAAAAAATGGTTTGTTATGTCTCAGAGTTTCTTTAATGAGCTAGCACTTTACTTACTACACAGGACTTCCATTTCCCTTTTAAATTGAAAACCAGAACATTAATAGCATTATTAATATAGATATGAATACTGGCATTAACAATAATTCTATAAAGTGTGATTTACCAAGTCTTTTATCCCAAGTTTTCAAAGCATGCTATCAATAGTAATTCAGATTCATAATGTCACTGTGGGATAGGTAAAGAACACATCGGGAAAGGCAGACACTACTAGGGTAGAATTTCAGAGCCTTTTTAACATTGCACATCTATGCAACACAACATGTTAGGGCATGAAGCAAAGAAAAATCCTCTATCCAGTTGCTAATGCAGTGAGAAATTTATAATTTGACCAGGAAATTAAGGTTAATACCCCTATTCTTAATGACTGCAAGTAATCAAGACTAAATTGTGCAAATCATTAAACCTGAATCGAGGATGCTAGAGCTTGACTTCAGCCTGCGTTCACAGACAGACAGTGGGCAGAGCTGGGCAGGAAATTTTACACTCCAGTGGAGAAAACCCTGATCACAAAATAAAAATGTCTAAGTAAATTTCAATTTTGCAAATTTTTTAAATCTATTTTTTGTTGAGAAAAATCAATATGCCTGCTTCTCAGCGTCCCACCTTGAAGGCTCTTGTCAAATTCAATTTCTGCCTAAGGGCAGAAAGAGAAATTTCAAGTCTTTAAGATGGGCATCTCTGTTCTCCTGAAACAAAGTTTCTGGAAATCCATTTCTGTGACAAATGTGTGTCAAGATGGAAATCAACTTCTTCTTTTGGATCACAGTGAACATTGTTAAGATGCTCTTTGCTGATGCATTTAGAGTTTGAACTGTGTTAGTTGGGAAAGTCCATCATAGGGCAAGTCACATGGGATTTCAGCTGCGTCTCTAATTAGCTTAACTACCCCAAGTAACGTGGAAGGTCATCAGAAGCCATTTTCTCTCTGTTTCTCAGGGATAGGGGGCGGGGAAAATGTGTTCATCTAAGTTCTTTGAACTACACTGAAAAAATAGAAGGGAAAAAATTGTATCCTTTTTGATAATTTATTATACAGTCATTCTGTGTATGAAGAGGGAGGGAGGGGTTTTGTTTCTCTTTTGGCAATTTTTCCATGACATTCTCAGTCAAAGAGGAAGAGATTTATTTTAGTTTGTAGGACACAGACCTCACACCAAAACAGTAGAACAGCAGAGTGCTCTGCCTATTAATAATTCTACTAGTCAGTGCTAACCTTATTTTAACTTTTGCTGGTAGCAAAGGCTTCAGTTAAGAAGTGTATTGAGACATCTGTTCCCCATTCGTTCACATCTTTAATCTTTCTGAAAATTCTCCCTTTCAGGTGAAATTTTCTGTGATTGGTCTCAGCCCAGAAGTGGATATTTTCTTGAACACTGAGCCATATTCATTCACCCATTTTAAATTTTCAAGAGTTTTTAAAAAACTACTGTAAAGATTAAAGTCTTTGCCAGTATCTCAAATGGCTCATCTTTATGAGTTGAAAACATTTAGCAGAGCTCATCTAATTATTTATTCATCAGTTAATCGCTTACAGTGTACTAGGAGCTGCACAATACAGAAAGGAAGATCCTTCCCCAAGGACAGATTAAGTAGACAGACAACACATCACACTCAAAGGGCACAGCATGATGGGTGGCTATTTTAGAGCATCTCAGATGAGATTCAGGAAAGCCACAGAAGATGGAAGATAATCAGAACATGGGCAGCATTTTAGTCAAAGAGACAAAAGAAAGGGTGTTTTATTTTATTTTTTTAAGAACCAAAGAGAACTAGTGTATTTTAATGGAACAAACTTGAAGATTTCTATGTGCCAGAGCATAGTTAATAAAGTCACTGAGACCTCTTCTGTAAATACTATACTTGTAAAAGGAACAGATCTTTCTAAAGGTTGGGAGGAGGAGCTGGGGAGATTAGCAACAAAATTCTGCATTAACAAGTTTCTATGCATCAGAGGTCACTAGGAAGTTTACTTTTAATTGTATTTTATAAAAAGCTTTAGTAAATTGCCTTCAAAGATCCTACTACCAGAAAAAAAATGATATCAGTGTCATTAGGTAAACTGCATTTGGGAAAAACTGGTTGTGAAATTCTTTTCTAAAATAAACTGTACTGAGAAAACCAAGATAATAAAAGATCTAATGTGTAGAAGTGCATGGACCCTTTGAAGTCTTAATAAATCGGGATTTTAAAAAGCCATGAGATAGTGCTAAATATCTGAAGGGCAACAATATAGAAGAGGGAAAATAATTATTCACACTGGGCACTAAAAATTAAAGAGTAAAGAGCTAACATTGAAAATGAGGCATGTAATATCAGATACGTAAAATTTAAAAAATGATACAGGCTACACTGGTCTCTGAAAATGATATATTTTGTTTAGTCATTATGAACAATTTTTTTGATACTAAGACCAGACACGGTAACAGTTTGCATAGGGGGAAATAGTTATAGAACAGTCTGTAAAAGTGACCGGGGAAAGGATAAAAACAGATTTACGGGACGGGTAGTGCTTTATGCAAAGAGTTAGGCTACTGATCCAAAAAGATCTTCCAACACTATCAGGTGTGAATATATGAAAATAAGAGATTATTAAGGGCAGGGGAAGATATACTGGAATCAATCATTGAGAGTAATACTGAGCAGAATGATGACTTCAGTTGAAATCAATATTAAAATGTATTGATCTGAGAGATAAATATTGACTAACGTGAAGCCAAAGTCAATATTTAACTTCAGGTACAGTAAATTCTGATAGTGACTATAAAGAGCAGGCATCATCTATGTCTGAAATATATTCTATTATATTTTACAAGGGACTAGAATCTTTTAAATGAGAATCATTTTCTCTGATTTCGGAAAGCCCCCCTGCCTTGCAGACCCAATCCAAACTGTATGCACTTTATTTTCCAAAGATCACATGATGGTTGGGGTGGTCTAGATATTAAGAACACCAATCCAGGCATTTAAAAGCTGCCTATTTAACTAAAGAACATTTGTTAGCATCTTTTGCAGATTTATGTTAATTATGAAATGCTGCAGTACGTTGGAAGCTGAAGCTATTTAACAGTTTATTGGAAAATCAGTTATACAGTATGTAAGGTATCTCCACAATTTTCTGCCCCTTTTTTTTTAATTTTACACTGATCCACCTCAACACATCAATTGGACCCATAAAATGTTCATGCACATAACAGTTCCCATTATATTTACATGCTATTTTAATATATAAACTATCATATATTGAGGCCCAAAATTTGCTGCTGGTGGTTTTATCAAAATTCCTATCAGTTCTGTCCTCAGTGTATGTGATCTGTTTCCTAACCCACTGCCTAAAGTTTTACAATGTTCAACAGAAAAATCTCTTTTTTTTAGTTCCTCCCTTCATCTATGTCTTGGCTGGTATTAATGAGATGGAGCTGATTGTCACAACTAAGAAAAATTCAAATTAATAAATACAAATAATTAAGCAAAAACCCACAGCAGTTAACAGCCCTGAGGCAGCTCTAACAAACAAGTGTTCCCTATAACATTCTGAAGGGCTTTTATGTTATTATATTAGAACGCCATTTGGTTTTAAAACCTGCTGTATATTTATTTTTCTAAAATCAAAATAACACATTTACAATAAAAGATTATGTGGAAAGCCCTTGAGGATACCAATGTTCCTAGTCTAGACTGTAGAACATAAGCACAAGGAATGATGTACCACAACTGTATGCAATAAGGCTTTAATTCTATCAGAAGGGGTTTTATGACATTAAGAATTTTGACAGTGAACCTCAAATGGTTTATTCATGTCACCACCACCCAAAGATTAAATTAGTTCTGATGTACTTACACTTAGGATCATGGCATTAGAGATGGAAAACTGTCCTAAACATCCATTTTCCAGCCAATGCCACACATCTGCTAGTACGCCGTCCAGTCTAGTTTGAAATGTCCTAAGCCACAGACAGCCTGTGGGTAGTTTTAGACACTAATTTTCAGAGTTTGATTTTCAGAAACTCTGAAAACTCCACCTGAAGTCAACGTGTTCATCACAAATGAGTCCGAGATGGGTGTCTCAAGTTGGGCACCTAAAATTAGTGGGCACTTGACAATTTTGTAGCCATGTTGTTTCCAGCATATTAGAGAGACAAGGTGAGTGAAGTAATATTTTTCAATGGGCTAACGTCTGATAGAGACAAGCTTTCAAGTTTACACAGAGCTCTTCTTTAGGTCAGTGTTGGCATTTGTATCTAAATGGTTACCTGTATCTACTAATTTTGCATTTCTATCTAAAAAAGGCAATCAAATTTGTCTGGCAAGATATTCTTTTCATATTCTTGCAGCGTATTTCTCATGGCTCTTTCAGCCTCCTGAACTCTTGATGGTAAGTAATTTCTTTAATAATATTTCTTCTGTTATTTTAAAAGGGGACATGGACAGAAACTGGGCCATTATCTATATATATAAAAGTCAAATGGTGTATGTGTGTATGTATGCGTGCGTGTATGCGCGGATGTATGCTTACTCCTTCCACACAGTTTGAGCTAGAGACTTGAAATTTGGTACAGTTAGAGGTCTTGGGGTCCTAATGACCGTAAGAGTCGAAAATTTTTCAACTCTCACCTCTGACGCCCCCCAGGGGTGAAATTCTTTAAAGGCCAATCACATCAGCTGGGCAGCTGCTGTTCTCTGTGACATAGTTCTGATGTCATAATACCCCCTCCAACAGACACCGCACTCGCTCAGCTCTCTGCCCCCTCCCCCCTCCAACGGACCCCGGAATCCCTCAGCTCTCTGCCCCCTCGCCACCTCCGACGGACCCAAGTTGGGTTTGGTCGGAGGGTAAGTGAGGTAGGGGTGTCGGGTTTGGTCGGGGGGTGAGGTGGGGGTGTCTGGTTTGGTCGGGGGGTGAGGTGGGGGTGTCGGGTTTGGTCGGGGGGTAAGTGAGCCGGGGGTATTGGGTTTGGTCTGGGGGGGTGGGAAGGTGTCTGGGTGGGTGAGGGTGACGTGTAGGGGTTGGGGTTGGTCAGGGGGTGTTGGGTTTGGTGGGGGGGTAAGGTGGGAGTGTTGGGTTTGGTTGGGAGGGTGAGGAGGGGGGTCGGGGTTGGTCGAGGGGTAAGTGAGGTGTGGGTGTCGGGTTTGTTTGTGGTGGTTGGTAGGGGTGTCAGGTTTGGTTGGGGGGGAAGTGAGGTGGGTGTGTCAGGTTTGGTCTACGGGGGGTGAGGTGTGGGTGTTGGTCAGGGGGTGCTGGGGCTGGTAGGGGGGAGACGTGGGGGTGTTGGGTTTGGGTGGGGGGGTGAAAATGTGAGTCGGGTTTGGTCGAGTGGTAATTGAGGTGGGGGTGTCGGGTTTGGTCGGGGGGGTGAGGTGGGGGTGTCAGGTTTGCTCTCTGCCCCCATCCAATGGACCCCGCACTCGCTCAGCTGCCTGCCCCCTCCCCACCTCCGACTGACCCGAGCAACACCGGGTATTTTCGCTAGTTTAATATAATCCAGAATTTCATACATGTTTTCCCTGCTGGCAATGAGTTAAGCACTGACAAACTGTGAGATTGAATACTTCCTAATACTTTGCTGGAAAAATAACATCTACCTGTATTATAATAGCATCCAGGAAGTCAAGTATTTTGCTCAAATTACTCATCTTTAGAGTTATAAACAAAAGGTGATAATACTGGGGATTTACCCACTTGAGAGGAGAAAAGAGTCAAAGTCAATTTGTAATTAGAAAAAGGGCATTTTAACAGAATCACATTAAAAGGGGTTTGCATTTTTACTGCAATTTGGCTTTTGAAATGCTTACTAACCAATGTAAGATACTAACAAGAAAAAAGAAAAACCCCTCAAACTTGGTGATATTTCTGGAGACAGATAATACACACTTTTAAAAAGATCCCTCAATATATTTTCTCTCTCAAATCCAAAAAGATTTCATTAAGTGTGGTCATCATCAAGCTTTTGGCTGGACTGTGATGATTCAGTCTCTTTGTTTCCCCTCACACAAGATGAAGTCTTTACGCAGTATTGTCTGAATGTTTGCTCAGTTAATCTCCTAGCAATGTGTGATGAACAATCTGCCTATTGACTGTCTCAGAAATTGCTAGGCCCTCCACCCTCACCCCATGTTGAGACTCATCTAGTCTCTGCTGGCTGCTCATTTTCTTTTAAAAGAAGTGCTCTGTCTCTCTTCCCATCCCCCAATTTACAATCCCCACCTCCCTCTGCTACCCCCTACCCTGCTCTTCTCCTCTGTCCCTCCCTCTGGAATCTGGAAAATGCTGCCTACATCAGTCTGTCCTTGGATAATTACTCAGTTCCAGTCACCTTGAGTTCTCATAGCACAGAATGATCTCTCTGCTGAGTTTAGTATCTTCATTTTCATACCAAGGAAAACAAATTTAGGATGAACAGGCAAGTTTTGGCAACAGCTGTCATCACGTTATTCACAGAGTGCTAGTAATGAATAGTTGGGGGTGGGGAAGGGGAATAGTGTAGGTAGGAAGCTATACATCATGACTAAAACCCAAGAACTAACTTCAGATCGGGGCTGTTCACTCACAGCTTCCTTCATCACTAACTCAGAAGAAAAATAGAGAAAGGACAAAAGAAAAATCCAAGATGCAGATGCTACACACTGAAGTTTTGAACTAGCTTGAAATAAAAGCCTAGATCCCAATTCTGCAAGCAACTCCACTTGGGTACGGCTCTTTGCCTGTGCATAGCCAATTGCACGATATGGACCCCTAGATCCATATCTTACAAATAGCCCCTACTTTAGCATAGGAAAACCCAAAAGTACAATTCAAAATTTCCTTAAGCCTTGATGTCTTAAATCCAGACCCTAGGGAAGTTTTCAAAAGTACCAGCATGATTTAGGAGCCAAAGTCCCATTCTCAAAAGTGACTTAGGCACTATACCCACTTCGTCAGCTGACGAAGTGGGTATTAGCCCACGAAAGCTTATGCTTCAATACTTTAGTTAGTCTTTAAGGTGCTACAGGACTCTTTGTTACCTCTGCTATTCTAGACTAACACGGCTACCTCTCTGATTCTTAGGCACTATGACATCTTATTTGGTTAAAAAGCACAGTCAAACAAGCCAAACCAAACCATTGACAGCAAAATGTTCAACACTTTAAAGGATACCAATGCATTTTTTTAAAAAAACATGGACTTGAAAAAGTAATTACCCTTTTCCTGAAACAGCCTCGGAGCCAGTGCTTCAAATACATATTTCCCTGTGCATATGCATATGAGTGTAATATCACACTGACTACAAAGTTTCCCTGGTGAACTTGCAAATTTCCTTAATTCTTAATTAAATTTGGGTTCAAAATTCATGTTTCAGGCTCAAAATGTCTTCCCTTGGCTTTTAAGACAAGCTTATTTCTCCCATAGAAGCATCCTATTAAAATAAAATCTTATCTTGACAACCTTTGGTTTATCCATTGCACTATTCCACATAGACATAATTAATCATTGAATGCATGTGTGTAAGAAGGTATGAAGCAGAGCTTCATCTCCTTTTCCAGGGATCTATGATATTGTTTTTCAAAATTTGATTCTTTGCAATGGCTTGTTTTGAAGTTCTGTAGAACCTTGAACTACAGATAACATGAATCATATTTTCAAAAGAATTCCTGATACACAAATAATGCCTTTTAAAGGAATACATTCCAGCACTGCTGATTCTGCCTTGTGAAGGTTCAGAAAAGGAAGAAAGAAACTTGTTTTAAAATAAAGGAAAATGCTGGCATTAAACAAACTGTGCTAATAGAATGAGTGCTTTTAGTATACCAAAGTTGTATGTCTCCTGCATCTTGCTTACACCTCAGGATCTCAGGCCACTCATTCTTAAGAGAATGATTAATCAAAAGCAAGGTGTTAACTAACATGTCTTTAATTAACTTGATCTCAGAAGTTTCCCCCAGTCCAGAAAAATAGGAAAGTTGCGTATTTTTATAGACTTTAAGGTAAGAAGGGACCATTGTGATCATCCAATCTGACCTCCTACACAACGCAGGCCACAGAATCTCGCCCACCCACTCCCGTAATAAACCCCTAACCTATGTCTGAGCTATTGAAGTCCTCAAATCATAGTTTAAAGACTTCAAGGGGCAGTTCTCTTTTCAAAGTACAGGAAGTAACTCATCCAATTCTGCAAAGTCTTTCCTATTTCCTATCTCTCCCTCTCCAGTCTAGCTTTCACCCTGCTGCCTCCTCAAACATGCACAACACCAAGGCCTGGTCAACACTGGCGGAGGGAGGGGAGTTGACCTAAAATACGCAAATTCAGCTACGCGAATAGCATAGCTGAAGTCGGCATATCTTAGGTCCACTTAACTGGCCATCCACACGGTGGCCAGTCGACCACTGCCATGCCCCCGTCAACTCCACTTCCATCTCTGGCAAAGGTGGAGTACAGTCGTCAATGGAGAGCGTGCTCGGGGATCGATTTATGATGTCTACACTAGTCGCAATAAATCGATCCCCGATAGACTGATCACTACCCGCCGATCCAGCAGGTAATGTACACATACCCCAAGTCACTGTCAATTAACTCCATTATCCTTGTGCTAGCACAATTCTTCCCTGCCCTCAGAGCCTCCCCAAGCCCCCCCTCACTTCCCTCCAATCCAACCCTCTACCCCTCCTCAGAAAAACACACACACCTATGCCTCCTTGCTGACAACCTCATCACTGCCAGTACAGTAGAACTGATCATGTTTTCACCAAAATGTGCTGTTCTGTCAAAGCATATTTGTTTCCACAAAAGCTTTCATTGGGAGGGTTGTTTTTTGGGGGAAGGGAGAGAGGTGAACGGGAGGGCAGGGAAGAGACTAAGTGGGTGATTCATATACTGGCCTGGTTCAAGAGTTGCTCTGCCTGAGATAGAGTAGGTTTTTCATCCCAGATCACTCTGAATGAAGAGCATGGACTTGAAACTGGGTTTGCCATACCCCAACTGCCAGGATACACATTAGCCTCAGAACCCCCTCCCATTCCTATCTGACACCTGCCACCATCAGGCTCAGAAGGCTCCTCTTCTTTTCCCTATACAAGAACCTCTCCCCATCCAGGTCCTTACTGGAATTAGAGAGAGGAGGAAGACTGTGATGGCAACAGAGAGCCTTATGCAGTCTGTTTGTGGGGCTGAACAGAATCTGTCCCTACTCCTTTCCTCCTCCCTCCACTGCAGGGCTGGCCTTACCGTGAGATGAACTGAGGCGGCTGCCTCGGGTGCCAGACTGCGTGGGGGCACCACTAGGACCCAGAAAATTGTGACTGCTGCTGGTACATATATATTCTCTCTGCTCCAGATGCACAGAGATGGTGTAGTGCTATGCTGGAGGAAGGCGGGCACAAGAGACATAACAGGCAGGCAGGAGAAAAGGTGAGAGGGAATAACAGAAATCAGCAGGAGCTACAGGGAGAGAGAGGAGGAGGAGCCTGTATGTACTTCTCATGCACCCCCAGGAGCCTGGGCTGATTAACGCCAGCTTCTCAGGGAGCTTCCTGTTTCCTACTGCTTCCCTGAACCCACTTGAGGAGAACAGGCAGTCAACTGAAGTAGTAGGAGCCAGTTATGCCCTTAAGACATTGATATCTTCACTCACTCAGGCCCTGCTACCAGCCTGCTTCAATTGAGAGCTGAGAGCTACTACAGCTGGCACAGAACAGCAGTCATGAGTGAAAGAAGAAAACGCCCCACTGGGGCAAAATTCAGAAAAGAAAGCAATCAAAGCAAGCTTTTCTATCTAAACAGGAAGGAGCTCTCCTGAGATACATAGACACAAATGGTCATGGTGAGCCTTCCGGCCCCAGTTAGTATGTGAGTTATGAGGAGATGCCTGATATTCCAGTTAGTCAGAGTGCAGGTGACCTGGCAGCTACTGCAGTGTCCATATCTCTATCTCAAGTGGATGTAACCATGCACATTCCTGAAGAAAAAAATGTAGATCAGAGAAGAGTGTGGTGGAGGCACAAGAAACCGCTGCTGCTGAGTTTAGTTCCTTAAGTCTAGATGATCCAGGACTGTGGACCCACTTGAGCAGTCGCCTGAAGGACTTCCTTACACTGCATGGGCCAGAGAAAGTGAAAAACTTCTATTTTCATTGTCTTTGGAGAACAAGAAGTTTCTATCCAACACATTACTGGCATGAAATCCCCAATGGCGACAAAGTGGCAAGGCCAGCCAGGGCTTATTGTACTCAAAAACCAGAATACTGGATACAGTTTTTGTTGCAAACTCTTCTAGTCTAATGTTCCAGCCACATTGGGTTCTACAGAAACAAAGGACTGGAAAAGTCTGGCTAGAAATGTGGCATACCATGAGAAAGCAGCAAATCACCAAATAGCATTTCATAGGTGGAAAGAGCCACCATAGATGATCAGCATCAAGAGAAAATTGCATCAGAATCTCTTTAATGGTAAAATGTTCTCAAAATGCTCATTGCAATTGTGAGAATGCTTGCCACCCAAAACCTAGCACTGCATGGCACTTCAGATCAGCTATGTGTGCCAAACAATGGAACCTTTCTTAAAATTGTGGAGCTAATGGCGGAGTTTGATGCTGTACTTTAGGAGCATCTAAGGGTATGTCTACACTACCTGCCAGATTGGCGGGTAGCGATTGATCTACCAGGGGTCGATTTATCGTGTCTAGACTAGAAGCGATAAATTGTTCCCTGAGCACTCTCCCGTAGACTCCTGTACTCCATTGCCATGAGAGGCACAGGGGAGTTGATGGGGGAGCGGCAGCAGTTGACTCACTGCTGTGAAGACACTGCGGTAAGTCGATCTAAGTACATAGACTTCAGCTACGCTATTCTCATAGCTGAAGTTGCATATCTTAGATCGACCCCTCTTCTCTCTCACACACCCCACCCCCACCCCCACCCCCACCCCCACCCCTGTCTGGTGTGGACCAGGGCTTGGAAGAGTCACCACCCAAGAAATGTACACACACTACTTCCTTGGAAAAACAATTCAAAATGAGATCATACAGTTACTGGCAACAAAAGTCAAACAGAAGATTGTGCGAGATCTGAAGTCAGCAACATATTACTCTGTTATTCTGGACTGCACACCTGACATCAGCCATATGGAACAAATGACTTTAATGGTGTGTTTTGTAACAGAACCCAGTGAAAATGTCCCTGCAATGGTGACTGTCAGAGAGCATTTTCTAAAATGTATTGACTTTGATGATACTACAGGAGCTGGTATGACAAATGTGCTTCTTAAAAAGCTGGAAGATACAGGAATTGTGATAGTTGACATGAGAGGTCAGGGCTATGATAATGGTGCCAACATGAGAGGAAAGAACAGAGAAGTGCAAACATGGACCCGAGAGTTAAACCCTTGAGCCTTTTTTGTCCCATGCAGTTCTCATTCACTGAGCTTGGTGATCAGTGATGAAGCATCAGCTTCTAGTGAAATTGCTGAATTTTTAAATGTAATTCAAAGCATCTATGTATTTTTCTCTGCATCAACTCACTGAAGGCAAATTTTAAAGCAACAGCCTCTGATACTGAAACCACTGAGTGCCACATGATGTGAAAGTTGAGTTGAGGTGCTAAAGCCTATCAAACACCAACTTGGGAAAACAGATGATGCCATAGTTGCCATTATGGAGGATAATACTATGACAGGAACTGTTCATGGGAGAACAGTGGCAGAGGGAAATGGAATCACCAAAAACATCCATAACGCAAATTTCTGTGCGACTTAGTGTTGTGGCATGACATACTGTTTGAAATAAATGTTGTAAGCAAGGACCCAAGTACAACTTTGTTTCCACTTTGTAGTTTAGATAGGGACTTTAACTATGTCCCAGATGCATTCAAAGGCCTTGGCCTTGTCCATTTGTTTAGCACAGTAACCCTTCCTTGAACAGAGCAGCATTGTGGATGTGTTTATCCAGTTTGGAAAATAATGCCATTAACAAATTTCTGAAATGGTTTTAAAAACCAGGCTAGCATTAGGGGGAGCAAAAGGCACCACAGCACATATGTTAGCCTTGGCACTATCTGAGATTCAGATAGATGGATAAACTCAGAGTGTTAGTGTTAATGGAGGTTTTCCACTTTGTAGATTGTTTTATTTAAAAGTGTGTGTGTGGGGGGGGGGAATACAATTAATTGTAACTATTCGTCATGCAATGCCTGAAGTTCTCAGTGCACTTTTAACAAAACAGAATTCCCATGAATATGTATGTGGACAGACAGGACAGACTGAGAACTCACTTGAAGCGGTCACTATCTACTATTTAAAACTGTGGCTAGGCCAGAGGCAAGACGACTCCTCATGTGCAGATGTCAGAGCTCAATGTCCAGGTTCGTTAGCCTCTGTGTTTAGGGAGGCTAGGCATTGTAAACCATCCTCCAGATGTTAAATTGGACACTCTTCCACTCCATGAGTTATCTGCAATGCTATCCCCCCTCCCCCCCTCCCCCAAATCACAGCATGGAGAGGAAGCCAAAGTAGGTTGTGTATAGTTGCAGCAAGTCTGGATGAGCCAGAGAATAACCCCTGTTGAACCTGATCCAGGATCTGTGATCAAGAGGACAAGGAGGTAGGTGCAGTGATGGATTCCTGAATTGACATAAAATGTTAGGCTCTTTCCCACCAGTGTTTCCATGCTATAAGAACGTTATTGTCGGCTACCTGGTGGTACCGATAATCCATGAGTGGTAAAGGTAGGGTGACCAGAGAGCAAATGTGAAAAATCGGGATAGGGGGTGGGGGGTAATAGGAGCCTATATAAGAGAAAGACCCCAAAATCGGGACTGTCCCTATAAAATCGGGACATCTGGTCACCCTAGGTAAAGGGCCAGTAATGTTCTTGCCCAAGAGTGGTAGCAAAGTGGTGTTGAGCGATCAGACAAGGTGTTACAGCCCAGTTCAGAGGAGTGAGATTCTTCCCCTGAATACAAGCAGACCTTTGAGTTGGGGTGGAAGACCTACAAGTTGTTCCCTGTCTGAAAATGGATCAGTCAGCTGGGGATGTAATAGGTTGGTATCATCTGTCATAGCTCTCCAGGCAGACTTAACAGTAATAACATCTCATCAAAGGTCTGGCATCGCTATGTGTACTAGCACGTATGACCTGAAGGCTGGTGTATAATTCAAGCAGCCATTAATATTTCAAGTGACTGAATTCAGCTCCATGTCAACAAGGAGACTGCACCCCCAGAGCTCAGAACAGCATTCAGCTGGAGCAAACACCAGGCCCAGTACAGATGTACAAAGGACTGAGGGGTTTGCACCCAAGGAGATTCCCAACAGTTTTTGTAACAAGGCAGTACAGGAAGAGATATTTACTTTCAGGCCAGGCCAGTATGTCAGGCTACAGTCCCAATTATGTGACAGCTGATTGAAATGGCAGTAACGATCCTGTACCTGAATCAATATGAATTAATTGGCAAGATGATTGTTGAGATGGAAAGCAGTTGCCACTGTCTTGGTTTCATTAAGAATTAGTCTCCGCCACGGGCAGTAAGTGGTCCAAATGTCCATGTCTTGGCTGAGATTCCCTTCAGTCCCACAGAAATCATTTTCAGTGTCAGAAACACAGAGATGTCATCAGCATATATGTACTTCTTGGCTTGCATTTCAGGAAGATTCTATGCATATATATTGAACAAATGGGGGACTGGTCCTTCATAGAATCTCACAGTTGGAAGGGACCTCGGGAGATCATCTAGTCCAAAGCAGGACCAATCCTATTTTTGCCCCATATCCCTAAATGGCCTCCTCAAGGACTGAACTCACAACGCTGCGTTTAAGCAGGCCAATGCTCAAACCACCGAGCTATCCTTGTGGAAGACCATTACAGAGAGGATTACGGTGACCAATTTTCTTCCCGACTCACAGGATGAAGCTTCAATTACTTAATCATTTCTTGGATGAAGCACACTGCCCGGGTGAGAATCCTATGCGACAATTTCAGGTCACAGTGAACACATCTTTAGTCAGTACAGGGTGACAGCTGCTGTAAGTGCTGTCCTCACTGCTGGTGGGTAATACTGCCAGGTAGTAACAGTTGCAGTTGAGTGATAATGCTGGAGGTTACAACTAATAACAACATAAGAATAGGGGGCCATTCAATAAAATTAAATCACGGCAAATTCAAAATTGATAAAAGGAAATACCTTTTCACACAATGTGTAATAAGTGTGTGAAGTCACTGCCAGAGGAAGTCACTTAGGGTGACCAGATGTCCTGATTTTATAGGGACAGTCCCAATTTTGGGGTCTTTTTCTTATATAGGCTCCTATTACCCCCATTACATTTGCCAGCCAGTGCGCGCCGGGCTGGCTTTGCTGAGTCTAGGTAAGTGCGGATGGGGAGCATGGCAGGCCACAGAAAAGAGCCCTGCAGGCCACATGTTTGAGACCCCTGGACTAGATGGACCTCCAGTTTGATCAGCATAGCAATTCTTATTCATGTGCTGGGTGGGCGGTGGTTCTAAAACTGGTGGAACCAGACCAAGTTTAATAAATTAGATGATACCCGAGTTCTAAAATCAGGTCACCCTGACTATATTATCCTCATCTTACTCACACACACACACACACACACACACACACACACTTACACTTGAATCCCAGCAGGATTTTAGCAGCCAATATTCTCGCAAACCAGATAACCAGAGATTAACACTTAATACTATTTGAGGGATGAAATTACAGAGTTTCAGGTTATGTGCCATGCAACACTGTCTCTAGTTCTAATAGCTCCAGTGATAATAGTCACTAAAATCAGCTCAGAACAGAAGGAGCTAGGAACATGCAAAGGCAAATGGTTATAAGAACGGTGTGATTAAAAATCTGATCTGTTGCAAACCAAACCACCAGGAACAGAAAATATTGTCTTGTACCTCTGGGAAGCTAGAATTTCCAAGATTTACCATGGAGTGCAATGCTAGTTTGTATCCCTGGTGATTCATAAGACATCATACCATAAATGGTCACCAGTTGCTCAGAAAACCAAAAATACAGCACAACTTACTAGATAGGCCCAGGTGCTTTCAACATCCCAAGCATCTGGACTTTCAAGCATTTCCATTACAGCTCTTCAGTTAGATGTCCCTTACTCCACATCATATCTTGTCACTATGCACTTTGAGAAATACGGATTTAAAACCGTAGCAAAAAGATATTATGCAGAAAATACCAGAAGAAGGAGACTATCCATATATTTAATTAGTGGTTTAAAACATTCCAGAACAGTTACACTATAAATCTGACACCTATTGGAATTCCAAAAAAGGAGTTATATGAATGCAAACAGCATATATGAATCCAAAGGCCAAAAAAAATGTTACATTATCTCTTAAAAATACCCAAGCATAGTATATATGTGTAGAGATTAATTAGCTGGTTTGTTTTTGTTTTCCAAATTTCATAACAAATTGTCAAGAAATAAGAGGAAAATAACTATTAACAAATCCTTCCATTAATGTTTACTAATAACCAGCCAGCTTTTCAAATTCCCTCAGACTTTCTCAAGTTTCAGCTGCAAGTGGATTCCTGTAGTTTAATTATCAACCTCTAAAAAAAATGAGATCTATGAACTCAAACCATGCTTAACTAACAGAGGCTGCTGTAACATGGCATGAAAAGACTTATTTTGGGACTGCTGAACCAGTGCCTGAGATTACTCTAGGGTTAGGAATTCTGTGTACGGTTGTTTAAAAACTCCGCCAGTTAAGTCTTTCTTTGTCTGGTTAAATTTTTTTTTTACATAGCAAGAAGTATCCCAGCTGGGGATGAAACCTAGAGACCCCTTAAGCAACTTGGGTAATTATACTGTTGGATAAACTGCAGTTAAACCATTTGGTTTAACTGTACTACAACCAGTAGCTAGCTAGACCAACAGAAGAGTGAAAGGGGACAAAACATGTGTTGACAACACAACTAAAAACCAAGCAGGAACAGCTTTTCAGCATAAGAGATCTGCTACTGGCTTCAGAACATTACAACCCCGAACTACTTTAAGTCACAGACAGGAATTGGCTAGCTATAGATTATGTAATTTAAAAAAAACAAAAAACAAAAAATATTCATCTCCCATAAAGGCTGATACCAGCAAAAGAACGGTATGAATTTGCTTCCCAGATGTAGTCAAGAAATAACAGAAATAGTTCTATGAAATTACAAAAGAAAGGCACCCTATACATTTAGACAAAGGTCCTGTATTTTCTTTAGATTCAGGTGATTATATCTATTATATACTTTAATTTTCAACAATTGAGTTATTCCATTAATATTCCTATTTCCCAGGAGAGGTCCTACGTATACTATGAGACCATAAAAGATAAGGTTCTGTCTGTTCTTTGCAAACATTAAGGGTCCTCCTATTCCATATTTCTTAAAGATAAGGCTTTCCCCATTGTCCTTATCCAAAGCTTCCTCTCCTTCTCTGATGTCAAGAATCAGAGAGGTAGCCGTGTTAGTCTGGAATAGCAGAGGTAACAAAGAGCCCTGTGGCACTAGCTAGACTAACTAGTTAGTCTTTAAGGTGCCACAGGACTCTGTTACCTCTCCTTCTCTGTTCTTACTAGGTCTTCCATGAATCAGCTGGTGACTGAATTTCTGTTGTATTACTATATGTACCATGTATAACACAAAATTTTAACTCAGTAACTTGTGTGTGTGTGTGTGTGAGAGAGAGAGAGAGAGAGAGATTGGTGATACATTCCCTTTGAGGAAGTACCTAGTGGGGCACTGCAAGGACTGATGTTAAGTCTAGTCTTCTAGGACTAGATCCACAAAAGACCTTGGGTGGTCAAATCCAATATTTTAGCATCACTGAGATCCTGAAAACTCTTGCTCAGCTGCTGCTTAACCCTGTAGGCACCTAAAATTTCCACACCTAACCATCGGACTATGGGAAATTCTGATGTTGGTCTCCCTCAGTCACTCCTGTTCCACTGAATTCATTCATCGGGGGACTGGGTCCTGGGTTCCTTCCTCTCGAATAAGTGCCCTTGTCACTAGGCTATAGAGACATTCTCACATTCTTTCTGCCCAATGATCCAGGTTCTAGCAGTGAAGCAGAGAGCCTGGGCCCTGGGCCTTCCTCCTAAAGCTCCAGGGCCAGAAAGTCAGACAGGTAGAGTGCTCGGACTCTAGCCCTGGGGCTGCGTAGGGGGAGGTTGAGTGCCTGGGCTATTTACTTCTCTGACATGGGAACTAGGCGGGAGGCAGAGAATCAGGGTGTTCAGCCTCAGCAGCCCTCCCAGGAAGCTTTTGTCAGTTTCACAGGCAGAAAGTGAAATGGATAAGAGACTTCCAGGCGAGCAGCCAGGGAACTATCCTTTTGATTTTCCCAACAGAAAATTGAAATTTTCCAGCAAAACTAAAATTTTCCCATGAAAAATTACAGCTTTGTGAGCAGGACGATGGTTTTCTTTTTTGGTTAGAAAATCATCCTGACAAAATATCTTCAGCCAGCTCTCAGGGTAACCCTTCTGTACTGCACATGCACTAAGTGCTGTATTCGGCAGTGGCTGCCAGGATCCTCACGGATGTTTGGCTGCCCTCCCTGAAGTCCTGCTGCTTTGGAGGCCTCTAATGTAATATATAAGACAGTTTGGGGCAATGAAGCAGCTGTTTCTGCACCATCCTTTTATCTAAAGGAATGGAAGCATTGCACTGGTAAATTAATAGCCATGAATGCCTTTTGGAAATGGGGTGAAGGTAAAATACTGATTTCACTTTTCATTTTGCTTGTTGAGGAGGTAGAAGCATCGCTGGGAGAAATTTCAGAGAGCCCTAATCAAATTAAGAATTGAGGAATGTGACGGAAGATGTAATTCAGTATACATAAGTATAGGCTGATGGACATAGCAGTTGCAATTTAAACTACTTGTACACACTGATGGCTTCTGAATGACTGTAGTTAACCTCTCAGATCTGGATCATCATGAACAGCTCAGTGCCGAGGTCAGCTCTATGTGCAGGAGTAGTCAAAAAAACCCCAAATAAAATAAAACATTAGGCTCAATTCCAAAGTGGACAGGGAATCATGCAGAAGATGGACAAAGGGGAAGTGCTGGAAGACCAGAGGAAATGTAGTGTTAATGTTCAAAAATAGGAGAAAAAAAAGAATCATAACAATTACCATCCCATAAGTAACTTCTGTTCATAGTAAGAGACAAGTAAGGGCTGGTCTACAGTGGGGGGCGGGGGGAATCAACCGAAGATATGCAACTTCAGCTATATGAATAATGTAGCTGAAGTTAGTGTATCTTCGAACGACTTTCCTGCCGTCCTCATGGCAGCGGCAGTCAGCAGCGTGCTCCCCCGTCGACTCCAGTTTGCGCCTCTTGACAAGCTGAAGTTCTGGAGTCGAAACAAAAAATACCTTGCCACTTTTGATTAGGGATTGGCGGTTTTGTGTTTTGTTTGGGGGTGAGGGAAGAATTGCAAAATTAGTAAATGGAGTGCAGTGGATGTAAAAGAAAGGGGGGGGGAAAGTGATCCGGGTGATCTGGGTAACTACAGGCCTGTTAGTTTGACATCTGCAGTATGCAAGATCTTGGAAAAAAATTTGAAGGAAAAAGTAATTAAGGGCATTGAGGTCAATAGCAAAATACAACAAAATACAACATAGTTTTACAAAAGGTAGGTCGTGCCAAACCAAGCTGATCTCCTTCTTTGAAAAAGTAACAGACTTTTTAGATAAAGGAAATGCAGTGGATCTAATTTACCTTGACTTTAGTAAGGCGTTTGATACAAGTGCCACATGGGGAATTATTAGTTAAATTGGAAAAGATGGGGATCAATATGAAAATTGAAAGGTGAATAAGGAACTGTTTGAAGGAGAGACAACAGAGGGTCATACTGAAGGGTGAACTGTCAGGCTGGAGGGAGGTTACCAGTGGAGTTCCACAGGGATCTGTACTGGGGTCAATATTTAATCTTTTTATTACTGACCTAGTCACAAAAAGTGGGAATGTGTTAATAAAGTTCACAGACGACACAAAACTGGGAGGTGTTGCGAATTCAGAGAAGGACCAGGATATCATGCAGGAAGACCTGGATGATCTTGTAAACTGGAGTAACAGGAATAGGATGAAATTTAATAGTGAGAAGTGTAAGGTCAGGCACTTAGGGATTAATAATAAGAATTTTAGTTATAAACTGGGGACACATCAATTGGAAGTAACAGAGGAGGAGAAGGACCTTGGAGTCTTAGTTGATCACAAGATGACTATGAGCCGCCAATGTGATATGGCCGTGAAAAAAGCTAATGCGGTCTTGGGTTGCATTAGGCGAGGTATTTCTAGTAGGGATAAGGAGGTATTAGTACTGTCAAGGTCTGCCTCCCCACTCTGAACTCGAGGGTAAAGATGTGGGGACCCCGCATGAAAGAAGAAATAACCCTCCAAGCTTATTTTACCAGCTTAGGTTAAAATTTTCCCCAGAACCCAAACTTCTCCAGTTTGGACTTGGAATAACGCTGCCACCACCAATTTAAGCCGCCAAAACCATGCGTTAGGGTAAATTGGAACCCCCCCTGTAACACCTCTCAAATCTCCTCCCTTCACCTGGGAGAGGTTTGAGAAACAAAGACCAAAATCCTCACTTGCTGTGAGACGTGCCACCAGGATCTATTCAATGGAAACAAGCAGGCAGAATCTTAAAAGGAAGATTTTAATAAAAGGAAAAGAAGGAGCATAAACCCCATGTACAGAAATCAATAGAAAAACACCTCTCTTACATCACATAGCATAACTGACCCCTCCCCTGGGAATTCTTCCTCTGCTAAACTTTAACAGTAAAAGAATACAATGGATCAATTATCAAGTGATACAGTTCAAGCATACAATTCACTTACTACTGGACTTGGCTTCTTAGAAGATTATAGAAATGTAGAATAGAGACAGAAGGTTAGTTCATCCCATAGCCAGGCGAACATCAGCACGAGCGAAAAAGACGAGAGAAACTGAAACTAAAAACACTCTCTTTGTTCCTGAGGTTGATTAGCCTTTCCGTTACGTCATTCCCTCTCAGGTTCCTTCAGGTTAACCCTTCACAGGTAAAACAGTAATTCTCAGCTACTTTATACTTATGACAAGTACCATTATATAAGGCGCTGGTGAGACCTCATTTGGAATATGGTGTGCAGTTCTGGTCTCCCATGTTTAAGAAGGATGAATTCAAACTAGAACAGGTGCAGAGAAGGGCTACTAGGATGATCCGAGGAATGGAAAACCTGTCTTATGAGGGGAGACTCGGGGAGCTGGGCTTGTATAGCCTATCCAAAAGAAGGCTGAGGGAAGATATGATACTCTCTACAAATATATCAGAGGGATAAATACCAAGGAGGGAGAAGAATTATTTAAATTCAGTACTAATGTGGCCACAAGAACAAACGGATATAAACTGGTCAACAGGAAATTTAGACTCAAAATTAGATGAAGGTTTGTAACCATTAGAGGAGTGAAATTCTGGAACAGCCTTCCAAGGGAATCGGTGGGGGCAAAAGACCTAGCTGGCTTCAAGATGAAGCTTGATAAGTTTATGGAGGAGATGGTGTGATGGGGAAACATGATTTTGGCAATTGATCTTTGACTATGGTAATAGAGGGACCTGGTGGTATATGATGGAAAGGTGGAGGGGATGGGATCTAAGATGCTACAGAGAATTCTTTACGGGGTGTCTGGCTGGTGAGTCTTGCCCACATGCTCAGGGTTCAGCTGATCGCCATATTTGGGGTCGGGAAGGAATTTTCCTCCAGGGCAAATTGGCGAGGCCCTGGAGGTTTTTTGCCTTCCTCTGCAGCAGGGGGCATGGGTCACTTGCTGGAGGATTCTCTGTACTTTGAAGCCCTTAAACCAAGATTCTAGGACTTCAATAGTTCAGATATACCGTAGGTGAGGTATATTGTAGGAATGGGTGGGTAAAATTCTGTGGCCTGCGTTGCAGGAGGTCAGACTAGATGATCATAATGGTCCCTTCTCCTTAAAGTCTAAAGTCTAATATTTGATTTTCAGTAGTGTCTGATACAATCTTATGAAAGCTTTACTCATGCCATGCCAATGGCCACTTATCACATCTAAGATGGAACTCTGAAAGAATTAATGTTAAATCTGGCCTCACTGAATATTTCATTAAAGAAGGTGAAATACAGTCAGGGTCCTGTGTTTGTTTACCTAAAAGATTGTCACTTCTGTGTGGACTATCAGCATTTGCAAACCTCAGAGGCATTAAAACCAGGAGCCACCTCCACGAATAAACTATAGATAAGAAAGTCCATAGCTCTGGAACTCATTTTTTGCTTCAATTTGCCCAGCTCACACCTAATAACCTATAGGACAGTGGTCCCCAACCCCCGGTCTGCGGACCGGTACCGGTCCGTGGGGCATTTGGTACCGGGCCCCGGCCGCGTTCCCCTACGGGCCACGTTCCCCTACGGGCCGCGGCCGCGTTCCCCCCCTGGCCGCCTTTGCTTCCGCATCCGGTTCCCTTCCGGTCCGGCTTCAGGTTCCCTGTAGGTTCCCTCATCAGGTTTCCTTCCGCTACGGCTTCTGGCGGCTTTTCGGCGGACATACAAGAGTCCGCCACGGCGAATTAAAGTAATAAAGCAGATCAAATGCGATTTTTCGGCGGACATACCACGGTCCTCCGCAGAGAATGAAAAATTAAATTCCCCCCCCCGGGCCACAAGCATTCACTCGCCCGCGTTGACCGGTCCGCGGCGATGAAAAGGTTGGGGTCCACTGCTATAGGACACTGCAAGAGACATCAGTTTCTCAGGCTTTTCCTGAGGACAAAAAGATCTGCAAGTTGACTGTGTGCGGGTGAGGAGAAATGGAGGAGAGAAAATGAGTAGAGTAAGATAGAGATTGTGTCCATAATAGGAGCTAGATTATATGAAGGAGCTATGCCATGGGTAGGAAGGTTTTCCAGGCGCTTTGCTTTTGAAGAAGTGTCTATTGTGTATTACTAAATGTGGTGCTTTTACTATGATATAATTCTCTTTGATGTTGTGCTAGGGCAACAGAAGTTTTATGTAATAAAGTTGTTTATTCCCTCTTCCAGATACTTAAATGTACAGATATTAAATTAGGAGGAGTTGCTAATATTGAGGGCAGAAAAATAAGAACTAAAACCATTCAAAACATGGGCAAAACATTTTTTTTAAAATCTAAAAATGTAATACATCTGAAACACAGATTGACAAGTGGAGAAAGAAACTTTGAAAGCAGCAATACCAAAAAAGACCTAGGAATAATATGAGATAGTCAATTAGATATCAATTTGCAAAGTAATGTGGCACCAAAAAAAAGCCAATTCAATTTTTAGGTTTCATATGTTAAGGGCATTAAAGCCCAAATCTAACAAAGCCAATGTGACTGCCCATATGCTCAAATCTAAACATATGTTTTCCTGGATCAGGGCCAAGCTGTGCAACAAGGCGGTGAAACTCTTTACAATTGTGGTGTAATCTCAACAGAAATATTGTGTCTAGTTCTATGCACCATATACTAATCAGTAAGAGATTGACATTGTGACACCGGCAGGTGCCATCTCATGCAAAAGTCTCCATGTTTCAAGTGAACACTGAGAACTACATAGCCAGAATCCGATTGCTCACTTGTAGGTTGATATTGATAAAATAGGTATTTGAATGATAAGAAATTGTTCAGTCTTCAGACTCTGTTGAATGCTTACGAGTTCCTGCATGCATTAATCTTACTTGTAATGTCCGTGTTCCATGCCGTAATGCAATATATGAGCAATTGTATTGTGAGCCATGCATTAGTGTGAAGAGCTGCTCTTTACAGAAACTATTATGCCCCTCCCAAAAGAAGAGACCCATCGATACGACAAGACTCTGGTTTTTATCAGTCTGCCCTGAGGTTGGTACCCACGCTTGTGTGTCACTGTTGGGAGCACCACAGACATACTGAAGGTAAGCCAGAGGAAGCAGTAAAAAATAAGGTGCTAAACGGATAAGCTTAAAACCAAGAGCTAAATACATACAGTCTGGTTGAGAAATGATTAAGGAAAGCATATTGGAACAGCAGGGATTAAGAGGATTTATTTAGGATACAACACGGGGGTAGAACGGAAGGTATGTCTACCCTGCACATTCCTTCCGTTGGAACGTAGAGTCCATCCCCTCCTCCAGCTAGAATAGGTACCAATAGCAATGTAGAGCATAAATCACTGCTTAGGAGAATAAAGACAAGACATAACTCTGGGGTGTGCGTACCCTATATGGCTGTCTACATGCTTCCCCTGTGTACACTGCTATTTTTAGCAGTGCAGTGTCCTGCTGCTGGAGTCATCCATCCTGCCTCTCTACCCCCACACTCGGGGAGCTTCTGGAGTCTTTTCCCACCACAGTGTAGGATTCCTGAAGTCAGGAAAGACTCAAGCATCTAATCTAGTTTTAGTAACTCAGCCAACAGGGTTCTATTACATCCCTTGAGAAACTATTCCATTCCATTTGACAATTTCTCCTCATATTCATATTCAGCCCCAATTTCCCCAATTTTCCATTGCTTAATTCCATCACATCATTCATATTTATAACTCCCTGAAAACCCTGAATAATTGCTGACTCCCGATGTTGTTCACAAGCTTCCAGTATTTATTCATGGTGATCTGAGATTTGATATAATTCATGCAAGCAATATAAATTTGGTTATTTTAATCATCCCTCATGAATCAGTCCCTCCAGCCTCTTCATAATATTTTCAGCTCTTTGCTGAATACTCTCCAGTTTATTGACATCACTGAGGTGCCTAGAATTGAATGCATTACCTGTGTATGGTGTCACAGGTAGTGCCAAACACAATATAAAATCTCTGAATGGAGTCAAGAATTACAATGGATTGTCTTTATGAACGGGTATCAGTTCCTTGTTTAGGCCATATAAACAATGATGCATCACCTTTAGTATCCCTGATGATGCCACAGCACAGGTAGTTGCTGAGCTCTGTGACTTTATCCTCACACACAACTATTTCAAATTTGGTGACAATATATACCTCCAGACCAGCGGCACTGCTATGGGCACCCGCATGGCCCCACAGTATGCCAACATCTTTATGGCTGACCTGGAACAATGCTTCCTCAACTCTCGCCCACTCACACCCCTTCTCTATCTATGCTACATTGATGACATCTTCATCATCTGGACCCATGGGAAAGAAACTCTGGAAGAATTCCACCATGACTTCAACAGCTTCCACCCCAACATCCACCTCAGTCTGGACCAGTCCACACAGGAAGTCCACTTCCTAGACACCACAGTGCAAATTAATGACGGCCACATCGACACCACCCTATACCGAAAACCTACCGACAGCTATGCCTACCTTCATGCCACCAGCTTCCATCCCGGACATACCACACGATCCATTGTCTACAGCCAAGCACTGAGGTACAATCGGATTTGCTCCAACCCCTCAGACAGAGACCAACACCTACGAGATCTTCACCAAGCTTTCTCAAAACTACAATACCCGCACAAGGAAATAAGGACACAGATCAACAGAGCCAGACGTGTACCCAGAAGCCTGCTGCTGCAAGACAAGCCCAAGAAAGAAAACAACAGAACACCACTGGCCATCCCCTACAGTCCTCAGTTAAAACCTCTGCAACGCATCGTCAGTGACCTACAACCCATCCTGGACAATAATCCCTCACTTTCACAGGCCTTGGGAGGAAGGCCAGTCCTGGCACACAGACAACCTGCCAACCTTAAACAAATTCTCACCAGCAACAGCACACTGCACCACAATAACTCCAACTCAGGAACCAATCCATGCAACAAACCTCGATGCCAACTCTGCCCACATATCTACACCAGCAACACCATCACAGGACCTAACCAGATCAACCATACCATCACTGGTTCATTCACCTGCACATCAACCAATGTCATATATGCCATTATATGCCACCAGTGTCCCTCTGCTATGTACATCGGCCAAACTGGGCAGTCCCTACGAAAAAGGATAAATGCACACAAATCAGATATTAGGAATGGCAATATACAAAAACCTGTAGGAGAACACTTCAACCTGCCTGGACACACAATTACAGATTTAAAAGTCACCATACTGCAGCAAAAAAACTTCAAGTCCAGACTGCAAAGGGAAACTGCAGAGCTACAATTCATTTGCAAATTCAACACAAACAATCTCGGATTGAACAAAGACCTACAATGGCTTGCTAATTACAGAAATAGTTTCTCCTCTCCATGTTCACACCCCCCATTCAAATGCTAGAAGAATAACCCACCCTCCCTGATCGGAGATAACAAGCTGGTTCAGCCTAATTGGACTAACCTTTTTACCTCCCACCTGGTTCTTGCCTACTTTTCTATACCTGCCTCTGGACACGTCCACTGCTTGCATCCGACGAAGTGGGTATTAGCCCACGAAAGCTTATGCTTCAAAACTTTATAGTTAGTCTTTAAGGTGCCACAGGACTTTGTTACCTCTGATATTCCAGACTAACACGGCTACCTCTCTGATTCTTGACACCTTTACATTGTGAGAAATGTGACCACCATCACTAATGCAAGAATGAAAGTAACCACTCGCATAACAGGATTCACAAGGTCACTTTCTCCCCTTATTTTCAGGATGTAAACCTGGAGCAACTCCATTATAGTCAATGAAATTACTCTAGATTTACACCAGTATAACTGTGGATATAATTTGTCCGGGAGTGTCAGCGTCATTGATTGTCCTCATATGCACTACCATGCACAAAAGTCAGATGCCTAACTCCCATTGATTCCCAGTGTAAACTGGGTGCCCTACCACCATTTTGTTTCTTTGACAGCTTTCCACTGAACTACCAGTCCAGGAAAGAGCTGAAGTACCTGCTTCATTTTAAGCATGTGAGTTGTCCTGCTGATTCCAATGGAAGAATTCACATGCTTAAAGTTTAGCATTTTTAAAGTGCTTTGCTAGAACAAGGCCTAAAGGAAAAGTGAGACAGTTCAGAAAACATATGAACCATAGGGAGCTATTGCCCATGACCTGAAGTGAACCCAAGCCTATGAACTTGGTTATTTATTTTAATTTTCTCACAACTTTAATTTCTGGTTTCAGCTGTGAGGAAAAAAAAAACACAGCAAAGTGATCCCATGCAAGGTAGTTCTCTTGGTCCTTTCTTCACATCTGGAATTCATAGGTGCCGACTCCGTGGGTGCTCCAGGGCTGGAGAACCCAGATGGAAAAAATTATGGGTGTTGAGCACCCACCGGCAGCCCCCCTATCAGCTGCCCTCCATGGATCCAGCCTCTTCTGCTGGCTGGCAGGCCCTGCCGATCAGCGCCTCCTGCTCTCTCCCCATGCCTCCCTCCCACCACAGTCAGCTGTTTTGCAGTGTGCAGGAGCCTCAGAGGGAAGAGAGAAGAGCGAGGATGCGGCATGCTCAGGGGAGGGAGTGGGGGCAGGAAGAGACAGGATGCGGGTGGGGCCATGGAGGAAGGGCTGGAGTGGGGGCAGGGCCTGGGGCAGAGCCGGGGGTCAAGCATCCCCCAGCACTTTGGAAAGTCACTGCATGTGCTGAAATTAGAAAGAAATCAAAATCTCACAAAACAACCTGATCTTGAACAATCTTTTAGCCTGATTTCCAGACCAGCGTATTCTCTGTGGTTTTGGATCAGCTTCAGAACTTTGAACCCTTCTCCCCAAAATTAATCCTCCTTCTGAGATTTGCCAACCACTACTAACGCAGTGATCAGGGTTTCAATTTTAGCCTGTTACAAAAAGAAAAGAGCTTCCTCAGGGACAAAAAACCACACACTCCACAGATTCACCAGCATACATTAGTTACTACCAAAAAACTTGAATATTTTTCACATTACCCTTAGCTCATCAGCCACAGCTGTCAATTTCATACCACTCCCAGTCAATTTCACACTGAGGAAGCACTATGGGGCTGACTGGGGACATGTAATTGGGCAAACTTCCCTGAGAAATGCCTGGCAAATCTGGCTTTTCAGCTTAGCATTTACTTGCCAAAAACATCCTTATCCCCCATTCCACCCTCCACTGTGCCCAATTTAATTTCTAAAAGTCAGAAGCTTTAATAGTGAAAATCCTGAAAAACACTGTCTACATCTCTTTATGAAATTGGAGTGCAAACCTTACAATTATGTTTTGCTATACATGCAGGAGAAGCCAAGTCTCAGTTGCTCTTGACCACAATGCTAATACAATTACAAACTATGGTTCCAACGAGCTGAATATTTTAGGGAGCACTTTCTCCACACAAAAATAAATATTGAAATGTTCCTGTTACCCATCCCAGCCCAACCTTGCCAGCAAGCCATGAGATTTGTCTCCCATGTTACTGAGTCTGGTTTGTATAACTATCCCCCATTTCAGTTCAGTAAGAAGTTGCACAGCTCTCTAGTGAGTTCAAGGCAAATGATTTTCAACAATTCGCCATTTCTATAACTCTGTTATTTTATCTTTCAAATGGGATCTGTATATTGGTTATGAATACTGAGTTAAAATAAAAATAGATCACTCATATTCCTGAAGACATACTCTGTGTGGCTTCCTTTTCCTGACATCTTCAGAACATTTTTGACAAATGTGTTGTGTGTGTACATCCACATAGGGCTGTATGTATATATAAATACGTATATGTATGTGGGAGAATGGGTAGATATAGATAGAATGAATTTTAATCGGTTTTGAAATGGCTGGGGGAAGTCGACAATCCTCTTCAAACATTGCAATTTTATGCACTTTATTTTACCGATGAAGAATTATTGCTTAAAGTGAGATTTAAGGATTTGCCAATAGCCTACAGTAAATACTTTATTCTTTTCTTTTTGAACTAGTATGACTAGCCTTCTTTCCCCTTCAGTAATCATTGTCTAAAAAAAGAAAACCTCTAGGAGCACTTCACTTCTGTCCTTTCCCCCTGGCAGAATGCCCAGCCTCAGTATGATGCTTTTAAACCATTCCCCCCAGATACAAGGTTTCCACAACATTATTGTCCTACACAGTACAGCAGGGTTGTGGGATATGACACCATTCATGCAGTGATACCCTGAGACAGCTTTTTAGAGGAGTATATGAATACTTCTCTAAAGAGCTCTGTGTGTGTGCGCACACACGTAAACACATATGCAAACACACACACAATGTTTTAGCATAATGTGTTTTATAGTTGCATTGAGTAAGAAGAATCTGCCAGAACGAAAACACAATGAATACATACAGAGCCCAGACTGCTAGCCCGTCTCATTTACGTGTGCTCACGCATTGGTTTTACTGAAGTTCAGCAGTAATTTTGGTAAGTGAGAAAACAGCTGATATGGAAAAAGAACAGTCAACAATTTCCATAAACTATTGTCCAATGGAATAGTTACTAAATAAACATTCTGGGCCCAATACTGCATTCCTTGCACAATGAAGCCACTGTGAACAGTAGTGTACAAAGAATGGAGGATCAGGTACTGGATATACCATAGTCTATAAGGGCATTTTGGGTAGGAGAACAAAATGAAGGTTGTATTAAGGGCATTAAATGGGGGGAAAAAATTAACCTGACCCATATGTATCTACTGCATAGCATCTTTGCAGTGCTATAGCTTTGTCAGTCACCTAGAGAATCTCTAGGTTTTTACAGTACCTCATTTACTATTGCCATACAATAAAGACCATTTGTACCAGTTTTATTTTGAAACAATCTCCATAGGCAACTCAAAGCCAAGAATCTTGTTTGTTACCCAGCCCCGATTTAATGGACATTAGTTCAAAGAGACTTACCACAAAGGCTAAAGGAGATGGTGTTCTCTTGGAACTGATGATAACATAAAACAAATACAGAGGCTGATGACTCTGTTGTGCATTGGTTTTAATCCAAATGTAGTAAAGATTAAAATAAATAAAAGAGACAAAATCATCTAAAATAGAACTAAAAGACTCTGTGAAAGCCCACTGGATGAACAAATTCACTTGTTCTGTTTACTGAGGGGGGAAAAAGCACTTAAAATGCTATTTATTGGCTCACAAAACCAAAATAGGTTAAATATCTGAGATGTTCAGTCATTTTTGATTTGAGGGAGTTTTTAATGAACATTTTACTGCTCAATTGGCTCCTCTCATGATCTTTGTGGTGCTCTCATAATGTAGGCAGAGGTTTTACGGGCCTTGTCTTTCAGTCATTTATATAAACCTCCCATTGAATTCAACAGTGAATAATATTAAGGCAGGATCAATAGGGCAACAAGTGCATGAGTTGTAAAACATCTGGGTACTGCCTGACACATCAAGAAGGAAGTGTTCCTCAAACCATTCAGCAAAGCTCTGGCACAGAGTTGAGAATCATTTAGAACCATGCACGCACTCGTGATTATTTTGTGAGCATGAGGAATTCATGGTTGACACAGCATCCAGCCAATAAAATCTTAAAGTAACCTGCTTTTTATAGAAATGATGCCTTGGGCAAGACCTGATCAACACAGATTTTAATTGTGTGGAAATACCCTAATCTTTATCTGCTACCTTTCCCAAAGAAAAAGCAAACCCTCAGTGGATTCTTATAACCCTCCTCCTGTTGGTGGGAATTACACTCAGAGAACAGAGACAATGTCACTTCTGAAATTAATCACAACCAGCCTTGAATGTTAAATATCAAATATTTGCAGTAAACTGTTTGCAACAGAAGTAAAAAAAAATATAAAAATTGGCAGTAAATTTAATAATTAATGGATCTGAAGAAATATTATTTCTGAGAGCAGAGAAAGAGTCTGAAGTCACTATGTAGGATCTGCTTTGCGCAGCTCTAATCATGGACTGTGTGGAGTTTAATGTTGTTTAGCAATCCCAGCTCCTAAGCAGCTGTAAGTCACTGCAAGTTTCTTGATCATAGGGACTCAAGTGTCCATAGAAATAAAGTATTTTTCTAGTCATAAGTAATCTCCATTACCAATACTATAGATCTAATATCCATTTAAGGATGAGGGTATTATTATTATAGATCCTAATCCTCCATGTGGAACACAATTCATTTGGCAGGGAAAGGAGGTGGTATAAGACAAACAAACAAAAAGCAGCAACAAAACAAGTCATGCTCCACCAAATGTGAGACTTCAGACTGCACCCTATTGAAAGAGAATGCCATCAAGAATGTGAAACCAAACCACTCCCACATCTGTAGTAAAATTTCTCAGTCATAGCCCACCTGCTGTTAAGTACCCAGACAGTGCTGATGAAAGAGTTCTAAGCACATTGGAATACATGTCCTTCTGTAAGTGTGTATACAGGTTTAAAAGGCCTGCAGGCAATGGATAGAAGCTGGGAATGAGGAGGATAGGAAATTCAAGTCAATTTATTTTAGTACAAAATCCTCAGCAGCATCCCCTTTCCTCTCAGTAATAGTGGTTGTAGCTACTCAACAAAATGCAAATGTAAATTTTTCACTTTTCCATTTTTTTTATTTCGGGATTCAGAAGGGGCCAAATAAATGTAACACTAGCCTGTTTTAGAATGTGTAACCTATGTTTACCAAGGCAGGAAGGAATTCGGTAAATACTCCCTCCCACAGGATCTGTGGAGCCTAAGACAGACTGAACCAAGCAGGATAAGGATAGGGGAGTAAGGAAAAAAGAAAACAACTTTAGAAACTGTCTTATTTTCTTTCTTTTTTAATGCTGTTGGGCTAAAGCATTCAAGGGCAATTAAAAGTACACTTTCAAATTAGATTAGTCCCAGAGATAGATTTTTGGTTTTTTGTTGTTGTTTTAAAAGTAGTAGTTGTTTTGTTTTGTTTTTTACAAAAGCCAGCAGGAGTGGAATAGATTTAATAAATTATTAGTCAATGATATCTGTTTTTTCCCCTTGTGATTAGAAATGGAATGTAAACACCAGCCAGCCAGCCAATTTTGGCCATTCAAGTGGAGTTAAATTCAAAAAGTAAACAAAAGAGAAAGTATTGAAAATGACTCTTGGTTGTGGGGTGTGGGCTTTTTTAGGAATTATTTGAGTTTTAATAATCTAAGGCTCTTGATAAAACAGATATTTTAATTATGTGTGATGGAACCAATTAGGCAAGGTCCCAAGTATCTTTCACTTGTTATTGAAGCAAATGTGACATTCAGGCACACAGAACCTCTCAGCACATTGCAAACCCGATACTGATTTATTATCCTGAGAGTGAGAAAAGATTCAAGTTTTACAGCTGTATCTTGGGGTTGGTTGGGTTTTTTTGTTTTGTTTTGTTTTTTTGTTTTTGTTTTTTTGACCTAGTGTGACTTTACTCTGTGCACACTGAAACCTGCTTGGATCTTGGAAGTTATTTTCCTGAAGGTTAGAATGTGCTTCATTCCATAACTTGCATATGCCAGGTATCAAAGCACTTTACAATATAATGAAATTAGGTCCCAATCTTATATTAGAACAATGTGGGCAGACCCCTGGGCCCATGCAGCGCCTCATTGACTTCAATAGGCCTTCACATATGCAACCCCCATCTTTTCATGTTCTGTGAATGTGTGTGTGTGTGCACGCATGTGTGTGTATACACATACACATCTTCCTACTATATCTTCCACTCTATGCATCTGATTAAGTGGGTTTTATCCCACGAAAGCTTATGCCCAAATAAATGTGTTAGTCTCTAAGGTGCCACAAGTACTCCTCATTCTTTTCACATATGCAGAGGACTGACCATATGGTTCTCAATGCAGAATTGGGCCCTCAGACATCCAAGGTAAAATTCTCGTCTTTTGTCGGCTCCAGTTCCACGTAATCACAGCCAAACATACAACTCATACTTTTTCCATGTACAAATAAAATACTATAGACTTTAACAGACTATACAGCGACAGGTATGTCTCTAGGCAGCATGTCTTGATCTAGCTCTGGTTGGAATTTAGATTGCTCATTTGAGTGTGACTGTGATGAATTGGACAAGTGCATTGTACTTGGCTGTATATGTTGCACCTGAAAGGGAATTTGTTATGGAGCTAAGTAGTCAGAGCGTTTGGTGATAATGGTTTTTCAATTGTAAAGACGAGAATTTTGTTTGGCCTAGATGGCAATGTTGTTTTAACTGGTCATTGTGTGTGTGTTTGTGTTGAAAGAAAATATATTTGTACAACTTTAATTCTAAGTCAACCTAGACTTTCAAGGAGAATAATTAGCACCACCCCCTATCCATTCTCATTTATAAGTTGCTCATGACTGCCATTAACTTCATCTGACTATTAAAAGTCCAGTCAGCGGCACAGCAGGGTCCAGGGACTAAGGTAGGGGCCCTGCGTGTCTGCACTGCCCCCACACAGCTCCTGGAAACGGCCACCAGGTCCCTGCAGTTTGGGCAGACAGGGAGGCTCCACACACTGCCCTCCACCCTAAGTGCCAGCTCCAAAGGTCCCATTGGCCATGGAGCCCTTGTGCCTAGGGGCCAAAAGGACCTGGTGGCTGCTTCCTGGGAGCTGTGGTAAGTGCTTCCAGGACCCCATACCTGAACCCTCTGCGCCAGCCTGGAGTCCCCTCCCACACTCAAACTCCCTCCCAGAGCTTGCACCCCCGCTGTGATGTCCTGTACCTCACCCTGCACCCCCATGTTCATCCTTATAATATGATTGCATGGTATCCAATGCAAAGTTTGTCGTGTTGGGTTTCTTTGGAAGGCTCATGATGCACTGAACATTGATGCTCTAGGTTGTAATTTCACATATATTATAAGTTATAAGGCTGTGTCCTCATGGCTTAAAGCAAGACCAGGCAAAAACTCTCCGAGAGCAGAGGGGCAGTTCACATCTCATCAGGGCATGTATGGGACAAACCCAGCCCAGCCTCACAGGAACAAAGGACACTGGCCTAGGCAACAACTAAGAATGTGTTGGACTCTTGAGTGAGTCACCCCCCCTTCTCTTGGTCAGTTTGGGACTACGATGAGGTAATGCTCACCTGACTCTGAACAGGGGGGTCAAAGCCAAGAGGGAAGAAAGAACATGATAAAAGGGATGTTTGCCATGCTCTTCCTCCTCCATCTACGGACATCACCACCAAGCAACTCAAGCACTGATCAAAAGGGGAGAGTCTAGCTGAAGGGCAACCAGCCAGCATGTGGTGAGAAGCATCTAAGTTTGTAAGGGCACTGAAAGTGTTAGGATCAGCTTAGAATGCGTTTTGCTTTTATTTCATTTGACCAAATCTGATTTGTTGTGCTTTGACTTATAATCACTTAAAATCTATCTTTGTGGTTAATACATTTGTTTGTTTATTCTTCCTGAATCAGTGCGTTTGGTTCGAAGTGTGTCAGATTCCCCTTGGGATAACATATTAATTTGTGTTAAATTGAAGAACTCAGATAAGCATGCATCATCCAGTGGGCATAATGGGACATTGCAAGATGAAGGTTCCTAGGGTTGTATCTCGGACCAGAGATATTGGCTAGTGCAGTGGTTCTCAAACTTGTTGAGACCGCGACCCCTTTTTGTGCTCCGGCGGCCCCTCGCAACCCTCCTCGGAAAAGCCGCAGAATTTTTTTTTAAAAAAAAAGCGCCGACCCCCCTGCGCCCAAGGTCCCCCCCCCCCCCCGCGTACCCCTGTGCCCGCCGGGCTGCCAGCTGCACCCCGACCCTAGTCCCCGTGGCTGGGGGCCGGCTGCCGGGTCCGCCCGGCCCCCGGTCCCCGCCGCTGCCAGCGGGCTGCTGGGAGCGCGCCGCCCCCCCCCCCCCCGTCTCCGCCGCGGGCGGACTGCCAGGTGTGCGCCAGCCCACCCATTGGGATTACTGGGGGCGCTGCACAGCCGGGAGCCCACCCGCTGCAGGGACTGGGGGCCGGGAAGCAGCTGGCAGCCCGCCCGCTGCGGGCGGGCTGCTGGCTGCGCCCCAGCCATAGTCACCGCGAGTTGCAGCGGCAGGAGCTCGCGACCCCACGGGGAGCACTCGGCGACCCCCCGGGGGGTCACAACCCCCAGTTTGAGAAACCCTGGGCTAGTGTCATTCAGCTGCACTGCCCAATCAGCTTACATGCCAGAGGCTGTGCGTGAACAGCACAGGAGTGGGGGTACTCACAGCAGAGCAGGGTAAGGCTGGCTCCCAGTGTCAAGAATTGAAGTGACCTAGCAGATCACCGGTCCAGATGACACCAGTGGAACCTCACACCCACACTCCAACTCCTTGCCCCAGCCCTAAGCCCCTCCCCTGCACCCCAGACTCCTCATCCCTGGCCCCACCCCAAAGCTCACATCCCCAGCCAGAGCCTTCACACACACCCTGCACCCCAAATCCCTGACCCATCCCAGAGCCCCCTTCTCCACTCCAACACCTCATCCCCAGCCACATCCAGCGAGTGATGGAGGGAGGGGGGATGGAGCAGGCGTGCTTGGTTTTGTGCGATTAGAAAGTTGGCAACCCTACTCGGGGGAAGGGGCCAAGCAGGAGCGGGGCCTGGGATGGAGTGGGGGGTGGAGCATGGGTGGGGCCTCGTGGGGAGGAGGCCAAGCTGGGCCATAGCTCAGGGCAGAGCAATGGGCCAGTCCCCAGTGCCCCCCACTTACATCTAGGGAGCTTCTGGCACTCCAGCCCAACCTCCACAAATGTGGGAGTCATGTGCCGCCCATGAGGATAGGGCAAAAAGACTTTTGGCGAACTTTTTTCAACAAAAACCGGCCACATTCATCCCACCCCTCTTTGTTCACTTTCACTTTGTTAATATTCATGACATGCTCACAGACAGCAACAATTTAATCTTCCACATTTAAAGCACATTTTGAATTTTCTTGCCTGTTGCAGTCACACCCATAGCACTAGAAACTGAGACAATGCTTTGGGATTTACAATATGTGACCAATTACACCACAGTGCAAAAGCACGCATTTAAGAAACCAGAGTTTAATAAACAATATTGTTGAATAATTTCAAGCAAATATATCTGCAATTGGGTGTTCTGCCCCTAGCATGATGGGGACATGATTCTGCTTCAGGTTTTTGGTGTTAATCATAGTATGAAAAATAAAATAATTTAAATAATAGTAATGATATTAGACTGTTCACCGATATTCCACCCTCAGAAACCAAGGCAAAATTATTGGAACAAGTTATTAATTATTTTCTCAGCTGTATTTATAATGCAATACTCCACCACAGTCCCTCCAAAAAAATCTTTTTAGAACATAAAATAACTTAATTTCTTTTCATGTCCATGTCTGTTCACCAGCTCATGTTTCAATCTGAAACCCTTTTTGCAACCCAATGTAGATTAAATGTGTAAAAACAAAAGTGGGGCTTTTTTTGCACTACTTCTAGAACAAACACAAATTGTAGGAGGTTGCCACATCGGTAATAATTGTGTGCAACCTTTTGTTGGGTTAATAACAGGAAAGCATACAAAATCTGTCAAAAAGAGCTGAAGGTCTCTTCTCTGAGACACTCCGAGGTCTTAGAGATTTGTATTCTTTCTGCCTCAGTGTGACATGCATTGTCTCTTTTTGGCACTGTGATTATCTTTACCTTGTTGTTAGCCTCAGGAGAAGATATCATTTACTGTGCCACCTTTGTGACTCTTTTGGTATCAGATAACCTACTTAACACTCACTATCCAGATGTTGAGCAATCTAGACTTTACAACTATGCAGTACTACATGGCACTGATTCCTGGGTCAAAACGGCTTTTTCCTCCCTTCCCCTCCTACCGTGGATAAACATTACTGAAAAACATGCCAGAAAGACAATAGCCAGGCAAAAATAGCACAACTGCTATGTGCCTGCTTTTGCACTGTTTGTACTCCTTTTCTCTCCCTGTCTCCAGAGATCCCCTGCCTTAATTTTTCTCCATGATTGCACTAGATTTATTGCTCCAGTAAATTTCTGCAAAAGGGGGAAAAAAATAAAAGAAGGTACTTGAGAACCCTGGGGATTGCCAGCATGAGATCACCTGACTACTCAGGGCTTGCTTCACAACAAACACATTCCTTAGGATTCAACTGTTTTGCCAGGGCTAATCCAGAGCTGGAGATGAGCAGAGGAAAAAAAGTGTACGTGTGTTTGGAAGAGTAAGGGGGAAGCAGCATTTGGAGGAAAAGTGGGGAGGAGGCAGAGGGCTATCTCGTGGTCCCGGAGGAATAGGAGGAGCCAGGCATTGGTTTGCAGCTCAGCCTTTTGGCAATGTGCCAAGCAGAGCCCAGTTCATCTCTTGAAAATGGAATTGTGTTTTATCATTCACAACATTATTTTTGTTTTATTTTTAATCTGAGTGAACGCTTTTCTTTCTTTTAGATGCTACTAATTTGGTATTCAGTTAAGTGTTGCTGCATGATGTACAATACTCACCGCACAGTATGTGATTATTTTAAATCTTTCATCCCATTAGGTTATGCTTATAGGGAAGAAGAGGAGAAACGATTCCGAGATGGGCAAGGGAAATTTCACCCATTGCTTGAAACTTGACATAGCACCAATGTGGTGCATTTAAAATTTGACAATCCCATTCTCACATTGTGCTTCATTTAAATCTGACATTCCAGTTACCTGGAGCAACTGCCTTGATGAAGAAAACTTAGACGGTATTCCACTAGGACATATTAAACGGTTACAAGTCATAAAACATCTGTACCCAATGGCAAGCTATAAAGCTAAATGGATAAAGCTATTAAAGGCATAGTATTGCTCTTCTCCCTGTGAGCACACTCAACTTGTTCACACACAAAAGCTTTTTCTATTATTATATCATGTGAAACTCGTACAATTATTTCAGAGACAGAAGTTGCTCATAAGAGTTTGGTTATGTAGTTAGGTGGAGTTCACACATTTCTTGTGAACACAAAACAGAGACTGCTGTATTTTGCTGAGCATGTAACAAAAGATGGGTTTTTTACTCCATAACAGATTCTTCCCTCATCCTTGTCACATAATTTTATAAAAATGATTAAAGCACCAAAAAAGATGATAAAATAATATGAAGGTCAAGGCAAGGAAAAATCCACCAGGGCAAGAAAATAAGATGTTTAGAAAACCACGTATTAGCTCAATTTTGTGTTATTCTATTCTCACGTAGCACAGGAACAAGAAAGGTATGGGGGGAGGGGCAGGAGGGGAGGTGGCTTAAACCCCCATCTTTGCGCTACACTTTTTAGGGGCAGCCAGGCAGGTCCCAGTGTAAGCTAGGCTATTATTCCTGTAAGAGACATGAGTAGCAAAGAACAGTCAGAACACAGCGCACTGTGGCCATGTCCCCTCCCTTCCCGAATTCTGGATAATTTTTGTATAGATTCCTTGTATCAGCAGTCCACCAACCAAGAAACCCCATACTTGGGGAAATATTTCTTAGGGGCCATTACCTCGCTTTTGTGAAAAGGCATAAAGTGGCTTTAGTAGAAGAAATTATTAGAGTCAATGTCTCTGTGTGCTCCCTTTGCTTTCCCTTCTCCCTCTCTCTCTCCACACAGGATTTTGTTGATTTCTTCCGGAAGAAACTGAAAAAATGCCATGTAGCCTTTCCTCTCTTCTCAGCTCACCTTCCCTTTCTCCTTTGCCACACTGCAGATGCAGAAGTTTATCATCTGCTCTCCTTCCCTAGCTCCTCCACTTGCCCCAGCAACCCCATCCTATCTCTCTATCCTTCTTGCAAACACTCTCATTCCCCTTACTCTTAACCTCTCAGTCTGTCTCTTCTGTTCACAATACAAGCATGCTTTAGTCTCTCTCAGCTTTAAAAAACCCACTCGACCCCACTTTCCCCTCCGATAGCCCCATCTCCCACTTACCTCTAAGATCATTGAGAAGCAGTCTAAAATCTCTCTCCTCCAATTCCATTCTAGACTCTCTCCGATCTGTGTTTACCCCCCTTACATTCCATGAAACAACACTCACCAAAGCCTGCAAGGATTCCTTCCTAGCTAAAGCTCAAAAGCGATTCTCCATCTTATTCCTCCTTGACCTGTCAGACACTTTTAATATCTTTGACTATACTCTTTTTGTAATCTTTTCCTCCCTTGTCTTCCATAATTGCCCTCTCCTAATTCTCCTATCTCATTAATCACTCTTGAGCATGTCCTTCAGAGACTCCTCCTTGTCTACCCTTTCCAACTTTCTGCAAAGCTCCACAGAGCATTGTCCTTCTTCCCCTTCTTTTTTCCTTGTGCTAAAGATGGGCAGGAATTAAATTTTCCATTTCTTGGAAATTCTATAATTTTGAATTATTTCCATTTTGAAATGGAATGAAGACAAAGTTTCCAAATTTCCTCAAACAAAATTCGGGGGACAGGGGGTGGAGAATCACTTAAGATGGATTTTACTGAAACATTTAAATCAAAATCTTTGGTTCCAGTTTTAAAAAAAATCTAAATATTTGGAAATGGAAAATCATTTTGAAAAAAAGTCAAAATGGAATATTCATCCTTAACTGAATGATCCATTTTTTTAAAAAAAATTGTCACAATTGACACATTTCTGCAAAACTTTTTGCTTTTGACAAATTGGCATTTTCTGACAGAAAAATAATTCAGTTGGAAATTTCTGACCAGCTCTACCTTCTAATACCTTATCTCTGAATAATCTCATCTGCAAATACAAATTAAACTACCATTTCTATTCTAATAATTCAAAGATCTCTCTCTCTCTCCTCCAGACTTCTCTTTTCCTGCCCAAATTAAAATCTTGGTCTGTCTGTCTGACATTTGCTCAGAGATGTCAAGCCACCAGCCCAAGCTACACATGGCTCAAAGAGCTTTTAATCTTCTTCTCTCCCCCCAAAATAACACTGACATCTCAGTCATCCTGCCTGGCTCTCAAGCATGCAACCTTTGACTCATCCCCTCTGTAGATGCAGCCTGGATGCGAGGACCTAACATTTGCAGGTTCTTTTTGCACAACATATCCAGGGGTGAAATCTGATGAGGTTCAACAAGGACAAGTGCAGAGTCCTGCACTTAGGACGGAAGAATCTCATGCACTGCTACAGACTAGGGACCGAATGGCTAGGCAGTATTCTGCAGAAAAGGACCTGAAAAGGGGTTGCAGTGGATGAGAATCTGGATATAAGTCAACAGTGTGCCCTTGTTGCCCAGAAGGCTAATGGCATTTTGGGTTGTATAAGTAAGGGCATTGCCAGCAGATCAAGGGATATGATCATCCCCTCCTATTTGGTATTGGCAAGGCCTCATCTGGAGTACCATGTCCAGTTTTGGACCCCACACTACAAGAAGGCTGTGGATAAATTGGAAAGAGTGCAGCAGAGGACAACAAAAATGACTGGGGTCTGGAGCAGGTGACTTATGAAGAAACGGTGAGGGAACTGGGATTGTTTAGTTTGCAGAAGAAAAGAAGGGGGAGGGGAATTTGATAACGGCTTTCAACTATCTGAAAAGGGGGTCCAAGGAAAATGGATCTAGATTGTTCTCAGTGGTACCAGATGACAGAACAAGGAGGAATGTTCTCACGTTGCAATGGGGTAGATTTAGGTTGGATATTAGGAAAACCTTTTCCACTAGCAGGATGGTGAAGCACTGGAATGGGTTACCTAGGGAAGTGGTGGAATCTCCATCCTTAGAGGTTTTTAAGGTCAGGCTTGACAAAGCTCTGGCTGGGATGACTTAGTTCTGCTTTGATTGGGGGATGGGGATTGGTCCTGCTTTGAGCAGGGGATTGGACTGGATGACCTCCTGAGGTCCCTTCCAACCCTGATATGATTCTGTGCTTAGGGCTGGTGCTATGAAGTGCCTCACAACCCTGAATACCTTGGGAAGTGTCATACTAGTAAATCTTGGAAAGAGAGCATGATCTAATCTTAAGAGGAGAGAGCAGGGAGGTGGGGAGTCAGCAGTCCTGTACTCCCTGACTGACGTAATGTGTCTTTTTACTTATCTTGGTGTGGCAGCGAAGACCTTAAATCCTGTATCTTTTCAGATTTGACTTCTATCAGTGCCCAAAGATATTTTACAAGTGGCCTGCTTTCCAGAGGTGCTGAGCACCCATCTCTCTAAATTCAGTGGGAGTTTTGGATGCTCATCACCCAGGATTGTGTTTATGCCATAACTCTATATTGGGGTGTACTTGTACTATCCTTCTGGAATGTGTTTACATGAACACCCAGTACGTCTTAGGAGTGCCTGTGTTTTAGCAACACTAGTCATGCTTTTGCCAGGTTCATATACCAGACACTGAACTTATAAGCAAGCGTGTGTTTTATGTCAGGACCTGACTTTTGTTCATTGCATGGCTTTTTCTGACTTTGGTTCAGGCCTTGCACCAGGCCCTATGTTCCAGGCTCTCTCTCTCTCTCCTATAGCCTGATATTCTGAGCATGCACAGCTCCTGTTTAAGTCAATGGGAGTCTGCCCTGTGCAGCTACTCTAGAACAAGTTAGCATACATGTGACTGAGAAAGTAAATGTATAAAAAGTAATGGCACATCAGATGTGAAAAGGGAATCCTGGATCCTCAGAAGATCTGGGGATGGGATGAGGTGGGAGGGGACCAGGATGGAAGTAGCTTTAAATCACCATTATGTTCCTCTGAATCTGGGGCTACATGAGCTGAAACAATCCCTTCCCTGGCATAACTCAGAACTGGCAGAACTGGCATAATCCCTTCCCTGGCATAACTCAGTAGCCCTTAGGCCTCTTAAATTATGCTAACTGGAATTGTGCCAAAAGGTCCCCAGCCCCACACCCTCCTATCACTGACACACCTTCCCCCCACCCCCAGAACAGCCTCTACTCCCAGAAGAATGTTCTGCTACCGGTTTGAAGCAGCTTTACATACCATTTATACCCTGGGATAGCAAAAAAGGGACTCAATGAGAGCTGAGGCACATTTACAAAATGTAAGTTTTACTCATCTAAGATATCAATAATGGTACAGTTGTATGAATTTATTTTAAAATATTGATGACCCTACCCTTACAGTATTTATTTAATGCCTTCAGATGATCCAGAATATGACATTGTGCTAGCCAAGTCACATGTTCTGTAAACTTCACTGAGCTGCTTATTCAAATCCTTGCAAGTCTTTTTCTTTTCCAAAATTTTAAAAATATCCTTAGTACACTTCCAGTTTAAGTACCGTCCCTCACCCCCCCACCCCCCCCAAAAAAGCACATTTTTTAGTTAAAGGTTGGCAAAACACACACCTGAAACTAGGCCCAGAATATATTTTTGGCAGCGCTATTTTTTTTTAAAAAAATCATGGGTTGAGAAAGATTTTGCCAGAGATAAATTGTTAGAGACAATTGACAGAGAATATAACACCTTTCAGCCTGAAGGCTGTATATTCACTTCCAGAAAAGCAGATCAAAACAGATATAAAATGGGGAATAACTGGGCAGGTGGTAGAGCTTCTGACAAGGATCTCGGTGTCATAGTGGATCAAACTGAATATGACCCAGAAATGTGATGCAGGTACAAAAAAGGCTAATATTTTGGGGTGCATTAACTGTAGTGTCATAGGTAAGTCTCTGAAGGCAATTGTCACACTCTATTCACTATTGGTGAGGCCTCAGCTGAAGTAGTATGTCCAGTATGGGTGCCATGCTTTAGGAAAGATGTAGACAAATTGGAGAGAGAGGGAGGGAGAGAACAGAGCTACAAAAAGTATAAAAGGTTTAGAAAACCTGACCTATGAGGAAAGGTTAAAACACACACACACACACAACCAGGCATATTTAGTCTTGAGAAAGAAGTCTGAGGGGGGAACTGAAACAGTCTTCAAACATATTAAGGGCCGTTATAAAGAGGACAGTGATTAATTGTTCTCCATGTCCACTGAAGATAGGACAAGAAGTGATGGTCTTAATCTACAGCAGGGGAGATTGAGGTTAGATATTAGAAAAAAACTTTCCGACTAAAAGGGTTGTTAAACTCTGGAACAGGTTTCCGAGGGAGGTGATAAAAGCCTCCAATGATGGCAATTCTAAAAAGAGATTAGACAAAAACCTGTCATTGATAGTATAGGTTTACTTGATTTTGCCTCAGCACAAGGGGCTGGACTAGATGGCCTCCTGAGGTTCCTGCCAACCCTACATTTCCTGACAACCCCTAAATTAAAGTAAATAGGGCTCTACGGTGTAGCACTTGAACATACTTGATTATATGGTATTCACACTAAAGGACATGATAAAATAGAAAGCACCCAAATTAGTTTATCTGTTTATTGCATGCTTACTTGCTTACTGTGTGCTTACTTGATTGAAGTTTATAGTGTGGTCTGTTTTGGGGGCTGTGTTCTAAGCCAAGCAGCCTGAGAGCATATGAACAAGGCATTAGACTGCTATCCTTTGATCCCTAATCCCTTTAGGATTCCTTGACAAGAGGGCTGGGCTAACTCAGGGAGAACTGGGGGGGGGGGGGAGCCATCTCCTAAATGACCAAAGGGGGTAGTGAACAGGTGAGTTTTGCTAGGGAGTTCAGATACAGGAGAACCAGATACATCTAACAAACTTACTCTAATAAAATCCCCCCTCCCTCCCAAAAAAGAGAACATAAATCCGTGCAAGGGTAAATTAAGTGGGCAGAAATCCAGTAGCATAGCGGGGGCTATCCAGTTCATTGCACTGAATGCAGCATGTATCTGACTTGTTGGCATGTGGCCTCCATGTGCCTTCAGTGTAAGAAAATTCATGGCCCTCAGAAACCAAGCACAGGCTCTTGAGACCAAAGTGTCTAAACTGGCGGAGACGGCGGTACATAGACAAGACTTTCAGGGACACAGTAAGTGGTCCCACCCTTAGCCTGACAGCCTGTGCGCTGTTGAGGAGGATGCAAGCCAGAATGAAGAGAAATGATCCTGTGGTCACAGCCCTCCTTCCAGATGACATCATGGTATCCTCTTGCACTGAGGACACCCCTCTAGGGGAAGGTGACTCCAGTTACTAGGAAGAGACAGGCCATAGTAATGGGTGATGCAATTATTAGAAATATAGATCATTGGGTTTGTGATGACTTGGAAAACTGCATGGTAAATTGCTTGCTGGGCATGAAGATTGCATATTACTTGAGGTTCCCAACGTGGGGCACACGCCCCACAGGGGGGCAATTTGATTTTTAAGGGGGGCAATTCGAAAATGAGTGAGGTGACTGATGCTGCTGTACTTGTCATTGTGGATCATCTGAAAATATTGGCCTCTGATTTGAAAGAAAGATTTTCTGATTTAAAACAAATTGATTTTCCAACATGGGTGATGCAGCCAGTGCTAGTGGATCTGTCTGATGTTTCAATGCAGTACCAAGAAGAACTCTTGGAAATACAAAATGATGAGTCAGTTAAAACTTTATTCAATATAAAAGGAGCGATGGCATGGCTTTGTGATGAGACAGAAACCAAATACCCAAATTCAACCAACTTTGCAAGAAAACTGTTATTACCGTTCCCATCTTCATATTTAGCTGAATGTGGCTTTAGTGCTGTAAATGATTTGCTACTGAAGAAAAGAAATCGACTGGATATCACTAAACGAGGAGACTTGAGACTGAAGCTGACTAAATTGGTGCCTAATATAAAATCTCTCTGCAGCAGGCATCAAGCACAAGGATCTCACTAACTTTAGTCTACTTATCTTGAGGTGAGCTCAAATTTTATTTTGAACTAGCAAAAGTGCCCGGCGTTGCTCAGGTCAGTCGGAGGTGGGGAGGGGGCAGACAGCTGACACCCCCTGACCAACCCCAACACCCACACCTCACCCCTCACCCACCCCGACACCTTCCCACCCCCCCAGACCAAACCCGACACCCCCCGGCTCACTTACCCCCCGACCAAACCCGACACCCCCACCTCACCCCCCGACCGAACCCGACACCCCCACCTCACTTACCGTCCCACCAAACCCAACTCGGATCCGTCGCAGGGGTGGGGGGGCCCAGAGCCGAGGGATTCCGGGGACCTTCGCAGGTGGGGGGGGCACAGAGCTGATGGATTCCGGGGTTCCGTTGGGAGGGGGGAGGGGCAGAGAACTGAGGGATCTCCGGGGTTCCGTTGGAGGAGGGAGGGGTGAGCTGAGCGAGTGCGGTGTCTGTTGGAGGGGGTATTATGACATCATCACCACCTAACCGCCCAGCTGATGTGATTGGCCCTGAAAGACTTTCACCCCTGGGGGGCGTCAGAGGTGAGATCTGAAAATTTTTCGACCCTTACCAGCATCTAGACCCCAAGACCCCTAACTGTACCAAATTTCAAGTCTCTGGCTCAAACGGTGCGGGAGGAGTTCGCTGTCATACATACACCACTTGACTTTTATATATATAGATTTGTTAGGTACCTTTATTTTATTGTATAGTAATTAAAATGATCAAAGTATTACAGAAAAGGCTTCCATTAAAATTATTTTATATTTATGCATTTCAGTTCTCTATTATATGTTTTGAAACTTTGCTATTTTTTCATATCACTTCATATTATTATAATTTTTTTAACAATTTCTTAGTGATTTCTTCCTCAGTACTTCAACTGTCCTTTCGTTCTTTTATTTTTCTCTTTCATGGATCCCATGTTCTTTGGAAGCTTGTTTAGACCAAGTTAATGGTCTTTTAGGCTTCCTCCACGTGAATAGATGTTCACTTTTTGAATAATAAGAATTATATGTCACGGGGGGGGGGGCATCAGGATTTTAGAGATGCTTAGGTGGGGCATGGCCAAAAAAAGGTTGGGAACCAGTCTAGATAGACTTATGTGCAGTGCTGGAGAGGAACTAGTAGTCATAGTATATGTAGATACCAATGACATAGGGAAAAGTAGAAGAGAAGTCCTGGAGACCAAATTTAGGCTGCTAGGTAAAGTCTAAGATTAAAGTCTAGAATCTCCATTTTAGTATGGTCTGAAATGCTTTCAGTTCCACACGCAGGGCCAGCTAGATAGGCAGCACTGCAGGGTCTCAATGCATGGATGAGAGCATGGTGAGGGAGAAGAGTTTTAGGTTTATTAGGAACTGTGCAACCTTTGGGGAACGAAAGAGCCTATATAGGAAAAATGGGCTTCACCTAAACCAAAACAGAACCAGATTGCTGGCAAGTAAAATTAAATAGGCTATAGATGAGTTTGAAACTAAGGGCTGGGGGAAACCTGACAGGTGAAGAGGAATACTGGCTTTGGATTGAGATGCCCCATAGGGGAGGATTTATTAAAGGGGATATACTATACCCCAGAAAAGAGAAGAAGATACAAGTACAAGTAGGAACTGAAGAGAAACAGTTAAATGGGGTGGGGGTGGGGGAAGTCCCATTCAATTACATCACATGAAGGCAGACAAATAAATATTGACAAAATGTTATAAGTGCTTGTATACAAGTGCTAGAAGCCTAAATATTGGGACAAGTGAACTTGAGTGACTGATAGTAAATGAGGATATTGCTATAATAGGTATCACAGAAATTTGGTGGAAAAATGATAATCAATGGGACATAGTAATACCAGGGTACAAAATATATAGGAATGACAAAATAGGTTGCACTGGTGGGAAAGTGGCACTATATGTGAAAGAAAGCAGAGAGTCAGCTATAGTATATAGTCTTTGTTTTAAATTACATTGAATTAACGATTTTGTGTTAACCTGCAATAGGTTCAGCTCCTGTTACAGTTTCCAGATCAATAAATTGAAAGTTAACATTTATGATTCTCTTAGATTGGGAGACTTTGAGGAGCACATGATGAATAGTGACCACAAACACAAGTTACAAGTAAAGTCTTCTTTGTATTACAAATTACACTCACACACCCAACCTGACAGAGCCGATGCCATAGCCAACACTGTATTCATGCGCACATCCCCAAATATACTATAGAGTCTGGTGGATCTCTCAACAGGTGGTCATCAGTAAAGGGTGGGGAGGATCCTGCTTGGGTTTTTCCACTTTTACCTAACCAGGGAACCTCTTATATTGTTGTTCCGAACATGCATCCAACATGCATGAGAGTTCTAACCTCTTTTTCCTTATCTGCATTTCCACACCTCATACATTTTGGGATGCCCCAATTTCCATAGGTTGTTATCTTAGTTCTTTTTTCCTTATTAGCATCTTATTAACACTTATGTCAACTTGTTTCCAGGGTAAACCTGTGGTCAGAACCTTCCATGACATTACAATCAGGTGCCTTGTGGTCTATTTTTCCATAATATCACCAATTGGCACATCTTTACCATAATCTTGAGGTTTTATTGACGTAGCATCAGTCTTAGGTCACCCATTTATGTCAACTTGCAGTCTAGTGTGGCTAAGCTGAAATCTTACAGGTCTTAATGGGTAAGCCTTCCATTTATATACTTAATACACACTTGTCACTCCTAAATACTTGTCAAACTTCTGCTCCTATAATCCTATCCTATAGTCCCACATTGATTATATATGAAACATGTGCATTAGTTACATCACCACCATTACTGGCTACAGTAAAAATGGTAGGTAATCAAATGGTACCATAGAAACTATGTTGTGGAAATAAACGCCATGCTTGAACAATAAGAATATAACAGTAGGAAAATACTTCTGACCAATTGATGAGAATGGTGATAGTGATTGTGAAATGCTCAGGGAGATTAGAGACTAAAAAACAGAAAACCCAATAATAACAGGAGATTTCAACTATCTTCTCATTGACTGGGTACATAGTCACCTCAGGATAGGATGCAGAGATCAAATTTATGGACATCTTTAATGACTGCTCCTTGGAGCATCTAGCCCCAGAACCCACAAGGCTAGGTTTAATTCTTGAATTAGTCATAAGCACAATACAGAATCTGGTAAAAATGGTGCATATAGCTGAACAACTCAGTAATAGCAACCATAAAGTAATTAAATTGTATATCCTTGGGGGGGGGACTAAAAAACCCCACCACAGTAGCAGTTAGTTTCAAAAGGGTGAGCAACACAAAAATGAAGAAGCTAGTTAAATGAAGATTAAAAGGAACAGTCACAAGAATGATATGCCACATGAAAACTATTTAAACCTACCATAATAGAGTCTCAAACTAAAGGTATATCCCAAATTAAACACACACACACACACACAAACAGTAAAAAGGACCAAAAAAATGCCACAATGATCAAATGGGGGAAAGAAGCAGTGAGAGGAAAAAAGGCATCCTTTAAACAATGGAATAAAAATTCTACTGAGGAAAATATGAAAGGAGCATAAACTCTGGCGAGTCAAGTGCAAAAGTATAAGGCAGGTCAAAAAAGAATTTGAATAGCAACTGGCAAAAGAAAAAAATGTGGTTCATTTTTGTAAATATATCAAAAGCAGGAAGCTTGCCAAACAATCAGTGGGGCCACTGGATGATCAAGGTACTAAAGAAGCACTCAAGAAAGAGAAGTCTGTTGTGGAGAAGCTAAATTAATTTCTTGAATCAGGATGTGAAGGAGATTACCACATCTAAGGCATTCTTTTTAGGTCACAAATCTGAAGAATTGTCCCAGATTGAAGGTATCAATAGAAGAGTTTTTGGAATTAACTGAGAAATTAGATAAATCACCAGAACCTATTGGTATTCACTCAAGAGTTCTGAAGGAACTCAAATATGAAATTGCAGAAGTACTAATTGTGATATATAACTTATCACTTAAATCAGCCTCTGTATGGGATGACAGGAGGATAGCTAAAAGTAATGCCAATTAAAAAAAAAAAAAGACTCCAGATGTGATCCTGGCACTTACATGCCAGTAAGGCTCACTTTAGTAACAGGCCAACTGCTTGAAACTATAGTAGAGAACAGAATATCAGACACAGAAATGAATATATGTTGGGGAAGAGTCAACATGGCCTTGTAAAGGAAAATCATGCCTCACTAATCTATTATAATTGTTTTGAGGGTGTTTTGAGCATGTGGACAAGGGTGACCCAGTTAACAGATTACACAGACTTTCAGAAAACCTTTGACAAGGTCCCCCACCAAAAGCTCTTAAGCAGTCATGAGATAAGAGTGATGGTCCTCTCATGGATCAATAACTGGTTCAAAGAGAATAAACAAAGAATAGGAATAAATGGTTGATTTTCACAACAGAGAGATGTAAATAGCAGAGTCCCCCAAGGATCTCTACTGAGACCTGTACTGTTCAACATATTCATAAATGATCTGGAAAAGAAGGTGAATGGTAGGGTGGCAGAACTGACAGATTATACAAAATTAACTCAAGATAGTTAATTCCAAAGTTGACTATGAAGAGTTACGAAGGAAGCTCACAAAACTGGGTGACTGAACGACAAAATGACAGATGAAATTCAGTGTTGATAACTGGAACTGGGTTTAAAAAGGAATTCGATAAATTCATTGAGGATAGGTCCATCAATGGCTATTAACCACATGGTCAGGGACACCACCTCATACTATGGGTGTCCCTAAACCTCAGATTGCCAGAAACTGGAACTGGATGATGGGTGGATCAATCAATAATTGCCTTAGTCTGTGAATTTCTTTTAAGCATCTGGCATTGGCTACTGTCAGAAAACAGGATACTGGGCAAGATGTACCATTGGTCTAACCCAGTATGGCTGATCTGATGATCCTATGTCTGACACATAAAATATATAATGTCTTTGAGGAGGTTATTTAGTTAATTAAATGTTTTGCATCTGAAACCATTCATACACACACTGAATAAGCAATGTAAACTTGTGATGTAGTGAATGAAACCATATAACCCAGTAATATGCTGAACCTAGTGGAAGGAATGTTGTTAAATGCATTCTATGTTGTGATATTTCAAGCTATTTTGCATCTAGTGTTCCATGAACCCTCTCCAGGTTTTAAAATAACAAGACACCGGTCTTCTATCACAACAACCCACATAAAAATGAGGCCACTTGGGAATTCTCTTCTCCTAATTTCCATTATTATTCAACTGTTGTCACACTCACTTGATTTCTTTGAGAAGTGCTGCACTTTGTCATTTGTGGGGCAGAGATGTGCATCACCTTTTCCCTTCATCTAACATCAAGGGATAACACAAATTTAGTTGATGACTACCAAAAAGAGAAATTTACCAAAAACAAGTGAACAAGCTCCTTCAAACCCCAACTCCTCCCCCCCCCCAGCCCCAACATCAGCTAACTAATCAACCACACACAACTGATCCGAGCCCTAGGATAGAGAACTCTCGGTGGCTTCCACCATATTATCTAAGCTCGCTGGAAACCTAGACAAAAGCATTTGTAATTAACAATTCAAGAGAGGCACCATGGGGCCTAATCTTAGCTATGATTACCATTAATGCAAACATTCAGTGGGAGTTTTTTTGTAAACTTCCTCAGAGTACACATGCCTAAGGAACAAATATCCCTGCAACACTGCAATTCTTTGTCTCCTTTCCAAAATACAGACAGTGTTGTACAGATGCAATTTTAATTCTGAAGTGCACTGAAAGAATTCTGTGCATTCACAGGAAGGGTCTAAATCTGTTGATTTGTTCCAAGAACTTAGACACAAGCATTGCAATGAGAGGACAGAGCTCTGACAAGCAAATGAACACACCAAAACTATATCCCACTGTGCTTATGTAAAAGATATCTATACTGTCTTCCAGTTTCCCATCCTTACCTTCAAGGCCCTGTTCAATGCTATTAAACAAACCCGGACTCTTTGCAAAACGCCTTTTAATACAGTGAAGTGCAAATGATATACAGTAGACTCTCGATTATCCAGGACTGGATTAACCAGAATGTGGATTAACCAGGATGTTAAAAAAAATATGCGCCACTCGCAAGGCTGGCTCTGGCTTTGCTGCCGCCCCAAGCACACACACACAAAAAAACCCACAAGGGTGCAGGGCAGCCAGTGAACCAACACCCCCTCCCCCTGGTGCAGGGTGGCTGGTGAACCAACCTCCACTCCCCGTATTTCCTATGGATGTTGATTATCCGGGATTTTATTAACCAGAATTATTTTTTCCCTATCATCCTGGATAATCGAGAGTCTACTGTATCTAGAAACATGGAATGCAGACCATCAGAGTCAAAGCATACTGAGCATGCTTACATGGACTGAACATGCTCAGTAACATCTGCTGAAGCTGCTGCCCTCACTCTGCCCCACTATATGGGTTGTTTCTGCAGGTCATATCTACACAATGGGGGAATGTGTCCTGGAAAGCATCTCTGAATAGCATTTAGGAATCATACTGGACATAACTCAATGTAAGCTCCCAATGTGAAGCAATGGCAAATGCACTAACAAAGGAGTAATGAGTAGGCGTGAGGATGCAATTTTACCTTTCTACATGAACATTGCATCCAGTTCTGGTCCACGTTTTTACAAGGATGCAAACAGAGAAGAGGATGCAGAAAGGAGCTGCAAAAATTATTTCGAAGCTGGAGAAAATGCCTTAGAATAAGACACTTAAAGAGCTTGTTTAATTTATCAAAAAGAAGATTGAGGGGTTGTGATGGTGCTGTTCCTGGTGGGATCCAACTGTGAGTGTCAGATCAGGACAGATTGCTTCCAAAGGGGCAACTACAGCCCAAAGCTGGGGGTTTTCCACTCTAATGTGAACCAAACCAGCCAAACAGAAAAGACTTTGGTTTCGCCCCACTGGCTAACCACAAGTCACACAAGCAATTCCCTTAGACACTCCAGGTTTCCAGTATCACCACCACCAGCCACCTGTCCTGGGGATCAATGGTTATGAAAACCAATACCCCAAATAAAGAAAACAGTTCTCCCCAATTCCAAAGAATCAGGCCCCAGATCCAGGTCAATATACAAATCAGATCTTCCCACAAATCACGCTGTTGCCAATCCTTTAGAATCTAAAATCTAAAGGTTTATTGTACAAGGAAAAAGGTCTAGGTGAGGGTTAAGAATGGTTAAAAGAAATCAATTACATGCAGTAATGGCAAATCTCTTGGTTCAGGCTTGCAGCTGTAGAATAAACTGCAGGTTCAGATAAAAGTCTCTGGAATGCATCCCCTTCAGGGATGGGTCATCAATCTGTTGGTCAGAGCTTCCACGTATAGCAAAATCCCATCCAGAGGTAGGTGCTAGCTGAAGGTTGCAGATTGAAGACGAACATGGAGGAAGTGTCTCCCAGGTTTTATAGACTTTCCCTTCTGGGCGAATACCCCCCTCCTCCTTCTTATGCAGAGTCCAATTGCAAAATGAAGGTTCATAGTTTGAGATTCAGTTTCTGACCAGGAAGATCACATTCCTGGAGAAGCTGGGGTGTGGACAGGCATCTACAAAGTTCATTGTGTAGCTGATGGTCCTTAACGGCCCATCAGCCAGGCCAGCCAAGTTAACAACAGCTTGTCTGAGATTTCACCCAGCAGCCAAGCATAAGTTCGAAATACAGGCACCATATAGCCAATATCCATAACTCTAACTACAAAAAAAGATACACACATACAGATAGATTAAACATAATCAGCCGACCATAATCTGGTCACAGAAACCTTATCTGGCCCCCCTTACATAATATTTGGTACCCCAATGATCTATATGGTCCCAAATTATTTCAGTAATGTGACAGGGGTGACTTGATTACGATATAGAAGTACTTTCATGGGGAGAAGATACCAGGTATTAAAGGGCTCTTTAATCTAAAGGGGACAGGCATTACAGGAACCAGTGAATGGAAGCTGAAATCAAATTAGTAATTAGAACAAACTCCCAGAGGGAGTGGGGGATTCTCCATTTCTTGAGGTCTTCAGTCAAGCTGGATGGGAAGATGTGCTTTAGTCAAACACAAGTTACATGGGTGGAATTAAACTACCGGTCCGAGATCAGACAATAATTCAATGGTCTGTTTTGGTCTAAAACTCTGAATCTATTAACTCTAATCTTTGCTGATGTAACCCTTCTGCCAGGCGAAGTCAGCAGCAAGAAGTGCCGAGTTCAGTGTCTAGGGATTCCTTTTGAATAATAAAACAAAAACAGCTCAAGCCCCCACCCAGTGACCTGGGACAATTACACACAGTCCCTGGGCAGCTCTAAGAGGCAATACTTCCCCTCTCGCAAGCACAGAGTCTGAACGTAGCAGAAACTTTTAATAAACAGGAGGGAATTAACTCAGCATAAGTTTGGGAAAACACCACAACTAGGGGTCATAAACACAAACCATTAGCAAAAGACCCACCCCCAAGTAAGTTGGGCAGCGTCCTTTTCCCCTCAGGGTCTTAAGTCCAGCAACCCAAAAGTCCCTTTAGTGCCCATCCCTTCTCTGTATCCCACTCACAGTTGCTGTCTTTGGCCAGTGCAGCCCCAGAGTTCAGAGGTTCATCTGCAGAGTCCACCTCTTGGCAGGGGGAAGGGAGTAAGGAGGCACCTTACACACCGCACTGCTTGGGCACTCGCTTGTCACCTCAACGGCCAATTGCCACCCCTCAACGGGGCTCTGCTCTGGCCTTCCCCACCAGCTTCTCTACTAGACACCCTGCTGCTCACACTTCTCCGCCAGCCGTCCTGCTAGCTGCTTGCCACACCTCTCCACCAGCTGCCCACTCACCAAGAAGTCTTCAGGACCCCCTCCACACACTCACTCAACATGGCTCCCAGTGATTTCAGCTGTTACTGGGGGAGCCACACTGCTGGTGTACACTGGGCAGCCTCTTGCAATAGAGACACTGTCCCAAAGTAGGGCTAATACTGTGACCTAGGTATCAGTGATTTCAGCTCTGCAGCATATAACAAAACTCTCAATTAAGTCTAAATTAGCTCTATACCATGGAGAGCGGAAAGGTCAAAAGGTGTCTAGGACCCTTAAACAGGGCCCACACCATGAGGTACGAATACCTGTCCCCACCCTCTCTCAACTCGCTAAGCAGGAGACATGGGTTCCAAAGCCAAGTCCCTCCATTGGGGTATGCCAGGTACAGTTCTGCTGCCCTCGGTTCACGCAACATAGAAACCCTTTATTTACTCCTGCCACAATAACAAAGAGACTAGGGATCCAACACCAGCCACAACCCATCATTGGGCAAGCAGTCCCATCATGCTGAGCAGCTAGGCAGGGTAGGTGTGTCCATGCAAATTAGATCAGTTTCTGAAGTCTTTTTCCCCACAACTCACCACTAGATGTCAGGGGAGAGTTCATTCCCAGACTCCGCTTACTCTGATCATTCCTGCATGTACAAGTATGATTAATTTGAATTCATGTTTCCATTTACAATGCTTTATAGAAGATATTGCTGAGACTTAACACTGTGAGCATCTTAGCAAAAGTAGTTGCAGGATGTTCATCCAAGCAAAGCTATATGAGGAAATGTCTCCAGAGGAAATTACTTGTTCCTTATTCTTTAAGTAGGTATAATCATTGCGCAGACTACTTTGGAGGATAGGTCCATCAATGGCTATGAGCCAGGATGGGCAGAGATGGTGTTCCTAGCCTCCGTTTACGAGAAGCTGGGAATGGCTGACACAGGAGGATCACTTGATGATTACCTGTTCTGTTCATTCCCTCTGGCACACCTGCCATTGGCCACTGTCAGAAGACAGGGTATCTTTGGTCTGACCCAGTATAGCCGTTCTTATGCTCTTTATTATGGTTCTTTATTTTTACTGCTGCTATGATATTTCCGGCTCCTCGTCCTGTATGTTTGAGTAGGAATTTGTTTGTTTTTAAGACCCATGTTGATCTGTTACTAATACGCTCAATGTTAACTCAATAGTTCCATTAGCCTGAGCAGATGCATTCTAAACTCATTCAATTAATAAAAGCAGTGTCTTTTCAGCTGACACACTTGATTCTTGAGCACTTTCTAAAAAAGAAAAATCATGATGTTTAGCCATCCTGGCACATCAAAGATAACAATGATTGTTATCATTACAGCTGGTTGGATAATATTCAGATGGATTATTTGATTATTTGTATGTTTTTGTCTACTATTTGATAAATTTTTTCACATCTTTGACAAAAATCTATAAATTTGGCAAAAATAATATTTGATTTGCAATTTTTAAAATTATTTTACTAGCTCTATTAACGTATGAACTTGTAAACTGCAACTTGCAATGAGTGAATCTTGAAAGGTTTCTAGGATATATATGAATGATCTCATACTCAAATCTGCAACATTGGATTGGAAAATTTACAAGAACAAGCTTTCTCCTGAGCTTTCCAGTGCTTCTGGTCACAGCTGGATAGATCATAAGATCAGCTTTTTTTTGCAGCATCTAAGGCATTTCTGGTTCAGTTCCCAGAATTGAAACTATCCTCTTCAAATGTTTCTGAATCTGAAAGTGCAGTCGTAATCTGAAAAATAGCTGTACAATGGCATTGTGGCTTCCATATTTAGGATTTCTCAAATGACTTTCAAGTCACATTTGTTAAGTTTAATGTAACAAGATGCATTTTTCAACAGCCAGCTCTGCAAACTCAATCTGGGTTCTGACAGTCAAGCGGTGTCTTTTGGGACTCATACTGCCTAATAAACATTCTACAGGCTAAATTCTACTTCAGTTACACCTGTGCAACACCTTTGCCTTCAGTGGAGTGGCAATGCAAAATTTCTGCTCTGTTATGTGTGTTAGTTATTCCGTTCACATGTGTGTATTAGAATAGTGTCCAGGTTCCTCACCCAGAGCTATATTGGCTCTGCATGGTTAATATGAGCCAACAGAAATACAAACTTATTTTATGCCAGTAAAGTGAGAAAATAGGATTGAATACATCAAGACAGCTCTAGTAAATAAAAAGTACCATTTCTACTCAATCAGTCTTCAAAGTAAAACTGCACTTAGATTCTTGTGTTTGTAGTGTCATGTGCTTCTTTGGTTCCCTAGTATGTAGCAATGAGAGTAGTAAAGGGTTACGCCTATTATCCTTAGTCCAAACAGCCTTTAAAGTTCCTGGGAATTTTGCTAGTAAAAGGATTGCATGACAGTGACAACTCTTGGTCCCTAAGTCATGTTATCAGATTTTCAGTGAGGTTTTCTTCAAAAAAAACTTTAATGGAGTATTAGATTGTTGGTAAACCATGTTAATTTTCTGGTTATTAATACAAGGAGGCTGGGCAGAACAGTCATTCATACAACTGTGGCAGTAGTACCTTCATTGTCTGCATTATCTGACTTTCTTTTGTGAGAGGTTTCATGCCATTCACATTTTGTACAATCTGAAGCACATCATAGTCCATTATATCTTCTAAAGCCAAAGTGTACTTCAGTATCAAAACAAATCTTATTATCCTCTCTTACCAGATGGTTTTCTTTGAGAGTACTAGAAACATTACGTAGGGCTGTGCAGAGAATGGGAATTCCATTTTGTGGAGGGTTTTTGAAATTGACCTTGATTCCAAATCAGGAAAGAAATCTGAAAATTTACAAATTCTCTGCAAAAGAAAATCCCAACAAAAAAATCTAAATGAAAAGTCACTTTGAAATGAAAAATTGAAATGTTTTGTCCTGAAAAAATGTTGACATAAGACATTTCAACATTGTGAGATCTCTCCATCCTGCTCCCAATTTTCTCCTCCAAAGCAAAAAAACTTCAATGAAATTGACAAGATTTCACACAGTGTTTTAATTTTTACAAAACTCTATACTCAGATGAAAAATGTTTCAATCGAAGTTATTCCGATCAGCTCTAGTTAATATATTTCTTAACATATAGTGACATGTCTTGGTATCCTGTGTGTAATGGCATTATTACAAGCAGGAATACATTATAAGTAAGGCCCTCTCAAATTCACGGTCCATTTCGGCCAATTTGTCGGTCATTGGATTTTTAAAATCGTAAATTTCATGATTTCAGCTATTTAAATCTGAAATTTCATGGTTTTCTAATTGTAGAGCTCCTAACCCAAAAAGGAGTGGAGGGGGGTGTCCAGGTTATTATAGGGGGGGTTGCGGTACTGCTACACTTACTTCTGCGCTTCTGCTGGTGCTGCCTTCAGAGCTAGGCAGCTGGAGAGTGGCAGCTAATTATTAGTAGAAACAAATACTCCTGAGTCTAGCATTACATTGATTGAAGGGTCATCAAGTTATCTCTTAGGTCCTGTGTAGAGAGATGTTCATCTCTAGAGGCATAGTTTTGGCCTGGTTTACATAAAAGTGTTGCAGAGCAGTTGTTGGAGTCTGGAAAACATTTTAAAATGTTGGTCTGGTGCTCGGTGTGCTGTTCCACTCTGAAAGCTGAGTGAATAAAAATAGTAGCTTCCTACCCAATAGACCTAAACCTTGTTTGTAGTTATTTGTGTGCCACTAGCATCTAGGGCGATGAACTAAGATTAGGACCCTAGTGTGCTAGACACGTGCAAATACATCGAATTTTTTTGCCTCAAATAGTTTTCAATCTAACTAGACAACACAAAGGAAGTATTGTTAAGACTGTCCTTCTTGTACAGCTAGGGAACTGAGGCAGAGACAGATTAAGTGTCTTGCCCAAGGTCACTGCAGTAGAGCCAAGAATTAAGCCCAAATTTTTCTGAGACCTACTTAGGTGCCTTGACCACAATGCATCCTTCCTCTTTCAGAATCATATTGAAATATTTTACCGACAAGAGTCATATTAGCCTTACAATGCTAATTCAGCTCCGGAAGAATAAGCTGAATTCTATCCTGGTTTGTTCATCATCAGTGCTTTTTTGTTTTGTTTTAAATCCCTTTAGACCTTTTATTTAGAGGAATTTTTCCATCAAGTCGCCTTCCTTTCTTGCAATCTTCATATTTAATAGATCTGGCTTATAGAGCCATGTTGCTTGTGAAGAACTGATACATCGAAACACTTTTCCAAGTATTGTGTTAGAGTCTCCATATATTAAATTTAGGAACTACATTTACACACTATTCACTTGTGAGGTTATCTACACTGAAGGCAATGGCAGAGGACTTTTTCCTTATTATGTTGTCTGGCACAAACCACAAGAAGCAGAGGGATTATTCATCACTGTTTCATTTTCTCTTTCAACTTTAGTGCATTTTAATGCTCATGAAAGGTGCCAGAGTTATAGCCCTGGAGACTAACTACAAAGTTTGATGTTTCCCCGGGTAATAGCACAAGATTTTATTGGCTAAATAACTTAGTTCCTTACCCAGAATATAACAGTTTTGTAACTGTACCATTTCGAATGTAATTAGACCCTATCTAAACTGGCCAGAAAAACCATTTGAGTGGCATCTGTCTGGTAAGAAATGTATAATTTCAAGAATTTTTCCACTAGCACAAAACAAATAGAGAAAACAGAAGAGAGCCAATCCCCACTTATGTTATTTGCCATTTTCACCCAAGTGTATTGAAATTTGCATGTGGAAGACAAGCAAGATCACTAACACTGGATGAATCATTCTGGTGTACAGATTTGAGTGATTTCACTATTCTGATCAAGAACAGTTTTTATACCTGGCCTTACAAGAAAGTGCCAATACCATGTCTCTGGCCAGATGATTCCCAAAATGAAGTGTAATTGGAAGATCTAACATATGTCTCTTTCCCACGTTAGCTTTAATCTATTTGTACAGAGAATGACTTAAATAAGGTTTGGTGCTTTTCTAACTGTTTACCGTTCCTTGTTAATGCAATCACACTCAAGCTGACAAGAGACTGGCCAAGGAACAGTAAGATTTTAGAGATACTTTTACTACATTCACAACCTTGCTAAACAACACTGCCGCTTCCTTGTTAGAATTTTGATCAAATGCTTCCCAAGAATGCTAAGCCATTCAGAACTGCACTGTACCTCTGTCTCATGACATGTGAGTTATTTGCTTTCATCTCCCCCTTTACCGTATAAAAGAGGATCTAAGGCTGTAAAACTTCAATACAGAGATTCATGCAGCTGGTACATAACAGATCCTTCCTCTCTCGTCATTGCAGCACAACATCAAACCAAACAACATGTCTTAGAAAGCCACAGTATTTGCAGCTCGGCTGTCACAGATCTTCTCTTTTGCCACTGAAGGAAAGTGGCTAAATGCCCAGCAGCTGCCTTCTTAGTGACATTTTCACAAACACCAAGGTAAAGGAATCAACCTTTGTCAGTTTCTTCACAGCGATTTGTTTGAAACAATGAAAGGGAAAGCCTAGGCCTCTCTCCTTGCTACTGGATTAGAGGATTAAAATAAAGGACACTTGATTTTATTGATTTAATGAGGGATGGGGGCTATAGAGGACCATCCCTCATGATTAGAGAACAAGCAGTGTTTGCAGGTACCGTCTCCCAGGCATTTCTTTCCCATTTGCTTGGCTTTCATGGGAACTTGCTTATGTATTTGGCTGTTATGATGACCCATAGCGTTCAATCCTGTGCTGCATGAAGCAGTCAAATGCCTGCAGTGATTTCAGTCTCCCTCTCTCTCAACAGGGAAAGAAAGGGAGGCTGAAGGGATTGCAGAGCAGTTTTGCAAACTAAAGAGATGCAGGAGACCAGAGGAAAAATATGCTTAAACATGCAAGAAAAAGCAAAGGAAAGGGGAAAGAAATGACACCTCCTACCTGCAAAACAGACTGTATGGAATGTATTATTTTCTTAGTATATTTTATCAGCTAGGAATTCCTCCCCCCAAGCTATGTAGTGTGAGGTAGGCTAAAGGAGTTCATGCATGTTGTTTTGTTGTGGATTGATCCATGCACAGCTAGTTAATCTCTTCCCTAAAACCTTTTACCTTTGTTCTCTTTTTCCTGAGGACATTCATATGACATAACTGACAGTTTCATATGGTAATCTCTCATTGTACGTTTGCTCTTAAAGATTAGCCGAAGGGATCAATCACACTGGACTGCTTCCCCACAAAAACCAAAATTCATTCTCTATTGTCCTGAGTGATAAGAAGAGCCAATGCTACTTAGGCAGGAGATATGCATTTAATGACCATTCATACATTTAAATGGATGGCTGGTGTATACATACATTAGTATATATGATTCTGTGATGTATACTAGAGATATATTACTGTTTATGAATGTTTATAAATAATCCATCCATGGAGTACGTACAGCAGGCCTGCACAATATACAGCCCAAGGGCTGCATGCGGCCCACGGGGGCTCACTGTGCGGCCTGTGACGAGTTTTGGCTGTTCAAAAGTGAAGAGGTGAGCCAGCAGCGGCGAGCTGGGGGAGGGGAGGGGAGAAGATGAGGAGGCGAGCAGGCCGCAGGGGGCGAGGAGCCAAGCAGGCAGGCAAGTGGCAGTAGGCAGGCAAACTGCAAGCCAGCGGGGGGGGGGAGGGGGGGAAGGCGGGTGGGCAGGCCAGCGGCGGCGAGCCTGGGGGGGTTTGAGGGGGCAAGCGGTGAGGCGGTGGCTGGAGTGGGGGGATGAGGAGGTGAGCGGGTTGTGGGTGGGGGACTGACTAGGAGAGATGCAGAAGCCAGTGGGGCGGTTAGTGGGTAGGCTGACCATATTTCCTTTAGACAAAAACGGGACATTGGGATGGCAAAAACGGGACAGGGTGTGTGGGGGGGGGGCATGGCCCTACCTGGGCCCCCCAGCGCCGGGCGGGGGGGAGACAGAGGGAGGTCGGGGGGGATGGATGGAGGAATAAGCAGAACAGGGATGGGGGATGAAGAGGATGGAGGGAGAGAGAGAGAAGGGGGGATGAAGATGATGGAGGGGACGGAGGGAGAGAAGGCACGAAGGTGAGAAGGGAGAGGATGGATGGATGAGAGAAGAGATGGGGGTAGGGAGCAGGGGGGATGGAGGAGGCAAGGGACAGCGAGAAGGAGGGATGGAGAGAAGGGAGATGGAAGAGGAGGCAGTGGACGGACGGAGAGAGAGAAGGGAGGAAGGAAGGGATGGAGGGATGGAGAAGGGGATAGAGAGAAGGGATGGAGGGAGCGAGAGGAGGCAGCAGACGGAGGGAGAGAGCAGGGAGGAAGGGAGGGATGGAGAAGGGGGATGGAGAGAAGGGAGGGATGGAGAGAAGGAGGGAAGGAGGAATAGAGAGGAGGAGGCGGCAGCGGGTGGCGGGATGAAGCCGACTGCGGAGCGGAGCTGTCCGGAGCCGCAGCCGGGGGCCAAGCGCGCCAGCGGTGGCGGCGGGGGGGGGGGGGGGCGGATGTTTTATGACTCATAATCACATAACTGAATTTATGTGATTATGAGTCATAAAACCCAGCCGGCAGCCCCCCCGCCGGCACGCTCAGCCCCCGGCTGCGGCTCCGGACAGCTCCGATCCACCGTCGGCTTCAGCCCGCCGCCCGCTGCCGCCTCCTCCTCTCTATTCCTCCTTCCCTCCTTCTCTCCATCCCTCCCTTCTCTCCATCCCCCTTCTCCATCCCTCCCTTCCTCCCTGCTCTCTCCCTCCGTCCGCTGCCTCCTCTCCCTACCTAAGGACTAGTATCAGATGTCAAAATCTCCGATGAGCGCAGTTTGCTCATCGGAGATTTTGACATCTGATACTTGTCCTTAGGTAGCAAGATTCTTCACCTAAGATCTTGGGAGTCCTGCACCTGCCCCAAAAACGGGACAAAATTGATATTTTGGACAAAAAGACGGGACGGTTCAAAAACATGAAAAAAACGGGACTGTCCCGTTCAAAACGGGACGTATGGTCAGCCTATTAGTGGGTGAAGAGGGGTGTGATGGTTGGGCCAAGTAGGGACAGGGCAGGTTCTGGGACGGGGGGGGGGGGGTGTGCCCCAGGACCTTTTCAGCCCGCAGCTGTTTTCTATGGAGTAATATGGCCCTCGCTGCTTTCTGAGTTGTGCAGGCCTGATCTATATATATAGTATCTACTTCGCCCACAGATGAAACACCCTCAAATTCCCTGTAGTCTTATTGTCTCTGTGAATTGCCGTCTTAAAAAGAAACCGTTCCTAAAGAGCACAGCTTCTAAAATACAGCACTTCCTCCATCCCTTGTAGTTTACATAAAAAGAGCAACTGCCCCTCCCCCACAGCTCCTTCGCTTTTTGTAGGCAAGCAAGTCTGAAACCAGGGGGCAAAATCATTACTTCCCAATTATCATAAGCCATGCAAAATAACCTCTCTCTCAAGGGCTGATGTTAAAATATGCACATGGTTCTGATGTCTAGACAGTTATGAAATATAGGTGTAGGGCTCTGTGCATGTAGAAGAGAAATGCATCCCAAATGAAGTGCTTTTATTAAAGTAGTATAATCACTCGGATAACTAATTACGTCAATACCGCACAGTTAATTAAACCCATTATAGTTACTATCCCCGTGGAGGGGAGGTCAGACAAAGCAGCCATCCCCCTGACTCTGCTGTGCTAACAAAAGAGAGAAATTAAATAAAGTACAATGCTTTTTGCTCAGGTTAAAAAAGAAAAAAGTTTAACTACACAGTTGCTCAACAAAAACTCCACAAAGGTAATTTGTGTCTGTACATCTGCATGTGTGCTTTCCATATGCAAACCTCACAATTCACTTAGGCTTCCACTAGATTCAAACTAATTGAACTGTTTAGGATAAAATATCACTCTTAAAGGGCTAAATTCCAAGTGTGTTGCAAGTGTATTTAATCACATCCATTCAATATTGGATATTCTTGGATATGGCCGCATACAGGAGTATGGGCTAGGAATGTCACTAGCCTTAGGTGTTGCATTTACACTAGCAAAACCCTTTTTCCTTCTACTCCCACCTGGAACTTGGGCAGAATATGCCAATATGTGACATCCACAAGTGCTGGTAAGAAGTGCTAATCTTTACCTCCTGTACCCAATCACCTGGCATCAGTCAGGTTCACATAGCAGAGGTCATTATTAGGGCTGGTTGGAAAACAAGAATTTCATTTTGTGAAAAATATGGAGGTTTCAACATCTGGTTTGCGCTACATTGGGACAAGAAACCAAACCTTTGGAAATTTCAGGGTAAAGAAAAGGATCCCTAAAGAGCCAATAGCCTAGTGATCAGGACACTCACCTAGGTTATGGGAAAACCTAGCTATTGGCTAATATGTGTGGACCTGAGAAATATTCAGGTCAAAACAGATGCATTTTCGGTAAAAGTTGCAGTATTGATTAATCAGGAAGATCCCAGCTAGCCCAAGTGACAATATAGTAAAACCTCGATTTAACGGACCTCGATTTAACGGACTTCGGATGCAACGGACAAAATTTCTGAGCAAGTCTGATGCATCCCAAATCCATTTCTCGCGGGCTGGCTGCCGGCTCCCGGCTGCCGCCTGGGTCACAGCAGGTGGGCTGGCTGACGGCTCCCGGCAGCTGGGACCCGGGCGGGCTGGCTGACGGTTCCCCGCTGCCGCCTGGGTCCCGGCAGCGGGTGGGCTGCGGAGCTGCTGCCCCGACCCTGTGGCGGTTGGGCGGCTGCTCCGACAGCTCGGTTTTTTTATTATTATTAAATAACGGACTTTTTCATTTAACGGACACCCCCTCGCCCGAATTAGTCCGTTAAATGGAGGTTTCACTGTAGTTAAAATGGGTTCCATCCACAGAGACTAGGAGTTTCCTACATCTTATCGCCTTGATGGTTGAAGGAGCAGGACAGAAAGACCATAACTGCTTCCCAGAGAAGGATTAAGGTATTCTGGTGCCCTAGGCCAAAGCAAGGCGCGGGGCGCATGCTGGAACTATGGCCCCACCTCACCCCTTGTGCCATGAGACCAGTGAAGCTCTGTGCTGCCCCACCCTCCTTCCCAGGGCCTCTGCAGGGAATGAAAGCTCCTCCACCCCTGGGGCCACAGTGGGCGGAGATTTTTCCAGGGCTCCTAATTTGGCCCCGGGCTCCTGGGTCCCTACAGTAATCCACCATTGCTGCTTCCCTATTAGCTTTAATGACACCTTAATGAGAAGTGGTAGAGAAAAAACTAAGGCTCCTGCCATTTTTGTGAAGGCCCAGGCATAGTTAATAGGGCTCACTCACGTCTGCCTGGTATTATATACATACAAACACATACACCTTCTTCAAAGTGTAAGGGACAATTTCCCTGGTGAAAGCAAAGACACATACACATCCTGTTCCTTATTGTCCCTAAATATCTCGGAAGCCATTGTACGACTGACATCTTCTCAAAGCAGAGGGGGATTTGCAGTAACTCTTCTTCATAAAGAAAACGGGAGTACAAACAAAAGCTTTGCAGTGAGATTTGTAAATATAACCAATCTGACCCCACTGCTGAGGGAAGTAGGCAAGAAGAGAAAAGAAATAGAGCAGGAACGCTTTGATCCTAAATGTGAAATGCTGCAAGCATCTCATCATAAACTCGAGCCCGATCTTAACTGAAGCTTTGAGTGATTCCTGCTGTTGTGGCATAGGTGTTGAAGGAAGCAGTGAGCATTCTAGAAAGCGCTATATATGGGGCAATGCAAATTTTTAACCTTTCACCTTTGAAAAAAATTTTGCTTACAATTTAGCAGTTTTTTTGGCAAGTAGTACAGAAAAATTAAGGATACATATAAACTCCAAGAACAGATACATGAATGCACCATCCTGCAAGCTTACAATGAAATATAAAAGTAACGAGACAGAATGAAAAGGAGCAGAAAAAATAAAAAGGCATGACACAGCAGTCCCTCTTTGCCTAAGATAAATAGAGAAGGGCACTCCAAAATATTTGCAGTCTGGAATTCTACAATAAAATTGTTATCTAAGGCAACTGGCAAGTTTTTAATAGTGACCATAGTAAGGGTTAACTAGTTTCATTATTTCCATATTGTTTACTTGTATTACAATACTGCCTAAAAGATGCTACCAATATCAAGTCCCCATTGTGCTAGGCACTGAATGTACATAATAAAAGACCAACCTGCCCTGACGAACTTAAAATCTAAATAAGACAGTGTAGGAGAAAGGAAGTGTTATTATTCCCATTTTACAGATGGGGAAATGAATCAGAGAGATTAAGTGACATGTCTCAAGGTCACACGTAAAGTCCATGGCAGAGTCACAAATTGATCCCAGGTCTCCATAGTGCCAGTCCTATGCTTCAATCAGAAAAACATCTTTCTTCTAGACACCAAATGACAACGTTTTGTCTGCACCTCATCACAGAACCTTCCACCCAAAGAAACATGGCGTTGGAATTTACCACTCTTCAATATGAGGACTTTCAACTATATGATTTCACTTTTCAGACAATCCTCCTGCTCTGCCACCACACATTCCCTGACCAGGAGAAAACTGTATTACTATGTTCTTGAGTCAATGATGTGAAAATCCTTGACCAGAAATTACCACAACCAAGAATTTTACCCCAATTTTTGTAATCAGTCCCCAACCTTCTGCAAATAATTCTTTGGTGTTTTGGATATGAGCAGTAATGTGATCATTTTGTTTTTATTGATCTTCTTTAATGGGTCTCTCCAAAGGAAACACTATGTTTAGATAATTACATTTTGAAAGGAGTGGTATTTGGGAGAACCAAATGCCATAAAGCCAGGCATACATGCATAAAATTTAATACACAAACTGGTCTTAGTTTTCATTGCTGTGCTACAGTAAATTGAACTTCATTCATTGACACCAGAAGAGAACTTGCTAAAAGAAGAGGAGCCAAATCCTTTGCTTCATTACAAGATTAGTCTCTTTGAGAATGAAACAGACTTGGTACAGGTCTTGGTACAGTTTGGACTAGCACACAATGGTATAGGATACAGGCACTTCTTTATTGCCACCTTTCCACTCCCCAGTCTCTACGCTTTCATTAAAAAAAAAATGTTATTGTTGTTGAAATAGCCTCAAGATCCTGAACTGAATGCAACTGATTCAGAGCCAGGGCTTGAGCAGTGAGCACCCCCGGCACATTGGAAAGTTGGCTCCTGTAGCTCCAGCCCTGGAGTCGGTGCCTGTACAAAGAACTGTACATTAACTTCTGAAGAGCCGCATGTGGCTCCAGAGCCACAGGTTGGCCACCCCGGCTTACTGTTTTCAATACATGCAACTGTCCCTCTTTCGGAAAGACTGTCCTTCTCTCTCTCTTCCCCACCCCCCTTTCCAATTTTTGTAATATATCTAGATACATCAAGGGGGTTAAAAGCTGTGTCCATATTTTCATCCTACAATGTCGTGGACAATAAACTTTCAGTTGTCGGGGTGACTGGTACATAGTAGAGAATGGACCTTATGAATGGCATCAGTCCTTGATAATAGCCTTCTACCGTGTTTCTCCGAAAATAAGACAGTGTCTTATATTAATTTTTGCTCCCAAAATTACATTACATTATATTACAGCGAGAGGCAAAACTGGAAGTACTTCTTATTTTCAGGGGATGTCTTACTTTCGGGGAAACAAGGTAAGTAAGATGACCGGATAGCAAGTGTGAAAAATCAGGATGAGGGTGGAGGGTAATCGGCACCTATATAAGAAAAAGCCCCAAATATCAGGACTGTCCCTATAAAATCGGGACAGCTGGTCACCCTAGTTCTAGGCAATGTATTTGAACGGTCATCTGTGCTCAGCAGCGAGGATGCCCCCTGTATGCCTGCCATTTTTGGCTACAATTGAAGCTTGCTTAAAAGCCAAAGGAGCATGTGTAGACTAGATGGGAGTTATAGACACGGATATTGTAAAATGCTAAATCTGCAGCAGCAGCGAAAGTGGCTGAGCTTTCCTCCTGCAATCTTCTGGTTTTTTATTCAGGATGCATGTTCAGTGCTGCTACAAATGTTGTTACTGACCTCTGAGCAAGTCTAAATGTTAAGAATATAGAACAACTGACATTCCTAAAGGTGAACTAGGAGACAGCTCATCCAGATTCCACTCTGTCCTATTCTTCCTGCTTCAGATTCTGATGTCAGTTCTGACAGCATTAGTAATGAATGGGGTGGGTGCTGACAGGTGAAGATGAGGGGCCAAGGCAGAAGGAGAAATCTTTGAGACTGATCAAGTTGACTATGACCTGGATGCTTAACTGAAAAAAATACAGTTTAACATGTACTGTGCCACCTCCAAATTCACATCCATTGGACTTCTCAATTTTTGGAAACCAAGAGGCTCATGTAAAGATTGTCTACATGGAGACAAGGGACAGCCTGGTTGTAACATTATTATTAAAGGTTATAATCATAGGCGTGCATACAGGGTGTGCTGGGTGTGCCCAGGCACACCCTAATACAGGCCAGCGCTCTGGAGAGGTCGAGGTTGCGTGCTCTCGCAGGGCAGTGTGTCTGGCTCCCCACTGAGCCAAACCCTGCTAGGAGTCTCATGGTAAGGGGGCCAGTGCCAAGGGGTTGGGTAAGGGGTGGGGGCAGTCAGGGGACAGGGAGCAGGGTGGGTTGGATGGGGGTGGGGTTCTGGGGTGGTGGTTAGAGGCAGAGGGGTCTCTGGAGGGGGCGGTCAGGAGGCAGGGTGGTTGGATGGAGTGTGGGAGTCCTGGGGGTCTGTCAGGGGGTGGGGGAGTGGATAGGGGTCGGGGTTCTGGGGGGTGGTTAGGGGTGATGGGTCTCTGGAAGGGGAAGTCAGGGGACAAGGAATGGGGTGGGGGAGTTGGAAGTGTTGAGGGGTAGTCGCGGGGCTCTCTGGATGCACACCCAAATGAAATGTACTGCACACACCTATGGTTATAATGGGAACAAACAGCTTCTCATCTTAAATCAGTAAAGAAATGTGAAAGTTAAAGAGAAAATGCTGCTAAGAATATGAAACAGCCTAAACAACCAGGGTCTGAACTAAGCTTTCCAGATTCTATCCTGGCACTCCTTGACAGGTTTATCAAAGTGGATAAAATGTACATTCATATTATAAAAGTACAAGAACTGTAACTTGCACCCTTGTTGGAAATTTTGGCCAAGGAATCTATGAAAGAATAAGTATAGCTCAATGATTCTTCTAAATCAGCAGCAGTGCACTATATTGACAGGGCAGCACAGGTGTATAGAGTTATGCCAACCTATTGTTAAATAGAGAGCTGCAGTCTTCAGAACTGTCAATTTGCCATCTTTGATGAGCAATGAACTCACACAATAAGGCCCTGACCCCAAAGCCTATTGAAGTCAACAGAAAGATACTGACTTCACTGGACTTTGGAAAAGGCTTTAAGTTCAAGTTTAAAAGCCTGGCCCAGTTAAAATTTAAGATATCTAATTTCTGCTGAGCAGTCGTCTGAGCTAACACTTGGCCCAGTGTAAGAGTCTCACTCATGGTAGTGGGCACATCCTACGCTCAACAGTCCCATTGACTGCAATGATATCACATGACCACCATGAGCAAGGTTTATTCAGTTGAGTTTACTACAAGTAGTTCAGCCTCAAGGCAGCTCCCCCTATTTCAACATCTGTGAAGGGCTGGATATCACAAAAATATATTATATCTACTACAAGCTTAATGAAAAATCCACAAAAATGTTACATAAACATTTACAACAAATACCGTCAAGCTGCCAAATGCTGCTGCAGTCACAATCCAGTAAGTGAGAATATATCATAGTATTTGTAAGAGACCAAGCAGTACCATAAACTTTGGAAAAACTTGAATATCAATTTAATCAAACACAGAATATTGGAGTTTCTCCCAAGACATACATCATCATAGGATCTCTGTGGGATTGTGACACAGGTCTATCCTTAACAGAACAGATACTTCAGAGGATAGTGCAAGAAACCCCATAGTGGACAGTTATGGAGCAACCTGCTCATGGAGGAAGTCTCTTCCTGACCTTCACAGCTATTGAAGTATTATGGCCTGAAGCATGAGGATTTATGTATTGCTTCAAAAAGTCTCTTAATACTTCCTAATATAACTGTGAATAATCTCATTATTATTCATATGAACGTCAAATCCCTTTCTGAATGCTACCAAACTCTTGTCCTCGTCTGATATCTCGTGGCAATCAGGGCCGGCTCTACCTTCTTTGCCACCCCAAGCAGCTGATCGTTGAGCTGCCGCAGGTGTGCCGCCGAAACCTGCTCTTCCCTCTTTGCGAAAGCTACCGCAGGCGTGCCACCAAAAGCCGCCTAAGTGGTTGCCCTGACAGCGCTTGGAATGCCGACCCCTGCTGTTTGCCACCCCAGGTACCTGCTTACTAGGCTGGTGCCTGGAGCCAGCCCTGGTGGCAATAAGCTCCACAAATGTAACTATAAGTGACCTTTTCTTCAAATTAGCAGCTTACAAAATGGGTACATAATTGAGCACCTAGTTTGTGTGTGCAATTACCACAAGTGTGCGCTCAAATGAAATATCTAACGGGCCATTTGTATATGCAACCACCAGAATTGCTTACAGAACCATGGTAACCACGTATTCAGTTTTCATGGAGCTTCCATTGCTTCTATTTATTTTTTTTAAAAATCAAGTCTTGTATGTGTCTTGGAGGAAATCCATCTATATTCTGTGATAGCCATACCTTCTTACGAGACATACAAATTGGATATTATTTGAAAAGTGAGTTATTCAGATTACATTATACTCCCATTCTAAGGGAGCAGAGATTGGGCTTCATAAAGCCCCGAATAAGCTTATTTTATGATAAAGTTTTCTGTGTAAATGTAGAGCTTATGAAAGGGTGCCAAACTGACAGGCCTCCAAGATTGAAGTTCTCTGATTAAAGGACGGATACAGAACAGGCAGCAGCCCTGCAAGCTTCCCTCACAGTGTTCTGCCAATGGGTCTTATCCTTGAAATGCAGGGAATTGGCCGAGTTACATATCTCACTGAGTTTATGTATACACAAGTACTGAATTTGCATGGGAAAAGGTGGGGAAAAAGTGCAAATTATGCTTGCAGATGTAAATAGATTTTTGTAGAAGCTTAATTTAAAAGTCAGGCCCCAAGAATCTGCATAAGTGGTTTATTTTTTAAACAGTGATTCATCAAGTTTCCGTTTAATTTCATGTACCTTGATATGATGATGATATGATATTTCCTTTTCACTTGACTGTACTATGACTTTAAGTGCTATGGCAAACATTTGACAGCTTGCTCAGCAGGGTCTGGACTCTGTGGAGCTCACACAGTGTTACCTATTATTAAATGGGTTTCAAAATGCACTCTTCTGTAACCAGAGCTAAGATGTGACCATTGTACCTGTCAGCATGAAGCATGGTGAAGTAAAGTGTTTGCAATATGGCTTATAAATCCTTGTAAATTTGAGCAGTTAAGAATTTAGAAAGTTTATATAAATTTAAATTACATAAAAATTGCTGTACACTATTATTTAAGGCACCTGCCTGTTCAGCTGTTCTAGCTGCTTAGTGTACAAAAATAAAAGGAGGGGACATCCTTGATCAGAATGATAATGCAGGACATGGTGTATTTTTAGAAGCAACACTTAACACCCAGGACTCTCAAAGCATTTTATAAACATAAATTAAGCTTCACAACTCTCTTAATAAGGGGAAAAGTAGCAACCCTTAAGGAAGAAATGAGATAATAAGTGCAGGCAACAGTGATGGATGATGACTTTTGATGTGATTTAGAAGTGATTGATGGCACCCACCTGGTGTCAGTGTAAATTCTTATGGTCAGGGACTGCAACTTTGAACTCAGAGGGCCCTGGAAGGAGGGCATGCAAACTGGTACTTGTAGAAAGTGTGTATCTGCTCAAGTGCACAAGAAGGAATTAGAAGAGAAAGCATCTGTTAAGCTAACAGTATGCAGGAAGAAGTAGATAGAGAGGTTAAGCATAGTATGGCAAAGCTTTGGCCTTCTCCCTGTGGGTACTGCACTTCCAGGTGGTTTGTGCTAGCCTCAGAGGCTCACTGTGATTAGTTAGGGGAGGTAGAAAGGGGGGGAGCCCAGGCCCACCCTCTACTTTGGGCTCCAGCCCAGGGACCCTAATAGTATCAGCTAAGATGGCTGACCTTTTAGGCACCAAACACAATACAATTCCCTGGGCTACTTACCCCACAGCAGTCCCCCGCTTCTTCAAACTTCTCTTCACCTTTACCTCAAGTCTCCTTCCATGCATATGATATGGTGTCTAACCACTCAGTCTCACCAACAGCACAACCTCCTCTCATAGCTCCTGACATCCACACCCACCTGACTAACTAGGAGGGTTTTTAACTGGTTTCAGCCAGTCCCTGATTGGCTTCAGGTGTCCCAATCAGGTTAGCTATTTCCACTACCTTCTAGAATCTTCTTAATTGGCCCCCAGGTGTCTTGATTGGCCTGGAGTAGCCTTTGTTTGGCTATTCAGGGAACAGAGACCTGCACATCCTGAGGCTGATATATCTGCCTTCCAGCACTCTCCTATACCCTTCTGGTCTGACTCCGTCACAATAGGTATTTGCTGCTTTTCATTTTAAGGTGTGCAAAGTCTCTCTTAACACATATTGGAAAGTCCCAGTTTATATGGAATGGTTTTTAAAATGTTGAAGTAGACATATTTATCCATTCAAAAAGCTAACATGGCTCGGTCATTACACAAATTGAATCTATTTCCCCTTGTTAAGTATCCTCACACCTTCTTGTCAACTGTCTGATATGGGCCATCTTGATTATCACTACAAACTTTTTTCTCCTGCTGATAATTGCTCATCTTAATTAAATAGCCTCTTAGAATTGGTATGGCAACTTCCACCTTTTCGTGTTCACTATGTGTGTGTATATATACACACACATATATATATATCTTATCTACTATGTGTTCCATTCTATGCATTTGATGAAATGGGCCGTAGCCTATGAAAACTTATGCTTAAATAAATAAATGTGTTAGTCTTTAAGGTGCCACTAGTACTACCGTTCTTTTTGTGGACACAGACTAACACAGCTACTACGCTGAAACCAGCCTCTCTCAGAATCAGGCCTCAAGCATGGATATTTTCATGCATTATTTAATTACGTTTCTTCAAGCCCAGTAAAAGGGCAGGGAGACCCATAATGCTATGGCACACATACTGTACACTAGCCCAGGGCCGGCGACAGAAATTTTGGGGCCCCCTACTCTGATCATTTGTGGGGCCCCCCGCCTGACCCGGCCCACCCAACCCCAACCTAATCTCCTCCCCCAGCCTAACCTCCTACCCTCCCCACCCATTCCTGCCTGGCCCACCCCGCTGTTGGGGGTGATCTTCCTTTACCCCCACCCAGCCTCCCCCGATCTCTAACCGCCTCCCCCACCCCTGCCTGGCCCATCCCATCCCACTGAACCTAAGCTCCTCCCCCCTCCCACTCCCAGCCCAGCCTCCTGCCCCCCATGCCTGACCTGCCCAGCCCAGCCTCCCCCCCACCAAACCTCCTTCCCTCCCGCACCCACGCCTCACCCACCCAGATTCCAGCCTAGTCTCCTGCCCCCCTCCCCGCCCGCCCAGCCTGGCCTCCCTGAGTGGTGCCGGGCCCTCTGCCCCCTTACCTTGGCGATGCCGGCTCCCCTTGTCCCTTTTTCGGCGCCTCTGTTCCGCTCTGCCACCGTCAGCGCCGCACACCACCAGGGCGGCCGGGCGCGCTTTCCCAGGCCCCCGCTGTGGCTGGAGTCTGCCGTCAGTCTCAGCCGTGCGGTGCGTGCGGGCGCTTGCCGCGCTACAGCGCAGCGCTGGGGTGGCCGGCAGCGCCCGGGATTGCACGCGGTCAGCCGTGGCCGCACAGCGCATGCGCCGCGCCTCTGCAGAGGTCCGAGCATCCGCACTACATCGGGGGCCTCCCTTAAGTCCGGGGCCCAGTACAGTTGTCCCCCTTGTCCCCCCCTGTCGCCGGCCCTGCACTAGCCCTACCAATTCAGATGCCATTCTAGTTAATTGTTATAGCAAGGTACATGTTTTAATAGGCAATTCTGTTGGGAGCCAAGCTCTGGAGCTTTATGTCCGAGCTAGCCAATTTGTTGCAAAATATTTTTTTTTTAAAAAAAGGAAAGGCACAATAAATGACCTGAGTATTCATGGTTTTTCATTGTCAATGATGGGGAAGAGGAGGAAATGGCTAACAGCACTTGAGGATGAAAATTGAATTCTGACTCTACCCATTTTGGGCAAACCCCACTCTGCTCACAGTTCACTGCAATGTAAACTGCTGCAACTCCCACAAAGTATATTTAATTTGGTCATGCAGCCCACTGACCTTGTTACCAGTGAGAAAACCATACAGTGTTGTCAGTTATGCTTCAGGCAATTAGAACAGTTAATACATTCCCAAAGCCTCAACCCCCACACACAACTTGGTCTGAATCAATGCTGTTAAAAGTTCATGTGTGTGTGTGTGTGTGTAAGTGTAAATAAGCTAATACATACATGGTAGAGAGAAAGCACTGGTGCACCAGGGTTTTTGGAAAGGTATTATGATACTGCAGATGTGAAAATAGAAATTAAATTTTTCCTCCTTAGTTTCCCAAATAATTACTTTGTAAAAACAAAATAAAAAAATGAAAAAGTAAAGGCTGTTTATTTTCACTGCCATTTTCCTCCTGCCATTCACACTTTTAGCTTCGCCTTATTTATTTTTTTCAGTATACAGATTCAAACAAAAACAGACTATAATTATTGAACTTACTCTGGTTGGAGAAATAAAATAAAACAGCCTCCTCAAAACCTCAAAAGCAAACAATGAAATAGATACTATATTTAAGTTTAAGCCATGGAGTACTCTTATTTTTCCAAATTGTATATATAGCCACCCAAGCAATCATCATTTTGACAAACAACTGGGTGTCTGTGACTGAGGTAACTTGAGAGAGAGGATCTATGCTGAAGTCAAGAGATAGAATCTTTTACCCTGCAGCCTCAGGGCTTTGACAACCCAGAGGTCTGTTGCATCCTCTCCCCCTTCATAGGACTGAGTCTTCCTTCTTTGGCAGGTGGTGGAAAGGAAGGAACCTCCATTGTACACAAAGATGCACTCTCCATTCATGATTTCCCCACACCTCCCATCAACTTCATCCCTTCCTACCACTCCAATCACACCTAGGGCTGGTCCCCACTACGGCTTAACGTCGACTTTAGCGTCATTAAGTCGACATAAAACTGCATCCATCCTCACATGGCCGCCATTTGTGTCGATTTAAAAGGGCCCTTAAAATCGATTTCGGTACTCCTCCCTGACAAGAGGAGTAGCGCTGAAATCGACCTCTCTGGGTCAACTGTGGATTAGTGAGGACGCATGGGGACATTATTGACCTCCAGGGGCTGTCCCACAATGGTCCATTGTGACCGCTCTGGACAGTACTCACTGCTCCACTGTGACCACTCTGGACAGTACTCCCAACTCGCTGCTCTGGCCAGGTAGACAGGAAAAGCCCCGGGAACATTTGAATTTCATTTCCTGTTTGGTCAGCATGGCGAACTCACCTGCATAGGTCACTCGCCATACAGAGCTCATCAGCACAAGCTACCATGCAGAGCTCAGCAGCACAGGAGACCAACCATAGGAAAAGAGCTCCAGTGTGGTCCACGCCGGAGGTGTTGGATCTGATCGCTATCTGGGGAGAGGAATACGTGATGTTGGAACTCCGTTCCAACAAACGGAATGCCAACACGTTTGCAGGAGTCTCCAAGGCCATGCTGGAAAGGGGCCACAACAGGGATGCCCAACAGTGCCGCGTGAAAATTAAGAAGCTGAGGCAAGCGTTTCAGAAAGCCAAAGAGGCAAATGGACGCTGTGGGGGACCGCCGCGAACATGCCGGTTCTACAACAAACTGAATAAAATAATGGGGGGCGCCCCCACCACTGTCACACCGCTGTCCGTGGGCTCCACCGATGGGGTACCCCTGAGGCACGAGGATTCAGATGACGAGGAAGCTGATGAGGATGAAAATACTGCACTGCAGCAGGCAAGGGGAGAGACCCTGTTAGCAGACAGCCAGGAGCTGTTTATCACCCTGGAGGCAGTACCCTCCCAACCCTCCCAAGATTGTACCCCAGAAACACACGGCGAAGGCACCTCTGGTGAGTGTCCCTTTAGGAATAAGATAAGGCATGATTTTAAAAGGAAGCGTTTATTAATGATTAACTTGCCTTAAGGAGTTGGAATGCATTCACTGCTAGTACAACTACTGGACAAGTCTGTTATTGTATTCGGGGATGGAGCAGAAATCCTCTATGGACATTTCCATGAAGCTTTCTAGCAGGTAGCGATGAACCTTTCGCAAGAGGTTTCTGGGGAGAGCAGTTTTATTTCATCCTCCATGGTAGGACACCATCCCACGCCAGGCTAGTAGTAAGTAGTCTGGTATCATAGCATAACACAGCATTGCAGCATATGGCCTGGGGCTTGCTGAGATTCCAGCAACATCCGTTCTCTATCTCTCTGTGAGATCCTCAGCAGAGTGATGTCATTCATGGTTGCCTGTTTGAAATATGGGACTGTAAGTAAGGGGACAGTCATCTGTAAGGGGGCAGACATTCCCACTGGGCTGCTCACACATAGGTGGCTGTAAAGTAATCTCTCCTCCCCCCCCCCATAGCCTATAGCTCAAGTAGCTAGCCTCCCCGCCCCTCCCCCGCCCTCCATAGCCCAAGTAGCGTGTGTGTGTGTTTGTTGGGGGGGGGGGGAAGTAATCACACTGGCTCGCAGTTCACTTGCAGGGAACCTCCATGATTCCAGCCACGCGGTGGGGGGAGGGGGAGAGCCACGCGGTGGGGGGGGGGGCTAGTATGGGAAAGGAGAGCGCTGCTCTAAAGAATGTGGATCACACCTAAAGAATATGGCTTACCATGGCCGCCCACATGGTGATTTCAGTAGCCATGGTGAGGCTGTCCCATGTGTGTGATATCTGTCTGAACATGAAAGCTAGAGCCACTCAATTTAGGTGCGGAATGCGACCTTGCACAGAAAGCATATCTGCTCTGTGAATACTGTGTTTCACCATTAAATACTACTCCCATTTGTGCTGAAAAATGTATCTTTCTTATAACCTTGTCCCTTTTTTTGCCTGCAGCAGCTGCACGCTTATCTCTGCAGCCCCCTTCATGCCCCTCACGGAGGCTATCGCAGATAAAGAAGAGGAAAAAGAAGACACGTGATGAGATGTTTAGTGAACTAATGCAGAACTCTCACACTGAGGCCATTTGGCAGAGTGCATGGAGAGAAACATTTTTAGAGGCACAGAATACATGGAGGCAAAGTCTTTTAGAGGCTAGGTGGGAGTCCAGGGCTGCAGTAGCAGCACAGGAGGAGAGGTGGCAGGAGTGCAAAGAAAGGCGGATGGGCATGCAATGCTGAGGATAATGGAGGACCAAAGCGACATGCTCCAGTGTCTGGTGGAGCTTCACCAGGACCAAAGATCACCTCTACAGCCTCTGTCTAACCACCTCCTCTTCTCCCCTAGCTACCTCCCATCCTCCCCAAGTCCCATAGCCTCCCCACCCAGACGCGGGGTGAGAACACGGGGGGGGGGAGGGTCCGGTGTCTGACCCACTCTACCCCACAAGCCAGCACAAGCAGCAGAAGTCTGAGTTTATCAAAAAAGTTTTAAAATGTGCTGTGTCTTTGTCTCCTCCTCCCTCCCTCCCCTCATCCATCACCCCAACTGCTGGTTTCCCTCCTCACCCACCCCTTCTGGGCTACCTTTCCAGTGATTCCCCAGTTTGTGAAGAAGCAATAAAGAATGCATGATTTTTAAAACAGTGAATTTATTTCTTCTACAAGCGTTGGGAGGGGGGGAGGGAAAGAGGGTGCAAGGACGGAAGGCTTAGGGCTGAGCAGAGCAAGGGAGTGGGTTTTCTAATGCCATTTTGGGCACTCATAAAACTGGTTTTCAAGGTGTCTCTGAGGCACAGCGCCTCCTGGTGCGCTCTTCTACTTTCCCTGCTGTCTGGCTGCTGGTAAGTAGTGGACAGATTTGCCTCTGTCTCCCACCCCACCATAAACGTCTCCCCCTTGCTCTCACAGAAATTGTGGAGCACACAGCAAGCAATAACAATGGGCACATTTCTGTTGCTAAGGTCTGAGTGAGTAAGTAATGTACGCCAGCGCACTTTGAGATGGCCAAATGCACACTCTACCACCATTCTGTACTTGCTCAGCCTATAGTTAAACAGATCCTGACCCCTGTCCAGGGATCCTGTGATTGGCTTCATAAGCCAGGGCATTAAGGGGTAGGCTGGGTCCCCAAGGATAACGATCGGCATTTCTACACCCTCCACAGTAATCTTCTGGTCTGGGAAGAAAGTCCCTTGCTCCAGCTGTCTAAAAATCCTAGAGTTCCTGAACACACGAGCGTCATGAACCTTTCCCGGCCATCCCACGTACATGTCGGTGAAACGTCCCTTATGGTCAACCACTGCTTGCATGACCACAGAATAATACCCCTTGCGGTTTCTGTACTCTGCGCCATCGTTGTCCAGTACCAAGATAGGGATATGAGTCCCATCTATAGCCCCACCACAGTTAGGGAATCCCATCGCGGAAAAGCCATCTACTGTAGCTTGCACGTTTCCAAGGTTCACCACCCTGCATAGCAGCAGATCAACGATTACCCTGCTTACTTGCATCACAGCAGCCCCCACTGTAGATTTACCCACTCCAAATTGATTCGCAACTGACCGGTAGCTGTCTGGTGTTTCAAGTTTCCAGAGGGTTATCGCCACTCACTTCTGGACCGTGAAGGATGCTCTCATTTTGGTATTCTTGCACTGGAGGGCCGGGGAAAGCAAGTCACAAAGTTCCATGAATGTGCCCTTACGCATGTGAAAGTTTCTGAGCCACTGGGAGTCATCCCAGACCCGCAGCACTATGCGATCCCACCAGTCAGTGCTTGTATCCCTGGCCCAGAATTGGCGTTCCATGGAATGAGCCTGCCCCATTGCCACCAAAATTGCCAGATTGTCGGACCCCCTACTTTCAAAAATGTCAGTGTCCATGTCCATGTCCAGGTCTGGGTCCTCATCACTGTCATCACTCTCCTGATAGCGCAGTCGTCTCCTGATCGCATTCCTCTGCATATGATGCAGCCTAAAGTCCACAAGAACGCGCGTGTTGTTCACAACGGCCAATACTGCAGCAGTGACCTGAGCAGGCTCCATGCTTGCACTGCTATGGCATCAGCATGGAGAAAGGGTGTGAAATAATTTGATGCCTACCCACAGTGCACCACTCGAAATGGCGTCGGTGGCGTGAAAAAAGGGCGTGAAATAATGAAATGCCTACCCACAGTGCAGCACTGGAAATGGTGCCTGCTGGGGACTCCGGGAACTGTGGGATAGCTACCCACAGTGCACCACTCGCTATGTCGACGCTTGCCACAGTTGTGTGGACAGACGCTGCCGACTTGCTGTGCTTTGTGGGGACGCACAAAATCGACTTTATACAATTTGCTTCCAAAAATCGACTGCAAGGTAATCGACCTAATGTCGTAGTGAAGACATACCCCTAGTTCCACGGCAGACCAGGTGTTCCACACCTGTACAAGAGGACGCATCTGTATCTGCCTCTCTACATGGATGAATTCTCAGTCTCCAGAGGATCAAGTATTTTTCCTAACCAAGGAGAAAAGATGTTGTATTAAAGTAAGAATTCTAAGAAAAGTGGAAGTTGGTGTAGTGGGAAGAATTGCATTTAGGAAACCCCAACTCATGCAAAAATCCTGCCTGAATAAGAAGTGCAGGATAGTAACCTAGAAATGCAGCAAAAGATTCAGCCCCTGCCACTTTCTCATGCAAGATGATGATGTAAACCCCAGAGCTAGAAGGCTCAAAAGGAAAAAGTCTCCGCTGCTCCTATAGGAAAAAGAGGAAAAGCTAGCTTGGGCAGGCTTAGCTTACATTTCCAGTTTTGCTCTTGTTCAATTCTGTACAACGTTTTATGTTGTATTGTTTGGAGTATATGTTCCATCTTTAGAAGTGATAGTAACTGGTGTGTGTAAATGCATTAAGGTAAAGGAAAGTAATTGGGTAACAGTCTTGGGAGAGTGGGTCTCCCTGAGCTGACATAGTGATCTCAGATTGAGTAATGATTCCTAATTCAACAAAAAGGGGAGACTGGAGACTCTCTCCAACGGTGCTGCTTTGCTTTGGGTTTTCTGTCTGGATCTGATTTCATGCAACTGAACTTGGTAGTAACACCACCGAGTTTGTGAATGAGACTTGGCTTCAACAGGTCTGAACAGGACCTGAGGGACTGGACTTCAATGGACTGCAGTACACAGGGAGCGGAGAGCCAAATCCTGATCACCACCTGAATACCTCAGAGTCTCACTCGATTCATGAGTGAGGTCACATTAGGTTTAGATTGCTGTGCAGAAGGGCTCAGGACTCAACAAATCATGGAGTTAATAACTGAGACTGTGTGGTCAGCCATATCCATAAACTGTATGGATATTGTTAAATGCTTTGTTTTAGGCAAAAATCAGTGTTTATCTTGCCTTTCCTCAAATAAAAGGTGTTTGTAGTTTCATATTCCGAGGGACTCCCAAGCACTAGTGATTGGGAAAGAACCTGGAAATGTGACCAGGTGATTTAAAATTTAAGTTTCTAAAACCTGGAAGTGGGTAATTTTTTAGGTGAGGGCTCAAGCCAAACACTGTTTCTTTTAAAAAGGAAACTCTACACAGCACTGAACCTGGCTCTTACTGTTGCTGACAACACGTCAGGAGGATCACATTTAAATTAATTATATATTTCATTGTCTAGTGTATCACTTTCACCAAAATTTTACCCAAAGGCAAAGTCACATAAGAAGGGGAGAAAAGTGGGGCAAGAGCAGGCTGATGGAGCTGCCAAGGTTAAGCAGTGGGTGCTAGTGTTGCTAGCACAAGCAGTCTAGGAAGCTGTCAGGATTCTGCATTGTGCGGCTCCCAAGGGAATCTCCATTAAAGAAAGCTATTGATTTTTTCCCCAATCAGGCACATGTAAGTGAGCAGCAAACTAGGCACAGCTCCTTCCTTACAGCCTGTGATTTTGAAAGGGGGGCCTACACCTTAAAGATTTAGAATTCTGGTTGGGAGCAGAGAGATCTGGCCAAATATTGGTTTGCTGAAAGTACATGCAGATCTGAAAATCATCTGAATAGTCCACAGTAAACATTCCATAGCTCATTGTTTGATTTGGCCACGTTGCCTGCAGATGAGACATCTGCTCAGAACCCCTTTGTTCTATGCAGCTACATTGCTTATGTAATCTCTCGTTGTAGTGTTGCAGCACAACAAATGCTTATATAACATCACATAATGACGCACAACATCAGACCTGATACACTACTGGAGTCATGAAGCACCATATAATTCATGTCAGGTTGGGGACCCAAGGGCAAATCTAATGGTATATAGCTGGTGCAGCTGTTTGAGGTAGTTTATATAGAGCAATTTATTTCAGCTTATATCAGTGGATAATTCATGACAGATCCCTCCAATTATTTATTTTAATAACTTTCTCAGATTCTTTCATTCTATTTATTCTCTATACTAAATTTGGATAAACCAGAAGAGGGAAGGCTAGGAATGGCACTATTGCTAGACTCTGTTATTGTATTATAGAACATTGTATTGGAGAAATAAAGGCAAATGGATGCCAATCATGCCTTTCCTTTAGTGCATACACATACAAGATGACTTCCATGTCCCTTGTACTCAGCACTCAAGATTGAAAACATTTTGGACTCCCTTCAACTCTGCTGAAGCCAATCCAGATGTTAAAAGTGCAAATATTTTTTTGCTTTCATTCACTCATCACCAGTGATCAGAGGTCTGCTTCTGTCCTTGGGCAGCCTTTTACAGCATCAGAGAGGAGAATGTAAATACACATTTCCTGCCTCCTCACAATGGTATAATGATTCTGCAAGATGCAAGGCAGTGGACACCACCAGGCTCCAACGTATTTGTTGCCTGTCTGATGATAATAAAGGTGACTGCAGAATAAAGAAAGTAGTTCGTCTTCTCATTATATTCAGAAGGTCAGTCATCCTTTTCACTTTAGCAAACTGGTACAGTTGTCTCCAAGACTGTGATTCTAGCAGGTCCCTGCCACTTCCTAAGCTCAGAATACCAGAGCCTGCAAAGGATCTGGGGAGTTAAAAAGAGTGACCTTTGGAATGGCCCATAAGTAAGCACAATTAGATAGGAGACCACCACCACCAAACTCCCGGTGAGGCCCCCTCCCAATCTACATGTATGTGGGGTTTCACAAATTGCCAAAATTCGGTTGTATGTAAGGAGCTGCAAAACCTCCAGTTGGGACCTACAGATTTGAACTAAGCCATTCCGGACCACAGTCAGAACCCTGCAGAAATAAAGGGAAGAGACACAAATAGTTTAAGAAAATAAGCGAAATACACATACTATAAAAGGGAAATGTTTTTAAAAACTGCTTTCAAGTCTTCTTGGCAAATGTAGTTTTGTTAGGTTAAAGGCAGCATGGTTTATTCCTTTGGCATTCAGATTTACATGCTAATAAAAATGTGCTTATAAAATTGAATAACTACGCAGTCCCAAACACTACACCCCCAAATCTAAAAGCTGCTACTGCCAAGGTAAATATATCATCCAGACCGCTCCATCTGCAATCAATTATATTGCCCTAATGTGACCAGAAATCCCAGTCTCTTATAGCATAATCCCATTATTAAAGCGCAGTTCTACTGCCTGAAAATGACAAATGTCATTGGAGCATTTCCTGATTGTCATTTTCCAATTTCCATGTCAAATGCGTTCAGTTTAATTATGATTTTTCTGTCAGCTTTGCAAATCCAAACAGGATTCTGAGAGTCAAGTTGAGCTGTTTCCATTTGGTTCATCATGATCAATAAAGGCCATAAAGAAAACAGAAGGGGCACCAGTTTATCAGCCAAGTGACAGTTTATGACAAGAACTGGGGGAGGGGGTGTTGCATAGGCCTAGGACTATGGGAAAGTGTTCCTTTAAGACAGGGGTTCTCAAACCATGGGTCGCGACCCTTCGGGGGGGTCACCGGCCACCTCCTGACAGGTCATGAGCCGCTTGTGCCGCCGAAAAGCCGCCGCCGCGATCGCTTCCGCATCCAGCGGCTATTTATGTAATATATAGACTATATATAAAATAGCCACTGAATGCGAAGTTAATTTATTCGGCGGCTTTTCGGCGGACATACCGAGCGCTTTCAGGAGTGCTCGGCATGTCTGGCGAAAATAGCCGCCGAATAAGGAGTTAATTTATTCGGCGGCTTTTCAGTGGACATACAAGGGTCCGCCGCGCCGAGGGAGAAACTAAAAAGGGGTCGCGGTTCTCAGTAGTTTGAGAACCGCTGCTTTAAGAGGTTCTGGCACTAGCCATCTAGAACCAGTTCCAGGGGTGAAAGTAACTCAGGACACTTACCAGTAGAGGACGGGGCAGCTCCGGCCCCCAGGAGGAGTGGGGCCTCTGGTGGAAGGGGCGGGCTGGGGGTCAGCATCCCCCAGTTAGCCCTTCCAGCCACCTGGCCCATGCTGCCCAGGGCTTGCAGTAATAGCAGCAGCGTCCGGAGCCCCAGGTCCTTTTAAATCGCTAGCCCCAGGGCAGCTGCTCCCTTTGCCCGCCCCATCCTTTGACAGCCAAGGGAGGGCAAAAGGGGCAGAGACGTTAAAGGGCTGCCAGGTCCTTTAATGTGGGCTGATTACAGGCTGGTGCGGGTTCTCAGTGGTAGGCTGTACTGGTCCATACCAGCTCACTTTCACTCCTCACCAGTTTTCATGTTATGCAGAGGCTCATGTTAAGCAATGCTGATCAGACACAGAATGAAGGAGACCTCCGGCAGGTTCCCTGGCTCTGACTGGTCACTGAACATCACAAAGACTGGCTCTTACAATTATGTGTCCTCTGCATTTATGTATGTTTGGAATCTTTAGGCATCCCTAACTGAGAGGCAGAGAGAAATTAATGGATTAACATGGGCATAAAAGCAGTGTAAGAAAGTGCAGAATCAAGCCCATTATGTTCAGTGGATGTCCCTGGCAATTCTACAACCTTTACTGCTAATCCTGCAGTAGGGCTGGTTGTAAGTGACAGCAAATAGTATTATCATAAATGTCAGCTATCAGCATCATTGCCACTTTCACCCCTCAACCTTGAGCAAAGTCCAGCGGTAAGATGTAGAGAAAGAGAAGGCATTTCATTTTGCCCAGACTGACTGTTAAGGACGTAGGATTATTTGTTGGTGTTCCACTGTCACAACAAAACAAAACAAAAACAGAGAAGCTGTTCTCATGTTTCCCAGAATTAATTGTAGTTTATAGATATGAAGGGCAGGATGAGGAGGGCAGGGTTGTTAGTGTAATAAATTTCCAGAGTGACCTTGTTTCATTTGTATACTTCTGTTTAGCCAGCTTTTATTTCACATTGTCTCTATTTTCAGTGCTTCCCCAGTTAAATCATTTTTTAAAAAATGTAATGACAGTTGGATGTGGAGAGGATTATGTTGGAGATAATCACTTCTGAAGCTCCTCAGCAAGACAGAGGAGGCTAACATTTGAGTGACCACATGATCAAGGGCAATGAAGATCGTGAAGTTTTGTGGATCCCAGAAGGAACCGTCATTTGATTCTTACAGGGTCTACATAAAATGCAAGATTGGAAGACAGCAAGCTGGCCAAATCTCAACACACCTTAAAAAGGGGGCTGATGTTATTTGGCTGATGGAAAACAACTGGGGGAGACAACAGAGATAACATCTGTCAAAATTCCCTAATTACGAGTCCTCAGCTTCTTCTGGATTGCCGTTAGCAGTAGAGATCCTCACTGGTAGAGAAGATTGGCATGATTCCTAAAGATTGGCACTTAGCAGAGTTATGCATGATTTTGTCATCTCCAGACTGCATCCATTCATTGTACCTTATGTGGGGGATACCTTTGAAGAGGATTGGAAATTTCAGCTGTGGTAGAACATATCTCCCCACTTAATGATAATTCACACATGAAGCATATTATACCTGTGACCTGAGCTCAGTCCCACCTTGCTATGAATTTTGGGATGCTGATGATCTAAAATACTTTCTTTAGTTTGGGGCCTGGTATCTTCGAGAACTTTTCTCTCCATGCTTTGAGTCTCCAGCTGATGGACCATAACCAAAATCCAAGACAGTTACTCTGAAATTCAGGTCAAAGATGGTTGATTTTCAGCGCAAAGCTTATTTAGGATCTTCCTTGGGGGATAGAGTGAGAGGTTTAATGGATAACTATAGGCATCACATGATGTTGTAATAGGAGACAAAGGTTTTATCTGCATGTGGTGAGTGAGTTACATGGGTCATCCCAAATGAGTGATGATTAAATGTATTTATTTAAACATACGCTACTGGGCTGCATACATGCTATGGGCTTTACAGAAAAAAAATATTTAGAAATGTTTAGAGACACTAAAAACCATTAGTGTTTCTATCTTTTGCATCCTTCCCTCTCTAAAACAAGGTGCCATAATTATCAATAGGGCTTTGAAGACCTTTACCTAATAGACCTATAGTAAAATATAGCACCAACATTGACAGAGATGCTAGATAGCAGTCATGGCACCCCTTATGAGACCAGAAGAAGTAGGGCAGCACTTGTAATACTAACAGCAGTTTCAGCACCATATCCAGTACTGCAATTTATTTCAGCACTTAGCTGTTTTCCGACTTATTCATCAACTCTTTTTCCAGATACCACTAGAACAAAATATAGACTGACACTAGTTTTTTCCGCTTCCTCAGCATGCCTTTTCCTGTTCTCACATGTTCAGATTCCAGATCAAAAGAGAGCTTCAAAGTTAAGACCTCAATACCAAGGACAACTATTCTTTAGATATTGAATATTACATGGCGTTGGCAGAGAACTAAATTAACTTGAGCAAAGTTATAGCTCATAAAGTAGTTATGAAGGTTCTCTTGACTGAGTCCCTTTTGGGATATTTCAAGCATTTGGTCATAAGTTAAAATTGTTGACAGTTATCAAACAGGCTGTGAAAGCTTCTTAAGATTAGACAGTTCATTTTACAACCAACTTTGGTCTTAAAAATTTTTTTTTAAACAATCTTTTTCCTATGTGGGGGGGAACCAACAGGTTACACAATCGTGTTGAGATTCCATAAAATAAAACAAATAATCTTAAATCACATAATTTATTTTTATTATTCCAGGAATACTGAACTGGCACTCTTGTCCCTGAACATATATTGCCAAAATGAATAAGATCTTGCACAAGAACCCAGTTTTATGCAAAATAGATCTTATTCATCTTAATACCTTGTTTATGCAACAGTGGGCACATAAGAATTCCCAGAGCTATACAAATACTAATCAGTCAACCTTGTAAAGCAGGTAATTACTACTCCTGTTTGAGATACAAGTAAACCAAGACACAGAAAGCACCTTGCCCTGCATCTCTCATCCAAAAGCAACACTGGGAAGTGAAGCACCAATTCTGTAAATTACTTAAGCTGGTGACTAATATTAAGTATACTTCTTACATGCTTATGTAGCTTGCTGAATTGGGTCCAACTTATCAGCTCTTCTCTTTCACTAGCAAACACTGCCTTTTAACATGATCCAGGCTTGGAGTAGTTTGCCGTTGGTCGTCCCCTCACACCCTCCCCACCCCCCACAAGACCCATTAACATCTAAAGGAGATCCACTACCAACTGAAGGCCTGCATGACATCTTTTCAATAGAAGTGAGAATACCTTCTCCTGTGAGGCATTTTGGAAACATTGCCGTCTACTCTCGTGCCATTCCTTCCACAGGATTACAATGGGCCATCCTTCCCCTCCAGCCTAGAGAATATAACATATCTTGTTCATCCATCTCCCAGTTGCCAGATGGTTTGGAAGTTCTATTGTAAGGAAGCCAGTGAGTAAGATGAAAGGGAAAAAGCATGGCCGCTCACCTTGAAAGAATTCCTTCTCAAATGCATCTTCCTCAGTTCATACATATTCCTGCCATGTCCCATTTTGAACTAAGGTACCTCTTTCTTTTCTCTTTCCTCCCTATTACAATCAGATTCCCTGATACTTTTATTCCCCTTTATTAGCCATAATGTAATGTAATGCCTGCAGAACATTTCTTCATTAAGCCAATAATACTCAATATAACATAACTGCCAACACACCTCATCTGAGGTGAGACTCCTTCATTTTGAATTTTAACTTTTGAGGCAATTTATAACAAATAGTTAAAATAATTGGGGGGGGGTCTCAGTGAGGCAGATACAATCTCATTCATAACTGTCTGACTCATTTCAGGATGACAGTAGATATTAGTCATCCCGATATCTTCTACAAAAAGAAAACAGTTTCCAGAAAGTAACTCTCTTTATTAACTATTTCATTACTGCCTCCTCCAATAAGTGGATGGGGCAAAAATGAACCACAATGTACCTTGGGAATCCATTTTGAAATGCTCATCAAGATTTTTGAAAATTCAAAATCCCAATGCAGTTTTTCCCTGCAGACTTTCAACAATTTTTGGGCCAGCTCAAGTGCCAGTGTTCCAATGGAATGCTGGCACTTACAAGGATGTCCCATCATTCTGCAGCAAACCTCCACAACAAACAACAGCATGTCTGCCATGGGGTTTACAACTCAATGGCAGGACACCTTATTGTGACTCATCTAGGGATTAGCTCTCGAGCGGTCTGACGCCTCCCCCTTCAGTTGCTCGTCCTGTGGGTCTCTTTATCTGACCCCAGAATGTTCCCTCTTCACGACTCAGGTTGCTCCATAACTTGATCGTTCAGCCAGGTAACTACAGTCCTCGTGTTCTGGAGTATCAAAGTCCCACTAGACAACTGTTTAAGACAGTCATTTGATCCACTATCCAGTCTGTGACACCTTCCCACTCACTATTCTAGGCCCCAGTCCAGGAACCCTATTGCTGTTTCCCTGGGCTCCTTCTTGCTTTTCCTCCCCATCTTCTGGCCCATGTCTGGGTTATCCCTGGAGCGTCCTCTGTCTCATGGCTTCTTCACCCACCTCTCAGATTTTTCCACCATCTGTATTCCCGGACAGGATCCCAGGTTTTACTCTCCTCTGGGACCCCGCTTTACATCTTACCAGCTCCCCTTCTCTCTAGACAGTGATTGCAGAACTCCTCCGGTCAGCCTCCGTTTACCACCAACTTCCTCTTTATGCCTACCCCAGGTCCTCCCCAGCTGAGCTTCATCAGCTATTAGGCCTGATCAGTCCTGACTCTCCTTCAGGTGCAGCCTGTCACAAGGTTAATTGTCCCTTTTTTCCTAATCAGACCTTGTCCTGTTGGATAGACACCCTATCACAATGTCCCACTCAAACACAGTAATGCAAAAACTAATTGCAGTACTGTCACGGTACTGAAATAATTTGGTACCGTGTAGATCACTGGGGTACGAAATATTATGTGAAGGGGGGCATAACAGGTGTCATATGTGTGTATCTATTCCATATGTGTGTATCTATGCCATATGTGTGTATCTATTTTGTAACTGAAGTTAAAGGTATCTGTAATTCAAACAGGCTTGGCTCCTGTGAAGGCTCAGACAGGCTGGTGCTAACTCGAGCCCATTAAGGGGCCATCAACTGCACAATGGACTGTGTCCACACCCAAGGAGAGGAGCCTCCCCAGGAATGGGACATGCCTGGGCAAGAACTGAATCATTGAGAGTCTGGTAGTTGGACCATGTGGCTGTGAACCTTCAGTTTGCAGCCAGACTCTGGATAAGGAGGAGGAGGGTCTTCACCCACAGGAGGAAGTCTATAAAGCTGGAAGAAGCATTCTCCATTTTGTCTTTACCTCCAGACTTCAGCCTGCCTTGTTTCCAGCTTTGGATGGAACTTTGCTACTCTGGGAACTCTGGACTAAGGTGCTGACCCACCCCTAAATGGGGTGCATCCAAAGACTTTGATTTGAACCTGCAGTTATTCTACCTTTGCTGCAAGCCTGAGCTAAGAGATGTGCCATTACTGCGTGTAATTGATTTCTTTTAACCATTCTTAACCCTCACCTATACCTTTTTCCTTTTATAATAAACCTTTAGATTTTAGATTCTAAAGGATTGGCTGCAGCGTGATTTGTGGTAAGATCTAATTTGTATATTGACCTGGGTCTGGGGCCTGATTCTTTGGAATTGGGGAGAACCGTTTTCTTTATTTGGGGGATTGGTTTGCATAACCATTGATCCCCAGGACAGGTGGCTGCTGGTGGTGATACTGGGAATCTGGAGTGTCTTAAGGGGATTGCTTGTGTGACTTGTGGTTAGCCAGTGGGGTGAGACCAAAGTCTGTTCTGTTTGGCTGGTTTGGTTTGCCTTAGTGTGGAAAAAACCCAGCTTTGGGCTGTAGTTGCCCTTTGGAAGCAATCTGTCCTGATCTGACACTCACAGGGGGATCCCACCAGGAACAGCACCGTCACAAGTACACGCTGGAACATCTTGTACACCAGCATTACAAAAGTTAAAGGTGATATTTCTACATAGTTAACTAGACAATATCCCTGAAATTGACTAAGTCAAATAGCTGGGTTGGTGTTTTTTTTTAACCTTTATTATGGAGACCATTTTATATTATATTATAGCGAGATAATGTTCACACTTACTGTAGTGCCTGTCTGAAAAACTCAAAAGGCCAAAAATGTTCACACATAGCTGCTTAAAAGGTAAGCACCTACATCCATAAATTCAAAAACTGAGACACCAAAAACCCTTGGCCACTTGTGAAAATGCAGGCCTAATGATCCTTCTCAAGGTCGCACAATTAATTGGTGATTTAACTGGGAATACATCCACAATCTCCTATTACCAAGATGATGTTCAATCCACTGACCTACCAACCAGGGAAGGCTGTCATGAGTGAACAAATTATAAATAAAAAAACCCTTCTATTCTCTGGCATTTGCCAATAACTACATCATCAACCCTCTAATCTACTTTTCTTCAGAATGACAGTGAAGGTGGAACAGCAATCAGAATTCATAGACACCTTGTGAAAGCATATTTGTTGGTCTATGGGACACCCAAGGCCAAATTTTCAAGGGTCTTTATGCAAACAGGATGCAAACAGATGCTTTTGAAAATTCCACTGAGCACTTAGCTCCATCTTTAGTCATCGAAATACTTTTTGCAAATCTGACCCTCAGTCACAGAAATCAAACAGTAAGGCATCTAGCAATTTGTGCAGAGATGTGCGTGAACCTTTTTGGAGACAGCTCCATCTCCCAACTTCATTCTGGAAGGTGGACAGGCATGTGTACTCCCCGGTCCTTGGGATATATAGCCCAGGATTTCATCATAACAGATGTTGCTCTATCATTCTGCATCACTCAAAGTTTATTTTATTTTATTTTACATGTTTTCAAAAACAGATGAGAACTTGATTAAATTGGTATTGTATTAATGAACAAGCTAGCACTAAAATGAGAAACCCCCAAAATTTACCAATTTCCACAGAACTGAAGAAGAGCCTAATTAAAGATGATTCAATTAGTTCATGGGCATTGATTTACATCTAGCTCAGAGTGACAATGATTGTCTGTTTGATGGCCTGTCTGCCGGCCTTTCCTTAATGGACAAGGAATCACAAAACGACGATTGTCACAATTCTCGGGAATTTGTACCCCTGTTGACAGTCCTAGTGAAAAGGCCCTGGCTAAGCATGAACAAAATGGCCATGAATTCTGAATCACCCTTATAACTCTAGAGGGAATCCTTGCAAGTCAGGAACGAGGCACATGGACATGGCAGCATTAGAAAAACATATATGGCTGTTGTCTGTGCTTTCCCTGTTCCGTACAGATGCAATTCACACTTGTGCAAAGGGGCAGTACGCAGTCTACGCACCAACAAGCCAAGTGTTCAACTGGACCTAGTCAGAGGACTGAATTTATCCTAAGATGAATAGGAGATTTCATTGTCCAGGACTATCAGTCTGGTGACTTTTGCTAGCACTAAATGGGATAAAACATTTATATAGATATTAGTCTTTCAGTCTCATGCTTCAGAAGTAGCAAATACAGGTGTTCATGTGGCTGAATGCATGCCGTTCTTCCAACAGATGCACATCTTATTATACCAAGGATCTCATTCTAAGTATGACATTATAGTTTTGGGTACTCCTTTGACTGCCTGCATTATGAAGGAGCTTGGCACTACCTGGGACCTCAGCAAGTGATTAAATTTTTAGCTCAATTCATCCTGAGCTTATGTGGTGATGGACAGACGGTGAGCTTGTAAGCCTGGGAAAGGCTAGGGGCAGGTGGAAGAGGGAGGAGACTTGTTTGCTTAGTCTGAATCTCTGGAGTACAGCTCACTGCCATTCTAATGTAAATGTTGTGAGGGATGCAATAAAATATTAAACTGTATGAATAATTGATATTTACTTTATAGTAATTCAGATCCTTGCTTGTTTGAATAAAATCCATTATTTACAATATGCTACTAAACTAGGAGTGATTTCTCTTTGTTCATACCACTTACTAATTACTTGTTCCATATGACACATTTTCCAGAGCTGCATTGAAATAGTTGTTGCATGTCAGTGTTTAAGAGTTTAGTATCCATATTCCAGATACAATGTGCCACCAAAAAAGGCAAAAGAACAACTGCACAAACATATTTTTTGCATGGTGAATGGTCTCAAAATCTCACTGGGTTTTTTGGCATGCACAATTATAATCAAGATACTGTACTGTAGGTATATTATTGTAGTGATTGCTGAATAATGAAAAAAGGTTCACAAGTGTTTTAGCTAATACATGGTTTGATTTCAATTTCATTGTCCATGTAGTTATACTCTGCATCATTCATGAATATTCAGATGGCCACTGGGTATTCATAAAAAAGTCCACAAACCCTGAAAGTTCATACCAGACATGCATTATACACTATTAATTTTACTGCTTAAAAGCTTCAGTAATCCAATTATAGAGAAGAAAATGTACCATCTGATTAGTCACACAAACCTGAATAGCAAGTACTCAACTGAACAGTTTGCAAATAGCCCATAGCCTGAAAATTATGCATGCAAAATATTTAGTTACATATGACTAAAACACACATTTAACTAGATCTAAATTAATGTCTTGAACCTACCTAGGCTACTGTATAGTAAAGTAGGATTCAATTTTCCCTTAACACACAAATATTATGGGTCTGTATATAGCTCACTTTTGTAATCTGCTGACTAACTAGTGAAATTGAGAAATGTATGTTATAATAATGATGACATAATTCCTAAGAAACATTTCTTTTCAAACCAAGTGCCAGGCAGTTCCTCCTACACACATGATGGTTACAACTCTGGAATGTTTTAGAGGTAGATAACGAGCTTAGAAGAAGGGTTTCCCATCTTACCATAAAAGTTGCAAAGCCTGCAAGTTACTTTTACTGTTAAAGAAAAACAAAATGAATAATGGAATCTGCATCAGTCAAATTATATTGGCAAAGTACTTAGCAGCTCTGCTGCCTAATGTTTTATTGGGGAGCAGGGGGAGTTTGATGTATTTATAGGGATATGATTGCTGTCTATAAATACATCAAAGGGGTAAATACCAGGGAGAGAGGAGAGCAGTTGCAATTAAAGGACAAATGGGTATAAACTGGCCATAAATGAATTTAGTCTGGAAATTGGAGGAAGGTACCTAACCATCAGAGAAGTACTGTTCTGGAACAGCTTCCCAATAGAAATGGTAGGGACAAGAAACCCAACTAGTTTCAAGAGGCATCTTGAAAAATTTTAAATAGGATTTTACGAACAAAAGGATTGATTGTAATAAAACAGGACTGGACTCACCAACCCAGGAGGTCTCTTCCAGTCCTATGTTACTATGGTTTTGTAACATTATCTCCAGAAAATTCATTTTAAAACAAATGCACTGATAAAGGGCCACTACTAGATTCCTAGGGCTGCCTCAACTCTCAGTGGCCTCTCAGATCCGAGATTTCATGTGAAGTCATTGGGAATTTGGCATGAACAAGAAATGGCAGATTGAGTCTATATTAGAAAGGTGGATATTTTAGAGATGGCTCAGACTAAAACCTCATATCTGAACTCAAGTTCATATGTTTGCAGTTTGAACATCAGTTATGAACTAACTCAAACACCTTAGAATCTGAAAGTTTGGGTTCAGGTTTTGACCATTCATATTTGGTCATTTGGAGTTTTGCTTCAGTCGCACGTCTGCATCTATTTGTTTCTGCATGCATTGTATAAAAATCATACTAGGGACTACTGTAACCAGTAAATTAAAAATGTTGATTGTTTGACAGTGCTTTGAAAAACTAAAAAACTAAAGCACTAACTATTTGTAGTCAGAACATGCTTTTTAATTGAAATGGGCTTGAAACAGAAAAGAACCAGACTTCTGGATTCCATCCCATTTCTTTCTTTAGAAAGCAATAATTCTATATTAACATTGCTTTTTCGGTACTTGTATGGCAATCATTTGTAAAATTGCTTATACTTCCTAAATCCTTACTACAATTGATAGAACTTTTTGTTTGAGAGATTTTATGTAAGGATATAGTCCCGTCTTTCTCCTGGGAGACCATAAAGACCAATTCATTTCTGTTCATGAAATAATATCCCCATCTTACATACAGGAAAATTGAGACACTTGCCTGAGGTCACCAAGCAAGTCAGTGACAAAGCAACATTAAAAAGGGAAGATTCCTAGTTTCTAGCCCTAAATTCTTATGTTTTTCTCCCAAACCTGAGAGAACATGCAGTTTCATTCTGAACGACTCACCCCTTAGTTTACGGAAAACTAAAGAAAAAATATGAAATACACATTTCCTTGAGAACCCACATTGTGAAAATCTCACGAACAGACTAAACTGAATATACCATCAAAATAGAGGGCCTCATAGTAAATAAGCATGCAGACATCTCAGAAATTTGAAACAGCACTGCACAAAACCAGAATCACAATAGTTACACAGCTCCATATACCACAGGGTCAATCCAAAGAATTCTGCCTTCATGCATCTCTACAGAGAGAATATATATATACACCAAACAGAACCTACCATTTCACTTATCGATGGATATACACTTCTGTAAGGCTAGAGAAAACCATCTCAGATGAAATAAGTCCTAGCCTGACCCCTTCACCCAAAGCTCAACCTCTGTATTAAAATGTTCCATATTCCTCTGCACTTCCTAGTTTTGGATGGGGACAGACACACAAGTACCAGAGGCTTCCAAACAGGATTTTTCTCATGGTATTCAAAGCCTGGATGAAGCCAGGAAATCTGGAAGACTTTGGACAAAACCTGACAGTAAAATTATTCCAGTGTTCAAATACATTCTGATAAAGTCCTAATGTGTACTTGAAAATTAGGACAATCATTTGAACTGAACATCCCAGTATTTTGGGGTTTACCATCAGTACAAATGATAATTGTTGCTATTATTTAATCAAAGACCGGAAATTATGATGGACATTATTCATCCCTGACTTCTGAATCACATGCATCTTCTCCCAGGAACCATTCCCAACACAGAACATGATATTGAAAGCATAAGACAGATTCTCCATTCTAGAGATATACAATGCTTTTCATCTACCAGAACTCTCTCATCTGAAGTATCTTTTTCCTTAGACTGCTTGAAGCTGTGGTGTGACTTGTCAGGCTCATTAGATTGACATTTGATTGATTTTTCCTTGTTTCCTTAAAACTTTGACTTCTTGAATGGCCATTTATTGCCTTTTCATTGCTTCACTTTGCAGTCCACCATCCTTCAAAAGACATGACATGGATTGCCCCATAGCCCAGTTAAAAGGGTTTGGGATAGCATGGATTGTGTGACTGTGCTATCTTCACACACCAGCTTTCTTGGAACTGTAAACAAGAGCTTGCTGGGGATTTATTAGTGGATGTGCAGAGTAAACAAAAGCCTACAAGGATCATGTTGGATTACACTACCTGTGAGCAGCAGATTGCAAGGCATGTGGAAGAAACCTGCTGGATTTGTGAAATGCACTAGACTGACTAATCACACACTGAGAAGGCATAAGAAAATACGATATTAGATCTATGAAATCCATCCTGAACAGTTAATAATATCCAGTTTTCTATATAAAATCAAATCACTTTAAAATAGCTACTTGCAAACAATTCGACTAAAGAAATAAATTCCATAGCTATTTCATCTAATCAGGTACAAGTAAACCAAGGCAGTTGGCCAAAATATTTGTCATGTTTTCAGTTTTATTCCAGCTTTATTCCAAAACAAAAGGTACTTTTTAAAGTTTGCAAACAAATGTAGTGCTCATTAAAGCAAAAGATTTAAAACATTGGCTGAAGCCAAGCACAGTGTGAAGTTGTGCAGGCAACATGGAAATTCACACACTCAAAACACTGTTGCAGGGTTCTTCAGTCCTAACTTAAAAGCCTGTTTCTACTGTCTTAGGTCCTCTCTAGAACAAATATTAACTTGTCATACTGTACGGCATGAAATGGCATGGTTTTTTGTGATGTGGTCAATTTTCTGTCAGAAGCAGGATTAAAGAATAGATAAAACTGGCAAAAGCGTGTTTAAAGTTGTTACTTTAAACAAACCATAAGGGAACCATTCATTTTATTCCCATTAAAATAAAAATGTAAGAGGAAAGGAAGGTGGGTCATATGGGGTATAAGTGAGAGAGAATACTACGCAGCATCTCAGAACCAGATGGCAGAAAATGCCCTTGAGGATGGATTTCCCTCACTTCAGAAGGGATAAAGTTGTCTGGGTCCACAGAACTATATCCCCGTCTCCCACAAGTTGGGAGTAGATGGACTTGCCATCCTTCACAGCACACTGCAGTGGAAGATAAGTGCTGAGGGATGCTTTAGAAAGCTGCAAGAACTAATTTAGAACTGCACTAATAAAAAAAAGTGTTGCAAATTTCAGTAACAGAATGAAGCCCGAGAATAGAATTTAGCTCCAGACCTTTGAAATATAAAACCAAGAACTTCATCTACCCGTTCTAGTTATTCTTTAGTCAACATTTGTGGGAATTTTCAGGTATTGGTTTGGCCATCAAAAGGATCTTATAGTTTTATGCAATAGAAGAGTAAGATGTTCTAAGTTGCTACATCTATAAAGTTCAAAGTACAGTCTCTAATTCAGAGCAGTCCTAGGTGCATGCACAATTTAATGTAAAACAGATTTTATTTATTGCATGTTTTTCTACTGCCCCCCTAAGTATGAATTTCCAGAAGGAACAAATGAGGGGGAATATGAGGGCATTGCCCTGAAAATACGAAACAATTCAAATGTATACCACTGCATGGATGAATCTGATCTGAAGAGAATAAATGCAGCCTGTGTCTTTCCTTTTCAAGAGCTGGTTCAGGCCTGGAAAATACCCTAATTCATGCCCCATGAATATGGATTCATAGAGTCATCAAGGCACAAGGCTATCCCAGCCATTCCCTTTCCCCACCTCAAAATGTCAGTCTGCAAAAGGGTTCCCAGTCAAATGACAGCAAGTTGAGGCCAAAAGAAGTGACGGGGGAAATTAAGGATCATGGTTGGCTCAGAAAAGCAGTACAGCTTCTTATCCAAATTGAGCTGAAGTGCCAGTCAAAACAGGGCATCTCAAAACAAGATTACTTTAAGTAATCAGTTTTAGTCCAATACTTCTTTTGCCCTGACTGTTGTCCCCATCTCAGGGCATAGAATCCAGTCAGAACCGCCTGTTTATTTCAGAAGGGAGACATTCTAAAGTAAAAAGAAAACATGAGCCGACAGAGATGACATACAAACAGTGCCATAGCAAACAACTTCCTCTGCCCACCCCAATTTCTATTCAATACCCCCAAGCATTAGGCGAGGCAGGAATTATGCAAGATTCCCACACATCAGTGCATTTTGATCCAGATACTGTAGTTATTGTGAATGTGATATAATGTACCGATAATCAGATCCTGCCTAGAGTGGGTGAAATTTTTGATTGGGATGAACGGTTTATTCACTGAAAAAGGCATTCCATACATATGAGTGGTATGGAAGAAAACACAAATGGTTGTGGATGAGACCAATACCTGTGAGGAAATCGGAAGCACATATGCAAATATTTAAAAAAAATTAAAATAAAAAATTTAAACGGATCTTTCTCCAAATGTAAGAAGCCACTAAATCTCCAATTTTCTTCTTTTCAGATATGACATTTGATAGTTCAGATTTTTTCCCTGATCACTTGCAACTTTAACATAATAATTAAACTGTGTATCGTTATATTCCCAGAAATAATTTTTATATGGCCAACAGTAGACCTAGACATGAGTTGTCTTTTTTTTAAAAAAAAACCAACTCCTATTTGATTTTCTGGTTACATAAATGGATTTTATGTACTGTAAAAGTAGCTAATCTTGATAGATGTGCAAGTGGTAATACAGCTGAAGCCAGACAGTGAGAGCTTTCTCTTTCCAAGCCTCTTATTGAGGAACTGCACTAATACTTAAGTAAATAAACTGGCAAAAAGAAAATGGATACAACACACAGAGGGAAATGATTACAATTAAATTAAAAATCAATCAACAAAGTTCTACTGAAATGCAACGTAGGTCTCTGAAAGCTGCAGCGGCATCACAGCATAACACAAACGAAGAAAAATGTATGGCTCTCTATACATAAGCTTAGCATTCATCTATTCATACATCATTGGGGCATTTCAGAGAACATTTGTCTGTAATAAGCATATTGATTCTGCTTATGAGATCATCACACGGTCGTCTCCAAAAAAAATGTTGAAGCTTATCAAAGCAGCTGATGGATCACACTGCCTGACTTAAAAATAAGTTAGTTTGAACTATCATAGTAAGCTTCAAATACTTTATTTTTGTATATACACAGTTTGCACCATTATGCAATTTATCACATGGCTATCACCACCACACAAATTTTTATATAATGTCTTTTCCTCAAACAATAAGATTGCATTTAATTTTTATACTGCTCTTCCTCCCCCCTCCACCACGTACTGTCCCCAAAAGGAATGAGATAGATTCTGGGGATCCAGTTCTCAATTACTCCATTCCTGTGCAAGATTGGAACAGGGAAGCAAAATTAGTTTTAAGCACATACAGTAGACTCTCGATTATCCAGAAGGGGGTTAACCAGAATGTGGATTAACCAGGATGTTAAAAAAAATATGCATAACTCAGAGGACTGGCTCTGGCTTTGTTGCTGCTCCAAGCACACACACAAGAAAACCCCACCAGGGTGCAGGGCAGCCAGTGAACCAACACACCCTCTCCCTGGTGCAGGGTGGCTGGTGAACCAACCCTCCCTCCCCCATATTTCCTATGGATCATGGTTATCCAGGATTTTATTAACCAGGATTAATTTTTTTCCTATCATCCTGGATAATCGAGAGTCTACTGTACTTCTATACTGAGGCCATTCAGGAAGACCTTCCATGTTTCATGATCAGAGGAACTGGAATCAAAGGACAATCTTTCTTGTGGAAACTTATTGACTAGACACCAGTGGAACACATGATACAGGGAGTTTGGTTGGAAGCAGCTCCGCCACATGGACAGAGCAATGCAAAGGGTTTAGAAAAGTTCCACTGGTTAAACTTAACCTGTATTCAGCTTCACTTTTTGTGAATGAAACACACCCAGACTTCCATTTGAGCTGTTCTGACTTGCACTCTGCTTCCCATGGCCCCAGGGAAGTGAAGTATAGCCATAATGATGTGCACTCCAGCCATGCGTCTGATCCTTCCCCTATATTGTAGGCTGACAGTTGCAGCCATGTGCATGGAATTTAGAGGGAGGAGCACCTATTGCAGGATGACAGTTTGGAGGAGGCACCAGGAAGTCAGTCTGTGTGTACATGTCTAGAATGCTAGTCGCAGCATCACTAAATAGTTCTCTTAATAAAGATCAAGTTTAGTTTAGAAACAGAGTCCTTTCGGTACCCAGCACACATGTACAGGAACAGGAGAAGAGCCAATGTAGAGACCTTAGCCATCAGCGCTACACCAGCACATGACAGCTAATGGTGTTCTGTTTTTTTCTTTGTTGGGCCTGTCCTGTAGTAGGTGGCTTCTGGGTACTCTTCTGGCACAGGACAGGCCCAACAAAGAAAAAAAACAGAACACCATTATCCGTCACCTTCAGCCCCCAACTTAAACCTCTCTAACGCAACATCAAAGACCTACAACCTATCCTGAAAGATGATCTCTCACTCTCACAGATCTTGGGAGACAGACCAGTCCTTGCTTACAGACAACCCCACAACCTGAAACAAATACTCACTGGCAATCACACACCACACAACAAAAACACTAACCCAGGTACCTATCCTTGTAACAAAGCCCGATGCCAACTGTCCTCATATCCATTCAACTGACACCATCATAGGATCCAATCACATCAGCCACATTCTCAGAGGCTCATTCACCTGCACATCGACCAATGTGATATATGCCATCATGTGCCAGCAATGCCCCTCTGCTATGTACACTGGCCAAACCGGCCAGTCTCTACGCAAAAGAATAAATGAACACAAATCTGACATCAGGAATCATAACATTCAAAAACCAGTAGAACACTTCAATCTCCCTGGCCATTCCATTAAAGAAGGTGTCAATTTTAAAACAGAAAAACTTCCAAAACAGACTCCAACGAGAAGCTGAGGAACTGGAATTAATTTTCAAATTGGACACTATAAACCAAGGGCTAAACAGGGATTGTGGATGGCTCTCTCATTACACTAATTGATTGCATTTCCCTAGTTAATTTACCTTTAATAGTTCTTATCTCCTGTCAGACAGATTCCACTTCAAAAGGTTTTTTTTCTCCTGCTGATAATGGCCCATCCAAATTAAACAGCCTCTTAGAATTGGTATGCTAATGTACAACTTTTTTTTTGCTTTCTGTGTATATAAATATATCTTATCTTACTTCTGTTCTATTCTATGCATCCGATGAAGTGGGCTATAGCCCATAAAAGTTTATGCTGAAATAAACTCATTAGTCTTTAAGGTGCCCAATCTTCCTCGTCTTATTTAAGGATAAAGACTAACACAGCTGCTAATCTTAAACCTATCCATATACAGAGTAATTTAGTGTGAAGCATAAGACTTTGTAACCACATAGCTTGTTACAGTGTGTTATGGTCTAAATATTATGCATCTTGTATAAATAATGAGATACCCCAAAGAAGTCAATAGAGTTACACAGTATAAAGTTAGCATTAGGAGATAATCATGCACTCATAATTGCATAGGTCAGAATAGGTGTGATTAGAAACCATAGAAATGTGGAGCTAGAAGAGAGCTTTAGAAGTCATCTATGCAACCACCTGCTCTGAGGCAGGACCAAGTCTACATAGACCATCTCTGAGAGGTGTTTGTCAACTTGTTCTTAAAAGCCTCTGGTGACAGAGATTCCACAATTTTCTGTAGAAGTCTATTTCAGTATTTCACTATCCTTATGGTTGGAAAGTTTCTCTTAACATCTAATCTAGATCTCTCTTGCTGCAAATTAAGCCCATTACTTCTTGTTCTAACTTCAGTGGACATAGAGAACAATTGGTCACTGTCCCTTTTATAACCATTCTTAACATAGTTGAAGACTTATCAGGTCTCCCCTCAGTCTTCATTTCTCAAGACTACATATGCCCAGCTTTTTTAACTTTTCCTTTTAGATCAGGTTTTCTAAACCTTTTATCACTTTTGTTGTTCTCCTCTGGACTCCCTCCAAACTGGCCACAACTTAAAGTGTGGTACCCAAAAACGGACACAATACTTCAGCTGAGGCGTCACCAGTGCCAAGTATAGCAAAACAATTACCTCCTATGTCTTACATATTACCCCTGTTAATACCCCACAGAATTATTTTAGCATTCTTCACAACTGCATCACATCGTTGATTCATATTCCATTTGTGATTCTCTATAACCCTCAGGTCCTATTCAGCAGCACAACTGCCTGGCCAGTTATTCTCCCATTTTGTACCTGTGTATTTCATTTTTCGTTCCTAAATGTAGTACTTTGAACTTATCTTTACTGAATTTCATATTGTTGATTTCAGACCAATTCTCCTATTTGTCAAGGTCATCTTGAATTCTGATCCTGTCCTCCAAAGTGCTTGCAACCCCTCCCAGCCTGGGGTCATCTGCATACTCTCCAATCCTTTATCCATGTCATAAATGAAAACATTAACTAGCATCAGACCTAGGACAGACCCTTGAGGGACCCCACTAGATATCTTTCCAGTCTGACAGAAAACCACTGATAACTATTCTTTGAGTTCAGTCTTTCAATCGGTTATGCACCCGTTTTATAGTAATTTCAGCTCAACCACATTTCCCTCATTTGCTCATGCAAACTGTGCAGCTAGAAACACAAGTCATTACCACTAAGTGGAGCAGATGGGGGAGGGTGCACACATGGAAAAAATAGAACAGTTTTTGCTGACCACAAGACTTTGTTTTGTTTTTTGGTGGCAGGCAGAGTAATACTGAGTCTTACATTGTGGCTGGGAATAAAGTGGATAAATGGGTCATTTTTAAAACTGTGGCTTTAAAAGGACTTTTGCTCTGAACTTTTTTTGAGTAGTCACTAAAGAAACAAGAGGCGGATTATATCATTAATCTAATATTAATTACACCCAGAAATGGCTAAAGTATAATGTAACAATTTTGGTATTTTTAGAGATACTTTATCTTATTTGCCATTTAAAGGTTATTTGTTTATTATGCATCAGTATGGGCCAGTGAGATGGGAGGTGGTAGCTACTTACTTTTTATTAAAGGCATTGGTTAAATTAAATAATCACAGAAACCAATGCAGCTTTACTTAGGGAAAAAGGTTTCCCTCCTCCCTCCCCCCATTAAAAAGTGAGAATGAGTCACCAAGTTTTGCAGCAGATGTGAGTTAAATAGAAGATTAATAGAATAGAAGAAGAAGATTTTAATTCTTTTGGAAAGTTGATTAGGAGTAATTTCTTCCTGCAAAGAGGCCTGAGTGAACCACCCATGACTGTGCCTCACTGTAGTTTTTAGGTATGAGAAGGAGGCATAGGAACAAACAGAAAGCTGGATTTAGACATACATTTTAGGGTGGGATTCTTAGCGCTTGTGTTTGCTTTTCACTAGCAAAAAACACACCTCAAGTTACACGATAAAAAAAAATTGACTAAAAAGTAAAGAAAGCTATTTTAAAACCAAAAGCATTGTGTGTAATCTCTCATTCCTCCCTCTCACACCCAAATATTGTTTTTGTATGGCACCATAAGTGAACCAGAAGAAAAACTCCCAAGAGTTTAAAATAGACAAAACACAGAAACAGAATTAGTGTACGGGAGGTAGAATGTAAGTTACATAAACAGGGGTAGACTAGGAAGCATTAACCTCATGTTCCATTTCCTGTCACGAGCCCCTAGACCAGTCTTCTTTTGCCTGGGTGTGGACAAAAATCATACGCTGGAGCACATGAAGCAGCATGACCAAAGCTCTCTGCTGGCTTGATTGGTAGCCTCGCCTCACCTCACCTTCTGCACACAGCCCAACCTACCCAGCTAGCCTTGTGCTGATTTATTGTTCCCCTCCTACTGCTATCTAAGGGCTGGTCTTCACTGGGGGGGGGGGGGAGAGAGATCGGCTGTTGATACGCCGATTTACGTAGCTGAAATCGGCGTATCTACAGCTGACTTACCTGCCGTCCTCGGCGCGCTCCCACGTCGACTCCATCTTGCGCCTTTGGCAATCTGGCCTTCCAGAGTCGACGGGGCAGCCGCTGGCGATCGATTTATCGCGTCTTGATGAGACACGATAAATCGATCGCCAAAAGATCGATCTTTCCCTGCTGTAGTGAAGACGAGCCCTAGAAGACAGATGCCTAATTCTTCCTCAGAGTTATGATGTAACACAGCTGAAACCATGCCTGGTACCAAAGGAACAAATGGGTCCTCAGCTAGTCTGTCCAGATCACCAAACCTAGAGGCACCTTCATTTTTTGTCTGGCCAGATACGCCACTCTCTTTACCCTGCTTTTCCTGACTCCTCAATCCCAGGTCACAGTGAGTCAGGGAGAAAGGACAGTCAGGTTTAAGGTGAAAGGTGGAATTTTTCAGGGAAAGAGATGGAATTGGTTGGGGGATGGGACTGTTAAACAAGGAGAGGAAAACTGATTTGGGAGGCCAGGAGGGTTGCAATGGAAATGAAGAGATATCATAAAGGGTAGATCATATGAGTCAGCAGATCAGTATCAAGTGGTTGAAGATAACATTTGAAAAATATCTGTTTAACTGATGGTAATTCCATTGCTTTCTAGAGTGTGATGACATTGAGTCAGCCTGATTAGATGATTTCTTTAAAAAGCCTTTAAAAAGTACTGGGAAAACAAGTTTTGGGTGCCTAGTACTATGTTATGAGGCAGATCTATTATTTGTACAGTCTCTTTCATTTTGGGTTTGTCAAATCAATGGCCACATTTGAAAAACTAGCCATAGTTAAATAAAGTATATTTCAGTTGAAAACAATAGTGTTTTATAAAGATTAGGTCCTCTTAGTCAAAAAATAGAAGCAATACCACATGATTTAGGTGGCTAGGCATTCAGTTCAAAAACTGAATCACTAGTATAGATTATGTAAGAAATACCAGTACCAAACTGTTTGTGAGCAGTCCAAAAGCTGAAATTTGTTCACACAAAACTGTGTGAACAACTCTGACTAACCAAAAAAACACCTTTCACAGTCTTTTCCTGGGGAACTTGTGAACAGGAAAAAGTGGTATTTTCATCAAATAATATTTTTTGTGTGAATTCTTTGCCCAGTTCTTTCAGCCTGCCACAAAGGCCCTGTATCTGAATGTATCATATGACTCCCCAGGTGATTGCTATAACTGAAGGATAAATAATAAATAGCCAGGGGGGAGGGGAGGAGAGGGGAGGAAAGGAAGTTCTGGGCAAAAATGGAATGCTAACCAAATGCTTTAATGTTTTAATGCAATACATTTCAGTTTTTTGCACCTGCAGATAAATAGGAAAATTGCCTTCATTCAAATATATCTGTAATATACATTTTCTTCCACCTCCAAACCTATTTGAATTACACCAAATTTATCTGTATGAAAATAGAAGTCATCATTGGATTTTACACATTTCATAGCCTAGTTTTACTGTGATAAAATAATAATAATGCTATGACACATTGTGAAGAACTCTATTTTAGAAAATCATCATGCAAGACTTGGTTCGGGTTTATAATAATAAGATTGGCTATAGCCCACTAATATTTATCTGTCCTGTGTGTCAGTAATGAGTGAAAGGCCTTACCCATCTGATGATTGTTTGGTGACCTATTAGAAATGAGTTGTTGTTCTCAAGTTCTTTACTACTGTTCATGTCACAGAAGCGGCCACCATGGTTAGAACTAATTGGTACTTTTATAGCAGTTTCAGCAGAAAGAGCAAACACTGAATAGTTATGGAGACAGTCTACACTCACACACTTAGGCCACACCGAAACAAACTTTGATTGACAAGGTACACTAATTGTGGCAGCTTTATACTATTGTATCACTTGTGCACATGCATACTTGGCACGAACACTTGGGCTGGCACTGCGTGTACTCACCAGGAGTGAGTATGTCGATGCACGGAAGCATGGAACTCGACATTATTGTCATGAGGGTTGCAAACACAGGATGACAGATCCTCCAGTATTTTCAGTGCTGCGGGGGGGGGGGGGGAGGGGGACGGGGGGTTGGGGGGAGACACAACAATAGACAGATTGCTGTGGGGTTATAGCAAAAACCAATTCAGGGTTGCTGATGGTGTTCACTGAGCAGCTGCTGAAGGTGGAATGCTGCTTCTGGGACCAAAAATTAGCACTGACTGCATAGGCCACTGACTAGCTATTCTGGGGCCCTATGCAGTCCCCCACCCCATGGCCTCTATAGAGGGAGAGCAGAGGGGCTGGCCCCAGGACTGCTTGGGGGGCCAATGGGGAACCACTCCTCAGCACTTACCGGCAGCGTGGCTGGAGCCAGGTTGCTGCACTTCCCAACACTGGTGAGTGCAGGCCTGGTCCTACTGCAGAGCTCAGGGGAGTGGGGGCGGGGCTGGGGTGGGAAGAGGCAGGGCGAGGTGGAGAAGGGGCGGGGCCTGGGGAAGAGCCAGAGAAGGGGCTGGACAGCACGTAGCTGTGCAGGGCTCCAGGAAGCTGCGTACTTTGCATATGGGCAAGAATGGCCCTGCTGATTGGTGGGATCACTGTGATGCTGGCAGACCAGGTACCAGCTCATGTCAAGCTCCAGGGCCTCACTGTACATTGACAAATGCATAGCTGGAAATCAGTCTGGCTGACCTGTGGGTTAATATACTTATAATAGATATTAGTGTTATAAGAAGATGTTTGTAGGAGGCTGCATGTATTAATCCTGTTTATAATATCTGTTTGCCAGGGTATGAAGTTATATTGAGTGTTTGCATTGTAAACCTCTGTAATTGTATATATCACCAAACAGGAAAAGAAGCACTAATTAAGGTAAAGGATTCATCCTGACACAAGATGGCCCAATGAAGGCAAATGAGGCATAGTGTAGCATCAAAGGACAGAGACTTTGTGGATTTCATTCTTCACTCCTTCCAGAAAGGGGAGACCTATCTATGAACTCATCCCATCAGTTTGGATTCTGGGATGAAGGGGATAAAAAAATCCCTGACAAGGATAAATTTGGTCTCTTTATGCTGCCTGAGCTTTGAGGAGCAAAGATTCCTAAACATAAGCAAGAGATCCCCATGCTACTTGGCATGGGTCAGCCCTAAAGGACACTAGAGATGCTTATTAGAGAAGCTAATATTATTTTTTTAAATCTACGACTGTAACTTATTTCTGTGTGGTATGTTTCCTGTTTTAACCTTGTAAATAACTAATTTTGTCTCTTAAGTAATATATCTTTAGTTAGTTTATCACAGGACTGGCTTCAAACAGGTTTGAAATCTGAGTACAACTGACCTGGGGTAAGTGACTGATCTTTGGGGACTGGGAGTAACCTGAATATTGCTGTGATTTTTGTTGTAAAGTGATCATTTATCAAATCATCCAGCTTGCCTGGGTGGCAAGATAGTCCCCAGGAGCATTCCAGTCTATCCGTGAGTCCATAGTAAGATTGTTATAGTGCTTTACGAGTTCACACTTGTTACTGGGTTGGTGAAATCTAATTATAGAACATAACCAAGTTGGGGGTCCTGTCAGTTTTTAGACATTCCCCACTAGGTTGCCACTCATGGTCATAAACCACTCCAGACAGCATGACAATCACCTTGTAATGCAGATTTGGGATGATGAGCAGTGGCTGCAGCTCTTTCAGATGCACAAGGCCACATTCCTGGATGTGTTTTCAGAGCTCACTCCAGTCCTCCAGGGCAGAGAGCTGCACTGACAGTTGAGAAGTGAGAGGCTATTGCTCTGTGGAAGCTTGCAGTGCCAGATTGCTACCGGTCAATGGGAAATCACTTTGGAATGGGAAAATCCACAATGCCATGCAAGTGTTCAGGGCCATTAATTTTCTCCTGCTATGCAGACCATGACTCTCGGCAATGTGCAGGACATAGTGAATAGATTTGCAGCAAGGAGGTTCTCGAGCTGTGTGTGTGTGGGGGGGGGGGGAATAGATGGCATACCTATCCCTATTTTGGCACCAGCCCACCTTGCCCCAGAGTACATCAACAGAAAGGGCTACTTTTCTATGCTTATGCAAGAGTTGGTGGCGTCTTGGGACATCAATGTTGACTGGCCAGAGAAGGAGCATGTTGCTCACATCTTTTAGAACAAAGGACAGTTCAGAAAGCTGCAGGCTGAATCATTCTTTCCTAACCAGTGGATTACCATTGGCAATGTTGAAATGCCAATAATGAACATGGGGGATACAGCCTAGCCCTTCCTCCTCTGCGCTCGTGGAGCTGTACACTTGCCACCTCTAGAGCACCAAGGAACGATTCAACCACCTGCTCAGCAGGCGCTGAATCACAGTTGAACGTGCTTTTGGTAGATGGAAGGGGCGCTGGCCTTGTTTACTTACGAGACTGGATCATGGTGAGAAAAATATCCCAATGGGTACAGCTTCCACTTGTGTCATGCATAAATAGATCTGTGAGGCAAAGGATGAAAAGCTGCCATCAGGGTGCAGGGCTAAGTGGCTGTCTGCAGCGTTTGAAGAGCCAGATGCAAAGGCTACTAGAAGAGCTCGAAGCAGAGCTATTTGGTTTAGGGAGGCCTTGAAAGAGCACTTTACCAGTGAGCAACAATAATGTGGTGTGGTAGACTGCACTCTCCCTGTTCCTGACATTTTGGGGGCTATTAGGAATTGTGTGGTGCTTGGTGTACATGTATGAATATAACACTGTGTTTGTTAATGCACTTGGTCGTTTTCCAGAGCTTGCTGTATTTTTATAATTATTACAGTGTTTGTCACTGATGCTATGAGGTCTGTCACCCTGTACAATAACAAGTAGTGAGTGCTCTTAGAAGTGCTAGTCATTCTGCAGCAGATAGTGCGAACCAATAAACATAAATTATACCAAATAATAGATTTTTACTGTGTACCAAAACCAGTGCAAAAACCTATGTTCAATTAACAAACAAACACAATCAAAACTTCTGACATAAATTAATGGGCCAGAACTTAAAAAGAAGAGAGAACATTCATGTCCATTTCAGTCCATTTTGGCTACACAGATAGCAAGTGTGGCTTTCACAGGAGAGCACGTATGAAGCAGTGGTTGTTCTTACTGTTCCCGGTGTGGACTGGTAGAGGTAGAGGTGCGGCCCCTGATGCCACGTGAAATGTTGGGAGGCGTGCAGTGGTTCTAAAATGGAGTTTTCCCATTGGCTGCAAACAGAGGCAGATCCAGGACTATTGAACCTGTAGCCCAACAAGAGTCTGAAGCATTTGTGTTTGCTGCTGGAAAAGCCTCCTCAAGTTCCTGTGCATTTCCCTCTCCTTTTCCTGCTGGGACTTTCTCTCTCTCCACTCTTTCCTTCACTGTACAGTCTGAACTATTCATCCTCCAGGCCCTCTGTTCACAGTCTGATGTAGCACTGTCTTGCAGGATCTCCTTGAACATATCTTCCCATGTCCTCTTCATTTGCCTCCTTATCGTGGTCAGATATTCCGTCGGGAGGTGAGGAGGGAGGGAAGCCATAAAGGCCACAAAGGCAGCAGGTACAGTGTGTAGGTGGCAGGGTCAGTTGGGCAGTTGCACATGACAGGGGAGACATGCTTGGAGTGCTCACCAAGATGGGGAGTCAGCAAAAAGCATTTCAAAGATACACGGGGTTTCTGAAAGGGAGGGGCAGCTTGTGGTCTTCCTGACCCCCGAGGAGTGAAGTTCACAAGTGTGACCAGAGCGGTCTGTGACGGGCATTGTGGGACAGCTGCTGGAGGACAGTTAGGGTTGATATAGATCATGTGGTGTCTACAACAGTAGGGTGACCATGATCAATGCCATTCAGGGAAGTGGTGTTACTGTGTTGCCAGAATGGTGCATGTACATTGGCAGGAGACAAATTTGAGCATAGACACATGCACAACAAGGTTGACACAATTGTTAAGATGGCATGAGCTTGCCTGATGACGTTCTATATAGTATATTTTCTGTAGATGAACAGAGGACGTAAGGCTCCGAGACTGTTGAGCCAACACCTGATCACTAAAATGAAATTTGAGTGACTCATTCATTCTGTCTTAATGTTTGTAAGCTACATTGTTCTTGAATTTTTATTTTCAATTTAATTTTCATACTACAAGTATCAAGATTACAGTTCCATTTTAAAGAATGCATGGGAGTACCAAGAAGAGAGTCATTCTTCAGTTGTTTTAATGTCCTTATATAGATGGCTGTAAACACCAGGCCATAAGCCTGATCGTGAAGCCTGCAAAGTGACGTAGTCCTGTGCATGTAGCTGTCCAATGTAACCTAACTTATGTTCCTCTTTGAGACTCAAGAAGGTGTAAGTTAATGTAAATGTGAGCTTTCTGCATACCTTTCATCATCATATGTCTGTCTACTATAGCCCAAGGGTAACTGCATTCAAAGAAAGTCACTAAAATAGCAAGCATTTGGCTGATTTCATTTAGCCAGAGTTCTAACTTCACATGTTGTTCACATGCGAAGTGAGATACAATCTCTGGTGAGATGCAAGCTCCAGGGAGCCGATAAGATAGCATGAAATGTTTAATGAATGTTATTGCTTGTACTGTCCACTCCGATAGCTAAAAGAGAATTTGTATGATAAAATCTTAAATCTGTGAAAGTAATTGCTTCTGACATCTCCAACTAGGCAGCAGGCTGCCCAAACATTGCTGTTCAGTCAAATTCTAAGGCTAATGAAGTGAGAAGAACACAATGTAGATACAAATTAAAACCTACTTATGACGAACAGTGTAGGGTTTTAAAACTCCCATGTTTTGTGCAGAGAGGGCAAAAATAATTTGTTCATAATAATCCCACTTTTGTATTTATGGAAAGAGCTGTAGATTTGTGATTCACAGCAAGAAACGGCCATAGGGTAATTCTAATATGTTAAGGAAACCCCTCACTCCTGCAGTGTTCCCTTGTAGATTCTTTTTTGTAGATTTTACACTGTGGAGGAAATGAAGTATAAAAAACGTTCTACTTCAGAAATGATCAGTCACAATTTGCTTGCATTCTCTTTTTTTAACTGGTATCTCTCTACATCTTACCCAAACATTTAAAAATCCAGGTTTGCTCTCCGTGCGTGTCTTTTGTGTCTGATGGGAATTTTGTTTACAAAGTTGAAATCTATGGACCTTATTTTCAAACTTAGTTGACTAGGTTAGAGACCGTAAAGCCCTCAGTTATTTAGGTGCCTAACAGGGTCCTGATTTTCAAATTTGCTGAGCATATGCTCTGCTCATTCACTTAGGTGTCTTGATTGGGAGTTGTGAGTAAAGTGTCTTTGAAAAATCAGACCACCTAATTTCAGACATGCGAATTCAAAAATTTTGGCCAAAGCACATCACGTAGGATACAGAACCAATGGCTAATTGATCATTTTTCATAGTGGAATCAGTGCTAAATATTATACTAGTTCTTGAGCTATACCATCAGTAGCAAATTCCTACACTTTTAAAGTAGTTGATTGTTCTCTGGTGTTGGTACATGACCAAATGCACTTTCTTACCTCCATGGATATTTCTATATCTATGAAGTAGACACAAAGCACTGGGGGAGGGGAGGGGCTAGGTTACAGAAAGAGCTAGAGAACTGAGCACTCTCAAATTTGCTGAAGGCAAATGGTGCAAACATTTGAAGGGAAGACACATTATGCTGTGATGAATGCTCATTAACATTGTTTGATACTCTCTGGCATAACAGAAGCCTTTGATAAACATGCTATTAAACCCCTGTGAATAATGGAAGAGCAAGATTAAAAAAGCAGATGCCATTTCATATTTAATATCAAAATATGTATCATACAGTCATTGCATTCCCACAAGACAGAATGCCTCCCTCTAACGTGAAGCCACAAGATTTGAAGAACTTGCGTTCCCAGTGGCTTCAATATGGCATTACACATTCTTCCAGATCAGCCTTGTGATACAGGATCTTTGAATCAGAACAGTTACATCATTCAGACTCCTTGAATCATTATGCACATTAACCTTGAGAGTTATCATTAGAGAGCATTCACTGATGCACAGATAACCACAGACCAGACACGAAAAAAATGGTAGTAGAACAAGGGTTCAAGGTCAGATGTCACACAAGATTGCACATCCTGCGTAAAAGAGTTTGCTAATAAAGATGCAGACAAGATTCCTTACGGTCTCAAGGACAATTTTTCAATCAAATTTTTCAATATCATTCTGGACGCTGCCATCAATTTTATGAAGAAGCATTATGAGCAATTTAGCAAGCACACCATCTACTGGACTTTTCTCTACAACATAAGAGAACGTTTAGAGGACATTACCTAGCTCACTGAGAAACCTGATATTTTCCATCTTAGTGAATCAGGCTGCCTGTTTAGGTTCACCTGAATTCAGCAACCCACATTTTTTACTTTGAGGCTTGTGTAAACCCAAAATTTCAAAATATAACCCAAAACTTAAGTGTGGCAGGTAGTAAAATGTTATTACTATTTGGCTACAACTTGTGCACACATTTTAACCATCCTGGGTAACATTTTCAAAAAGCATCTAAGTCCTATTTTCAAAAGTGATTTAGCATTTAGGGGTAGATCTATACTGCATTGTAAATCCAGGTCTGTGAAACCCCTGCTTAAGAATTTGGTGTTCACACTGCATTGTGAACTTGGACCCGGGTCTCATAACCATGCTAACATATCCATACTGTACTATGCAGACCTCACTTGGATCTGTGGCTTGAACTGCATCCACTGAATAAAATGACAGGGCTTGGACCTGAATCTCTGTGGAACTCAGGCTTAGAGGGTGGGTTCTAGGACTCAGCTGACCTGAATCTGGCCAATTTGTGTGTGGATGGTAGGAGGGTTTGGGCTTAAACCCCAGTCTGAGCCCAGGTTTATAATGCAGTGTAGACATAACTTAGGTGGCTAAGTTCCATTGAAAGTCAGTGGGACTTAGGATACAGCCCACAGCAGTGAGCCGCCCAGCCTGGGTCAGACTCAGACTTGCACTGGCATTCTAAAAATAGCTGTGTAGACAGCCCTTTGAAGTTGCGGCTCAGGGTTTGAAGCCTGAGGGTGAGCTCAGCATTGTAACACCTAACTTTAGATGCTCTGATGCCCAATAGAATACTCAGCCCTTAGTTGCAGGGGGCAGGTTCCCTATGCAATGCACATGGAGCGTCAGGCACCTAAGAACAGGTATCATAGAAGCCAGCAAACTGAGTGGGGAGCTGCCTAGTAGGAACCGCTGAGGACACGGCTGTGGCTTAGGCCTCACCCCTCAAAGAAAATAAGGTGCCTAAGCCAGGTCAGACCTTTCTCACAAAATAAAGCAAAGGTAACATGGCTGATTTACTTACAGCCCACTGTTTAATACTTGCCTGAGGATGTGGAGGCCCAGGTTCAAATCCCTCCTTAGCTGATTCAGAGGTCAATCTTGAACCAAAGTTTCACAGGTGAGTGCTTGAACCACTGGGCTATCCGATATTCTGGGCTGGGTACATGAGTGTTTCCTTTTGAGGGTCTTCTACTTCACGTTATATTTGTATAACATAGTGTGACAGACCACCCTCTCAGGAACAGGCAGGAAACCCTTCTCTTGCTTCAAACAGTGCTCTTTATTCACAGTGCAGGACCCCACCACCAATATATACAGCTTTATACAATACAGTCTTCAACTCTATATAGTTCAGTTCTACAGCTCTGCATACAACTCTACAGTTCACAGCTCTATCAACTCTATATAGTTCAGCTCCAAACAAGCACAGCTCTGAATAGCTCTTCACACACTCCATACCATCCCCACCACACTGGGCTTGCTTCCTGGCAGGCCTTTTATCCCCCTGAGGAGGCTGCCAGGTGTCACTCATCAAGCCTGAGCCCTCTACAGCCCAGGTGGCTAATTAGCCTTCTCTGCAAGGGAGGTTTGCAGGCTTCTGCTCCCTCTTAAAGGGCCCGCAGGGCTGGCTCAGACACTCCTGGCCAGCACCCTGCCACAATAGTTAAAGAGAGAGTGTGAAAGACTCTATAACCTAGTGGTTAGCACTCTCCTTTGGCAGCCCCATGTTTCAGCCCCTGCTCCACTGTACTATAGGTACACACCTCTCCTCCTCCATTTTGTGCAGGGCTCAATCCTGTAAGCATGCTCTTAGACAGCCTCTGAGAATGTCTACTGGATTGGGCCCCTCAGACAAGATAGGTAGGGCAATGCCTAGCTTAGTGATCCTGCTGGGGCTTAGGCACCAAGCACTTTGTAATGTAAGAAATTAAGCAACTTTGTGCATGCCCACACAGATATATAGATGTCATGGGGACTTTACCAGTGGAAACTTGCTCTAATGACGTTAGATGCCTACAGGGTTGGGTGGAACAGGGGTGGACTTTTTGGACTTAGGCTCTTAAATCCCTTTGTAGATCGAGTTCTTAGCACTTAAAAAAAAAGATGTTGGCTCCTAAATCACTTGGGCACTTTTGATAAATTTACCAACTATTGTTTTTGTTACCTAGACCCCTCCCCCATCCACCCTACCTGTTTGCTTCATTAACTGTTATGTCTTGCTTGATAGCTCTTCATGAGGCAAGGCGTGTCCTTTTGTTCTGTGTTTATACATTGCCTAGCACAAAGGAACTCAGGTCCATGACTGGGGGTCCTCAGCGCTGTGTTAATACAAATTAATAATAGTAAATTAGCTGGAGCCAGGACTGCCACGTACAGTTCCTAGCCCAGCAGGACTGTAGGGTCTATTGCAATATCAACGATTAATCAGAAATAATACCAAAACATTAATCTGGATAGCTTTTGTTACATGTAAGGATGTATTTATTTTTACTTACTAGCATGTGCTCATCAGTACAATACACTGTGCTAAAGTTCACCAGGTACATGAGAAAACCTTTCCTTGGTGTTGGGTTCATTTGACCTCAGGCATGACTTGATGGACATAAAGTTAAATGTGATAGCAGACATTTAGCTATACCAAGTACTAATACCTAGTTACAAATCCCTTCCTAATTTCTCTCGCCATCACACTCCCTCCCATTGGCCCAGGATTTCACCACCCTTCCTCTGTTTCAAACCCTTTTGCCGCACTCTGGATGGCTCCCTCCCTTCTCCATAGCTCCAAAATCCTGCGCTGGTCCTTTCCATTGGTACAGCCTTATCCCAGTCACTTCTATAAGCCTGTCTCTTTCCTGACACCAGTGACCACTAAGACCCACTTCTGCTAGCCTAGCTTCTTCCTATCACACTTCCTGGGACCCAGAGGCTCCAATCCTTCTCCCTAACCTAAGTCATTACCACTGCTCTTCTATATTCATAGTCAGTATTTAAAGAATACTCCAGTCAATAATTTGGTGTTCAGTGCTTAGGAAAAAGTGACAGATTTCTAATCAAATGTTCCATGGGACTGTCTGGTGCACTCGTAGGAATCTATCATGGTTTGGTGGAAATGACACTGGATTGGGAGTCAAGAGATGTGGGTGCTAATCCTGGCTTCTGAACTGCTGTAGGACCTTAATCAAGTCACCTGACTTTTCTGTGCCTTAATTTCCTCATATTTGTAAAGACTTTAAAAAACTGTGGATGAAAAGAGCTACAAGATCTAAATATACATAGGGCGCTTATCCCTATACATCCAAGCACTTAATACAACAATTAAGATAGCGAACATCATATTGGATTCTGCTCTTCTCCTCCCCCATGGTCTTGATACCTCTGTTTGTTTAGGAGTTGCAGGTTTGCACATATGTTTTATCTCAGCTGTCATAAGCATCAGCCTGGGCACTATTAGCTGCAATGTTCCAATGAGTCATGAATGGGCAAGCAGGGAGGCGGGATCCTGAGCCAGCCCAGCTTGAGCTAAGATTCAAGACCTTCGGTGAGAAATTCATCCGAGCCTCCATGACATGTTTACTTTCCTAACGAAACCTGGGTTGGGCTCTAGGCATAATGTTTTAGGTATTATTCCAACTCTGTAGAGGGGAAAAAGTGCAGATTATAACAAAATCCAGTCATGATTTGACACTTGAAGCAGATGTACGCCAAAGGAGGAGCAGCACACACTAAGTGCTCTCCCAACGTTTCTGATATCCATGGCTGCTGCCACCCACAGCTTCTCAAGCTGAAGCTCATAAAAATTTATCAGCAGTTGACAATGAATTTGGAAAGACTGAGCTCTCTGGAAACTTGCTTTGCTGAGGAAACACAGGAAAGTTGGATTGCTTACAATGAAGTGATTGAAGACTTTGCCAAGAAAAATGCATGCAAGTTTCATTATAACTATTCATCTAATAGGTTCACATCAAGCACTCTATTTAAATCAGAAACATATCTGCAATTTCCCATACTTATTTTTACTATTAGATTTAGGTAGAAGGGAAAAGATGAAGTAACAGGCTTGGGCCTGCAAGAGCTATAGGTGAGCTAGAATGAATGGCCCAGGAACAGGAGTTTCAAAAAGAAACACTACAACAGATAGTGTTGGCCCTATGTCCCAGCTGCTCATATTTCCACCAAGGGGGTTTCCCTGCTGATACCTGTGAAGCTAACCACATAGTGCTGGACGATGATCCAGAGGCCTTTTTAATTACATCTGAGAAGGTGGCACTAGCCTCCTTTTGACCCCCAGAACAGCAAGCTTTGACTTTAGTCTTATACTTGAGGGTCCAACACAGGGACCTATCTTAATATGGCCTTGGAACAGTCAAAGGACTATAAACAAGTAAAGTCTGCCATTTGGGACTATTTGGATATTTCTGAAGAAACCCACTGCCAACTATGTAGATCTAAGTGCTACCCCAAGGAGGCCATAACCCGAATAGAACTGCAACGGTTTAGAGAACACTGTTGGAAGTGGCTCCATCTGCTGGAACAATCAGAGGCCTAAGTGGCCAAGACCATTGTGACAGAACAGTTTATAAAGCTATCACCCATGAAAGGCAGAGAGTGGGTATTCAGCACCATTCTGGGATATTATCAATGGTGGTGCAGCTAATAGAGGACTTTGTAGAAGTGAAAGGTTACTAGAGGCAGAATCCCCCAAGTCCTCCAGGGGACAGAGGACAAACTGGAGAGAGACTCAGGTGGGTGAACTGATGGAAGAAAAGTTGCCTATAACCAACCTTTCGGTTGGCCTGAAAGGAAAGACTTGAGCTTCTTCAGAGAGTTTCCAGTCACCCTCGCAGCTTTTTGGAGTCAGGGTGTGAGTTAACACTATCAAATGGTACACAGAGGTATAGCAGGATAAGTATTGATAGAGTTCCCTTGTCTAGAGATAGGAGGAGATAATTTACAGCAGCAAAAAGTGCTGCCTCAGTATCATAATGTGGCCTGAGGAGGATTCTGGGAGCTGACAAGTTCTACTGTTTTCTGATACCTCTCAATTAACTTGCTTAGAAAACGGAAGTTAGGCCCGGGGAGGTCTCTGGTGTTGAACAAGGGTTTCTTTAGTACAAAACATACTAATGTATATTTTAGCCTGCATGAGATTAAAGAAGGTGTTGACAATCTGTGAATTACAGAATCCCAGGTGTTTTCCACTCTGCTACAATCCACAAAGTGCAAGGCTCAGAGGCTACATCTCCTTTTCTTCAATTCTGATTGCTGTGGTCTCTGTGTTTTCCCAGTGTCTGCCAGAGGTAATGACCTGAATAGGAAAAGTTGGATTCAACTCAAATAAGAAGCTGTCAGGAGGACTGGAGCTGGTGGGTTATGAATGTGTCTTGTAATGGAGGTGAATGTATAATTTTCCCAATACAATCCACTGATGTGGGGACATTATTGGATCTTTTGCTTCTCCTGGATTTCCCAGACATTTGTGGAATATAATGCCTTTCTCATGTGCAGTGAGCTTGGAGCTATGACAGCTCATCTCAGATAAGGACCTTGCTAGGCCTTTGTAATCTCAAGAGTCTACATAGTGCTGTTTCTGAAAAGCACCCAGAAGCTTTTCAGTGCAGCCAGTCGCTTGACTTCAGAATGGACCAGGCCATATAATACCAATGTTATTAGACTATGGCATCAGTTTGGACTGCATTGGCTTCATATCTGTTCCCTAGATGCTGATTATGAGCTATCAAGCTGAGTCTGAGACGCAGTTATCAGACAAATCATCTTTCAGCTTGTGTCTGTTTTGGTGGGATTGATCCAGTAGATGAGTCTTGAGTTATGGTGGCCCAGGACCAGTAGGTGAGTGTTCTCACACCTCTGCATCCTCATTTTTCTGGCAGCCTAGCAGAGCCTGAATTTGCTGAGCTTCAGGGATTAATCACCCAGATTTTTAACTGATTTGTAGGCCATTTTAAAAAAGAGGCAGAGGTTTTGTTATTGAGTCTTTCATCTCTGAAGAACCTCATGTTTTGTTAATATACTGTTTAGAGTAAAGAATAGAAGGCCAGCCATGACATATACTTCAGAATGCTGGCCAATGGGGAAGAGAGAAGACCCGCTGCTTCCCACTGCTGAGATGAAAATGCTCAGGTGAATGCTGAGTAAAATGAAAACTGATAGACTATACAATGAAATGATGCAAGGCATGGTGCAGGAAGCCTCCATCATGGAAAAGCTGAAAGTATTCACTTAAATGGTTCAAGAATCAGAGAGGTAGCCGTGTTAGTCTGGAATAGCAGAAGTAACAAAGAGTCCCGTGGCACCTTAAAGAGGTTCAGTCATGTGAGACAATGAGACGCAGGATATGTTGGCCAGAGAGTACAAGATCTAGTAGTCATGGGACAAAGACCATGAGGAAGACCCTGAAAAAGGTAGATCGAGGTGGTGAAGGAGGACATGAAGAATGTCCATGTCAGATTGGAAGGCATACTTGACAGGAATGCTTGGAGATGAAGAACAAGAGCTCAGGGCAAGGCAAAAAAGAAGAATTTTAATTTCTGTAAATTGCCTACATGATGGGCAGTGTACCAGATCTTAAAGAACTAATTAAAGAAAGAATAGTTGACTGGTTTCTGGTTAAATCATGACCAAAAAAACCCTTGATATTATAATCAATTATTATATATAGGAAACAATATAGAATCTTCTTTATTAGAGCACTTCATCATGCACAAGGAAGTGTCCAGTTTGAAAGTCGTTATGGACAAGATTAACTAACAACAGTATTTAAGAGAGATCGATTTTCTACTGCACTGTAAATCAGTTTGGCTGTATGAATTGAAAAAAATTGATTTGTTTTTGGGATTTCCCTGTTTGGATTTAGTAGAGGAAGAAGAATCGGAACAAAAGAAATCAGATCCAGTCTGGCAAATGGAATGAGCTCTGAAACAGCCAAGATATTATACCCTGAAAATGAAGATATTTAAATACAGGTTTAAAAAAAAAAAAGCAAAGCTGTGCAGCAATATGCCAACAGTCAAGCTTCTTTGTGGGCTATATCACAAGGTAATTGGCTGTGATGTGAATTATGCATCCTGAGCCAAATGTGAGAGTGCTTAACAGAGACAAAGGTCAATTATCTCTCAGTACAGCCTGCTGAAAAGAAAGAGGTTATTGCAATTAGAACACACTATTAAAATGGTTAGTCATTTTTAGTATTTTAAATCACTATGTCTCTTTAAAAAGTTGTGCATTGTACTTGTGGTAGCTGTAAGCATCACAGAGTAATCGGGCCTCAGAAAAAAGATTACTAAAAATAATACAGTACTCACCTAGGCGTCATCTAATATGAGCCTCAGAAGCTCAAGTTATTAGAATAAAGGGTACATTATCAAAAGAGATGAGAACTTAGCTTATTTTCAGGGGTTCAAGTCTAAACATATGCTTCCTTTACTTCCTAATTTTTCCCCACAAAGAGGCACAAAGGCCTGCATCTGCAGAAAAACACAGACAAACTGCACTTCTAAAAAGGACTCTGCATTTTGAAAATGTGGCCCCGTTTATGTTTGATAGCCTGCCATGGTGCTGAGTGTTGCATAATAGATAGATGGGCCTGAATCAAAACTCTGGTCCTGTACCCAACCCCAATATTTGGAAAGATCTTATATGGATTTCACTGTAATTGTTTGTTTTTATCCCTACAACAAGCGTAACCAAAATTCTGGATGTAAAACAACTCCATACACAGCTGAATTTTGAATAAAACTATTCAGATTTAGTTTGAGATACCAACTTTGTCTCAGACCCATCTAAATTAGAAAGAGTATGTGCCATAAGAGAGACAAGGTAGATGAGGTAAGATCTTTTATTGTGGACCAACTTTTGTTGGTTAAAGCTTTCAAGCTACACAGAACTCTAGTAGGTTAGCTATTCTGCATACACTGCGGTTCTTTTTTACATATAAATACTGGGACTATTTGTAAACTCTCTCTTTTTTCAGTACAGGAAAGCCACCACTCCATATAAGGGCTTACTACAAGCCATTTTTTTAATATAGACTTCCACAATAGAGCTTAGCAGACAAAAGACAAGCTCTTTTCAACCATTCATTATCAAGATTAGATTGTCCAATTTATACGTTTTGTTTTAAAAACAAAAGCAACTCTTTCAACCTTCATATCAGGTTTCACCCAGCAGGATAGAAATATAGGACACAGGTGCTGCCTAAATAGCCAAGACAGTCTTAAAAGGATGTGTGATAAAAATCAAATACACTTTCTTTAAAATAATACACTTCCTCAAACTTAAAACAATAGATTTTTTTTTAATTGCTTGGCACCAATCTCTGTACAAAGAAGGTTATGCCCCACTCTATCTCCAGTATGCTGAATGCAGAGCAAGTCAAGGCCCTACCACAAAAATAAAAATAAGATATAGGATAGGGCATAGAACATGATGTTTCACACATACAAAATACAACCTCTCCATGGGGCAACTGGCTTTTTGTCATCCGCCACTGTATGATAAAATTTAGAGCCTTGTTTAAAAAAGGGATACATTTGTCTGTTTTCCTCATCCCTAACATCAAAACAATAAATATTGTAAATATAGTCACCCCTGTGGCACATATGAATTGCCTGTGTAAATACCTAAATGCAAACCCTTACTTTGTGTAGAGTTTGGAAAATCTTACTCTTAATGTCTCTGACACGTTATTCCTCTCACAACTTGGATTTTCAATTCACTGCTCTGGGAGGGGGTATTTTGGGAAGATGATGTGGTTCTATTGTATTCAGATGCTCATGCCACACCCAAAACCATAGTACCTGAAACAACTTTATGGATTTCTGTCTGTGATGGATTTTCAAACTAACCATTGCAAAACACATTACATTAAAATCCTAGAGGTCAGGAATTTCTCCTTTTAATATACCTTGGTTGGTTGGGCCTTTTTGATAATTTTACACCCAAATAGCATACCAGCTTCCAGCAGGACACCAAAAAGGAATTTTGTCAAAATTGAAACATTTGACAGAACTGTACCATGAATTTCACTGAATTTTCAGCAGAAAGGTTGAGAGGAAGACAGGCTATCGCCTGGGATGTGGGAGACCTAGGCTGGTTCATATCCCTGCTTTGCCTGCTTCAGAATGATCTGGGATGAAAAACTGCTATGAATCATGCAGAGCAGAGACATGAATCAACCAGTCTCTCCCACATCCCTGATGACCAGGCTACATACACATTTCAAACAGCCATTTTAAAAAAGAACTATTAGAAAAGGTCATGGTTTTGTTCCAGTTTGGAACAAAAATAAATTTCTAACATTGCCATGAAACAGAATTTTCATCCTCCGGATAGCTCTACTTGCCACCTCTATAACATTACCTTCCAGGAACAGTGTCTGACCCTCATATCTTTCAGCTCTGCTGTTTATCTGAGTTCCCCATTGCTTCTTGGTACACAAATAGCAATGGCTGTGAAAAATACTTGTTTCTATAAAGCATGGTTTGAGACTGCGTCCCCTCCTGTTGGATTAAGATGTAGTCACAGTGATTGATGCATTCAGGACCTCATTGTAATCCTTTGGAGCTAATGCCTACCTTTCAAAAAAATAAGAAAGAAGCAAAAAGCTCCAAATGGTTCAGAACACAGTAGCCCACCTGCTCAGCATCATAGACCCTTAACAGCATGTCACTTCACTTCTCTGCTCTTTGTTGAATATTGGGTTATATTCAAGATTTCCGTCTTGATCTCCAAAGATCTCTATGAGAACGGCCCAACTTCCCTGAGTGATTGCCTCACTGTGTACAATCATGCCCTCCCATGACAACTGTGTTCCCTTCCACAGAAACAATGAAACTGTTGCCCTCAAGGGAGAAACTCACTTTTGGAGGACAGAGCGCTTTCTTTGCAATTAGCCCATGAATCTGGAGCTCACTCCTGCAAGAGATCGAGATGGCAATAAACCTCAACACTTTAACAGAAACCCTCTTTTTGATCCACCCTTATCCAATAACGCCAGCACCCAAATACACACGAGCGCAGATTCCTGCAGACTGAGGGAATATTGAGAAAGATATACACAGTACTTTATGTATACATGGCATAATTCTGGGAGTTGTTAGGTCACCAGAGGGAATCATAAGAACCTAACTAAATTAAGTCTGTCTTAAATACTAGATAAAAGTTTAGTAATACTAAAAGCACTCACTCCCAGAGCCACAGAAAGACTCTGACGCATACATCGGATGAAGTGGGTATTCACCCACAGAAGCTTATGCGCCAATACATCTGTTAGTCTATAAGGTACCATAGGACTCTTTGTTGCTTTTGCAGATCCAGACTAACACGGCTACCCCTCTGAGAGTTAAAGAAAGACTTAGGCACCTAAGTCCAAAATGGTGCATCTGAGAACTTTAAAACACCTGCTCAGTCGCCACCTAACTCTGGAAGTGCTTAAAATCCCACGGCACCTAATTTTTGCCATAAAAGTCCCCAAAGCACCTAAATTTCTGACACACACACACACTGCCTCAGTATAGGTGCCTGAGTGTTTACCTCATGACTAAGTCCCAGCACAATCATCACATGCAATATATATCTCACCTTCAGGGACTGATCTGGTAGGCATTCTCAAAGCATGCCTAACCCCACAAAGGATGGCTGTGGGACACTCACCTGGATGTGGGAGACCTGCTTTCAGTTCCCCACTCTGCCTTAAGTAGAGAAGGGAGTTGAACATGGCTCCCTACCTCTCGGGTGAGTGCCCTAACCACTAGGCTATGTGATATTCTGATGTGGGTCTTTCTCCTGTTGAAGCTGTTCCACTGTGTATAAATAATTCATTATGCACTGAATAAGGTGTTAGAATGACTAACTCTATAGCCCAGGGATTAGGGCACTCATGGAAAGGTAAGAGCTACAGATTCAATTCCCTTCTCTTCAGCGGGTAGAGAAGGGAATAGAACCCTGGGCTTCCTACATTAGGTCCTTAACCACTGGGCTAAAGGTTATAAGGGAAGCCCCCAGGCCATTTCGTGTGGCATCAGGCACGCGCCATGGACTTGCAGGGGCAAAAAAATTGCAGGCCTGTTATTTACCAGGCTGCATGTGGCAATAGACTATATGGTTTTATTGGGGATAATTACAAGGGGTAAGGGAGCAGCGTTTGATTAGCTAATAGACTTAATGAAACTTAAAACACACAATGACTAAAATATCTAACAATATTTATAAACAAAGATGCAGCATTTAGTAATAACTGATACTTACAAATACAAACCAACGCATAACGACCGGCAAATGTAGAAGCTCTGTTTGAAAACATGTGAGCAGACAGAGAGGCTTCGAGGTGATCAGGCTCGGTTACGGGGGTACACAGGATACACAGGATTCGGTTTTCTTTCTCCTCTCCCTGTCTGAACATGGCAGACGGGTCCATAAGTACCAACTATGACATCACAGAAGTGTCATATGGGAGGGAGCCCAAAACTTGTTTGTGTTCGTTTCTGATTGGCACGAGCAATGTTTACACCAAGTAGGGGAGCAGGTGCCTCAAAGTCTGGCTTCACCCCAAAGGTGAGGGGAAATGCACATTGTTTTAGAATGCGTGCAAAACTGAATGACAAAAGAAGAGGCCAGGGCAATACTGGTATGGGCAAGTTTTACAGGATGCAGACAGGAACTGATCTGAACAGTTATAAAGGAAGCTGATCCCCCACCCACACCCCGGCCAGTTCGTGTGGCATCAGGCATGCATTGACACTGTTATTGCAAGAACGCCTGACTCCAGGATAAGATTCCTGGCTGTGAATCCCAAGGGGAGAAAAATACTTCCTTCCAGCCTGGATTTAGGTGTCACCTCCATGAAAGGGGTGGGACTTGGGTCACGCCCCTTTCCTCAGCATCTCCCATTGGCTGTTTTAGGAAGCTCCCTGCCTAGAAGCTTGTAAATCCCACTTGTAAATCTTGTAAATCCCACTCCCAGGCACCTATCTCTCCCCATGTATTTCATAGGGAGTCTACATGCCTAACTCAGGCTGTGTGGCTTCTACTGGGTGGCTAGGTGCCTAAAAGTGAAGTGATGCAATTCTCAGCACTTCAATGCCAAGTTCCCTTGTACAGTGAGCCTCAGTACAGTAACCGTTTTCAACAGCTTTCTCCGGCAACTTAAGTTGTATCATGATACCAGATTTTTTAAAGTGTCAGTTGACCACAAAGTGTAAAATGAAACAAATAGAGTTTGCTCATTTGAAACGAGTCCTAAAGCCTTTAATATTCCTTGCACTATAGCAATGCAGAAAGTCATTCCTGTTTAATTAGTTAGGCCAAAGTATTTGCAAAACAATTAAGAATGTAATTTAATTTTGGCGTTTGGTAAACATCCAGGGATTCATTCATTGTGAACTTATGACCTACATGTTGAGTTTACTTTACAAAGTATCATTAAACCAGTCAATTAGAACTTACAATTAAAATGCATGACATGAGGAGTCCCATATATATATACTGCAGAACTAGAACTATGCTCCATACATTCATTTTTGAAATATTTAAACATTTTAAAAATATGCAAAAATTAATTTGGGGGGTCAAATCTAGATTGTTTTTTTCCTCAGAGCGGAAGTCTCTTTGAAGCTATTGGGGTAAGGCAGGCAGCATTTGGCCCTTACAGGGAACATCTTCCATTCCAGTTCACTGCTTGTGTAGAAAGGTTAGTCAGCTTAGCCTGTTTTCTCAGAGGCTGTTCCTGCAAGCAACCAGCAATAACAGTACAGTACTCCTCCAAACACATAGGCAAGCTGTGGTATTGGTGTATGTACTACAGCTAGTCTGTTGCTAGGCAGAGTCAGCAAAGCCCTTAGCACAGCCAGCCAGGCAATATGAAAATTTAGATGTAGTCACCACCTACTAATAGGCAAGCAGCAGCACTTCCTAAAATCACACACACACACACAGAGAGAGAGAGAGAGAGAGAGAGAGAGAGAGAGAGAGAGAGAAACAAACATCAGAGGCTGGCTGCCCATGTAAGAATTATTAAGCAAAATACTTAAATTACACAGAAAAATATATTAAAAGAACATTGCCGTGGGAAATGCCAGAACAAGGGCTGCTTGTGCAATGTTAATTTGGTCCCTTTGTGCGCATGTGTTATGGTACAGTCTTTTATTACATGATTACATACTATTTTTTCCACAGGATCCCTGCCTCATTCAGTGAATGGGTAGATATTTTTTTCTGTTCTCCTCATCTGATGTGTGGCCCCAAGCTTTATTTAACACACACCATCCCCAAGCTTTTCACTGACTACAGAATTATTAATTTACCCTGAATGTTTCTACGGTGCTTTCACCATAGTATCTGAGTGCTTCACAAATAATGAATATATCTTCATAACGCCCCTGTTAGAAGAGGTGTTATTATTCCCATTTTACAGAAAGGGAACTGAGGCACAGAAAGATTAAGGCCAAAATTGCCAAAAGTGTCTATTAATTCTGGTTCCTCAAATTGACACACCAAGGACCTGATTTTCCAGAATACTTTTCATTTTTATAGCACTTCACATGTTAAATAACAGTGCCCACTTACTTCAGTTGCAGTTCTGTGCATTCCGCACTTCTGCAAATGATGGTGGACAAATAAGAAACACACAGCTAGTGGCCACCTGTGAAAAATTTTATTTACATGACTTGCCTTGCATCATTTAGGTGCAGGTAGGGATAGAATCCAGTTCTCCAGGGCAGCACACAGCTGTCTTAACCAGGGGTCTTACAGACAACAGCTTCCTTTCCTATGCAGCTCTGATTCCTCCCCTGAGCAGTAGCATCCTGTGCACTGAATGGGGCAGGGATCCTCTCAAAAAAATAATATATTATCATGTCATTAAAGACTGTAGCATAGTGCACATACACAAGAGGACAGAATTAAGGTTGCACAGGCAACCTTAATTCTGGAATTTCCTAACTTTTGAATGCTTGGTTTGCAGCCTTAACATTCTTTTAATACAGTTTTAGTAGAATGTGTTAGTTTACAAAATAAAGAAAGAATAGAAATTCTCTCATGTGGAATCATATTGACTCCCAAAGTCATCAGCAGGGTTTGACTATTAGATGCACAGAACAGATCTCTACTGCTTGAACTCACAGCGTAATTGGTAGCAGTAATGGGCTGTTATTATGCAGGTGGACTGGTGCTAGAAGGGAATGAGGCACACACTCTGTCAGTGAATTTTGCAGCTATTTACTGACAACAGAAGAATGCAGGAACTCAGGACTCCTATATTCAATTCCAGGTACTGAAGAGGAGTGTTAGTCACTAGTGATTAGATCTTTCTGTCCCTGTCCCTTTCCTTCTATCCATACCTACTCCTTTCCAGCTCTCATGCCCAGATTCTATCCCCCTTTGTCCCGTCCTTACCCTTCCTATCCACCACCTCGCACCTTGGCTCCTATCCACATGAACACTTCCTTGCTCTGGGCTTTTATACCTTCCCTTTCTGGTTCCCTTCAATCTGGAACCCCCTGCCATTCTTCACCCCACCCCTGCATGTCAGTCCATGTCAGTTTCCTTCTTGCTGTCTGGGTGCTGTCAAGGGGAGCACTGAGAACGCAGCTATTCCATTGCCCAGCGCCACAATTGCCCCCAGCTGAAGGAAGGAGCAATTGCAGGGAAGTCCTGCTCAGCTCCAGGACACAGCTTGCTCAGTGAGTCCGTGAGGATGTCACAGGCATGGTCAGATGGATGTGTAGAAATTATGAGGTGCTGCAGGGCTGGCCTTACCATGAGGCAAAATGAGGCAGATGCCTCAGGTGCCAGACTGTGGGTTGGCTGGGGGGGGGGGGGGAACGAGGACCCAGAGTGTAGAAAATTGTGTCTGTTGCTGGTACATATGTATTCTCTCTGCTCTAGATGCACAGAGATGGTGGAGTGCTGTGCTGGAGGAAGGAGGGTACAAGAGACCTTTCAAAGTTTGGCCCAAGCGAGGGGACATGGGGTCCCTGCCTCAAGTGCCAAAATCTTGTGAGCCGGCCCTGAGGTGCTGGAGCATGCTCAGTGCAAATAGAACCTTTGGAGAATTTAGCTTTCAAGCTCCAATAAGTTTCTACCAAGTATGTGCAAACTGAGAATTTCCAGAGACTCATAACTTGGCCAAATTTGGGTGAATTTTCACTGGGATGGCAAAAAGCATGTCTCTGACACTAGGGTGATGTCCCTGCCAAATTTCAAGTCCCTGCACCAAAACACAAAGGCACTAGAACTTTTCAACAAAATCTATAGTTGTAAGAATTTTTTTACATGGGCAAAACAACATATTTTCCCCCAATCTCATTCCTGGAAACAGCTGGACCATTTTTGCTGAGCCTTTCAAAATAAAATTCAGCCTGAGGCACCCACCCAGGGGAAACATCATCTTGAATGGTGAGATTTAGGCAAAATTATAAACTGAATCAGGATTAAATCATGAGAAATGTCAGGGAACTTTAGTAATCAGTAGCATTACCTGTGCTGCTTATAATGTACATACACATACAATGCTTTGGCAGAGTCTTGTATAGTATTTTCCTCACACTGATGTCAATACATTCTGATCCTGCCTTCTCTGCAACACCCTTATTGTTCCAATCTTGGGACTTCTCTGAGCAGAAACTGCCAGCCATGTGACATATATCAAATTGTGACTTGATTTTTGTGATACAGCCAGACACCCACTAGGGACAAGACTGAAACCACCAAACCCATGTTACATATGACCTAAAGCTACAATTGAGCTCTCCAGAGGCAAAAGGCTAGTGTATTAACCTACTTTGTCACCTAGCCCTTCACTATTGATTAGTAATTATTCTTTTCAAATGAAACAAGGACACAGAATGTAAGGTCATCTGCAGTATATCCTGAGAAAATCCAAGACTTCTAAACCTCCTTCAATCATTCATTGCTGAAGGTTGATTAAAAAACAATGGTTCTCATTGAAATACAATTAGAAATGTAATTTAATTCAGGCCTTTGTAAAGAACAAAGGGTTCATGCATGTGAACTAGCTATGAGGCAGCAATGCCAGATAAGCTAGGTATGAGCTATAATCCAAATACTGTATAATTTGATAAAGTAAAATGGTCAATTAATAAATAACCCAAGCAGGGACCAACAGACACTGATGACATCAACAGACTACTTTCAGTAATTTTCACTTTGAACATTCTCTCCCTGTGCTGGTCAGTTGTTGGCTCCAACTTCTCCTGCCCCTTCCTCATGGTCTCCCTCATTCTCCCTCTTTCGGCTTTTTGTATAGCCCACTAATCGCCTCCTAACATAATTCCATACAAGTGATTATTATAGATTAGCAACAACCAGAATCCCTGATCTAAATGCCCACAAATTTTGTGGGAATTGTAAATCTGAACCCAGATCCAAATGTTGTAGCTAAAACCTAGTTCTATAATTGGATTAAAATCCTAGCTCCAAACCCCCATCCAAACTTTCCAAATCCAGATCCATCTTGGGCCTTTTATCTTTATCCATAATGCATGCAATCCCATGCCATAGCAGAGGTAAATACCTAGGTAGATAGGTACAGTTGATAGAAATCAGATTTCTTCTAAATCACAGCTGGTATTCAGCTAATTCCATGAAACATGAGCATATTGTCAATTTTCAATGTAACAAATATTTTGTTCCGTTTTAATGCTCATCACATTTCCCCAAAATATAGACTGGAGCTGCCTTAATTAGTGCTAGGAGATACAGTTTAATAATGTTGATTTACTTCCATTTTTTTCAGCCTCTACTTTAATTCAATTTCTAAAGTCAGATGACATCCCATCTCTGAGATACAGAAATGCTTTCCCCGGCATGTAGATGCAGCACATTAGCATTTTGTATTCACAAGTGTCCTACTTATACAGCAGAAGTTGCAGCATTCACGGTCATACAAATAGGTGAAATATATCCTGACACACAATATATTCACAAAGTAATGAAAATTGGTCAATCTCATTATGTTTTATAAACTTTCATTCATATCATACATTGTCAACATAACTTAAATATATATGGGCCTTGTTTCATTTTAAATGTACAGTAATATGGAAACAAATATTTTTGACATATGGGATTTAGATTAAATACAGGAAGCTAAATTTCAGGGCCTGACCCTAAATCCACAAAATTAAAGAGTCTGAGTTGAGGCTGTCATTCTACTAATAACTATTTATTTTTTCCTTAGGTGTAACATATGTCTTGGAACAGTTCTTAATCTTATACACATTAGACCAGATTCTTGGCCCCAGCTCTGCCTGCTGCTAGCAAAAAGTTTCTCTGAAAGGGAAGCCCTAGATTTCCCCACTAACAGGAAACACTGGGTATAACCAACTCTATAGCATCCACATAGAGGGTACATGAGAGAGGAGTGAAGCAGAACACGCTCACAGCACGGCACTCTGCCTCACCCCAGCCAGCATGACTTTGCATTCTCCATTCTTTGACAGCTTCCTAATTTGGTTTTATACTATGCTTTGCTCTCTAACCCATGTTCTCTTTCTCATTTCTAATTCTAATTCTTACCAGTTCCCTCAGTCATTCAGGTCTGGTCTTTTCATTTCTGTTCCAATATATTACACTCCTATCTATACATTGAGTGTCCAGTTAGTAGCAAGCATTCCTCTCTCTGTATCCTTCCTGGGTGACAAATTTTGCATCCTGCTACTGAAATTGACTTTGAATATATGATAGACCATTCACAATTCCTTTTCTTTCTTTTACTCATATCAAGAACCACATTACTAAGGTACAGACTTCTTAAATATTCACAGCTAAATCGTCCACTCTTCACAATCTATCATATTTTTACGTTTTAATAGCTTACTTATCTCCCCCCATTAATATTATTTTTTCTGTACTATGCAAAGGTTTCTTGCAGTAAAGACACAGGCCAAGAGGCTTGGCTTTCCAAGGTTAGAATTTCAAATACTTTTCAAGATCTGTCTGTGACCCACTCACTCTGGCATTTGTTCAACATATGTTGGAAGAGCAAGTTCTGTTTCTTTGTTCAGCAGCTGTAACAGTCACTAGATTCCCTCTTCCCAGTCCAAAACCTCTGTTGGATCATTGTCAGTAGCAATCATCAACGCCTCAGCATTCCCTTGACTGAACAGCATCCCCTTGAAAGTTTAAAACTGAGGTGTATGTTTGTGTTTCCTGTGCCAAAACGTAAAGCCCCTTTCCACTGTTGTTGAATGTATTTGTGCTAATCTAATAGCCACATCATTCCTTTCTTTCTTTCTTTCTTTCTTTCTTTCTTTCTTTCTTTCTTTCTTTCTTTCTTTCTTTTATGTAGGTGAGTAGGTAATGAAATGTGAACTTGCAGACACTGTGATGTGATGGTGATGGACACATGACGAGTCTTAAAGTACATTTCTTTAAATAATTCTGTACCAAACATGTCTTTCCTAGCATTTTAAGTTAAACGTTGGGGTTTTCTATGCACCATCCCGGATCTATATAAGAATTAAGCATATACACACATGTTTACAGACAGAATGAATCAAGGTATTGGGGGAAGGAGGGGAATCAGTTGGTTACAGACCAAAATTCATTAATGTTGTTCAGTTCTCTATATGAAATGAATTGACTGCATCTCAGTTAGGACCTCATGACCAGGTGTAAAACCACCACAGTTGTCACCAGTTGTCAACCTCAGCAGAGAGGTTAAGTGTTCAGTGGACATAAAGAGTGAGTTATCCCTAGAGACAGGCACTCAAAGTCAAGGCTGAAGCATGTTGGTTAGTGCAGTGTGGGGAACCTTGTATTGCCTTTGCTGATGCTATACCTGTTCTGTTAGTAAGCAGAGGTTCCAGGGCTGCCAATCTAGCATATCTCATGAATAAAGAAATGTTCTGGCCAATAACCGGTTCTCTGGAGTTGGATGCCAAAAAGTTTAATTTTTTTAAATGAAATTTTGCAGCCAGTCACCTTAGTAAATTTAATAGTCCTGTTCAGTTCGATATTTCTTTCGCTTTTTTAAAATCAAAATAGACATTATTATCATATAAATGCCAGCTGCTGTGCATATGAAATGACTTTTTGGTGTGTTTTTTCAATATGCATATCTCTATTAGAATCATAATGGCTCTGGCACTATGGACTGATGTGATACATGGGGACCACAATTACTCCAAAGCAACCATTGCAATCTGGCAAGGATAAAATACACATATTATGAATGTCTGAGCTAAGAGTACAGTCTGTCATTCAAACGCTCATACATTTCAATGCATTTTTTCCCCCTCTGACACTAGTGGTTTCAGTGTATCTGCTGCCTGGAAAGGACAAAGTTCTGGAAGGTTTAGCACAAAAGCATTAAAATGGAACCACAAAAAGGACTTCAAGTAGCATTAAGAATCTTATTTAAATCCACAAAAACAAGGAAATTTAGTATTAAGTCAGACAATTAAGGCTGACATGCTATCCTTAACTCACTCTAGAGACTGCCTGCCCTGCATATAGGATGTTATTGAAACCACTAAAAAATATAATTTGCACTGAGGCAGCCAGATTTCAGAGCATAGTAAATTACAACTAAGGATGGATAAACTTCAAAATGTTCAGGGGTTAATTCGGTTCAGAGACTTAACTAAACGTTCAGGTGATTGTGCAAACCTTTGTAGCCTGTTAATTGAACTGTAAATCTTATCATAACTGCTTTCCTGCAATATTTTCCGCCAGAATTCCCCAACCTGGTGACCTAAAGTCAGGCATCTAAATCAATATATAGACAACCAAATAGAAGTGACCTTATATTCAGAAGTGCTGAGCGCCCATAAGTCCTGCTAACATCAATGGGCACTGCAGGTGATCAGCACCTTTGAAAATCAAGCTCCTTTTACTTAATATTTAAATGTGGATTTTGAGATGCACCCAGGGCTGAAAATTTTGCCCTGGGTTCTTTAGCCTCTGGTCCTGGCTGAAACAATTTTTATGACTATTGATTATGCAGTGCCACAAGTGTTTGCGATGCTTTACAGACAGGAAAAGATGGGCAAGGTCCCTGATCTGTAGAGCATATAAATCAAAGAACCCTTGCAAAAATACAGGGCAATAAACAAACACAAAGATCCCAAAATGGTAGTACATTTTCATTTTATTTTCCCAAACCTCTGCACAGGGTTGGTTCTCATTGTCTTTTGGTTTGGGGAGAAGAATTGGGTCAGTTTTTCTTTTATCCTAATTGGTTTGCTCATCCTTAATTAAAAGAGCCTGTTTAAATGAAACATAATTGGCGTGGATTTTTGCAGGGGTTTTAAACCGAAAGAGTGAACTTTTGGGTTGGATTTGGTGGTGGCTTTTGGAAACGCAGTATGCTTAGAGGGTAGACTGCTTTATACTGGGAATCAGGAGACTGGGATTCTATTCCCAGGTTGGCCATTGATTTATTTTGGGACATTGGATAAACATTGTCATGTCTCTGTACCTCTTTTCCCCTGACTCTTTCTCTGTCTCTTTTTAGAATGGAAGCTTGTGAGGGCAGAGAATGTCACTGTGGGTATGTACTGCATCAAGCACAATAAGGTTTTGATATCAGCCTGGGTGCTACCATAATACACATAAACACTATGACTGTTACTTAATTAATTGGTCCATCAGCCCTCACAGAGCGAGCACCAATCACAACACATCAGACGTTGTTCTAGCCAGTCCTCCAGGTACCCGCTGGCCAGGCTGTCAGTAGCACCAGACACCCGCTTGGCATATCGCACAGCAGCCCAGAACTCCTCAGCGATCCACCATCCGTATCCTCCCAAGTAGCAAGGAATTACAGGTGTTACTATTACTATCACAGCAAAAGATAACATAATATTTTGGATTATAGTGCACCTCCCATGTGGGGGTGGGGGAAGTGTGGTAGGAGGATAGCTCAGTGGTTTGAGCATTGACCTGCTACACCCAGGGTTGTGAGTTCAATCCTTGAGGGGGCCATTTAGGAATCTGGGGCAAAAAATCTGTCGGGACAGTACTTGGCTCTGCTAGTGAAGGCAGGGAACTAGACTTGATGACCTTGCAAGGTCCTTCCAGTTCTATGAGATAGGTATATCTCCAGTAATATGAAAGCATCTTGCAAATATTAATAATGGAATCATAGACATGTAGGGAGCAAAGGGACCTGAAGAAATCACCAAGTCTAGTCCCCTGTGCTCAGGTAGGACCAAGTGAATCTTCCCTGACAGGTGTTTGTCCAACCTGTTCTTAAAAACCTCCAGTGAGGGGGATTCCACAACCTCCCTTGGAAACCTATTTCAGAGCTTAACTACCCTTGTGTCCTGACACTTGTACTTGGGAAGTTTTTTCTAATATCTACCCTAAATCTCCCTTGCTGTAGATGAAGCCCATTTCTTCTTCTACCTTCAGTGGAAATGGAGAACAATTGATCACCATCCTCTGTGTAACAGCCTTTAACATACTTGAAGACTGTAATAAGGTTCCCCCTCAAACTTCTTTTCTCAAGATTAAACATGCCCAGTTTTTTGTTTTTTGTTTTCTGTTCCTCAGATGTCAGGTTTTCTGAACCTTTCATCATCTTTGTTGTTTTCCTGTGGAATCTCTCCAGTTTGGCCACATCTTTGCTAAAGTGTGGTACTCAGAACTGGACACTGTATTCGAGCTGAGGCCTCACCAGTGCTGAGTAGAATGGGACAATTACTTCCCATGACTGATATACAACACTCCCATTAATAAACCCCAGAATTATATTGACCTTTTTTGTAACTACATCACACTGTTGACTCATATTAAATTTGTGATTCACTATAACTCCCAGATTGTTTTCAGTAGTACTATTGGCTAGTTTCAGTTATTCCCCATTTTGTAGTTCATTTGATTTTTCCTTCCTAAGTGAAGTACTTTGCACTTGTCTTCATTGAATTTCATCTTGTTGCTTTCAAACCAATTCTCCAATTTGTCACGATCGTCTTGAATTCCAGTGAATTAATCCTCAACTTCACTGCGAGGTACATAAGTATTTTCACCATTTTACAGATGACAATATCAAGGCACAGAGCAGTTAAGCAATTTGCCCCAAGGTTACACAGGAGGTATGTAGCAGAGCACAAATGGAATCAATAGCTCATGAGTGTCAGCTCTGTACTTCAGCTACGTAATTATTATTTTCCCAAGACGCTGTCTTTTTGTGCATGTGTCCTTAGTAATAAAAAAAAAATAGGGAAAAGAAACACATTAAATATATGATACAGTCTATAAGCAGAACTGTCTCTAAACAATATGTCTTTCAATTTTTTCCATGAGGCATCAACATCACTTTAAGGACTTTATCATCATAACTGACACATAATCATTCCTTGCAGGTGGAAAACATTGTGCCAAGGGATAATTGGGATAGTTATTGGATATGACTCCTCGCCAGTTTTAAGGCTGTATCTGTAGCATGATTGCATTCTGCTCAAAGAGAAAAATGAATGTTCTTTGCACTTATGTCAGATTGAGTGATTTATGGGCACAGTATGGACTGAATTCAATGATGAGGGCTAACATTATCTGATATGTTGCAATTTGATCTTAAAATATGTATGTTTTCCTCCTGTACATAAATGTAAATTCTTTGGATGTTTGGGGTCACCCTGCTATTAGTTTATGTATGTGGGTAATTTGACCCCAATTTATATGGAGGAAACTACCATTTCAAAGCACAATATTCATCCTAAAAGAAGCACATAGTGTTAAAACCCATGCTGAAATAGTGGTTTCACTAACAAACAAAAGTTATTAGCTGTTGTAGATGAGCATAACTGTTTTTTCTACACTGAGCTGACACATTTGTGAGCATTAAATTACTCACATGAATCCTCTATCCAGTGGGCAGATTAAATGACTAAACAGGTTCTGGGTTTCTCAGACTCAGGTTGCTGGGTTTTGTTTTTTTCTAAGGGATGCAAGTGGGTCAGAATATGGGCAAGATAAAGACCATTTAAAGTGGGAACACCTCTAACCAGAGGGATTTCTAAGGTGGAAATCTGGGCCCAGATAGAATTCCTTGCTGAGACACTAGTTGGGGAAAGGAAGACAAAATACCCATGTATCTGGAAAAGCTACCAACAAGAATGAAATATGCTACTGCTTTGCTCTCCAATATCATATTCCACCTATCAGAAATCAGTGGTCAAGGAAAGAGGAATGGGGATGCGAAATCCCTGGATCAAACTTCTTTGCAACTGTGGGTTTTGACAATTTTTTTAAATGAGTTTTCTGAATATGAATTATAAACATACCGTAAATCTGGCTTCTTATTTTTCCCTGTACCAATACCAAAAAGGAAATTACATAGAAAAACATGTACGTAATGTGAACTTTAGATGTATGACAGAGAGAACAGAAGAGCAAGGACATTTCTGAAGTAATACTCACATTCCATCTTTACCTCAGAATGGGCCTGATCCAGACACCAGTGAAATCAATAAGAGTCTTTCCATTGATTTCCCACAGGCTTTGGATCAAGTCCAGTTTCATTCCTGTTGTCGGTGCTCATTGTTTAATTTTAGTAAAACAAAGTTGTTTAATTTCCTTTTAAGCAGTCGAATATTCTAAAAAACATGTTTCAGTTGTGTACACTGTTGAATTAGGTGCATTTTCATTTCATGCTAGGTCAGTAGAACTGTTATGCTTTTGCCATATTATTAGGACCTAAAAAGGATGCCCAAAGCTAACAGCCCAAAAGTTCACACCTGATGCCATGGAAACCTCATGAGAAATAACAGAGAAGCTAGACATAATTTTATTGCCAAATTAAGCCCTTGGTTATTATTCCTTTGGCGCCTTCATGGGATACAGTGTCAGTATGTGCAGTACTAGAGGCATATCCTGTCATTGTTCCACACGCGAAACTCCCATTGAAGTCAATGGTAACTTTGTGTGAAACTCGATTGCAGGATATGACTGTAAGAGTAGTAAATATTATTCTGATGTGAAAAATCAGACTGCATAGAAAGTATGTCACAACTCTCAGACTGGTGATGACAACCAAGAGCACAGGTGTTCTTTGGAGAAGATAACAAACATGTAATTTGACCCATTCCATTTCTTATATCATCTTTTACCCTTCCATCCTCTCTCTCTCTCTCTCTCTCTCTCTCTCTCTCTCTCTCTCTCGATTGTGAGGGACTCTCAGGATTGAGGGAGTCCTGAGAGTGAGCAGGACCAGCACAAGGTATTTTGCCACCCTGGGCGGTAATTATTTTTCCGCCTGTCCTAGCATCCGCCGGATTGCTGCCGACAGCGAATCAGTTTGTAGAGTTGCCACCGAATTGTCGGCAGCAAGCTGATGGACGCTGTTCGGCGGATGACCCATTCAGCTGCTGCCAAATTGCTGCCAAGGGGAGCAAAAAGCCACCCTCCAAATTCTGCCATCCTAGGTGACCGCCTACGTCGCCTAATGGGTAGCGCCGGCCCTGAGAGTGAGACTGTGTTTGGTACATACTGGTTTTCTTTTAGACTGTGGTTTTTGGTTTTGTGTTATGTGCTATTTCTTCACTTTATGGATGTTGTTTGTTCCCCCAGCCCTTTTCCTTAGGGTGGGGGGAAGGAGCCACTTCAGATGAGTTTAGTGATTTGACCCACAAGCATGGGGTTTGTTTGGCATGTGCCAGCTGTCTCCTGCACTGTGGAGGATGTGTTGCTGTGTGCAGGTAATGTTATTGGCTGGGCTCATATAAAATCTGCCTCTTGAATGAGCAAATCTCTAGTGATTTTCTTGGCCCAGAAGCAGCTTGTGAACTGTTTGGTACAGGAGGGACTCAGGCTCAAGGAATCTGTTCAAGCTTTTCCCTTGTTTCCTCTTCTTTCACAACGAGATACTAGTGTGTGATCACTCCCATGAAGGGAAGGTAGTTTCTGGTGTTATGAGGATTCTCTTAGGCTATGAGAAGCTAGATGTGAGGCATGTCATGTTGTTCCTGCACCAGTTTTATGTAGTTCTAAATATCCCGGAACAGCCCTTGCACCTGGCTTTCAAGCAAGATATAGTATAGATGGAGCAGTTTATACAGTATTTGCTACCTCTGAAAACATGAAATGTTTCCTGCCCATGCTGGCTCAAGGGTCTCTGAAAGATAGTTCGGAGGGAGCTGGAACATCAAAGGACCAACAGGAGACAGAGCCTGCATCTGCACTGCCAGATTCCATCTCCCACACTCTGTGGTCTGCCATTGTCTCCCGCCGCCACAGGAATGTTTTTTGTGACCCCATCACTTGTTCCTGTACAAAAGCAGGTCCTGAAAGCTGAGGAGCACCTCCCTTCAGAGAAAGCAAAGATAGATTCTAGATATGGGGGTGAAGACTAGACGTGATAAATTGACCCCCGATGGATGGATCGCTCTCCATCGATCCGGCTCTCTCCTTCTCGTCTCTATGGCTCTCTAAACATTAATGCATGCAGGATGATCATAAAAGAGCACAACTCTGAATTTCTCTGACAATGTTCTTTTGCAAGCGATGCACTCAGACCCTGATAATCAGGGGAACTAATTGAATGAATGGGAAGGGAAAGCTTTCTTGAGCTTTGGCTGGGGTTGCTGTTCTCTTTTCCCTAGGGTGCCAGGGCACAGATCCTCCCTGGGAAGAAGATTTGCAGGGCCAGCTCCTCCAGGTGGAGGCATGTATTGGCAGTATTGTTTTTAATATTTTTATTGTGAATGCCCCTGCCCTGGGGAGAGATCATGTCTCCTTCTGCAGCCATGAACCTGATACTATTATCAGGGCCGGCGACAGGGGGGGACAAGGGCCCCCTGAAGTCCTGGGTGGGCCCGGTACGCAGCTGTACCCCCTTGTCGCCGGGCCTGCACAGCAAGGCCCGGCTCCGGGCAGCCGCTGCAGCGCTCGTCAGCCGCCTCCCCCGGCCCCCAGCAGCCTCCCCCACCCCCCTTTGCTTCTCCCGGCCGAGCCACATGGAGCCCCAGCGCACGGCGGCTCTGTGCCCCCAGAGGGGGAGAGCACATGCGGGGGGAGGGGGGCGTGTCCTGCCTCTGCCTGGGGCGGGGGGCTGCCGGGCTCCCTCCTCCCCGCCCAGCAGCATTAGTGGGCGCCAGGGAGCAAGCCAGTCACGCTGGTGGGGGGCACCGTGCCCCTTGCGCGGTCAGAACAGGGCCGGGGCGGGGCCCCGCGGGCGGGGGGGGGGGGTCCGTGGGCGGCGGGAGACTGGGGGGGGGGCACAAATGATCAGCATATGGGGACCCAAAATTTCTGTCGCCGGCCCTGACTATTATTGTCCTGGGAGGAGATTCAACTGCACTGCAGACTATGTTTTAGACAGGAGCCACAAGGAGCCACACACTCAGGCAGCCAGGAAACTATGTTGTTGCCTGCAGACTTTTGGGCTAAACAACGTCTGGAGGGTCTCTCGCTCTACTGTTAGGCCAGGCTCTTGGCTTAAGGGTCTCCCAACCAGGTCTCAGGAGCTAGACTAGATTGCTTTTATTCCATGCAGGCCAGTGTAAATATGTTTTTTCGGCTTCAATGTCTCCCACTCACTTGCCTGATCATCATTATGTCTGTCAGTGTGTCCCTCCCTCTTCTTGCCTGCGCTTCCCACTGGTGCTTTCATAACAAATTATTACCAGACTTGAATTTCACCCAAGTGGTTGCTGTGTTTTGGGAGCAGTGGCAACACCACAAGGCCCTGTATAAATCCCTGAGACAGTGGTGGGATGTGGGAAAGATACGGATCCAGCTGTTCTGTTCTGCCAACAGCATACCCAGGCTACCATGCTATCTTTGCATCAGGCCATGAGTCCTCTGGAACAAGACATCTTGGGACTTCATGGCAACCCTCATGTGGGAAACCTAGTACAGATTCACAAACCTTATCTGAGAAGTACTAGCCCCTGAGGTGCTTGTTGGAAGAGAAGGTGAATGGAGCCCTGGTTCAGGGCTGTTTTACTCAGCTGCATGAAACTGATGCTCTTACAGGGTTCTTTCTTAGGTTGGAGAAGAAGTCTATGGACGATGGGCAGATTTTGCCTACTTCTGCCAGATGGTCATCTGATGACTGACCCTGCTGAGATCTGGAAAGCAGCGGTTTCTTTTTACAGTACTCTGCACTTACCTGAAGCCTGTAATGGGTTGGCAATGGAGGAGCTGCATCGGGGGTAGGAAGACGGTCTCTCTTGCTGTCCAGCAGCTCTCCATAGGCAAGGTCCCAAGTATTGATGGGCTGAATTTTACAAGTATTTCTGGCATCTTATTGGTCCTGACTTTTTTTCTAGTGTGTGACGGTACTGTTCCTGGTGGGATCCAACTGTGAGTGTCAGATCAGGACAGATTGCTTCCAAAGGGGCAACTACAGCCCAAAGCTGGGGTTTTTCCACACTAAGGCAAACCAAACCAGCCAAACAGAAAAGACTTTGGTTTCGCCCCACTGGCTAACCACAAGTCACACAAGCAATTCCCTTAGACACTCCAGCTTCCCAGTATCACCACCACCAGCCACCTGTCCTGGGGATCAATGGTTATGAAAACCAATACCCCAAATAAAGAAAACGGTTCTCCCCAATTCCAAAGAATTAGGCCCCAGACCCAGGTCAATATACAAATCAGATCTTCCCACAAATCACGCTGTTGCCAATCCTTTAGAATCTAACATCTAAAGGTTTATTATACAAGGAAAAAGGTATAGGTGAGGGTTAAGAATGGTTAAAAGAAATCAATTACATGCAGTAATGGCACATCTCTTGGTTCAGGCTTGCAGCAAATAATAAACTGCAGGTTCAAATCAAAGTCTTTAGAAAGCATCCCCTTTAGAGATGGGTCAGCACCTTCGTTCAGAGTTCACCTGTGTAGCAAAGTCCATTCAGAGCTGGAAGCAAGACAGGCTGCAGGCTGAAGGTAGAAGACGAAGATGGAGGGGCTGTAGCAGCTTCATTTATAGTTTTTTTTCCAGTTGCAAACACCTCTTTGTTCCTGCTGTGAAAAGTCCAGCCCCATGGAGTCCTGGAGTCACATGGGCAGACCACATGACTATGCATGACTCATTATTTGCAGGCAGAAGCCATTATGCACAGGCTGCCTTGCAGGTTCTCTGTAGACTTCTTGTCTGGATTGGGGCATTCCAAGCTCCCAGAGTCCATTGTGTCGCTGATTGCTCTTAATGGCCCATCAAGCCCTGAGCAGAGCTGACGCCCAGTATTCTGGAATGTCCCCCTGGCAGCACAATATTTGGAAAGACAGACAGTCCATAGCCAGTATTCATAACTTCAACTGCCAAATTGATACACACATACCAATGCCATATTTACAATTAGCAATCCATAACCTGGTCATAGACATCCATTATGACCCCCTGTACATAAGATTCGGTGCCACTATAGGACTCTGGTTGCTCCAATGATCTATATGATTCCAAATAATTCCTGTAACATGACATAGTGGTACTGAGTGTTTCCAGAAGAAACAGTTGTCCCTTAGTTGCTGCAGGGCGGTGTTGACCGTCTGCACAAAAAGGGGACCTCTGGGACTTGCAGAATAGGAGATCTATTTCTCTTCTCTGCTCTGATTATCATATTTTATCCAGGGCCTTAGGACTGTCTGTATTCTTTGATACACCCTGATCAAACATTGTAGTCCTCACAGCTGTATTTTTGATAATTTGCTTTTAATTTGTGATTAAGCTTGTTTCAATGGGCCAGGAGAAGGACTTTGAAAGAGTTAACCATAGTCATCTTTTAAAGACATTAGAAGCTTTGGGATTGGGCCAGTGTTCTTTTCACATATTTCTTTATTGTACCATAATGTTTTTAGTGTCCTAAAGATTAATGGTGGTCTTAGACACTGCTTCCCAGTCCTCAGAGTCATTCGGCAGAGGTGTTGTCTGTCTGGAATGCTGTACAGTTTTAGTTTAGAGCAGGGTTTCTCAAACTGGGGGTCGCGACCCCCCAGGGGGGTCACCGAGCCCTCCCCGGGGCGTTGCGAGCTCCTGCCGCCACAACTCGCCGCGGTGGGGACTGGGGGCCGGCGCGCAGCCGGCAGCCCACCCGCTGCGGGGACTGGGGCCGGCGCGCAGCCGGCCACCCAGCTGCGGCAGGGATGGGGGGCCCGGGCGCAGCCGGAAGCCTGCCCAGGGTGGGGGTCGGTGGGCCGGGTGCAACCGGCCGGCCGCCCGCGGCGGGACCGGGGGGGGGGGTCGTGCCACAGCCAGCCGCCGGACCAGACGGGTTGCAGCGCGCCAACGGCGCAGGAAAAGGGGTCGTGGTCTCAATAAGTTTGAGAACCGCTGGTTTAGAGCCATTCCTGAACCACCTGAAAAGCTGTCTGGCTGCCCTTTCTGTACCAGGAGTGCTGAATGCTTTCCTATTTCATCTGTCAGTTTATGCAGATGATAGCTCAGTTTTTATCACATTTGACAGTGATGTGCAGGCACTACGCTGAGTGACCTTGGGCAAGACACTTCACTTCTCTGTGCCACAGTTTCCCTACCTGTAAAATGGATTCTTTGTAAATAACTTTGAGATCTACTGATGAAACACACTATATAACAACTAGGCATTATTATTATTATTATTATTATTAGTCTAGACTGGCATAGGGTTAATGACTAGTCTATGCTAAGCCTTTTTTGCTGAAAAAGGTCCTGATGTTAACACTCTCATGGTGGGTGTATTAGAGCAGCCAAACAGCAAAGTATTAAGGCTACTCTTTTAAATATGGCCACTGATTTTGAATGCCTTGATTTTGGGAAGCCCAACATAGATGCCTGAGACAGAATTCCTTTAGAAGTGCTGAGCACTCATGGCTCGAACTGAAATCAATGCTCAGCACTTTCAAAAAATCAGGCCCAGGGTATCTCCAGTTGGGCTTCCAAAAACCGTGGTCTTTTATCATGTAAAATATAGATAAATGTAAACAAAGTGATTTACATGAGAATTTTGGAATCTAGAACTGGGCCTAGTCCGCTTTCATAGAAATAACTTCAGAGAGTAAATACATATTGATAAATATCAGGTTTTATAAAACTTCAGAAAGAAAACTAAATCTGAGCCATCAACAACTGTAATTGACAATGCCGGGCTTTATTTTATTCAGAGGGCATGGCACAATTTTGCTCACGGGCGCTGGAGGGTGTTGCCTTTCTAGGGAAATCTGACTTGACTGAACTTTTGAGTTCTATGGAATCTTTCTTGTTTGTAATGCCTTACAAGCTCTGACAAGACAGGATTGTTTCCAGAAGTGCACCTCCTTAATGAGTTTCCCAGAATCCCTAAAATATGATATGTAGGTAACAGCATTCTAATGGTCACCTGTATCCTGCTAGGATGACCTGGAAAATATATTATTTGCTCACTCGTTCGTTCTTTTTCCTGGAGATATGTTCAAGACCAAAACTGTTCTGACATTAAGGGCACTCTGCTCGAAGATGGTCACATTTTGGACAGCAGGAATAGTGGATTTTTAAAATCTTTAAAGAGTTCTCACTTAATAAAACCAAACACCTTAAAATTTGTCTTTTATGTTTACCATAAAGCATATCACGGCATCCATTTAGTGTTTTTATTATACCATTTGTACATAGCATTTCAGTGAGGGCACAGAAAGGGGGTCAGAGTTTGAAAGTCTAGAAAGTATAAGTCAGTCCTCATAAAACCCGATCCTGCAACCTTTTCGAAAGAAAATAATACTAGTTAGTAGCACTAATTTACATAGTGTTTCCATTAGAGCAATAAATCTACTCATGCGAATAAAGATCATGTGATAAAAGCTTTTAAATTGTAGTTCCCAGATGCTAACCATGCAAAATCAAGTGGCTGCAGACTGCGCAAATGTATTTATTTGTTCTGTTTGTTGAACTACAAAGTACGTATCATGGTTGCCACTATGTGCTTTCCAGTAATATTAAACCAAACCAAATGAGTGCTCAAATGTTGACTCAGTAATCCATCTCCCTTCCCTCAAGGAAAACTTGCATGCCATAAAATTACAATCAGTCACACACACACACAATTATGAAAATATGAGCCTAAAAACTTCATTCAAAAGCCTGGTTAGACTAAAAATAGATCAACAAGTAATTTCACCATCATTTCTATTTTTGAGTCCTGCTTTTTGACATACATTGAAACGATAGCGAGTGGTTTGAACTTTTTTGTTGAGTGGAGGGTTTTATGGAGGGCTTTAAGATTTTAATAGCTTGAAATATTCTATATTAATGTTTTTAAATGCTAATAAAAGTGATGAAAATGCATGGAAAATCATTGTTTGCATAGGATTTCATTTAAAATATGATCTTTTTGTAGCTCAGTCAAGGGTGTTCCCTTACAAAATGGTAAAAAGCTAAAAGAGCTTAATAAAAAACACATGCCTTTCTCTATTCCACCACCGCACTTGGATGTATCCCCTTGTGGCAAACCAATCCAGGCTAACCCACTGCTAGACAGCCGTATTGTGAACTGGATCTGTATAAAAACATTCCCCAGAAATTTCAGTCTAATGGATCTTTCTGAGAATATTCATCAGAGTATATCTTTAAAAAAACAACAACTTGCCATTAATGTTTAAAGGGGATGTGTAAAAGAAGGCCATGTATATTGTTTCACACTAAGGAAGGGCTTATCAACTGCAAGTAAAAGAATGCTTATGTTGAACTTGTATATCTCTTGCCATCTAAGGATAAATAATAACTATTTCCCCCATTTCACAGATGGGAAAATGGAGGCATTAGCACAAAGTCATACAGTAGATCAATGTTAGAGCTGAGACTAAAACCCAGGGCTTCCCTTCCTTGGAGGCATCCAAGCTCCTTCTCTGAAGCATGGCTACACTCAGAAGCCTTTATTTATACTCACTATATGACCAGCCTTGGAACCTAGTATGTATGTATAGTAGCTACACTTATTTATGTATTGGGTGTGGAGAAACTAAGCAAGGACCTTTGTGAAAGGAGAAGGGAATGCTCTGTAGCAATGCACTTCTCCTCCTCCCTCCCTACTCTGTTCAAAGATCAATGGATCATGACAGGCGTTAGAGCGAGATGCATCTGAATTTACTCACTAGAGATAGACTCAAAGCAATGGAGGTCCTTGAGCATAATGGAAATAAAAAGGTGGGATCTTTGTTCCAAGAGAAGGACCTGGAGCATGCATCTCCCCTTGCCCTGGAAGATGAAAAATAGTCAAGGTAGGCAATAGGAGGGCCGAAAGTTTTCTGGTTAACATGGGTTTCAGGAGAAGAATCAAGGTAGCAAGGGTGAAAATTAAATCTACACTATGGTTTAGAATGCACCACTGCTACATTGGAATTATACAGAGGACATTTTTTTTCACACAGGTGATATAGATTGTGTAGCCTTTATGTCAGAAAGGTGCACATTTTTTCCGAGTTCCTATCTCAGACCATAAGAGGTTAAAATAAGCAGAAGCAGTTCTCCTTAGTCCATATTATGCTTCATTTCTAGTAACAGTAAAATGAAGGAATTACTTATAAGGCCAGAAATGTCATTATTTTTGCACTCATCCCAACCCCAGCATCTAAAAATACAAACTATTGGAATTTTAAAGCAGGTGACATTTTAAAAAAGGGAAGTCCCATAGTTTAAAGGCTAAATGTACTTAGGTGGTGAGCATACTGAAATAGAGAGGCATTTCTGCTACTGACCTAGGTTTAGCAAGATTGGTGACATAATTCATTTCAATGACTTCTTGTCTGTGGAGTTTACCTCTGGGTATAGACAGAAACATTCCTCTTTTCACATAATGGATCACAGAGTCAAGCTGGCTACCTCCCATCCAAGAGTGGGGTTAATTTTAGTCTGATCCTCATGTTGAACACACAAGGAATTTATATTACTTATCAACCTTTGCCAAAAGCATAAGATATCGTCTCTGAGACCTAAAGGAAGTCTGCTATTTGAAAAGATTCAACTGCTTGTCATTAATTGATCCAATTCTCCTTTTATGTCCTACGTAGTATGATGAAGCTATACAGAAAAGTGGTTAAAATTTCTAAAATGATGTCTCACAAAGTTTGAATACCAATTCTGTAAATGTTGTACTTTTCCTTTTGTAAATCACACTCCTTTTGCTTGATAGAGACTGAGGGCCTAATTCTTCACTCAGAGAGACGTTATTCTAATGTAAATGAATTGTCTCCTGCTTATGGGTCCAATCCTGTAAAGTGCTGAGGCCCTTGGCATTTCTCAGCACCTTGAGGCTTGGACCCTTGTGCAGATGTGATAGACTTTAAGGTCAGAAGGGACCATTATGATCATCTAGTCTGACCTTCTGCACAACGCAGGCCACAGAATCTCACCCACCCACTCCTGTAATAAACCCCTAACCTATGTCTGAGCTATTGAAGTCCTCAAATCATGGTTTAAAGACTTCAAGGTGCAGAGAATCCTCCAGCAAGTGACCCGTGACCTGCATTGCAGAGGAAGGTGAAAGAGCCCAGGCCTTCTGCCAATCTGCCCTGGAGGAAAATTCCTTCTCAACTCCAAATGTGGTGATCAGCTAAACCTTGAGCATGTGGGCAAGACTCACCAGCCAGACACCCAGGTAAGAATTCTCTGTAGTAACTCAGATCCCACCCCATCTAGCATCCCATCACAGACCACTGGGCATATTTACCTCTAATAGTCAAAGATAAATTAATTGCCAAAATTAGGCTATCCCATCATACCATCCCCTCCATAAATTTATCAATCTCAATCTTGAAGCGAGATATATCTTTTGCCCCCACTGCTCCCCTTGGAAGGCTGTTCCAGATGTGATGTTAGAAACCTTCATCTACATTCAAGTCTAAACTTCTTGATGGCCAGTTTACATCCATTTGTTCTTGTGTCCACATTAGTACTGCACTTAAATAATTCTTCCCCCTCCCTGGTACTTATCCCTCTGATATATTTATAGAGAACAATCATATCTCCCTTGAGACTTCTTTGAGTTAGGTTAAACAAGCCAAGCTCCTTGAGTCTCCTTTCATAAGACAGGTTTTCCATTCCTCGGATCATCCTAGTAGTCCTTCTCTGTACCTGTTCCAGTTTGAATTCATCCTTCTTAAACATAGACCAGAACTGTACACAGTATTCCAGATGAGGTCTCACCAGTGCCTGTATAATGGTACTAACACCTTCTTATCTCTACTGGAAATACCTTGCCTGATGCATCCCAAGACCGCATTAGCTTTTTTCACGGCCATATCACATTGATGGCCATATCATGGCCATATGACCATCATCTTGTGTTCAACTAATACTCCGAAGTCCTTCTCCTCCTCCGTTACTTCCAATTTGATGCATTCCCAGTTTATAACTAAAATTCTTGTTATTAATCCCTGATTTAGTCCCATTAAGCTGTTCAAGTTTGGCTTCTACCTCAGATGTGGTAATATCTACCTCCATATCCTCATTCCCTCATTCTCTTGCATTGGTGTACAAATATCTTAATTTTTTGCTGTTTGGCTTTGCTCATATTCTTTACCCAATTAGGCACGGACATTCTACCGCCAGTATCATCTATTAGACTGGTATCTACACTACCTTTCCTTCTTATGTCCATTCTCATACCCATGGCTGTAGCCTTTCTTACTTTGTTTCCTTCCCTCTCAGTGTTAAAATCCAGTGTGGAGATTACCTGAACATCTCCCAACCACTCCCCAAATTCCTAGTTTAAAGCTCTCTTAGCCAGTTGTGCCAGCTTCCATCCTAGAAGTCTATTTCCCTCCTACTCAGGTGAAGTCCATCCTAAGAGACCAGTCCTCTGTCCATGAATGCCTCCCAAAGGCCATACATCCCAAAGTCCTCCTTCTTGCACCACTGCCTGAGCCATCTGTTGATCATCATAACCTTGTCACACCTTTGTTGCTCTTCTCTAGGAACAGGCAGAATCCCATTGAAGATCACCTGAGCCTCGATTTCCTTAAGTGTCTTCCCCAGCCTGGCATAGTCTCCCTTGATTCGTTCCAGTGAGAATCTAGCCGTATCAGTTGTTCCCACATGAAGGACAATTAGTGGATTCTTTCCCACTCCCATTCGGATCCTCTTCAGCCTCAGGTTCACATCCCGTATCTTAGCACCTGGCAGACAGCACACCCTTCTGTTCTCTGGATCAGCTCTGGTTACAGGCCTGTCTATTCTTCTCAGTAAGGAGTCCCCAATCATGTAGACTTGCCTTTTCCTGGTAATGATGTGATTCTCTGGTCTATCCCCCGTTCCCTCTGGCTGCAAGTCCTCTCAATTCCTATTCTCCCTTGCAATCCTCTGCAATCCATCCTGTATCCTCCTGGGGCACATATTTGGTGTTATCTTCATCGACTCTTCCCCTCTTCCTATAGGACTAGTTGATCTTCTCTCTTCTTTGCCCTCCACTCTTCAGTGACCACCTGCTGTGCTCCTTCTTCATTTTTGAATTCCACAAACCTGTTTCTGAGGTTCACCTTCACTAGCCCATCTTTTCCTCTGCCTCATTCTCTTAGTCACATGCTTCCTCACCCAGCACCCAGCTTCCTCACCCATGCTTCCTCCACAACACTTTCCTCACCCAGCAGTCTCCCCTCAGAGTTCTTTGGTCCTGCTTCCATCTGCAAGTCTGAGCTTTTCCCGTCAGCCTCCTCATGTTTTTGCTCCATCATCTGCTCAAACCCCATTCTAAACTCAACCAGAGTTTCCTCCTGCATCTCCAGTCCTCGGATCTTTTCTTCCATCAGCTCTATCAGGCAGTATTTCATGCAGATGAAACTCTTTTTAGGTACCCCCACCAAGATCATGTACATACCACAGCTTCCACATCCAGTCATCGTCAATGTGTCTTCCATTGCTTGGGTCACTACCACTGTCAATCAGGTCCTGACTTTTAAATCATATACCTCACTAGGATTTTATTATTATATTATTTTCTATTGCTGAAGAGTCATTGTTTGAGGGAATAGATGCTGTCATCCAAGCAGGAAGGCAATAAGACTTTGAGTTATCGCTACTAAGGATGGGCAAATAGAGTCAGAAAAATTATGATTTTTCCTATACCTCCTCTGACTCATAACCCATTTCCTTTCTAACAGTTAATTTTCTAGTGCAGTATGGAAGGGTGTTAGCAGTCTACCACACAGATTTCCCAAGCAAGCTCCCCTCTTCTGTGTCCTCAAAGCAGTGATTCAAGAGATTCAAGAGATCTGGAAGGTCCAGAGTGGCTCTCTGGGAAGAAGTGTGTTTGCGATACATTCTCAGAAATCAGGATCTGATAGCAAGCAGCACTAGTTTTTTGTCACTAGGCTTCTCGCTTTGTGTTGGAGCTGGGGGGGGGAGAGGGTTACGGATGTGTTATTAACTTTTTTCAGAAGTTTAAACACTCTGAAATCAAAATAAAACCCTCTGAGGTGCAGATCCTCAGTTGTACTTTCACATAGCTCCATGAAAATTATGCTGAGTTACACCATTTGTTACCATAACTCTACCTGCCCTTATGCGTATGAATCATGAAACAGATTTTAGTAACAGGATCCTATGTTGCTTCTTACTCAATACAATATAACACTATATAGTATTTTTGTTCACAACATACAAGAGAAGCTAGATAGAAACATTCTCAATGGAAGTGTGATGGTGCGCCCCATAAGGCTTTATGGAGAGATGCTTATAAATGTACATATGAAATAACTGGAATATGTTTTTGCTACATATGCCATGTAACATATCTTTGAAAAAGTTATGATCTACTGAATATATTCATCCTATTTGTATGCATGTGTCATTTTTGTACTCAAAGTTATGAATATTGGCTATGTGCTTGGTTAATTTTAAATAGCCTCAGTGAAGCAGTTGGTCAGCTTTCTGAGAAAAAACTATCCTTGGTAAGTGCCCAGTCAAGAACCAATCAAGCCAACAATGAACATGGAGATGCCAATCCACATCTGAGCTTTCTCAGGAATGTGGTTTGGCTGGTAAGGAACTCAATCTATTGAATTTATTTTTTTAATTTGGTACTTCACTTTGTTCTGTCTGTTACTACTTGGAACCACTTACATCCTACTTTCTATGTTTAATAAAATCACTTTTACTTATTAATTATTCTGGAGTATGTATTAGTACGTGGGGGGGAACAGCTATGCATATCTCCAGTGTTATAAAGGGTGAACAATCTATGAGTTTACCCTGGATAAGCTTTATACAGGGTAAAATAGATTTATTTAGGGTTTGTACCCCATTGGGAGTTGAGCATCTGAGTGCTAAAGGCAGGAACAATTCCTAACCTGCTTCCAGGTAAGCCTACAGCTGTTAGGGGATATGGTTTAGACTTGGGTCTGGGTTTGCAGCAGGATAGCGAGTCTGACTCAAACCGGGCCGGACGCTGGAGTCCTAAGGGCAAAGAAGCAGGGGCAGAAGTAGTCTTGGCACATCAGTTGGCAGCCCCAAGGGGGTTTCTGTGATCCAACCCATCACAGGAAGGTGGCAATATTTCTTAAAATCCAGAACCCTAACACACAAGAGCAAACAACAGAGAGACAGAGACAAAGCAGGCTGCTCCCCAAGCAAAGAGGCACAACTCAATCCATCTTAACTGAGGCTGGCTCTTTGCAGGCCCACTCCAATGGCACACTTCCCTACAGAGCCTCCTAGACTGCAAGCAGAACCAGGAACCCCCTTACAAACTGAAGCGATACCTTGTAATTTTAAGACCATTTTCCATACACTACCGTTTTCAATACTTCTTCGATGCACGTGTAGCATCTTGTAATATTCTTATATTTTTTCCTACCTACACCAATTTTATTATCAGAATGGCTCAATGTATATTATGGATGCTTCTTGATTAGACTGTAATTGGCAAATGAATAATTTTTGAGGACTTCATTCATTGAGCCCAAACTGAATTAAGGGATCTCATTCAAACTCTAAACTTTAGATGCATTCATAATGTGAAGTGTGATGTGAAAAGAACAAACAGCCTCTATCTTTATGATGAGATGAGACAAAATGTATGGTTCCAAATACCCCCAAAATTGTAAGTTTTCTAAATCTGGATCTGAGTTTTGTAGTTGCAGCCTACTTGTATGTAGAGAGGACCCTTTGTCCTTCATAGGACACTTCTTCCTCCTCCTCATTATTCTTACTCCAATGTCATAGTCTAGTGAATATAACAGGATTGGTTGGATCATGATTGTTATAAAAGAAATTACAGATTGTTCATGCCTGCCTATAAACACTCACAAGAAGGAAAGATGAGTGAGAGAGGATGAAGCTTCCTCCTATTCTTCCCTCTCCCCAGACTCAAACAATCTCTCTCTCTCTTTGTTATGTGAATTGGCTGCATGTCTGAGGGCAGAATTAGGACAAAAACTTTACTATGCAAGAATCTTTATGAAAGGCACCAGTAAAATATTTTATGTTTACATAGAATGTTCCCAAAATTGGATAATGGACTATATTAAGATAAAGAAGGGTATTGCTAAAACTATGATTTTGCCATAAATTGTTTCTTCCTTTCCCTAGTCTCTCTCCATCCACTGCTATCACCTTTGTCCTTCTCCTTAGGGTCAGATCCAAAAGCTGATAAACTAATAGATCAGCAGAGGCTAAGGCTTTCCTGACGCAGCTGCCACCAACCCGCCACCAGACGCCTGGGCCATGGTGACCCTGCCAGCCCCCACCGCCCGCTGCTACCTGGTGAGTCCCTCCTCGCTTCTCTTCTCCATGCCCCACACTCCTCCAGAGGTCCCCACCGCTCACCACATCCCTTTTCTCCTCAACCTTCTCCCTAAGAGACCCCCACACACCCCACCCATCGTGTCCTAGGTAAGGCCACTTAAGGAATTTGGCCCCTTAACTTGAATGGAAATTCAGAAAACCTATCTGGATCAGACACTTAGACCTTGACCCTGCAAAGACGTTTGCTATACACATGCTTAACTTTGGGACACAGTGGGGCTCCTCACATGCATAAAATTAAGCACATGCCTTTGTCTTTGGAGGATTGGGCCTTAATTCCCTTTTCTCTTCCTGTTTCCCATTGCATTTTCTCATTGGTGTTGAAACTCTCTCCCTCTCTCTCTCTCTCTCTCTCCCTCTCTCTCTGGCAATAAAAATAGGTCCTTACACTAGAGAGGAAAAGAAATAGGTGCCAGTTGCCACTTCTGATTTTCTGAAAGCTGATAATCGAAATAAAAATTCAAGGATTCACAATATTACTGCACTATCATTTTCCACAGAGCTAGAGGAAACCCTCAAACTCAATTTGTCTTATGGTTTGTCTAGGCTGTCACACCACAGGTGCCATATTTTGGTTTTAACAATGAAAAAAGTTCACATTCTTTCTAGTTCAGCAGAGAAGACGTGACAAAAGATAGTTATCAAGAGCTAATTACAACCCTTTGAAAATTATCTTTATGCCTGGAAATATGCATTTTTTTCTTTGTTGCTGATGAAAAAGTTGGCAGTTCAAATAAAAAATACTATTTAAGGTAATAGTACAGTTACATAACCTGTTCACAAAAATCACATGATAACCTTTGCAGCTTTGGATTGCTAAAAGAATTGCACTACTTGTTATGAAGAGCTATGTGGATGATAATCTATAAAAAAAATTATACAAAAATAGTTTTTCCAGGTTGTAATCTTTTGAAAGTGTATGCATACTGCGGGTGCAGAAACTGGCAACAAAACCATTAGTCTTTCCCCTATTTATGACCATTTTTCTATTATTCTACCCACAGAACTCAGGTCTCCCTACCTTTGAGACCATGGGAAATGTGTACATACTCAATGACAGACTGAGACTGTAGCCCTTAGTCTAGCTACATTTTCAGAAGTAGCCATTGACTTGGGGGTGCTTCCATTTTTGGCTGCCCAGCTTCAGATATCTTGAGCCTGGTTTTCGGAGTTGCTGATTGCCCACAGGTTCAACTGAAATTAGTGGTCATTGTGAGTGCTCAGAAGCCCTTAAAATGAAGATCAAACTGTTTCAAATCCAGGCACAAGCACACTGAGACAACCAAAATCCATGACGGCTTTTGAATATTTTGGCTAAAACCATACAGCTGTCCAGTCTCTCCTGTCTTTTGTAAGCCTATGTGTGTGACATTTGACAGTGTTATGTATGCAGCAGATATATATAATATGACAATTTATAGTTGTTGAGGACCCACTGTGCTAGGGGCTGTACAAACACAGAGTGAGGAAATCCCACCCCCAGATAGTTTATAATCTAAGTAGTTAGGAAATGGGAGTGGAAAGAAAAACACAAAGGTGTGAAGGGCCTGCCCCTGGTGACACAGAAGGTCAGTGGCAGAACTGGGATTAGTAAGTAGGTCTCTTGACTCAGAAACCAGCAACTTATCTGCTAGACCATACTGCCTCACCTAGGGCCAATTCTATTACCCTGCCTACACTAAATGAAAGGTTCTTGAAAAAGACATTGCCTTCTAATACCTATATTATGCATTCTTAAGATTATACATGTACAACCCCCGGCAACTACACACAAAAGCTGCTGCAAGCATCTTCCAAGTGCTCTTTGTTTTAATAGGTTGTAGTGGCTAGGACAAGATCTGTAGCTCAGGTCTAGCTCAACTATCAGTTTATCAAGTTTTCACCTCAGTGTGGACACGAAGCTGTCAGGGTTGTAGCTCCATTGTAGCTTATTCAGTCAGTCCTCCTATCTCTAACAATGAAGTGCTCCGGTTCTCAACAACAGTGCTGGCCATAAGGAGAGAGATGTTTCAGGACACAGGATCAACAGTTGTAAGTCATGCTGTGTGGACACACACCTAAATGCATGTGTTACTCTGTGGGCATGTTGAACTATTGCAGAGGTGTAACAAGACATTTAACACAACTGTGATCCCTGCAATTTGATACAGAGTACAATATGACAAGAATCAGAGAGGTAGCCATGTTAGTCTGGAATAGCAGAGGTAACAAAGAGTCCTGTGGCACCTTAAAGACTCACTAAAGTATTGAAGCATAAGCTTTCGTGGGCTAATACCCACTTCGTTGGATGCAAATACAATATGGACATGAACTGAATCCACCAAGATGAAAAGGTCGGTGCTCAGCCATTGTGAGGATATGAGTATTTGGTAAGATAACTGCTGTATGGGAATCATAGATAAAGACACCAGCTGATTTTTGATGACTGGTCTATTTGCCTAGTGGTTGTTGAGGCATCTGAGAGTGACTGGAAAATGAAGGAATAGAGCAGTCAGGTGGGATCGCTCTTAGTAATCCCTGCCAAGATGAGATAAAAAAAATCAAAATAAGGGTCACAGGAACAAAAAATGCAAAATTTTGGATTAATTCCTTAAAGTAATATTTTCTGTAATCTTAGATTTCTGATTCAGCATTTCTGATGCAAATCATATACTAGGTACATTGAGAAACTCCCACTTCTTTGGTTGGAGGTGCTAGATTTGCATCTATATTGAAGGACTGTAAGAAATAATCCTCCACCAGCCAATCTAGAGAGCTATATTAGCCCAAATGTCACCAGATGCCACTCCCCCAAAATTGGTGCAGTGATGGTAGAGAACTGTATGGTAAATGTAACATGTTTTCATATGAGGAAAAACAAACGCCATGTGAATGGTGTGTGAAACTTCTTATTTTTCCAGGTCAGTATAACAAAAGCAGAGATCTTTCACAGAATCCGATATAATACCTCTGGATACACCCTGCCAACCAAAAAATAAATTACAAAATTGTAAAGAAGGGTCATGGTTTGTTCACTATACCACAGAGCTCATTGGTGATCATTGTAAATCTCTTCAAATTCTTGCTCCAGTTTTGATGGAGAACATTCAGTTCTATAATAATAGTACTTGGGTAACCTGTACTTGACCTATCTTTGGACATTGATGATTTTCCATACAAGATGTTTTGGCATGATAACACAGTGATTCAGATGCTCTGTCTTAAGGCAGCTTACGTACAAGTGGCTGGTTCTGGAATCTTTTTTTCTTCCACTGCTGAATATGAATATAAACTGCATGTTGAAGGCCTTTCATGCCAGTCACATTTTCAAAGTACTCCGCATAGTTAACTCATTTCCATTAGAATACTTCTGGTTTTGATTTCGAGAACATAGCATTGCACCCATGGGAGCTGAGCTTTTCAGGTGTTAAAGAGGATTTGTTACAAAGAAAGTGATTATAATAGGATTTAATGTAATTGAAAGTCAAGGTACAGTAGCCAGGAACTGTATCAAAGTGTATTAAAACTTGGATTGAGGATAGCGGAGGTATCATGAAGTAAATAGTCAAAATGGAGCCCCCCAAAAAACTATCTAGTAGGTTCTTCAAATTTGGAGCCGCCATGAATAAAACAATGAAGACGGGTAGTTCAGACCCTGCACAGTTGTTCACTTTTAGTTGGTGTGGCAGGGTGGGCTTGACCCAGCCTGCCGCCCCTTTAAGAGGGAGAAAAGCCCTCTGCAAACCCCCGGTGCAGCAAGCCTAATTAGCCACCTGGCTTGCAGCCTAATCAACCTGGATGGGTTGCACCTGGCAGCCTCCTCTGGGGGATATAAGGCTGCCAGGAAGGAAGCCCAGGGTGGTGGCAGGAGCTATTCAGAGCTGAGTGGTGGTGGTGGTGGTGGTGGTGGTTGTTTGAGCTACCCTGAGTTGGGTTTGTATGTTAGCTGGACTACCTAGAGTCCCTAGAGCTGGGTTAACTGTTAGCTGGACTACCTAGAGTCCATAGAGCTGTGTATTAATGAGCTGGATATTAATAAGCTGTTGAGCTGGATATTAATGAGATGTTCTAACCTGTATATATTGGTGGTGGGGTCCTGCACTGTAAATTAAAGGGCACTGTTGGAGCAAAAAAGGGTTTCCTGCCTGTGTTCCTGAGGGGGGTGAGAAGGCGGTCTGTCACATTGGATTGCCACTCCAATGTGTTTTCCTCTGCAGGAATCAGGACAAGCAGCAGAGCTGAGTGATCAGAAGTGTGTAGCAGAATGTCAGAAGCTACAGGAATAAAGGGTCCAGTTCCCATCCAGAGGATTTCAGCCCATCCACATTTCCCATATGCTTCTATGCCACAGCATTGCTCTTGTTCCTAGAAGACTTCTTTTAGCTGTGCCCCTGCCCCCATGCCATCCAAGGTAGATAAATGTCAGAGGTGGATTTACTGCAGCACAGGAGCAATGGTTTTTGGCATGCTGCCTTAAGGTGGGCATATGCCACTTAGACAGACCATTCCCCAGGACCTTTGAACTCCTGTATAGCTGATGGGGAGGGTAAAATTAGGTATCTTCACAGCATCACTTTCACACCAGGTAGTATGTATGTCCATTAGTCATCCTGATAAGACAAAGGCCAGATTTTCAGTTGTGTAAATCAGTAAATTGATTTCAATGGTGCTATCATTGATTCCGTAATGGCTCTGTAGATACCCTCTGCTACATGGTGAAAGAGTAGGAAAGGTTTTAAGGGCGGGTCATGCAGAAAGGAAAGATGGTTATGTTGCCATGATAACATGAAAATAAATAATTCAGCATCCTTATCCTCCTTAATTGCTCTCCTTCGCTCCTTGATAGTCCAACAGCTCTACCTATTTTCTTACAGGTTTGCCATTTCTTACATACAAAAATAATTCCTTGTTAATTGCTTTTATATCTGTGACTAACTGCTCTTCCTCAGACTTTCCATTTTACTGCTTACCTGTCCTAGTTTATGCTGCTTTTTATTGGTTTCATTTTGCTGGGTCATCTGCAGGATACCTGTTTGGCTTAGCTAGCATCTTGAACTTTGCTCTTTAATCATAGTGGGATTTATTCTTGCCTCCGAGCTTCCTTTTCTGATGCCTTCAGTGTCTCTGATACATATCCTTAAATAACCTCTCTGCTGACTCCTGTGGGTAGCTGAAGTCATTGTTATTATTTTATTTTAATTATATTTCATTCCCTCTTTCATGTCCCTCACCATTGTGCCTTCAGTACCCTTCTCCCAATCAGGAGGCCAGTAATGTAGCCCTGCTACTAGCATAGTTGTACTCTTATGTCTTATGTCAAGTCCGTTGACTTTTTTTATCTGAATGAACTTTTTTGTGCAAAACTTTAATTTTTGACAATATTTTCCACCAAAAACTGAATATTTTTGGTGAACCAAAACTAAAAATGTTTTCTGAGAACAGATTATTTTTCAATTTGGGGGGGGTTATGAACATTTTTGACAAAAACCAAAACCCACACATTTAAAAAAAAAATCCCCATGAAAAATAATCAGCAATGTTTGCCATCTCAAATCTTGAGAAGTTTGCCTTTTTTGTGTGTTTTGTTGTTGTCAGTCCTGTGTGATAGGCCTCTGCTAATCTAAAAGCTAATGACAGTGGGTTTAGCAAGTAAGCACTTTCACTGGTTGCCAATAAAATGCAAGGCATAATATACTGTTAATTATTGATTTGCTTATGGTAGGGGGTGTGGGAGATGGAAAAGACTTTGGAGGTGCGTTTCACTGTATGCACTGTTGATGGAACATGTTCCTGATCTTTAAGCAACCAAAAGATGGATAATTGGAGTTGTACGATATACACACACCCATAGGGGTCATTTTGCCTCACCTTCCCATCACTGAAATGTACACACCTCTATGTTACTACATGGCATCCATATGACAGCACCAGCAGCAACACTTCACCCATGCTAATTGATTTACCCCACCCTCCATCTTTGTCCAACTGGGAATGTCTTATTGCCCATGGTGTTTATAACACAATTGAGGGGGAAATGGGGGTATGATTATTAAGCCCTGGTCTACACTGGAGGGGGGGGGTTGAAATCGATCTAAGATATGCAACTTCAGCTACGAGAATAGTGTAGATGTACTTAGATCGACTTATTGTGACATCTTCACGGCGGTGAGTCGACTGCTGCCACTCCCCCGTCAACTCCACGTGCACCTCTCGTAGCGGTGGAGTGCAGGAGTCAACCCCCGATAGATCGATCGATCGCTACCCTCCCATTTGACGGGAAGTTTAGACATACCCTAAGGGTAGCAACCTACTGACAAAATACATGCATATAACTCCTGTTTAAGGGCTTGTCCTCACTGGGGGGGTGGGGGAATCGACGGCAGATACGCAACTTCAGCTACGTGAATCACGAAGCTGAAGTTTGCATATCTGCTGCCGACTTACCGCTCATCCCCACAGTGGCGGCAGTCGGCGGCGCACTCCCCCGTCAACTCCCCCGGCGAGCTGGAGTTCCGGAGTCGACGGGGGAGCCACAGGCAATCGATCCCTGCCGGCTCTAGTGAAGACGAGCCCTTAGTGAAGGCTCCTCCAGTGGTAAGTGATGTAGTTAATATCTTCCTGCTGTTTTAGTTGTTATTTTAAAGGGCTACTTATTGGCTGTTCATTTTGCAACCAAGCTTTAAAGTTCAAATGGGTTGGGAGCTGAATTGGTACGTTCAGCCAGAGGGAGGCCATCGTTATCTCACTATCCACCCTTCTTGTCATACAGGGAATGGAGACTGGCATGACTTCCCTTGAACTTTCTTTTGAGACATCACTCTAGCTCAGTTTCCCAAATTTCCAGTGGGCACATACTTCATGCATTCTTTAGATGTAGGGGAGGGAAAGCTGCTTACACTATTATTTCCTTTAATTATTTCTGGCATTTCACCTCTGGTGTTGTGTCAAGACTTTTTTTTTTTTCTTTCTTTCCCAGGGAGAAAAAAGAACAACTGAGGAAGTTCATTATAAAGAAAAGTGAAATGTCACCAATAATTAGTTAAAAACACCAACCCAAGGAACCAGTTTGAGGACCAAAAAAAACCCCCAAAACAATTAGTGTTTCAAACTTAAAATTCAGGGCCTTTTGATGAAAATGTGCAGTTGCAAGAGGATCAATTTCTGATGATGTTCTTAAAGGACAGAAACCGAGCTAATAACTTTGATGTGGGTTCTTTGTTTAAATGACTATTGTTTGTAGTTAGCTGCTATTTAATCTCTGCAGTAGAGAGGAAGCACTTCTCCACTGCTAAACTCTCTTCTAATGATATCATTATTTTCTTATCACTTTTTCGGATGAATGTCATTTTACATCGCAAAACTACAGAGACAGCATTTTAGAACAGTGCTACCTTTTATCTAGCCAACATAAGAGACACTTGAGAAAAGGACAAGGAGGGTCAAGAAGAAAATTTATGCAGCATACTTTCTTTGCCTAGTAGACAGGAAAAGGACAAAGGAATAAGCCCATGATAACAAGAGTGACCAAGGTTATTACTGGAGATGGTTTTGAGCTACAAATTTGAGGATAGTTGGATGCAGTGCTCCAGTTTGGCCCAGTATATACTTAGGGGACTTTCATAAGGTTTAGACCTGAATGAAAGTTCAGGGGTTTAGGCCCATCTCTAATTATTATTAAACAATTTGCCACTTGCCCATTCTCCAGTCCACACAGATAATGACAACTGTGGTAGCGTAGAAAATGTCTGTTCTACTTCTGTATCATTTGAGGCGCCTCCCTCCCTCCTAAAGAGGTCAGATCTACTGTAGCTGCTATTTTCTGTTTCATTTCAGGTGTAAAATGTTTGAGGTGCACTCTGTGTTAATACTGCTGTCCTTGAGAATTCAAATATCATGAATCTGGTCACAAAAACCCATAAGATTGGCAAGGCCCTACTTCACTTGTAATATTGCAGAAGCTGCGGATTCCTCAATATTAGGCTTCCACCACAGTTTTGACAGTGGGAATTCCACTGTGCATGGGACTGATAGGAGGAGCCCCGGCTGTCAACCCCAGGCAGCCACTTTAAGCCGCGGGTGGCTAACAGCAGGAGCTCCCGCTCTCAGCCCTGCGTTCCCGCTCTCAGCCCCAGGCTCCTGCTCTCGGTCCCTGGCGGCCAACAGCAGAAAACCACAGAAAAATAATAGCAGGCTTTATTACCATAAATAATAAGGTCCATTATTACTTTTCTGCAGTTTTCCATGGCTTGTCCATGACTCGGCTGCAATGTTTGGAAAATCATCCCTTAATTCAAGTAGGGCCTTAAAGATTGGCTTAAATTTTAGAAAAATGTAATAAATACTAAACGTAGGATTCTTTTATTTGGCCTCCGATTTTAGGGGGTCATGGTCACAAGTTTTCCTCCACAATCAAGAGGACAAGAAACTTCCTTTTTTAAAAAAAAAAAAAATTGAGATTCTCATGTAATCGTATGATTCAGGAACTGGGGTTTTAAAACCAAAGACAACACATATTGTGACATTGTGGTAAAATCATGAGAGTTGCCCATAGTGTAGTAGCTCTGAGTCCTCAAGATTTTTGTATTTGTTCTTTCTTTGTGTTTCCCCTTAACCTGCAGCAAATCATCTCTTTTGCCCTTTATTTATGGGAAAGCAGATAAGATGGGAGAAGAGAATCGTTGCTTTGGTCCTCAAACACAGGGGTTCTTCATTCGTAACTGGATTGACCTTTTAAAAAATGCAGCTGGTAGCCATTTTTAGTCTGCACTCATTCTTACCAAGCCCTCCCGATACCATGCCTGGTGGTGTGGGAAAAGCGGGCCTCTTTACAAGGTTTCTATGTAACTATCAGAGCATTCAGGGCTTCAGGCTTATGCAGCCATGCCAGTGTGTGTGTGTGTGTGTGTGTGAGAGAGAGAGAGAGAGAGAGAGAGAGAGAGAGAGAACGAACAGCTGCTAATCATTACATTTCCTGCTAAAGAGAGAGTTCTGGGGAATCAGGAACTTTGAAAGCCACCACCAGACTGATAGGAAAGGAAAGATGCTGCTCCCATCCCCCCTCTTTCCTCATGTTGGTATTCTGATACAAACAGCATTCCAGCCTCATTCCCCTCTGTAGTTAAAAGACTTAAATTCTTTATAAGGAAGGTCATTTTTCATAGCTGAAAGTCTCTTTAGTCTTCCCCCTTGCTTGCAAATAAAAACCTGGGGCATACTCCAACCTACTTCACCAATTCAAAAATTAAGCATAATAAACTCAGAAAAGAGACTCTCTCAGTTATTAATGTGTGTGTTAGGTACAGACTGCTTTCCAACAGCCTTTCCAAGAATGCTCTAAGGATTGTTCTTAACTTGACCTGATCAACTGTTAAAGAGGCCTGGAGTACAAATCACATATTGTTCAGAACCTCACTGTACTTACTCAAAAGAACACTGTCAAGTACATCTAATAGTATTAAATATTACTTATTGATTCTCCATTGTTTGTAATAACAACCTCTTAGAACCTTGAGAATAATGTTTCTTTTTCCCCCTGCAGATTTTGTCCTATCAAACATTATTTTTTTTCTGGTGTTTCTAATAGACCTTGAAATTAACATTGCATTCATGTCTGTGTATGTACCACAGTTGTTTGTGCTGGTGCACCACTATCATCAATCAAAAAAGCAAAGCACACACACACACAAAAGCAACCTATGTGGCCTCTATCTCTCTGGAAATAATGGAACAGATTCTGCCCTCAGACTTATGCATGGGACTCTTGTTAAGGTCAACAGACACTGAGTGTGTGTTACAGAGGCAGAATTTGACTCAGTGATTTGTTAGCTGATTGGTGTTGCATAGGTAGAATGAGCATAAAATGCTGCTTTCAAATAGGACCTATATAAACATTGACAACTGAAGATTTTTTTTTATTACTCTGTGATAAATGGCATGATTAAAAACAACAGGTATCTGTAAAACAGAGGCAATTCCTTATGGAATTAGAGCCAACTTTAAGTGGCTTAGATGTTGGGTCTCAACTAAATGACCATGTCCCTTTGAACCCTGGACAAACAGCATAAAAACCATTGCTAAGCTCTCAGTGAAATACGAAATAATGGTTTTGGTCAGGCTGACTTATGTTTAATGAAAAGGCAATTATTCCACTTACATTAGGAATTACCAATAAAATAATTTATAATGTACTTTGAACAGTTTTATTCACTAACATAAAATGTCATTAAAATAGTTATGCGGCTATTAAAAGCTTATTATGTTGAGAGCCCCTGGTAAAAATTCAACATGTTTCAGGGTCACATCAGAAAAGAGCAACGGGGAAATATTACTTCAGTGCTGTTTAAAAGGTCCCCCTGTTACTTAAGAGCATCTTTTCTTCTCCCATGCAAACATAAATGTGAGAAATGAGCTGACATATAAACAGTGAGAGACGTGTGGATAAGAGACGCACCATAAGCTAAGTAATAGGGCTTTGTACAAGGATTCCGAGCTCTGCGGAGGGGTTTTCCATAGATTGTAGCTAACTGATCATGCATGGAAAGGCTGACACTGCAAAACAGCTGGTGTGGGGGAAGGGAGAAAGGAATGGGAAGGGAGGCAGAGGGAGAAGGAAAAGTATATACTGTACTGCTTTTCACATTTAGGTCTGTATTCAGGGCACTATAGGGGACAGTTCTTAATATTAAACCCAATAGAATCGGATGAAATGATCACACTTGCAAAGTCTGTATGTGGCTAGATATTGCCAGAACTTCATCTGTATTTTGGGTTCCCATACAGGAATAATGCTGGTTGATTTATGGCATTTTATTGCTCTTCTTGGCTATTGCTAACATTTTCTTCATTGAGTCATGACAGAAGCTGCAACTTGGATTTGTATTGTGTAGTTTGCCAGGCGTTTTTTTCTTTCCTGGGTGAGCTTGCACTGAATTTAGGAGCTGGAAATTTATGGATTCAGACGAGCCTCAAGAGGACCAAATCCAAACACTGAGCCACAGAGAATATTGACAGAGTTTTAGCTACCCTCACTGAAAACATAGTATCCTTTAAAAAATTTAAAAAGTGATTATAAAGGAGAGAGTGACTTCGCCTGTAACTTACACACAAAAAATTGGCCAGGCTTGCTGGTGTTCTTTTTTAAGCAAACAAAACAATGTTTCCTGGTTGGCAGTTCTCAAAGCCCTTCCTCTTTTTTTTTTCCCCCTTCCATTTTTTGGCACATTTTTGAAAGGTCATACTGATATTTTTCCAAAACATGGTCACTGAGCAAGTCTTCGCATAAAATAGGGGCCCCTGCTGAAGGTCCTGATCCAGCTTCCATTTAAGGCAGTGGCAAAACTCCACTTGGTTTTAGGGGTACAGCTTTGGCACCTTAGTATCACAAAGCCCGGAGACAGGCTCAGATCAGAATTATAGGTAGGGCTGTTAGCACCGCCTCTTACTAAGGTTGCTCAACACTTCCCATTATACAATCCTGTTTGAGATTCCTTATATCTTTGCCAAGCTTTAACGATTAATTTGCCATGCTGCGTTTTGACCTCAGGCCTCCATTTCTGAGACCAAGGCTGGGAAAAAAATACATTTCCTTGCATATGTTAAAGAATTCTGGTGACTTTTTCTTTGGAAAGCTCTCATGCTTCCAGGTTTGGATCAAGACTTGAACTTTGGCAGGGAGTTGGCCTTTGTGTGAGAGACATGGCATTTGCTGTCCCCATCAAAACCTGTCCACATCTGACCAAGTTAAAAACCTTTGAAAAACTGCAATTCATACATGCTTTGTAGAGACTATTTTAGATTTGAAATATATGATATTATAATAGGGTAATTAAACACTGTGTAATAATGCTGTTGCCCAGACAGGCTGCACAGGCAATCTTAATTCTGGCAATTCCACTTAATTCTGAGTGCTTGTGTTTACACCCTTAATAATGGTTTCCTAATGTAGCTTTTGTGAGTGTAATATAGATCTATTCTGTTTACATGAGTAAGTAGGAGGGATGGTCTAACAGACAAGGTATTGGACATGCACTCAAGAATCCTAAATTCAATTCCTGTTTCAGCCACTTTTTTTTCCTGCATGACTTTGTGTAAGTCGTTAAGCCTTTGTTCACACTAGCACTTTTGTCGGTCGGGGTATGAAAAAAACCACAAACGTTTCACCGACAAAAGCTAAGCCTGTGCCTCAATGCTCCATCTATAGAATGGGGCTAGTACTTCCTTTCCTCCAAAAGGGGTTATGGAGCTAAAATGCATTCATGATGATGATTGGCTTACTTAAAAATAGGAGGGGTGATCTAAAATAGGGAGCTTCTTGAAATCATGATGGTTCTCACTCCCCTCCAATTAACCGTAATTAAGGAACATCTAATATTATTAACAGTTACTATTTGTTTTATCGTAGCACCTAGTTGCCCCAGGTATGGGCCAGAACTCCATTAGGCAGGGAACTTTAGAAACACTGAAAAGCCGGTGCTGCTTGACCTCCAACACTTAGTCAAGCATCATCAGAACTGATATTTTTCTGGCATTATATAAATCTAAGCCACTGTGACACGTGTCTTTCCGCCCTGGCTCTAAAAGATGTTTGTTTTTCTAGGTTTCTTATATTTATTTGTACAAAACAAAAAGGCAACACAAGAATGTCAAGGATTCCTCAGACTTTGCCTCCCTCCTTCAGTCACTTTCAAAAGCGAAATGTAATATTGGCAGGGGCTGACGGCACTAATGCTTCAGGAGCTTGGGTTTATGTAAAGAGTTAAAAGCAAACACCAGTCTGTTGCCAGCTCAGATCCCTGTACATTTGTACAGAGCTGAGAGACTTTGAAAGGAAAGACAGGTCCTCGTCACCTTTGACACACAAACATCCTAGGCAAGTTACCTTTTTGTTTACCTCACTGCAAACCTCAGAACAAGCTGCATTCAGGGTGCTTACCTTCCATAGTGTGACCTTTCCAGCAAATATATCCCTTCAAACATTTGAATTCAGTGAGGTAGAATTAAAATAATTGACCTTTTATTCTTCCCCACCCCCACCCTTTTATAGCCTTTGCTTTTAATAACCGAGAAGCAGATTTGCAATTTTTGTTGTAAACACTGCGAAAAACATCAAGGTTTGTGTGGTACCTTGGGCCAAATCCAAATGAGAGAACATGTTGCAGGGATTCACATTTAATCTCTAAATTATGTCACAGGGCAACTTGCAGTCTGCATGCTTCAGAACTTCACGTCTGTGTGGTTTCTCCACCTCCCGCCCCCGTAAACAGGAGTACAAAAAAGAAGTTTCAAATAACTTTGTCACATTAACAACACAACAGAAGCCTCTCTCTTTTATTGATGATTTAGAGTTCTTGAGCGTCCTCTCCTCTAGTCTGGGCCACTCAGCTAAGAATCTACTACACTGTTAAAGTCATTGTGTCACTGTCATCATGTTTAAAACATGCCAGTGTTGCTGCCTTTGGTAATGTCTCAGATTTACGATGGTGGCAGAGGGAGATTCCAGTAAACAGGGGAGGACATAGCCTGATTCTCTGCACTGCACCCATGTGGAGTCAATCAGCTAGGGTGGAAGACATACCATGACATCCTTCATTCACTGACAAAGCAAAAGCAAGAGGAAGCAAAACAAAGATGCTACTAAGGGAAGGGGTGGGGTTCTGTTTTTCTCAGAAACAGTTCTATGCTGTAGGACTGTGCCATTTATTTTTGGCACAAATTGCTGCAGCAAATTATATAGCTTATCAGCTGTGGTTTGTTAGGCTCAGTAAAAAAACCACTGTGAGGACTTGTTTTCCTTGTCTGCACCCAGTTAAGAGCTCAGCACCAAGCAAATTCCTGACGTCCTACAGGAGTGAAGTAGAAATTCCATTGGTATTGTTTTTACTGTAACTGACTTGAGCATGACTGCGTTACAAAAATAACCCCAGTCCAATGGGTGAACCTCTGTCTTTTATACAAAAATGGAAGCAGCCCCATGTTCATCTTGATGCAGGTGGATTTTCAAGCACAGCTTGCATCTGAATGGGACTGTATTTGACAAATTCAGCTGTGAGCAGACGCAGCATAGAAGTCAGCTCATTGGGACATAAGCACACTCACTCCAGGGCTAAATTTAGTCCCTTGGTTTAAGTTGGAGCTATGGGCACATGTAGGTTGCAAAATCAAGCCCACAGGCTTCTATTCTTTTCTCCATAGGCTAGATTTAGTCTTTAGGACTCAGCCATGAATAAGAGATGACACACTACTGCACTGTCCCAGGTGCAGTCCTGGAAAAGCCTCTGAGTCACAAAGCCTCCGCTCCCCCCACTCTTGCTCTGAGAGTGGGGGATGTAAGATGCTGCAGTCCTTGCAACTGTGCAGCTTATTCCTCCCCCTCGCCTCTCATACTTGGCTCACACCTCTGGCCAGAAAGGGTGGGAGCAGAGCCTAGGGTAAGCATGCACAAGGAGGAGAAAGCAGGCCAAATATAACCTCTTCAAGCACCGATGTGTATTTGAGGGAGGAGATAAAATGTCTCATTTTATCATTGTAAACAAAATTTGATTCAGTTCACATCCTTCCTTGATTATTTCTAACTTTATGTAATTCAGTGGATCAGCTGGCCTGATTAGACCGGGGGACTAAAATTCTAATTGTGAGCCTCTGGTAGGTGAAGTGGATTGATGTTCCTGGAAAAAACTGAGACACATAAAATTACTAGAAGACTTAGACTGTGTCTACACTACAAACTTTGGTCAATGCAAGTTAAATCGGCATAAAGCCACCACAGTTGACATCTTGCTTGTACATGTGCATACTTGAATTGGTGCTGCAGGTACTTACCAGGAGTGCTTGAGTCAGTGCATGGTGCAGCATACCATGGGTAGGTATCCCAGTGGGCACCCCACCACCATACAGCGCATACTTTTGGAAAGTTTCAGCAATGCATGGTGAGGCAGAAACAAGATACACGGGGTGACTTTGAGCAAGGGGACAACTTCCCAGCATCCAACTGTCTCTCATAATGTCATCCATCATTTTCCAAGCCTTTTTTAAAAAAAAAATCGCAAAAATCTGTGCAGCCCTCCTCACTGTCTACCATCTCTGACAGAATTGTGGAGCTCTGCACTATTGTCATGAGGATTGCAAGCACAGGCACCAAATCTTCCAGTATTTGCAGAGCCATAAGAACCACCAAATCAGCAGGGGACATGACAATTTCTTGAAGGACAGATTGCTGTGGTACCTACCAAAAACCTATTCAAGGTTTCTGGTGGTGTTCACAGAGCAGCAGCAGATGGTGGAGCACCATTTCTGGATGCGAGAAACAAGCACTGGTGGAATCACATCATAATGCAGACTTGGAATGAGAAGCGTTGGCTGTAGAACTTTTGGTTGCAGAAGGCTATATGCCGTGGTCCATGCGCTAGATCGCCCCAGCCCTACAATTCAGGGACACCAAAACAAGAGCTGCACTGACAGAGGAGAAGCAAAAGGAGATCAGACTGTGGAAAACTTACAACACCAGATTGCTACTGGGAAATTATTTTGGAGTTGGAAAATCCACAGTGGGAGCTGTCATGCAAGTATGCAGAGGTATTAGTCATGCAAATATGCAGGGGTATTAGTCGTCTCCTGCTATCCAGGACTCTGACTCTCAGCAATGTGGATGGATAGTGCTTGACTGCAGTGGACTTCTATTCAAACTTTGGGGAAGTTGATGTCCTGCCTACTACAAGAAACAAATCAGTGATTAGCAAACTGGGGGCCTGCTTTGCAAGATATGACATCCCAGACATGGTAGTCACTAACTCTGGGCCCCTAGTTTGATGGCAGTTTGACCATCATACTGCTGCTCAGCATAGCCACAGAATACTGGTAAGGGGGAATCAGCTGTGTAAACAGCTTAAGAGACAGTTACACAAACCTGTCTCTTCTGGTTCAGACCACTGTTAGCACACAGGACTATCCCATCACAGAGGTGCCAACACAGTCCAGCACAAACATTCATGGGACTAACGACCAAAATCCTGAAAGGACTGTTACTGGGGGACACCAGCAGACCAGGAAATGTGGGGGAGTTAGGCTGGAAGCACTTAGCCATATGGGCAGAGCAGTCCACAGGATTTAATGTTCCGTTTATCAACTTAACCTGCACTCAGTTTCACTCTTTGCAAATGAAACACACACCATTTCTCTGCCAGTTCCACTGAATTTTTACTGATGCAGACTTTTGTGTGAGAGTTGGTGCAATTGGGTCATGGTCTATTGATTGGTATCTTTTTTAGAAACACAGCTGTTTCTGTTCTTATTCAGCACAACTTTTCAACAATGATTTTCTTCCAAAAGCAGATGCTCAAAGAAAAACAGTCCCTTTAGGGTACAGTTCCTTCAGTCAGGGTAAAGATATCTGCTATGATTCATGAAGGCCTATAGCAATAAGAAGGTACAAACCAAAGATACAGTAAAAGATGGAGAGGTACCTATTGCTATTGTTATGAAACTACACAGCTTCTGCATATGCATCTGAAAATTCATGGACATCTCATTTCAAGACAGGCAAAATTATAATAAACAATGAGGCTCTGGTTCAGGCAAGCACTTAAGTAATGCTGAAATACATTTTTGCTCTGCAATACACTTAAGTATGTGTGTAACGTTAGCCATGTGTTCAAGTGCTTTGCTGAAGTCTGAATTTAAGATATGTTGCTAAAAAAGATTTAGGCAAAAAATTTCAAGCTGACAACCTACAGTTAGACACCTACATAAGTGATCTGAGTTTCAGTGTTGCTGAGAACCACAACTCCAAGTGAAATCAAAAGGAATTGCAAATGTGCAATGCCTCTGAAAAACCATGCCATTTATCCAGGTGCCTAAGTTTGAGCTCAGATGCCTGACATCTGAGCCCAAATTCAAACTCACATTTGAAAACATTAGCTTTTGCTTTTCAAAATCCTCTTTGCAATTCTCATGAATTGCAAGAGTTAAGCAAGCAAGTTTGGATTTTGACCTTACATTGTACAAATAACTCCCATACACAGAGCAATGGACCATCTACCTTATTTAAGAAAATGTATACTGTAACTGTTTCATGGTCTCGCCTTTGAAGTATCTGTACAGAACCAGGGTGGCTGTATTTAACGATAACAAATTTATCTAGCTTCACAGAAATAGATGTTAATTTTAAGAAGTATTATGTGTAGAAAAAGAAAAATGGAAGAAAAGAACTGCTGCGTGCTTCTGTTTGTGGATTTTCTGAATTTTCATGCTAAATGTGAGTTTAATGTCATTCATGAAAATACCAGCTCAGCACAGTTGAATAAGGGAGTATACCCACTCCTACTTTCTGTCATTTATGTTTAGCAGATGTACACAAGCAAACTGCAAGGAGGAGGTGGAAAAAAAACAAAAATGAAACTCAAAAAAGGCTGGCCTGAGAAGTGACCTTTGCCATTCCTTTCATAGTATTTTGCAAATTTCTCTGCTAGTGGTTAGGAAATTGCTTTAAAACGTCTTTCAGGCAAGAGTGGAAGATTACATGAATAAAACTGTATGGAGTCTCATGAATTTAATAGAACCACGTTAGACCCAATCGTTGCTCTTTCCAGAATGCACTTTAATTTGGAGCGGAAATTCCCACTTTGATTTATTTAGCAGGTTATCTTATGCAAGGTAAGCCCAACGCATGATGTGTGTGTAAGACAAACATTTCGCTTGACAGTACTCCTGACTTGACTATATTGCAGAAGAATTACAGAGCCACTGCTGAAATATAAGAAAAAGCTGGCAATCTAACAGACTCATGTACAAATACCAAAGATCTAGAAGGGACAGTGACCTACCTGCATTACAAGTCTTCTGCTTCCCAGGAATCAAGGTCCTGGTCAGCCTTTATGCCCTTTTGCACTCATCATTCTTCACAAAAACACGGATAGCAGAAATAGCTAGCAATTGTCTGGTTTAGGGTTTTCTTATATTAAATATTTTCCTGACCAGGAGTCCCTGCTTCTGTGTGGGATCAATATGGGGCGAAGGAAGATGGCATTTTGGGCATTAATCATCTACATAGATTGTCCCCATCTGCTTCTATAGCCTATGGACTTGGTAGCATCTTTATCCTGTTGTATTCCCCACCACATGGAGATTGGGCCTAATAGATCTGTTCCCGAGTCTGCCCCACACATAACCCCTATGCTGACATGTACAGTGTGCTGTTGTAGGAGGTTAGATCCAGGATGCATAAAAAAAAATGGTAAGTTCATCTGCATGGTCTTCTGCAGCTCCTGAGAGCAGTACAGTAGCCATCCACATAGCCCTGGAAATTACCTTTTAAGTCATTAGTGCAGAAATAAAGTGATTTTATTACAAGGGTAGCACACTTTCATACTGCATGTTATATAAACAGCCTCATATTTATCCAGAACGATACTGAAGATTAAATAAGGCACTTTACATGCATGCGGACAAATAAAATTGCATGAGAATGTAAGTAATCTGGGAAGATTCTGCTCCTGCTTTCCTAACAATAAGTCCCAATGGCCTACAAGAGTGAACTGGGAGCTAGGAGGCACAGAATTCTGTTCCCAGCTCATCTATTCACTGGCCTTGGCCTTTATACTATTTTACAAACCTTACTTTGTTAGAGGGCACACCACTTTCAGGAGGGCAGTGGATATAATTACATCCATTTTACAGATGGAATAACTTCAGGCACAAAGTAACACAGGAAGTTGGTTTCAGAGCTGGAATTAGAACACAGGCCCAGATATCTGCTAGGCATCTACTGTACTAGACCACAAACCTCCTTGGCAATTCCTTAACCAAGCTTTCTCCTGGGTACCTACATGATGATTGGGGAGGAGAGAGACTTTCAGTGACATGCCCCCAAAATGGAATCCCTCCCCCTAAATTATATTTGGAAAACCTAGTTCAAGTCTTGATCCTCTTCTCTTTCTCCTTTAAGGAAATTATAACATATTTAAAGACCCAATAAATGACCTAAAATAACATTCCTGTCCATATGTGGCCTGATTTTGGTCTCACTAGAGTTATTCAACTGAAAACAACAGATTTACACAAGTGTCAAACTGGCAGAAGTGAGGCCGGAATCAGAACCATGCTACTCGTCTGTTTAATTACCTCCTGTTTCCTGTGGCTATTTCCAAGAAAAGAAAGCAGTGACCTCACCCTTGCACATCCCTGCCAGTAATTAGCCATTGATCATTAAATGTTTGACTCAAGTCACTATTTTCTCAATATTACTGAAATCTTATAAGAACTATTTTTCTTTTTCTACCCCTCAAGTTTTCTGAGCCTGAAGGACTCCCTCACACAAAACGCCTATTGGATCACATTCTGAAGTTTTTATTCAGTACTAATTCCAGCCAAGTCTCCCAGTGAGTTCTATCACTTTCTCCCATTGTGTTAATAAGGAGTGCAGAACTGGGCCCAATCATCTTGACACAGTTGTGCACCTTTCTGGAATTTGGACTCAAAGAAAAGTGATTCATGTTAAGGGATATGCTAAAGAGCAAATAGTTCTGTCCACTAAGCCAAAGCCTCTATGGTATCATTAGGTTATCTCCCTTGCTCATGCCCTTACTCAACAAATACTCCCGTTCATTTCAGTAGGAGTACCCAGCGTAAGAGTAGTAGGATCAGGCCCATTGTCTAAGCATAAAGCCTAAGCCCAGAGGGCAAAAGGTTTTTTTCCTCTTAGCGTGCCATTCTGTTAGTCCTCCCTGAAAAGGAAAATGTACTATTATAATGCAGATTTCCTGCAGAATCTTACAGATCACTCTGTGCTGGGATTTCACTTTTCTGCTGAAATAAATGTCTGCAGAGGTATTGTTCTTTTATTCAACAGCTTTATTTTTAAACTTAGAGCACCAGAACCATGCTTCACTAATTCATTGTAAAGTTGTTGAAATGGTCGGTTTTTGCTTAGGGCTTCAAGAATCAAGTAACACTTAAATCAGTTACACTGACTTTTTTTTTTTTTTTATCCTTTTCTTCTTTAATTTAAAACTCATCATTAAAGGTTAAAAGTAAAAGTAAACGACCTGAACATTCCACTAGTTGTGTTTTCATGTATTCATTTCCAATCCAGTCTGCTCCTTCTTTCATACCTTCCACAGATTTTTTTAAACCATTATCACTGGCCCCTTGACCTTTGGAGCCCATTTTCACTTCACTCCCATTTGTGGCAGGCCAGAGTGACAGTGATGGTCTCACTCTGCTTGTCATTAGAGGCCAGATTTAGCCCCTGTGGCATTTCAAAGCAGAGAGCCAGCCAGAACTCCATGGCCTGGCCAGGGGCCACAGTCAAGAAGCGGAACTGGAATTCTGAAGGGGGATTTAGAGTGATGACTGGGTACTGTATGATGACTGCAAACCTCCCTTGTCCTGCCAGAGTAATCTGTGAATTCAACCCCAGGGATTGATATTGGAGAAGTCTTGTACATGTACTGGACCTCTCTGGCCCTGAGATGGTGGCAGGATGGTTTTCTGCAGTGCAGCACTAGAGGATTTTGAAGGGAGCCCAAAGTTTACCACGCAGCCCAAAGTTTACCATCAAGTGGCAGTTCCAAAAATTAGGGTGCAGATAAGCTGGAAGTGATGGCATCACAGTGAAGAAAGTCCCAGTGGAAAAGAATAGGTAAAGGGCATATCTGCACACCTCATCACCCTTCCCACACAGGTATTTTTCATCTGAAGGCTGACGACGAAGTTAAGAAGTCAGTTCTGATCTTGTTCTCTTTTCCTCCTGCACAGCTGCTCTCTGGAGCTTACGACAGCTTTTGGGGAGATAGAAGGAGACTGTGGTAGGCAAACAGCAAGATCTTTGGGGGAGAGGGTGCTCATTTGCATCAGCTATCAACCCCTGAGAAACTCCATGGGGTCCCTGCAACAAAGCTAAGCACTGAGCCTCCCTGCAGCACTTTCCATATAGACCTGATGATGCTTGAAATCAGTAAGGCTGATTCCGATACCAAATGAGCAAGCGTATAGTTTTAATGCACTCTTTGCCCCAGCTTAACTAGGCCTGAGGAAGTAGCCTTAAGTGCACAGTTCTCAGACAGTCAGAGGAGGGTTGTTTGTCCTATATTTAGAACAGCACAGGACAAAATCATGCTTCTCTATCTTGCCCTGGGCAAAGGGGTGGGGAAATGCCAGCTTTGCAGATCATGATTACTGAGCCATCCTACCAGTACAGGGCAGGTTGACCCAGGAAGTCCAGAGGGGCGTGAGCTATACGGCTGCTTCCAAAAGGAACAGTAAGGTGTGCCCTTGCAACGCTACTACAGCAAACACATGAAAACCAGCATGCCCAGTTGCATCCTGTTTGTCCAGCTCTGGAGCTTCATTAACTGAGTTCCGCAATTAGTGCTCAAGAGAGAGCACTTGGGCCCTGATTCAGCAAAACACTGAAGCCTCTGCTTGAGTCCCCTGACTTTGGTGGCCCCAAAACACTTGCTTAAAATTAAGCATCTGCTTAAATGATCTGCTGAACAGGGATGGATTTAAGCATATACGCATGTCTTTTAAGGGCTTTGCTGAATCAGAGCCGTAAGAGGGACCTTCCCCCGCTTCTGCGGTGCTGCTCTTGAGTGAAGCATTTCTCTGTATTTTCTGTCCTCCATAAACCACAGAATGGAATGGAGAATTTGACCTTTACATTTAAAACCCTTGACCTTAGTTAATATCAGTTGGAACCCTTAAACTAGCTCCATGCACTAAATTCTGTCTTCACATATGCACATGCCACTCCTCTTGAGCTTCTTGCACGCAAATCCAAGGACGGAATTGGCCCTGGTTGTGTGGGCACATACATTACAACCCTAAATACCATTCTCTTTCTGAGGTTAAATACAAAACACAACTAGAGAGGTCCCTGATAAGACCAGACCTTTGCTTATACTTAAAATGCCAGGCTCCCACCAATGGCATTAGAAAGAGGAGTTCCTGAAAAGAAAAACTGATTCAGAATTTTAAAAAAATGTTCAAGTTTACACCAAGAAAAGATGAGCAGTAGAATGATACATTTTAAGCACTAATGACTTTGGCTTATGAGTTCAGCTTTACCCAGTGTATAATGCATGAGCAGTAAAATAGGTCAAACCCTGGAAGCATTCATATCTTTGAAATCATTATGAATGCAATATAGCGCATCACCACTTGCATAAGAGTTGCAAAGCAAAGTCTTCTGCGGAATGCAAAGCATACTGAAAATCCTTGCTCGTGTGGCAGATTAGAGAGCTACTGCAATTTTTGGACTCTTTCCCATGTGATACATTTTTGTGGCCAGTACGTCTAGATTTTCTCTCCTATGTGAGATAGGATTTCTTTATGGTTTTCATATTGCTCCTAAAACGTCCATTGTTTATGACCCAACATTTCCGTATGTTGGCAATGACATTGGAAGATTTCCTTGCACGAAAAACAGTCACCCCATTAGTACTCTGCTTGGGTCTTTTTATTCCATAGTTTCTTTTCAGTGCCCCATCCCCCACAAACAGAGAATGCTCATTCACTCTACCTACCCTTACTGCTAAAGTTATGTCAGTGGCAGATAATGAGAAGGCTTAGTTATTTAGCAGGCAAATAATAGAGAGCCTTTGTGCAGGGATAATTACAGTGCTTTGGATATTCCTGGATTAACTCTTGGGTGAACAGCCATCACAGTAAATCACTAATGTCTACATTAGCACCATGTCTCTCCATTTTATCCTCACATTATCATGGTCATATTGTACTCAAAAAATAATCTTTGTTATATTATTTTAACAAAACAACCTGAGTCTCTTGCATTTTACCTCTGTCTGACTTGCTAAACCAGGAACAACAGTAGATAGCTCATAAAGGTATTGTGAAGATGAATTGGTAAATGTTTCCACAGCTCTTTGAAGATATTTGGCCTGACACATTGCTGCCTTACTTCAGTTTTATGGTGGTGTGAAATGGAAATCAATGCATTACTCTGGCATATATCTGGAGTAATGTAGCAGAGGATCCAGCCCCCCAAAGGGCTAAGTGTTATTACTGTCACTATTGTACCGGTTCATGTTGCCACTAGTACAATCACACCATTTCATATTGCAGAAAAGGATAGTCTCCACATCATGTGAATGTGGACACTATCGTCATGATTTGATGGAGAATCAAATTCATGAACTTAAACTGGAGTTCCCTGGTTGTCAGGGAGAGTAGAATTTCACCATTAATTTCTGATCTCTTGCTCCTCAGTTGACAAACAAAAGTGTAAATTTACCATCGCAAAATGGATTTCATTATAACATGGACGCCCTCATCTTATTGTCAGACTGGGTCATAAAGAGGTGTTCAAAGAGTTTAAAGAGCATTCAATATTTACTACCAAATTGTTTTGCATGGATTAATATATATCATGCCATCCAATCTATTTGTAGTAACCAACAGGCATTAAATACATTGGCTATGTATTTCAATATTACCATGGCTTCTTGCTTCAGATGCTGATGTACAGTAAGTATGATAATACTTAGCCTTTTGCCTAACAGATTGGTCCTAATCCTGGGGTCTGACTGGACAGTATTGGTGCAAATCTGGAGGGGGTTAGGTACAAACATTGCCTTACACTCACTGGCCCTGGGCTACTGAGGTGCCAATCCAGTCCTCCGAATAAATTAGAGAAGAATGCAGGTAGTTCTAAATATTTCCAGTTGACATCTCCCTGCAGGGAGCTAAGGATTTCTGGAGTATAGCAATACCCAACCAATGTCTCCTTTTGCCACAGCCCATACCTCCTATGCCAATCATCAGGAGAGGGGTGGTGTCAGAGCTGTTGTGGTAGCTTTATGCCACCCATGAATTCTCCTATTACAGAGGAAGTTCTTCAGTGGCTGGCTAAGCTGCCTGTAAGATGGCATCATCCCTGAATATTTGGGCCTGGTATTAATTTCAATAGCGTCGACATGCGTCCTCACTAACCCACAGTCGACCCAGAGACGTCAATTTCAGCGCTACTTCCCTCATTGGGGAGGAGTACAGAAATCGATTTTGAGGGCCCTTTAAGTCGACGCAAATGGCGGCCATGTGAGGACGGGTGCAGGTTTATGTCGACTTAACGCTGCTAAAGTTGACCTAAAGTCGTAGTGAAGACCAGCCCTTAAATTTCTTCAATGACAATAATCAGCCATGCCTGCTGCCTGCAATTGCAAACACTTTTTTTCTCATGACTGAATGTCATGATACATATTAATTTATGCAGCTCCGTTTCATAGGAAATTTTTTAAGCTCTGGACCCTTTTTATTTGTGTTTCACAACACAAATTTATTTTATTTTCACAGCAAAGGGAGTGTCTCACCTGGAATGTTGACATGATGCCACCTGCACAAGGGCATGTGATCATGGCCCAGTAGATCAAGAGGTGCCAGCAAAAGTGAAACATCTCCACCGTGCTCACATAGCAACACATTCTTTCAGCTAGGCAGGTATCTCTTCTACTCCATAGGTAATACAAATAAAATACAAAGTTTATGGAGTGAAAGTAATGCTGTTATTATGGAACAAAAAGAGCTTGACAATTGCATTGAAAGGCTAGAAAACTAGAATTGTATTGCCGAACATACTTTTGTCTTAAAATAACAAAACCATGACTGTTAGAGATGGGAAAAGACCTATTTGGTCATTTTTTTCTGTCTTCTTATTAATTAAGGGTTTCTCCTAGTATTCTTGACTGTTTTGTTCAGTTTTAAATTACTCAAGCAATTAGGGTTCCATCGCTTCCCTTGGGACACTTTTCCACAGCCTCACAACTTTCACTGCTATTAATTTTTTTCTTGGGAGCAGCTAATATTTTTCGTCATTCAGTTTCATCCCATTACTCCTAGTTATTTCCTGCTGGACTATTTCATATAGTTCATAGAACATTCTGTTTTGTTATTTAATCTTGCATGATAATAGGCATTTCTTTCCTACTGGAGTGAGTATTGGGCTAAATCCCAACTTCAGTGAAGTTACTGGATGTAAACCGCGAAGACAGCATTTAGTTTGCCACAATAAAGTCCTTTATCTCTAAACAATGAGGAAAAAATGTATCTGATACTTAAATTTGGGGGGTGGGAAGAAGAGAACGCTTTATTCTCCCCTCCCCTACCAAATGTTAGGTTTTTGCACATACAAGGCTGTCTGCTTCTCAAATTCACTTGGGCATTTAGAAAACAACTCAGATCCCAATCTGCATCTACACCCACCACTGGCTAATCTAACCTTCTGGAGCTGGTAGGCAAATTGCATTGTAGTTCACATTTAAGGGGTAAAAATGTCTATTCCCTCTTACAGGATGTGATGCAAGTCATATATTTGTCCAAATTATTAACTAAGAATGAAAATTATCTCTATGCAGAAGGTTGGCACAGTCCTAGGTACCACTTTAATCCCATTTATGCCCCTATTTCACCACAACTGCAGATTCCAGGGCCTCCTTTAATTTAACTGTGTGGAAGGCAAGGTCAGTACTGTAGAGGGTCACTTAACCATCATGGGTTATCATATTATTAAATCTTGTAACATACTCCCAGGTATTACAGTGAAGGGCATAATTTCTTGAAAATGTTAACTATTATTGTTCTTCCACTCCTCTATGTTTTCACAATCCTTTAGGGACTCCAGCAACTTAACCCTTTATTCCTGTGTAAAGAAAGTTGTGCACTTTGTTGAAAAGCCTTTACAATTTTTCATGCATTTTTGCAACAAAACAGTAGAAAAATACCAGGAAAGGAAATGCACAGTTATCTTTTTATCTAACACTTAAACCCACGATGGGAGAAAGAGAAACCAAACCACCAGTGCACAAGAAAACAAATAAGTTTCAGGAGTTTAGTGTTAACCTTAAATTGAGCTAATGAAATGTTTAATAGTAAAAATGTGTATGGCTTTCTGTTTCAAAGATGTAGCTTTTGATTTGGAGTACAGACACCGGAAAAGCACATTCAGCTCAGCATGCCTTCTCCTTTCAAACTTACAACCCTTCGTTCTCTGTAGTCTGTCCCTTTTCAAGCATATCTGCACTCGTCCTCAGTTGGAAAAAGAACCCTGGCCTACCGGGTCACACCTAGGTTCCTAAGGTTTGGTCCCTAACTCAAGAGCTCAGCACTTAATTCAATAGTTAGGTAGCCAAAATTAAAACACAATTTTAGGCATCCATTGCCAATGTATCTGCTTTCTGGGGCCTTGGTATCTATTTGTATTATTAATTTTCTAAGCAAAATAGTTTTGTCAAAAATATATACTTAGTCCTTGTTTCCTGTTGAATAATGCCAAGTCCTCCTGTCTTTTTATGAATTGCAAGGGCAGAGGGTTGAATTAAGTGAAACTCTTTAAAATTTACAAAAATAAACATTTGGTCCCCTATAAGTGTCCCTTTGTCTAGTGAAAATAGGTTCCATTTACTAAGCTTTCTTTATTTGTAATACACATTCTGGAATGATAGAAAGTTCAAGAACTAGTCAGCAGGATGCCCTGCTATGTAGCAGTGAAGAAAATGAATTAAATAAATGTGGTAAGCTTTTTTTTTTTTCCTGTAAAACTCAATTGTTAGGGTAAATAAGTGTGTAACTCTACATTAAATCATTGGTATCTAGTAGTAAAAGGTGAAGCCCAGTGTGTCTGTTTAGTGGAGAAAGGCACATTCCATCTGTGACTGTCCTAGCTTGTGTGTAAAGTTGGGTGCTTCCAATTAGTTGCTTTATAGGTTCTTGTGGTTTCATTTCTTCTTTGTTTTTTTCTGACGTGGGGAAAAAAAAAAGTAAGAAAAAGAAAAGAGAGAGAGAGAAATAAAGAAACCCATCAATACTTACCTTGTCAGGGCTAGGGCTATTTCATTCTATGCAGGTCTCTATACCACGCTCATTACTGTAGTATTCGGTCACCTTCCAGTAGTGCATTAAGCACCATGACGACATATCTGTCACATGTTTATTCTCTCTTCCTCTCTTTGGGAGAAGATATGTGTGCAGTGGAGTGATTTGGTTTGGGGACATTATAGGCAAGGTCAAAGAGTGGAAGTGATAAGATTAGTGATGGCCCTTCATTCCCGTGGGAGTTCATTTCACAGTCTTGGGACAGCACCTGAGATAGTTCTGTCGCCTGTCTCTTATCTAGTGCCAAGTGCCCTAAACTCCCACTGAGCCAGAACTGTCAGCAAAGATTGGTGTTGACACATTCCCCATGGGGTGAGTGATCTGCAGCACTTCCAGATCCCGCCAGCCCAGCAAGTAAGAGATAGGTCCAGGAGCCCTTCATCCATCCACAGCAAACCCACCAAAACTGACCCACAGATGCATCTCTCTCTCACACACACCCCCACACCCCCACACCCACACACATGCACGTCCCATTCAAAAATACAAAGTCTTATCAACCTCAAAGTTGGCCAGTTAGATATAAAGGCTTATTTGAAATGAACTGAACAAGTTCTTGTACTAACTGCCTAAAAATCAAGGTATTCACCAGAATTCCAAACGTGTATTAATGTTTTTGCCCTGTTGGAACAAGAAACCAAAAAAGAAGAGATCTCAACACCTCTTTTATTGGACTCCCTTAGCTAGGATCTACTGTACACCAAAAAAAAAGTGATTTGATTGCAGTTAATTTGACAAGTAATTCTAAATCCTAATAGTAATGTTGCTGTGGCTGGCTGGACCCAGTGACCTATTCTTGGTTTGTGAGACCACTTACCGGTGATTGGAGAAGGTGGCTCTTCACTTTCCAGATGTTTCTTCTCAACCAAAGTTGAGTGCTATAGGTGTGGTGAAACTAGGCATGTAGCCATCAACTGCAGCAAGACAAGTGAAGTCAACTGCTATCGCTGTGGCAAGTCAGGGCACCTTGCACGGGAATGCACAATTGAAGCTACAGCTTAATTATTTCCTTTACTCTCATCACTCATTTCCCATCACTCTCTTTACTGACTTCTCACCATTAATGACATCCAACTGGGCACAGACTTCCTTAAGCCAACCTGTACACATAACATTATGAACTACTTTCTAAATCAATCTGAGAGTCCTACACTGTTACAGCTCTACTGAGACAAAATGAAGATTGTAGTGACTGTGATAGGTTCCCCCAGGGTGCCACCTGGAACTAGGGTACCACTGAGCCCCCCTGAGCCACTAGCATGGGCTCCCTCTTACACTGTACTCCTGTGACATGCTGCCAATCTCTCCAGGCTTCAGCCTGCACTTTCACCAGAATACATACAGGTAGGGACACACCCAGCTGCAGTGACATGCAGGCAGTCTCTTTGACCAGCCCCTGCATGGAAAGGCTTCAGCTAGCACACCTCCCAGTTCCTCTGTCATGCATCCCCCAGATCAAAGCAGATTACCTAGAAAATAACAAAAATGCAAACTAACCTTAATATACAAAATAGATTGGATATGAATAGCAGATTCTCACCCTAGGAGAGGATACAAGTAGGCTGCAGATTCTTAAGGGGCAAGCTGCACTTGCTTACAGCTTGGAATCCTCAGGTGTTTCATTCACATATTTAAAATCCCTTAAGCCTGGGTCTAGCACTTCCCCTGGTTCATTCTTTGTTCCTTAGGTGTTTCCAGAAGTCTTCCTGGGTGGGGAGTCTGTGAAGAAACAAGATGATGTTACTCCCCTGCTACATATAGTTTTTGCATATGGTGGGAGCCCTTTGTTTCAAAGCTTGTCAGTGAAAAAATACTGACATCCCAAGATGGAGTCCAGCAGCAAGTGACCTGGTCACATGTCCCTGTAGAATCACAGCAACCATCCCTCACTGGCTGTTTGCAGTGTTCACAGGAAGACTCACCAGATAAGAGATCAGCTTCTCCTAGAGCCTATTGTTTCTTCCTAATGGCTCATTAACCTGAATGGATCCTTCCCAGCCAGCCTCCTTGACTGAGAGCATTTTGCCTAGTGGGCATTGCCCAGGAATAGCTACATGTGAAATAGATACATTATCAATATTAATTACTTCAATACAAAAATGATACACACATACAAATAGGATAATCTTATTCAGCAAACCGTAACCTGTCCAATGACACCTCACATGCCTTATCTTGCAAAAAATACATAATAATTATGATATAATTATATCACACTAATATCATTATGAAGATTATGCGGTACAGTGCCATACTGACTATTTCAGTGGATGCCGTGGCTTGTGAAATTGCAACCTTATCTCTGAATTACTTGAGTTTCTAACATTTGTTTTTTTGTTTATGTAGCAGGCAGCTGACTCAGCACCTGCTGAGTCAGTCCCTGCTCCCTCCTTGCCCTGCAAAAGCCAAAAGCCTCTGCAAGCCCGGCCTGCTAGGGAAGGCTAATCAGCCACCTAGCTGTAGCCCTGGGCTGCAGAGGGCTTAATGTGCTCCACCTGGCTGCCTCCACAGGATATAAAGCCTGCCGGGGGAGGAAGCTAGTGTGAGGAGGGTGAGAGATGGAGATGAGAGACAGAAGGTGCAGGGCACCAAGTAGCTGCTGAGGAAGCTAGCAAGGACTGGAAGCCTGCAAGGGCTAGCTATTCCTGGGGCCAGCCAAGCTAAGGGTTGAGCCTGAGCTCTACTTGTATAGATAGCTGTATATAGGTGGTGGGGTTTTTGCACTGTGTGTGAACCAATAAAAGGCCCTGTCTTCACTACCACTTTAATTCGATTTTAACGACGTTAGGTCGAATTAAACGTGTACCTGTCTTCACATACATGCCCTTAACATCGATGTAAAGGGCCCTCAAGATCGAATTTGGAACTCCAGCCTGACGAGAGAAATAAGGCTAATCTCGACATTCCAAGCTCGACTGTGGGCTAGTGAAGACGGAACCCGACATTAATAGCCTCCAGAGGCTGTCCCACAATGCTCCATTCTGACCGCTCTGGACTGCCTCACTGCTCCACTGTGACCGCTCTGCACTGCACTCTGAACTCGCTGCTCTGGCCAGGTAGATAAGACCCGGGAACATTTGAATACCATTTCCTGTTTGGTCAGCGTGGCCAGCTCACCTGAACAGCTCAGTCGCCATTCAGAGCAATCAGCAGCACTAGCCGCCATGCAGAGCTCAGCATCACAAGACTCCATGCAGAGCTCCTCTACCCTGGAGACCAGCCAGAGGAGAAGAGCTCCAGCATGGTCCACTCGTGAGGTGCTGGATCTCATCGCTATCTGGGGAGAGGAATCCGTGATGTTGGAACTACGCAACAACAAACGGAATGCCAACACCTATGGAAGGGTCTCCAAGGCTATGCTAGAAAGGGGCCACAACAGAGACACCACACAGTGCCGCGTGAAAATTAAGGAGCTGCGGCAATCGTTCCAGAAAGCCAAAGAGGCAAACGGATGATCGGGGGGCGCGCCACGGACATGCAGGTTCTACAATGAACTAAATCAGATAATGGGGGGCGCCCCCACCACCATCGCGCCGGTCTGCGTGGACTCCGCAGATGGGATAATCGTCAGGGAGGAGACTGATTCCGAGGAGGACGACCATGAGGAAGAGGAAAATCTCACGGAGCAGCAGGAGCCCAGCGGAGAACCCGTGTTCCCAGAGAGCCAGGAGCTGTTTATCACCCTGGAGCCAGCACCCTCCCAAGCCTCCCAGGGGGGTAAGTGTTTCTTTCTTTAAGGGATTACATGACGCGTGATTTTGTAAAGGAAGCATTTAGTAATGAGTAACTTGCCCTAAGGTCTTAGCGTGCTTTCATTGCTGGTCAATTTCTACTCAAAGAGTTTGTCAATATACTCCGGGATTTACCATAAGTCCTCCGCAGACATTTCAAGGAAGCTATCCAGGAGGTAGCGATGAATCCAGAGCAGCAGATTTCTGGGGAGAGCCGCCTTATGTGGTCCCCCGTGATAGGAGACCATCCCACGCCACGAAAGTAGTAAGTTGTCTGGTATCATTGAGCAGGCTAGCATTGCGGCGTATGGACCAGGACTTTGCATGGAGTCAAGGAGCATGCGCTCCCTATCTCTCCGAGAAATTCTCAGCAAAGTGATGTCATTCATGGTCGCCTGTTTGAGATACGGACTGCAATTAGTAGGGAGATAAAGATTCCCAGCTGCAAAGTACTCTTTTCTGCTGAGGACCGACCAACCGCACCCCCCACCACCACCACGAACGCTGACCGCACCACCACCCCCCAGCCCGTAGCGGTAGCTAGCAGGGAATCTGAGCAGTCTGCAAGCGGTTGCAAACACCCCCCCCCCCAAGCCCGTAGCGGTAGCTAGCAGGGAATCTGAACAGTCTGCAAGTGGTCTGAAGAGCCCCAAAAAGACCTTAGCTAGCCCTTAGCGAGAGATTTTTTGGCCTTTGCTTTGCAGTTTGCGGGTCAGTGGGCACCACGCGGTGGGGGGAAGGGGGTGGGGCTACTCTACAATATGCAAGTGCCACTTCTAATTTACCATGGCCGGCTGCACGGTGATTTCAGAAGCCGTGTTGGGCTGAGGCACGCATATGTGTCTGAGATGCTCTGACTTTTCTGTGAGCTATTCAGTCACTTTTAGGTGTAGAACATGACCTTGTACAGAAATCATATCAGGCCTCTGAATACTGAGGTTGCAAACGGCATAGTACTCCCATTGTGTACCGTCCGAGACTGCATCTGCCTCCTAACCTTGAATGTATCTGTCTCATAACTTTCAAACTTTCTTTTCCCACATTCGCCCACAGATGAACAATTATCTCAGAATCCCCCGTCCTGCTCCTCCTCCCGCCGTGCATCGTAGATAAGAAAGCGTAAAAAGAAAACGCGAACGCACGATGATATGTTCAGTGAACTCGTGGAGAACTCGCGCGCTGAGGCAGCCCGCCAGACGGAGTGGAGGGAAAGAATGATACAGGCAAGGAATCGAGAGAGGCAGGAATGGAGAGCCGCTGCAGAAAAGAGGGAAGAGCGCGAAGAAAGACGCATGGATGCTTTGCTCCGCATAATGGAGGACCAGAGCGACATGCTGCGATCTCTGGTGGAGCTGCAGCATGATCAAAGACCACCTCTGCAGCCCCTGTGTAACCACCTCCCCCCCTCCCCAACTCCCATAGCTTCCCCACCCAGACGCGGGGTGAGAACACGGGGGGGGGGCAAGCTCCGTGGGCCGCTCCACTCGACCCCACAAGCCAGCAGAAGCAGCAGCAGCAGCAGCAGCAGCAGCAGCAGCAGCAGGCTGACGTTCTTAGAAAAGTTTTAAAAGCTGCTGTGTCTTGCCCACCCCTCCTCTCCCCCCTTCCCACACACCCCCTCTGTCCGCTCCTCCCCCACTGCGACTGCCGGTCTCCCTCCAGGATACCAGGACAGTGATCCCCTGTATTTGTATTTCCGATGCACCAATAAAGGAACCATGATTTTTCAAACAGTGTTTTTATTTCCTCTGCAAGCATGGGGAGGGGGGAGGGAAAGCATGGGGAGGGGGGAGGTAAAGAGGGTTCAAGGGCAGCAGGCTTAGAGCACAGCAAGGGAGCAGATTCTCAAAGGCCATCTCGGCCACTCATAAAACTGTCTTTCAAGGCGTCCCTGAGGCGCAGGGCCTCAAGGTGTGCTCTTCTACTTTCCCTGCTGTTTGGCTGCTCATAAGTAGCAGAAAGTAAATTTGCCTCTGCCTCCCAGCCCGCCATAAACGTTTCCCCCTTGCTCTCACAGATATTGTGGAGCACAGAGCAAGCAGCAATAACAATGGGGATATTTCTCTCGCTGATGTCTGAGCGAATCAGTAAGGAACGCCATCTCCCCTTCAGACGGCCAAATGCACACTCTACGGCCATTCTGCACTTGCTCAGCCTGTAGTTGAACAGCTCCTGACCCCTGTCCAGGGCTCCTGTGTAGGGCTTCATAAGCCAGGGCATTAGGGGGTAGGCTGGGTCCCCAATGATAACGATCGGCATTTCGACCCCTCCCCCCCACGGAAATTTTCTGATCGGGGAAGAAAGTGCCTTGCTGCAGCTGCCGAAAAATCCGAGAGTTCCTGAACACTCAAGCGTCATGAAGCTTTCCTGGCCACCCCACGTACAGGTCGGTGAAACGTCCCTTGTGGTCAACTACTGCTTGCATGACCATTGAGTAATATCCCTTCCGGTTTCTGTACTCGGCGGCCTCATGGTCCGGTGCCAGGATAGGGATATGAGTCCCATCTATAGCCCCAGCACAGTTAGGGAATCCCATGGCGGCAAAGCCATCTATTGTGGCTTGCAGGTTTCCGAGGTTTATAACCCAGTGTAGCAGCCACTCGACGATTGCCCTGCTTACTTGCATCACAGCAAAGCCCACTGTAGACCGACCCACCCCAAACTGATTCGCCACTGACCGGTAGCTGTCTGGCGTTGTAAGCTTCCAGAGGGCTATCGCCACTCGCTTCTCCACTGTAAGGGCCGCTCTCATTTTGGTATTCCTGCGCCCGAGGGCCGGGGACAGCAAGTCACAAAGTTCCATGAAGGTGCCCTTTCGCATGCGGAAGTTTCTGAGCCACTGGGAGTCATCCCAGACCTGCAGCACTATGCGATCCCACCAGTCCGTGCTTGTTTCCCTGGCCCAGAATCGGCGTTCGATGGCATGAGCCTGCCCCATTGCCACCAAATTTGACAGATTGTCAGTCGCCCTACTTCCAAAAACGGCAGTGTCCATGTCGTCCTCGGTGTGCACGTCCTTGTCCATCTCCTCCTCACTGTCGTCGGGTTCCAGAAAGCGCAGTTCTCCCCGGATCGTATTCCTCCTCTGCAGACGGTGCAGCATGAACTCCGCAACCGTGATCGAGGTCCTCACAACAGCCATTACTGCAGCCGTGGTGTCAGCGGGCTCCATGCTTGCAATGCTATGGCGTTACCACGGCGCGGAGAAAGGGCGCGACTTATGGGATGCCTACCTACAGTGCACCGCTCGTAATGGGGGTAGGCGGCGCGGAAAAAGGGCGCGAAATTTGGAAATGCCTACCCATAGTGCAGCACTTGAAATGGTGCCTGCTGGGGGATCAGGGAACTGTGGGATAGGTACCCAGAGTGCAACGCTCGTCATGTCGATGCTTGCAAAAGTTTTGCGGACAGACACTGTCGACTTGCTGTGCTTAGCTGTGCCTAGTGAAGACACACAACATCGACTGTATACAGTCGCGTTCACAACATCGAAATAAAGGAAATCGAACTACTGCTGTAGTGAAGACATACTCAAAGACACTGGTGAAGTCAAAAAGCAGTCTCCTGCCAGTGTTTTGAAGAGGGTGGTCAGAGGCCCACTTACAGTTGGACACTAATGTTTCTGAAAGTTAATGCTGATATGAGCTGGTAAGTGTTAATTTCACTCCAGCAAAGCTTTAGAATTGTCAGTTAAACTCTGAAACATAAGGGTTCATAATGGAAATGGAAACAGACCTTGGTATAAAGCTGCCAACATGAGAAACAATATAAATAGATTTATCTAATATGTTGGCTATATGTATACAGGCTGCTATTCCTGCTCATGCTTCCTAAGAAGGGATGTATTTTAGACAGCAATAACAAGAAATTCACCATGTGAAACATTACAGTACATTCTACTTTAAATACAACAAATGAAGCGTTCCAGCAGGTCGGATGCTGACAATCTCATTTCATCTTTTGATTGTGTTTGAAGTGGCAGCCTAGGTGACTATAATTTATTGTCAGCTGTATTTACCAACTAGCTGCATCAAAATTAGCCTTTCTTCTGAAGAATTTCCCATCATTGCTAAGAGTAGTACAGCTCCCTCAGTGGTAGCTCCGTCAGTGGATATGTTGCTATGGACAAGCTCCAGATGGCTGGTAGTGTCTTTTCCACTATTTTGTCTAAACCTGCTCAGAGTAGCACTACATGACAGAGTCTCCTTTAGAACACCGACTGTTGCTACCACTGGTGGAGATACACAGAGGTTAGCAATGTTGGGAATCAGGCAAAAACCTCGTGAAGACAAGGCCACAGAAATGACCTCTCAAAGCCAAGTCTCATCCTGCCCCACTTCTTTCTGAATCCTTTTAAACACATTTTAAAAAGTGTTAATTAAAAAAAAATATGAATGGTCTTAGGAAAAGGGGTTATGTCGCACTAGACTATCATGAGTGTTTTCAGTGTAGATCTGAAATGTATGCTTCAAAGTGGTAAGCAGAAGGAAGACACATATGACTCACCTTATTACAAATGAATCGCCTTGGGGGGGGGAGGGAGGACAGGGATCAGAGGTAAAATTTCAAAATCACCTAAATGACGTAGGAGCCTAACTTTCATTTTCTAGAGTGATTTAGGAATTTAGGAACCGATCTCATTAAAAATCAATAAAACTAAGGGTATATCTACTCTGCAAATAAAAACCCATGGCTGGCCCACGCCAGCTGACTCACGCTCATGGGGTTTGGTCTGTGGGGCTGTTTCACTGCAGTGTAGACTTTCATGCTCAGGCTGCAGTCTGAGTTCTGGGACTTTCCCACCTCATAGGGTCCGAGAGACTGGGCTCTAGGCCATTCCTGAAAGTCTACATTGCAATGAAACAGCCCCACATCCTGAGCCCCATAAGCCCGAGTAAGCTGGCATAGGCCAGCCACAAGTGTCTAATTGCAGCATAGGCGTACCCATAGACTCCACATCTAAGTCACTTAAATGCTTTTGGAAATGTTACCCCATGTCAACTTCTATGTATATACAGCATCGAGCACACTATTGATACTCCAAAGGTTAGCATAGTCACAATCTCCATGTCTTGTTAGGAATGTAACCATTGCAGATGGAGTGTTCCAGTCTTTTCCTTTTTTCTTCTTGGTTGCATTTCACATGTGGCATGTGTCAAGTTTTCATTTGCATAAAACATTTTGAAAGATGGAGGTTTCAGAAAACCTTTCTGTGAGCCAGCCCTTTCTTCATCCTTTCAAATGGAATGCTAGGATCAATCACACACCAATTATTGAATTTTTAAAATTAATGAAGGAAGAAAGATTCACTTTGTTTCCTGGGGTGACAGCAGAATCTGATGATTTGTCTTTCTACTTAATGGGGTTATATGGCATCCATCACTGTCATATCTTAGAGTAACTACATCGTCTTTGGGCTTTGGTACTTGGCCTTATTCAGATTAAACACCTCTTAGTAAATAAACAAATAATCAACAAGATATACCAAGAGCCCAGCGAGTCATGAGGGGCACTGTGATCTAGTGACACTAAAGTGTCAGTCATTTCCAGCTCTTCCACTAACCAGTTGTGTGTTGTTGACATAGCAGCATATTTCATTAGGGTGTGCACCCAGGGATGGCTGTGTCTCCCCAAACAGCCTGGTCCCGCCCCATCTGACCTCCACCCACTTCCCGCCCCCTCAGAGCCCCCAACCCATCCAACAACCCCCTCACTCCTTGTCCCCTGATTTTCCCCCTCAAGAGACCCTAACTGCTCCCCCAGGACCTCACCCCCTATCTAAGCCCCCTGCTCCTTCTCCCCTGCCCACCTCCTCCAGAGACCCCCTAATCACCCACCAGAACCCCACCCCTATCCAACCCCCCTGTTCCCTGACTGCCCTGACTCCTAGCCACACCCCTGCTCCTGACAGGCCTTCTGGGACTCCCACGCCCCATCCACCGCCCCTGTTCCCCATCCTCTGACCACCTCCCAAGACCCTCTGGCCTTTATCCAACCCCCTGGCCTGGCCCTGGCCCCCTCACCACATCACGGCTCAGAACAGCTGGCTCAGAGCCAGACACGGCTACCGCGATGATCCCCCGGAACGCGCTGTGTGTCTGGCCTGGAGCCAGACACGCTGTCACACAGCCCCGCCCCCCAGAGGCTGCTCGTGCAGCATGCTGAGGCTGCAGGGGAACACGGGGGAGGGGGGAAGGACAGACTCCCCAGCTGGAGCTCAGGGGCCGCCGGCCCACCCTGCACTAGGGTGTGCCTGGGCACACCCGGCACACCCTGTGCGCATGCCTATGGTTGTTGAACAAGTCCATTTGCCTCTGTTTGACAAGTCAAACAAGCCACTTTACCTCTCTGGGCCTGTATCTCCTCTATCCTTTGTCTTGTCTATTTAGAGTGTATGTTTTTTGTCTCTTGCTAAATGTCAGTACAGCACCTAGCATACCAGACCTCCAGATGCGACTGAGGATAGTAGGAGCTACTGTAATACAGGAATCATAGATGGAGAGCACCAACCTGAAAGCATGCTCAGGTAGAATATTCAACTCGCTAACATCAAAAGATGACCTCAAGAGTGTAAATAGTAAATTACCAGCTAGCAGAAAGAATTAGGCTAGCCAAGTGGCTCAGGAACAATAGCAAGAGATGTATTCAATGAATAAAAATAGCACTAGTAGCAACAGTGTTCTTGTTTTTGAGCTCTTGGCATTTTTTTCATCCAGCTTCTTAGCAGATTTGTGTTGCCTACTTTTTATTTCTTTTGTCTGAACACAGTATTTTCAGTCTCTGAACATCTTCTTTGTAGTGGCCAAAACACAGGACATGTGAATGCAGTTCCTGCACTGACACTGCTTTATTCTCTGATCTTCACCAACTCAATTAACAGATCTTTTCTACCTTGCTGTAAAATGGGCATAAGAATTCAGCAATTTCCCAACATACAGGAGTGTTATGAGATTAATCAATGTCTGCAAAATGCTTTGAGGTCTTCAGCTAGGCTTGTATGTGTGCAAACTATTCTTGTTATTACCAGTGCAGTACCTTTCTTCCAGACACATTTTCTGAGATTGCCACCAATACCGGTTCAATAGATCAGCCATTGTGGGGCAATGGAACTGTCAAAACAGTGAAACTGATGCCCTTCCCCCAAAACCAACCCTGTTGTATCTCCAAAAACTCCCCAGGTGTCACTGCTCTGGCGGAGAATGAGGGGGGAACTCAAAAGGGTGGTCTCAGATCAGGACTGCCTTGCCTCTCGAATAAGACACTAAGGGAGTATCATGATGACAGCTGCACTTACGTCACTGAAAATAATTATTCTGATCCAGGGACACAAGCTAAGCCCTAAGAGGGGTCTTGTAAGCAAAGGTTTGTTCTAATAAAAACACAAGTTTTATGCATTACCGTCTCTTGTAAATTGGCTGTAATTTTCTCCTGACGCTGTGTGAATTAAACTAGTTAGGATACCAAATAAATAAATAAATAAAATAACAAATGCCACAAAGCAGAAAGCAAGCTCAGTGTCTGAAGGTTAATGATTGCTCATGAAAGCTACAGAAATAAATTATCTGCCTAGGGACACTGTCACATGATCAGCACAAAAGCTGTAACAGCCAAAAATGTTTATGTAGAGGGGGAAAAAAAACACTGTCAGCATCACAGAACCCTTCCCCCACTGCTAAATCCGAGTCCCAAGCCAAACAGCTGCTCCTGACTGCTTACATTAAACTAATTTGCGCTGCAACATTGCAGCTGCTTAATTTTTAGACTGAACTTTATCACCAATAAGTGTTACAATAACAAGTGATTCAGTCGTTTCTCTGAAGATAGATCAGTTCCTCAGCAACAAAAACGGTTTAACATAAGTAGACTGCAAATCAATGTAAATTAAAAAAAATAAATAAAGACAATGACCCAAACAATGCAACTTAAAAACTTGGAAGGGGAGAGACTTAAAAGCCTGCTTTGTGCCTAAATTAATTATAGGACAAATTTTGCCCTCAGATAAACGGGCACCTCCCACTGGTCTCAATGGGTGCATATGCAACAGCAGAATCTGACCCTTCAATGATTGAAAATATAGAGTGTGGAATCTAAATAACAATAGCTCCTGGAAATAAAGATGACTTGCAACCATCGGAAGGGAGAGGCTAGACTCGTTTAGGCCCAGATCCTGCAGTGAGTACAGTGTGGGTGAACTGCTACGTTTGTGTAGAAAACGATGGGGTTTCCCGCAGTCCACCCATGCACTAGACATTACAGGATTGGATCCTTAAAGAGCATATGCAGCATTACTCTTCCCTTTACCCCAAACCTAGCCTGACTTTTACTCCAGTGGAATGTGGGACTTCCCCTATTTGGATTAAATACTTAAGTAGTGTCTCTAGGTTGCTCTTCCTGTGGAAGAATCTGATGTGTGTGCTGCTGTGAGATATTTTTTTAAAGTCACACTCACCATTAAAAAAGTCTAGCTCATTTATATGGCAACAGCTTGAACGTCCTGACCTCTTCCTCTCCCCATCCCCCCCTGAAAAAAATGTGTTCAAACTCGGTTGCACAGAGGGAAGTGTTTTGAGAATGACTACAAAATGTTGTTCCTTGGGTAACAGTCCTGCCACAGTTACAAAATGTCACATGTTGTTCCTCATGTTTTCCTCTGAATTATTTTCCTAACCCTGTGTCACAAGCTGAGCCTCATCTTTCTGCTGAAACAGACACTGACCTGAACTGGTTGTAATTCCTGCCAAATATGCAGGCACTGTTTTGCTACATTTTGGAATTTGACTTAGTCCATGTGTCAAGCATTTGCTTGCAGTCAGGAAATAATTTTTTTTTTCACCCAGTGTTTGGAATGCACAGAAATTTCAGTTTTTAATTAGTTTGAATATGATTAATGTTTTAAAGCTGGATATCTTATTGCACCTAGTATTTCCTGTAAAAAGGGACCATTAAATTTTACTAGTTTTAGTTATTAAGAAAACAATTTGAAAGGAAAAATAAACATTCAAAGAGCAATTTTAGTTAAAAAAACAACAACCTGTAGCTTCTAGTAATACTAACAACAGGGTTCAAAATATAATGTTGTTTGTCTGATGGGGGGAAATGGGCTTTGGGTTTGGCTAAACTAGGTGTTTAGGTGCAGGCCCCATCTTATCCAAAGATTATTTGGGGGAAAGGTGTTAAATGAAGCCATGCACCATCACTTTTTGAAACAGAAGGGGGGGGGGGAATAAAGGGAGGAAAGGTGGTTAGTTGGTTGGTTGGTTGGGTTTTTTTTGTTGTTAGTTTTGTAAAAATCATGAGTCTGGGTCTTGGCTTTCAAAAGTCAAAACAAGGGAAGGTTTGATATCTGCATGCCCATTTTATCCTGCCCCCAAAGTTTTGGGAGTGGGGGTTGACTGGATAAATGGGTCCTGTTTGTATTTATTACTATTTCTATTTATGGAGTACTGTTGCTAGTGTGGAAAGAAATTCTGATGGGAAAGAATAATTGCCTCAAGCTGTTCAAATGGATGAGGAAAGGAGAATAGAGTAGTAGTTCCTTACATCCCTATTCAATCCCTGAGATTCCTCTATTTTTCTCTGCTTCATGCTTTAAACCTAGAAACCCTTAAAGATTTCCTAAAATGGACACATCTCAGGGAATATAAGATCAGAGATAAGACCAAGATATAAAATTTGAATCCAGATCTGTATTTTGAACACCCCAAGTTTCAGGGTGGGCTGGATTCTGAATTTTGGCTTAGTCCATTATAAATACAGTCCAATCAAATTCACAGCCGTGAAAAATGCATCAGAGACCATGAAATCTTGTCTCCCCTGTGAAAATCTGGCTACTGTATGGGGGTCACTGTATTGCTATCCTTACTTCTGCACTGCCTTCAGAGCTGGGCACCCAGAGAGCAATGGCTGCTGGCCTGGCACCCAACTCTGAAGGCATCACCACCACCAGCAGCAGCGCAGAAGGGCTCCTGGCCAGCAGCCACCACTCTCCAGCTGCCCAGCTCTGAAGGCAGCACCGTTGCCAGGAGCAGCACAGAAGAGTGGCAATACTATGACCACCCTACAATAGCCTTGTGACTTCCCCCCCTCCCCCCCATGATCCCTTTTTGGGTCTGGACCCCACAGCTACAACACTGTGAAATTTCAGATTTAAATATCTGAAACAATTAAATATAAGATTTTTGAAATCATATGACCATGAAGTTTATCAAAATGCACCAGGAATTTGGTAGGGCTATAATTATAAAGAAGAAAGGTGTCATCTGAAAAATATGGAGCTGGGTTTTGGAGTTGGATTGTGAACTTTGTCCATCCAAAACTGTCAGGGTGTTTGGATTCTGGGTTCAGTCCATCTCTATTGTATACATCATTATTAATTATTATTACTGACATTAATTTATAGTATACCATAAATAAAAAGATACATATGCTGCTCCAAAGAGCTTTCAATCTAAAGAATGTAAGGCAAACAGAAGATGGAACACAGGGCACTTCAGAAGAGGTAAGGGAAGAAGATTATAGATAGGTGAGAAGACAAGGGACTGGTTGGAGAGCGGAGACAAGTTGGGGCAAAAAGATTTGTTTCAGCTGTAAGGGCAGCATGGTAGAAGGCACAAAGCCAAGTGTAGGAGAAGAAGACAAAGGAGAGATGACAGGGAATGAGAAGGGCAATCGGAGGAAATATAGGAGGAAATTTAACTAAATAGGGTCCTAAAGGTGAACCTGAGAAATTTAATGTGATGCAGTGAGGGATAGCAAGCAAATACAGGGATTCAAAGATGGTGGCAGTATACATGTGTAGCCCTTCTGCCAGGTGCAGTTGGCAGTAACAAAGGCCAGGTTCCATATACAACATAGAATTGGTGTGACCCTTTACCCAGTAATCTGGGAAAATTACACATCATCACTCGTGAGGACTGAGTATAGAAAAGAAAACCTTTAATAACAAGAGGGGAAAAAATTGGCATTCATTTGAGGAAACACCGCAAGCATATGACCATGGGCAAAACATCTACCCCAGAGTATGTTGGGCCTTTGCATCAGTTTCTCACCTTGTGATCTGAAAATCCAAGAAACAAATGTTCCTTTAACATGTCACTCCCCTCTCCCTTCACGACACCCCACTCACAGGTGTTGTCCTTGGTCAGCGAAGACTCAGAGTTCAGAATTAACCTGAGTGAACCAAAGTTCACATGAATTCACCTTCCACTCCAGTGGGAGGAGGAGTTGATCAATGTCTCAGGTGCTGCTCTGCTCACTGTACATTGCTACCTGCTGCCACAGCCACTCCGACATTCACCCCACATTGGCTGCTGCACCATCATCCATTCCATCACTGGCCACTGTGTGGTCATTCACCCTGCCTCTTTGCTGCTAGACACTGTTACTCTACTGGGAGATTCCGCCAGTTAACACTCTACTGTCACAGCCCCTGGGAGATTCCGCCAGTTAACACAGCTCTCAGTGATGTTAGCAGAGAAACCTCAATAGTACAACATGTTGGTCAGTTTCTGTCACTGGAGATACTGCCCCCCAGCAAGTCTAAGCCTTAGCACCTAAATCTAGTTGTCAGTGATTTTAGCTCAGTGATCTCTAACAGAACAAAAGACTCTGCATTGAGTCTAATCAGCTCAGGTATTAAACAGTGGAAAGAAGAAGGATCAAATAGTGTCGAGGTCTCTTTAGGGACAGACAACACTACCAGGTACAAGTACTTGTCCCCACCCAGTCTCTCTTCACTTTGCTTTGGTATTCCTGCCCCCTATTTACCAAGTGCAGTTCAGTTGAGGGTGACCGCCCTCTGTTAGGGCATCACAAGCACAGCTCTGCGACCCCCACTCACACAACAAGGACAACAACCTTACATCACTCCTGCATTCAATACCAAAATGACTTACAATCCAACATCAGCCCAAAGTGATCATTTGGACAAAACACTTTATCAAGCTGCACATCCAGGCAGAGTAGGTGTGTCTATGCAAACAAGGTTTGTCTTTTTCCCCAGCTCATTACTAGATGTCAGGGGAGAGTTCATTCAGACCCCGCTTGTACATATGATGGATTGGAGGGGCAATTGGTAAATTGGACCACCATATGATACATGTATTCATCACTGCATTGTATGCCCACTAATCCATTCTTCCACCCTTTCCTTCAGAGTTAGTAGAACATTGAAAAACTCAGTAGCATCTAACAGCAACTGGTTCCTTTCTAAGCCAATCTGCCAGAAACACATTTCTTCCTTCTCACCCCAAATGAAACATTTTTTATACACACCCCACTTATAAAATAACCGCAGCTTGAACATATGATATAGTGTAACTGTGATCTGTGGCCAACATTCGTGTAATATTATAAATTATCATGCTTCTTTGACTTCTGCACACATTTCTTCTTGACCCACTAATCCATCTCCATGGAACTTATTCTAACATTCCAGAGCCAGAAGAAGCTTCAAAAAAGTACCAGTTTTTTAAAAAAACATTCTTCTCCTCCTCCTCCTCCTCCTCCTCCCAAAATTGCACTCACCTAAGGAACAAGAGGGGCAAACTCTGTACTGAACCAATGACAGATATTATGTTCATTAAAATGTCACATTTAAAACCTGCTGCCTTGCAGCCCAAAGAGGGAGTGCTGCTATTTTCCCAGTGGATCCAAGGCTTTTTTCCAGCCCTGAAAATTTCCTGACATATCACATTTCAACCTGAAATTTTTAGCTAATTTTCAGAGGTTTTCATGGCTCCCTCTGAGACCTATACAGATAGACTCATAGTAACTAATGAATTTGAGTTTGCAGACAGAGACAAACATGAAATTACTCTGATAGTGTTTTTCAAACTCTTGAACTCATTTCTTATATATATATATATACTAGCAAAAATACCCGGCGTTGCTCAGGTCCGTCAGAGGTGGGGAGGGGGCAGAGAGCTAAGCGAGTGCGGGGTCCGTTGGAGAGGGGAGGGGGCAGAGAGCAAACCTGACACCCCCACCTCACCCCCCTGACCAAACCCGACACCCCCACCTCACTTACCACTCGACCAACCCCGACTCACATTTTCACCCCCCCACCCAAACCCAACACCACCACGTCACCCCCTACCAACCCCAACACCCCCTGACCAACACCCACACCTCACCCCCCGTAGACCAAACCTGACACACCCACCTCACTTTCCCCCCCAACCAAACCTGACACCCCTACCTACCACCACAATCAAACCCGACACCCACACCTCACTTACCCCTCGACCAACCCCGACCCCCCTCCTCACCCCCCCAACCAAACCCAACACCCCCACCTTGCCCCCCACCAAACCCAACACCCCCTGACCAACCCCAACACCCACCCCTCACCCCTCACCCACCCCGACACCTTCCCACCCCCCCAGACCAAACCCAACACCCCCACCTCACCCCCCGACCAAACCCAACACCCCCACCTCACCCCCCAACCAAACCCGACACCCCTACCTCACTTACCCTCTGACCAAACCCAACTCGGGTCCGTTGGAGGGGGGAGGGGGCAGAGAGCTGAGCGAGTGCGGGGTCCGTTGGAGGGGGTATTATGACATCATAACTATGTCACAGAGACCAGCTGCTGCCCAGCTGATGTGATTGGCCTTTAAATAATTTCACCCCTGGGGGGCGTCAGAGGTGAGATTTGAAATTTTTTTGACTCTTACCCTGATTAGGACCCGAAGACCTATAACTGTACCAAATTTCAAGTCTCTAGCTCAAACGGTGTGGAAGGAGTAAGTGCACGTACATACACGCATACATACACGCACGCATACACCATTTGACTTTTATATATATATATTTCTAATGTACATAATCTTAGTGCAATAAATTATTCTTTCCACTCAGATCCTGGCAAAATGTATCATATCCATTCTCATTTTTAGTCAGAAAATATGTCTTCTCATTTCTAATTATCACATAAGTTGAAGCAGTTAATGATGTATGCAGTCATTTCTAATTCACAGCATTAATGCTCACAGTAATAAGCCTAAAATTTATCATTTTTTGGAGACAAGCAAAATGTGAGCCATTTTATGAAAACGAAAATTGTACAGCTCCTATTTTATAGAGAGCCACAAAGTTTGTATTCAAACTACTCAATAAAGTGTAGGGAGGAGGGGATGCAGGGAGTGTGTCCAGGGGTTTGTTCTGAGTCAAATTTTGTGTGTTTTGAAACAACAGAATCTATAAGGATCAAATTCCGTGCTCAAACCCCTATGTTCAACTCCTTTGGGGCTAGGCTGAACCCTGAGGCTCAGCATGTAGCTGTACCTCAACAGGAGGAGCATTGAGAAGGAGCTGTGACTGACACAATCCCTCCCCTGCTCTTTTCTTGATCAGGGCAGAGGAAGAAGAATCTTTTTTTGTTTTTTGTTTTTGCAGTTTTGATAAAGCTCAGCTCACTTCTAACCTCACGCCCAGCCAGTTCCAATTGCTAGAGCATAAGTGGTGACAGAGCCATGATTCCACCCGCTCCCTGTCCTAGCTACCATGCTGGGAAGAGCCAGAGCACGGCAGAGCCTTAACTCTGCAGGGGACTCAGAACTGTGACCCAAGTAGCCCTAACAAAACCTTGCAGCAGGGTAGGTTACTCCCCATCACTCCTCTGAACAGCCACTTCAGCCGTAGGCATTTCAAGACTAGCCCTTTGACTTCAGTAGAAGTTCAGCTGTGTAGACACATCTGAAGGTAAAAAATGAGTACCTAGCTGTAAGGTAATTTATTAATTTGCAGGACAAAACTAAAATCCAAAAGCTCAGGTCAACATCACAAAGCTTCGCAGTGTTTTATTAATGGCACAGTAGTCAGCGGTACACTGATGAGAGCAACTCAGAAACCCAACATCTGCAATTCAGAATCCGAGTTCTCAAACAAACGGTGAAGCCTGCTATTAATATACTGTCTGCACTGATGTCTTCATGCAAAGCATCCTCCATATGGTAGTAGCTGCAGTTGTCTTCATCATAGATGGCACCATTTTGGCACACCACATGCTCATGATAAGAAGTTAATTCTAGTTACCCAATTTATCATAACTAAGGCTACGTTTATGTCACGGAAGTCAGGGACTCCGTGACTTCCAGAGACCCCCAGGACATTCTCTACTTTATCTCCAGGACTTGCCAGACTCTGGAGCTGGCAAACAGCAGGGCCCTGGCAGGGTTCTGGAGACAGCAGCGACAGGCGACGGCCCCCCTTGCAAGGTTCCAGTCACAGATGACAGACTCCTGAGGGGGCCCTCCTCAGGATTCCAGTGATGGGCAACAGCCTCACGCGAGGTGCTGGGAGGTTCTGTTTTCTCTTGGGGAAATATGGTCACCCTGCAGCTCCCAGCTGCCGCTGGCAAAGGAGGAACCCCACAGCTCCCAGCCATCCCGATGGCAGGGGAAACCCTGGAGCCACAGCAGCAAAAGTCACACACAGGTCACAGGGGCCATGAATGTTTGTTTATTGCCTGTGACCTGTCCATGACTTTTACTAAAAATAACCATGAAAAAAATCTTAGCCTTAATCATAACTGTATCTTTAAAACAGCCCATATATAGAATCAACCTGCAAACATTGAGCATGATGAAGCATCTAATTTATCTTCAAGTATGTGTGGTACTGTGAATTAGGGTGACCAGACATCCCTATTTTTTAGGGACAGTCCCGATATTTGGGGCAATTTCTTCTATAGGTGCCTATTATCCCCGACCCCCAGCCCAATTTTTCACACTTGCTGTCTGGTCACCCTACTGTGAATGCATTCTATGGCTCCAATCTTGTACACTCTCACGAATTATAAGTTGTTCTGTTGAATTCAGTGGGACTGTGCCTATGTGCAAAGAAACTCATGTTTCTAAGAGTTTTTCAGATGGGAGCTATAGTACATAAATTACACAAATTACTATATTTTAATACACAAAACCTATTGACACAGTAGATAGTGCATCCCTGTGGGGCCCTACAATCTATTATGTCATTAATATGAGGATTATCAGAGTCTCATACTTGCACTGACTTCTATTTGGTTGTTTATGAACAAACACAACAAAAAGAGTGGGAGTACTGCGGAGGCAGAAAGGTAAAACCCTGTGGAATAAGACACTTTGTGTACTGGTGCGTAGTTTGAAAAGGGGATACATCCTGACTTTCTCCAGTCAAAGGAAGCTTGGAGCATATTATTTATGTTGTGTATATAATTAGATTATATAGCACCAATCTCCGACTCTTGGAGCCTACTTTTTAAATGCGCTGAGCACACACAGTTTCCACTGAAGTCAACTGAACTTGTGAATGCTTGGCACCAGTAAGAATCGGGCCCTCGGCACTTTATAAAATTTAAAAATTCTAACCAGTGCTCTATTAATTGAATTGCCATGTAAGCCTCCCCCACACATACACAGACACAAACCCAAACCTCTGCTTCTCAGTCCATCAACCCAACCTTTCCACAAATGCCTATAGAAAAGCTGGGGAAGCCAAGTTCCAAAGATAAGGAGTCTTCAAACAAAAAGCTCTGACAGCCAGAATGTTTCATTTAAAATGACTGCCACTGTTGAAATTTACAGCTTTGCTAATATCTCATAGTGAGAGAGAGACTTTCTCAGGAAATGGGTTACAAACTGTTTCAGTTTAAAGCTGCTCAGAAAATTTAAGCAGAAACAATGTTATGATGAAAAATTGCAGTGAAATGGTGGGGTAATTTTCCTGAAATTTGGTCTGTGTTCTAAGCAGGTCTCATTAAAACCAATAACTTGAGCTTCAATTTGAGCTGCCAACTCTGCAGTGTAGCAAGCTCTCTGTGAGAAACTTGGTTCAATAACCAAGCAGTCACCCAACTTCAGTTTTCAAATGGGCTCCAGATATTGTTCCACCTCCATTACTGTAGATTAGTCCTGAGATGACAAAGACATGGATATAAGTGTTTTAGGGTCTGTATATTAAATAAATCATTACAATTGCCTTACCAAGTGCAAATGTGGGAGGAGGGAGAAAGGAAGCAACATTGGCTACAGCTCCTACCTGAGCATTCAGCAGTGGCACAGGTCTAACAACCCCCTGCACTGAAGATCTGTGTGTTCTCACTAACCCTCCGTCACGCTTTTATGTACACATTGGACAGATTCCTGTGATACTCCACTAAAGGCGTCCCTTGAGGCCCAAGTGTCATTCCCAACGCTACCCTCTGGAAACCTCTCAGGAACCTCTCAGAAGAAAAGAACAGAATCACTCAAGGGCATCTACACTTCCACGTGTGTTAGGGATCACAGATGGCCATAAAATCTTGTGGTCAATGGCAAGATAGGCCACATTTTAAAAGATTGATATTTACTGTGTCATCCATCCACAACCTCTTAATGACCTTGCACAGAAAAAGGGAAAATGAGAAACATGTTGATAGTTGATTAGGTTGAATGGATTCCTGAGCAAGGAGAGCCTCACAATAGTTCCTTAAGGATTACGAGCACCTTCCCCCAGGATCCATTCATACAGCACTATTAATAGTCTAGGGCCGGGTCTACACTATAAAGCTATGTAAAATGTAAGCTGCCTTGTGTCAACCTAGTTGTTCATGTGTCTACACTTAAATTTGTCTCCCACCGATGTAAATGGCCCATTACACCGACATAGTAACACCATTTCCCCACAAGGTGCTGAGCCGAGGTAAATGTACGGAAGTCGAAGCTGTGCCTATGTAGACATTGTGTTACCTACGTCAACCGTAGAAGTCTTCCAGCAGCTGTACCACAATACCCCACACTGACCACTTCTTACAGGCCACAAAAGAGCAGGGCCAAGTAGATCATAGTACAACAAAATGCATTAACGTAACTCACTGTTAAAATGATCTTTCACAGCCTCCCTGAGCCGTAGATCTCCACATTCAGATATTCTAATAGCCCTTGGGTCTGGCTGTTCAAACTCAACAGACAACTGCTCCACTTCTATTCTCTATCCTGGTGGAAAGGTTCCCTCCCTTTGTTTCATAGATATTATGCCGGATACAGCAGGCCGCTATAACCATTGGGATATTTTTCTCACTGAGATCCAATCTGGTGTGTAAACAATGCCAGCATCCCTTCAGTCAACCATAAGCCCATTCAACTGTCATTGTGCATCTTCTAAGTTGGTAGGTGAATCATTCCTTGGTGCTGTTGAGGTGGCCGGTGTACGGCTTCATAAGCTAAGGGAGCAATGTGTAGACTGGTGACCAGGAGCACTATTGGCATTTCAATATTCCCAATGGCAATCCACTGGTCATGCAAGAAAGTCCCTGCTTGCAGCTTTCTGAACAGTCCTGTGTTCTTAAAAATGCGAGCACCCTGAGCAGCCAACATTGATGTCAGTGAGGTGGCCCTGGTGATCTACTAATGCTTGCATTACCATAGAAAAGTAGCCCTTTCTGTAGATGTACTCTGTGGCAAGGTGGTCAGGTGCCAAAACAGGGACATGTATGTCATCTAACACCTCCCCACAACTAGGGAATCCCATTTCTTCAACTCCATCCACTATGTCCTGCACAGTGCCCAGAGTCATAGTCCTGAGTAGCAGGAGGTGATTGATGGCCCTGTTCACTTGCAGAACAACGGCCTCTGAGGTGGATTTCCGTACTCCAAACTGATTCCCAACTGTTTGGCAGCAACCTGGCACTGCAAATTTCCACAGTGCGATTGCCACTCACTTCTCCGCTGGCAATGCAGCTGTTGTTTTGGTGTCCCTGTGTTGGAGGGCTGAGCTCAGCGCACGGATCCAGGAATGTGGCCTTGTGCATCCAAAAGTTCTGTAGCCATTGCTCATCATCCCAAGCCTGCATTATGAAGAGGTCCCACCAGCTAGGGCTTGTTTCTCAGGCCCACCATCTGCAGCTGCTCTGTGAATGCTCCCAGAAACCTTGAATAGGTTTTTGCTGTGTACCACAACAATCTGTCCTCCAAGAAACGGTCATGTTCCCCTGCTGATTTGGTTCTGCAAATACTGCAGGATTGTGCATCCTGTGCTTGCAATGCTCATGACAATAGTGAAGAGCTGTGCAGGCTTCATGCTTCTGTCAGAAATGGTGGACAGGAAGTTGGGCCACATGGGTTTGTGGGATTATTAAAAAGGCGTGAAAATTATGGGATATAGATGGCATTATGGGATGGAGACAGTTGGGCTGACATTATGGGGTGAGAAGTTGACTCCTTGTTCCCATTCAGGGCCGGCGACAGGGGGGTACTACGGGTAGAGCTGTACCGGGCCCCGCACTTTAGGGGGCCCCCGGTACAGCTCTACCCGTAGTCATCCGGCGCGGCTCTCCCCCGGACGAGCGTGTGTCCCCGGCCGAGCAGTGAGCCCGGCCGGCAGCAGCGGCTCAGTCTGGGGAGGGGTAGAGGGAGCAGCAAGGGCAGCTCATGCTGCTTCCGGGCTCTCGCTCCTAGCTGCGGCCAGCTGTCAGCTGGGGGGGGGCGCCAGCTGGGCTGGGGGGGGGACGGCTGGGCTGGGGGCTCCCCAGCCGCTGTCAGCTGGGGGGGGAGCGCCGGCTGGGCTGGGGGGGGCGGCTGGGCGGGGGGGGGCAGCCGCTGTCAGCTGGGGGGGGAGCGCCGGCTGGGCTGGGGGCTCCCCAGCCGCTGTCGGCTGGACTGGGGGGCGGCTGGGCTGGGGGGGGGCCCAGCCACTGTCGGCTGGGCTGGGGGGGGCCCCGGCTGGGCTGGGGGGCCCCCCAAACTATCAGAGTAGGGGGCCCCCAAATTTCTGTCGCCGGCCCTGTTCCCATTCACCCCTGCATGATCCATTTCTGACTCACCATGCATTGCAAAATTTCCCCAAAAGACAGTGTGCTGGAAAGTAGCGGATTGCACCCTGGGATTACTTCAAGGAGTGCACTGCTGATCTTCACAAATATTTCTGGTGAGTACACACACTGTCGACACAGCAAGCCAAGTATGCACGCATACAAGTGATGTACTTGTGATTTGCAACAGACTCTTTAAAAAGGGGAATAAGGCCAGAGGAAGTGAATGTAAAATAGTAATAATGAACTGAATGCAATCACTATTCTCCATAGTCAGTAAGGAACAAAAGGACCATGAAAAGGGTTAAAAAAATAAATGAAATTTGCCTAATAAAAATGAGAGGGTAAAGGCCTGAAACTAATGTTCCTACTATTATTGGTCACAATTCAAAGGAAAGAGGTGAAATACAAGTCTGTAGAAATATCTTTTAATAATTTAAATAAAGAGGCATACGCATGTACTAGTACTGGAATGTGATTATGTATTATGCTACAAATATACAATGAAATGCATTGAGGTGTATTACAATACTACTTTTTTATATGAGGAGCTTATCCAGAGAGCTCAAAGATCAAAGTCCTATTTTATTCTCATTTTATAAAGAGGAAGACTGAAGAACACAGGTATCTGGTTTTGTTTTTACTTTCCCTTTGCCACATAGTGACAGAGGTAAAATCAAAACCCAGGAGTCCTGACTTTAATTCGTGTCTCTGGACATTACACCATGTGTACTATGTAGTTAGGCAAATCATGTCTTAAAACTATGTTTGATTTTATCAATCATTAGTCTGTGCTAACGCTGAACTTTTGGAACTATTATTAAACAGAAATCAAATTATTATTTTTACTACTAATAATAAAGTTTACACTTCAGAATGAAGATTTAGCTATCGTAACACATATGGTATCTGTGAAATCCTTACAGGAATAAAGGAAGGGAGTTAGATGTCTTCATGAGATGAGGGCAGCAAAAACAATGCACTGTGAAGCTGCATCAGTTAATGAATTTCCCTCAGCAAGTGGGAGTATTGTTTATGAAAAAGTATTATGCTGAAGATTTTTATTCTTATTTTAATAGTGTAGGTCTTAAAACTGACAAAAGCAGCTGAAAACAATAATGGAAACTGAAGGGACATTGTATATGATGCAAAATAACAGCAGTCTGCTTCTATGGTAAGTTTTCTAAGGCTCACAAGTTTTTAAACAATGATTATGAAGAATGTGCCAACTCAAACACTTTCCTTTTTGGTCAGTCTGCTACCACGTCTCATGGTAAATAATACCTTGCTCTGTGAGGAAAGGCACGACTTAGAAGAAAGCACTATTCAGTGTAAGGATGGTAGAATCTGGCCTTGACTGAGAAATGACAGCATCGCTAATGGAAATGGCTAGTTGGATGGCTAAAGAGACCTCTCATCAGGTAATCTTAATGGAGAGTAATAAACCTAATACGCAATAAGTGAACAATCGGGTAATGGAGTCATGGAACCATATAGGCAAGGTGGAAAATAAATGTCAGGGAGTTGAGAAATCTAATCAATGCCTGATTAAGCTAATTGAAGCCTGGCCACTGAAAATTAATGATTTGGAAAATTAGTCCTAGAAAAGGAGAAAAAGCAAAGATTATTGGATCTCACAAAAGAGACAGACAGTTCAAATGGGAACACATTTACCAAGAGATTAATAACTGGCACCCTAGGTGTGTAGAGTTTGTGATATCACCTCTTACTGCATTGAGTATATTGCTCCCCAGCTGCTTCTTCAAGCACGTGCCACCCACCAAGCCTCAGAAGCCCATTGATTTGAATTTTTAAATGGTAAGTAAAAGGAAGGAAATGAGATTGATTGGTGTTATGTTCTAATGGCTCCAGAATTTCTTTCCCTTCCATCTTCAGTACAGGTGTATAACAAAGGCGGCTGAGCACAAAATGACAAACTTGAGGTAGAGCTGATAGACAATTCATGGCATAAAATGCAACTAGTCAAACTGTATTCTGCCCAGGTGCAAGTTTCTAGCTCCATTCACCACTCAGGGTCCTTACAACTAGAACAACCTCAGGGTTCCTGATATTTAAAGCCTTTAATCAAATTCAAAGAAGGGGCCTTGGTAGAGAGACACATAGTCCAGTGGGTAGGGGATGGGAGTCAGGAGGCCCTCCTTGGTTCTAAGCATACTTTATCAAGAATCTTAACATTTTGTTTGCTTTTTGACCACCACTACACATTGAGCAGAGGTCTTTCTTCGCTGTGAAGGGTGATGCCCAGGTCTTTCCCCTGAGTTTATGTAACTTAGATTTCAATAAAATGTACAAATAGTTGAAATTATTTCTTCCAATATGTATCCCTTTGTTTTAGGCAATGCTTAATTTCATCAGTCATCCTGTTACCCATATGCCTAGCTTGGTTAAGTCCTGCTGAAGTTCCCTCTCCAGTCTCAACTAGTACACTGTTCACTCCCTTTCCCACATTATTAGTAAGTATACTACCCAACACAAGTATTTGAGGCATCCCACAGTTAAACTTTTCCATAATGAAAACTGACCATTTTCTTCTACTCTTTGTTTTGTGTCTCTTACCCACTTTCTGCATGACAATACTTTACTCTCACATCAAAACTACTTAGTTTCTTTAGTAGCCTCCTGAGAGAGACTTTGTTAAAGGCCTTTATATATCTAAATAAATTATACCATCTGATTCCCATTTATCCACTATTTTATTGATACATTCAAGGATTTGAATAGGTTAGCAAGGCACAATTTTCCCTTGCAAAAGCTATGCGTATTATATCCCCAATGTATCATGAACATCTAGGTCTTTTGTAATTCTGGTTTTAATTATCACTTCAACCAAATTGCCATGGGCAGAAGAAAGGCTAACTCATCTATAATCCTCCCAATCACTGCTATATCTTTTTAAAATGCAGGTACAGTAGTTGCTACCCTCCAATCTTTTGCTATTGTACAGCGGTTCTCAAATAGTGGGTCAGGATCCGAAAGTGGGTCATGACCCTATTTTAATGAAATTGCCAGGGCTGGCTTAGACTTGCTGGGGCTTGGGGCTGAAGCCCAAGCTTCACAACCCTGGGCAGTGGGGCTCTGGTTACAAGCCCCTGAGCGAGGGCTGATGCCCTTTGGCTTGGGCTTTGACCCCTTCCCTGCCCAGGACGGTGAGGCTCAGGTTTTTCCCCCATCCGGGAGTGGTGGGACTCAGGCAGACTCAGGCTTTGGCCCCCTCTCTTGGAGTCACGTAGCAATTTTTTTGTCAGAAGGGGGTTGTGGTGCAATTAAGTTTAAGGACCCCTGCTATAGAAACTGACATTAATAAGAGATCACATATTTTTTTTACTAGCTGCCACTTCATTCTTAAGTGCATTCAGAATTCCTGGGCATATACCATCTGGGGCATACTGCTATTTTTAGCTGATCACTTTATCATATTTGGATTCTTCAGCAATTTATACTTACTTTATCTCATTAGTTGAGCAGAGAGAACATCAGCTCCCAAGTCTTCATTGCCTTAAAGGTGAAATTCCTTAACTGGGTGGATGTCAAAATGCCATCCTCTGGAAAGGTGCCTCCTTCAGGATTTGCCCTGACTTAATCTATTAGCTAGTGCCAGTATCAGCTCTTTTCTTCCATATTACACATTATGGGGAAACAGAACCTCCAGGGTAACTGGAGGAATAGTCATTCAACAGGAAATCTTCAGAACTGTATCTCCTACAGCTGTCTTCCCTCCATCGTCTGTTTGCATCCCAATCCAATCACTTCCTGCTCACAGGACAGTACATATCTCGAGCCAAAAACCTGTAATCAGGAGGCTTTCTCAGTCCCCTGAATAGCAGTTATTTTATGTACCCCACAACTTTTCCCACTGATCTGGAAGAGACTAAATAAAGAAGCAAGACAAGTACCAGGTGACTCTAATTTTCCCCAAGAGGCTAAGAGCCTCATTTGCTGAATATCTATAGCACTCCTCCTTCTTCCAGATAAGCCAATACTTTTCCAGAAAATGTCCCTCCCCCAGACAACTTTGAAGTCCTCAAGATCAAATCTCATGAGAGGAAGTTCTTAAAAGTTGGATGATTCTGACAGAGTCCTGTGCACTCTGTAATATTCTCTCAGGAAAAAATATCAACTTAGTTTACTAGAAAGCATGGCTGTCTTCTCAGTTGGCATATGTCTACTGAACCTGGGCAAAAACTCAAGTCAACTAGCTCTCTACAGGACCAAGCATTGGCCCATAATGCCCTCAGGGTTTACTGGAGGGGACTAAGTCACTCCTTTGTGACTATACTGCTAAAATTTAGTAAATATTCAAGCATTCAGTCTTAAAATTAGTTTTTCTAGAGTATTCACAATTGTAACAATTGTGGTTGAGTTTTCACAGAAAGGACTGTGGACATGATCAGATCAAAATTTGCTTTTGAATTCAAATGAATGATCACATACAATTGTTCCCACTATTCAATTAGCTCTAGTCAGATTTAGCACTTATATAGCAATGTACCAAAACATGCATATTGGGAACGCACTTAGAGGGTAGACTATGTTAATATGTTTGTATGGAATTAAAAAAAAACTAAAAAATGAAATTGTCCTATGAAACAGATGAAATAATTATTTCTGTTTGCTACTGTTGTAAGTCATATATTAGAATTAGTCAGGAAATGCACACATTCATGAGCACTTCACGAAAAGTTGGGCTGTATCCAGGCTTCATATAGTCTTACTCCACTGTTACGTATTGTGATGTGATCATGATGAACTGGAATGGTTTAAATTGGATGCTCAAGATGCAAAAAACAAAAATAAAAAAACCCCAAGCCAGTCATCAGGTCAACTCAAAAACATGTCCGCCCCTTCTTCCATGTTGCCTCACACTCACTGGACTCTCTCTCTCTGAAATGATAAGGTTACTGCTCTCTCCTTCAAATCCCTACTCAATGCCAACTTTTCTTTCACCATTTAAAAGAAATTTTCCAGAAGCAGGTGGGGATAACTAATAATTTATCTACTTATAATAATAAAAAAATCAAATGTGTGTATGTATGTAACAAGGATATACATTTGATTGTATCTTTGGCTCCCCTCCCACATACATCAAATGTCACCTGTCTGTTAAGGCCCCAGTCCAACAAATACATATGTACCTGTTTAACTGTAAGCATGTGAGTAATCTCAATGAGCCAGCTTTAAGCAGGTGAGCAGTCTCAGGACCATGCCCCCAAACCATAAGTTTTATGTGAAGGGGGTCATATCTCTATAAGTGTTGGTACATTGCCTGTCACACTGGAGCCTTGATCCTCCTAGTCAGGGCCTCTGGGCTAGGCTGCAAAATAGGTAGCTACTGCAATATAAATATTAAATAATCATAAAATGTTTCACCCGAAACAGTAAAAGTTAAGTTCCCAGACTGAATTTATCTTCTCCCAGCAAAGAAATATGAACTGTGTGATACTCTTTATAATTTCATGGTGTATTCCAGTGTTACCACAAGCCTTGAAAGAGAAGGGTTTTTTCTTTTAGGAAAAGCAAGGTATTAAATTAATCAGAGAGGCACTAACAGAATTGTAGTAAAATAATTTTAATTAATTACAGAAGGAATTTAGTGTGACTCGCACAAAATTTTGTTAAGTTTTCACAGATAAAATATATTATATTTAAAAAGTCCTAGGATTTTAATTTGGTAAAACTCCAGTAGTGTTTAACTGAGCAAGTTATTCACTGTATGGAGAAGCACTCTGCGGGACTGTTTCATTCTTTTACAGAGCATTAGTTTAATCACCTAGGAGATTTCTAACAAATGATGAAATATAAATGGGAACAGGAACTTAAGTTATCTTTGGATGAACATACTTGGTTTTACATTCTGTCTTAGCATCAGACAGTGTGCTGAAAATAAAACTGTCTAAATGCACTTTACTTTCATCCCACAAAATGTATTTGGCTCCAGTTAAATATAAAAGAGCACTGCCAGAATACTTTCTGTTGACATTATAGGGATTTTTCACTCTTTCCTATTGACAACCCTCTTGAAAGTGAAGTCTTTTTGATTCTTTAATTTGAAGTTTATTGTTTTCCAATATAAAATTACTGCAATCACTATAGTGGCAAATTATTAACTGCATGAACAAAAGGAGACAAAACCAACAAAGAGGGAAAATCCTGTACTCCCTATTCAGGAAGAACTGCCATTACATGCCTTTCTTGAGCAACAAGAACAGAATCCGGCCCAAACAACATAACAATAATAATAATAAATAGAACTGATAATAAAACAGATATGTTAATACAAGTTAATAGTGAAAGACCAGATTAAAATAGAGTATATACTGCTTCCCTGTATACACCCACTTCCTCAATGCTGTTAGCAGTTGCAAATGTGTTCTGCTCTATAAAATCCATAAAGATATCCCATATATACAGCTTGACATTCAGTAAATCATCCTGAAGTTTGTACAGAAGACAGACAAGCTATTTTACCACCGTTTTTTCTCCATCCTTGTGCTCTTGCACTGCTAGTGTAGGGTTGTTGGGCTTATAATTATATTTGGTGTATATAGTTCACAGTTAATAGCGATAAGAGCCCAAAGGTTGGAGTAGTCACCAGGCACCATCTAATTCTAATAGACATATCGTCTTAGTAGTGTACATTTATAAATGGGAACTAATATGCAATCTTCTTGTCTTACTCATAAATCGCACCAATAGATCAGAAAGTTGACATTTGGGTCCTGCTTCCCCATTTTTCCTGGTAAGCGGCACCAGCCCCTAGACCTCCCTCTGCTTCCTTCCTCTTCCACACTGGTTCAGCTCTGCTAGTCAGTGCAGGGCGGAAGCTGGAGTCAAGGCTCCTCCCATTCCCTGCCTTTGTAAACTCACTCCCCCACCCCCTAGTGCTTGAAAGGAACAAATGGCGCCATTTGCATAGTCTGTGATGAGGGGAGCCCACGCAGGGCCATACTCAACTGCATGGGTACATAAAGTAGCTCACAATGGAGCCCAATAGAAGTAGGATGAAGTATGGAGCTTATGAATAAACGTTACTGTCTTATTTACATGGTAGATATATTTAAAGGTTGGACACATATTTTCCTTAGGTTAATTAATCTAAGACCAATCCTGCTGTTATTAAATCCAAGGGAATTATGCCATTGATTTCACTGAGAGAAGGAGCTGACCCATGACTTAGCTTGTTATAGGTTTAGATTGGCTCCTTCTCCCAGTGAAATCAGTGAGCCTACGCACGTGGAGTATATAAACTGTAATTGTCAGATATATTTCTTCATAGTCATGTGCATACAGTTAAACAAAAACAGGAACACATGGAAAATGCTTGATTAAGAATATGTGCATAGTGTATTAGAAATGAGTGTGATGTAGTAGTAATGCAATACTTAGTCCTCTGGTGAAAGGAAAGGTCATGACCCTGTTTCAGTACTATGAGTGCTCAGAAAGGAGATCTCCCAGTAGCAAAGGGAACTCTGAAAAAACAACAACCCTCCAATGCTAAGAATACACTCAAAATGGATCCTGCGTGTAGGAATCTAAAGACACTGAAGTGTGGAAAAAAGCATATAATATACATATGTGATAACCATGTAAAACATTTATTCATGGTTACATTAAAATTTGTATTAAATAACCCCCCTTCTAACTGGTACCTAACTGGTAGACACTGGATGAGAAAACAGATATAGACAGTCAAATATTTAATGCTGGAAGAAGGAACTATTTTTTACTCCAAACATTTACATAGACAGTTTTCAAATTTACATCAGAATTATGTGGATAGCTGTTAAAAAAAAACACTTATTTAGACACTTATTATAAACACTTATTTAGATTGTATGTTCTCTGGGACAGGGACTGTCTTTAACTCTGTGTTTGTAAAGAACCTCTGTACAGGGCCTCAGTCACATCCTATATTGTTATTTGTTGTGCCTAGAGGGTCCATCGGAAATCATTGCACTTGGCACTATATACTTTAAAAGATGGTCCCCTGCCAAAGTGCTTTCAGTCTAAATAGACAGTGTGGAAGAAATGAAGTGATATTATCCCCATTGTACAGAGCGGGAACTAAGGCATAGACACTACTTCAGTGACATGTCCAAGATCACATGAATTGAATCTGCCTCTCCTGATTCCCAGTCCAGTGCTATAAAAACTATCGGGTTTTTATCGGTGGATTTTTCTATTTTGGAATCCAATACAAAATGAGGCTGAAGAACAAAAGAAGCAATGCTTTAGTTGAGCCATATTAGATTTCTCTTTAGTAGGGAAGGAGTGTCACTGACTGGGAATTGGCTGTCAGCATTCTTGGATTTTACTCCCAACTATGATATCGACTCTGAGCAAAGTGAGGACAAGACATAGTGCCTTGTCTGTGCCTCAGTTCCCTTATCTGTCAAATGGAGGCAAAAACACTTCCCTTCCTCAGAACACTGTTTTGTGATGTTCTATTAAAGTTTGTGCTGCATGTTAAGTTCCTCATATGAAAGGCCCAGTTAAAAGTGTTATGTTTTACATCTCCTCATTTTTAGTATTTGTAGTAAGCAGTCCAGCTGGATGCTCTGACAGGGTCGCAATTTTGATTCTGAAGAATCAGGCCAATCTGAGCTATTATTAGTTACCCTCATTCTGCTGCAGCCCCTCCTATCCCAAAGCCAGAATCCCACAAAACCTCTATGCAGTCACACTGCTGCTTTCCAGCCTCTCCTATTCACACAGCAATTTTATTCTTTTACTTTGTTTGTTTTTCATATGAGTAAACCCATCCCACAGAGTCTGTGGAACAATGTGAGGCCAAACAGATTTTATTTTTAAAAACTTCTTACAGCCTGATCTCAGGCAAGAGTCTAACTCCAAATGAGCTTCACTGAGTGCAAATTCAAAGCTTGGAGCAAAGCCCATTGGGCAAAAAACCTCGGGGGCTATTAATCCGCAGCCTACAATTTGTAAACGTGCAGGATACTGAGTCAGTAGAAAAAATAATTTTAAACATCTGTGGTATTCTTTCAATTCCAGATTAATTACACTGCTCAGATTTTAATGTTAGCCAGAAATTTCAAGTCTCTCCACTGCTATGTTGGGAATGTTGCATTTTCCTTTGTGTTTATCACTCCTCTGCTACAGTAGGAGGCTTCCTGTCCAACACAATCTTATGCTGTCTTCTGTGTCCTACTTTATTCTGCTGCTCACCTTGTCTGCCTTTTCTTTCTCCCTTTGTACTGTGACTTTCTGTAACTCTTTGTTAAACAGCATTAATTATTATTATTACTTTTAAGACAAAGGTTGTGTACATACCCCCACATCACTCCATCAAAATGGCGATATAAATGAAAATCTAAACAGGCTGTTTAATCCTTTTGAGAAGCTAATAATTATTTTCAATCAGCAAGGACTGCTCTGCCATTTCAAAGAATGATTAATGAGAGCAAATGTGTTTGTAATTTATTAGCAGCAGCTTTTGGGTGAGGGGACTCAGAAGTGGCAGCAGTAGCATCAACATTTGACTATGTAGAGGCAGTTCTTCAGCACTGTATTATAGTCAAATATGAACCCATACTCTATAAAGTGATCTAGACTCTATATAGTGACACAAAGCAACTGGGTCTTATTAATGAATGGCTGCGTGATTACTTTGTGGAAGTTTCACAGAAAAAACACCATGAGGTACCTCTTCTGCAACACTTACTCAGATATCAGGAATCAGAGAGGTAGCAGTGTTAGTCTGGAATAACAGAGGTTACAAAGAGTCCTGTGGCACCTTAAAGACTAACTAAAGTATTGGAGCATAAGCTTTCGTGGGCTAATACCCACTTCGTCGGATGCAAGCAGTGGAAGTTATCATGATAACTGGACTAGGCTAACTATATGAGCTCCATTTCCATAGTATCTGAGCACCTCACAATCTTTAATAAATGTATTTATCCACTGCTTGCATCCGATGAAGTAGGTATTAGCCCACGAAAGCTTATGCTCCAAAAGCACGAAAGCAGCTGGCCGCAGCGGGAGCGAGAGCCCGGGAGCGGCATGAGCCGCCCTTGCTCATCCGGAGGCCCGGTACAGCTAAAGTGCGGGGCCCGGTACAGCTCTACCCGTAGTACCCCCCTGTCGCCGGCCCTGGGAGGCGAGGTATAAAAGGGAACAGCCCAGTTCATTTGGGGTTGACTACCAGAGAGGAAGGAGGTGTGCTGCAGGTTCCTGCTGAAAGACTGTGACACCTGATGACATGGACGCCAGCCAAGCAGCAGGAACCCGTGACCCCCCAGGTACTGAATGCCACAGAGGGAGGAGAAACTAGGGGGAACTCCAAGACCATGAGCTGTAGAGAAGCAGGTAGGAAGTAATCCAGGGAGACTTAGCAGGGAGGTGACTGGAGAACTGGAGACTAGCTTGGCATGTTTCAGCCAGGTCACCGTCAGGGCCCTGGATTGGGACCTGGTGGAGAGGGATGGCATGAATCCCTCTATCCTAGCTGCAGCCCACCCTAGGCCTCACCAGCCCACCCTGCCTCACCAGCCCTATGGACTCTGGCTGCTAGGCCACACAGCCCTGATAGAGAGAAAACGTGGATTGATTTTGGCTATTAGGCCATATTACTCTGAGACTCAGAGGGGGTTGTGCAGACTTGACCATGGGCCTATAATGACCAGTGCTGTAGTCCCAAGAGGAAACAGGGTGTGCATGACCTGTGACAGGGTGTATAAGTTGAAACAAAACAAAGCTGAAGATGGGGGAGGGGCCGGAGGGGAGCGATAGTAGGGAGGAATATCATGATAACTGGACTAGGCTAACTACATGAGCTCCATTTCCATAGTATCTGAGCACCTCACAATCTTTAATAAATGTATTTATCCTGTGAGGTAAGGAAGTACAATGTCTGTATTTCGTGGCTCAGAGAGACTAAGAGTCATATTTCTAAAGGTATGGAATGTAGGCCTTCCTCTGTTCAGCATTTTAATACTTTTAAAAATCTGGCACTCAGGAGCCTCTGTGCAATTCTACACTTCAAATGCCTGTTTTTTCACACCCCTCAGTGACATAATTATACCAATGTATGTTTTTTTGCAGAGACCTGGCCTCAGTCTCATTGAAAGTCAATGGGACTTAGGCTTTTAAAATCCAGATTTTTAAAGGTGTTCAGATGTCTAGTGGGAATTTCAAAAGCACCCAGGCACCTGACCCCCCCGATTTTAATGAGAGTTAGATGATCACCTATCTGCATCTTTAGGCACCTTAAATTCTTTCATAATCTCATCTTAAATGTCTAAGTGACTTTTACAAATGTGACTTAGGATCCTAAGTTAATTAGGCATTGCAATATCAAGCAGAGCCATGCCTTCTATAAATCTTGGCCAAAAAAAGAGGGCCCAAGGTCACTCAGGAAGATCTGTGGCAGAGCAGAGAACTGGACCCCACTTTCCCACATCCAGGATAGCACCCTAAGCACCAGACTGTACTTCCTCTCCGGCATTATGACCTTCCTCGGGCACTGGAACATGCACAAAGGAGCAATGAATTCACATTCATGAATAGAAGAATGTAAAACTGCTCTGAGAACTCAACAAATTACAGTTGTTCCAAAGTTTTAACTTGCAAACCCAGCACTTACCACACAAAGCAGATATAACTCAAGCAGACATTGAACTTGGCAGCATTACAGGGATAATATTTTCCTAAGGATGAACTGTCCTTGTAAAATTTTGCCAGTATATTAGACACAGATATGCTTTCCTTCATCAACAGGAATGTGTGTCGTCTTATCCCTCCTCCATTCTTATTTAGCCAATGTATTTACAATAAACAATGCAAAGAAGCCCTGTTCTTTGGGATTTCTCCATGGTGCATTATAAAGCAGATTTTTACTTTATTTTTTAATTTTGCCTCCCTTTGCAGCGTATAGGATTGACCACTGCTGGAAACAAGATACTGGACTTCATGGACCAATGAGCTGAGCTGATCTGTTTGTCTGAACTAGACTATAAGATCTTGAAGTAGACAAGCTTGGCCAGGATTTTCAGACCTGACTAGTAAATTGGAGATTGGATCTTAAAATCTGGTGCTACGTGATCAGTCTCATTTGTCTCTGTCATAGGACAGCCCCTTCCTGGAGCACCCTCCCGATCAGGCCAGTTCTGGGTGAAGCCAGGACATGGATAGAAGGCTCTCCCTCTCCTAACCCAAGTAGGCCTCTGATCAGGCCAAGTTAACCTTGACAACACTGACCTTGGCTCTCTATGAATAACTGGTGGTTATATTCTGGACTTTAACACCCAGATGGCTATTTCTGAGTTGAGTTTTAATTTGTTTCTTGTTAACTACAGGGCTGTACTAAGAGCTGACCTGGCTGAGAGCTAGGCCATGGAAGCAGCAGACCATTGTAGAATCAGGACACAAAGCAGGACACTATAGAGGAAGAACCCCTGCAGTGCAGGGGAGGCTGCTGTAGGAGTGCACAGGATAAGAGTCTGTCTATATCCATCTGTTGTCTCTTATGTGATACTTAGATTTCAAGCTTCTTGGGGCAGGCCCTGTCTTTTTGTTGTGTGTTCATACAGCACCTAAAGAGCTGACAGGTCACATAGAACTGGATCCTGCTCTTTGTTACCATCTGAGAGAAACAACAGTTGAGAGCAGGAGATAAATAAGTAGCAAAAGTAGGTAGTGTGATTCACTTTTTTTTCAAAAGGAACAAAACCATTAATACATTAAAAGACAGCTAAGAATACATATTTTCCTAATTATTTTACCTTGTAAAAAAATTGCTATAGTGCCCACAGGAAGGTTACGTGTTTATAGGTGGTCTAACCAATTGTGAATGGTAGTGGAGGTATCCACTTCAGTCTCTTTGTTAAGGTGTGGTTCACACTATGCAAAAGCTTGAAATTTAGCCTATTAACTCTAGTATCATTTATTTGAGTGCATTTGCCTCCCATTCTAAAAAATAAGCTAGTCATAAGCATTACCATACTTGATATCAGACAGTTTCCCTGTGAAAGTTAGTATATAAAAATAACTTATAAATGGCTACCCACTGGGCATTAAAGTAATCTAATGAAGTTAAAGTAGCTATTTTAAAACATACTCAAACAAAATCTAATCAATAAAATTTGGCTCTCTGAATTTCATGTTGTACTAATAGGTATTTAAAATGTAGCTGATATTAAATGAATTCTTCAAATCAAGTGAAAAGTCTAGCTATTTGAACACCTCATTATACTACACTGAAGATCTTTTTCATCCATGATATCCTATTAAGGGTTGTAATGATAACCAAAATTGTGTTCACTAGTATAATAAAAAGGACATGCACAGTACTATGGTTCTGATCTTGCAGATCTTACACAGGCATAACTCCTGATTTTCTCAACTGGAGTTTTGTCAAATAAGGACTACAGAATTAGGCCTTTATGTGTAAGCCTGCAATATGACTTCCAATAGAAATGTAATTTTCTGTGGCACCTTAAAAAAACCGAAAGCTTCAATCATGATTAAACACTTACGCATGGATATTATTCCCCCTTCTTATTCACAGATCTTCTTGGAAGCAGGATGGGTGCATTAGTTTCAGGCTATTTATCCTTAAATGGGACACCATCTGCTTCAAAACCACATTTCTCTTATACCGACAAAATGTTATATCTATCCCAATAAAAATAATACCTAAGATTACTATAAATGAAAGAAGTTAGCCTTGGAGTTTTTTATTTTGTCGTTTTTTCTTTTGGGGGGATTGTTTTATTTGGGGGGGGTTGTTTATTTGTTTGTTTTGCTATTTCTTTTCAGTACTTTTACTTTGCCCATTTGACCATGATGTGTAAGCCACTTTTTCACTCCCTGGCTAAAAAGACCCTTATAAACAGTAGCAGGGGAATAGAAAACCATATTTTTAAAGGATTTTGTTTTAATTCAGGACCTATTATTTAAAGGGCACAGTATCAGAAATCTGATTTCTTTTTTAATTTGTAAGTTTAAAAAAATCACTCTGACAGTGTCCTTTTAAAATATTCAAAATACAAGAGCATTCATTCATAGAGTTAAACGTATTATTTTATATTAAAGTATAAATGATAGATATGGGCATGGCTATTCCAAATCCAACCATAAAAAATATTCTGCAAATAATAATGTAGAATGAATAGTGTAGTAGAAGGGCCCTCAACCTTAGGAAGGAAAGCATAGAAAATGCATGGTTTCAATGTACAGACATGATCCAGCTCTAACTAAAGTCAATGAGTATTTTGCCATTAAATTTAGTGGGAATAGGTGAATACCTTTTGAGAAGAACTGGTTCAATACAATGTATTTTAGCTACTAATTTCTTATACCCACAACTAATTGTTATGTTAGCTGGTAGCTATCAGATATTAATATTTATATACCACAAGGAAATGTATCGCCCCAATCTTTTCTCCTAACATCTTCTTTCTGATTATTCCCATCATCTTTTGAAGCTGTCATCTCATTATACATAGTGAGCCAACTTAATTGCTGGTGTAATTCAACTAAAGTCAATGGTATTGTACCACATAAGAGTTTACCCAAGATGATCACTGTTAGAGAAATATTGTCAATATATATATAGCTAAAATGAAACCGTTAATTTCAATCTGTAGTGAAGTATACAGACGCCTATGTAAAGTAAAATAAAACGGAACAAAAGATTCAAAGAAAAACAATTACTAACAAACAAATGTGTTTTATGCTAAATCACTCCTGGAGTAAAAACAAAAAATCTATCTACAATAATTGCAAAATGAGCAGTATCATTTTAATATAGAACCATTAGCCAAATGGATCCTAAATGTGACAAAAATCAATATCCATGTTTTGTCGAGTTTAGTTTTATATTCTCTTCATATCACATTCAGCTTTTTCCTCTCATACTTCTCCCATTTTCTTCCACCCTTTCTTTTTGTTTCAATTTCAATTTCCTCCCCTAACTCTGTTCTGAAATGTACTAGAATCCTTAGTGGTGTAGACTGAGCACAAATAGCATCACAAAGGTGAGAATTCTAGTAACTATTATTTTGCTGCTGGCCTATCAGAACTCCATGAATGTGACACAGTCCATCTCTGTTCTTCCAGTTGGTCCAGGAATAAAACAAATGTATAAAAAAGAGAATGACACATATCTACTTTAGCCATGAACCTGGTTGCCTTTTTAGCTGCTGCTTCTCTTTCATACTTTTTCTCTTCTCTCTTTCACACACTGAAAAGATGGGACAAGGGGTACCATTTGGTTGTTTTCATGCCAAGATGAGGACAATAAACAGCCCCCCCCAAATAAACTAACTCCTGGTGTGGGGGGTAATTTAGCATTCTGAGTTGCATTATGATCTAGCAGACTAAGCACTTGACTGGGAGCCCAGGAACTCCAAAGTTCTAATAATAGCTTTACCAATGAGTTTTTCCATTGACTCGATCAATTCACTAGGTTCTCTGCCTAAATTTATCTGTAAAAATTAATATAATTCTCGTTTGACTCCCTCACCTTGGTGTCATGAAAATTAATTAGGTCCCAGTTCAGTCCATAGATGTGTGTGGACACTATTTCCATTGCCTCCAAGAGGAATTGTGCCTATTTATCTGAGAGTAGATAAATTAGGCCCTAGAGTGTTGGACTTTGCACTGCTCTTTGAAGATGTGATAGGCTGAATATTATTATAAATTTATTAAGGGAGATGTGACATATGCAAAAAAAAATGTTGAACGGGAACCTGTATTACTCAGTCATACCCCTTAAATATTGTTCAAAGGAGAGGAAAAGGCAAACAGTAAATGGAGTTATCCTTTGAATTAGTATAAAGGTATGTCCTAGAATAGAAGGTGGAACAAGAAGATGGTTGCTGTCAAAGGAAAGTATGTTAAGACACAGAGTAAATTGTTCAAGAACATTTCATGCTTACTTAATGAATGATTACTCTATAATGTTGCCAAGGTCAGCAAAACCTTGAGTTATCTGTCTTGCGAATGCCAGTTCCATGAGTTAAAGTGACCACAAATGCAGTAACTTAACTGATGTTTTTCAAAGATGTCTCTATATTATTTATTTATTTAGAATTATTTTAAAATGTGCCTATCCCATATGCTGTTGTGAAGGTACTATCTTTACAAACTCTATATTAATAAACAGGGCCATGGTCCAAAACAGGAGATTCTCCCATTTCTTCCCCCTCCACACAATATTAAAAAATGTCTTAGAAACACCTCTCTCGTCCTCTTATCTTTCTCCCTGGGGAAAAGACCCAGAAGGACAAATACCATGACTTGAAGGTCCACAAATTAAGGCTCTGGGAAATAAATGAAGGAAGTATGTTCCATAGTATAAAATTTGCCTTGACTACAACCCTTCAAAACAAAATCAGTATCTGAAAAAATATTAAAATACACCAGAAGCAGTGCTCTGTGTAGCTTAAAAGCTTGTTTCTTTCACTAACAAAAGTTGGTCCAATAAAAGATATTATTACACCTTGTCTCTCTACTAAACTCAGGAGGCTGTTAGCTCAAACTTCTTAAATATCTCCAGTGCCATATTATCAGCTGTGGAGAATGGCAGTCCCTGAGTTAACAAGGACTAAATACATTTAAGGCTTTAGGGCTTAAAACTAACACCATATATTCCATCTGGAAACATAACAGAAGCCAGCTGAGATCACAGAGCAGAAGTGCTCTGTATGACAAACAAACACTACTCAACAAGAGGGCTGCCACATCTGCACGATTTGAAGTTTCTGAATGCTCTTATGGTGCTGCCTCATGAAGAGTAGTTTGCTGTAATCCAATCATGAGCTGACAAAAGCATGGATCACTGAGCTGAGGTCTGAAAGGCAAGGTTGTAAATGGTAAGTGCTTTTAGACACTCCTGCTGGACATCTAGAAACAGATGACTAGTGAATCCATGTAACACAAGATGGACATACTCCCCCAGCTGAGGAAGCTTAACTATCAACTCTTGCTACTTCTTCCAGTTTATTCCTCCAATCTACCAGCATTATCTTGACCTTGTGTGTGGATTACATTGCAAACCCTGATTCTGGCAAGACACTGGGTAAAACAATCAACCCTCTCCTCCAGAAAAGAACAGAGCAACAATGACTCAATTTTTCATTACCAGGTCTGCATCAAGGGCTGGATTTACATTTTGGGTGTCCCCAGGCACAGGGGCTTCTGCTGTGGGGCTGTTTCATTGCAGTGTAGATTTCTGGCCGTTGACTGGGGCCAGAGCTCTGGGACCCTTCCACCCCACAGGGACCCTCCAGCCTGAGCCCACACGCCTCCAAAGCAGTGAAACAGCCCACTAGCCCGAATCCTGTGAGCCTGAGTTGGCTGGCATGGACCAGCCAAGGATTTTTCTTTGCTGTATGGGGCAGATTCCTGTGCCTGCCTGGAGCTTCTTCACTGACTTCAGTGAAGTTTCATGTGGGCTCAAGGATCTACCCACTAGGACCTAGGTATACAATGGTGACAATCCCTAAAAGAGCACTATAGATCAACAAATAGTTTCCTTAATAAATGGCTCATTTTGTTGTTAAAACTTTTTAAGATATACCTGTACAGCAACATTTGTAATTATTTGTATAACTATTAATTATTCTTGTGGGGATATATGGTATATACCATTAACTTAGTTTAATACTGCACTATTCAGATTTAATCCTAGCAATCATTCTCTATTATAAACAGTTTTCTTATAGCCATTTACTGAGCATTTCTTTAAATGTTTATATATAGATATGAGTTAAATGTTTATATAAAGATATAAGTAGATTTTGGTACTATTGTGTGACTGCCTACTGAACTAGCCAAACTGAATTTAGGGCCTTAAGAAACCCCTTAATTCACACAAGCAGTTTGAAATGAGGTCAATGGGAGTTGTGCATACTCAGCACTTCTCAGGATTAGACTCTTCTGATGTAATACAATACATGGCCCATTCCTGCATTCCTGTCAGTACCAGGTTTATTATGGCACCATGGCGCTGGGCCCACAAGCAGAAGGGGCTCTAGCCAGCCTGATCCCCTGGCTGGCTGCCCCAGTGCCTGCTCAACCGCAGCCCCACCTCTTCCCACCCCTGCTCCGCCCCAGCTCTGCCCCCACTCCACCCCTTACCCAAAACCCCCGCCCCTGCTCTGCCCCCATGCTGCCCTGTCCTACCCCTGTTCCACCATGCCCCCACTCCACCTCTTCCCTGAGGACTGTAGCAGGGGTAAGGCTTGCCCCGCACTCACTGGGTGGCGGTAAGTGCAGCAAACAGGCCCCAGCCTGCTCTACGCTGCCAGTGAGTGCTGGGGGGCAGTTCCTCCCTCCACCCCACCCCTTGAGCCTGGAAGCCAGGGAAGCAGAGCAGAGTGGCCTGCGGCCAGGTCACTCCATTTCCTGCTGCCCTGTGAGTGCAGGGTGAGGCCTGCTCTGCAATCACCGGGCAGCAGGAAGGGAAGCGATCCGGCCCAAACCCATTTTGCTCCACCAGCTCGTGCTGGGGGGTGGTTCCCCCCTATCCTCCAAGGCTGGGGAGGAGATGGAGCAGTGGGGAAGGGGCATGGGATGGGGAAGAAAAGGGGCTGGGAGAAGTGGGGGCAGGAGGGAAGCTGGAGCCCAGCATGCAGCATCCCCTGGGCAGAAGCTGGGGCTCCGCTGTTGAGCAGGCCCATCGAACCCTCACCCTGACAAGCCCCACCTCCCCTTCATCTGTACCACCCCAATGAGCCCCTCCCCCAGACACCTTCCCCACTGAGCCCCAACCACCTGCACTGGACCCCCACCCAGATGAACCTCACCTCCCCTGCACTTAAATCTCCCCTGCTGAGCCCCAAACACCTTCACTTGGATCCCCTGCTGAATCCCATTGCCCCTGCACCTGGAACCCCCCAATGAACTTCTGTGCATCCAGATCTCCCACTGAGCCACCCACACCCAGATTGCCCCACAGAAAACTCTCTTACCCCCACCTGGATCCCCCCACATTAAGTTCCTCCGCACTTGGATCCTGTTGTCGGGCTGAGCCTGCTCACCCACACCTGGTGCACCTAGCACAGAGGGGCAGGCCCCTAGGGTGTTTCTGGGTCAGTGTTGGGGGCAGCCTCACTGCCAAGTCCTTGTCCCAGGGTGGGGTGGGAAAAGGTTGCAGGGTGATCTCCCACCTCCATGCAACCAGTGACCAGTGGTCCCCACTGCCATGTTGGAGCCTCTAAATTTATTTATTGACAAAATTTGCAGAATTTTAAAATATTGTGTGCATCATTTTTTATGTTTTGGTGCAGAATCCCGTCAGGAATATGTAGTGCTTGCAGCTGTGATGGTGGGACAGTGAGGAAGGTGGTGGGCAGTGAGGAGGTCTATGGGCAGGGGACGCTGGGTGAGTGGTGTGGTGTGCAAGGTGCTGTGCAGTTGCGGTGGGGGGCCAGCAGGGGAGGTCTCTGGGAGGGGAGGGAGCTGGGCATAGATCTGGTGGAGGTCACTGGACGAGGGGGTGCTGGGCATAAGGGTGGGGCACTGGGCAGGGGGGTGGGGTGGGCCCTCTCTTAAGGGGAAGGGACCTGCTGGGAGCACAGGGCTGGGCAGGCCACTGTATGTCTGGCAGCTGCAGGTTTGTAAACAGTGCCCTCCTACTGGGCTGCTTGGAGCATGGCTGCTCCCGCTGTGCTGTGCCTCATTGCCCCCAGGCCACCCTTCATTCTGGAGACTGACCATCCCACCCCTCTGCACCTTGACCTATTGGGGGGCGGGGAGGCCACAAATAGGTTTGGCACCAAGCCCTCCAAAAGTTAGTGCGGCCCTGATTCCTGTATGCCCAAAACTCCCATTGGTGCTAATGGTTGTTTGGAGTGAACCAAGAGTACAGGAGCAGGCACATATTTTTGCTCTTGCTCTCAAGTGCTCTTTATGATTAGGTCATTTTTTTATATAAAGAGGTTTCTCCTTCCCCCTCAGTTGGTTTATTTTTCCTGGTTCAATTAGGCAGTGCATTAAGGTGAACCAAGCGGTTATTACTGCAAGTGCCACAATTCAGAAGTGGTTTCTTGAACAATTATTTACTGTTTTGTTTTTGTTTGGTCTGCTGGGTCTGTACAGTCTGTTCTGTCAGTGCATAGAATTTAAAGAATAATTCTCCGTGGATGTTATTAAACCAATGCCATTTGAGTGCTTCAGTGTTCTTATTTATATACACAGAATAAAAATACTGCACCTTTTTGCTGCTAAAATGGAAAGGGTCTTGGTAACAATTGCTCTTTAATTTACCAGTACTGATAAACCAGACTTATTTTGATAGAGCCTTTGTCTAGCAACTGTTATTTTGTAGATTATATCTAAAAAATGTTTCCTTTTGGAATCTGGAAATTCATTCCTTTAACCATTCATAAAAAAAAATTAAACTTGCATGTAAATATAAGCTGATGGACTGTGCTACCTTTGTTTCCTTCATTTATTTAATCTCATTTGGAAGGTTTGGGGTTTTTTTTAACTGTTTATTGATTTTGTAGGAAAAGTGATATGTCTGGGTTAGATGTGGGTTTGGAATTCTCTTTAACCTTATAGCATTTGTTTTAGACCAGGTGTTGACTGGTCAAATTACAGGAACATGAAGTATAATTTGTACTTGTCACACAAGCAGCCCTCGTTTAAAGATGTTAAGTACTATCTTTTTCACCTGATTCAGTGAAAGGTGATCTAAATTTGTCGTGGGCAGTTATACCTTCTCAATGTGTCTCCGCCCTCAGCACTCCCTCACCCGTGGATAGTGTTTTGTTATTTGAGCACTGGAATTATGCAGGACACAGCTGGTGAAGCAAGCTAGAGAGGGGTGGATGTGGGAGGGACGGAGCTTAGAAACCATGCCTGGGTTTGTTAATAGGGAAAAGCTATTTCAAATTAAGAGGATGCAATTTCCAAGTGATTAAGCCAGAGAGAAACATGATTTATTATTCTTCCCCAGGAACGGTAGGAGATATGCAGTTATACCCTCGTATACACAATGGTCCAAACTGTCAAATGTAGGTGCCAAAAATTAGGTTCCTAAAAATTCAGGCAGCTTAAATAAAAGAGATTTGTTTTTCAAAGAACTTGGGTACCCACAGCTCCCACTAACTCTTGCTTAATATTGACTGATTATATTTGGACTCATTAGAATAACATTAACATACATAGTAATAACTAATTAATTGAAAGGTATAAAAATATTAATGTTGCATCCCACCCTTTTGAATGCATCACTTAGCACAGTGTGGGCTATAGTCTGAGTGGTGGTTAGAGCAGTGGACTGGCAGTCAAAACTCCTAGTTCTTGTGCCAGTTATGCCACTAGTTTGCTATGTGTACTTGGGAAATCACTTAACCTCTATGTGCCTCAGTATACCCATTTGTAAAATGGGTAACAAATACTTGCCTACCTCATAGAGGTATCATCGAGTGAGATTCACAAAAATACTTAGTCCTCTTAGTCTGAGGTTCAGGTACCTAAATCCCAGTTTTTAGGCTCCTTGTGATCCACAAAACTCCCCCCAAAGCCTGTAGGTTCCCAAATTCACTCAATACCTAAGTTTTCAGGTTAAAAGTTCTCTAGATGCCTAAGTTTCTGCCTCTAAGCATGTGCACTGCTGCCCCATGCTAGGCATCCAGGTGGTTCTAAGCCAGTGGTTCTCAAACTGGAGGTCACAACCCCCCTGGGGGTCCCAGGGCAATTCCAGGGGGGGTCGCGAGCTGCCGACGCATTTAGCTGTATTTTGGCGGACGCTCCATACTGTCGCGGCCTGGGGATATGTCTGCCGAAAAGCCGCCGAAGTGAAAGCTTCCACTGTCGGCAGCATTTCTGCGGACACAGAGACAAACGTTGCGTGTCCGCAGAAATGCCATCAAAAGCGGAAGAGTTCATTTTGGCGGCTTTTCGGCAGACATATCCCCAGGCCGCGACAGTATGAGGCAGAGGAAAAAGGAACAGTTGAGTTTGAGAACCGCTGACTAAGCCCTAGATTGATCCATGAACTGGTGAGCTCTTCTCTGGTCTGTTATTAAACAGTTCATGTTGACAAAAAGAAACTGGGGAAAGATAGACCTTGCCTACCTACCTCACATGATGAGTCCTATCTGACAGACATGTACAGATATCACCTACAAGAGTAGGTCCCCTTCAAAAGTTGGTGGTGGTCCAGTGGTTACAGCCTTGATGTGGGATACTGGGGTTCAATTTCCCCCTCTGCCTGATGGGGAGAAAAGATTTGAAGGCATTTCTCAGGAGAGTCCACTGAGTTATGATGGGGGAAGTGGAAAGTTCTCTGTCTTTCCTGTTGAAGATTTTTCCAGTTTATATAAATACTTAGAGTCACTTGTCCAGAGAAAGAGAATGTGTGTGTGAGAGAGAATGACTTCATACCCTGGCATTAAGGTAGGAGACCCCAGCGCTTACTTCAGGAGGTGAGGGCCACTTTGCTGCCCGCTGCTTGGGCCTACCTCGACCAGGTCCTGCAAGAGGGCATGCCCCGCCCACCCTCCACCCCACACCTTCCAGATATTTTCATCCGTCCCCTGCCCTGTGGAGCCAACCGGCCCCCCTACTCCTTCACCGTGAGCCAGCTGTACAACTTACAGCAGGTTCGTTTGCAGACCGCGCCAAGGAAACATCTATACACGCTCATGCTCCACACCCTTCACTTCCAAACCTGCGCATCCTGCCCCAACACAAAGTGGCAGGATCTTCTGCCACCTCTAGAGGGTGAGAAGCCCCGGTGGGCCAGCCTATATTCCACTCTGGTCCCGAGGCCCACCGGAGACATCAGCTGGCAGCTCCTTCACGGGGCCGTGAGCATGGGCATGTACTTGGCGCGGTTCACCCCCGTCCCAGACACCTGCCCTTTCTGTGGCATGAGGGAAACCCTGGCACACATTTACCTGGCGTGCGCCAGGCTGCAGCCCCTATTGTGGCTCCTCACAGATATTCTGTTCCAGTCCCTCTGCACCGATGATGACTGTTTATTTATCTACAGTGAACAGCTTTGACAGGCGAGATTGAGAGAGCCCCATCTGAGACTATCCCATAGTTCTGTGATGTTTGTGAAAGATCCCAATAAAATCCTTTCTCCCCCTCAGGTGAGTGCTCTAACCACTGCACTAAAGATTATAAGGTGGGCACTACTTCCTCTTCCAGATGTTTTGTATGGAGTGAGGCAAGCATCTAACTCATTCTCACAAAACCAAATTTAGGCAGCTAAGATGCCTGACAGAAGAGGGGCTCAAGCAGAGACAGCAATTCTTGCAGCCTGGACTTAGACCCCTATCTCTTTGGGAAGGGCAGGGCTTAGAACACACATCTGTCCTCGGCATCTCTTGTTGGCTAGTATAATATCTCTTTGCCTAGAGTGCTGGCTTTTGTGGATCCCATTTGTAGGCACCTAACTCTCCCTGTTCATTGTATAGGGAGCCTATGTGCCTAATTCAGGCTTTGTGGATGACAGTGTTATTCCTGTGACTTTCTAGGTTCCTACAAGTTAGACATTGCAACATTCAGCATCACAGCAGCCAAGTCCCTTAGTAGATCCAGGTCATAATACTTAGTTCAAATTTGTAAAGCACGAGACTTTCACATAGAAGGTACTATACAAATCCAGTCAGGCATGCCGGAAGCTCCCTAGAAGTGGGGGAGCCAAACCAAACCATGGCTTTGCCTCTTCCCCCATGACCATTCCACTCCTTCCCCAAGGCCCTGTCCCAGTCACTCCTCTCCACCCCCTTAATCCCCATCACCCACCCTTAATGCAGGTAAAAAGTGATGTGGCCATGGCCCCCTGCCTCCCTCCAGCACCCCTAAATCCAGCATACTTTTATTTTATGTTGTTTATACTGGGACTGATTCTGCAGCTACTCCATTTGCAAAGCTCCCAATTAGGTCAACTGGAAGCTGTAGAAGCAGGCCCTCTGTAGTACTCATTGACAAGATTTATTATCAAGGCTCCTTCGGAGTCATTATGAGCTACATCAGTACTCTAAAATATTTTCCTGATGAGTGGATTATTTAAATTTCTCCATGCACCATTACCAAGACGATTTTAAAAATTAAATAGCAAAAGGATGATTTTCCTTTCCTATCTTTCTAGCCCTCGAGGCTGTGGAGGAAAGTTTGAAAATGTGACGTGAGTCCACCCTAACGGCAAACAGAAAGAACAACCAAATGCATTGTTTTAAAAATCTCATCCTTTTTAAGCCAATCTCGTGATTTTGGTGGGTCTAACTGATTTTTGACCGAGTGGCTAGCAATACGGGGGGGGGGGGGGGGAGGGGACTGATCTTAAGCAGCCTCTTTCCATTCAATTCTGCAACTGGAAGGAGAATGGATTAAGTTAGGAGATGCAAACTTAGATGGGATGTGGGATCCCCCATTAAGCAGGAGTACAAACAGACTCTGTCTTTGTGCCTGAGGCCAGTGCTCCATACAGAGGGTAGAATTCCCTGGCCTTCTAAATGCAGGGCACCATTTTATTGCAAGTCTCGCCCTATTTGGTGGTTTTCCTGAAGCCCAGCGGCTGGAATGAAGAGGTTGCAGGATTTTCTCCTCTCAATGAAAAAAACAACAACGGGTGAAGCGCGGCTGTAAATATGAACCGAGGGCACCCTGAGGACTTGGAAACTAGAGGGAAAAGAGAAAATCTGAAAACTGATATTGAATATCTCGTGATTTCTGAACGCTTGGGGCTCGCAAGGCTGTCAGGGGGTGCCACCCGGTAAAAGGCCATGCAGTGGCAGGTGGTTCTGCTGCTCCCTTCAAGCCACGCCCGCTTGCCCTTTGCGTTTGTCTTCTTAGCTGGCTGCAAACGGTCGTCCGCTCCATTGCACGCTGAAAAGGGAACAACAAACAGCCTCGCACAGAGCGGATCCGGTTTACACCCCCCTCCTCAGCCCACCCCTGCAGCGGCCCGCAGAGCTGGCCGCGTCCGCAGCGCGCTGCCTCTTGCTAACACAATAACGGGGGGGGGGGGGCTCAGCGCGGCGCAGCAGCCCGTCTCGTTCGACTCAGGGGCGGGGGGAGAAGGAGAGGGGGAGATGGAAGCGCGCAGTTTATGCGCAGGGCGGATGGAACGCGCCGCGCGGGCAGGCGAGCTAGGGCGCGCGCGGCCGCTGCTGCAGGGTGGGGGAAGTGCCCAGTGCCAGCCGTGGTGGGGAGAGGCAGGCTGGCTATTGGCTGAGGAGATAGGGGCTGGCGTTGTGCTGCCGCCGGGGGAGGCGTCCAGCTGATTAGTTTGAGAGAGGAAGGGAAGTGGGGGATGTGGTGGAACAGGAGAGCGCTTGGGGGCGGGGAGAGAAGGTGGACATGTGGCTGTTCGGGTGAGGAAACGTATTGAAGAAGGGCTTGGGGAGTTTGGTTGGCAAGTGGGGCATTGATTGAAAGAGAATGGGGAATTTGCCCCCAAATCATCTAGGGCTATAGGGTAAGTTAGCATGCAGAAGAGTCTGTCACTGAAACAAACATAGCTTTTTTAAAAAAAAGAGTACTTGTGGCACTGTAGAGACTAACCAATTTATTTCAGCATAAGTTTTCATAGGCTATATAGCCCACTTCATGGGCTAACTAATCCTCTGTCCCCTCCCCTGGCATATACACCCACACCCTAGAGAGGAAGTGATTAAAATATTGCTTCACCTTTGCAATTTTTGCTGTCATGCATGTGCAAAAATGAGCCACCGGAGTGGTTCTTGGGGTAAAAATAAGCTCTTCACTGGAGTGAGACTTGTCAAATATTAATCCTAGAATGGGTCTGTGGTTCTTTCTCATTGGGAAAACTCGATTTTCCCATTATTATTTTTTAAACAAGCCTGCAAGTGGTTGAAAGAATTGCCTCTGGAGGGTTTGTAATCTTGCAAAATGGACCAGCCTCTTGAATGTATTTACCTTGCAAAATAGTTCCTCTCTACTGTGGCATTTGATTAAAAGGGGACTGAGTGACTCCTGCATTTTTGGAATATATTGGGATGACATAAGATTTTTTTTAAAAATGCTGCTAAATAATATTGCATTAAAAACTGCTGGATCAAAACATGTTTTTAAAGGACTCTAAAGTTGTTTACATACTCTTATTTTTAAATAGAATTTTATAATGGTAACAAAATATTGGATAATGGGGAACCAGTGGTTGTAATTTATTTAAACATTCAAGAGGCTATTAGGGAAAGTTGCTAAGGATAGCGGGAGAGGTAAACCCTGTCAATCATGAATTAAAGTCTAGTTAAGAGATGGGTGGGTTGAGAATAAGAATAAATGGAAAATTCCCATTGTGAAGAAAGTTAATAGTGGGGTGCCTCAGGGATCAATACTAGGCCCAGTGTTATTTAATATATTTATTAAGGGCCTGCTGGAGATGCTGTCTAATGAGGCACTGAAATCTGCTCTCTTCACAAATGATATAGGTTAGACAAGATTGGGGAGGCACACCAGAATGACTTGACAAAACTAAATAATTGGGTACTGCTATGGCAGATGGAATTCAGTGTAGGTGAGTGCAAGGTAATGCACCTTAGAAGAAATGATTTAAACTCTGTGTACACACAGCTGGGTTCTGAATTAATTGTAACCTTTTAAATCCTGTTGTTGAGAATCCATATGGACAGCTTAATGAAGATGTCTGCTCAATATACTATGGTGGTCAGAAACAGCAAATAAGATGTTAGGCTGTAAAAAAAAATGGAACAGAGAAAAACACAGAAAATATTGTAATACCATTATATAAAACATTGCTAAGTAGGTTCTCTCTTTGATTATTCTATTTGGTCACCTTTATCTTAAAAGGTTTGTGGAGATAACTCTGTATGAGGAAAAAGTTGAATGACTATTTAGGACTCAATCCTACATAGTTCTGAGTGACCTGAACTAGTATTGATACATTAGTAGCTCAGGTGTTCAGCACCTTACAGGAGAAAGGTCTAAGTTTGCCCCCCAATAAAGTATAATTATATGTACATATATATACACACACAATGAAGGATAGAAGAGAGAAGGCCATATGACATCCTTATTTTATCTTGTCCCTTAATAATAATGGGATATTCAAACAGATATAGTTTATCTCTGCAATGTATAATTAATCTGTGACAGTCACTGTCAGAATGTTATTGATGCAAATATCTTACTTTAATTCACAAATAGATTAGCCACATGCAAAAAAGATCAGGCCAAATCTGTAGCTTGTGTAGATTGGTGTAGGTCCTTCAAAGTCCAATGGAGCTATGCTGATTTGATCACCAGCTGGGGATCTGGCCCTGCATCTGCAGTTATACAAAGATAAAACTGACAACAGCTATTCATCTTCCTGTTTTGAGGCCAAAACTGAATGCCAGCTGGATTAAGATAGAATGCCCCACCCCCACCCCAAACATATCTCCACCACTGTATACATAACTGGTTGGCTATTTTATCTTGGGTGGTTTGTCTTCTGAACTATTGGGCCAGGAATAAATTCTTCTCATTCAGCCATGGTATAATATTGTTCAATTGGCAGGTGCATTATATGATTTCATTAGAAATAGCTAATGTAGACCACTACGGGAGGCTGGATCCCCTGGACTAAATGGCTCACTAGCCTGTTCTGTCATAGCAGTTCCTATGTTTAGGCAAAAGATGTGTGACTGAACTTCAGATGTCCTTTTAGCTGTTTGTTTTCCTTCCTGAAATCAAATCCCTGAGCACTGTGCAAAACAAAAATAAACCAAGGCTAACTAGCAATAATACATGAGCAAGAACAAACCTAGTATTAGGGTAAAAATAGCATAAATTCAATTTAAGCCTGCTACAGTCACAGAGCTGTTTGTTTGTTTTTATTCTGCAAGCATCATAAGTATTCTGTGAGGAATCAACTGCCCTTGACAAGTTATACATTTAAGATAATGATTGAAGTGTTAATAAAACATTGTAAGCTGACAGAAGTTTTCTTCTCAAATATGAAGACCTTTAGAAAATCTGTAAATGAAATTATTGAGCAATTAATGTTTCTAAAGCCTGTGGAAGATTAAAAGCTTTACATAAATGCTTACTAGTGTATTAATAACAAGCTTTACCCTACCAGATTTACTACCATCATCATCATCCAGGGTGGGTTAGGCAGGACTCCATGGCAGATACAGAAGTGAGTCAGTGATGCTCCTTTGAGAACATCTTTTACTAAAATCCTGGAGACTAACCGTAAAACAACTTCAGATGGATGTGAGGGCTCTCACACAAGGCTTCCCTCCCCTCCACCAACACACATTCACATCCTGGAACAAGCTATAAGGAGGTTATTGGGTTACGGGGAAGCAAACTGGTTGGTGCGGGTGTCCTGGGATTAATTTTGTGAGAGTTCGTTTCGAGGGAAGCAGAAGGTTGGGGACAGGGTTGCAGGCGGGAGGAGCTGCTGTTGAAGAACATGTATAATTTGTTAGGCTGCTACTGTTTGCTGTATCAAGGATATTTTTCTAATGGGGAATTGCAGGTAAGCCGCAGGAAATGGGTAATTTGGAAAGAAAATTGCAGTGATCTTACCAAGTATAAGTGAAGACTGAGAGTTTGTAGGGATATTTTATCCTGGAGTTGAGAGGAAGCGGGAGTTCCCAAAGAGTCATTGTTGCTGGGGTAATTTGTAAGGGCCTTGGAGGTGGGATATTTGGGACGTACAGAAGGGCAAGAGGTGAAATCAGTGTTTAATTCTGCTGTTTGGGTGGGAGTGTGGAAAGGAACTGCTGCCAAGGGGTTGGGCACTGAAAATGTATTTGTAGTAGAGGCTTAAATACATATATAGGACAGAATGCTAGTTCCATTGTAATCAGTAACAAAACTCCCATTATATTCAAGTGGGCCAGGATTTCACCCATGATCTTCAATAAAAACAAGGAACCAGGATAGTCTTCATAATTGAATGATGATAATAACATATAATAATAACAATATTCAAACTAATGTCTTGCAGCCAAGAATCTCCAGGCACTTTATAGAAGTGAGTATGTGTTGTTATTCCATTTTATAGAGAGAAGATGAGGCACATTTGTGATTGAGGGAATGGAGTTTTCAAAAGTGCATAAGGAAATCAGATGTCCAACTCCTACTGACTTACATGTCACTGGCAGAGTTGGGGGAAAAAGCCCATCTAAATGGCATAAGTCATTATATAACTCTAATTTACCTTTTTGATTACACAATAATTATTTAAATATATCAAATGCTTCTCCTTTAGAAAGTAAGTAGAAAAGAATGCATGCTAGCTTCTAGAGTAATTAGTTAATGTTGCTATTGTACTTTGAAGCCATAAGATGCTACTTTATGTAAATATTAAATATTATTAATGATTATTAGTGCATGAGTATGATATCATCAAGCTGACGTACGTGGATAATAGTGTGAAAAATCACATACAACCTACTCAGCTTGCCTAAAACTTAGTTACAAAATTACACAATTGCATAGCATATATTTGATTAAAAAACGGGTTTTAATTTTAGATTTCTAAGCTATTATTAACAAAATTTAAGTTTAAAAATAATTTTAGAAAGTATGAGTCATTTTATATTTTAGACATTTCTTTTTAAAATATATTTACTTAGCTGTTTCCCAGACGGCTCATCTGTGTTACTGTACATATTCCAACAGTTAAACAGACAACAGTTAAAAAGCTATCTGGACCCATTGTACTGCTTTTAGATTCAATAGCCCAAGAACCAGCCACAGAAAAAAATAAAAATAGGCACACACAAAAGTTATCCAAAAGAAAAAGAAGGTAAAAAAGTGAAGTTTCCCAAAGGATGCAATTCAAATGGAAAGGTCTTAGAACAAGGGTGGACAAATTATGGCCCACGTATCGCGTCCGGCCCATCAGATGTTATAATCTGGACCTTGAGCTCCCGCTGGGGAGCAGGGTCTGGGGCTTGCCCCAGTCCAGCTGGAGGGCGGGGTCGGGGGCTTGCCTCACTCCATGTGTGCCATGGTTCCGCATGCTCCCAGAAGCAGCAGCATATCCCCCCTCTGGCTTCTACATATAGGGGCAGCCAGGGGGCTCAAGCACCACCCCCACAGTTCCCATTGGCTGGGAACCATGGCCAATGGGAGCTGCAGGGGCGGCACCTGCAGACAGGGCAGCAATCAATGCTGCCTGGCCACGCCTCCATGTAGAAGTTGGTGAAGGGACATGCCACTACTTCCGGGAGCTGCCTGAGGTAAGCACCACCTGGACCTCCTCCTGTGCCCCAACCCCTTGCCGCAGCACTGATCCCCCTCCCACCCTCCTAACCCTTCGGTCCCAGTCCAGAGCACCCTCCTACACCCCAAATCCCTCATCCCCCGCCCCACCCCACAGCCCGCACCCCCAGCCAGAGCCCTGACCCTCCCCCCCCCCCCGCTACCCCAGCCCTCTGCACCAGCCCGGAGCACCCTGCCACACCCTGAACTCCTCATTTCTGGCCCCACCCCAGAGCCTACATCTCCAGCCACAACCTTCACCCCCTCCTGCACCCTAACTCCAATTTTCTGAGCATTCATGGCCCGCCATACAATTTCCATACCCAGATGTGGCCCTCAGGCCAAAAGGTTTACCCACCTGTCCCTTAGAACAAGTCTTGCTGGCTGTAACAGCAAGTCTCCCCTGGATACGTTCAGGAAGGGGGATCCACAGACGTGTAGCTTCTGAACTGAGAATGCCCTACCCAGATAAAAATTAACTCTTATGACAAAGAACCAGGACAATTCATCTTATCTGAAATACCTTAGGGAGACAATGGGAGAGTGTTGAGTTGAAAGTTTGCCTGAGTTACAAAGCCTGAAACTTAAGGGTTGGCAATAAAAATTATTACCAACCTGTAACTAAAGATATGCACTGAAGGGCTTCTGAAAAGATTGGTCAGACTGGGATGTTTCCTCTTTCCTGGGGGTTATAAGTGTAAAAGGAAATCAAATCAGGGTGAAGTGTGTGTGAAGGAGTCTTGCAAAATAAGAATGTTCAGCCCTTTAACGTGGCTTGTGTAGTTGCAGCATAGTGCTGAGAGAGAGGGCCCAGCGCTCTAAAAAAACCACCTCCGTGAGGGGAATAGCTCCCAATGCTGGGAGCACGGCTCCCAGTGCTGATGCACTGTCTACACTGGCACTCTACAGCACTGACACTTGCAGTACTCTGGGATGTTTTTTCACACCCCATGAGTGAGAAAGTTGCAGCGCTGTAAAGTGCCAGTATAGACAAGCCCAAAGTCGTTCCCTGTTGTAGTTGTAAAGAAAACCTCAAATATGTGAAGAGAGAGATATCTACATGAGTCTGCAAAGAACTTGCCACAATAGCTCTGAGAGGTATGAACTGTCCCATTCATTTGATGGGTGTTAACTGAGATGACCGGTGATGATAATTTTATGTTAACTATTTCATTCCACATGTAAGAAGTGTGGCAGGGTGGGCTTGACTCAGCCTGCTGCCCCTTTAAGAGGGAGAAAAGCCCTCTGCAAACCTCCCTGGCAGGAAGGCTAATTAGTCACCTGAGGTGCAGGCCAATCAACCTGCATGAGTTGCACCTGGCAGCCTCCTCTGGGTGATATAAGGCTGCCAGGAACGAAGCCCAGTGTGGTGGTGGTGGTGTGTTGAGCTGAGCTATCAAGAGCTGTGTGAGTGTGTGTTGAGCTATTAAGAGCTGTGTTTGTATTATTGTATTAGGGGCTGAACTATATAGAGTTTGTAGAGCCAGTACCTGTGGAGCTATTGAGAGCTGTAAACTGTAGATGTTGATAGTGTTGTAAACTGTAAGTTGAAGAACTGTTTTAAGCTGTATGTATTGGTGGTGGGGTCCTGCACTGTAAATTAAAGAGCACTGTTTGGAGCAAAAAAGGGTTTCCTGCCTGTGTTCCTGAGAGGGGTGAGAGAGCGGTCTGTCACAGAAGGGACAGGAAGGATCACAGATCTGAATATGTACTATGAGTGAGACCTGATTTTGGTGCCACAAATAGCTGGCATTTAGGAGATAGCACCACTTCTTTTTCCCCCCTCAATCAAGGAGCCAAGCCCAAGGAACCTAGCAGAGTCTATGGGCCCACCGAGGGAGAGTTAGACTTAAGGAGCCCAAAGCTGCTCAGAGTTGCAGTTTTACTTTTAAAATCTGTTCGATCTACTACGAGTAGTGTTTCATCTTGCCAATTCACAGAAGGGCTTATTTTCTGTGGAACATGGAAGAATACCTCCAGCTTTCCCCCCCAACCCCTCCCTCAATTTGACATCTATCTTTACTGTTAGTTGTCCATTCTTGTAAAATGGAGGTTTTGGTGGATTTCTGTGTACTTCAGGTCCACAGTAGTATATTTTATCAGATGAAGTAACAAGAGTGGTATAAAGGGGTCTGAGTTTAAAGTGAGAATCAAGCCCGAGTCCCAAGTTAGGACACGTGCCACCAACAGAAGCAGGGGAGTGGGGACATCAGCCATCTCAGTAATTACTGGCTGTAAGTAAAAGGTGATTTTATCATGGTTATAAGTACCTTCATGGAGAAAAAAAATCTGTTAGTAGATAACTCCTTAATCTAGCAGAAAAAGGAGACATGAGGAGATTTAATGGTTAGAACAGGGATCGGCAACTTTTGGCACACAGCCTGGCAGGGAAGCTGTGGTGGGCCAGGCTGGTTTGTTTACCTGCAGCATCCACAGGTTCGGCTGGCTGTGGTTCGCCGTTCCAGGCCAATGAGGGCTGTGGGAAGCAGTGTGGGCTGAGGGATGTGCTGACCGCTGCTTCCCACAACCCCTGTCAGTCTGAAATGGTGAACCGTGCCCAGCAGGAACTGCAATCGGCCGAACCTGCGAACGTTGCAGGTAAACAAATTGGCCCAGCCTGTCAGCAGCTTTCTCTGACAGGCTGTGTGCCAAAGGTTGCCAATCCCTGGGTTAGAAGCTGAAGCTAGACAAACTCAGACTAGGCGTGCATTTTAATTAACCATTGGAGCAATTTACTGAGGGATGTGGTGGATTGTCTGTCACCTGAAGCTTTTAAATCAAGTCTGGAAATCTTTCTAAAAGATATGCTGTAGCTCAAACAGAAGTTGTGGTCTTGATACATAAAATATTAAGTGAAGTCCTTTGGCCTGTGTTATACAGGTTACACTGGATCATCACAATGGTCTCGTCTGGTCTTAAAAGTCTGTGCATCTATGAAACCAAGACAGAAACCACAGTCTAAATATGGTGTCTATTCTACAGGTGCTTATGCACCAAGTAAAGCATGTGAGATTATGTCTGAAATTGGAAGACTCCAAAATTATGCTGGAGATCTAGGTTCAAATTGTATTTAAACTCATTTTTACCTATGGTTTCTTGACCTTAGTGTATCTCGCAGTGAATGTTTGTTCACATAACAAAACTACAATAGAGGCTGGAACAATTCGGCATATGTAGCATCCTCTATTCAGGAGAATCCTAGCATTTACATTATGAGGTAGTAAAGGAGAGAGGTTTGATTTATTAAACCAATCAGTAGATTAAGTTATGGTGAACATCAGTATTGAAACTATCATTGGTATATGGTCACTATTCTCTACACTTTATAAGTAACCATAACTAGCCATCTATGAATATAGGAATCCTATTTAATAAGGGCTTAAATTGTTTTTAAAAGATACAGGAGACCTCTCTCTAGACTAGATTAAATCTCTCTAGACTGAGTTATTATTTCTACTCCCTCATCATATAACCTTTGCAAATCATATAAACCTAGGGGTGATTTGAGACATTTCCTTTTCATTGTAAAATGTTTAAGATTCATTCATAAATATTTTTAACTGTGCTCATGAAAGGTAGTAAATTAACATCTCTGGAAACCAAAGTCTTCTGTTTATTCACAGAAGAGGCAGTGTGGGCAGAGGCAATGTAAATTTCCCATATCCCATCAATGTTTCAGTCTAGTTGTGGAGATACCTCACTGAAGGTCCCTAGTACAAAGCCAGACAACTTCAGTTTGGAAGAGTCCACCCACTGAGGTATCCCCTAGGTAGCAATGTGCTGTTTGCTCCCCCAATATCTCTTTCCTCTCTCCCCGTGACTTCAGACAGAGTCATTCAATCTTTGGGCCTATTCAGTCTTTCACCTTTTTGATTGAGACTTGCAATAAGGATTGATGGCATTTTATACCATTTGCCATGTTTCTTTAATGTGGATATTTGTCTACTAGAAACTGGACAGAGACCTTCAATTTATTTCATGAGGCCACTGAGCTATCAGTTGGTGAGTACTTTTGTCACAACTAATCTGGGCTGAATTTGAGCCCAGTGACCTTGAGTTCACTTCAGAAGCCATTACTCATCTCCTAGATGCCCAAAGAAGTTCCCATTCCTATTCTTTAGTCCCATTTAATAACAATATCCAAAAGATATACAGATGTACTAAAGATGTTCAGCCTGGGATTAGGTGTGACAGACTACAGAGTGAAATTGAAAGGATGATTATTTTGATTATTGTATCTTCTTGAACTGCCTGAAGAAATAACTTTGTTCTGAATAGTCTCATTTTCAGTTAAGTTTTAAAAGAAACTGCCTTGGAATAGAATTTCACTTACAAAACAAAAATGTTAACCATGTTCCCTCAGTTATGAAGTAAGTGTACAGGGAAGGGGACACAGTACAAAAAAATGGATCCTTGCAACTACCATTATCCCTGGATTCTCTTAGAGTGAAGAGACAACACATGTTTATGGTGCAATGGATACAGCCTATATACATATAAACTTGAGCCACCTAAACAATTAGAAAGAAGGCATGTGGAGAAGTGCTGGTGAGACTAACCCAATTTATGGTTCTCCTAGCACATGTCCCTCAACTAAGAACACCTCTTCACTGAACAAACCTATGGGTCCTGTCATGTAACTGGGTAATTTAGGTATGGGCGAACTGCTCACTAGTGGCAATGTGTTGTTAGCGCCTCACTGCCACTTTACCCTGGCCTCATGACCATCTGTCACCAGAGGACATTAACTGACCTATGAAGCCCAGTAAAGAAAAAAAAAATCTGACCTGTGCAGATAACTCCCTCTCTAGTTTTCCTTTCTCCCATACTAACTGACTGTGTCTTATCCACTACAGATTCTGCCTCTTGCAAATGCTTGTCCTCGGTCTATTAATCTTTTATCATCATGCCACTACTGGAGGGGATTCCCATTGGGGGAGCTCTCCCACACCTGCGTTGGCTGGTTATGTGCCAGTTTATAGACTCACTAAGTAGCTAGCTTTACTGTAGTGAGAGGATGCTCTAAATAGGAAGACATATGGTAGACTCTGGGGAATTCCTGACTTGTCTACAGAACCAGTGGAAGGAACAACAGTGGTGATTATATGAGGCTTGTGCCTGGCATTGCAAGCTGTAGCTTCTCCAGCTCTATCCTCCTGACTTTGATGATATCCAAACTAGAAAACTTGCCAAAGTCATTTTCTTCCAGCTGGATAATCAGGGAATCTGGTGCTGAGGCTTATAACCAACTCTGCAGTGCTGGCGCCAGCTGTGTCTACTACATTCTCCTTCTACCGGACCAAGTACAAGTGACAGATGCCTCAGAGAACCCTAACTATTGTCCTACTGACCTTGTCTTTGTCCACTGCTCTGTACAATGTGTGATAGAATTCTCACAAACGCACTTCAGGATGGTTTGCATTGGCAAGGTCACAAATGAGTACAGCTTGGCTTTTCAAAGGAGCCAAAGAGAGTCAGATGCCCAAACTCCCCTGAAATTCACTGTTCCAATGAGAGACATATCCTGATATCTTCCTATTTAGAGCATCCGCTCACCACAGTGAAGCAATCTATGTCTGGAGATGAACGTTGTTGGTCCCAGGATATTAGAGGTGGGTGAGGTAATATCTTTTATTCAACCAACTTCTATGGATTAAAGAGACAAGCTTGCAAGTTACACAGAGCTCTTCTGCAGGTCTGGGAAAGGCAGCTGTACATAACATAGCATTTGCTTGGATTCTTATTTTTAGTTTTCCATTGTGCTCTGACTATTCCTGCTGCTCTAACGTAGAAGGAATGAGAGGAGTAGCACTCAGGATCCCACCGCCTGCATAGCCTTCTGCTTCAAACTCTTAACTCCCAAGTGGGGATGGAGGGGGTGTGTGGTCCATCTTCACACTCCTCTGCTAGCACATTGTCAGATATTTTTCCATTCCTCTTCTGATCACAGGTACCAACTTTACCCAGGAGCCTGTTGCAGCTGGGTCAGCTTTTGAACCTCTCTGCCATACTTTTACTCCCATTACCTGCCTTCCCCGCATATGCAGTGCCCTATCGTCTCATTAGCTGATGGCAGCACCAGCTCAGTTATGCAAAAGCCCTGAAGAACACCAATGTGTATGCTGCCTTAAATAACTGTGCTTCACACTAGGACTGGAAAACTGATGGATTCATGCATTGTACCAAGTGCTCCCATTTCCCATCCCCTACCTTGTCTTCCTGTTTTTTCCCAATTTGCTGTAGAATCCTGCGCATCCCTCTGGTGAACCATACACCATCAGGCCCTAATTTTGACATAAAATGTAAATGCCTGAAAACACCCCTCAGGCCCATAGTGTATTGGATGAAATGCCTACTCATCTTTCTTGCTGTCATGTGCCAGTCCGCCATGATCTGCTTTGGCATCTCTACTTCTGGTGCCTGCTTCCAGAATCTGTAAAACTGAAAATGAGAAAGGGCATCCAAAGTAGCCTTAATTCCAACTGATACGTGCTGGGCTTTGAAAAGGCATTGCAATACGAATGATCTTACCAGTGTCACTATGGATTTGTATTTAACAATTTGCTTGCTCATATTGTCCACAACTGCCTAATTATCAAACAGCAGCAGCAGAGCCTCAATACTCCATTCTTTTGCCCACAAAACTACCCCTACCATCAAGGGAAATATCTCCAGGATGGCGGTTGTCCCTCTTCTTATCGCTCATGGCCCAGACTGGAGACCATGGCTAAATCATATTCCCCAAATCAAGAGCTTCAAATGTGCCACGGAGCACTTGATTATCCTCTCCAGCAAGCCAGATATTGCATCACATGGTAGAGATCCCATTCAGTTCCTGTAGAAATTCTAACCAGATGATGAGGTCACTTCCTTAGCAATGTATTCTGGTGGTGTCTTTGCTCCCGTCTTTTAATGCTTCCTGCTGCTCCTTTCCCCCAGGGAACTCCATCCTCGTCACACTTCACTGTTATTGTTTTTTAAGTGGTCTGCCTCTCTCCTCCTTCTGTTCACTTATCAGCTCTGTGCTTGGATCTTACCTGCTGACCTCCGCATCTCGTGTGTTCCAGTTGCATCTGTATCCTTAACCTGAGTTGGTTCCAGATAGCACTGTTCACATTATCCACCAGACTGTGGGCTGGTCTTCACTAGGGGGGGAGATCAGCTGTAGATATGCAATTTCAGCTACATTCATAACGTAGCTGAAATCAGCGTATCTACAGCCGAATTACCTGCCATCCTCACGGCGGCGGCGGTCAGCGGCACGCTCCCCTGTCGACTCCAGCTTGCGCCTTTTGGCAAGCTGGAGTTCCAGAGTTGACGGAGGCGCCACTGGCGATCGATCCCGGACAAGCCCTAAATTCCCTCTAAGCTGTGTGGCTGCGCAGCAGGCTAACAAGGGCCATGCAGGCGCACAGATAGGAGAGGTGCCTCTCCCCCAGGCCACAGCCCCAGAGTTGTTGCAGCGGGGAGAGGGGCTCTTCCCCAGCCCCGGGCTGCTGCAGTGAGCAAGGGCTGGGAGGAGTTCTCTCTCCTAGCCGCAGCACTGGGACAGTCTGCACCCCAAGCCCCTCATCCCTGGCCCCACCCCAGAACACACCCACCCCCCAGCCAGAGCCCTCACCTCTCCCACACGCACCCCAATCCTCTGCCCCAGCCCTGAGCCCCCTCCCACACTCCAAACTCCTCGGCCCCATCCCCGCCACACATCACCTCCATATTGGTGCACATAACTAAATTCATTCCGCACATGGATATAAACAATTAGAGGGAACATTTCTGCCTAATTGATCTGGTGGTAAAGCATCACCTTTGGCTGACCTTTAAATAGGCTATGGCCAGAGTAGACAAGTACGGCCCTGGCCAGACACGCTACTCTAAAAGCGGGCTACCAGACTTCCCCTTCCCCATCAGACCCTTACAGTCTACCCTATGCTGTCACAGCAGTGCCCTTTAGTTCTGCTCTTTGAGATGCATGTGTGCTAGCAGCACACTTCTGTTCTTGCACTGGGAAGTGGAGGGGGCAGAAGTAGTACTGTTTGCTACTTGATGGCTGTTGAACCTAACAAGGGGTGCGCCCTCATCTTTGTTTCTGAGCACAGCTGCCATATAGCTGAACCAGAACCTTCAGCACTCTGTGTGAGCTGTGACATTGTGTCCCTTCTTAAGAGTTTTAGACTAGATAAGATTTAAAATAGGACAGGAGCCAACTTCACTGCAGTGTTCGCAACCCTCCTCCCCTTGCTCTCTCCCTCTTGTGTGATAATTTAGTGCATCTGGGAAGATCTGGTGGCTTTCTAGCTAGAGATGCATTTTGAAAATCCAGGATTTCTGAAATGTGGGGTTCTATTTGGCCGCCACCCCTGCGTACCCAATGAGTGCTGAAAGGTAGAAGGAATGTGCTGAGGTTTATGGTGATGTGCTGTATTACAAAGCAGTTACCGTGTTTATGTACAGTATTTCTTTTTTCTTTTCCAGCAAAAAGCAGTGTCAGATAGCGCTTGCATTCGTTCCCTGCAAACCCGAGCCCACTAAATCAGCCCCAAATCGTCACCAGACAAAGCCAGCCAGGCGAGAGGTTGTGCAACTTTGCAACCACCTCGTTCCTCCCCCACCTCCCGGATCAAGGGCAGCAGCAGCAACCGTGTATGTGTAAAAAGGTGGATCTCGGGAATGAGTCTTGCTGAGTTTGTTTACAGAGCAGAGTCGCCTCCGTGTGAATGCCAAAGCTACCGAGAGAGGTAAACACAAACTTAGCAAAAGCACACGTACATGCAGCAGCCGAGTGTAACCCAGAAAGCGCGGATTGGATCTGTGGCTCTGTGTGCCATGGAGGACAAACATCCATAGTTATATTCCTTGCCACCTGCAACCCCTGCTTTATGCGTGCGACAGCCCCCTCCAAATACCTAGAGGATGTGGGGGAGGGAGTTACCCCTTCCTAAAAAAAAGTCGCATGCCAGACACGCTCACGTAAACAGCATTAACTCTCACGTGTTTGGAGCTGTATCGAGGAAGCCCAGCAATTCCGAACAAGGCGCGAGCAAGGCTGTTTAGTTGCTTTTAGTGTAATGCTTGTAATCGGAAGCAATGTTGCAGAATTGCATTTGGGGGGAAGGGGGAATACCCTACAACTCCTGCTCCACAAATCAATGGCAGTTGAAAACAGCGTGATTGATTTGAGCTGGGAGGGGTGCCAGTTGAGTACCATATTATGTGACAAAACCGAAGCCTGTTAAGTTATTCTTAGCAGTGGTTGCAACAGTGTCCATTAAGATACAGGATCTAATTTTCCCTGTCAGTCTTCTCTCCTCCACTTCTATGCAATATAGCCGTAATTCCCTCCCCTTCCTCGCTTGGAGATACAAGAAGAGTGTAGCAGGGATATGGCTCCTAGCATTAGCTGATCTGAAGACACCGCATAAGTGTTCAGCAAACACACGTGTCGCTCAACCAGAACGAACAGGATTCTTTGGATTCCTTCCAGATCCGCCTGGCCTTTTTTTCTCCCTCTCCCCCCCCCCCCCCCCTTCGTTTGCTCCAGGTTTTACTTCTGGTTGCCTGTGAGGGTTTTGCTCCTCCCTTCTGAAATCCTATATTAACTGTGGCCAAGCTGGGTAAGAGAAACACAGCTCATTGTTGGCAGGGGCTGATGAGCCTCGCAGAGGAGCGAGAAACAGCTTTCGTGTCTGCAGCAGCCGTCGCCGCAGCAATACCAACACTAATTAATAATTAGTATCCTCCGGTCACCACCGGGAAGAGGGAAAGAAAAGCCCTCTCTATGCTGGGCGAGTTTTACTGACTAATTTTCTCGACACCCTTGGAGCAGCACCAACAACACGAGAGCGGGGTGAGTGTCATGGAGGGGTTTTTTGACTGTTGTTTGCTTGTTTATACTTTGGCGGAGAGCGGCAGCGCGGTGCAAGAAAGAGCAGGGGCCATTCTCAGCGGTGCATCTTAAGCTCCTTACATACGTGTTATAAAAATACAGTCCGGGGAAAAAGCCTTGTGGACTTAATTCCAAAAGTTCTTGACCCAAGGGGAGGTGCGGCGCGTTTGCTGCTCTTTGCAGGGGATCTTTTGCAAGGCTCCCATGGCTTGGCATGGAAAGACGGGCGAATGGGTTGGGGAGGCGGGTGCTGTGCGCGATACTTTCAGTTGCTAGGTGTGCAGGGAAGGTGGGTGAGTTCTTTGGGCTGCAGACTTCTTGCAGAGAAGTCAGTAGCATTGTGCAGCGGAGCACCGCTGCACGCTGTCTCGGAGAGGAGGGGGGCTCCTGGGCTGGCTTTTTAAGGGCCCCGTGTAAGTGTGAAAGAGGGTGGGGAAGATCTGTGGATTTTAAGAAGTCTCTCTGTTCACTTCCTAGGTGGCAAATGGCAGACCACATGATGGCCATGAATCATGGGCGATTCCCCGATGGAACAAGCGGGCTTCATCACCACCCTGCACATCGAATGGGGATGGGTCAGTTTCCGAGCCCCCACCACCACCACCAACAGCAGCAACATGCCTTCAGCGCCTTGATGGGCGAGCATATACACTATGGAGCTGGAAATATGAACGCAAATGGCGGGATCAGACATGCCATGGGGCCCGGGAACGTGAATGGGGGGCACCCTCCCAGCAGCCTGCCTCCCACGGCAAGATTCACTAATTCTCAGTTCATGGCCCCCCCTGTTGCAAGCCAAGGAGGCCCCTTAACGGCCAGCATGCAGCTGCAGAAGCTGAACAACCAGTATTTCAGCCACCATCCTTATCCTCACAACCACTACATGCCGGACTTGCACCCTGCAAATCACCCGATGAACGGAACAAACCAGCATTTCAGAGACTGCAACCCGAAGCATAGCAGCAGCGGCAGTGGCATGCCTCCTTCAGTCCCCCACGTCCCTGCAGCAATGCTGCCTCCCAATGTCATAGACACTGACTTCATAGATGAGGAGGTGCTCATGTCCTTAGTCATAGAAATGGGTTTGGACCGCATCAAGGAGCTTCCTGAGCTGTGGTTGGGACAGAACGAGTTTGATTTCATGACAGACTTCGTTTGCAAACAACAGCCCAGCAGAGTGAGCTGCTGACTGCTTTAGAACAAACAAAGGACTTTCTATCCGTGTGAATGAAAACATTCCCTTAGACACAGCATCTCAGCTTTTCAGTGCTGGGAAGGTTGAGAATCTGGAAAACAGAGTAAACTCTAAGCTTGTATAAACTGGGGTTGTTTTTAAATAATGGCTGGCTTTTTTTCTTTCTTTCTTTTTACACTCGCTTCCCTTCCTGTAATAATAATAATAATTTCTGGCTAACTCTGGCTTTTTATATTCCCCTCCTCTCACCCCCCCCCCTTCTTAATTTCCTCACAGTAACATGTCCATAATTTTGACAGTGTTCAGCTGTTAGATATTAATCTTGGCAAATTGCTTAATCTTGTGGATTTTGTAAACCATGATTTCTAATGACTTGAACTGCATTCAGATTCTGAGTGAACAGGGAAAAAATTGCATTAGTTGGTTGCATGAACTTTGAAGGGCAGATATTACTGCACAAATGCTGCCATCTTGCTTAATTTTTAACTATGCATTGCAGTGCAGCCTTTTTTTTTTTTTTTTTTTTTTTTTTTTTAATATGCTAAACTGGAAGCTTAACAGATGTGGGCCAACCCCTCCTAGATCAGGAAAAGAATAATGTTACTTAAAATCTGCTACCCAGTCCCCCTCCCCCATATGTACAGACAATAATATGGTGTGGATGGAATGTTGACTAGTCCGTGGCAAACATTTCACAGATTTTGATTTTTGTTTCTGTCTTCAACATTTTTGACACTGTGCTAATATAGTTTATTCCGTACATGAAAAAATACTACTGTGTTGAAAGCTTTTTAGGAAATTTTGACAGTATTTTTGTACAAAACATTTTTTTGAGAAAATATTGTTAATTTATTCTATTTTAATTTGCCAATGTCAATAAAAAGTTAAGAAATGCTTTAGTTTTTTCTAGAAGTCATTTACCAAATTTTTTTTTTTCTTCAGAACTCCCCTTGCCCCTGGTAAGTAGAACATCTACCTGTAAAACTGTGTTGGTGTGCAGGAAAACATTCCAAAGTAGAATTACATTGCACCAATGTATATTGAGCTCAGGAGAGCAGGATTTAAACATAATTATGGCATAAAGCTTAATAAGAAACATTGTAATATGCCTGTCAGTGTGGTTTTATCAAAAATAAAGTTGCCAAGAAGCAACTTTTTGTGTGTGACTTGCCAGCATAGTTGCTTTAAATGTAGTTGTCCAGAATTATGATGCATAAAGTATTTATTATATTTATCTATTAAACTTGTAATTTTATAAATTCTCTTCCACGTACATGTTAGACTTTTTTTTTCTCTTTTGTTACTATGTCACGTTGAAGGGTTATTTAAAAGATGGATTCATTAGGTGGTGGGGATTTTTTTCTATGCCATCTTTGATTATTTGGTTTACATAGATTGCTGTATGAAACTAAAAGACATGCATCACATTGAAATCTTCTGTTTTTCATATTTAGTGATTTAGGAAAAGGAAATACCTAGTAGTTACAGTAGAAAATTTTAAACTTGTGGGACAACTCTGATACACTTCCCCCCCTCCCCCCCAACATAGTTGCCAACTAATTCCCAATTAAATGAATTCATACCCATTTGATTCTAGTATTTTAAAAGGGGGGAGAAAAAACTTCCTTTCATTATAAGGCAATGTATAAATTTTGTTCTTTTAAGGGACAAATCTTACTGTCCCCTTTTTTTTCTTCCTCTTCCTTCTCCCCTGCCCCCCCCCCCCAAAATCCCCAACAAAATCCCTCCCATGTAAATCCTTACTTCAGTAAGACAGCAGGATCATATCCCTAATAATACTTATAATCTCATTTAGTTATACTTCCCAAGTTTCACACTGATCTAACACCAGCCCCTTTTTAATTTCTTTTTAAATTATTTTTTCAGTGTTGTGAGTTCAGTTGTGATGGGAAAGAACAAAACTATTATGTAGTTGAATTTTTGAACAAGGATGTGTAAACAGAAACCAGTAACCCCAGATAGAGAGGTGTGTAAATTACCATGTTATAAAGCGAGCTGGGAAATTAAGCTGGTTAATATTGCCAAACAACTGATGGTTTAAAAAAAAAAAAAAGTGATACTTTAGCTTTACCCCCAAACTTGTTAGTAGCTAGTTTATCAATGATGTGAAAAATCATAATCCTCCTCAAAATGGCTAATGTTCATAAAGTACGCCAACAGGCTACACTAGAGACAAGCAGGTGTGCAGGTTTGGCGGGAGGGGGTGGCAGTAGTATAATGATCTCTTACTCCCCAGTATTTCTGGGTAGGAAATATTCTCTCCTTAGACCTGACTGTGAAGAGACAACAGTATGTTTCAGATAGTGATGACTAATTTTGTGAGACACTAAATTTAATATCAAATGCCATATCTTATCAATTGTCCTAAAACTTCATGTTTAGAAGAATCCAGATACAGTCTTAATACCTGCTGCCTAATTTGGCACTAAATAAACCTTTTTCAATTTTTGAGGCTCTTGTGTCCTACACATGGCTTTGACAGCTTCCTTAGGTTTTTTCTTTTTTTCTGGCGTAAAACAAACTAATCTGACTACTATACTTGCTTATATTTAAGTCCTCTTCAATAGCCTCCTAAAACAAGGGAATAGTCTTCTGCTTACTGCTATGGATTCTTGATTTATAAAGTTGATGAAAACATGGATTCTTCTTAGCTGAAGCATTACTTCTTAGTCTGTGTACAGTGATAAATCCTCCCCTGTAAGCTTTTCCATAAATAGGTAGTTTTATAGGCACACAGGAAAAATCTATTTGCATACACCTTATTGCGTAACTCCTGTGCTCCAGTTCCTGCAGACAATGTCCGATCATACAGAACTCTGCAAAGCACTGGTTTTGTGCAGAGAGAAATAGTATAAAGAATTTGTATCAACCTTTTGAGGAGATACCACAGATAAATTTGCATAACACATTTATAATCACATCACCTACATTGTCACTTAATTGCTAATAAAGTCAGATCATGGTGGCTGTCATAACTATATTTCTTTTACATTTCAAGCTACATTTTCTTTTTCACAGCATTGTCTACCAAACAGTTAGGGCCTGACCCTAATCTCTTGGAAGTAAAGTCAATGATAAAATTTTCACTGACTTAATATGGAGCAGTAGAAGGCCTTGAGTTGGTCCTATGTGGCCTTTTTGTAGTGTTTATAGATCTGTTTAAATTTGTAGTTTGGGCAAAATATTTTAGTGAAATATGTACAGTAGCCTAGTTTACCAGATATTCATAAACCTTGTGGTCTTGCATCCTGTTAATTTGCTTATAGTACAGGAAACCTGACCTCTGTACTTTGGCTGTTTTTCAACAAGTTCTAATATGGTACGTACTACTGTTCTTTAAGCCATGTCCATAAATAGACACACTGCTTTAGTTGCAGGGGAGATCAAGGATAAGCTTTCACATAGCACCAAGCACATGTGTCAGAAAAATAGATACTGATTAATAAAATAATTTCACTGTCTTGGGGTTAGATCAAAATATAGGGACAACAGCTTTGCTGGTGCTGATAAAGCCATTACAGCCTTAGCTGGGTCTTGCAAGACCAGTTACCTCATCAGGGCTGTTTATGGGGTGCACTGCAGAGCACACCAAGAATAGGTTGACATCTATTGTGAAGTTTATAGTCTCAATGACTTTTACAACTGTAAAAGCCTGGGCTGGATATAAATTGATGTCATCAGTAAAGGCCAGGTCCTTTAGAGCAAAATATTAATCCACTAATCTGTTATGGGTGGTCAGCTTTGAAATACACTCTTTTCAACCCTGAATATATTGGGTGTTTGCGCCCCCTTGTGGTTTGCATATTAAAAGAAAAGCAGCTATTTTCTTAAAGGGATATTTTTTTCAGAACCATTTTTATCTGTGGAATAACAAGCATACATCTGAATGACCGATGACCAGTTCAATTTAAGGGATTCTGCAAACAAACTAATAAAACTGGAGAAGGGAGGTACATTAAAATTCAGAAGAAAATAAACTTACTGCCAAACTATTACATGTTATAAAAAACTATATAACAGTTTACTCCATAATAATTCCATGTCAGGAACCAGTGCTACAATATTCTACGGGAGCAATCCAAAACACTGATGTATAATATATGTAAAAAGGGAAGCTCTGAAGTGTAGTCACTTTCAGGTGGAAAGATGGCAACTATTCTGCACCTTAGCACCATTATCTACACTACTAGGGGATGAAATGAATAATTTATTCAGTCATACGTGCAAAGAGTCAAACTATAATTGCTTGGCTTGGAAATTGCCTTATTTTTGTAAAAAGGGCCAAAGTGAAATGTGTATTTAAAAGTAAACAAATTCCCTTTCTGTGTTAATGCAACACCGTACGTAACTAAAAATGAAATTATTTCCCTTTCGCTATGAATGCTCTTTGTTTACTTTTAATATTTCTCTCAGCATGGACAGTGAAAGCAGGCAGATCACTTTTTAGTCAGTTCCTTTTTCTTGTTCTTATTCACTAGTCCAATGTTACAGAGTTTGGGTTTCAAGTGCTGCAGAGGAATGTTTAAAAAAAGCAACTTTCCATAATAATTAGAAAAAAATATGAAAACATTTCTGTGAGGCTCAGGTTTTGTCAAAGTTTATTGTTCTACAAAATCTAAGAATTAAACTGTCCCCTGCTTATGTTATTCCTGTGATAGGGCATGGAAACTGCCCAAGTCTGGGTTGCATGCAGTGTAGTTGTAGCTGTGTCAGTCCTAGGATATTAAGAGAGACAAGGTGGGTGAGGAAATATCTTTTATTGGACTAGTTTGTTTCTCTTACCGACAGAGTTGATCCAATAAGAGATATTACCTCACCTACCTTGTCTCTCAAGTCTGGATTGGTGGAGTTTCCATTTAAATGTTTCTTTGGCAGAGACTGTTTTCCACACATGCAGATTTGGTAGGGAGTTTATATTCTGCAATCTATGGATCTTTGGAGATTGACCAGAAGCTACGGTCATCTCTCTCTATGGAGATCCATGCCTCCATTCTGTTTCACGTCCCTCCTGTGTCTGTCTCCCCACTGGCTTCTTCTCCCGAAATTTCTCCTGGGTGAGGTATTACCGTGCAATAGGGATTACAGGGTTAGTTACTACTGAAGGTACCAATGTTCATTTATACCAAAAACCTTTACAGGGCTGGTAGAGGACATGATTGAACAGAAAGTTACCATTGTCCATGCATGGGCCTTGTACCCTCTCCTACCCCATGGAGCCTTCAATTCCTGCAGAGCAGCCACTAAGGTGTTCCTACATTACTGGGACATGTAAGGCTTATGCCATGGATCTGGCCTACCCCTTAAACTCATCTGTTCCATCTGTCTCTCATCTCTCATGTTGACAGAGGAGTCATTGGGGACCAACTACGGGACCAAATTTGACCTAACGGCGAGGGCAGCAGAATAAATGATGAAGGCAAAGTTATTGGCTTTTTAAAAACTGGCAGATAACATTGTCGGGAAAATAAAAATAAGTCTAGAAATCAAAGGAATTTGGGACCCAAGACAGTGGCAGTTTCTCAGGCTTGCGTGTGCTTTGAGTACATTTTGTCAGTAGAAAAGAGTTTCAGAAATTGTATTTACTCATTTCAATAGCATGCCACTATCGTTAAAATCAGAGCTCACATACAGGATAAAGCTGAGTCTCAGGAACTGCAACAATAGAGAAGCACATCAAATGACTGAACAGATGAGCCACTATTATTGTATGTTCTCTGTTTCTCTTTTTGTCGCATTATAGAAAAGACATTTGCAACATCAGGATTTTAATAGAGAACGGTCAGGTGTTTCAGTACCAGTCTATCTGAGAGAGAGTGAAAGAGAGCGAGAGACTCTCTCTCCCTCATAGGCAGTTTGATTAGTGTCCAACCTTAATAGCCATATCAAAGAAAAAGAGATTTGCTACATTAAAAAAATAAAAGGCTTCTATCCATTGATATTCAGTATTCCTAAAATTCTCAGCACTATTCCTCGTCTCTTTTGTTTTACCTAATCTTTTTGACGCTTCTTATAAGTAGCATGTTCACCAGGAAAGCTGTTCACCAACGTAACAATTGCTAAGGCTACTGGTAAAGTAAAATAAAACATAATGGGCATGATTTTAAGAAGTGGCAAACACCTATACCTGCAGCTAAAATTCATAGCAAGTATGGGTGCTCAGCACCTCATAAAATCAGGCTCCAACTATTAGATACAGTAGGGTGCTTTGGGAAAATGTTATCCTGTCTCAACCTCCTTCTATGCCATGTAACATGCTGATAGTACATTTGATTGTTGTGTAGGAAGAACTTAGGCTCATGGTAGGACTTTGAAACCCACACTGCCTTTTTATCTGCTGCTTAGATAAAAAAAGAAGCACAATGCAAGGGGGCTGAAGAAGGAATAGATTTTGAGCCACTCAAAAATACTGTGAATATTATATTGCAGACTAGTTAGCTAATGTTAAACCACTGCACGAGAAAGTGTGAAGTTTTTTAAGTCTGTAAGATGTCCATTCTACCTTCATTTAAATAAGTGCTTAGTGTATCTATGCTTCACCTAACTCAGCAAGGATCCTTCGCCTTTTCAAGTCAATCACAAAGTTAAGATCAGCCTTGTCCAACATGCAGTCTTAAGCCTTCTGCTCAACCTTTTTTAGGCTATCATTTCTCCATTTCCTCCGATCCATTGACCTCTCTCTGCACAACTTCACATAATCCCCTGGTTGAGAAGACTGGCAAATGGCTCTGTTCAGTTTTACACTTCTCAATTTAATTTAGGTTAAATAAATACCAAAATAAACACTTTAAAATGTACTTTATTGTTTTGGGGGAAGGGAATTGCCTTTAAGACACACATTGACACTGTCTGCAGGCTTGCACCCTAAAGTAGTATGGAAGACCTGAATTGCCTATCAGAGAATTGACCCCATGACAACAAAGGCTGGGCACATCATTACATAGGTAACCTACCTAGTCCATGTGTTCTCTGATCTGGATCGTTCACACAACAATATGTTGTGCTATAAGCTCTTTAGAAAATGTTCTCACCTTTTGAAGCGAGCTCCTTTTTCCCCAAAGCTTTTAATCAAACACTGCAAATGAAAGACAATAGTGTACAGATGATCACACAGATTTGTTAAGAAGCCACTTAAATTGTTGAAACTAACATGAAATATGCTTAGATTCAATTCCCATTGTACATATTGAGATAGAACAGGAGTAATTTAACATGACAGATTAAGAAAAAAATCTGGCATGGCTGCAGAGTCTGCAGTACTGAGCCTGTGGCCACTAGATGTAGCTGAAGCTCTGTCTTATTTAGGCATGTAGTTAGAGATAGATATTTCTATTTGTTATAATGTACATCTTAATGAACTGAAAGGCAGTCAACAAAAAAGGAACAGTGCTTAATGTTAATGGACTGATGTTCTTTTTCACTTTAACTTCATCATACTATGCTAAAAAATCCATAATGTAATGTAAACACAGAACTAAGATTACAGTAAACCCTCGATTTAACGGACCTCGATTTAACGGACTTCGGATGCAACGGACAAAAGTCTGATGCATTCCGGATCCATTTCTGGCGGGCTGGCTGCCGGCTCCCGGCTGCCACCCGGCTCCAGGCAGCGGGCGGGCTGGCTGCCGGCTCCCGGCTAGCACCCAGGTCACGGCAGCGGGCGGGCTGACTGCCGGCTCCCCGCTGCCGCCCGGGTCCAGGCAGCGGGCGGGCTGGCTGCCGGCTCCCCGCTGCCACCCGGGTCCCGCCTGCGGGCGAGCTGGCTGCCGGCTCCCGCCCGAGTCCCGCCTGCAGGCGGACTGGCTGACGGTTTCCGGCTCCCGCCCGAGTCCTGCCAGTGGGCGGGCTGCCGGCTCCCGGCTCCCGCCCGAGTCCCGCCTGCAGGCAGGCTGGCTGACGGTTTCCGGCTCCCGCCCGAGTTCCGCCTGCGGGCGGGCTGCCAGCTCCCGGCTCCCACCCGAGTCCCGCAAGCGGGCGGGCTGGCTGCCAGCTCCCGCCTCCGGGCGGGCTGGCTGGCGGCCGGGTCCCACCTGCGGGCGAGCTGGCTGCCGGCTCCCGGCAGCCGGCGGGCTGGCTGCCTGCTTCCGGCTGCCGCCTGGGTCCCATCAGCCGGAACCCGGGCGGGCTGGTTGACAGCTCCCGGCTGCCACCCTGGTCCTGGCAGCAGGCGGGCTGCGGAGCTGCCGCCCCGACCCTGTGGCGGTCGGGCTGCTGCTTCAACAGCTCGGTTCTTTTATTATTAAATAACGGACTTTTTCATTTAACGGACACCCCCTCACCCGAATTAGTCCGTTAAATGGAGGTTTTACTGTAATATGGAAAAGGTCATCCACTCTATCCTCTTCCCAGCCAGATCAGGAGAGTTCCTTACTTTGCTCATTCTAGCAGTAAATGTTTCAAGCAGTGGGGCTTTTCACCACTTCTGTTGAGAGACTGTTCACAGTCCATAGAAGTCTTGAAAGTCCCCTTCCCCTCTTTCCCCCTCCCCACCCCCCATGCTATCACTATGGACTCTATTTGCAAATATTAGCTCTGCAGCTGCCAAGCTATTGAAATGTCACCTAATTCCAAAGCTGAGTCATTGCTTATTATTGCTGTTCAAGAGACTAAAGGAGAAGTTTGTAGTCTTTCCTGCAGGTCCTTTTTGCAGGTGCTCAAAGGTAGCCCTCAAATCGTCACTATAAGGTGGCCAAGAACGTGGAACAACACTGATCTCTTTGGTCGTGGATTGGGGGCAGACAAACCAAGAAAAGATTTGGAGTAAGCTGTAAAGCAGAATCAATATATTTACTCTCATTTTAATTGGTTTCATCTTCAGCTAGCTCTCCGAAGGCTGGAGTATCTGCAGACAAGGATCCTGGTTTGTGGTCCATGCTGAGTAATAGTCGTTAATAATCATCGATCCAGGTGGGGTTGGATGGGGTGTGGGAGTCCCGGTGAGTCTGTTGGGGCCAGGGGGGTGTATGGGGGTGGGTTGGGAAGGTGGTGGTCAGGGGACAAGGAGCAGTGGGTTGGATGAGGGTGGGGTCCCGGGGGGGGGGGGGTAGGGGCAGGGAGTCTCTGGAGGGGGCAGTCAGGGGACAAGGAACAGGGGGGATTAGATAGGGGGTGGGGTCCGGGGGAGTGGTTAGTGGGGGGTGGGGTCTCTGGAGGGGGTGGTAAGGAACAAGGAGCAGGGGGGTTGGATGGGTCAAGGGTTCTGAGGAGGGCAGTCAGGGGGCGAGAAGTGGGAAGGGGTCAGATAGGGGGCAGGGGCAGGTTGTTCGGGGAGGCACAGCCTTCCCTACATGGCCCTCCATGCAATTCTGCAACCCCGATGTGGCCCTCGGGCCAAAAAGTTTGCCCACCTCTTGGTTAGAACACACCATAACCTCTGGGTATCTTCTTTCCCAATTTTGTCTTCACACATCACCATGGCTTACAGATGACTAGTGACAACTGAAGTGGGATGGAGGTTGGTTAGACTGTCAGTAATGGAAATTTTGTGCTAAATCTGCCTGACTGTATCATAAAGATTTATTGAAATGTTTTGCTGTGGTTGCATGGTTGCATGAGAGGCAAAGAAGAATTTATTTGCCTCTATTTATCTCCACAAAGTCTTGAATGGCAGAACTGTTCCAAGTAGTGAACAGCCTGCTTAATCTAAGCTATTTTAGATCAGTGGTTTATAAATGTCTCTCACATTGTGAGGAAGTTACTAATTACTTTTTAGAGAAAATTGAGTGGTTCCAAATTGAACAGTCAGCTTTCTTGGATGCAGAGTGATATTTGCAGGGCACAAATGGCTTCCTGTTGCTATATTTTTGCCGGGCAGAGTTTACAGCTCAGAGCTCAGTGGTTATGGCTGCATAAACATTAGTGATACAAACCAGAGCGGCAGGGACATACAAGCTGACATGTACATGGAAGCTATATTTAACACAGAGAAGGACCGGGATATCACACAGGAAGATCTGATGATCTTGTAAACTGGAGTAATAGTAATAGGATGAAATTTAATAGTGAAAAGTGCAAGGTCATGTATTTAGGGATTAATAACAAGAATTTTAGTTATAAGCTGGGGACACATCAATTGGAAGTAATAACGGAGGAGAAGGACCTCAGAGTATTGGTTGACCACAGGATGACTGTGAGCTGCCAATGTGATATGGCTGTGAAAAAACCTAATGCGGTCTTGGGATGCAAGAGGCGAGGTATTTCCAGTAGAGATAAGGAGGTGCTAGTAACACTGGTGAGACCTCATCTGGAATACTGTGTGCAGTTCTAGTCTCCCATGTTTAAGAAGGATGAATTCAAACTGGAACAGGTACAGAGAAGGGCTATTAGGATGATCCGAGGCATGGAAAATCTATCTTATGAAAGGAGAATCAAAGAGCTTGACTTGTTTAGACAAACAAAAGAAGGCTGTGAGGAGATATTGCTCTCTATAAATATATCAGATGGATAAATATCAGGGAGAAAGAGGAATTATTTAAGCTTAGTACCAATGTGGACACAAGAACAAATTGATATAAACTGTCCAGCAGGAAGTTTAGACTTGAAATTAGAGGAAGGTGTGACAAAGTAGGAATGATGCAAAGCACAGTCTCTCTGCAGGTGTCCATACCAGAAGCTGTAATTTGACCCCAGGTGGGGGAGAGAGGTCAGCTGAACCTGTTGGAGGGAGGTCAGGTGATGTTCGCCTAGCCCGGGAAAAGAAACAAAGGAAAGCAGGAGGGTTGGAGGGTGGAGTTGTCAGCTGGAGCCAGGCAGGGAAGGGCAGAGGAGCTATCTCGCTCTCTGGCCCCAAGATGGATCCAGCTGAGGGCTCACGCTCGCTGTATGGTCTGTGTTAGACCAGATAGAAGTCATCGAATAAACCTGTTTTACTGGCTGGCTGAGAGTCACGTTTGACTGTGTATTTGGGGTGCAGAATCCATGGGCTCCCTCAGGATCCCGCCCAGGCGGGCTTGTTGAGGCAAGCACACGGAGGGGCAGAAGTTGCTGAATGCTCCGAGGTCAGAGGCAGGAAGGTGGAAGTGGGTACCCGTGAAGCTCCTAGCCTTGGAAACAGGCTGTGTACGGAGAAGGGGCCCTTCACCCGAAGTCCTGTCTGGCTTCCTAGGGAGCAGTTCCAGTCCATCGTCCGGGCGCTCCATGACAGAAGGTTTCTAACCATCAGAGGAGTGAAGTTCTGGAACAGCCTTCCAAGGCAAAAGACATATCTGGCTTCAAGACTAAGCTTGATAAATTTATGTAGGAGATGGTATGATGGGATAGCCTAATTAATTGATCTTTGAGTAGTAGCGGTAAATGTGCCCAATGGTCTGTGATGGGATGTTAGATGGAGTGGAATCTGAGTTACTACAGAAAATTCTTTTTTGGGTGTCTGGCTAGTGAGTTTTGCCCACATGTTCCTTGCCTTCCTCTGCAGTGTGGGGCACGGGTCACTTGCTAGAGGATTCTCTGCACCTTGAAGTCTTTAAATCATGATCAGAAGACTTCAATAGTTCAGACATAGGTTAGAAGTTTATTACAGGAGTGGATGGGTGAGATTCTGTGGCCTGCATTGTGCAGGAGGTCAGACTAGATGATCATAATGATCCCTTCTGACCTTAAAGTCTATGAGTCTATGTGTCTTCTCTATTTAAGATTAGACTGCTGACACTCAGTGACGAACTACAGGTGTTAGAAAATTTTCATGTCCCAATCTGAGATTTGGACCCATCTTCTTCTGCACCCGTGAGGAGATTATCAACACTTTCCTTAAGAAGGGCAAGTCACAGTCTTATACAAAGGCAGCTGTTGAGTTCAGCTGCCATGCCAAAATAAATAAAGAAACAAACAAGAAATTTCCTGATGTGGATAATCATGCCAGCTACTTCCTGGTATCTTCTTCCTTTTTTGGTTAAGATTACTGAGAAGGTTGTGACAAGACAATTCTTTGAACATCTAGATGCCTCCAGCCTCCTTGACTGGGAGTGTCTATAGTCCGGGAGCAGACCTGGTGATGGCATAATATGACAAAGTAAAGACACTGCAGCCTGAAAAGAATTAACAGTTCACAGTCGGTCATGCATCTGCTTGGGACAAAGTATAAATGGAAGGGGAACCTGGCTCAAAGGAATGGGTGTGCCTTCTCTTCTGGCTGGCTAAAACAGGGAAAACCTCTGAGCTACTACTGAGCGTTTTTTTTTCCCAGTTGATTTTCTTTTGGTGATTGTTTGGTAGAGATAATAAGCACGCCCGGAGGAAAGGGCCTCAGAAGGACTGAGTTTTGGAGGTTCATTTCCTTTTCCTGACTGGTGAAACCACTCACCATCTTACACACACTGACTACTCTGATTGTTTGATACATGATCTCCTACTGGCACTGGATAAAGATCAAGGTCCTGATTTGTCCTCCACATCTTAGCTGTATGGGAGGCAATGCAGCCACTTCTGCCAGCTTTCCACCCTCAGAGAGGCATCCTAGGCAAGAGGAATTCTCCACCAGCCATCTCCGGTCATTTTAAGACTGCTTTGTGCTGCTTATGTGGAACAAAGTGGCCTTAGTGGACTGAAGAACCAGGTTTCAGGTATCTGTGCTCGGGTGATGTTGGCTTTTCTGTGAACTTTAGCAGGAGTAAATGGGGGAGCCTTTCAATTAGGGCTGTCAAGTGATTAAAAAAATTAATTGCGATTAATCACACTGTTAAACAATAGAATACCATTTATTTCAAATATTTTGAGATGTTTACTACATTTCCAAATATATTAATTTCAAGTGCAACACAGAATACAAAGTGTACAGTGCTCACTTTATATTTATTTTGGATTACAAATATTTGCACTGTACAAATATATATATATATATATATATATATTTCCATTCACTTCATGCAAGTACTGTAGTGTAATCTCCTTATCATGAAAGTTGAACTTACAAATGTAGAATTCTTTAAAAAAACAACAACCTGCAATAAAAAATAAAACAATGTAAAAATTTAGAGCCTACAAGTCCACTCAGTCCTACTTCTTGGTCAGCCAATCAAGATTTGTTACAATTTGCAGGAGATAATGCTTCCTGCTTCTTGTTTACAACGTAACCTGAACGTCAGAACAGACATTCGCATGGCACTGTTATAGCTGGCATTGCAAGATATTTATGTGCCAGGTGCATTAAAGATTCATATGTCTCTTCATGCTTCAACCACCATTCCAGAGGACATGCTGCCATGCTGATGATGGGTTCTGCTTGATAACGATCCAAAGCAATGTGGACTGACATATGTTCATTTTCATTATCTGAGTCAGATGCCACCAGCAGAAGATTGATTTTCTTTTTTGGTGGTTTGGGTTCTGTAGTTTCTGCATCAAAGTGTTGCTCTTTATTGCTCATGACTTCTACAGGCATGCTCCACACCTTGTCCCTCTAAGATTTTGGATGGCATTTCAGATACTTAAACCTTGGGTCGAGTGCTGCAGCAATTTTTTGAAATCTCACATGGGTGCCTTATTTGCGTTTTGTCAAATCTGCTGTGAAAGTGATCTTAAAACAAACATGTGCTGGGTCATCATCCAAGACTGCAGAAATATATGCAGAATGTGGGTAAAACAGAGCAAGAGATATACAATTCTTCCCCCAAGAAGTACAGTCACGAATTTAATTGACACATTTTTTTGATGAGTTTTAGAGAAAATTGAGTGGATTCAAATTGAACATCAGCATGGAAGAATGCACTCTGGAATGGTGGCCGTACCACAAAGGGACATATGAATGTTTAGCATATCTGGCACGTAAATACCTTGCTACGTTGGCTACAAAAGTGCCATGCGAATGCCTGTTCTCACTTTCAGGTGACATTATAAATAAGAAGTAGGCAGCAGTATCTCCTGTGAATGTAAACAAACTTGTTTGTCTTAGCAATTGCCAAAATAAGAAGTAGGACTGAGTGGAATTGTAGGCTATACATGTTACACTTTTTTGCTTTTGAGTGCAGTTAAGTAACCAAAAAAACAATCTGCGTTGGTAAGTTACATTTTCATGATAAAGAGATTGCACTCCAGTACTTGTATGAGGTGAATTGAAAAATACTGCAAAAAGAACGAGGAGTACTTGTGGGAGTGGCTGGGTCATTACACAAATTGAATTTATTTCACCATGTTTGCAATCTATTTCCCCATGTTAAGTGTTTCCCCTACTGTTACTCTCACACCTTTTTGTCAACTGTCTGAAATGGGCCATCTTGATTATCACTACAAAAGGTTTTTTCTCCTGCTGACAGTAGCTCATCTTAATTAATTAGCCCCTTAGAGTTGGTATGGCAACTTCCACCTTTTCATGTTCTCTGTACATATATATATTACTATTGTATTTTCTGTTCTATGCATCTGGCGAAGTGGGCTGTAACCCACAAAATCTTATGCTCAAATAAATTTGTTAGTCTCTAAGGTGCCACAAGTACTCTTCGTTCTTCTAACTGTGGTATGTAACCTATCGCTTAAATCAGCTTCTGTACCAGATGACTGGAGGATAGCTACTTCAACATCCTCTTCAGACGTCCATCTCATGAGAACAGTCTTCTGTCCATCAATGTCTCCCAAAGGTCAAATATCCCAAAGCCCTCCTAATAGCACCACAGCCTGAGCCATCTGTTGATCATCATAATCTTGTCTGGCCTTCATTCTCCTCCTCTAGCGACGGGTAAAATCCCATTGAAGATCACCTGAGCCTCCATTTCCTTAAGTGGCTTCCCTAGCCTGTCATCATCTAACTTGATGCGTTCCAGTGAGAATCTAGCTGTGTCATTTGTTCCCACATGAAGGACAATCTGTGGATTCTTTCCTGCTCCTATTAGGATCCTCCTCAGCCCCTGGTCCACATCCCATATCTTAGCTCCTGGCTGACAACACACCCTTCTGTTCTCTTGATCAGCTATGGTGACAGTCCTGTCTGTTCTTCTTAGTAGAGAGTTACCAAACAGTGCCTTTTCCTGGTGATGGTGTGATTCTCTGGCGTTCGTCCTGTTCTTTCTGGCTGCAAGTCCTCTTGTCTTTTATCCTCCCTTGCAATTTTATGTAAGTCATCCTGTATTCCCCTGGGGCTCTGAGCTATAGGTATTTCCACTGGCTAGTCTCTTCTTCCAGGACTATCCACTCTTCTCTTCTTCCTTGCCCTCCCTCCAGTTGCAGCCTGCTCTGCCCCTTCTTCATTTTCCAACTCTGAAAACCAGTTCATAAGCTCAGTTCATAAGCTCAGTTCATAAGCTCTTTCTCCCTCACCCTGCGGGGGTGACACATTTTTTAAGAAAGATGGACTGATAGAGATGGTTTTTTTAAAAAGCTGTCTTCGGTTCAAGGATTTCTTTGCACGTCTGTTCAGATTCTGCTTCAGTTTACAGTGGTGATAATCCCCAGTAGCTTCACTGAAGTAACAGAATAACTGAGCAGAAAATCTGGCCCATTTTCTTCTCATTAGATTTCCTGCATATATTGGCATAAAGAAAGGCTGTTTCAAAACTGCAGAGATGCATTCAGATATGACTGCCTGCCCCACCTGAGGGATTCCATTCCCTTCAGTGAGATTTTTCATGAGACTCACCAAGTTCCTCAAACCGCAGATAGAATAACAGAGTTATAGTGAGTTTATCTCTTGGGCAAGCTGAAGTGGTGGAAATTGCCTGGAGAAAACTGAAACCCTAATATCTGATTCTTCTTGCTCTTCAGAGTCTGAAAAGTCCTGAGTCTTTCCAAGATCAAATCAAAACTGCTCAGCAGCAAGCCATGGGGAATTCCCTCCGATTCCTAGAGCAGCTTTTCTGCTTCAATCCAGAAATGAGACTGTTACAGATGTAGATTTAGAATGAAATTGTTTGCCTAAAATAGTAAACTCTGTTCCCTCTAGGGATTTTCAGTATCTGCTAATTTGGCTGTGTGATTAACTTTGTCAATGGTATCCAGGATCTATGAATTGTAGAGGAAAGCTGCAAATGCTTAGTTATATAAGAAACCCTTGAGGCCATGAAATGTTATTAAGAGGTAAATCATAAACTCACAGCTCTTCTGAGATTGATTTGGAGCCAGAAAAACAGAGGGAAATGAATACTGTATGGGACACCTGGTTTATGTATGTAAATAAATAGATGTGCATATGCAAATATCATTTTTTCCCCTCCTCCATTTTGACGTGGGAGCTGTGGTGATTGCAGAACTTCCTATTGACAGCAAGATCACCATTCAAAAACATCTGATTGATCCAAATGTTTATCACGTTCCTACAGGGGTAAATGAAATCTGAAACAAGGCAATTCATAGGGGTTTGAAGGACCATGTGCGCTGGAAAATTTGTATAGTGGGGTTGCTGAGAGCCATTGAACCAAACTGCAAACCCTGCATATGATAGAAACCACTTCAAGCCAGGGGATGCAGCAGCACCCCTGGTTTCAGCACCTATATGTAGGACCCTATGGCAACAAAACAGTAGCTGTATATGGCAGAGAAATACTGACAGACTAAGCACAAGCCTCTGCATTGTTTGCATCAAAATGTGTCCCCACATATCCTGAGAGTTTTATGGAAACAATTGTTATATGGTGTTCATTCCACGTGATCCTTCTCTTAGGTGTTTCATAAAATGCATATGTTTAAATATGATGGGCCACATTTATCCCTGGAGTAGAATTACACCGGGAATGAATTCTGCCCATTTATGTGTAAACCCCACACTGGGACAGAAGGGATTAAGGAGCTATGCTGGGCCCAAGTGACTCCATCCCACTACATCTGTTGCAGCAGGAGGAGGATCTTAAGAGGGAGATAGCTCAGAAGGGGACGGGGGAGGGGAGGGAAGGAACCAGATAAAGAAGAGACCTATCTTGGGAGCTTCTGAATAAGGGTACAGCAGGAGTCCTTCCTGATAGAGTGGGGCCTGCAAGAAGCAGCTGCTTGAGGCCTTAGAAAAGGGGCTATGGAAGAGAGCCAGCTGGGAACTTTCCCTCTTGGGCAGAGGACTAAGAGAAGCCTGGGAGGCTGAGCCCTGAGCTGGCAGTCTGGCCTGGAACAGGGCTGATCAGGGACTAAAGCCTGCCTGAAACCATGGGTTGAGGGAGAGCATGACAGCCTCGGGTAGTGGGAATGAAACCCAGGAACTTGCCCCAGCTTGAAGCGGGGTTCAGTCTGCAAGGAAAAAGGCTACCAGCTGTGCAGAAGATTCAGTTGGGTTTGCTATCTTCAGCTGGACTTGAAGTGAAGGATTTTGATGCCTTGGGGGGAAGGCAGTGACAGGAAGTCCCCTAGGGAGACAGCCCTGAAGCATTCTGGGGTGTTTGATATCACTGCCTCTCACTGGGCTCAGGATCAGAGCATGGTGGAGAGCAAGGCCTGGGCTCCCCTAGCAACCACCCTTTCTGCAGAAGGGGTAAAAACCCCTCCCCCAAGGAGAGGATAGAGACATTGTAAGCACTGAGTCAAGGGTGTGTCACCCACAACCAGCCCAGAGGTGAAGCTCTTTCTTTTGTGGGGTCTTTGGCTGTTTATATTTTGTTGGATTCTGTCACCCCAGAAGGGGGAAAGCTCAACTGATGACCTGACTGGAGGGTGAGATGGCGGGAAACCAAGGCAGGTTTCTGACAGAATTTTGTCAAAATCTACATGGTCTTGCAGCACGTGTTGAGGTTGACAAATTGGAAAATTCTGACAAAAACAGGTTGTGCCAAAAAAATTTCCAACCATCTCTACAAATTCTTGCTCATGGTACTCACTACCTCCACCAGTGAGCACTCCCAGAGGGCTAGGAACAATCTGACCCAAAATGTTTGCCATTGCCAGTTTTTAATAAATTTGAATCGGTAGCAGCATACAAGTCGGTAATGCTGATAAATTCTCTCTGGGATTTCTCTGTGTTGATGTTGGGCCTTCAGGAACCCTACTTTTGAGTGTCCTACTTCTTCCCTCCTTGCTTACAGAGGCATTTAAGTTACCAGTGTTAAAAAAGGACTTCCCCTAAGGACTCATTTTTCTTGTAAGCCATAATGTCTGGATTCCCCCTGGATCATGTGTGAAACCATATTTCCCACGTTGAGAAATAAAAGCGGGCAACAAAACTCCATGCAAAGTGTGCATATGTGGATTTTCCCCCCTAGCTCAGCGACTGTCCCTACTGCTGCATCAGGATCCTTAGTTCCCACTAAAGTCAGGTTGCGATCCTGGCAACATGTTGAACATGTTCTGGTCCACCCTCAACTCTCACTAGTCACCCAGTTCACTGACATGCAATTTTCTGATTTTTCTCTCTCCTTCACAAATAAGCTTAAGATAGCCTTTGGGCTCTCTAATAATAGATTGAGCTGGATTGTCTTGAGGTCCAGCACATTGTAAAATGGGTCCCTCAACCCTAAGGGACATTTAGAGCTTGCTAATTATAGAAGCTTCTGTTATATTTTTCAACTTGATATTATGACTCATTTGTGTAGGTATGTTTGCCTGCTTTAACCTTGCAAATAACTATGTGGTCCCCTTTTCCTATTTAATAAGTCTTTATATAGTTAGTTATAGGACTGGCTACAAGCATTATTTTTGGTGTGAGATCTTAGGTGCAATTGACCTGGGATAACTGTCTGATCCTTTGGGGCTGGGAGTAACCTAAATATTGTAAATTTTGGAGTAAGGGACCATCTATCACTAAGGTACACTTACCAAGGTGGCAAGATAGATCAGAGTACTCCAGGGGACTGTCTGTGACTCCACGTTAAGGCTCTTATTATGCCTAAACAGTTTGATCATTCTTGGAGATATCTAAAAACTCACAACCAGTTTGGGATTTGTGCCCTGGTTCTTAATCTTCCCTGAGGTTGGTACTCGTGCTCTTGAGTCACCGCAGACAAGATTACAGGGCCTCAGTTTGTTATTATCTTTCTTCTCTCATTAGGGTGTCAGAAAGGAGAGCAGCAGAAATGTCTTGTGAGCAGTCAACTTGCAAGGGGCCTCTCTGCTCTGCTATTAGAACCAGTCCCATGGGATGCTTGCACTCAAACTCTGGAGTGTTTCTCTCCTGCTGTGTCATACAGTCCTTCCCCCTCCCTTGGTCTCTCAGTCCCTCTCTCTCGCTCTCTTTCTCTTGATAGCTGGAATACCGGGTGAGAGTCCTGTTGCTGTCCTATCCTTGCCTGCGCCCTCCTCCTGATTTTCACTCCACTCAACTCTTCTTCTCTTTCTGGTAAGTCTGATAAACAATTTCTCTGCTTACACTATTTTGTGCCTTTCATTAAAACGCCTCACTCCAGTACTGTCAATGCAAGTTTGCAAGATAGGTTTATTTTGGGGGCATTACTTTGAAAGCATAGGTGCTGTGTGTGTGTGAGACACAAAGCTGATATAACAATAACAGCCCCACGGGGGCTGCCCCTGAGAGCAAGACATGCACTTCTCCAAAGAAAGATTAAAAAATTAAACAGAATTAGATGAAGATGAACCTTACGTGAGATGAAGGAAAATGGCAGTTTTGTTACAAAAATAATCGGGACTCAGGTGTGGCATGAAATGTAAAGCAAATGATCAAGTAAAATTTCTGGGTCTGGTTTCTTACTGTTCTTCTGTGGGTGCGTGTCCAGCAGCATCCAGTGACTTTGCTGATCTATGTACTAAAAGTTGTAGATAAATGGTGAATCCTTGATGCCTGATACATAATTAGTTGTGTCAGGTTTATTATTGTATTTGAAGGAATATGAAGGGTTTAGGATAACACAAGGCACATCCATTTGTCTGTGGATAATCAGAGCTAATCTGACATGGGGCTTGCCGGAGTTTGACATTTACTGCTTTAAGTGGTGCTGTAGTTTAAGTCTGAGTTCATTTCAAGGTAACACTTTAGTTTCTATCAACACATGCTGGTTGATTTAATCATATTGAAGACTGCTTTACAGACGATTTTTAGTGAATTTCAGGAATAAAGTGCCAAATACCATTACCCCTTTTAGAAGTGCTTAAAATAGCGCCTGGCCTTAGAGCAGATGCCATGTGTCTTTCTGCTGGCTGCAAGAGAAGGCAAGAACTAAATATAGACAAGTGTTTGCAAACCTTCTTGACGTGCAAACTGAAAGAGGGGAAGGATAAAGAAATACTTGTGGCAGAGAAGATGACACTTTTCATAATCCCCATCCCCACTTTAAAGGATTTACATTGTTTACAAAAAGAGATTTATTTTTGTGGCTGTTCATAATCAGTATTTTCTAAGTGTAGAACGTAACAAGGTGGCAGCGCATCTGTACTGTATGGGTGACTATTTTGTCCAGCAGTAAAAGAATACTGTTATCACAATATTGCTAAATCAGGGTACTGTTCTTTTCTCTTTTGGGACTAATTGGCCTTTAAAGTACACCTAGAGACCTGAAAGTGAGATGTTACGGGTCACGGTCAGAAAATATTTAAAGGGGTGCTGTATTTTAGATCCAAACAAACAACATATGACAACACTCACAGTCTTGACATTATCAAATAGGGACCCACAGTTTCTCTCTCCCTTCGGGCTAAGCCGATTGTGTGTTTGAATTCCCCCACCAATATTCTGCAATATTAGAAGCTGGACTGGCTGTTAAAGTGGGGTGCTCTCTTCAGTGGAAGTTAAAGTTTTGTTACATTTCTTTTTAAAAGAAATATTAGAGGATAACTCCAGTGTCCAACATTCCCACCAACAAAACTTTTCCCACCTGAAGGCACAAAGGGTAGGTTTACACAACAAAGAAAAACCCACAGCTGTCCCATGTGAGCCTACTGGGCTTGCAGGGCTGTTTCATTGCAGTGTAAGCTCCTGAGCTTCAGCATGCAGTCGAGTTGTGGAACAAGGCAGGGCCCATAGATTCATGATTGGCCAGCTTCATTGCCCATTCCTCCTCCCCCGGAATCCACTTAGGTGCCTAAAACCAGATTGAGGCCACCAAAGCCCCATTTTTAGGCACTTAAGTCCCCCATTGGGTACCAAAGTTTTTTCAAAGTAAGAATTCCTTCAGCACCTACATTTCTGCCTCTGTGCATGCACACTGCTACCTTGCTCTAAGCATCCGGCCACCTGTCTCCCGCCTCAGCCCCAGAGCAATTCACAAACCAGGAGAAGACAGACATTCAGCTGCCTAACTCACCCAATGGGCCTTTTCCAGTGGGCAGACTGAGAGGGGACCTACTAGATCAGGCCTCATTCAAAATCCCAGAGGTGGTTGTGCCCACCTTATAACTTTTATCCCAGTCATTAGACCACTCACCTGGCAAGGGGATAAGGATTGGAATGGGGGTGCTCCCATCTCTCCGGTGTATGTGCTAACTATTGAGCTGTGGGACATTCTGATCTGAGGCTCTCTCAGGCTCTCCTGTTGAAACTGTTCTATTCTGGCTGAATAATGGAAGAGTGACTGAAGCAAGGGGATTTGACCTAGAGCCTCCTGTCGCATAGGTGGGTGCCCTCAACAGTGGACTACAGGGTCATTCCCACTCTCTTTCTCTGGCCCAAGCATTCTGTCATTATTTAATCCAGAGTACATCAGCTTCAAGAGCCTGACATTAGAATATCCTATATCTCAGTGCTTAGTGCATTTTCTTAGGAGGTGGGAGACTCCAGTTTTAATCCTTTCTCCCCCTGTGCCTGGCAGGGGCGGGATTTGAACCTGGGCCGCTCACATCCAAGGTGAGTGCGCTAACCATTGAGCTAAAAGTTATAAGGTGGGCAATACCACCTCAGGCTATTTTGTGTGGTATGACGCAGGCGCCTAACTCATTCCCACTGGAAACTACACACACACCTAAACCAGGAGAGGGATTCCCATTCATGCATTGCTCACAGAGCTTGGCACTTCCCAGCACCTATCTCCGAGAAAGGGTTTGGGCTCAGCACATCAGTATCTGCCATCCACTAGCTTAGGCTGTTCCCCACTTAGCATGCTGGCTTTTGTGAATCCCATTCTTAGGCACCTATCTCTCCCCATTCATTGTATAGGAGCCAAGTCTAACTTGGCTTTGTGGGTTGCCTGTTGTTCATGTGATATTCTAAGCGCTGTGACACAGCATTGCAATGCCTAAATCCTGTTGTGGATTCCACCCAGAGTGATTCTATTACTGCTTTATGGCCTGTTAAGGAAAGATTCCTGATGTATAGCCAGGTTACTCTGCAGGGAGTGACAAGGTGGGTGAGGTAATACCTTTTATTGGACCAACTTGTGTGGGTGAGAGACAAGATTTCGAGCTTACACAGAGCTCTTCAAGCCTGGGAAAGATACTCAGAGTATCACAAGGTGGAACAGATATTTCAGGGAGTGATACCATGTTTCCCCGAAAATAAGACAGTGTCTTATATTAATTTTTGCTCCCAAAATTACATTACATTATATTACAGCGAGAGGCAAAACTGGAAGTACGTCTTATTTTCGGGGGATGTCTTACTTCGGGGAAACAGGGTATTAACATATCCGTGCATCTGTTATAATCAGATATGACCTACTGTGTGTACCCTTAAGCAACTGTAGCATATTTAACATTGTATGTTATAGAACGGCAGTTCTCAAACTTGTGGGGGATGGCGACCCTTTTTCTCATCCCCGTGGGCTGCCGCGACTCCTGTGTCTGCGCCGAGATGCCGCTAAGCTGAATGCTTCCGGTTTCAGTGGCATTTTGGCGGACATCTAGAGCGCTTCACAGTGTCCACTGAAAAAGGAAACTTCCACTTCGGTGGCTTTTCACACGAACACTTTGAAGTGCACAGCACATCCACAAAATGCTGCCGAGCGCGAAAGCGTTCGGCCGGCAACAGTTCAGCGGTGCAGAGGGCTCGCCATCCCCCGGGAATCGCCCCACAACCCCACGGGGGGGGCACGACCCCCAGTTTGAGAACCGCTGTTTATGAATTTCACACTGGATTAGAGTTTGTGGACCTGTTTTAACTCTAGTTAATTTATTGCCAGTTAATTCAATTTAATGACCACAATTGTAAGTGCTAGTCTAAACATTTCACAAATGTTTGTATTCTGGAACAAAGATTTGTAGATCATCCAGACTAGCATTTATAATCATGGTAGTTAATTTGAATAATTGGCAATCAATGAACTCAAGTTAAAATAGGACCACAAACTCTATGCTAGACAAACATATTAATGCAAACAGGAATTGTTTGGATAAATCACTTATGCGGGGCCTAATTTTCCTCAGTAAATTAGGCACAAATTGCTATCAAATCAGAATGGTAACATTTTAAACTAATTTCACACAGGGGTACTGATTACAGTAGGGACAAAGCAGCAGAGAATCAGGCCCATTGATATGATAGTATTGTCCGTAGGGCCAGGCACTGCAGTCTTTGCACAGGCAAAACTCCCATTAAAGCCAATAAGAGTTTTGCCTATGCAAGGACTATAGGAACAAGACTGTAGGCCAACATTTTAAAGGGTCTTCCCCCCAAAGATTCCCAATTTTATGCCCACAGTTAATTGCTGGAGGACGTGATAGGCTATAGAAGGTTGACTCTCTTTTCTGCAAGTAGATAGACTTCTGAATGTTAACATTTAATACCCAAGATCAATTTGACTGGTAGGAGTCTGATATGCAGAGGTATGTATTACAAATACATTGCACATCTCTCATCATACACTGCCTTTTAAAACACCAGCAACTTGGACACTGTGGAGAGTATACACCAGTTGATCAGACCAATTTCTTCTTTGAACCATCTCTCAGTTTTGCAACATTGCTCTATTGTTAGGGCCCTACCAGTTTTACAGCCATGAAAAACATGTCACAGACTGAAAAAAATAAGCCCTTCCCCATGAAATTTGATTTCTGTGAAATCAGCCGGGCTGGGGAGGGACAGAACTTGTCCTTTGCCTGCACGGATGTTCTCAGCGGGAGATCAGACCCACCTCCAAAGGCAGCGCAGAAGTCAGGGTGTACCGCCCTGACTTCTGCGCTGCAGCAGCCCCTGAGCTGGGCTCCAGGATGCCGCCCCCCGCAGCTCTTGCTGCGGCTCAGAGCACCTGGGCTGGGGGTGGCTACTGCCACCCGCAGCTCCTGCTTGGCTTGGGGCTGCTGTTCCCCACCCCCCACTACCGTGGCTCCTGCTAGGGCTGGTGCCCCTGAGTACAGGCACTATGAGTACGGACGCTATGAGTACGGGCGCTGAATTTGATAGGACCCTATTTATTGTGAAAATAAGCTCATCTTTCCAGGATAACACCGCACTGATCTTACATATTGGATTAGAAACAGACAACGCATTCTTATTTATTACACTCTCTGGGGCTTTGTCTTACCAGATGTGTGACCTGTGCTATCACTAAAGGGACAACAACAAAAAAGACAAATGACAAGACTGAAAGAGAGAAATCCAAGGCCAGTGTGAACTTTAGTTCTAGTAAGAGGTATCAATTCTGGAGTCTACTCCTTCTGGTTTGCACCATCCAGCAGTGCAAAGTAGCAGTAGAGTCAACTCAACCTACTCCCTGAGGATTTCCCTTGTTTAAACTGTATCTCTGAATGCCATAGACCCAAGGTATTAGCACTTATACCACACCCTCTCCAGAACTCCAGCCTTGAGAGTGTGACTGAAGTAGGAGTGGCCAAGACATCTCTAGGCCCCAGTGATCCCTGTCCTGGAATGATTCCTGGCTTCTGTGTAAGTTAGAGCAGCCTTCACACAGAGTCCAGACTTCCGGGTTTGGGGAATATAAAGGAGGATTAACTCACAGCATAATTTAACTAGAGACTGTGGATGAGAAATGTTATGGGTTTTATTTGTTTAGCTTTACAAGGAGGAGGGAAACGCATAGTGTACTAGCTTCATCTCTTGCGTAACCAGTGAAGCAAGTGGTGTTGCACCTAAGCATCATGAAATAATGTTATGATGCTGGGATTCTGCCTTTTTATATTTTTTTACTGTGCCAAGCACACAGTTAGCAGTACTAATGCAAGCAGTACTAATGCAAGAAGTAAAACAAGTGGCATACAGTACACTCAGAAAGCAGAGTAAATTAGATAATATCTGGTTAAATCATCTGTGGTATCACTGGCAATGGGGATAAGGATTTTTTTTTAATGTTAGTTTTATGTGGGCATTTTCCATTTTTAATGTATAAAATTTGCTTTTTTTCACTGGGGACAAATTGCCTCAGAAGCTGATGTTTTTTACATGACATATTTATCAAGTAACAGAAAAGCACATTCCCTGTAATCTAGAGAAAACCACTAGTGTGTGATATGATATTTGTGTACTTTTAGATGGATACGTTAATTTGTTAATGTTAAACTTACATTTGTGTGCTACTAGGTACTAAACCAAGTATGGAGAATAACCAGTCCACTGACCTCAAACCTGAACACCAAGCTCTCCAGCCTGCAAATAGCACTTCTGCATCACCTCATCAGAATGGCCTTGAGAAACAAAACAGTGAGAGATCCTCTCCCAAGCCCCCGCCCCCTGAGAATGAAACAAGTGCTCAGCCTGAAACAACCGTTTGTGACATATCTGAAGAGCTGAGCCGACAGCTGGAGGACATTATTAAAACCTATGGGTCTGCTGCTAGTCTAGTAGAGAAAGAGAGAGCTGCTAAAGGAACTGACAAGCCTGAGAAAGGAGAATCATTCAACAACGAGGACGGAGACTATGACGATGCAAATGACGAGAGCGAGAAAGAACAGATCGCTACTGGGGATGTCTCAGGAGCAAAGGAATCCAGCATCAATAAGGAGCAAAAACTGGAAAAGAAAATCCTGAAAGGGCTAGGCAAGTATTTATGTAACTGAAATGCAGCCCTTCTATGAGTCATTGTTTAAAAGAGAAACAAGAACCACTTGTTGAGTCCCACATTAAATCTCTGTTGGTCATTGATAGTAAGCATTTTCTGGTTACACGTGGAAAAGTGTATACTGTTGTTTCAAACTTTATCTAGTTACATATGTTTTATGTAATTATCCAAGAAATAAGTTTAGGCTGCATCAGATGTTGATCCTTTTAATAACATGGACACCCAGGAGAATATTATACTATACTAGCAAAAGTGCCCGGCGTTGCTCGGGTCAGTCGGAGGTGGGGAGGGGGCAGACAGCTGACACCCCCTGACCAACCCCAACACCCACACCTCACCCCTCACCCACCCCGACACCTTCCCACCCCCCCTGACCAAACCTGACACCCCCCGGCTCACTTAGCCCCAAACCAAACCCGACACAACCACCTTACCCCCCCCCCAACCAAACCCGACACCCCCACTTCACCCCCCGACCAAACCCGACACCCCCACTTCACCCCCCGACCAAACCCGACACCCCACCTCACCCCCAGACCAAACCCGATACCCCCTGGATCACTTACCCCCCGACCGAACCCGACACCCCCACCTCACCCCCCCCAGACCAAACCCAACACCCACACCTCACCCCTCACCCACCCCGACACCTTCCCACCCCCCCAGACCAACCCCGACACCCCCCGGCTCACTTACCCCCTGACCGAACCCGACACCCCCACCTCACTCACCGTCCCACCAAACCCAACTCGGATCCGTCGCAGGCGGGGAGGGGGCCCAGAGCCGAGGGATTCCGGGGACCTTCGCAGGTGGGGGGGCACAGGGCTGATGGATTCCGGGGTTCCGTTGGGAGGGGGGAGGGGCAGAGAACTGAGGGATCTCCGGGGTTCCGTTGGAGGAGGGAGGGGCAGTGAGCTGAGTGATCTCCGGGGTTCCGTTTGGAGGGGGGAGGGGCAGAGAACTGAGGGATCTCCGGGGTTCCGTTGGAGGAGGGAGGGGCAGTGAGCTGAGCGAGTGAGGTGTCTGTTGGAGGGGGTATTATGACATCATCACCACCTAACCGCCCAGCCGATGTGATTGGCCCTGAAAGACTTTCACCCCTGGGGGGGCGTCAGAGGTGAGATCCGAAAATTTTTCGACCCTTACCAGCATCTAGACCCCAGACCCCTAACTGTACCAAATTTCAAGTCTCTGGCTCAAACGGTGCGGGAGGAGTTCGCTGTCATACATACATACATACACCACTTGACTTTTATATATATAGATTATGCTGCCCAACTAGCCCTTTTACCTCCTAGTCAACACAGTTTGGAAGTTGTGAGTTGGAGAATATGCTGGGGAAAGACGTGTTACTCAGGGTTTTGTTGAATCCAAAACTCTTGGTAACTTTACCCTTTGCGAGGCAGTGGCAGCTAATCAATCAGTGGGGACATGGCAGGTCTGGATGGTAGATAGTTGATGCAAGCAGACAAACAAAAGTGCTTTCACTCAAAGCTGCTATTTTATTTCGTCTCCAGCACTTACACAGGTTAGTAGAGCACCCCAAATTAATCCCAGATTGAGGGTTGAAGGTCTTCAATGGATATCTGTAGACTTCCAGTGGCCCACCTTCCATCTGCAGGGGACCTTGAGAGATGTCCAAGAAACGTCCAAAGTGTCCCAAGTGATCAAGTGTCCACTGATCTCAGATTGCTTCCTTTTTTTTGTACCCAACTTGTTAGTATTACCAGATCTTGTTCATCAAAAAAACTGTTGAGCAGAAGTTAAGTGTGGAGGTCTCCAGCCTGACAGGCAGGGGTTTTTCCAACAGTTAACAGCTGTATTTCACATAGCAATGGTTTATTGCCAGACTTTCCATCTTGCTTCAGCAAAAAACTCAAGTCTGGAGGGCACAGGGTCATTTTTATTCCTCGTGGTCACTCACTTCCCTCTCCCCTTCTGGTCTACTAGTTGTGCTAAGATCTCAGAAACAGCCTTTCTAGCTGTTTTCAGCAATGAGCATAACTATTGGTATTCCAGCTGCAGACAGTAGTTCAGGCATGACTCTGGGCTACCAAAAATCTCCCTCTCCTACTAGGTGTACCTTCAGAAAAGGAAAATCTGGCCATTAGCTTATACTTCAACAAATCTCTCCTCCACAACATCCTTGAAATATCTTATCAATAATAATGACAACAGGGTTTGTTATGACACTATGAGGATTGGCCATGAGTAAAATTGCAGAACAAGTTCATTGCAAAGTCAAAAAGGGGATGCAGATTTGTGTGATGTTTTACCCAATAAGCTTTTGGAATTGATTCAAAAATATGTAACAAATCCCTGTACTCCATATATGCAGCCAACATGGTCTTCCCTGGGTATAGATATCAGGACCCTCAGTTCCTAGACACAGGGTTCTATTATTTGAGCTAAACAAAAGTCTCTGCTAGTTCTTCCTACTGTCGTGGCTTTTAGATTTCTGTGGGCCAGCCACTAGAGAGCAATATAATCACATAACAATATAGCCAGTGTATCATAGACATACCCATCTACCCTCAGCTCATAGAGACATAGCTTGTCCTCAAGTCTCTGAGGGCTAGTCTACACTGAGGGGGTGGGGTCGACCTAAGATACGCATAGCTGAAGTCAAAGTATCCTCACAGTGGTGAGTTGACCACTGCCACTCCCTTGTCGACTCCCCTTCCTCCTCATGCAGAGATGGAGTTCCAGAATCAATGGGGAGCATGTTCAGGAATCAATATATCGTGTCTAGACGAGATGCGATAAATTGATCCCCGATACATCAAACATTACCCACCGAATCGGCGGGTAGTATAGACATACGCTGAGCATCACAGGAATTCAAACCCAATGGCAGTCCATAACACAACCATCAACACAGAATGTGATTGCCAGTTGTGACTGCATACACATGAGATTGAGAATACCTGTGTAAAGTGAGTGTAAAGCACTAGCAGATCAGAGTTGTCCACTTGCACCCAATTTGCACTTAAAGGGTCATGGCTGCTATCGGGGCCAAAACAGTGGACTTTTCCTACAGGGAGTACACCCTGAGTAAAAAAGGTGCCCAGCTGGTGTAAAGCTGGCAAAGTAGCTCCCCTCGCAGCCTTTGGAATAGGAAGAGCACTGTGGGAACAGAAGGGGGCCATGACTGCAATGTACTATGCTCAACTGTGCACAACCCCTAGGGGACCTTTTGCAGGCTGGATGCAAGTTAGAGCAGCACTAATGGTCCCCAAACAGTACCAGAATATTGGCATAAAAAGGTGGGTATAACGTATTTAGTTGTCTACCTCAAAGGTGGGTGTGGGTTTTAGTCTGGCAATGTATGTACAGTGTATTAAGGATATATGGATTCTGTCTGGCATCCAAGATTCCACATGAGGTCAGAGAGCCAGATGTGGCTACCTGATTGCATGGGCAAGTCTGCACTGGTCCACGACAGAGAAGCCTAAAGAGCTGCTTCAATTTACACTAATGGCATGTGGACACTGGTGATCAGCACAGTGGTGTACAGTCCTACTCTGTCCTTCCCTCACTTCAGCAGGCCCCCAGCATGAGCTTTCCCAACACCGGCATGTCCCCATACTAGGGAAAGAGGATGGCACAGCCCCAGCTAAGAGTACCCATCTGCTGAGGGGATTCTTATTGGTTACAGCCAGAATCCAGCCTTTTTGCACCATGCAAAGACTCTGGCCCAGAAATCTCCAGGTTAGTACTGTGCATATAACCCAATCACTTTACTATAAAGTATTGAATAATACTAGTTGATGTGCAGAGATCCTAGAAATTAGTTTGCCATGGAAAAATGTAGAAAAATGCAGAATTTGGGTTTTTACATTTTGCGAAAAAATAAAAAATATATTAACTATTAAATAAATGTTATTGAAAATACCAATGTCATTTAGTCAGTGTGTGCAATCTCCCCACCTTGTGGTTAATTTCTGAATGTGTTATAAATGTACACAGATAAACATACTCCAACAAACTGCTTCCGCGCATAGAGGTTGCTCAGTTGCATATAAAGGTTCGTGGTTTTGTGCACCTCAAATTTCACTTCAGCTTCCAGATGTAAGAAAGGATGCAAAAAACATTAAAAATCACCCTAAATCATGTCACTGAGTTTGGCAAGGACAAATTTCCTTGGATGGTAATGTGCTGTTCTGTATGTAGCAAGGCTGTATATTATGTTAAAAGGCAGATAGTTGTAGGACACATGGAAAGCGCTAAACAATCAATGAAAAGAAACAAAAACAAGAGGCTGAAACAGCAGGGCAATCGAAAACAGGAAAGAAACACTGACTGGATCATTCTATTAATTTTATTTTATTATAATAATTGATGGCTAGGCTTCAAACTTGCTTAAACATTGTAAATATATCAATAAAACATTGTGTTTAACAGATACCTACATATATTGTGACTAGGAAAACTAAAGTTCAGCTTTTCATTTTAATTCTAGAAAAATGCAGATTTGTATGGTTTTTTATTGGAGAATTTTGGGTTTTATATTATAGAAAACTAGGATCCAGGCTCATGAGGCAGATTTTCAAAGGCAATTAACTCCCATCGGCTTTCAGTGGAATTTAGGCACCTACATGTGCTTTTGAAAAATCTACACCTATAGCTAGAAAACCGTTCAAGGCCAAGTTCTAGAATAGGATCAAGTTCTAGAAATGTTGTTTGTGCTCAGCAGGCTCTATTCATGTCTTCCTTTTAAAAAACAAAAACAAAGCATGTGACAATTATTCCTCACAGACCAAGAGGTTTCATTTCTAACTGATTCTTTTAGATTAACACATCAAACAGACTATTTCCTAACAGCAGACCATATACTAACTGTCGTCTCATCAATCCTCTGTTTCTTTTTTTTAAGGGAAGGAAGCCACGCTGCTGATGCAAAGCTTGAACAAACTGAGTACACCAAAAGAGAAGCTAGACATGTTATTTAGGAAGTATGCTGAGATGGTTAGTATAGCATTTGTTGACTTATGTGAGAGAAAAAAATCTATTCCTGAAGTGATAAACAAAACGTGCAATGCAATATGCTCTAAGTGTACTCTATATAAAGTCTTTTATACAAACTGTCCCAAACACTTTTCAGGGTTAAATAATAAATCATAGTCAAAGAAGAAGAAAAACTAAAGGGCAAGGACCAAAAAATACATTTTCAGAGGAGAACTGAAAAGAGATGGAGAGTTGATACGGCAGAACATTGGAAGTTTAAGTGAAATATGTACCAAACCTTTTAGTAAAGTGCAGCCTAATTGAAGATATGCATTCTGCCAACCATCTGTAAGGTTACAGCCATGCTAAAGAATTAACATCTACTGCAGCTGAAAAAGGATTTTCTCCTGATTAAATCTGCATATTTCCTACTATTCCTAGTCTTTTAAAGAAGTCTAAACATTATTTTTTATATACTTGTTTATCAAGGACTGGAACAGTTGTTTCTCATTCCATGTATTCTCTCCTCCTCATTTCGCAAGACCTGCCTGCTCCCTCATCTCACAAGCAACTTTCACAAAAAGATTCTGACCAACATTTTAGGTCAGAATCTTCTCTCCTATACATCAAAGTAACTCCACTGATTTTCTATTCTGGCTGTATCTGGGTAGAACCGCTATCAGAATTGGGGCCAATATCACTTGTAATAGGGAAAGCTAATAAAAGTATCCTTGACACAAATATACAGGTGGCAGGCCTGTTCCCCACTTGCACCTCGTGTAAAAACACGAGGGACCTGATTCTCCTTTGCCCTGCTCCGTGTATTATTACTATCAGTGCAAAGTGGGTGGACAAACTTCCACTCTGATTTGGTAGGGTTTTATACCCACACTTCACATGTGTAAATTACTACACAAGCTCCCAGACAGGAGAGAAGTGGGCCCTATAGCTACAATCCAAGTGCCTGGTCCCGCAGTGAACTCCCTGCAGGCAGCACCCCTGCACTCCCTCCCATACAGAGCCCCATTTAAATCAGTGTGGGCTGATTTCCAACATAAGTAAATTAGGTTCGTGTGAATGCAGTGATCTTCCTATGCTGAGCTCATTGTGGGATCAGGGTCTAATTCAGGGGTAGACAACTTATGGCACATGTGCCAAAGGCAGCACGCGAGCTGATTTTTAGTGGCACTCACACTGCCTGGCCACCAGTCCGGGGGGCTCTGCATTTTAATTTTAAATGAAGCTTCTTAAACATTTTAAAAAACTTATTTACTTTACATACAACAATAGTTTAGTTCTATATTATAGACTTATAGAAAGAGACCTTCTAAAAAAATTAAAATGTATTACTGGCACATGACATCTTAAATTAGAGTGAATTAACAAAGACTTGGCACACCACTTCTGAAGGTTACCGACCCCTGATCTAATTCATTCTCTGTGTAATTCTGTTAGCTACATTTGGCCCAGTGTGGACACCAACAAAATAAGAAGAAATGGGTGGGTACATTGATTGATCTAGGAGCAGGATAATAAAAGACCTAATGAAGAACCAAGAAAAAAAATCACCCATAAAAATGTTGTGGACTAAATTTGCCAGAGTGTACATGGAATTTGCCTGGTTACATCTGTGATCATGTACCATTAACATGGAGTGCAGCAGCAAAATAAGGCAGCACTTTCTACTGTACAGCACTTTAGAGAAAAAAAATCAGGGAACTGTAGTCTTCATTCTCTCTTAACTCTGCCTGCTACAAACATTTCAATGCAACTTTTGTTAAATCTCTTGTCTTGTGCACATTTAGAGATATGCTGAAGTACCAAGGTTTGGAAAAGAATCTTCTCCAAAGATCAGGGGTGTTCGTTTCTGGGAGTTAGCTTTAGATCCATCTCTAGAATATTTAGGATAAGGAATCATAAGAGGTGTGAGCGAGATAGGTAGAGATCCAGCTAGTTTTGTTTGTGTGACAGAAACAGAAGTTCTGTGAAAACTGACATCATAATACAGAAGGCCACAAACAGCAAGGTGGCCTGGAATTTGTGATCCTTAAAATTGTAGGGAGCAGTGATTTCACACATGGGAAACCTGTCTACTACTTGCTTAGGAAAACCAGTGTTTAAGAAACACACTGTTAAGAATTCCAATTACATCACCAACAAAAAGTCTTGGGTTTTGAGGAAACAGAACAGGTCAAGTTTATACTTTAAACAGCTCTCTAAAAAACCAGAAAACAATAAAAGTTAACAGCATATCACATTTGACAGCCTGACTTCCTCAGGCAGTGATTTTCTCGGTGTATGGGTTCCTGCACTGTTTGCTTCCTAAAACGGATAAAAAGAAAACTGAGAAACTGAGCATGGCTTTCCACTATCAAACCAACACACTCTGGAGATTAGTGGAATCCCCACTTTCAGAAGTGGGTGTTACTATGGACACTCCAAAGCTACTAAGTATGACTGACATTCCTAGCTTTACATTTCCTTTCTTTTGAGAGTAATATTTATGTGTGTATTTGTGTATGTGTACATATAACTTTTAAACAGGAAATTATACTCTGGTTTTAAGGATCTGTTTAAAGGAGTGGAGATAATTTAGGTATTCTCCTAATAATAAAATACACAGCTTTTAAAAACTAATTAATTTGTAAGGTTGAGCACACATCTGAGTAGTTTAAGAGTAAAAGTAGTATGACTTCAGTTATTAAAAAGAGGGTGGAGGAGGAGTAAAAAACCAGAATATTCAGAGTCAATGTGAAACTTAAAAAAAAAACAAACCACCAAATATCTACGAAATATGGGAATGAACAGTCAAACGCACCAAACCCTTGTAACTGCACCAGCCTTCTTTGTTCCTTTTGTACTTTGCAAGATATGTTATTTTTGGACTAAGGATTTTCTCTAAGTGTTCTATGGACTTCACAGTCATAGCCTGTTCATATCTTCCATTTGGAAACACCACTGCATTTGTATAGTTTGCAGCGTACTGAAAATTAGCCTCACAGAATATTCGCTTTATAATTGGTTTTATACACAAATGTCGCTGATGTTATGTGTGATGCTTCATCACAAAACTGAGCTGTGCTCTTTTCATGTAATGCTCTAATTTAATAACGTGGGTGGTTTATACTGACTTTGATGGGACTTAACCACATACTTAAAGAGCCCTCATGCCTGCAGCATAAGTTAAAGCAGGATAGGTCCTGCTACAATTTACTCTCCACTACAGTCAATCACAGCTTGAAAATATGTAGAAAATAGGGGCTCATACCACTAAACGCTCCTCAGAGGAGAAGCTTTGAAGAATCTATCACGAAGCACAAAAGCATTCATGCTCTGCTGCCTCTCAGGATATAGCTCTTACTAGCAGGGCCGGCGACAGGGTGGTACAACGGGTACAGCTGTACCGGGCTCCGGACTTAAGGGGGGCCCCCCTTAAATCCGGGGCGGGCCCGGTACGCAGCTGTACCCCCTTGTCGCCGGGCCTGTGAGCAAGGCGCGGCTCCGGGCAGCCGCTGCAGCGCTCGTCAGCCCCCTCCCCCGGCAGCTCCCCTTTGCTTCTCCCAGCCGGGCTACGCGGCCAAAGCTCCTGTCCCCGCATGCACGCACACACACCATTCACTGAGCTGTTGTACAGGTTGTGATTTTACTGCCAATAGTTTGCCTCTCTTCACTAAATGCTGATAAAAATACAAAAAACTTTCCAAACAGTTATGAAAGAGGAACTTAGTTGAAAACCAAAGAGCTCACTTTCTTTTCCTTCCTTTCAATAACCTGCATTTTTATTTTTCTCTACATTCCCCCCCGCCCCATGTTTTTAGCTGGAAGAACATCGTGCTGATCAGAAGAAGCTGAAGTATCTACAGAAGAGACAGGCGCAGATCATCAAAGAGAAGGACCAGCTGCAGAGTGAGCACAGCAGAGCCATCCTGGCCCGCAGCAAACTCGAGAGTCTCTGCCGGGAGCTCCAGAGACACAACAAAACCCTCAAGGTTAGTAAGAGGCCTCTCAAACTACACAGCTGGATATATCCCCCCTACTGTGTGGGCAGGCTCAGAAACGTCACTGTGAAAAGATTATTTACATGAATGTATATAATATGCAATTATATACAGTAGGCCTCATTCTTACTTACAATACGGCCCTTTCCATGGTTCTGGCTGTGTAAAGGGGCCATTAGGTGATTGTTAATGACATTTTCACCAACTGTAATCCTTATTTGAGCTGTCAGAGTGGTGCAAAGGGGCCTTCGTGTGGTATATGCACACTGCAATCATAGGTGTGACTGCAGACTGTGGAGACATACCTGAACTAGTTCCGATTTCACTTTGGGGATTGATCCTGCTTTAAGCAAGGGGTTGGACTAGATGACCTCCAGAGGTCCCTTCCAATTCTAATATTCTATGATTCTATGAACACCAATAGCAAGAGCAGTGAAGCCATTGTACCAAGGGTGGCAGCACGGGTTGTACAATCATGGCTGGAACTCTTGGCGGCTACTCAAGTGGCTACTCAAGTGGCTAATTGAAATTGCCACCCTTTCCGTCATGTACTTCTGGTACTCGGTAGGTTGCGGGACTGCTGCTAACACTTCAGACTCTTGTGGCAGATGTGAACAGTCTACAGAGATTCCTTTAGTGCCTGCCATGAGAAACACAATGCAGCGTTTCTCAAACTGGGGTCCGCGAAACCCTAGGGGTCCAAGAAGGTCCTCCGAGAGGGGTCTGCGGGCCCCACTGATCAACTCCTCCCCCCTCCCTCAGCATTTCCTGCATGCCAAGGAACAGCTGTTCAGCAGCATTAAGGAGACACTGGAAGGGTGGGGAAGGAATGGGGGCAGGGCGCTCAAGAGAGGGGGTGGAATCATGTCCAGGGCAATCGGCCCTGCTGATTAACTCCTCCCCCCCCTTCCAGTGCCTCCTGCATGCTGGGGAACAGCTGGTCACCAGCTAGGAGGGAGGAGGGACAGGAGGTGCTCAGGGGAGGGGGCGGAAAGAGGAGGGGCAGGGGTGGAGCTGGAATGGGAAAAGGTGGCTCCTTGGGGGGAAGAGGTGGAGTGGGGATATGACCTGGGACTGACTGGGGGACATGGAGGTCAGTGAAAAGTTTTAAATCAAAATGGGGGTCGTCGGGTTGCCAAACATTGAGAACCGTTAATGGATTACAGTAAAACCCCAATTTAACGGACCCCGATTTAACGGACTTCGGATGCAATGGACAAAATTTATGAGCAAGTCCGATGCATCCAAAATCCGTTTTTTCGGGGGCTGGCTGCCGGCTCCCAGCTGCCGCCCAGGTCCAGGCAGTCGGCGGGCTGCCTGCCGGCTCCCCGCTGCCAGCCCGCCCGGGTCCCAGCTGCTGGGGGCTGTCAGCGCGCCCACCCGGGTCCCAGCTGCTGGGGGCTGTCAGCGCGCCCGCCCGGGTCCCAACTGCTGGGGGCTGTCAGCGCGCCCGCCCGGGTCCCAGCTGCTGGGGGCTGTCAGCGCGCCCGCCCGGGTCCCAGCTGCTGGGGGCTGTCAGCCCGCCCGCCCGGGTCCCCGCTGCTGGGGGCTGTCAGCCCGCCCGCCCGCGTCCCCGCTGCTGGGGGCTGTCAGCCCGCCCGCCCGCGTCCCCGCTGCTGGGACCCGAGCGGCAGCTAGCAGCCTGCCCGCCCTCCCGGGTCCCCGGCTGCTGGGACCCGGGCGGGAGCTGTCAACCCGCCCGCCCGGGTCCCAGCTGCTGGGACCCGGGCGGGAGCTGTCAGCCCACCCACCCAGGTCTCGGCTGCTGGGACCCGAGCGGCAGCTAGCAGCCCGCCCCGGTCCCAGCAGCGGGGACCCGGGCGGGCGGGCGGGCTGACTGCGGGCTGACAGCCCCCAGCAGCCAGGGACATGGGTGGGCGGGCTGCTAGCTGCCGCTCGCGTCCCAGCAGCCAAGACCTGGGCGGGCGGGCTGACAGCTCCCGCCCGGTCCCAGCAGCTGGGACCCGGGCGGGTGGGTTGACGGTTCTTGCCCGTATCCCAGCAGCCGGGGACCCGGGCAGGCGGGCAGGCTGCTAGCTGCCGCCCCGGTCCCAGCAGTGGGGACCCAGGAGGGCGGGCGGGCTGACAGCCCCTAGCAGCCAGGGACACGGGCGGGCGGGCAGGCTGCTAGCTGCCACCCGGGTCCCAGCAGCCGAGACCTGGGCGGGCGGGCTGACAGCTCCCGCCCGGGTCCCAGCAGCCGGGGAAACGGGCGGGCGGGCTGCTGGCTGCCACCGGGCGGGCTTACTCACGGCTCCCGGCTGCCAAGTAAAACCTCGATATAACGGACTAATTCGGGCGAGGGGGTGTCCGTTAAAGCTGAAAGTTCTGTTATTTATAATTTTAAAAAATTATTAAATAACAGGACTTTCAGCTTTAACGGACACCCCCTCGCCCGAATTAGTCCGTTATATCGATGTTTTACTGTACTTGTCTCAGGCTTATTACAAGCCCCCGTAAAGTATGTTTAACACAATACCACCTAGTGGCAAAACATTACAATGCAGCTTTATATTCATTACATCTCCCCCTTTAAGTTTTACATTCCAACCATTTACAAAATGTTACACTAGCACACTGCCTTTAAAGTTCAGTCTGGATCAGGCTGATAAGTGTCTCTGGATCAACCTGGTTTTCTAATTGCACAACCTGAACATGTAACAACTCGATCATCTGGCTAGCCATTAGTTGCAACAACTGGCCACCGGTGATTTGGAATCTGCGTCTTCTTTTTCTTAGTTATGCATCTGCATCATCAGAGTTCTCTCTGTTGACTGTGAGCTCTCAGCAACAAACTGTGGTTGTTAACAGTTTCTGCTGAACTCTCCATGTTGGTTTCAATCACATATAATCGGGGCATGAGGATTCTCCCCTGTCCCCTCTTACAATGGCTGGATTTCTCCATCCTTTTTCTCCATCCAGTTTTGACACAAAGTCATCAGGTTCTACACCCAGCAGTTCTCTGAGTTACCACTGTTGTAAAAGAGTTTATAACCTTTTTTTTTTTTTAGCTAATTTGGCTACTCCCTTCTTGTCTGACCACTTTGGAGATATGACTTTGGAAAAGAACCTAACAGTAGTTCTGAGGTCTTTTCATCACGAGTTGTACTGGATTCAATAGGCATTGATCTGTAACTCAGAAGAGCAAGCAATGGATCTTCCTGTTGTCTGAACAGCTCTCTCAGACTTTCCATTTGCTTGTGGGTAATGTTGGATGCTAGTAATATGATCAAAGTCATATTTCAGTTGGAATTACTTAAATTCTGCTGCGGTGAATTGTGGTCCATAGTTGTTCTGGAATACCAAAATGAGCAAAAGTGCACATCAGTTTCTCAATAACACTAAGACATATTATGTCTTTCAAATATATTTCTATATATCTGGAAGACTATCAACCAAGAAATGATGGCCTCTGAATTAGCATAAATTTGCAGCTATGTCTCTTCCAAGGTCTGTCTGGTAGAGTTATCAAGAATCAGAGAGGTAGCTGTGTTAGTCTGGAATTGCAGACGTTACAAAGAGTCCTGTGGCACCTTAAAGACTAACTAAAGTATTGAAGCATAAGCTTTCGTGGGTTAATACCCACTTCATCGAATGCATGCAGTGGAAGTATCCAGGGGCAGGTACAAATATATATATAAATATATACCTGCCCCTGGATACTTCCACTGCATGCATCCAACGAAGTGGGTATTAACCCACGAAAGCTTATGCTTCAATACTTTAATTAGTCTTTAAGGTGCCACAGGACTTTTTGTAACTTCTGGTAGAGTTTTTATTCTACATCGGGGACGGGGGAGGGCAAACTTTTTGGCCTGAGGGCCACATCGGGGTTACGAAACTTTGTAGAGAGCCAGGTAGGGAAGGCTGTGCCTCCCCAAACAGCCTGGCCCCCACGCCATCCAACCCCCACCCACTTCCCACCCCGACTGCCCTCCTCAGAACCATATGTGGTACTCATCCAACCCCCTCTGCTCCTTGTCCTTGACCACCCACTCAAGAGACCCCCCACTCCTAACTCCCCCCAGTACCTTACCCCCTACCCAACCGCCCCCTGCTCCCTGACTGCTCTGACCCCTATCCACACCCCTGCCCCGACAGACCCCCGGGACTCCCACACCCATCCAACCTCTCCCCTCCCCCCAGTTTCTCATCCCCTGACATCCCACCCCCAGAACCTCCGCCCCTTCCAACTTCCCTCTGATCCCTGTCCCCTGGGACCCTCTGCTCCTAATCCAACCTCCCCCCCCCCCCATGCCACTCAGAGCAGCAAATCTAGCAGCTGCATGGCCCGGCCAGAGCTAGACATGCTGCCCCACAGGAGCGCATGTGTTCATGGGGAGGGGGGAAAGCAGGGGAGGTATGAGGGGTAGCATCCTCAGCTGGGAGCTCAGGGGCCAGACAGGATGGTCCCGTGGGCCAGATGTGGCCCAAGGGTCATAGTTTGCCCATCCTGGTCTAAGGGTATGTCTACATTGCAGTCAGAGGTAAGACTCCAGCACATGTAGAAATACCTGAGCTAGCTTTGATCTAGCTAGCTTGAATAACAATAGCAGTGATGCCATGGCAGAAGATATAGAGAAATGCTAAACTGAATAACTTATCTGAGCATATACCTCAAAGGCTCTACCTGTCAGTGCATTAAAATGTGTCTTAAAGAGAACACACCTCTGTCATGGTGCACACCACTCACTGCCAGACTCATGAGTGGTACTCTGGGGATTAGTTCAAGGCCAATGCCTCCTGTCTACAGTTTATACATCATCACTCTGTCTCTGCTGTCTGCCTGCAGCCTCTCTCACAGCCTCAGGACCTGCAATGTCTTCTTTGTGGCTTGGCCCTCCAGCTGTGTCACTGTCCATGGTCCCCCTTTCCAGGGGAAGTTTAGCTCCTCAATAGTCCTAGGCAGTCTTCCCGCTCATTGCCTTGGTGCTACTTACCCAGGGGCTGGTAGGTGAATCTGGGCCCACTCTCTTCTGTGAGTTCCAGCCAGGGGCCCTCAGCTCAGCAGTCTAGGTCTCCTCTCTCTGGCCTCTCTGATTTATCTCTGCATTGCTTCCTGCTACTGATTCACCATTTCTTTCTGGGCCTACCAAAGCCTCTCTCTCCCCAGGAAGTAACTGCAGTCTCTACTCACTTGTCCTTTTCTCATAGGAGTGTCTACCTTTTCCTAGCTACCCCTTCTCCTTTCGGCTCCTGGGCTTTATAGGCCACACTTAAGCCTGTCCAGCTGAGCCTCCTTAATCAGTTGCCTAATGGGTAATTGGCCCATCTGGCCTGCATTAAACTCTGTAGGGTGAGTGTGGGATAGTCATCCCATCACAATCTTCCCTTATTTCTCTCCATGGTGGAAGCTCTGTAACTGGTCCATATGTGGTACATGACAAGATGTCAGAAGTAAAGGCAGCCTAACTGCAGAGGAGAACAGAAACAGAAGGAAAGCAGCAACTAAGGTTGCACATTGGAAAAAAGCAACAATTTTTTTAGGATCTACTTTATCAGCATGCCACTCTTTAGTGTCCCAGAGAACACCTTAAGAATGGAGAAACTGGAAGCAATATTTTGCAAGATTTCACACGGTAATCAAACTCCATAAGGAAACTGGAGATACCCAGGTATGTTTTTTAATTTATGCTATGGGGAAGCAGGCAGAGCACATCTTTAAATATTTTACCTTTACTAAAGAGAGTCATAGAGATGACTGAAAGGTTTCTGGCTATGTTTGATGAATATACCTCATGGAAATGTGATTTATGAAAGGGCATGTTTTTACCAGAGAATTCAACAAACAGGGAATCTGCTGAATCTTTTATAAGAAATTTACATGTTGTGGCAGGGTGCTGGCCAGGAGTGCCTGAGCCAGCCCTGCTGGCTCTTTAAGGGGGAAAAACCTCTGAAAGCCTCCCCTTGCAGGGAAGGCTAATTAGCCACCTGGGGGTAATCCTGGGTAACAGAGGACCTTATGTGCTGCACCTGGCAGCCTCCCTGGGGGATAAAAGGACCGGCAGGAAGGAAGTCCAGTGTGGTGTGGTAGAGGAGGGGGAGAGAGAAGGACACTCACACGCTCACTCACGATCCCTGTGAGCTAGGAGGAAGGGAGTTACCCTCCTGAGCTGTGGCCTGTTTCCCTGAGCTACAGGCTACTGAGCTAAACTGTAGAGCTGTACATAGTAGGTGGTGGGGTTTGCACTGACTGAATAAAGAGCACTGGTGAGTCACAGAAGAGTCTCCTGCCTGTTTGTGGAGTGGGGTGAGACATTGTAGGAGATCTGCTTATTAGCAGAAAACTGTGATTTTGGGCCTGAGAATGCAGCTGCTTTGAAAGATTTATATCTGCAAGCACTACACTCAGTTAAAAACTGAAAACCCTACAGGCAGCTATTCAAATAGCAAAGTATCTGAACTGGTTAAACAGCAAACTCAAGTGCTATTTGCCAGACTTGAAAGACAAGAAACTAGCTTACAAGATGCAAACAAATACAGCAAGAGGGCTAAAAGTAATTATCATAGGATCCCTGAGGCTAAGAGGGATATAGTCCAGGCTAACTACATAACTTTTAGACTAAATGCACAAGATATGGAAACATTCATAGCCCAGTGATCCATGTCCAGTCCAAGGTTCAATATGTAATAAATGCACAAAATATGGACATTGTGCAGCTCTTTGCTGCACTATAGCAGGGTGTTGATTCATATTATAGGCAATCAAGAGCTATATTTTCTGGGCTCTATCATGTGTGATGACACAGAGCCCACCTGGAGGGTGAAACTGAATATTTCTGGAAAGACTATTGATTCAGAGCAGATATGATAATCATATTATCAGGGGGAACTTACAATCACCTCAACCCCTCCCAGGTGAAGTCACCTGACACAGCTTTGACTAGCCCTGAAGGTATTCTGAACTGCACGGGCTAGTTCCCCACAGAAACAACATACTAAAAAAAAAAAAAAAAAAAAGTTTTGCACTCAAAGTGTATGTGATCAAAGGATTAAAGACCAACGACTTCCTCAGCTGCTGTATGGCAACCACGATGGGACTAGCGAGAAAAATGGAGGAACTCAATAACCTATTTGATGATACCTGAGTTTTAAAAGTTTGAATCAATAAAACCACTTTAAGAGGCAATGCTGAACCATTTAGCCAACACCAAACCTAAAAACTCTCTAGCTTTTCCCACTCCAGTATTGCACATTTGTGCTTACAGGCTCCTGCTTGATTTTTATTGCCACTTTCCCTCTGCCTCTCTCTTCTTCTTCTTTGTGACCTCAGCAGTATCTGAATGTTTTCTCGCATTCCTACACACTCCTCCCCAACAATACACAGCCCAAAAGCTCCTGAGGGGGTTCACACACTCCTGTTGTCTTAGGTGAGGCTTATGTTTATACAGTAAACCCTCGATTTAACGGACCTCGATTTAATGGACTTCGGATGCAACGGACAAAATTTCTAAGCAAGTCTGATGCATCCGAAATCCATTTGTAGCGGGCTGGCTGCCGGCTCCCAGCTCCCGCCCGAGTCCCGTCAGCTGGCGGGCTGCCGGCTCCCAGCTCCCGCCCGAGTCCCGCAAGTGGGCGGGCTGGCTCCCGGCTCCCGCCCGAGTCCCGCCTGCAGGTGGGCGGCTGGCTGCTGGGTCCCGCCTGCGGGTGGGCGGCTGGCTGCTGGGTCCCGCCTGCGGGTGGGCTGGCTGCCGGGTCCCGCCTGCGGGCGGGCTGGCTGCCGGCTCCTGGCTGCCGCCTGGGTCCCATCAGCCGGGACCCGAGCGGGCTGGTTGACAGCTCCCGTCTGCCGCCCAGGTCCCAGCAGCCGGGACTCGGGCGGGCTGGTTGATGGCTCCCGGCTGCCGCCCAGGTCCAACAGCCGGGACCCGGGCGGGCTGGTTGACGGCTCCCGGCTGCCACCCGGGTCCCAGCAGCCAGGATCCGGGCGGGCTGGCTGACACCTCCCGACTGTTGCCTGGGTCGGACCCGGGCGGGCTGGCTGACGGGTCCCAGCTGCCACCCGGGTCCCGGCAGCGGGCGGGCTGCGGAGCTGCCGCCCCGACCCTGTGGTGGTCGGGCTGCTGCTCTGACAGCTCTTTTTTTTTTAATTATTAAATAACGGACTTTTTCATTTAACGGACACCCCCTCGCCCGAATTAGTCCATTAAATGGAGGTTTTACTGTAGTTAAGTTAATTGAAGGGTGAGTTGGCACCTATCACCCTCAATGGTATTTTAACCCAACACTTAACAAGCTTTCACCCCCTTTATAACAGTATCTTCTTTCTAATGTTATGAGATTTTATTACATTTATTATTTCACTTTTAATAGTGCAGCATAGGAAGGCTTTATCAGTATCATATTGGCATATAAGGTATGGATATACCTCCGATATGGGAATTAAGATAGCGAGGTGGAGGACAGAGTAGAACTGGATCAAGGGGATATCTTAAGCATGAATTTTAGTCTCCAGATGCTCATCCACCTGTAAGCATAGAGGAGATGCAGCATATTTATTTGTGTTAAAACTCCAAAGCATAATTTACAACTGTCAGAGAAGTGAGTGTAGATTTCACTAATTAATGAAGGAAATATGATTAGCATGTTCTGACCACTTCGCACAGGCTGAAAAGAAATCCTACAGAAGAGATTCTGCTCTGTGACAGCCGTGTGAATCCAGAGCATTGGATTTGTGGAGCTACTCCAGTTTTAATGACTGTAAGCAAGAGGAGAATCTGGCTCTTAATCTTTAGCATTATGAAGAAAACTTAAAGGATCTTGGTGTACAGAAACAAGCCTGAGAAACCAAGAGCAACAGGCAACAGAGGAAATGCCTGGGGAATGCTCACAGATTAATAGGGATAGGAATGACTGGAGATTTTGGACGTACTTGAGGTGACCATTACACAGTAAAGCAAATTGGGAGGTTTACTTTGAGCCGGGTCGTGGCTGCCCCAATGTGGGGGCAACAGCCTTCCCCTTTCCATGTGACCCTGCTCAGGGACCACAACAACTGGTGTGGAGAGAAGAAATATTGCTAAGTTAGATCTATAGAGCCATTGCCTATCCACTTGCCCAATGCAGGTGCAGTACATGCCACTCCCTTTCCTAGGCTGCTAAAGCTACTGCTTCCTGGTACACTCTGGGGAGGAATTCTTGACAAGTTAGTCAGCATTCCCCCTACAATAGTGTCTAGAGGCCTCTGAGATCAGAACCCCTTTGTGCTAGCTATTGTACTTACGCATAGCAAGAGACGGTCTCTGCTTGAAAGAGTTTACAACTTAGAAGTATTATCATCATACCCATTTTACAGATGAAAAAACTAATGCACAGAGAGATTAAATTATTCACCAAAAAAGGGGGGAGGGATAGCTCAATTGTTTGAGCATTGGCCTGCTAAACCCAGGGTTGTGAGTTCAATCCTTGAGGGGGCCATTTAGGGATCTGGGGAAAAAAAACAAAAAAAAATCTGTCAGGGGACAGTACTCGATCCTGCTAGTGTAGGCAGGGGACTGGACTCGATGACCTTCAAGGTCTTTCCAGTTCTAGGAGATTGGTATATCTCCATTTAAAAAAAAAAAAAAAAAAAACCAATATCAGCCAAGAGTTGAATGCAGTTTTCCTGAGCTCAGTTCAGTGTCTTACCTACCAGACCAGCTTTCCTTTCAGCTAGATGCAGCTTTGTTTCAAAATACTTGAAACTCAAATGGTGACAATATCTGATATCTAAAATCATAACATGAGAAATTCTGATTAGACCAGCTACTCTATGGGCTCCGAGTGCTGCTCAGCTGCTTGTAGAGTGTTCCAAACCCCCACAAGGCAGTCAGTAGCTCAAAGCCACTGTCTGGCCTTTTGTTTGGGGGGAGAGAAGGAGATTAAATTGAACAATGCACCTCACACCAGAAATGCATGATGACCCTAACAAACCTTTACCAGCGATTCTTTTGTTGTGCTTCGGGTAATCATTCTTCCTTACAAGGTGAATAACAAGTGAGACCCATAGTGTTATCACTGCGTATGTTTTAATATTTGCACAATTGCTACTTCCTGGCTGTTTTATGTTGCCTTGCTGCAAAATGGTTCATTGTAGCTCATCTCCAAGACATGGAAATGTTTTGCTTTATATTAGAATCATAGGTTGGAAGGGACCTTAGGAGATCATCTAATCTAACCCCCTGCTCAAAGCAGGACCAATCCCCAATTAAAAATCATACAACAGTGTTTTTTTCCCCATATCCCTAAATGGCTGCCTTAAGGATTGAACTCACACCTCTTATTTAGCAGGCTAATGTGCAAACCACTGAGCTATCCCTCCCCTAAATAGTCATTTGGATATATGTACAGTAAACCCTCTATTTAACGGACCTCGATTTAACGGACTTCGGATGCAACGGACAAAATTTCTGAGCAAGTCTGATGCATCCGAAATCCATTTCTCGGGGGCTGGCTGCCGGCTGCCGCATGGGTCCAGGCAGCGGGCGGGCTGGCTGCCGGCTCCCGCCCAAGTCCCGCCAGCGGGCGGGCTGTCAGCTCCCGGCTCCCGCCCGAGTCCCGCCAGCGGGCGGGCTGCCAGTTCCCGCCCAAGTCCCGCCAGCGGGCGGGCTGCCGGTTCCCGGCTCCCGCCCGAGTCCCACCAGCGGGCGGGCGGGCTGGCTGCCGGGTCCCGCCTGCGGGCGGGCTGGCTGCCGGCTCCCGCCCGGCTCCCACCTGTGGGCGGGCTGGCTGCCGTCTCCCGCCCGGGTCCCAGCAGCCGGGACCCGGGCGGGCTGGCTGCCGTCTCCCGGCTGCCGCCCGGGTCCCAGCAGCGGGCGGGCTGCAGAGCTGCCGCCCGGGTCCCAGCAGCCGGGACCCGGGCGGGCTGGCTGCCGTCTCCCGGCTGCTGCCCGGGTCCCAGCAGCCGGGACCCGGGCGGGCTGGCTGCCGTCTCCCGGCTGCTGCCCGGGTCCCAGCAGCCGGGACCCGGGCGGGCTGGCTGCCGTCTCCCGGCTGCTGCCCGGGTCCCAGCAGCCGGGACCCGGGCGGGCTGGCTGACGGCTCCCGGCTGCCGCCTGGGTCCCAGCAGCGGGCGGGCTGCAGAGCTGCCGCCCCGACCCTGTGGTGGGCGGGCTGCTGCACCGACAGCTCTGTGGGTTTTTTTATTATTAAATAACGGACTTTTTGATTTAACGGACACCCCCTCGCCCGAATTAGTCCGTTAAATGGAGGTTTTACTGTATTACTTTAGTGAGGTCGGAATAATGCTAATGATATTTTACTAATGCACTTTTGCTCTACTGAGAGAATGAAATATCTATGAAGACTAGACTTATGGATCAGGCTTTGTGTTAGGAGTCTAAGGGCATGGTTAGACTGGCGCTTTGCGGCACAAAAACCCTCCTGTAGCGCTATAATTTTCATAGGGAACACACTTCAAAGGGAGATTTTGCGCAATGACTCCCTGTTTAAAGCGCAAGTGTTAAACCTCCTTTTCCAGAGTGATAAGCCTTTTTGCACTAACGCTATAGCGTAAGGGTGGGAATGTGTACACCCATTCCTATAGTTAGGAATAACTATTCCTATAGTTAGGAATAACTAACTCATTACGCTACAAGGGAATCAACAAGCCATTTAAGGCAAATGACGTCAATGTTGTTTTGAAAAAGGGGGGAAGAATCAGGAAGTAGCTGATCAGTTTCTCTCTTAAAACTCACAGCCGATAAACACTGGAAATGCTGACCCATTGAGCTGTGTGAGTGCACTGCAGAGCCTGGTCAGTTTCCTAGTCACTGACAGCCTCAACTTGTCTCATTGCCTACACTTTCCCTGTTCCCCCTTACCCCTCTTCTTTGCAAAGCAGGCTGCACCCAGCTGAATGCTGGGATACCTGCCCTATCCCACAACTGATACTGCCGTCAGAAGCGCGACAAATGTATACAGTATTTTGCGCTACAAGGTTTCAATCTGTACAGTCTCTAGCGCGATACCTATTGCGCTACATTGGGAAGTGCTACAAATAAACGCGCTATAATCTTCAGTCTAACCATACCCTAAAAGAGTTGTATTCAATTCCCAGCATTACCACTGACTTTCTGTGAGTGAGCTGGACAGGTCACTTTCTCTCTCTGTGGCTCAGTTCTCCACCTGTGAAATAGAGATTATAATATTGCTTTCCTCCCACTCTTTGTCTTGTCTGTTTTAATCAGAAGTTCTTCTTGGTAGGGACTTTGTGTGCTTGTGTGTGAACATATAGTGCTTAGAATCCCTGAGGTAGCCATGTTAGTCTGGAATAGCAAAAGTAACAAAGAGTCCTGTGGCACCTTAAAGACTAACTAAAGTATTGAAGCATAAGCTTTCGTGGGCTAATACCCACTTCGTCGGATGCAAGTGGTGGAAGACTGCTTACTTCAATGGGGCCCCAGTCTCAGCTGTGGCCTCTAGGCACTACTACAGTAATATAAACAACAATGTTATCCCAAATTTCTCTCCTCTGGAAAACTGCATGACTCTGATCTCCCTCCATGTCCGGTCCACCACAAGGAAAAGTAGCCTCCAATAGGAGCAGTAGCTGTAGTTCATCAGATCTGTGTGATGTGTGCCTTGTAGAAAGTGTAGTATTTTATGCACCCACTGCTCACTCATTTTTTTAAAAAAATAAAGAGATAAATCTACACCTTTGAGGACACCTCTACATTATAAATTCTAGTGTGCTAGTCAGCTACAGCTGTTTTCATCCATGGTTATAGTAAACTAGCATAAGTGCCCGGCGCTGCTCGGGTCAGTCGGAGGTGGGGAGGGGGCAGACAGCTGACCCCCCCTGACCAACCCCAACAGCATCCGGCTCACTTACCCCCTGACCAAACCCGACACCCCCACCTGACCCCCCCCAACCAAACCCAACACCCCTACCTCACCCCCCGACCGAACCCGACACCCCAACCTCACTTACCGTCCGACGTGGGGGTGTTGGGTTTGGTTGGGGGGGTGAAAATGTGAGTCGGGGTTGGTCGAGGGGTAAGTGAGGTAGGGGTGTCGGGTTTGCTTGGGGGGGTCAGGTGGGGGTGTCGGGTTTGGTCGGGGGGTAAGTGAGCCGGGGGGTGTCGTGTTTGGTCTGGGGGGGTGGGAAATTGTCGGGGTGGGTGAGGGGTGAGGTGTGGGTATTGGGGTTGGTCAGGGGGTGTTGCGGTTGGTGGGGGGGGTGAGGTGGAGGTGTGGGGTTTGCTTGGGGGGGTGAGGTGGGGGTGTCGGGTTTGGTCGGGGTGGGTGGGAAGGTGTCTGGGTGGGTGAGGGGTGAGGTGTGGGTGTTGGGGTTGGTCAGGGGGTGTTGCGGTTGGTGGGGGGTGAGGTGGGGGTGTCGGGTTTGCTTAGGGGGGTGAGGTGGGGGTGTCGGGTTTGGTCGGGGGGTAAGTGAGCCGGGGGGTGTCGGGTTTGGTCTGGGGGTGTTGCAATTGGTCAGGGGGTTAAGTGGGGGTGTCGGGTATGGTCGGGGGGTGAGGTGGGGGTGTCGGGTTTACTTGGGAGGGTCAGGTGGGGTTGTCGGGTTTGGTCGGGGGGTAAGTGAGCCGGGGGGTGTTGGGTTTGGTCTGGGGGTTGCGATTGGTGGGAGGGTGAGGTGGGGGTGTCGGGTTTGGTCGGGGGATAAGTGAGCCGGGGGGTGTTGGGTTTGGTCTGGGGGGGTGGGAAGGTGTTGGGGTGGGTGAGGTGTGAGGTGTGGGTGTTGGAGTTGGTCAGGGGGTGTCGGGTTTGCTCAGGGGGTCAGGTGGGGGTGTCGGGCTTGGTCGGGGGGTCAGGTGGGGGTGTCGGGTTCGGACGGGGGGTCAGGTGGGGGTGTCGGGTTTACTTGGGGGGGTCAGGTGGGATTGTCGGGTTTGGTCGGGGGGTAAGTGAGCCGGGGGGTGTCGGGTTCGGTCGGGGGGTAAGTGAGCCGGGGGGTGTCAGGTTTGGTCTGGGGGGGTGGGAAGTTGTCGGGGTGGGTGAGGGGTGAGGTGTGGGTGTTGGGGTTGGTCAGGGGGTGTCAGGTTTGCTTGGGGGGGTGAGGTGGGGGTGTCGGGTTCGGTCGGGGGGTAAGTGAGCCAGGGGGTGTCGGGTTTGGTCTGGGGGGGTGGGAAGGTGTTGGGGTGGGTGAGGGGTGAGGGGTGCGTGTTGGGGTTGGTCAGGGGGTGTTGCGGTTGGTGGGGGGGTGAGGTGGGGGTGTCGGGTTTGCTGGGGGGTGAGGTGGTGGTGTCGGGTTTGGTCGGGGGGTAAGTGAGCCGGGGGGTGTCGGGTTTGGTCTGGAGGTGTTGCGATTGGTGGGGGGGTGAGGTGGGGGTGTCGGGTTCGGTCAGGGGGTAAGTGAGCCAGGGGGTGTCGGGTTTGGTCTGGGGGGGTGGGAAGGTGTCGGGGTGGGTGAGGGGTGAGGTGTGGGTGTTGGGGTTGGTCAGGGGGTGTCGCGGTTGGTGGGGGGGGTGAGGTGGCAGTGTCGGGTTTGGTCGGGGGGTAAGTGAGCCGGGGGGGTGTCGGGTTTGGTCTGGGCACCCACCCCGACACCTTCCCCCCCCCCAGACCAAACCCAACACCCACACCTCACCCCTCATCCACCCCGACACCTTCCCACCCCCCTAGACCAACCCCGACACCCCCTGGCTCACTTACCCCCCGACCAAACCCTACACCCCCACCTGACCCCCCCAAGCAAACCCAACACCCCCACCTCACCCCCCGACCGAACCCGACACCCCCACCTCACTTACCGTCCCACCAAACCCAACTCGGATCCGTCGCAGGCGGGGAGGGGGCCCAGAGCCGAGGGATTCCGGGGACCTTTGCAGGTGGGGGGGGCACAGGGCTGATGGATTCCGGGGTTTCTGTTGGGAGGGGGGAGGGGCAGAGAACTGAGGGATCTCTGGGGTTCCGTTGGAGGAGGGAGGGGCAGTGAGCTGAGCGAGTGCGGTGTCTGTTGGAGGGGGTATTATGACATCATCACCACCTAACCGCCCAGCCGATGTGATTGGCCCTGAAAGACTTTCACCCCTGGGGGGGCGTCAGAGGTGAGATCCGAAAATTTTTCGACCCTTACAACCATCTAGACCCCAAGACCCCTAACTGTACCAAATTTCAAGTCTCTGGCTCAAACGGTGCGGGAGGAGGTCGCGGTCATACATACATACATACATACACCACTTGACTTTTATATATATAGCTTATCCTTGTCCAGTGTAATCAGGGATTTCATATAAATAACTATGCTAGCTGAACTATGCTATGTGATTGTAAAGTATGCCACTATGCAATTTGTAGATTGGTTTCTTAATGTGGCTGCAACATGTTAGGCAAAGCAACCAACAACAGGATTACACACTCTTAGAAGCAAATAACTAGGAAATAAAAAAAATTGTAGTCCCAGTGCTAGAACACTGAATCCAGACAGCTGATACATTCACTTATACCTATAAAGATCCTAAGTAGAGTTTCACTGATAAGTGCAGAACAAATCCAGAAGTAGAAGAGACTAGGTTGTGAGAGAGAAATCCCTGTATTGGTGCTGAATGAAGACCAAACATTTTTGTTTGTGGCCAAAACTTTTCGGTTTTGAGGGTTTCAACTAAAAGCAGAAACTTTCCACGGAAAGCAAACACCTTCCAACAAACATGGTCATTTTGTCAAAAACCCAGTTTTCCTCAGAAAACAGTTTGGATGCAATATTTTTGACCAGATATCTTATTTCATAGCAAAGGTGATGCTGAAATGTTGGGGATTGGTACATGTTATATTTTGTATAAACATTCTCATACCCAAGCTCCTCTGATTTGCGAGTGCTCTTTAACTCAATCTGTATAAACACTAGACCTTGTTTTCCTCCTTTCTTTCAAGCTACTGTTTAATCCAATCTACGTATTTATAGTCACACTCATTACCAAGGTTTATGAACGGAAGACAAAGTTCTGAAGAGAACTGCAAACATTATAACCTTCAGATGAGTCCAATTCTTTTCTTTTTTTAAAAAAGCTGGCTGTTGTGTTACCCATTTAAATGATCACATTCTCCACCTTTTTAACAGGAGGAAACTCTTCAACGGGCACGGGAGGAAGATGAAAAGAGAAAAGAGATCACTAATCATTTCCAGGGCACACTGAGTGATATCCAGACTCAGATTGAGCAGCAAAGTGAAAGGAACATGAAACTATGCCAAGAGAACACAGAGCTGGCTGAGAAACTGAAAGGCATCATTGATCAGTATGAACTAAGAGAAGAGGTAAGACTACTAAGGCATGCAGCCTCGTTGAGGTAGGAAGAGACAGGTTTTAAAGTGCATGAGGATTAGATTTATTGACACCACCCCATCGTCTTAATTTGCTATCATTTTTGTTCTTCACAAACAAAGATATGCAACATGGATCTAGAGTGTTCTCAGTGGTACCAGATGACTGAACATGGAGTAATGGTCTCAAGTTGCAGTGGGGGATCTTTAGGTTGAAATTTAGGAAAAGCTTTTTTACTAGGAGGGTGGTGAAGCACTGGAATGGGTTACCTAGGGAGGTGGTGGAATCTCCTTCCTTAGAGGTTTTTAAGGTCAGGCTTAACAAAGCCCTGGCTGGGATGACTTATTTGGAGATTGGCCCTGCTTTGAGCAGGGAGTTGGACTAGATGAACTTCTGAGGTCCCTTCCAACCCTGATATTCTATGATTCTAACATGGATATTTCTGTGATATGCAACATGGATAACATTGTCAAGACTTAATAGCACATTGCAGTTTAATCCAGACTCTATGGGTAGCAAGTTAATGCTTCAACCTTTCTCTGGCAGCTGCAGATTAATAAAAAATGTAGACCATGGATGCTCAGAATCTGAACAGACTCAAGTGTGCAGACACGACTGTCACTATAAAATCTTCACTAAAAAAAAAGCATTTTATCCCCTGTAAGAGTGTCTATTCCCTCTCTCTGGACATGAGTACAGAGGAGGGACTCTTCTATGGTCCCTTAACTATAAACTGTTTCCCCAGCCTAAGTTAAGTCTTTTCACCCCCAAAACCCACACTCTACCAGTAGGGAAATGGGGACCAAGCTGCCACCACTCAGTAATTACCCCAAGACTATGGGATAGGGAACCTTGACTCCCCCCGAGAGTAACCCTCCCGACCCCTCCCTTTCTGTTTGGGAGAAAAAAAAACACATAGAGATTTAATTCCAGCATCCCTTCAACCTAGGAGACACAATCCTCTTCCCCCTCCCCTTCCAACCTGAAAGCAGAGAGAGAGATTCCAACACAGCCCTCCCTAACCATGGGCTGCCCAATCCAAAGCTAGGATTCCTTTAAGAGAATAACCAAACACTTTTTATAACTAAAAAGGTTTAATAAAGAAAAGAGAACAACTTACAGCTAATACACTTTACAGATATAAGGCTTCCTACCCCTCCCTCCAGATTTCTCCTGCAGAGGGGGTAGTGACACCCTAGACCAGGCACAAGCTTATGAAAAACCAATATGTTACTTACAATTCAGCTACTTCTGAATATAGGAAAGAAAAAATAGAAGTCTTGCCCTCCATAGCTAGAGAGCGAAGAAATGGGTCTGGCCCCAAGCTGGGAAGGAGGGAAATTGAAACTAACTATCCCTCCCCCCCTCATGGCTCGGGAGCTCTTACGTCACCCTCACTCAGGTAAAGTTAACCCCATACAGGCAAAACAGCACTCCACACTTATGACATCCCCTCAGTAAATATTAGAGCTATTGAAATAATTTCAACAATGCTCCCACATTTTCAAATGATGCTGATTCCTTTTCCATCTTTAGTAACTATCTCAACTCTTGACTTTTGTGGAAATTTTTGTTAATTAGTATGTTCATTATGGTTCTCAGTCCAAATATATACACTAAAAACAGAAGGAATAAGTGACATAAGTACTGTGTACTTTCAGTCTCAAATGCTGACCCACTTTGGACTGACCACATCCATCTAATTATTTTAAAATCATATTGTATCGTACGTAAGACCATCCCCTGAATTAATTATACATGCATTTTAATAGTGTCTATCAAAATAAAAAGAAACTTTATCTAAATGAGGCACGATTTATAGACCAATCACATAAAAGAATAAGAATTCAGAATTTTTTCCCAACCCAAATCAGAACAAAAAATGAAAATTTTAATAATATTCATGACCTAACAATCTGAAACATTTTTTAATCATCAGTTCATAATTTCAAAATGTTTTGTTCTGATTTAGACTTTGTATTTTTAAGCTTTTTTTAGAATAAATTAACTACAATTTTGAAATGTAAAGTCGTTTCAAACCATAAAACAAAAGTTTCCTATTAGAACATGTCAAAACAGGAGGTCTTTGACCCTTTCAAAACTTCTTTCTCAAAATTTTTTCAAATTGAGAAATTAGTTGAAAGCAACCCTTTCCTGCGGACAGCTTTGGTTCATAAATCAGCATTTTCCCACAAACAAAAAAGTTACACTGGAAAATTCCCAGCCAGCTCTAATGACTTACTCAGCAGATGAGTCAGGTGGGCCATTACTGATATTTCTTTTGGGTGAGGCTGTTACAGAGTCATAGATTCAAAAGTCCAGAAGCACCAGGAGATTATCTAGTCTGACCTCCTGTATATTTCACCCAATAATTTCTGCATCAGACCCGTGTTACGTGGTTGTGCTCGAGCATGTCTTCAAGTGCTTTGTTGTGTCAGGCCAGAAGGCTCAGCACTTTGCAGACTGAAGCCCAAAGGACCCGATCCTGTTTAGAGCTCTGTCCAGATGAACCCCTACACCCACTCTGAGCTATTTGCTTAAAATCTCTGCTTTAACTTTATAGAATCAATTGGCTTTGATGTTTGATTTTAATATGCTCCATCTGTCAAAATCATAACCAGTTAACAGTGCCCCTAAACTGTTATGCATGTTCATGATCTAATGAGCAAAATTTGGAGATATGAGTAATCTTTTTGATTATACTAATGCGTATATATGTGGATATTGTACATTCTAATGCACAGTATTGGAAAAGATCCCCAGGACTATTTTGTTACTATACATTTAAGCTAATACAAACTTGGTTTCACTTCTAGAGTAAATTCTGGTAGGATTTGTTCTGATGACAGGAACAATCATTTTCTAATAACTGCAATAGGCTGGGAACGTTTGGGGTTTCCATTTGTAGAGCCCTTCTCAGATACAAAAATTGGACCTGCATCCAATAGGTGATCTGTACGGATGGTAAGCAATACGACCGCCTCCACAGATATAAAGTAGATATCTGTGGATTTGCAGTGCTCTATCCATTTGCAGTATTTTGGCCTTTATGCTTGTTCTAGTAGGCAGCCACATGTGTATGAGCATGCAGCTGTGTGTATGTCACTACATCTGCAATTTCAGCACAGCAGAGTTTGTTTTCTTGCAGCAACTTGATAAAATATTTAAGCACAGAGAACTTCAACAGAAACTAGTGGATGCCAAGTTGGAGCAGTCCCAGGAAATGATGAAAGAAGCAGAGGAGCGACATGAACGAGAAAAGGAATACGTACTTATCTATCTAATCTGTCTGCTCATGTGTCTGTCTGTCTGTCTTTAGATAAAAGATGGGCCCATATCATCCCTGAATACTGTTTCACCACTATAACTGGCTCTGCAGGTCTGAGTTGTGATACAGACTTAGGGCAGTGTGAGGGAAACTTTCAGAACTGTTGCCTTTGGTGTGACTGTACTGTAAATACAGGAATGCAGCCTCCAAGGCTGCCAGATTGCCACCTTTTCTTAATGCTACATTTTTAAAAAAACAAACAAAACATAGCATAGGTTAGAGCATATATTGTATGGCTAATTCATCAGTCATAGGGCCTGATCATGCTACCAGTTGTAAAACACCAAGTCCTGTCAATGCCTGCCAATGACATTTCCCCATAGGGCTCTGATGACCCCACTGAATGTGCCTGGATTCCAAATGGGCTCCAATGCTCATCTGAAAGGGTAGCGGGTGTCTCCAGTAGGGGTTGCAGGCAGTGGCGAGCACAGAGGCTGTTCAGCCATCAGTCAAATCAACAGGTGCTGAAAGTGGAACAATATAGTCCTGCAGTCTGGATACAGGACTGTGAATGTCCCTCTCAGAATGTGAGGCCCAGAGTTGTCTAGGAAACCCTTCTCCAAAAGTGTTTTAGTCAGACTATATGGGCCTATTTCTGTTATTTCCAATTTTTTCATGAAGTAGAGAAAAGTCAACATTCTTTCTACATGGTTTTGGGGAGAGGGGAATGAATGTTCATGGCAAATCTCCTGTATGACTAGCACCTACAATAGAGTAAGCTCAAGAACTGATTCAACCAGCTGTAACATCATAAAGGAACGGGCATATAAGAATACCTATTTATGCTTAAATAATTTTATGAACATTAACTGAATGAATGCTCGGAGCCCGCCTTTGAGGTTGGCAAGTATGTATTTTGACCACTTAGTAATGCTGATGCTGACATGTCACAGGCAGCCCCTTCATATACTGCTCTCCTCCCTCTCCTGGACTGTAGAGCTTGGCCTAGAGAAGCAATGAAGAGTGCGATCCTCTATGAAAAAATTAACATTCAGTATTGTGTGTGCTTCTTTAGTGATTAGCACAACCTGAGGATGTGTCAGTGCACAGCTTCAATGGCCTATGGCAGACTTTCTCCATCTTCCTGGTGTTGCTTTGACAATGTGCATTGTATTGTCACCCCGATGTGCCATTCCTTGTAATACAATATTGGATCTGCAATTAAAGGTCATACTAGTGTAGGTCATATGTCTAAGTATGCCTGATTTGAAGGCACAGTCAGGTATTTGAACATCTGGTTTATGTGAATTTGCAAATCTGTGGGAGCAAAAAGGAGAGCCTGGGGTTGAAAATCTAGCCTATAGTACTTCATTACACCTTGCCTTAAAACAGATTGTAAACTGTTTGGTGCAGGGACTGTCCCTTACTCTCTGTTTATAATGCCACAGTGGGGCCTGCCCGATCCTGATTGAGGTCTCAGGCCACTACCATAACACAAATACCAATCAATAACATCATTTTTCTAAACATTGCATTAAATATTTTTATTGTGAATTGGTCTCCGAGTTGAGTTCACCCTTATTATCACTTCACATTTTATCAATACAAATGCTAGTATTCATGATTCAGTTTCTACCATTTTGGTTTTTGCAGATTATCCCGGGCTGCCTAGGACTGCACATTAATGTGTGCAGCCACTCTGTGGTTTGCTTGTGTTACACAAAAATGTATTAACTCCTGGATTTTAACAAGCTGCAGAAATAGTGCAGTGTGATAATATGTGGGGAGGCTTTCATTATTGTCCAAAAATACTACTTTTTCTGCCTCATTTTTGTTATAGCAGGGGACCTACAGATCTGACCTTGGATCTCTTCATCATCCTAGTCAGGATGTCTGTCAAGGTGACCATTATGAAAATTTAAGAAATAAAGATCAAAGCCCAGGGAATTAATGACTGACCTAGACACCAAATGGCCCTGAGGCTTTTCAAAGTTTTGTTTCAAACCATTAGATCCAACCAACCTGTAATTCCTCAAGAAGCAACCATGTAGGTGCCGAAAAGGGAGACCTGGACTTGAAAATCCAGCACACCATGCAAATGTTAACACAATTCTTCACATTTGTTATTTACATACTTCCTCAAGAAAGTAACAAAGAGTCCTGTGGCACCTTGAAGACTAACTAAAGTGCCACAGGACTCTTTGTTGCTTCTGCTATTCCAGACTAACACGGCTACCTCTCTGAGTCTTCCTCAAGAAAGTGATTCAGAAATTAGGGCCCATCTACCTAAGAATCATCCACACCATCTTTTCATGCTGGGTAGCCTTCCATAGGATCCCTCGGATTATATATGTATCTAGCACTACCTATTATATTGACCTTGGCCAGAACTTGGAATCCTAGCTGAAATCCTGTCTCCATTAAAGTCAATGGGAATTTTGCCATTGACTTCTGTGGGGCTAAGATTTTACCCAACTGGCCAAGTATATTTCCTCAGGTTCTGTATGGCCACATTGTATACAACATATAGGAGCTTCTACCCCAACTATTTTGAAATCCCAGGTTTTTTTCACTGAACCCCCATCCCACAATTTTCAAACTCATTCTAATGGTCCCCATCTAGATAGACTCTTTGTGCAGCAGATGGCTGGAATTTATACCAGATATTTCCAAAGATACTAATATAAAGGAGTTGGAATGCCAGGATTTATAATTGCAAAGGCACAGGAATAATAATTTTCTCTCTGTTGCTCTAAACACAGTTACTGACTCAAGCTGCAGAATGGAAGCTCCAGGCAAAAATGCTGAAAGAACAGGAGACTGTCCTACAGGCCCAGGTGAAGTTGATTGCATGGTGTGCCTTTGTTTGCCCATTTTTAGCCCACGAGCCACATTCCAGGTAAAGTATTCCAAAAGCTTTGTATGTATTCCCCCTAAGCCTATCCTGAACCATAAAGACACTATAGTAATGGAATCAGGCTATATTCAAGCATGTAGTAGAACAGGGAACCACACTGAAGTGTTTGCATGTGCATACAATACTGAGCCGCGAAGCTCTATGCTGTAATAATGTTGCATGCCAGTGCTAGTATACTCACCATAACTCTTTCTCAGCCCAGATCTAACACACCCTCTGAGGCGCCAGTCCAGCAAAGCACTGAAGCACATACTTAACTTTAAGTCCATGAGTTGCAGTGAAGTCACTTGTTAAGCACGTCCTTAAGTGCTTTGCTGGAATCAGGCCTGAATGCAGAATTCGTATTAACTTCCTTGGGAGTTCCAAGCACGGAGTGCTTGTACACATGGACCTTTTGTGCTTTCTGCTCTACAGGGCATAAAACAGTGTTTGAAAAATACATTAAAATGAACTTTATTACACAAATTATCACACAGATGAGGCTGGAGCAAAATGCAGTAGCAGCCGAGTAACATACAACTAGTACAAAAACATACAACAGTCACTCCATCACACTGAGTGACACAATACCAGACCCAAAATGTGAGTAAGCAATTCAAAGGGGACATCGGATGTGTATATCAAAAAGAGGAAACATCAATAGATTTTCCTAGCCTTATGGAAATACCTAAAGGAAATAATCATAGCGAATGATCTTCTTTTAGGATTTAAAGGAGAATTACCTCCACTTAGCAGAATTTTTAAACCAGCCTATAGTACTCTATAGCCCAGATAGAATTCACTGTTAAATGATGATGGTCCTCCGAGCACTTGATGGAGATCCCTGTAGAGCTCAGAGCAGGTCTGCCAAACACAGTGGTTGAAACCCTGACAATGGCTCAGGACCTCATCTACACTGCTTCTTCCATTGTTATAATCACCAGGCAACTTGCACAGGCTATAGCTATAGGGGAAAGTTTTATGGAAAAATAACTGTTGTAACCAGAACCTCAGTGACTTTGGGGCTACTTATGGGCCAGAATGTAATTTTATACTCTGCTCCCAGTAAAGGAAAACATCTTCCCAGGCACAGCCCAGGAATGGCATTGTGACTCAGGGCATCGAAATTCACTCCCTCTGGGTGAGGAGTAAGTTATTTATCCTTTTTCATAGAGTAGCATATCCCTGGCTCTGCACCCTGCCAGCTATTCTGGCCTGCAAGTAAGGGGAAGCAAAGCCAGGGCTCCTCCCACTCCACACCTGCTCCCTGCCCAATTGCTCACAGTGCGTAGTAATGGGTGTGTAGATCTGGGCCTACCCTTGTACTCAGTCTAAGGGCTGGTCTTCACTACCTGCCGATCCGATCTAAATCGATCGCCCGCGGCTCCCCCGTCGACTCCGGAACTCCAGCTCAGTGGGAGGCGCAAGCTGGAGTTGACAGGGAAGTGTGCCGTCGACTGCTGCTGCCGTGAGGACAGCAGGTAAGTTGGCTGCAGATACGCAAACTTCAGCTACGTGATTCACGTAGCTGAAGTTGCGTATCTGCCGTCAATCCCTCCCCCCCTCCCCCCTCGGTAGTGAGGACCAGCCCTAAGTATCGTGACCAAACATCCTGGTGCAGCCAAGTAAGAGCTGTGACAGTCCAGCCCTCAGTCAACAAGGTGAGAAGGCTATAGTCCTTTTTATATAGTTTTTCAAAGGTTAAAATAAGCAGGAGAAGAAACTGAAAATATTAAATAAACTTATTCTGCACCTACTGTTTATGGATATCAATTTAATAGGTTCTCCAATCAAACCTCACAGGCCTCCTGAGGAGTCATTCCCCAATTTTCTTTTTGTGCTTTAAATTAAGCCTTTATGTTCAGCTAGAAGGAGTTTTGTGTATCAGCCAGACCTCACTAGCCAGTTTAATGAAATAGAACATGAGAGAATATATTAAACATGCATTTCAAGTAGTAAAAATAGTAATAAAAGAATCCATTCAAGCCTCTCTCGGACTGCCTTAGCTGTGGGTTAGGCCTTGATTTTAATGGGAAATGCTTAAATTAAGCATATGCCTAAGTGTTCTGCTGGATTGGGACACAGGTGTGGGAGTGCCATCACTTTGACAACTGCATCCCTTGGGAATGGTGCAATAATAACAGGAGAGACACCACTCCATTTTCTAGGGAGGATCTTGTGAGGTGCTGTGCACTCTCAACTCTCACTGATTGAATGGGAGTTGAGGGTGCTAGCACTTTGCTGACTCAAGCCCTTAAACAGTACAGTGTCCCTTATGCTGGAGAACTCAGCACTCCAAAGTCACAGACCATGCACAAAGGGGGGGCCATGGTGCTACTCGGCAACATGACACACAGCCTCTCCGGGTGTGTTGGCTCTTTTAGCTTTGTGTTTTGAAACAAAGTGAAGGATAAAAGTTAGCTGAGGCATTTAATTTATATTATTTTCTGTGTCAGAGATCAAATTGACTATAAAAAAATCAAATTGAATATAGCAAATTCGATGAACTAATGAGTCGTTCCTGTAATTCATCAACCAAAGATTACAAAGGGGCCACAATCACACCGGGGACATGTTAATTTAACACACTAGCCTTTTCTCATTCAATAGCCTCATTAGCAATATGGTGTTAAAATACCTTTGTTTCCTATAGCACTACTCCTACAAATTCACACTTGCAACAGGTCACTCTGTTACTACAGGTGTGCACTCTCAGAAGGAATTTGAAACCATAGGACCACACGATGCAGTAAAAGAGAGAACATAAAGGTGAAGGGAGGAGAGAGAAAATTAAATAAAAAGAGCCCCAAGTGATATGGAAAAGAAACAAGACTCGGAATAAAGGAAAAAGGAAAGGAGAAAAAAGGGATTTAAAAACAGGAAGAGTGAAGAGAAAAAAGAAGCACAAAGAATTGGTCCAGAGGATAGAAAGTGAGATAAATGGAGGAGAGTGAAGGAGGAGACACAAACACATGGATAAACATAGGGAAGACTGATAAAGGAAGGGAAGGACAAGGTGGAAATGGGCAGGAAAAATGTCACTTTGGGACAAGCTGCTGCCAACTGAGGCTCTCAGCTAAGACGGGTCTACTATGCCTTTGTTACAAATACTTCTTAAACAGTCCGGAAGACAATGCAGTTAGGACTCTGAGCCCTTGGGTTCTTTACTAGGCTTCACTACTCTCTGCCTGTGGGACCTTTGGAAAGTCACATGGGTCAAAATTTTTCAAGTCTCTATTTGTTTGGCATTCTTCCAATTTTTGGGTACCCACATGCTACCTTGAGCCTGATATTCAGAATGCTGAGCACCCATGGCTCCCACGTACTTTTGAAAATGTTGGCCTCAATATTTCTGCCCTTCCTCGTTTTATTCCTCTCTAATACAGAAATAACATAGTTCCCAACTTCATCAGGGTGCAGTGAGACTTAATTCACTAATGTGATGCTTTGAAAGCTGCTCTGCAAGCACAAAAGGATTATTATTGACTCATAGTTATTCCCTTTTTGTGTAATTAACATTAAAACAAGGTGTATGTTCATTCAATTTGCCCGCATGGCGCTTCTGAAACGGATCTGTTTGTTCCTGTGTACGTAGCTCACTCTCTATTCTGAAAGGTTTGAAGAATTTCAGAAAACACTGACCAAAAGCAATGAAGTGTTCGCCAGTTTCAAACAGGAGATGGAGAAAGTGAGTAGCGTGTATCCTTTCTAAAACCTGACTCTTTCCATTTTAATACACGATTCTCCTTTGCGATCATTTATCTTTGGATTGGGACATTGCCTGTACGCTTGGGTGAAACAAACTAGGTCAAGTTTGAGTGGGATGTGAGATGGGGCTCAGGAAGACCAAACATATTGCAATATTGTTTTGATACGTTGTGTATGTTTCTGATTTCTGTCAACTGATATAATGTCTAATAGATAAAGAGACCCACAATCTCCCCTTCACAGAAACTTATGGGACCAGCTCTTCAGATGATGTAAAAGACCTACACCAGTTTGGAATCTGGCCCATTTTGTCTTAGCACTGGAAGTTAAAGCTTCCACTCTCTTCTCCAGCAAAGAAATAACAATTGTGTGAAAGAATAAAGAAGTATAATCAATGAGCTACTTACAATCTAAGCTGATGGCTCATATGATGGCCATTCAATACCATTTATGAACTGGCATAAAATTGGCATAAATATTTAAAGCACAATTCACTGTTGCCTGCCCTTTATGCAGCCATTTACCCCACTGCCAAGGGAGTTTCAAATGCTACCTAGTCAAAGTTGTCCCCCCACTTTGCACTGGTGGTTTAAATGACTGCACAAAGTGCAACACAAGAGAGAGTCTAGCCCATAATTTTCATGTCCCAGAGGCTCAAAATTCTGAGATCCAGATTGAGAAGAGCTTTAGCTGTCTTCAGAGCGAGTGAGGTCTGAGCAAAGACTGAAGGGAAGACGGTGGTATTTAGCTATTGACCTGTCTGAGAACAGTGCAGAGGTGATCGACTCAGAAGGCATTCCACTAGGCGTTGTGCCTCGGGAGACACATACTGCACCTGTTCCCCTTAGCATAGCCAGCCAACTCCGCAGTCTGGGCGAAGGGCAAGGGCATGGCCCCACCTCTTCCCTGTGCCCCTTTTGTGATAGTTTGCACTCCAGGGGGAGGCAGGAGCATGCTCAGGAGTTCATGTCTGGACCCACTGCAGGAGTGCACAAAGAGAAAGACTCCTCATTCCTTCTCCTCTCCTGTTCAGGAGAAGGCCCGGTCTAGTCCTGAGCAGGACCTCAAGTGGGGAAATCTTGGACTGATAAGGAGGGAGACTGAATCCCTGCCAAATGCCAGAAAATTCACTGTGGATTTAGTAATGCAACCAAGAGGGGCTTTGCTTCTGTGAACCAGTCTCTTGCTATATGTCATTCTTCAGCCATCATTCTTTGACAATGCTATATTCATTTTCACTGTAGTTAGTGGTAACAGAACTATAAGTAGAGGTTTAAGAAAAGATAACTAAAATGTTGTTCTCACTTCAATTAACATTTGGGATTCCTGCTGTGATTCTCTTCCTGCTTCTGCAGATGACAAAGAAGATGAAGAAGCTGGAAAAGGATACAGCTACATGGAAAGCCAGGTTTGAAAACTGTAATAAAGCCCTACTGGACATGATTGAAGAGGTGAGAAACTTTCTTCACCATTTTTTTCATATTTTCAAGTTAATTAGGGGCTGATCCAAAGCTCACTAAAATCAGCGGGAAAACTCTCATAGATATTGATGGTCTCTAGATCAGGGCCCTTTTTCTTAGTATATGTTGATAAGGTCGGGTCATGGAAAAAACATCAGATCTGTTGAGGCCAAGATATTCCTGGGTCTGTGCATACACTAACAGCTTGTCCACATGGGAAGTTAAGCCTAATTAACTAAAAGGGTGAATTTAAAGTGCATTAAATTCCCGTGTGGATGCTCTCATTCAGAAGTGAATTCATTCATTCAGCCTTAGTTCACTTTAGATGAAGGCCACTCACTTCTGAAAGAAAGTGTCCACACAGCGGTTTAATGTGCTTTAAATGATGCACTTTAAAGTCAGACCTTTGGGTTAGTTCAGCTTAATTTCCAGTATAGAAGTCACTGGGGCCCAACGTAGATTTAAATGTTCCCTGTATAGAGAGACTGCATAGAAAATTAGTAGGGATGTGGAAACTGATTCAGATAAAATAAGAAGCCACCTAAAGTTTCATCCCAAACTTAAATGTAACCTGGACTAAGTTTTTGAGGTTTGAAAAAAGAATGAATAATGTCCCTGCTGCAACCTCCAGTATTGTCATTTTTGTGGACTTCTCCATCCAGCTAGAATCAGAAAATGTAGATGTCCACAAAATGCTGCAAGAAAGGCTGTTCTCCCTGAATGTCCAGCCAACCAAAAACAAGATGGACTGAAAATATGAGGCAGCTTATTCTCACGAAAATTCCAACACAGGGTTCCAGGAAGTCCAGATAAACAATACAGCTTTTGGGTGCTTATCTGTACTGACCTCCTGAATGTTTTATGGTCCTTCTACTGCTAGAGATTATTCATGGCTATGCCTATGCCTCATATCTCTCGGTGAAATTCAGCCGAGTGCAGAGGACCTGCAGAATGCCTTATTCACCACTTAAGTGACACTTCAGTGCACTGGGTGAATTAGTACTTAGTTAGGAAGACTGTAATTGTATTTGATTACTTGGGGAACTCCAGCTCCCTTGCAGCAAAGAAAGGTTGCATGTAACAAATTATATCTTTATAACTGCAACATACGTGTGTGAACCTCATGAATATGAACTCCATTTTCTACACCTTTGCCTGATTTTGATTTGACCACAGAAAGCAATGAGGGCTAAGGAGTATGAGTGCTTCGTGCTGAAAATCCAGAGGCTAGAGAACCTCTGCAGAGCACTGCAGGAAGAGAGGAATGAACTGTACAAAAAAATAAAAGAAGCAAAATTCACGAACGAGGAAGAGGAAGATGAGGAGGAAAGAAATGACGACCTCTTGGGAAAAGAGGTTGATGCAAGCCCTTCCGCTACTGAACAGGATAGTGCAGAGCTGTCCATTATCGATGAGAACATCCTGAAGAATCTAGCTGCAGCATTCATGGTGACCCATCATGTGCAGGATCCCCTCACAGTCTCCAGTGAGAACAGTAATCCAGAGCCGGCTGACTCTCAAGCGTGCAGTCCTCCATGTCTCACAGAGCCAGGGCTTCCTGCCCATCCCACCCCTCAGCCAGAGGCAGGGAATCCCTCTGGGCAGCTGAGTCTTGCTCTGAAGCCCACTGAATGTGTGCCGAAGGCTGAACAATGTGAAGGAGCCCCAGCAGAGCAGCCTGCTCAAGATCAGCCCACACAGCAAACAGTAGATGCTGACATGGAAGGAGTAGATTAAACGTAACGCTGTGTTCTGGCTTGTCTCTCTACCAGTCACGGCTCCATTTTTTCTCCCCAAATTGATTTTCTGAAACAAACAAAAAAAAGGGCTTGAAAACACACTCAAACTTGTTTTATAAGGGTGTGTAATGCATCTTATCTCTTCGCCACCATCACACACTAATAATGGGTTTGCTATTTTGGCTGTCCCTCACATATGCAAAGCATAATATTTTCTTAATGTCAGCAAAATATAACAAAATTACAGGCTCTTCTTTTCAGGCATAATGAGTCATCTCGCTCGACAAAATCCAGGCAAACTGTTGAAGTTTCATGTTTTAAGAATTGTTGCAATACAGATACTTATTTGTAAAAACTATGTAATTAAACATATCAATTTGGTTTGATGTTGCACAAAACATGCCCTCTTTAGAAACCAGGTGAGCTTAATAAATGAGGTGATGAGGATTTGTGATCACAGCAGAAGCACTGAAGCCATTTACAGGAAGGGTAAATTGAGGCCATTAAGTAGTACAATAATGGCACCTTTTTGCAAAAGTTACCTGCACAAATCACTAACTTGTTTTCGGAAATTTTGCATCTAAACACCCACACACAACTCCAAACATCTACTCCTAATTGCCATTTCTGTTCAGAGCTGTGATTATGTCATTGCTTTCCACAGAACCATAGTGAAAGGAGAAAATTCTTGGTGAGATGCCTCCGAATATTGCTGTTTTAATCTTTAGGGACAGGTTCTGGCTTTTCAGCAACAGCCCTGCCTCAACAGAAGCACCAGAGATTGTGTCTCAGGCAGGTATACTCTCTCCCCCTATTTCTCTTTGTGCACAGGTGGTGTACAGTCTGCTCTGGCCACAGATTGCTCCCAGAAACATAAGCCCGGGTGTTTAAGATGGGTTATCAGGAATGGGAACTGGGCTATGCTGCTTCCTCTTCACTCCCTGTTTGGTATCTTGCTTCCCAGAGTGGAACAAAAGCAAACAATCCCTATGCTCCCTGAGTGCCAGGAATGCAGAACATGAGAGAGGAAAGGTTGTTTGTGCGCTCCTACCATTCTGCAAGTCCACCCAAGGGCCCCTCACACTCTGGTCCTCACTACTTCAGCCAGCTTCTGTATGTCATCAACTTCTTTTTAGAGTCATGAGCAAAAGGAGGAGCTTGTAGGGCATTCAGCAGCGAATGTCAGGAGTTTTGTTTGACAGAGAGTCCTAATCTGCCCTGCCTGCTCATTGCCCTGATCCTTCTTTCATCCCCAGCATGCATCCTCTGCCCCTAACCAGTGGGCAGGGCCCCTAGTGGACCAGTCTGCATTCTACTCTGGTTTCACGACTCTCTGGGGATATTAGTTGGCAGTTCCTCCATGGAGCAATGAGCACAGGCATGTATTTGGCACGGTTCATGGAATCCCATGACACCTGTCCTATCTGCGGCAAGAAGGAGACCTTGGATCACATCTATGTAGAGTGTGTCAGGCTACAGCCATTCTTCCAGCTCCTTCAGAATCTCTTACTGAGGCTCTGGCTGCACTTTTCCCCTCACCTGTTTATCTTTGCACACCTTATCCATGCCCCCAGGATGTCACAAGATCTCCCTATCAACCTACTCCTGGCACTGGCCAAAATGGCCACCACCAAATCAGGAGGAGAAAGCTTGATGGGGCAGGAGAGGCACTCTGCAATTGTGGGGCCTATTTCTGGTCCCTCATCAAATCATACCACTTGGTAGAGTTCCTATGGGTGGTGTCCACTGACTTCTTAGACATCTTTAAGGAGTGGTGGGCACTGTTGGGGGTTCTCTGCTTTGTGTCCCCTTCTGGATCCCTGATTTTTAACCTTTGACCTTCACTCCCACTCCTATTTTCTAATTCGTTCTTCCACATAATCATTTGTGGCCTGGGCTTAGTGGTTCCTCCCCCAGCAGGGGGCAGACCTTTAGCTATGGTTGGGACTAGGCCTGCCATTTTTAAGAACATAAGAACGGCCATACTGGATCAGACTAAAGGTCCATCGAGCCCAGTATCTTGTCTTCCGACACTGGCCTATACCAGGTGCCACACCGGGAATGAACAAAACCGGTAATCATCAAATGATCTATCCCCTGTCACCCATTCCTAGCTACTGGCTACCACAATAGGTACACTTAATCCAGGGCCCACCAGTCCCAGTACCCACAATAGGTATGCTCAGTCCAGGCCTTTGAGCTACCAGCTCCTGGTCTGGCCATCTCAAGACTGTGAAAAATGCCGCTAATATGAGAACAGATGTCCATACGTTAGAAAGAGAAGTTACACACAAACAAACCCAGCCATACATATGAATGCTGAGAAACCCTCGAATGCTCTAGAAAACCATACATGCAGATTTAAATTGAAATGTTGGTGACCTGGGGGAAAAGATGTCATTTGTTGGATACTTTGATTGCAAAATTCTTGTTGCATTTTACCCAAATATGAATCTCCATTTTTAACTCTTGTTCATTCCCAAAGAGATAATTCAGCCCAGTTAACACAATAATATTTTTTTCATTATTCACACTGTTTGGTACAATCTTTTGGAAAGTTATCTGTTGCTGTATTCACAGTATGATTTGTGACAGTTGTTTGTTCTGGGGTTGGCCTTATCCATTATGGCTAAAATTTTAAATTTAGATGCCTAGAGCTAGGCACTTGCTTTTATATTTAAGCACCTAAATTTTGGTAATCTCCTCGGAAAATCAGGCCACTTAGGTGCCTAGCAGTGAAACTTTTAGCCTACAAATTAATTGTTTCAATTGTTGAAAATCTATAATCATGTGGTTTACTTTCTGTAGGTTCCAGTGATTTTGTCTATAGAAGCTGAGTATAAATTTGAAGCATATAGTTTTGCCTGTTAGGGTGTTTTTAAATTAAATTAGCATGATTCATATATACATTAAATCTCTTTCTGCTCTGGTGATTTGTGAATTGTTCAGTTTGGGTTTGTTTGAAGTTTTGTTTTGGGCTTTGATTTGGTTGGGGTTTTTTGTTTGTTTGTTCGGGGTGGTTAGTCATTTTAATATCCTTCCTTGTTTTATAATGTATTCACCACCATTGTATCTAAGTCCCTTACAAACTTAAATATTCAATTACATCCCCAAAAATGACATTAAAAGAACATTCAGTTTACAAAGTCATGCATTCTGAAGGAAGGAAATGCCCGAATTAACGTTGCTCATGTAACCAACACATAACAGCCTCATCACCTACACCACCCTGACTCATTCTCAGCACACAACCCATCCTGTGCACTGAATGAGGTAGGGGTCCTGTGGAAAATTAGTATGTCATCATGCCACTTTTGCTCATGCCTCAGTTCCCATCCCACCTCTTGCTCCTAACTCCCTTCCCCTTCCCCAAGTCTCCCAATTCCCTCCTCTCCCGCAGGCTCCTCCACCTGTCCTCCAACCCTGCATCTCTTCACCTACCACTCCACACATATAGGCCAGATGGTGAGGCCCATTCTAGTGCTTAGAAAATGAGGTCCGGCATTAGGGGCAGCACTTACTCTCTGCAGATTTATACAGCCAATAACCTGAGAGATCTTGTATTAAAAGTTCTCTGCAAGAAACCCTACAGTTTTTTGTCATGGCACAAAGTTGACCATACTGAAAATAGTTCATGTCCATAATTTCATTAATATTTGCCCTGTAAACATCCAAATTGACAGCAAATGTTTGAAATGTGTATGGAAGTATATTATAGGCAAGATGGAACTTAGAAATCATACACAAGGAAAAATATTGCAAATAGCCAATTTAGACAAAAAATCTTTTATTTTTAGTAGTTGTGGATAAATAAAATGTGCTAAAGAATTACAAATTCTTGCCCTACTGGAGTGTTTATGCAGTAATATTTTCTAACTTCAGTCTAACACAGGCGTGTGCAAACTTTTTGGCCTGAGGGCCATATCAGGGTTACAAAACTGTATGAAGGGCCGAGTAGGGAAGGCTATGCCTCCCCAGACAGCCTGGACCCTGCCCCCTGACTGCCCTCCTCAGAACCTTTGACCCATCCAACCCCCCGCCCACTCATTGTCCCCTCACCGCCCCCCTCCCAGTATCTCCCAACCCCTCACCGCCCCCCTCCCAGTACCTCCCCACCCTTAACTGCCCCCCACCACAGGATTCCACCCCTTATCCACCCCCCCCCCCCGCTTCTTGTCCCCTGACTGCCCCCTCCCAGGACCTCACCCTCTATCCAACCCTCCTGCTCTCTGTCCCCTGACTGCCTTGACCCCATCCCCACCCCGCCTCCTGGGAATATCGCACCCTATCCAATCCACTCTGTTCTCCATCCCCTGACCGCCAACCCCCAGAACCTCTGCCCCATCCAACCGCCCCCTGCTCGCTGTCCCCTGACTGTCCCCCAGGTCTCGCTGCCCCTTATCCAACCCCCCAGCCCTGGCCCCGTTACCAAGCCGCTCAGAGTAGCACGTATGGCAGCCCCAGGCCCAGCAAGGAGTGCGCAGCCCTGCCCCCCCCCCCCCACACACACACACTCAGAGCTTTGTCCATGCGGCAGTGTGGCTGAGGGAGAACAGCAGGGGAGGATTGGTACTAAGCATAGATCAAAGTATTACCCCATCTCGATCTTTTTATTGTTGGCAATGCTCACTTTCATGGTAGGCTGAATTATGTTATCGTTTACCCTCAAGAGAAGTGTTTGTGCACCAGCCTATGTGAAATGATAGAAAAATGCATCAATTATATTAAATTTATAAAAATGCCTAAAATGTTACTATTTTCCTTGGCAACGAGCATGTTTTCTTCAACCACAGCACTGAACCAAGTAAAACACAAACCTTTTGACTGGACTCCCCTTTATTTCTTACTCAATTATTTACCAGTGGCAGTTTATCTGGACTGGTATGAACTGACATAATTGTTGATATAAGTCAAAACTGTATTTTCTATTGCAAGTCCATTGTTTGTTATGAATTATATACATTGCTGTTGGCCCTGTAGTGCTTATTCCCTGAGTAAAATACATTTTTATTTCCCAGTCACCAGAATCACTCTTGCCGAGCACGTCATCATTGTGAGTAACAGGTTCAGCAGCTTTTTTGCCAATGTTCTCACACTTCTGACACAAGCCTGGGCAGGAAAACCCAGCAGCAAGACAGGAACACTGGAACATCACCCTGTATGACATTTCACATGTTTGCAGGTATGAAGCGCTGCCACAGATGATCTGGTGCTGGATTTCTTGCCAACCAGGTGGTGACAAGCTCCTTGTTTTCTAAATGCTATTCAGGGCCAACAGAGGAACGAGCATTCGCCCTGTCAACAGGAGAGTGCCTCGTTATAGCAGCCTGGCAATTTGCCCACTTGCTGTGTTGGTGGAGAGCATTGCATGTTAGTGGCATGCTCAGGTCAGGCAGTGAAGATTAAGTTAGGCAGAACCCCTTGTATCGGGCATCATTGACATCCTATGGTGAAGTTTGGCCATACAGATGGCACACTCATTTCTCGAGCACAAGGAAAGTTGAGTCTTGAAGTGTAAAGTCTTTCCCAAAGTCTGTGAAAGCATCTAGGAACTCTTCACTCTGAGAAGCCACAGCAAATGCCTTTCTCTTCCCCTCCCATAGAAGGCACTTGTAGAATCACATCTTGTGAATGTGTAGAGTCCAATCAAAGGGATACTTACCTTTGGGCCTAGCACTGAAGTGACTTTCTCCAAATCAATAATGTGGCTCCGATTCCCAACGCAACTGAAGAAATGTGAATTGCCTGGCAGTTGTGACTTAAGACTGATGTCTATGACTGTAACATCTGTATCTGGGTTCCTAACCATCACAATCTGATAGTCCTTGGCAGCCTGTTTCACATGAAGAAATATACCTGAGTGACATTCTTTGCGGTCACAACTTAATTCATCAACAGCTGTGACTGTCACTGAACCCTTCTGCACTGCCAGGCAGTAACACCTTTCTCTATGGGCTATGTAGACAATGATGTCCTTTCCGATAGCGTACAAATCTGCATCCCTTCTCATCATGTACAAGACGGTCTGAAGTGCTTCCTTACTGTTGCCATAAGAAAGAATCTTCTTCCACTGACTGGGGTTTTTCTGGTCCTTTCTATAGATGTGTACCACTTGGGAGCCACCTGCTGCTCAGCGTGACTGTTCCACATGTTTGATGCTCACATTGGGTTACTGATCTGTGACAAAGTCCACAGAAAGTACACTTGTACTTTCTTGCAAGCTTAATTATGTACATTCAAATGGCATCTGCAAGCTCACCCAATGTTGAACGTATATCATGTAATGCTTGAACGACTGTCATTCCATTAAAGATGATTGCACTAGTCTCTGGAATGTGGGCAGTAAGGCAGTCTCCACTTTTGGATTGAAGATGGGGCAGAATTGATTTGTTGATTTTTACCAGAGCATCATCAGCACTAGCAAGAGGGTAGGAAACTGGTGACAAGGATTGGACAAGATTTCCTAGAGATTGAGGTTAGATGCATATAACAGTGCAAACCAGTTTTATTAAACTGGATTTCTTTTCAATCTTAGATTATTGACATGGGATTTCCTGGTCTGCATGACCACCCTAAGCACGGCTCTATTGGTTGAGCACATGGAACTGGTCACATTCAAAGTCTCCAAGCTTTACTACGGTCTCTTTTTATGTGGTGCAAGTGGCTCAGTACTCGCTTAATATCCCATTGGAAATATTCTCTCCATGCAATAGCCTGTCTGCTGATCCTTACCAAAATGAAATAAAAAAGCTAGACTACAAGTCTACACCTGAAGAAGTAATTACTGCTTTGTGATTCACCTGCCACGCCCATGATCATGCAAAGGGAATGAAAAGCAGCATTAGCAAACACACCACACTCAGCCGAAAATATTTTGCAATCTGGGCAAAGGCTTCCCACCAGGTAGCTGCAGGCATGGGACAAATAAAGGGAGAAAAATCATCTTGTTCTTATTTTGTTAAAATGTCAGGATTTTGAAGCCAAGTAAATCATTTAAGAATTTGTAACCGATTCCTTATTTTTTAGCCTGGATGTTTCTGATGCCCTCCTATTTGCATTTTTTTTACATCCTGCTTCCCATAAATAATAAGGGCTCCATGTCTGTCACGGAGGTCGTGGAAGTCACGGATTCCGTGACGTTCCACAACCTCCAGGACTTCTGCAGCAGCCCATATGGCTGAACCCAGGTCCACCCAAGCAGCTGCTCAGGTGGCCCCGGGGAAAGCCACACCAGATGATGCTTGAGTGGCCCCAGGCAGCTGGACCCGGGGACCGCCTGAGCAGTGGTCCCAGGGGTGGCCAGAGCAGCTACTGTTGGTAGCCCTCAGCAGCTGGTGCCATTGACCCCCCAGCAATGATCCCGCCCAGGAACCCTACCCCTAGCAGCAGTCCCGGGGCAGCCGCTGTTGGCAGCTCCCCCCTCACAATCCTCCCCCCCCCCCCAAGATTTAGTCAGGAGTATTTATAGTATAAGTCATGGGCAGGTCACGGGCCATGAATTTTTGTTTATAGCCTATCCATGACTTTTACTAAAAATAACCATGACTAAATCGCAGCCTTATAAATAATAAATCACATATAACGTCTTTAATCTCATAGGATCCCAAAATGATTTACAAGCAATGCACATTCTGAAAAACACCCAGCTCTTTAGTGGACTGCAACCATTTTTCCCACAGTTCATAGGAACAATGAATTTAGGACAGTTGGCTTCATTAGACAGAGCTATATACGTATATAAAAGTCAAATGGTGTATGTGTGTATGTATGTATGTTCCCTGACTTCTTCCACACCGTTTCAGCTAGATACTTGAAATTTGGTACAGTTATAGGCTTTAGGGTCCTAATCAAAGTAAGAATCGAAAATTTTTTAAATCTCACCTCTTACACCCCATAGGGGTGAAATTCTTTAAAGCTCATTAACATCAACTACACAGCTCACATAACATCATCTGGGCAGCAGGTTAACACATGCTGCTGTCTGTAACATAGTTATGATGTAATAATACAAATAACCAGAGAGCTTAGTGTTGTGTAGCGCAAACATAATTAAATACACTGTTTTTTTCTTAAAAAGGACCCTATTCGTTATGCCGCGTAAAAAGCGAAAATGTATCGGAGAAACCACATCTAAATGCAAGAGAATGAAATTAATTAGACGAAATGAGACTTCTGAACAAAATTTGTATTAATAAAAAACATTGTAGTCTTTTTACATCCCAGTTTCCAATTACAAATACCCCGAGCAACGCCGGGTATTTCCGCAAGTAAGGAATATAAATTCCTCATGCTTCAGAGTATAGTCCAGCTACAAATTAATTGCCTGGGGTTAGGAAGAAGCTTTCCCAATGATCAGCTTATTTCCTTATTGCCCATTATGCAGCTGTTTTGCAGCTTCCCCCGAAACATGTAGGTATGACCACAGCCCAAGACAGAGAGTCAAATTCTCAGCTAGTGTAAATCTACATAGCTTTTTTGAAGTTAATAGAGCCACACTGATTTACATCTGAGAGTCTGGCCCCAAATACTCAACTATGTAAACCATAGGCAATTCCTTTGTTCCTAGGAAGTGAATAGTTTACCCCATTGAAATGGCAGGGGGCATTAGATGCAGAGTTACTCAAAGGAGAATTTGGTCAGGACACTCTGCTAAACGTCCCTATTTGGGGAACATGCCAAAAGGGGATCTTTGATGACTGCAAGTGGGCATGACTTTTTACATCTTATCCGAAAGACAGTTCCGCCAGCAGCACAATCCCTCTCAACCTCTGCTCCAGGAATAGCTCAGAGAGCAAAGTATCAGTTCCTGAACCGCTGACCACACTTCCTGCTGCAGCTACATTTTTCCTGGAGGTGTCCCTTCCAGTTACCAGCCCTGTTCTATTTACTGCCGCTCCTTGGGCAATCTGTGCAAAACCTTCCTAATGAAATGCAAAAACAGCAGAACTCAGCCGGTTCCGGGTTTCATTTCAAACACAAGACTGGGGCTAGGCTCATGGAAAGGCTGTTCAGGAGACTTGAGCTAAGCTTCAAGTATCAGCTAAGGACTTATGGAGTTACTCAGCAGTTTTTCTTGGTCAAGCACTTAAATACCATGGCAATGGGTACGAGAGAAAAAGCAATGAGAAATAGCTATATTGCCACCAGAAGCTAGTCAACATGTTTTAGGTAAATTTCTCTTTGAGATTTTTTGGATCAATATTAACTCCAAACTTCAGGCAGTTGCACATGACCCAATGGAAACACCAGAAGGGTTCACCCTGAAAACTGAAAGCAAGTTCCGCATGGCTCTGCTTTTTGAAGTATGAAATCACCAGCTGAGCATCTCAAATGTCAAAGCAATATTATATCGAAAAGACCCCAAAAAAACAATCCCCAAAGGTGGGTTCAAATTGAGTTCGTACGCAGAGCTACAGCATCCTACCACGTCTCTGGTGCGCCCAACAGTCAACATGGAATTAAAAATAAATTTCTGGCCATGAAAGATCTGCATCAAACCTTCCAAATGTGAAGCCCATGCAAATGAATGACTATTTATAATAAAATACGCCTGTGAAGAGGACCTGTTTCACTGTCATTTTATGAATCAGAGAGGTAGTCGTGTTAGTCTGGAATTGCAGAAGTGACAAAGAGTCCTGTAGCACCTTAAAGACTAACTAAAGTATTGCAGCATAAGCTTTTGTGGGCTAATACCCACTTCGTCGGATGCATGCAGTGGAAATATCAAGGGGAAGGTATAAATAGGTAGGCAAGAACCAGGTTGGAGATGATAAGGCTAGTCTAATCAGGCTGAACCTGACCACAGGAGTTTAATACAAGCTTGGAGTGGCCAGTATTAATTTTTAGAATCCTTGCGCTCCCCCAACCCCCTTCTGCACTTGAAGTGCCAGAACGGGGAATCAGCCTTGACAGCTTGTATAAAGAAAAAGTCCTGGTAACAGAGCTTGTAATCTTTAAAGGAACTGGTCTACCTCTTTTCTTTTTCATTGTCATAAAAGGTATCTTGACTTTTGGTACTTCTTCAACTTCTTAGGCCTAGTCTATACTACAGCTGCTTTGTAGCTATACTGGCAGAGCCCCCAAGCGTAGATACAGCATATACTAACAGGAGGAGTTTTTCTGTCAGTATAGTAACACCATCCCCTCAAATGACATCTCTTCAAATGATGCTGACAGAAAGATTCTTCTCAGTATATCTGTCACTACACTGAGTTTTGCAGGCATAGCTCTGTCAGCCCTGAGGCGGGGGAAGGAAAAGGGCTTCACATCCCCGACCAACATAGCTATACTGACAAAACTTTATAATGAATCTGGGCCATATCTTTCTAGTCAGAATTCTGGGTGGTCCAGAAACTTCCAGTTCCTATGGAAGATATCCAGAGGCTCAATTATCCTGGGCCCTCAATTATCCTGTGTGTGTTTTAAGAAATATGTGACTGATATATTTCTCCTTTTTAAACATGTGGAAAAGAAAGGGACACAGTGTGAGGAGTCTGCTGTTTGCGAACAGTATATACTTTATCTTGCTTTTGATAGCCAGGTGATGTTTCATGGAGCCAGTTTTCAACAATTAACTTTAGCATACGTTTATCAAATTCCAAACAAGGTGGATAGGTTACTCTCTAAGCACCTTCAGCCTAACATGCCTAAAAGCTCAGACAGGAAAAGCAAGCATGACTAAGTTATTTGGCAATTCCCTATTACTATTTAAGTCTCCTAGATTTTATGGTTGAATTCACTTGAATCTCCCAGGACTCTGTTCTACAGCTATGATTCTTGTATTAGTGCAGTTATATAGGGCAGCAGTGTCTTCTTATTCAGTAATTCTATCAGGCTAACCAGTGAGATGGTGGATTTTTATTTTGAAAATGTCATCTTGGTGCTTTTAATTTTTTAAAAAATGTTTGCTACGTAGCAGGGAAAACGTGGTGCATAAGCAGTCGGGTGTCTTTTCTAAACAAAACCAATGCAGGGTAGGGTTAACCAAAGGCTGCAGCTTCAGGTTACATTATGCAAATGGACCCAAGTAGAAACTCTTGAATACATGCACTCCTAGCCAGACCATAGAAAACCAGAACTCCAGTAAGGGTAAGGAGGATGAATTCCTTCTTGAAAACCTAATATAGATAGGGAAAATTCTAATGTTATTATGGTGGGCCCAATCCTGCAAGTCTTATACACATGAGCAGTCCCACTGAAGGATTACTCAGATGGGTAACAGCTAAAGCATCAGGCTGTGTCTAGTGAATAATACGGTAAAACAGCAAATGTAGTTTGCTGCCTGTCCTATTAAATTAAACTGGGATATTGCTGACTGAAAGAATATGCTGCAAAAATCTATGAGTAATACATACTAAAGGCCAAAAATATTCTAAATTAAATGCAGTAAGTCAAAATGATGAAGTGTATTGGCTGTATCTTAAAAAGAAAACAGTTTTTGACGTATAGAGCTATGCTGTACAAGTATCAGAATCAACAGAAGCTGCTTCATAGAATGCTGTCAGAACAGAAATCAAGTACCAATATAGCAGTGTGAAATTTGGATCTGTATTTTTAGGTACACACACCCACACGCATATGCAGTCTCACTGGCTTATTCCTCTCTAATACAATCAGGGATGCCTCCAGCAGGAACGTGACACCATGCACTTAGCTACATACTGTATCATGCAGCAGTTTGATTCCCCTCCCCAACCCCACCCCACCCCACCCCACCCATGATTCTAGCCTTCCTCTGTAGTCTTAGAATTTTTCCATAGGAATTGCTCTACTGCACTAAATCTGCAGTCTAGCTAGTTACCATCTTGTCTTTGAGAGTGACCAGTGCCAGGTGACTTGGAGGAAGGGGTAAGAACCCTGCAATAGGCAGATGTGGAACAATCTCTCTACTAGTTAAGAGATGGGTTTAAACCCTGAGCATGCGGTTTAGTACCCTCGCTACAATTTTAATTATAATTCCAGATTCATTACGGATGCATTTTTTTTATATACTCCATACATCAGTCTACTGTACAGGTACATCTTTCCTTACTCAGGAGGTAGATGATGTACAGGGTTCTTATCATTGTGCCACCTCTGTATCCAGCACCTCAGTAATCTGGCTCTCAAACCCATGTGCAACATCTGCCTCCAAATTTAAGACTAGGCAATTTTACTACTAGCTCACTAGTCTCTCTCATTTCAGATTCTCATCATAGCCATCTGAGCCAACAGGTTATGTTTGCCCCACAGGGGTCATGTGCCTATCTTCCCTTCTTCCCTTCCTTGTCTTCTCTTCTGTAAGCCCCCAGGACCTTGCTCTCTCCCGCAGCAACCTGACTCATTCAGGTCTTGGGAGTTTTTTAGGCATCTCTCCATTCTGAAATTCCTATTTGTTGCATACAATGGTGAAAAATTCTCATTAATTCCGAGCAGGGGGGGAGCCTGTGCGGGGCTGCTCGGGCGGGCGGGGGGTCTGGCGCGGGGCTGCTCAGGCGGGCGGGGGGGTCCGCGGGGCTGCTCGGGCGGGGGGGAGCCGGCGCGGGGCTGCTCGGGCGGGCGGGGGGTCTGGCGCGGGGCTGCTCGGGCGGGCACGTGGATCCGCGGGGCTGCTCAGGCGGGCGGGGGGGGTCCGCGGAGCTGCTTGGGCGGGGGGAGCCAGCGCGGGGCTGCTCGGACGGCCACGGGGGGCCGGCGCGGGGCTCCTCGGGCGGGCACGGGGGGGGGTCCGGCGCGGGGCTGCTCGGGCGGGGGGGTCCGGCGCGGGGCTGCTCGGGCGGGCACGGGGGGGGTGTCCGGTGCGGGGCTGCTCAGGCGGGCACGGGGGGGGTCCGGCGCGGGGCTGCTTGGGCGGGCACGGGGGTCCGCGGAGCTGCTTGGGTGGGCGGGGGGAGCCGGCACGGGGCTGCTCAGGGGCCACGGAGCTGCTCGGACTGGGGCTGGTCCCCTGGGGAGCGTGCCTGGCTGCCCCGAAAGGTGGTGCCAGCTGGGGACTCCCGGCACTGTGGGATACCTACCCACAGTGCAATGCTGGCTATGTCGACCCCTGCAAAAGTTTAAGGTCAGACACTGTCGATCTGCTGTGCTTTGTGGGGACGCACTAAGTTGATTTTCTAAAGTCTACTTTAGAAAATCGACTTAAGGCAAATTGACCTACTGCTGTAGTGAAGACATACCCCCAGTGTGGAGAACCCTTTCTGGCCGGCAATGCAGGGCAGGATTTTCCTGTTTCCCTCACAGGCACCAGAGGGGCAGTTTCATCAGCATGAGGAACAAATAAGGCTTTAGTAGATTGCATGCTATTTATTTTCACACACAACTGTGTAACAGTATATACAACACCTAGGGGCTTTGCTATGCTATAGCCCAGGGGTCAGCAACCTTTCAGAAGTGGTGTGCCAAGTCTTCATTTAGTCACTCTAAATTAAGATTTCACGTGCCAGTAATACATTTTAAAGTTTCTAGAAGGTCTCTTTCTAAGTCTTTAATATAGAACTAAACTATTGTTGTATGTAAAGTAAATAAGGCTTTTAAAATATTTAAGAACCTTCATTTTAAATTAAATTAAAATGCAGAGCCCCCCAGCCTGGTGGCTAGGATCCGAGCAGTGTGAGTGCCACTGAAAATCAGCTCACGTGCTGCCTTCGGCACACGTGCCATAGGTTGCCTATGCCTGCTATAGGCTTAGGCTCCAGACAGTTGACCTACAGGACTCCCCCCTTTTCCAATGAGATGTATCCTCTTTTCTCCAGGCCCTCCTTTCCCACTTAATAGACCTACCTTTCTAGTCATCATGCAGTGATTGATATTGTCGCAAAAAAATGTCACCATGTCCTTGAATACCCCAGAGCTTCCCCACCACTACTCATTCCTGAAAAGTGACTGTCCAGTGATAATAGATTTTGAGAAAGCTAGTTTAAATTATTCCCTACATGGACCAAAAATGCACACCACAATGAACTTTAATTTAAACCATTTAGAAAAAAACCACACAGTTAGCTTTCTGGAATTTATTTCTTTTTTTAATACAGAGAAATTGCAACAAAAATATCCTGTAATATCACACGCAAACAATATCCTAACCAATTATTTTAATGTCATCAACATTCATTTGTTATGTACATATTCTTCCCTCTGCAAAAGTGCATTCTAAAAATGTCTCTACAAGAAATCTTTACTGACAAGTTGTTGTTTTTTAAATGGTTTTAATTGTGACATCACAATTTATTTGTCCATGGTTACCTGATACAGTAAAGTGAGCAGTATAAAACTAAAGAAACTGGGTTAGATGTCTCCTTAGTGGAATACATTTACTGAAATTTACTTATTCCTCCAATTAAACCACCTTAGAAATTAATTTTAATAGACTAATTGCTACTAGATAAATGCAAATTCTGTATTTTTAGCTCAATTGGGTACGAAGTACTGGATTTTTCAAAATGGCTTTGTCGCAGAAGATAGAAAAAGAATTTCACCCAGTTCATGTTGAAAGTTATCATACATTTTACTATGTAAAATTCTCTGTTTTGTTAATTACAAGTCTCAAAATCTGGTTTTAGAAGTCCTATTAATGAAAAAATTAATTTGCATATATGCAAGGTAAAATCTATCTGAATGCAAGCATCTCCTTTGGAAAGTCTATTCAGAGATTGTAGATCTAAAGAGTGCACAGGTGAGAGATGCCTATATTGTGAGCAGAATGAACCCCCAAAATTCAATGGACTGCATTATGGCTTACGAATGCATGTTTCACATGCACCACTTTAAGCAGACCACAATGAAGGGAAAAGGGGACAGATAGGAGGACTTGAGCCAGACACTCCGAACAACCACCTTTTTAAACTAGACAAACTGTTTCCTTGTTGAAACGTTTAAAAGCTCAAGACATTTTCCACCCCTCACCAAAATGAAAAGCAAATCAATCTAAGCCTCCAGTTCAACTCGATGTATATTTTAAAAGCCACTATTGGGTCCCAACCCTGTAATTGGATCCTGGTGCAGAGGCCAGCTGAAGTCTTCATGGGCAAAAGGGTCTGCCTGTACAGATTAAGATTGCAAGACTGAGGTCTTAGTTGGTATGTTAAGCAAAATACAACTTTAGGTAACGTAAGTTGAGATCCAGTTCTCACCATCACGAAGAAGCACAAAAAGCATTTTCTACAAATTAGGGACAATTAACTTTGCAGGGGAAGGTAAGAGGGATATTTTCATAGCTCAGTTGGCTTTCAATAACGATACTTCTTACCCATGTGATGCTAACATCCATCTGAAAGCTGTATTTTTATAAGAAAATAGGCATTGTTACAAGCAGTAGCATTTATGCATTCAATAACAAATTAAAAAGTTTCTCAAGACTTCAATTGTTTTAATTTCTTGGACAGTGTTACACCTACAGTCCTCTGAATGCTTTCTTTCAAGATGACCTTAAACATGCTTTATTATTCCATCACACTGTTGAGTTCTTGGCACTGCTTTGCAGTTCCTGTAGTCTTTGTCATACCTTTATCCTTTCAAAAAAATGGCCAAAGCCATATTTTGCCTTTACTCTCCTACAGATTGTCATACATAAATTAAGCAATTGAATGAAAGGCATATTAACTGGAATATTTAAGAAAGCCCCAAAGAAACCAAGACTCTGATTCTCCACTCACTTGCACAGTCATGTACTCCTTTGCAAAGTGACGGAAACGCAAGTATAGCATGCCACCATTCTCATTTTCTTTGATACCAACTAAATGACCACAGGAGCTCATATTAGGACAACACATCAGCTGCTAACACAATCTTCTGCAGGTCAAGTTATATTTTGCAGAGTGGACTCTATTACTTGAGCGAGGCTAACTTGAAAGGAGAAAACTCTGCAGGGAAGACAGTGGCCTACCGTACACTACAGAGCCTTTATCAGTCATAGCCATGCTAGCAAAGAACCCTACTGGAGATGCAGCATATAAGGACAAAAACGACATCCTGCTAGCATCGCTACACCACCTCCCTGAAGGCCGCTTCTGTTGCTATAGCGTCTACACTGGTTGTTTTGCCAGCACAGCTAATTCAGCGAAGGGTGTATGTGTGATTCTCCCCCTCCCCCAGTTTCCAAGCTAACAGCTATGCAAAGAAAACCTGATAGTGTTGCTGTCCAAGCCATAGCCTCATGAAAGGAAAACTATGCACTGGGTTTCTTTGTGAATACAAAATCAGTCACTAAATAACCTGGGCACAGAGTCAAGTACTAGGTATATGTTTTGGGTTTGTTTTTTTTAAAACAGGTAGAAAACAGTCAATACAGTAGTAGGTCACCAGTTTTCTTTTGTTTCTCGCCCACTTTGGCTGTATGTTTCTTGCATTCTTTTATAGGACATGCAGAATATCAAAGCCATTTTAAATTCATACTTGCAATAAACAAACAATTATAATCTGGGGTACCCATATTTTGTTGTATAAACAGTGTCTTACCACTTAAATACTGTTAGATTTTTAATGTGATAACAGATACCATAGTGATGAATGTGGTATAAAGAAAACTTAGATTGATCTTGAGGAGTCAAGTAATAGACTTTTTATTTTTAAATTCTTGCACAGAAGAAAAATAGGGAAACAAAGAAAGAGAACACTGGCAAACTCTATGGAGACGACCTCTCTGATACCAATTCATTATCTGGTATAATCTATAAGATGTGGGAAGATACAGAGGAATTACACTCAACGTTTTGAAAATACACATTGTTTCCAAGTCCTCAGAATCAACTGGACGATGTCTGGATTTACATATTTTTGAAAGACTAAGGTGCAGTGGCTATTTCAGCAAATGTACTAAACTTTGTTTGAAATAAAGTCATGATGCATTCTCATACTAATATGGCACAAATACCGCACAGCTCTGACTCAGCCCAGATCAGATTTTTCAAGATCCTCTTTACAAGTCAGTCATACCAGCCTCAGGCATGGTGTCTAAAGTTCCAACCCCACCACACATGTGCACACACACACCTCTTCATAACTGGTTTGCAATGGACCACGTCTTCCTGTATGTTCCCTCTGTGCATCACAACAAAGTTCTAAAAATATTTGCAAAGCAAATAACTTTCAATAAAGTGTATTAAAATCTCAAGCTTGTTTTTGTATAAACAATTGACCTGACTGCTAAAATTACAACACTGGTGGAAACAGTACTATCTCCATACAATCTGTCAGTGAGGGTAACTCATATCAAATATATACTGCAGGAAGACACCATGCCAAAAAAGATTTTTAAGGTTACATTTTCTGGCACAGATTTACATTCACTCGTCACAATATTTTAGTTTACCCAATTCTGGGAATCTGAAAGCAGACCCGCTAGTATAATTTAAGATTTTTTTTGGTCTAATCCTGTTCCCATTGAAGTCAATGGTAAAGATCCTAAAGAATTCAGTGGCAACAAGATTGGGTCCTTCATGAAGATTTCCCCTCCCACCAAGCCCTAAGGGTGGTGGGCCCACAAAATTTTCCATTTTCAAATGGGGATCATCCTGTTTTCTAAAAACCTTTCCATCCCTTTAAGCTCTTCTGTGATGATACAAAAATTAAAACAAAACCATTTAAGCTGAATTTTGCCCCCAATCTTGGCATTAGTTGGCTTGCCTCCACCCTTTGCTGAAATCTTGTCAGGAGGACCAGGTCTTAGTAACACGTAAAATACATATTTATATTATATGTACACAGACACACAAAGAAGCTGCTCTTTCAGTTAGAAAAGAAATTAATTTTGTCACAGAATGGATCCTATAAAAAGGTGTCTAATAAAGTAGTAATACCCATAAAATAGCTATTACTAAATCAAAGCTTTCGTCAATAAGCCTCCAGAACTTTAAATGAAGAGAATGGCTTCACAAAGTGGTAGTCTAGATTCCCACAGTGCGGGCACTGCTGGACGTTGCTGTATTCAGAGAAATACTGCATCCCAATCCGTACATCTATTACTGGCTTTCCACAGTGCTTACAGTTCAATCGAGCCTGTCAAAAAGGAGAGAGAAACACTGTGAAACACTCCAATTTGCTTCCACCCTTGCTACAGAAAAAGAGAATATGTCTCACACAGTCCATTCCTCTTTCCTAAGAAGGGGCTTGATTAGGAAAGTATAACTTATGAGATTTGATGGCAAGGGCCACTACATAACCGGAATGGCAACTTCCTTAACTGGAATGCCTTCAGGTGATTTGGCAAAAGTACTGAACAGCCTCAACTCCCAATGAAAGCCTTTGCAACATTAAGCCCTAAGTAATAATCAAATTGGTAACTCATCTGTCATGTTGATGGTAACCTGGCTCTTTAGATAATGCTTCAAATGTTGCTTCAATTCCTCCTTCCAAGCAAGTTTTTTCATCAGGCTGGCACGATCACTTGACTTTCCAGATTTTTGGTGGACTAATTTAAGGGTAAAATTAACAAGAGTGCCTAAGTTCTATTCTCAAAAGTGACAGAGGTGCCTAAATTATTTAGACACTTTTGAAAATGTTACCCTGTGTGCATCTCAGGTGGGGGCAGAGGGTGCCGGGGAGAACTGTTGAGGCATGATGTGTTTACCTTATCTCTTTAGTGAGCCAGCATGTTTAGACTAAGTACAGCACAGCAATGACAGAAACAAGAAAAATTGCAGATAACATAGCATTATAATTAATTTGGTCAGAGATCATCTAGCAGGGCATCCCAACTGAGCACAGTCCATCCTAGTAAGTTCTATAGATGGTGACTTTAGCAAGTTCTGCTAGTTGAGTTTTTGTAAATTAACATTCTAGAAAAATCTTCTAAAAAGTACATCCCATGTTTGCACATATTTACCTGTATGGATGTTATTAATGACCTTCTGAATTCACATCTGAGACATTAGGATAAATCATGAGATTTTTTTCCCATGTGAAAATGAAATACAGCGGTACCTCTGACTCCTAATACTCAGAAAAATTCAGTTCTGACTAGTCATCCATGCAGAATTTCCAAATGTATAAATACATATGTTGGTTTTATGTTTATTAATCCCTAAAATAAAACTCAAATCATTCACACCATTATCACTGTTCTGTGCCATAATGTGTTAACTTAAATGCTGAAGTAAAAAAAAAAAAAAAAAGGAATTTTTAAGTCTGGCCATACAATTCTTAATCTACATAGTTAAAAATATATTATTGTGATGCTGTTTAGACTTCTTATATTTAAATATAATCTGACTATGCTGCATATCAGCATTTTAATCTTTATGGATTAATGGATTTACAAGTTATGGTATTTTAGCATCATGGTATGGTATTACATCATGCACGATACTTTAAAATATATTTAAACATTGACAGCCTATGTATGAGTTAGATATTACTAAAGTACAGCAATATAGTATACAAAGTATTTTACAAATTCCAATTAGACAGGACTTTGCCTTGAATCAATATTATTTGCACAGATGAGAACCAAAGTGTAAATGAAAGGGTGAGAATAAGCAGAGCCATCAGCAACAGAAAGCTGGGTAAAATATGTGAATCCTAAGGAGAGATTTGGGTGTGCAAAACTGCAGGCTACTTGAGTAAAATAAAACAGCAGGCTGTTGCAAGCACAGCAGGCAATGTGCAAAAGACAGACTCAAGAGTGGGAGGAGAGAAGATAAGCAGAGAATAGAGTCCATGATGGAGTGTAGGAGGAAACAAGGCGGATAGGCATGGAGGCAGGGTCTGAGCTGCAAAAGCCTTACCATGACAGCCTAATGGGTGCTTCTGAACATAAACCATATCTCAAAAGAACAGTACTGATCTTCATAAGAGATCTTCAGTGATTTTTGCTTTCAAAAAATGTACAACTCAGGTTGAGAGGGCATTAAAAGCCAATGTTTTGATCTGCTTGGAAGCTAAAGATTCCAAAGCATTCTTTGAAGGAACGTGTATTTGCAATAATCTCCTTGGCCAAAGTTTCACTTTGTCCATCACTGTTGTGAAATGCTCTGAGATTTCTTGGAATAAGGTACCAGATACTGCTTTTCAGTTAAAAGAATGTAAGGCAATTCAGAATTAGTTTACATAATATATCTTTACTCTGCCCCTTTGTACTCATGCTTTACAATAGGGTCTTCTGTTACATGGTCATACAACAGATCTGTAGGGGCAGTAGCAAAAATGAACATATCTAATCATTTAGGTGACTGAAAACGAATCATTTTGTATTCTATTATATTGAATTGCTTACCAAGTACTTTCACACTTCCCACTGATCATATAACTAAGACTCTTGTAATATACACATACAAGGAACAAGAATAAGATGAAAGTACAAAACAATCTAAATTGCCTGATTTTGCAAGATCAAAATGTCAACACCTTAATACTGCATTTAAAAAAAACTTCCTATATAAGAGAGGCTCACAATTTAAGAAGTGTACAAAACTAAGCTAATACTCTTCATTGTAACTTACTACCATGGAAGCCAACTAGCTACAGAGCTTGATGTTTACTCATCTTCTCTAGCGTAGCAACTACCTTCTTATCACCTACCACTGATTATTTTAATTTTAAAACTATACACATTAGTAATGAGAGCTAATGAACATTTGCATTCTGACAAGGTTTCTTTGATTGCAAGGTCTCAGGGACAGTCTGCAACTGGTGTCTTCTACAGATCTAAGCAACTTGCTAGTAATAATACATAGAGGTTGCAAAACTTGATGAAGACACTACCCAGGAAATAAAGGTAACAGAGTAAATAATGAATGAAGGTGTATCCCCATTTGTGAGGAATGCATCTGAATATAACAGAACTACTTACTGAACTGACTCAACCTGTTTTTTTATTCTCCCTGTTTGCAGTACAGACTAATCTAATCATTCCCCTAGCACTTTGCTTAGTGTGACTCCTATATCACTTATACCTCTACTGGATAATTCATTTGAGCATTACACCAGAAATTACCATTTTATGAATTACTGCTGCAAGGTGTTGAGCATCCCCAATCCATAAAATCACTTAACCACACGTTAATCTGCAGCAATTGCACCTCCACACAAAAAGATTCTGAGCATTTTGTCCCCTACATGAGATTTTCCCCATCTAAGGTACAAACTGGACTACAGTCAAATCATCACCAAGTTTCTTCAAAATGTGAAGATTTGCAGCATAACGTCACTACACTCAAACTGAAGATAAAAAAGAAAGGGGAATTCTTTCAGCACAGAAAATCTCTAAGTGTTTCCATTACTTTTGCCTCTTCTCTAGGACTATCCCCCACCACGACCCTTGCTAAAACAGCTATAGTTAACAGCTGATCAGACCTTGAATAAAAGTGCTATTTGAACAGTAACTGCAGTTTTGCTACTACATTGCTATAATCCCAAAATGAATTGTGATGCAAAAGCTTGATGTGCATGAGATACTTTGATGTGATTATCCAACCTAAGCATCAAGATTTAATGCAATTATTTTAAAATGTATCTTAATTCTATCCCCTGCATCAATAGTTTAGATTAGTTTGTGTCCAAAGAAAATTAACCTCCTGTTTCTGCAGACCCCTGCACATTATAATTTCATAGATTTTAAGACAAGGGGACCATTAGATCATCTAGTCTGACCTCCAGTATGTGATGCTGGTTTGTGCTCTTAAAGCAAGGGAATTTCAGGAAGGATGGAGGAAGGAGGAAAAATAGACACACAGACTTTTGCTTTGTTTACCTTCAGTTGGAGCTTCATCTTATTATGCATAATACTAACCTGACAACAGGGAGAAGCTGCCAGAATATCATAGGTATACATGGTTCCCAATTGATGCCAGCTTCCATCCCATCGGGACTTGCACTTAATGCAGATAATTTTGTGAACCCCTTCTAAGCAGTCGACACAAACAGCATAGAGGTGCATAAGCCTTCCTGTGGACAGGAAACACATTTCTTAAGGAAAGGAGACATTATTCAAAAGGTTTAAGCAGACATTTCCTGTATTGTGTCATTTTCTCATTATACAAATAATATTTTTTTAAGGAGAATGACAAAGAACATAATGCTACTTTATAGACTAGCCCAAAGTGTCTTCTAAAGGGGCAAAAGTCCCACCTTTAAATAAAAAAAAAAAAAAAAGAGGGATGTCAGATCCTCAATTTTCTCTTTGCTGGAGGACTTTGGCAAAATGCAACAAGGACCTGGAACATGGTGTCACACCAAGCTGACTCTCCAACTCCAATAATTCATCCACTCAATTCCTACCTCAAGGAGGAAGAGTTGCAGCTCATTTGCCAGTCTGGCTTGACAATTATATTCAAGTCTGCCAAATGTCTTGCCAAGATCTTCCAGTAAAGAGAAGGAAATAATGACGTGTCATTCCTAATGTGAGAAACCATAAAAATGCAGAAAAGAGCAACTCTTGGTTTTGCTTGGCAGTACACTTTGAGGCATGCGTATTGAAGACATGAGCAGATGATGCTTTAATGCATATTACTTTTCAAGATCTTTATACAAACTTTGAAATACCATATAGTACAGTGGTTCTCAAGCGGTGGACCCCAATTGTTCAGGGAAAGCCCCAGCTTGCTGGGCCGGTTTGTTTACCTGCTGGCTCTGAAGGTTCAGCCAATAGCGGCTCCCACTGTCCGCAGTTTGCCACTCCAGGCCAATGGGAGCAGCGGGAAGCGGCGTGAAGCGGCGTGGCCCAGCGCGCCAGGTGCCTTCCCTGAACAAGTGGTGGACCACAGTTGAGAACCACTGATACAGTATATTAGACACTTTCAATTCCACTGTGAAGTATTAAAGTAATTCACACTCCCCATCATATTCAATCATAGACTTCCTATGCAGGGGTGAACTGTCAAGAGTTGGGTAAATTACACTGACTTCCATAGCTGTCAAACAGTTCAGACTTCAAGACTGAATATTTACTTCATAAAAACATGCACAGACTTATCCGTGGAAACTTACCCAAAGATACAAAATTCAGATGAGAATATAAAAAGCTTCACACAAATTTTGGGGATCCACTATTTTGATCTGAGCTCATCCCATGTTACTGAACTGAGCATTGGCTATTTAACGATGTACATACTATATAAATAAAAAAAATCATCATCCTATATTTTGCATTACTGGTATGCAAGAAAGTTATGATCTGATATTGAACTACAAATACCATCTACAAAAGAGTTGTAGTGTTGTGATTTGGTGCTTTTCAGAAAACAGGCTGTGCTCTTATGAATCAAAGTGTTGAATTTACAATTTCTTAATCAAAGTAATAAATTCATGAATCTAGCAGCTGCTCTGGAAAAATCTCAAAATATACAAAATGTCTGGAAGCCAACAAGTACTATCAGTTTATATCCGAGATTTTAAACACGTTTTGTTTTGGGTTTTTTTAAAGCAAACCTTTTAGAGAAATGGAGGGGAGAGTAAAGCAATATAATAAAACTGATAAAGATTCCAATTATTTTTGCACTCCTGTAACTATAAACCGGTAAAAAAAAAAGTGTTCCCAATCTGAGAAAAAAGTATGAATTTTTAAGCTATACTCTACAATCTTCAAAAAGGAGTTTATTATGGGAGTTTTATTACTCAGACCCTCCCTTACAATACTCCTGGAGCACAAATGCATCTAGATCTGTTGCTCCAGTGAATATCTGGAAATGTAATCTTCAACACAATTCCATGCATTAGAGATCTTTTACTGTGTACCAAGATTAATAACTTTTTCATTGAAGACAGCTTTAAATGTACTTTACAGCTTCTGCACACACAGAAATATTTCATCTTCTCCACCATTAATTTTGAGATTCCTAGTTAAATGGCTTGATGGCTAAATCACTCACTGAAATAAAGAAATGATTTGTTTAACTCAGGAGGGAAACTGTGTCCTGGAACACAGACTCACAGTTTATGTGTTAAAATGTGCACTAAGAAGATTAAATGTGATCTTCTGGTAATAAATAAGTCTATTTAAGACAAAAGAAAGTAAACATCAATAATGTAGGCAATCTCCTTGGATCTAGTATTTCCACTGGGGTACATAAATCAAGTAAAAGTTAGGAAGCAATTAATGAAATACACGTAAGTAATAGTCACATTAAGAAGACTTTCCGATTATTTTTGGCAAGTGTTAAATTGACATGTGACATTTTAATTTTTGCAAAGTATTGATTAAATTTGGCAAAACCATGAGCACATTATACACATCTCCTCCAAAAAAAGGAACAAACACTCTTGCCCCACGACACTACAGTCTGTTTAACTTATTTAACTTATTAACATATTTAACTTAAATCATTTGCTCTTCGTCTGCCACTTTTTTTCCCTTTTGAAGTATATTAGGTATTACAGAAACAATACTGTTAGCATGGACAGAGCTTAGTGACTTAGTACAATATAATATTTATACCATTGTTTGTCAAATCAATTAAGCTTATATAATGGGTACTATGCCCATAGATGGGATATAACAAATTTCATGAACAGGAAAAAATGCATCTTAAAAATACCTGCTTTACAGGGTTGTCTTACTCCCACTTTCTTGCTTTTTCCAGTAAACTTTCAACACAATCCCTGCTGTGTCAACCAAAGTACAGTGAAACCTCGATTTAACGGACTAATTCGGGCGAGGGGGTGTCCGTTAAATCCGAAAGTCTGTTATTTAATAATTTTTTTAAATTATTAAATAACAGGACTTTCAGATTTAACGGACACCCCCTCGCCCGAATTAGTCCGTTATATCAAGGTTTTACCGTCAACCCGCCCGCCCGGGTCCCGGCTGCTGGGACCCGGCAGCAGTTAGCAGCCCGCCCGCCGGGGTCCACGGCTGCTGGGACCAGGGCGGGAGCTGTCAGCCCGCCCGCCCCTGGCTCAAACCGCGGCGGCCGCTGCGAGCGGGCAGAGAGCCTGCAGGGTCCTGGCTCCCGGGACCCTCCAAGGAGGGTGAATGGTGCTGGGAGCCAGGCAGCAGCCCGCCCCCGGCTCAAACAGCGGCGGCTGCGGCACGCGGGCTCAGAGCCCGCAGGGTCCCGGCTCCCGGGACCCTCCAAGGAGGGTGAACGCTGCTGGGGGCTAGGCGGCAGCCCGCCCCCGGCTCAAACTGCGGCGGCTGCCGCGCGCGCGCGGGCTGACAGCCGGAGGGTCCCGGCTCCCAGGACCCTCCAAGGAGGGTGAACGCTGCCGGGGGCCAGGCGGCAGCCCGCCCCCGGCTCAAACCGCGGCGGCTGACAGCCGGAGGGTGAACGCTGCCGGGGGCCAGGCGGCAGCCCGCCCCCGGATCAAACCGCGGCGGCTGACAGCCGCAGGGTCCCGGCTTCCAGGACCCTCCACATAGCCTGCATGGTGCCGGGGGCCGGGCAGCAGCCCGCCCCCTGGCTCAAACCCCGGTGGAACCCTCCACAAACGTTCGGATGCATCAGACTTTCTGAAAAAATTTGTCCGTTGCATCCGAAGTCCGTTAAATGGAGGTCCGTTAAATCGAGGTTTCACTGTAGTAATAATTCTGTTGACACTTGTCTTGCACAGATTGATGACTCCCTTCTTTGGTCAATCCCCTAGAGTCAGTCTGTCTGTCTGTCTGTGTAGAGATAGCAAGGCACAGCCTTCCTAGTCCTGTATATTATGTTAGCCCATCACCCTTTCTCACAACAAAATAGTTTACTGGTTGTTGGACTTTATTATTTATTTATTTAAATCAAACTGGCTCCCAGCAAGCTATCCAGCCATAAAGTGGCATCACCAGCTCCTCTGGTAGATATCTAATTTCAGACCCTAATCTAGGCTGCAACAGGGAATTAAATTTTGAGACAATGTATGACTTACTGTAAAACTCTCAGCAAATAAGACACTGCACATGCAGTGCAACTCAGAATGGCTGGAAAACCAGTACATGCTGTACCTGAAGGGAAATCCCTTAGTTGTAGAACGAATAGCACAGTATATCAATATTTACACCTCCCAACCTATACAACATATCCCTTTTTAATGAGCATACTTATGCCAAACTTTATTACGTCAGATTTGACCCAATGATAAACTGGAAATGAATTTAGGCTTTACAAAAGCACTTGCTGCATGGGGATACAAATCTAAAATGAAATGCACAAAAGCAGTCCAATCATTTTAAAGAGACCCAACATGACTGACAAGACAACCTGTACCTTGAAGGTGACAGGGAACATCATATTCAATTTCATCGTGTCTCGACGGGCTAAGAAACAGGGTTCCATCCACTAGCGGGAACTGTTCAAATACGGGCAGTGCCCTGTGGCACAGCGCACAGTTTACAACATTCCTGTGGCTGGCACTAAGTGCTGCAAGAATAAATTTCCGTAGGTCCTCCCCTTGACCCACTTGGGCATCATCTTCCATCCGCACATGGAAAGTATTCAATTTATGCCTGGGTATATGAGTAAGTAGCTCAGATAGGTCGAGCCTTCTCAAAAATTGCACAGGGGCATCAAAATGTCCTGATCTATGCACTTGCAATCCAGATGCCCCGTAATCAAAATGGGCATTCCTGAACAACCCACCACCAGCCATGTTCTTTTTATGAGGTTCTAAGTGAATGGCATTCTTTAAAAATTCTCCTAAGTATCGTGAAGAACGAGGGCCGCTAAAATGTGCAGGGGCAAGAATAGAGTAGCCTGTAGGAGGGGACTGGCCAGGAGAGCCACAGGGAGAACGAACTGCATAGCTCCCACTAACTATGCCTTTCTCTTGAGAGTTCTGCCTATCCATCGAATGCCTTCGCTGGATATCATGATTTAAACCTTTTTGTGGCTTGTTGAGAGGCCTGCACTTTTTAGCATCTTCCACAGACTCTGCCATGGACCTGCCTGTGCTCTTCTCCGACACCGACTTTTTCTTCTTCTCATCCTGCATTCGCTTCACTTGGTACCAGTCCGTATCTTTCTTTAAGTGACCCTGCCCACATCGGCAGGAGCAAAAGCGAAAAGCAAGATCGTATCCCTTTTTTGTCCACATGTTTTGACGACACTGCTTTTCATTCCAACTCCTTGCTCTGCCAATGCAGTTAAACTGAACAAGAATGCTGCTTTCCCACTCATAAAAACACTGAAGGTGCATCCAGGTGCTGTAGGGACAATGTTCATTGTTGCATACAACCTTCTGGTAGTCATCTTTTTCTAGATCAACAGGCCTTCCAAAGCTACAGATCAGTGGAGTAGCACAGGGCGCTTCTGTGGGACATAAAACAGAGACATTAGTACCTTACTCTGAATGCAAATTATTTGCAATATTTATTTCAGATTTGCCTGATCGGGTGTATAAGGAATCCACCACAATTACTGATTTATTTACTGTCACTGTTTTACAAGCTGAGACTTTTGCAACATAAACAAGATTAGGAAAAACAGCCACATTAGATTCTCATCCTACAGAGACTTAAACACTTCTATCACTTTACATTCATGAAGGGTCCCACTCAATGGCACTATTCACGCATGTCAAGTGACACATGTTAAGCCTTTGCAAGACCGGGACCTTGGGGTGCCTTTGGGTATTAATAATTTTTCTTTTGTTTCCAGTGTTGCACTGTGGGTCAAGTCCTAAATCCTATACACAGCGAGTATATGTGGGGGTCTATGCAGAATGGGAGCCAAAAGTCCTTCTCCAGGATTCTGTCCCTGGCCATGACTACACGCCTTCAAGCCTAGAGCAGTGTCTGTAGCTGATGCAGCTGCCTCCTTGACAGGGTTTGTCTGCCAGAGCTGCATATTCATCCTACCCCTCTTTGGCCATGCTAGGTAACGCAGGGAGCTCTGGCAGAGCCACTACTCCTGCATGAGCTTGCTGCAGGCAGCCTGCTTCCTTCCCCTCCCACGCTCAACCCTCCCCACACCCCAACTAAATCAGTTCAGCCACACTGAAGGCTTTTGGAAACCACTGAGTCAAGGTGTGATTTATCCTTATGTGAATCTCAAACCAGCTCAACCAGCAGCCTTTGCTATGTTCTGGAGCAAGAACAGTCCATTTGAATTTCCCTGTCATAGGAAAGTATCTGCTTCTGTACATGTGTTTTCCATTTTTATGGTTTATGCATTTTCCCCCTAATCTAAATGTCTGTTATAATATATGGAGAAATCATTTGGCTGGCTTTTGGACTTGTAACTGAAGATGAGAAGGGCTAGAAGCGGTACCGCTGCTGCTTTCTGGACTGCTGAATATGAAATTTTTTTTTTTTTTTGCAACTTCTAATACACGAAGGATTTTTGCAGTATAGTTAACCTTAGTCAAACCATGGGAGATTTGACTCTGATAAGCATCAACATTTTCAGGCACTGAACCCAATATTGAGGATATTCTTTCACCTCCCACAACTTTTCTTACTCTGCACTTCCTTCCTCCACCTCACTTCCAAGAAATCTTTCAGAATTTTAGCAGACAGACAGGTACTGCTGCATTCAGATAACATCACCCTTCTTCGGGGCTTCAGTGGTCAAAGGCGGCCCAGAGCACAATATGCAAAAGAGTGTACAAGTTGGGAAGAAGGAGGCGCGGCAGGAGAGCTGCTATAATTCTGCTGCAGAGTCCAGGAGTTCTATGGGAAGTAGGCAGGCCTAGTGGGGAGGGAATTTCATCCCAAGCTGGGGGATAGTCAACAGCTGGGGAGGAGCCCACAATTCAGGTGGAGACATCCCTCAGGGGTCATGTAATCACAAAATATCACGGTCGGAAGAGACTTCAGGGGGTCATCTAGTCCAATCCCCTGCTCAGAGCAGGACCAAACCCAACTGATAAATATATTAAAGGGAGACTCAATAGCCTACTAAAGAGAATAGGAAAGAACTTGGTAAAGTACAGGTAAGAGCAAGTGAGGAACAGTCAAATGTAAGAGTCCCATTTAAGTATAACACATGAAGGCAAGCCACTGAATATTGACCAAATGTACAAATGCTTATATACACATACTAGGAGTCTAAATACTAAGAGGGATGAACTCGAGTGCCTGGCATTAAATGAGAATATTGATATAATAGGCTTTGTGGAAATTTGATGGAATAAGGAACATGAAGGGGATACCATAATTCCAGGGTAACAAATATATAGGAATACACAGCAAGGTCATACTGGTGGAGGAGTGGCATAATATGTGAAAGAAAGCACAGAATCAAATAAAACCAAAAATCTTAAACCAATCAAACCATCACAGAATCTCTATGGATAGAAATTCCATGCTTGAACAATAAAAGTATAATATTAGCAATAGTCTAACCACCTGGCCACGATGGTGACTGACTATGAAATGCTCAGGGAAATTAGAGAGGCCACAAAGGCAGAAAACCCAATAGTAACGGGGGATTTCAACTATCTTTATATTGACAGGGTATCTGTCACCTCAGGAGAGGATGCAGAGATAAAATTTCTAGATACCTTAAATGACTGCTTTGTGGACTAGCTTGAACCCACAAGGGGAGAGGCAAATCTTGATTTAGTCCTAAGTAGAGCACAGGATCTGGTCCAAGAAGAGAGTATAGCTCAGAGCTTTCCAAACTGTGTGCCGTGACACATTAGTGTGTCGGGAGCAGTGTGTAGGTGTGTCTCGGGAACTAAAAGCACTTCCCTGGTCAAAACTGCTGGAAAGCAAGCTGCTGCTGCTGGAAAGCAAGCTGCTGCTGCAGGCTTGTCCAGTGCCGGCCAGCAGAAGGGGGGCGGGAGGGGGCAGAAAGCCCACTCCCCTCCCTCTCCCCGCAGAGACAGTCGGGGGAAGGAGGATTGCACCGCAGCTGCGGCAGGAGACTCTGTGGGCCTTGCATGCAGGTGCCGGGAGGGGGAAGGAGGGGAAGAGCCCAGAGAGCCTCCCCCCACCCCGCAACCTGGCTCTGCCCCCCCCCCCCCGAAAGGCTCCCGGCCTCCCCTTACTGCCCCTTACACCTTCTCCCCAGGAGCAGAGCGTCCCTTCTCTTCAGTTCTGTGCAGCAACATGCTGCCTCCGTTGCTGCAGGGGCCTAGCGCCCTCCTGCTTCTGCTGCCTGTGATGGGGGTGAGTGAGTATGCTGCTGCTGAGGGGTGGGGGCAGGAAAGGAGGAAGCTGACCCAGAGCTTGCTGCTGCTGGCAGGGAAAGGGCTGGGGGGAGTCCTCCTCTCTGGCTCCACTCCCAGAGCAACCTGCCTACACCCATCCCAAACTCATCCCCAGCCTGCCCTACCCCAGAGCCCACACCCCAGCAAGAGCTTATCCCCCCCGCACCTCAATCCTCTTATTCCACCAAATATTGAAAAGCTGTGTTCATCCCATCAACCTCATTCACCCCATTAAAATGGTAAGTAGTTATTGGTGTTATTCAACTTTTTTTAATTCTTGCACATATTTACATACTGTTACTCATAAATGACAACAATGTATGTTATTATCTTACAAATCATATATTTTTAAAAATATAAATGAAAGGTTTTCATGAGATATGTTGTGTCACCATACATTTCGTTATTACAATTTATGTATGTGTCCGTATCTCTTATAACGGGTTAGTCCGGTTTGCTAGTAAAACTGAATTACTGTGTTGCGAAATGATGCATGTCTAAAAAGTGTGTCACCAACATGAAAAGTTTGGAAAGCTCTGGTATAGCTCAACCACTCAGTAATAGTGACCATAACATAATGAAAAGTATCATGTTTGTAGGGGTAGAAATGCCCAAAAAACACACCACCACAGCAGCATTTACCTTCAAAAATGGGAACGATTCAAAAAAGAGGAAGCTAGTTAAATGAAAATTAAAAGGGTTAGCCATAAGAGTGAAATGTCTGCAAGATTCATGGAAACTATTTAAAACACCACAATAGAGGTTCAAACAAAATGTATATCCCAAATTTAAAAAAAACCGTAAGAGGACCAAAAAAATAATGACACCATGACTGAACAGCACAGTAAAAAAAGATGGCTAGTGGGAAAAGGGCATCCTTTAAAAACTAGAAGTGAAATCTTAGTGTAGGATGTACAGAAAGGAGCATCAACTCTGGGAATTCAAAAGTATAAGAAGGCAGGCCAAGAAAATTTCAAACACAACTAGGTAAAGACGCAAAAACATTTTTAAGTCCATCAGAACAGGGAGGCTGCCAAACAGTTAGTTGGGTCACTGGATGATTAAGGTGCTAAAGGAGCAATCTGGGAACACTCAGTCATCACAGAAAGTTAAGTGAATTATTTGCATCAATCTTCCTGGCAGAGGCTGTGGGGGAGGGCCATTCTTCTTAGGTGACAAATCTGAGTAACCATCCCAGATGGAGGTGTCAGTAGAGGAGGTATCGGAACAAACTGATACACTGAACAGTAATAAGTCAACAGGACCAGATGGTATTCACCCAAGAGTTCTGAAGGAACTCTACTATGAAATTGCAGAACTGCTAACTGTGGTATGTAACCTATAGTTTAAATCATCTGATTATTTTTTTTAAAAAGTCTCCAGAGACAAATCCTGGCAATTACATCCTGGTAAGCCTCTCACTTCAGTACCAAGCAAACTGGTTGAAATTAAAGTAAAGAACTGAATTATCAGACACACAGATGAACACAATGTGTCAGGGAGAGTCAACATAGCTTTTGTAAAGGAAAATCACGCCTCCCCAGTTTATTAGAATTCTTTCAGGGGGTCCACAAGCATGTGGAAAAAGGACATACTGTGGTTATAGTGTACCAAGACTTTCAGAAAGCCTTTGACAAGGTCCCTCACCAAAGGCTCTTTAGTAAGAGTACACCAAAGTAAGCAGTCATGGGAAAACAGGGAAGGTCCTCTCATGGATCAGTAACTGGTTAAAAGACAGGAAACAAGGGTAGGAATAAATGGACAGTTTTCACAATGCATAGCAGTAAATAGCAGGGCTCCTTAAGGGTCTCCACTGGGATCTGTGCAGTTCAGCATATTCAGAAACGATTTGGAAAAAGCTCAGCTTCAGCTGCTTCTGGCCATCACTAAAAACACTATGCTAATACTATTAAATAAAAGTAACATATATTTTAAACGGCCATCTCCACTGTAAGAAACTTTCCATAATCTTATACAGTGGCCATGCACGTCAGACATATGCAGTTCATTTTAAGACAAGCAAATCTTCAACGTTCTAGTAGTATTGTTGTCCTTTCCTATTACGTTCTGTAAAAAGGATAATAAAAGCCATAGAACCTTTATCAAATTCATGAAAGTTAAAATAACTGAAAGCTCTGGAGACCTTTTTATCCAAAACATACCGATAGACAGAATGGAAAAAATCTACCAAATGCTGCTCCACCAATGTGCCTCAACTCTCCTCTGAAGAGACCTACATCTTAGTGTAAGAGGTCAATTGAGTCTCCATAACCATTTATTCAATCATTTTCCTCTGTTCCTAGTGCCAAACATGGTGTCCATTACAGTGGCGGTTTCCGAGATGTAGATACCTTGTCTCTCGAAGTGCGAAGAATATGCATTCCATTTCAGAATACATATTCCATAAACAGAACACAAGTAAACAAGCTGGATGGAGAGTGTCAGGAGACAGCTATGGTATCCCTCTGGAACCATTTAGGAAGCTCATCTAGCTAACACCAGGCCTGTTTTCCTAATAGTTATCTAAGCTCATAGAAACTAGGGTGAAGTTTTGTTGAGTTTTATATTTCTAGTCTTCAATTATTATTATTTGTTGGTTACCATGGCTATTAAAATATCTCTTCAAGCTTCTGACGTGTATTACTGAGTATACTAACTTTGGCTAAGATAAAAAAAAACTCAGTTTCCCAACCGAGCTACTCATCTGATACTGTCCCCTTCAATTCAAAAGACATCATTACACATAAAGTAGTGCTTATGCAGGCTTTTTTCTTTGGTTCTAGCAAATAGTATTACTTTTATGATACTTAAAATTTGAAAAAGTGTATTTTTGGATTATAGAACATTAGGCAATAATACACAATTTATTTCAAAGGAACTAATTGAACTTAAACCACTAAAGGCACCTCATAATAAACCCGATGCTGAAAAAGGTTTTTTTTTTTTTAAAGTACTACTTATACATCCTCCAGCATTCATCTACTCTGTATGCAGTCTTTTATACCATTTTCGAGGGAAAGAAACCAGAAGTCCAATACCCCCCTAGAAGGTTTAAATATTCTCTAATATTTGTGTACACAAATACAACTAAGATGGCCTATAATTTAATGATCATTTTAATTTTATGTCCAGAGTTCTCCAAAGTTATTTTTAATTAGAACACCCTTTGGAACAGAGTACAAACATTAAATCTGTTCCTTGTTATTAACTTTTTAAACTGTCCTTATCATAAGTAAAGCTAATAAAACACTTCCTTTGTCCCACCCTAATGACACATACTAGAGTTCAGTTTGCTGAATACCAAACAAACACAAAAATGAACTATCCATAACCATTTGGAAAAGACTCATGCCTTAGCAACATGCAAACAACAAATGGGATTAATAAAATCAATGCTAGAAATAAAAAAAAAAAATAGCCCATGCTTTGCACAGAGGGCATCCATAATCATTTCTGTTGTTATAGAGTGCTGTGGCACCTTATAGACCAACAGATGTATTAGCGCATAAACTTTTGTGGGTGAATACCCAATTCGTCGGATGCATCAAACGAAGTGGGTATTCACCCATGAAAGCTTATGCTCGAAATATACATCTGCACAACATGCGGCCCGGGGGCCACATGTGGCCCTCATGAGTTCACTGTGCGGCCCGCGGGGGGTGGCCAGGGATGGGGCAAGCCAAGCAGTGGGGTTCGGGGGAAGCGGATGGGGGCAGGGCGAGGGCGGGGCTTTTCGGCCCGCAGCTGGGTTTTTTGCAGTAATATGGCCCTCGCTGTTTTCTAAGTGGTGCAGGCCTGGTCTATAAGGTGCCATAGGACTCTGTGTCGCTTTTTCAGATCCAGACTAAGACGGTTACCCCTCTGATTTCTGTTCTTGTTTGTAATCTTGTTTGTTACATCTAGTGGATATTTTAAAGGCAATTGCAAAGGAGTGGGAGGGGTTTTTTTTTTTCTTAAATTGGAGCTTGTTCCCGCCCCCAACACACACGCTTTTTTTTCCCTTTTCTTTTGCGCTGTTTTATGATGGATAAAGTGCTTTGAAAGGGGTTTGGTTTTGTTCCCTTCTCCCCACCTGAGAACTACCAGAACTGTGAAATGTGGTGTTCCTTAGTTTTCCTGAAGAACCTACTGGATGTCTCAGCATTGTAGAGTGAGCACAGTAAAGCTCCTCTCTCTCTCTCTCCTACTCAGCCAAGACAGGTGTTTGGGGCAATTAATCCACCTGGGAAGGGTCAAGAGTGTGGTCAGAGACTGCAATGGGTGGCTCTCAAAGGAGGCTCCAAGCAGACTAGACTCAGGCAGAGCTATGAGGAGGAGGATTCTCCTCTCTCCCTCTCTCCCTTGCCGGCCCAGCAGCATATGCCACTTGGCCCTGTGCTCCCTGGCCAGTGGCCGGGTGGAGTGTGGGGAGCTGCGAGCCCCCACTCCTGGCCGGGTGGAGCACGAGGAGCCGCGGGCCCCACGCTCCTGGGCCGGCCCGCCCCAGGGGTCAGGTGGAGCGCGGGGAGCTGCGGGGCCCTGAGCTCCCTGGCCAGGGCTGGGTTGAGGAGCACCCGGCTGATTAAGGTCAGGGGGGGGGGGGTGTTGGGGTCCCGGGGGGTGGTGGTTAGGGTATGGGGATATCAGGAGGGGGCACTCAGGGAACAAAGCAAGGGGGCTTAGATGGGGGATGAACTCCCAGGGGATGGTGGTTAGGGTGGGAGGATTACGGAAGGGGGTAGTCAGGGAACAAAGCGGGCGGGCTTAGATGGGAAGTAGGGTCCTGGGGAAGGGGGGTTACGGTGGGGGGATCTAAGAACAGGGGAGCTTAGATAGGGGGTGGGGTTCTGGGGCGGCAGAGTGGGAGCATCTCCGGAGGGGGCGATCAGGGGACAAGGAGTGGGGGGGGGCAGTTGGATGGGTTGGAGGTTCTGAGGGTGGCGGGAAGTGGGTGGGGGCTGGATAAGGGGCGGGGTCAGGCTTCCGTACCCGGCCCTCTGAACAATTTTTTAACCCCAATGTAGCTCTCAGGCCAAAAGGTTTGCCCATCCCGATCTATAAACTTCAAAGCCAGAAGGGATCATTGTGATGATCTAGTCTGACCTCCTGGATAGCACCAATATCAAATATCAAGAAAGTAGTCTTTCTTCACTATGTATATTAATACGGTCTCTTTACAAGAAGAGCACTTGGTACAAAAAATTTTAAATACAACACCAAATGAGTGAAATACTAAGGTTTTAGATTGCAACTGCATAGAAATAAGGAAAATCAAACATACAGTTCCAAGAGCATCAGTGATTCACCCTACATTATTTATATGTGAAGTCAACATTACTATGTATAGTACAACAAAATATGTGCACATGTACCAATGTTTAAGTACATGTAATGATTATTTCATACTAGCGAAAATACCCGGCGTTGCTCGGGTCAGTCGGAGGTGGGGAGGGGGCAGACAGATGAGCGAGTATGGGGTCCGTTGGAGGGGGCAGAGAGCAAACCTGACACCCCCACCTCACCCCCCCGACCAAACCCGACACCCCCACCTCACTTACCCCTCGACCAACCCCGACTCACATTTTCACCCCCCGCACCCAAACCCAACACCCCCACGTCTCCCCCCTACCAAGACCCCCTGACAAACACCCACACCTCACCCCCCGTAGACCAAACCTGACACACCCACCTCACTTTCCCCCCCAACCAAACCCGACACCCCTATCTACCACCAAACAAACCCGACACCCACACCTCACTTACCCCTAGACCAACCCTGACCCCACTCCTCACCCCCCCAACCAAACCCGACACCCCCACCTCACACCCCCCCCGACCAAACCCGACACCCCCACCTCACCCCCCCCCGACCAAACCCGACACCCCCACCTCACCCCCCCCGACCAAACCCGACACCCCCACCTCACCCCCCCCGACCAAACCCGACACCCCCACCTCACCCCCCCCCGACCAAACCCGACACCCCCACCTCACCCCCCCCCGACCAAACCCGACACCCCCACCTCACCCCCCCCCCGACCAAACCCGACACCCCCACCTCACCCCCCCCCCGACCAAACCCGACACCCCCACCTCACCCCCCCCCGACCAAACCCGACACCCCCACCTCACCCCCCCCGACCAAACCCGACACCCCCACCTCACCCCCCCCCCGACCAAACCCGACACCCCCACCTCACCCCCCCCCCGACCAAACCCGACACCCCCACCTCACCCCCCCCCGACCAAACCCGACACCCCCACCTCACCCACCCTCCGACCAAACCCAACTCGGGTCCGTCGGAGGTGGGAGGGGGCACAGAGCTGAGGGATTCTGGGGTTCCGTTGGAGGGGGGAGGGGCAGAGAGCTGAGCGAGTGCGGTGTCTGTTGGAGGGGGTATTATGACATCATAACTATGTCACAGAGAACAGCAGCTGCCCAGCTGATGTGATTGGCCTTTAAAGAATTTCACCCCTGGGGGGCGTCAGAGGTGAGATTTGAAACATTTTCGACTCTTACAGTCATTAGGACCCCAAGACCTCTAACTGTACCAAATTTCAAGTCTCTAGCTCAAACGCTGTGGAAGGAGTAAGCATACACCCATACATACATACATACATACACCATTTGACTTTTTTATATATAGATAGATATGCACATCCAATGCTCATCAAGTATTGATAGAGGAACCATATATTTGTGTTTCCTGACTTAAACAATTCAAGTTTCGATTTTAGTGCTCTGAGCTATTTTTAAATAGTTTGCTCAAGCAGAAAAGCTAGAGCCAGGAGAACTGTAGCACTACAAACCTTAGTTGTCCCACCAAAAATTAGACTGTTTATTTTGTGTGTGTGTTCCCTTTCCACCCACTGAGTCTACATAAATCAGGGTAGTTTAAAAAAATCCAATGGATGGTTTAATTTCATTTAAACAAGTTTTGAATTTACCTTTGAATTACAATCCTCTATCTCAAGGACTGAGATCACTAAAAATCTATTGAAATTAAACCAACTGTAAAACCTAGTTAGTCTGGCATGTTGAATCAATATTAAGGGCATTACATGTCTATGCTATTACCTCAACATCATGCATGCGGTAAAATGGTTTGTTTTCTTAAACACCAAGCAATTGTTTTAAGTAATATTGTATCTAGTACTACCAAACAGTGACTGCGCTCTTTTCAGAATCTCAATATTTTAAATTTCATGACTGGAAGAACAGAGCAGAGCTTTAACTTGCTGACATTCCCTTGGAGGAACCCTTTCTCAGTGACAAACCCCCAAGGGCTTCCACCCTACCTTAAGGGCAGGTCATGTGGCGTCAATGTCTCAGAGACTGAACCCCTGGGCGCCAACATTCCTGCTTCACACCGTGAGATCACCAAGCTCAACTGAGATAGACTCTTGATCAGAGACTTGTACGTTGTACAGGAACACATGCATTGCAGCAAGTACTTACAGTGACACCAGGCAGCTTTTTCAAAATAGTAGGATTTATTAGTGAACTGGAACATAGCATCTGGAAGTCACTAGATTAGCATAGAATCAGAGAGGTAGCCATGTTAGTCTGGAATAGCAGAGGTAACAAAGTCCTGTGGCACCTTAAAGACTAACTATAAAGTTTTGAAGCATGAGCTTTCGTGGGCTAATACCCAGCCTTCCACCCGATCAAGCTTCCATGGAATCCCTTCCTGGCTCTAACACAGTGTCTCACTAAAGGACAGCCCTTAACCCAGCCATCTGACACCTTTCTCCTTTGTTCTCAGCCTGGGAGCTGTGCTCTGCTTCCCTAATGGAGGGGGGGGGAGGGGGAACCCCCATGGTTGTTGGCTGCTGTGAATATCCTAGCTACTGAGGTTCCTTTTTGTCTTTTCAGGTTCAGATTAAAGACCCACTCATTCCACCCCAGACAGCTATGAGACACAAACCTCATGTCTCTTACTCTTCTCCAAGAGCATTTTTAACCCTTTTGCACCCATTAGATAACAATGCAAAGTACTGAGGGAAACTGAGGCATGCACAGGATTCATAAAAATATTACAGACAAATCTCACTTCACCACACAAGCATCTTCATTTTTTCCATTTAACATGATGATAGTTTATTTTCTCCCAATCTGTTTAGAAAATATGAATACTGTAGTCATATTGTCCCTATTGCCAGAGGCTGGTTTAACCACTTAAACACAATCTGCTTGCAGGTAGCTGTCTAACCACTTGCATCCATTTAATGGTTCAACTTTCCAGTTTTGGAAGCCAACATGCAATTCAGAATAGGTCCCTTCCAGTTCTGATACTGAGTGGTTGGCAAGACTAATGAATGATTAGCAGATGTTATAAAAGTATCCGTTTACTAGAGTTTTTTGTAACATTTAGGAGTCTTGGCCAAATGCCAACTTAAATAGTTCTGCTATGCCGATCTCTAATTCCTCCTATAGTTTTATCTGAAGTTACTATTCTTCTCTTGTTCTATAATTCTTTTAAGGAGGGGAAATGAACATGTAGTATTGATGTGACAGAGTGGCTTCTAGGTTTATGCCCAGAATTGGCTGCATTTCAGGGACATGACTATCAAGTTCTGATTCACCAAATATATGATTGTTTAAACAAGTCTTGTTTTCACACAAGTGTTTCCATGTATTGGTGCAGTAATTCTGTTTTGTGACAGTTGAACAAATACTTTTATATAGCGTGGTGTCTAATAAATAAATCAGTTCTCCCAGATGTAAGAGACATTTACCTGTTTCTACTGAGAAAAAAAGAATGACAAACATTCTGAGAAGAATGACCCCCCCCCCAAACACACCTTTCATCATGTAAAAACTATTTAAATTCGCTCTTTGTAGCTTTCCCCATGGCCTTTAATGCTTTGAAGCTCTTCAGAAAACTAATTCCCATGTCTCAGGAAGCAGAGCCTAATAATTAATGCAGATTTCCAGTGCTTCAGCCCTAGTAGGCTAGCAGTGTGAAATTCCAACTCGTGATATGAATAAATCCCCCTCTTAAGTACAGTGCCCATTCCTAGAGAAAGGAACTGAAGCCTGGTCTACCCTATAAAGTTGATTGATGCAAACTGTCTTAGATCAGTATAACTCTGTGTCCCAATTAAAATGTAGCTCCCACCAATTGTTTCTTGCCCACTACACTTAATAACTCCAGCTCCACGAAAGGCGCAGTGTTTAAGTCTATGTAGTTACGTTGACACAATGTCAATGCACACTGGCGTAGCTAGGCGGGTGCGGGGGGTGCGGACCGCACCGGGTGACACCCTCTCAGAGGGGTGACACCTGGCTCGGGCTGTCGGCGCCGGGCGCCCCCGGGCCCACCCCGCGCTGCCTCTGGCCCCAGGCCGGCCGCGGGGGGCTGCAGGGTCCCGGCCGGAGCCGTGCGGGGAGCCCCGGGGGGGGGGGGGCCGCCCCGGCTGCTGCTTCCGCACTGCGTGACACCAACCCTAGCGACGCCACTGTCAATGCATACACTGTGTTGCTTACATTGACTGTTGCTGCCACTGCCTTTCAGAAACCATCCCACAATGCCCCACCCTGGCAGTTAAATTGGTGCAAGCACTCCTGGTACAGCCAATAAAGAAGCGTAGTGCGGACATAGGACTGGTCTTCACTACCGGGGGGGGGAGATCGGGGGGGATCGACGGCAGATACGCAAACTTCTGCTATGTGATTCACGTAGCTGAAGTTTGCGTATCTGCAGCTGACTTACCTGCCGTCCTTACGGCGGCGGCAGTCGGCAGCGCGCTCCCCCGTCGACTCCAGCTTGTGCCTCCCGGCAAGCTGGAGTTCCGGAGTCGACAGGGGCGCTGCGGGTGATTGATTTCACAAGACGCGAGAAATCGATTGCCAAAAGATCGATCCATACCTGCCTATCCGGCGGGTAGTGAAGACCAGCCCTAAACCAACTCAATTACTGCGGTGGCTGTATGTCAATGTAACCGAAGCTGACAATTTTGTGGTGTAGACCTACCCTGAATCTTAGTGTAGCTCAGAGGTGGACAAACTATGGCCTGTGGACCACATCCTGCCTGCAGGACCCTCCTGCCTGGCCCCTGAGCTCCTGGCTCCAGGAGGCTAGCCCCTGGCCCCTCCCCTGCAGCCTCAGCTCACCGTGCCACCAGCACAATGCTCTGGGCGGCGGGGCTGTGAGCTCCTGCTGGGCAGTGCAGCTACAGATCTGCAGCCTGACCTGGTGCTCTGTGTTGCGTGGTGGTGTGGCTGGCTCTAGCTGGAGGCATGGCTGCCTGTCCCGCTGCTCTGGGCAGTGCAGCTGTAGCACCGCCAGCCACCAGTGCTCCAGGCAGTGCAGTAAGAGGGCAGAGAGCAGGAGGGGTTGGACAGAGAGCAGGGGAGGGGGGTTTTCGGCGGGGGAGAGAGGGAGAGACTGTCGGGGCAGGGGTTCCAGGGACGATCAGGGGACAGGGAAAAGTGGTGGTTGGATGCAGGGGAGCATCAGGAGACAGTGGGTTGGATGGGGGAGAAGTCCCAGGGGAGCGACAGGAGTCTAGAAGCAGGGAGGGGTTAGATGGGGGGGGGGGCAGACCACACCTAGCTGTTTGAGGAGTTGCAGCCTCCCCTAACTGGCCCTCCATACAATTTCAGAAACCCAATGTGGCCCTCAAGCCAAAATGTTTGCCCGCCCCTAGAGTAGCCGCTCTAAGAAGATGGGAGAGAGATCTCTCATTGGCTTCATTATTCCAGCCCCCTTGAGCAGCAGTAGATGTGTCAGCTGGAGAAGCTCTCCCACCAACATAGCGCTGTCCACACTGGCACTTAAATCAGCATAAATGATGTTGCTCAGGGTGGGTAGCTAATTTATACCTCTGAGCGACACAGGCTAAGTCAACATAAGTTATGGCTACACTACAGCTGTCCTTGTAGTAAAAACAAATATTCTTCTCCCTCCCTCCCTCCTAATGGAAAAAATATTACTTGACATGTTATAACTGCAGTTTAGATGCATCCCATCTTCACAGCCTTGCACTCTTCCATGACCCTCCAGTGTTGCAGTCCCTGGTTTCTTACTCAAAGTGGAGCTAGCCTTCTGCATCTGAACTTTCACTTCTGTGAAGTGAGCTGTTTCCTCAAAACTTCTGCATTTCTGTAATCCTTAATTTCTACGAAAAGGATTCTAATTAGAAGAAGGGTGTGATTTTTAATAAATCATTATTTTGTTGTTATTGTAATCAGTTACCTTTTTAAGGTCGCAAACCATATGGATTTAATTCCTATAATTTAGGCTCAATCTTGCAACAGGCTGAACACCCACAACTCCCAATGTCTATACCCCTGAAGAGCAATGGGAGCTAACACACTTGGCATCTCAGTTGATCCAACCTTTAGGCTGAACTGACTTAACTGTGGACACCCGATAACTTTTGTCGAATATTCTATAGGCAGAAAAGTAGAGAAGCAAGGATGGGTTCAAGATCACAACTATCGAGTAGACACAAGTGTGTGTCTGTATGATGATGCAAGTGAGGGTAGAGAAAGAGCTTACAGACCTCTCCCATGCCCAGAAATTGTTTTGTCACTGCTGTTTACAAACAAATGGAGAGCAAGATCTGGAACAGTCTCTCACCAGTTTTAAAGAAGTCTGTTTTTAAAATACTTCCTAAAGTAAAGCCTAGTAATAAATATAGGGCTGTGAGCATGGAATCCAGCCCATGATTAACCATTCTGGGAGCACATAATTTTTTTAATTTCCTGACATCTGCAAGTGTATTTGCTTACCTCACACATATACAGGAATAATCTTTACTGTGTTCATCAAAACTACATAATTGCCTCTATTTACAGACATTTATAATTTTATAAATTGTTTTGTCCACAAAAGCAAGTATTTGCACAATTTCTAGAATCCTACATATAGGTACTACAAATACAGCATAAAGGCTCTCTTCAAAAATAAAGTGCACTGGTGTAGACAATTACAGTTATGTTCAATTGAAATTGAGATCAATAGAATTATGAAGCGCAAGTTATGCTTTATTATCCTATTATAGGTCATATTTTTATGTCCTTACTCACACTTAGCAGTACTTTAACTCCACAAGTGTTCCCATTTAAATCACTCAACGAATAGAGAATATTTGATAGAGAATATTTATCAGTGCTTAGCCATAGTGATTTGTACTCCACAAATATATACGTTAGAATATTTCATTTTGAACGACTGATGTATTCTTACAGAAATTCTTAGAACTTGTGTAGTCACAATTAAACACTACAGAAAGGTAGAGCTGGAGATCTTATGTTTTTGGGGGGCGTGGGTTGTGCTTGTTTTTGTTTGTTTGTTTTTTATTAAAGAGTCAGTTTTCAATCTGATTGGATAGATTCACATGTGAATACTCTAATAAATTGTGAAGCATTTTTCTTTGATAATTTCCCCCCAAAATTTACAATATTAATATTAGTATTCAGCACACAGTGGTACCCTTCAGAATATTTCACATTATTGTTTCCTCTATGAAAAGACTAGTTATTTATTTTAAATTAGCCATACAGTAATCATGATAAACGTGGAGTGCGCATATGCAGGACACCAATAAAAAATGTAGTTGAAAATATGTCACTCACCTTGTGCATTACAATACACATGGGTTTAATGACCAGTTTAACTACATTTGAGACAGACCTGAAGGATGCGCAGTCACATCATATAATGTGGTATTAAATTTCTACCCATACCACCTTGAGCTATGACCCAATTTCAAATTAAGCAGGGTCAGAGTAGATCACTACCCATACAGAAGAGCTAATGAACACATAGGTGCTGCAGGAAGTGGCTGTGATGATTCAGAGAACATAGTGAAAGCTACAAAGACAGCACTGAAACAATGCCTTAGCCGGTAAAGAGGAAATGCACTGTTAGGAAATCCATCAGAAAATGAGACTATATGAAAAAAACAGTCTTGATCATAGAATAACAGACTGTAGCATAATGCATATGCACAAGGAGGACAAATTATGTTTGGACGAGGAACCTTAATTCTGGCTTTTTCTACCTTTTGAATGCTTGACTCAACAACCCAAATGTACTTTTAACATAATGTGTGTAATAATAGGTATCATAGACTATCAGGGTTGGAAGGGACCTCAGGAGATCATCTAGTCCAACCCCCTGGTCAAAGCAGGACAAACCCCAACTAAATCATCCCAGCCAGGGCTTTGTCAAGCCTGACCTTAACAACCTCCAAGGAAGGAGATTCCACCACCTCCCTAGGTAACCCGTTCCAGTGCCATGTGATAATATTATCCAAAACTAAGAGGGAGGGAGGAAAATCAGGTTATGGTATTCTATAGTAGAACTATACTAATTTAGGGCACCTGAAAACATTCCCAAAACTCACTGCAGTACCACATTTCAGGGTTTGAAAAAAATCCTTTTGTAATCAGCTAAGAGTAAGTGAAATCTCTCAGATTTATGAAGCCCGTTGTCTCAAAGGCCCTATCCACATTACATCTCAAGGGAGATTCAGTCTTTAAAAACAGCAGGGACTTTATTATGATCCCCCAGATGAAGGACCCACTGCACAACTGCTATACTTTGAAGTGTAGGCAATACTCCATTGCATGTATTGGGTTTTTCTAAAACCATTGCTTGAGCTAATCTAAAGCTTTAGACATATAACTTAAGACAACCGTGAGCATGGGTTACGATCTGATGGCCAATGTAAAACGAGGTTAGTGTCCACATAATAAACACCTTCATAATTGGCCTTCTTTGTTGGTAGTCTCAGTGGGGAAGAAAAAAGCCTGAACGGAGACTGAATTAACTTTTCACTTCTACCAGCAATCCTGTCAGGTTAGGGATGAGGCATGGCAGTCTGAATGTACTTGTGCTACACCTGTGGACTTTAGACTCCAGGGTTGTCAAAAAGACAATGAATCCTAAGGGAACCAAAATTGAGTTCAAAGGAACTTCTCTGTATGATTATCCAAAAGGTAGCCTAGAGTCCTAGACTTCTCGAGAACCTGATCAGAATAGAGCTAAGGTAGTCAGAATTCGTCTTTAAAAGGGGGAAACTGACCAACTGGAGGGGAACGGACAGTGTTATCAGCGTGGTACTCAGAACTCCCATTGTCTTCAAAAGGCATTTGTATAAGAAATGAGGTTGGGTCATCCCACAAACACAACAGACCTACTCACAATGCTTCTGGTATCCCACTGGCTTCATTTGGGTTAGTGTGAAAAAAATCAGGAATCTTTTTTCCCTCCTTTTGTCACCTTAAAGTGGACAGTTCATATCTCAAACAAAAATCGCCTTAGCAGGCCCAATACTTAATCTTTGATTAAATAAAAAATGTAAAGGCTCCAAATATTCTCTAACTTCAATTTTTTCCATTCATACATCTAAACCAAAAAATAGGACTTTATCACTTGCTCTACAGAACTATACAGAGTATTATTATATTTTTATAATGAAAAGTCTGACAGAGGCCTAGTGAAATAAAAAAGTTTGTAATTAAGTATATTAATTCCATTAAATATATGCACCAGGAGCTCTCCTCCCCAAACAATTGAAGTGATACTCTTGAAAAACTGTTATTGCGGATTAACAGCAGTGTGCAAAATCGTCAAGCCAAAGTATAAATCAAGTTGCAGCTACTCGCCTAGCCTTGCCAACTTCCTGATAATGGAAAAAGTTAAAGCACTGGTCCTGAGTCCTGATTTGAATGAGGCTCTTCACAGGGTCCTCACAGACTTGATTGCAGGACCCGGGCCTTTTTTTTTTTTTTTGGACAAATAAATAACAGAACCCCCTAACTTGCCTTGGGTTTGTATAATTCTGAATGCTTTTTTAAAGTAACTAAAGCCAGTCTACCAAAAAAAACCAACCTGAAAATGGTAAATAAAGTAAGTTTCCACAAGAAAACATCCTAGCAAAATGTTCTGACTATTGAGTTCAATAATGGCTTGTGAGGGAAAACAATTTCAAAGGGATGACAGAGTCTGCAAATACGATTATATTACACCCAATTATGTTAACTTGAACATAAATTTAATTTGACATTTTATAATAAACCAGGACTTGTTTTATTTTTTCTAATGGTGATTATACAAATGGTCACTCCTAACAAGTGTTTTAAATGAAGGAACAATTTCCACCCAGAGCATTGCTTTAAAACAGCTGGCATAATGCAAAAACTCTCATTCATGTTAAAGAGGATTTCTGCTTAAACATGGATGGTACAAGCCCTGAAAGTTCTATACCAGTGCAATCCAATAATCTTACCATGTAATACCTCCAATACTCACATCAAAGGACAGCAAAACTGTCACAAATCTGACCTTCCTGAAAACCTTTGCCAAAGAAAAGGTTTGGATTGGTGGCAATGGCAGGGGATGATGTTTGACTTTGTTTTAATCGTAGCCATTGATGGTGAATAACTTAGGGCTATGGCCTGACAGTTTGTTCCAGCTCTGGACGGATGTCTACAGTTCTATTTTAGAAATCTGAAGAATTACAATAAATTGCCTATGAGTTTAAGTTGTAAGTGCACCCCAAGGGCTGCGATGGGAACCCATTTCTATAAATGCAGTCGCAAGAATAACCATCTTCATTAGAATAAACTGAGCACACACATCTATGCCCTAATCTTAGTGCCAGCCAACTCTTGGATTGCCATTCCCCCCCCCCCCTCCCCGTAATACGGTGCCTTTACCGGGTTTGTTTTCAGGGTGTGTAAACTGTCAGGCCCCAATGCCTAGGCAGTAGGCAAATTGTTCTCCAACCTGTTTGACACCAATGCACAGCCCCTTGCAAGCAGGGGGTGGGAGGATCACTTGCAGGTTAACCTCAGGCTCCAGCCCGGTGCTCAGCCCGAGCAGATGACCGCCTCGCCCTTCAATACCGGCCGACACAAAGAAGGGATTTTTCCCCCGAGGTAAGTTTTCCTCTTGGCCCTTTTTCCTTCCCACTCCGCTCCCCGCAGCCTGGCGTGGCGCATCACAGGCGCGGGGCGCAAACAGCCCGCGGCAGCCCCAGGAAGGGAAAGAAAAGATGGGGCGGGGAGAGGAGAAAGGAAAAGCCCGGGACTTGCACGGCGGCGGGCAGCACCCGGAGCTCCCCCGAGATAACCCCGGGCGTCCTGTCGGGCAGCACCGGGCATTTGCTCTTTACTCCGCTTGCCCGCGGCGCAGGGCGGCGGCGGCAGCCGGGCTGAGCCCGGCCTCTCCGAGGCTCGCGGCCCGGGAAGGCGCAAGTTGCCCGTCACGCTGCTGCAGCTGCAGAAACCCCCGCCCAGCACCGCCCCCCTCTCACCGCTCCTGCTGTCGCCGGGAGCCGCGCCGGCGGCCACCACCGCTCCGCCGCCTCCGGCCGTGGCCGCCGCGGCCGCCGCTCCTCCCGGTCCTCCAGCCGCCCCGGCCGCGGCGGCCGCCGCCCCCATCGCCGCGCCCGCCGCCGCCGCCAGGGCCAGGGCTCCATTTTCCTGCTCGTCCCCGCTGCTGTTAGCGCGCTTGTTCTTCCTGCCCTTGCTGCTCTTCTGGTTCGGCATCGCGGGGCCGGAGGCTGAGGAGGAAGCGGCGGCGGGGGAGGAGGAGGCGGCTACTGCTACCCCCGGCTCATTGCGGCTCCATTGCAAACAGGGCGCCCAGGAAGCAGAGACGAGCTGGCGGCGGCTCTCCCAGGCTGAGCGCTCCCTGCCCTCCCGGGCGGGCACCCGCCGCCAGGCTAGCCCCGCTGCGCACACGCCCGGGGAGGGGGAAAGCGGCGCCCGGGGAAAAGGCGTGTCCCGCTTGTTTTGATTCTGCTTCCCCTACTATCGCTCTCCTCCCGCCCCTCTCCGCTTCCTCCTTTCGCTCGCACGAGCGCTGGCTGGTGACAGAGGGAAGCCGCGCAAGTGAAAAGGGCGGGGGGGGGGGGGGGAAGCTACGGGGCTGAGCTCCAGCAGGGCAGCAATGAAAGCGGGCGGAGCTCAACTGGGAAAGGAGCCCCTCCCTTCCTCCCCTCCCCTTCCATACCAGGGCCTGGTGGCCCCCAATGCTGTAGAAGGGGGTTGCCGTGCAAGGCTCCTCCCTTGGGCCTAGGGGAAGCCTCACGTGCTCACAGCAGAAGAGAGCCGCTCCCTAGGAGACCGGCCTCTTTTTCTAAAGGAACCACCCCAACAAATGCAAGGAAGGGAGGCAGCGCAAGCTTGTGTTAAGTGTACTTCGCTGGAAATGCCTCTGGTCTTCTCCTTGGAAAAGAGCTGGAGCTTTGTTGGCAGGGTTGTTAACGTATTTCAAAAATAAGGGACTGTTTACTTAGCACTCCTGCCCCACCCCTCCTCCTGATATTATTGTCGTTGTTATAATTAATAATAATTAATAGGTATGTTCACATTGAGTATTTCTTGCTGCCTTTTGCAGCGCTCAGCAACTCCCAATTTTGTCCTACAGAAATGAAAAAATAAGGGATGTCCCTTGTAATAACCCTAGTTATGGACATCAGCAATGGCTCTTGTGTACTCTGTAGCCAAGTATTGTGCCGTGGTATGGACCAGAAGTAGCCACACTCAACTTGTTGATGTCCAGCTGAACACTGCAATGTGGTGCGTCACTGGATCCGTCAAGTCGACCCCAACACCTTGGCTGCCGGTGCTATTGCGCATTGCTCCTCCATCCATTTGGCGTGATGCTGCAACCCTTTGGGAATTTCAGCAGATTGTGGGGAAACAAGTATCTTCCCATCTTAACAACAGTCCTCACCACTGCTTGAAGTCACGTAAGCCCTTTTGGACCCAGGAGTTTAACCTTCAACATTGCAACTTCAACCCCATGAAGCTTGGAAAGCTGAGTGGAGTTCACAAGTCACAAATAAACATCCTGTGAAAGACTCAATGGAAAAGATCGCGGGCTTCAATCTCCCATGAAGCTCATGGGCAACCCTAAACCACAGCCTCATAAACTATGGCAGATGCGGATAGTTGCTCCACAAATGGAAAATTAAAGATTCTTCAGTGTGTAGGTGCTGTGGTCATTCAGAACATACCCTGGAACATATAACAACTCAGTGCCCAATTCACAAATACAAAGAAGACATCACAGTAATCCAGTCTGCTACTCCAATTATTTGGCTTGACCATCTGAATGTAAAATTATAGGTGTTGCTCTACATTTACATCAGCCTTCTGAAGAAGACTGTGAATCCCACAATAATTGGCAGCACTGGCTTGTGCTTGCCAGTTTCTGGACCAGGTTAACCCTAGTCATCTTCTTGGCAGCTACTTTCTTCAGATGGTCATGGAGAGTCAGCATGCGATCCAGCTTCAGTCTGAGATAGAGCAGAGTGGGGTCATGTCTCACAATGTTGCTGCAGAAGGTCACTTTCAGGGTGCACTTAGCATTCCTGTTATCAGGATGGAATGCCGTCACTGTTTTTTTATGAGGGTTTGGCTTGAGCCTCTATTTCTGGAACTATTCCTCCATGGTGTTTAGGTCTCCATTCAAGTTGGACTCTGGAGGATGATGCACTCCAGGAGTTTGTGGGTAGTGCACAGAAGTGATATTGGCTATAGCTTGCTGGGTCGTCGGTCAGCTTGCTTGGTTTGAGTATGGCAATAACTATCGTCTCCCACCAGGTTTTGGGGATGGATCTGTATAGTTTTGGTGTACAGTTTCACAAGCCATTGGAATTCCATGGGGCCTAGTTGACGAAGAAATTCTGGGGGGATACCATTTTCACTGGCCCCCTTCCCTTTGTTGCAGCTAAACCTTCTTTCACTTCATCTATACTGATGGCGATGAGGTCTTGTGGAGGGATTGAGATCATGATCCTATGTAGTTGATGATGGATCTCACGCTTGATCTTCTGTCGAGTGGCCCTTTTGTGCTCTCCACCAATTTGGAGACTATGAAGTTGGGCCAGACTTTTGAGATCCGATATTCCATCTGATTAGCAGCTCTGAGACATCATAGTAAGGCCCAGGGATGGTAACTAGAGTGTGTGAAGTTCAAACCTTCAACACGCTCAATCTACCACCACCATCTGGCTGAGTCTAGATACTCTGGCAGGGCCTTCACAACTTGTGGGCTGCTGACTGGTTGTATTGCCAGTGCAGATCCTGGGTCTTTTTTGTCCAGCAGGGAGTGTTATTATTTTGATACTCTTCTTGCTGGCAACAGTAAGGAGGCCAACAGATTGGTGATAACATTCTGGTATCGCAGGGATTTGGATCACCACTTTTTCAACAGCTTCCCCTGTAGCAGTCTGTCAGCTTTGGCCAGGTTCCACTGTGGGATTTGTTTTGACAGAATCACAGGGATTTCAATGCTGACGTGGGTAATGATAGATCTGTATTGGCTGCTGGGGAAGTCAGGAAGTATTTTGTGGGCTGCATGGAGCGTATTCCCACTTTGATCTTTGGAAACAATGGCGAGGGCCAGGTTGTAATTGCATTGCCAGTGAGCAGAGTGGAAAGTTGCTCACTGTTTGGGGTTAAAGACAGGTTCCAGATTTCCACAGACCACTAATCCATGAGGTCTTCACCATTGGATTCATTTACTTCATAGCCTCAAGCAGTGTGGTGACTGTTAAAGTCACCGATGTATAAGTCTGGGATTGATGCCTTTGAGAGCGCTGGTTTCGGCCATTTTGAATTTGGGACTTTGTACACATTGGTAAGGTGAAGCTCTCCTATCTTGATGGCAGTGGGGTAGGTGACTTCCTTTTCAGTTGTGTGGAAGATGTCAAAAATCCATTATGGTGTGCTTCGCATATATGTCCAGGCCATATTGCAGATGGTAGTGGCTAGACATGAGGTTGTAGCTATGGATGTAGTAGCGGTTACCCTGTCGGTCATTGGAGATGTGGGTTTCTTGGAGCATAAGGATATCAATGTTATGTCTTCAACATATTTTCAAGATACTTGCACTTTGCCCAGTAAAAGCCATCAATGTTAGGTTCAGGAACAGGGATCCTCCAACTTATCTGGCATTTTATTTGGCCCTGAAGAGAGCTGTTATGGTGGCATGAGTTGTTGTTCTGAAGACAAGGACATTGTTGATCAATGACATTAGTCGTGATTTCTCACTTAACAGAGTGGGCCACATGAAGGCTGCCATCTTCCACTCCAGGGCTCACCATAAAAACCACAAGATTTTTTTTCTCTTTAAAGATGAGAATCTCAGCTTTCATTTAAAATAAGGAGTAAGTTTCTAGTCCTCAGGGGTGCAGGGGAAAGCTTTAAAATGTGAACCAAATGCACCCTAAAGACTCAGTAACTGAACATGCTAAAATGAGCACAAAATTGAGATTTTTAAACCCATCTCATGATTTTTTGAGCCCTGGCTTATGATTTTTGAACACTTGGGGTTGCCAATGCTGGATACAAACCGTGAGATGCTGAGCAGCAAACAAATGGAGCGGGGTCCTTTTAAAACCCGATAGGGAGTCACCATCATGTGACCTGCAAAACTGTCTTTGGCACATAACTGCCTACTTAATTTCATTAAGGCCCAGATCCTGAAACCTGCCCATAATAAATAATAATAATAACTAATGTACTGTCTGTCTGAGCTACTCCAGAGTGATTTTGAAGTTACCATTTAAAAATAATATTAGACATGCCTCTTCTATTCTCCCTGGCTAAACTGAAACAGTTGTGTACAGTTCCTTAACATATTCCAAATCATCCTGTACATTTTCCCTGTACCTTTATGTTCCAATTAATTGGCTGCCACCTTTAGTATATTACACTCTTACAAAGGTCCATTACAAAAAGTTTTGAAGGGCTAGGTCAGTTTCTTTACCCATAGATACACACATTTTAGATGTTTTAGCTGTTCTGCAGTTTTCAGGGCAGACGGACTCTTCCACCCAGTATCTACTTTTCAATAACTAGTGCTATTATTTGCTAACTGGCACTATCTACCTTAGTCCACAGCTTTGAAACCTCTGAATTACACTCCTTCCTGACTCTTAAGAATTTCACAAAAAAATCTCTAGCACAAGAACATAAGAAAGGCCGTACTGGGTCAGACCAAAGGTCCATCTAGCCCAGTATCCTGTCTACCAACAGTGACCAATGCCAGGTGCCCCTGAGTGAGTGAAGGTGTGGCCAACTTGAGGGAATAAGCAGAATAGCAGGACAGCCAAATCTTGATTCAACTGGTATCAAGAGCAAAACTTCTGTTTACTTTAATGAGAGCAAGATTTGGCCCCTGTCTTTGAGTGATTTCTCAGGACAGTGAAATGAATCTAATCTGAAAGAAGAGCAAGGACTGGGGAAAAATCACTAGTACAGACTACAGTACAGCAGTAAACCAATACTACCTGATAAGAGGTTAAGGGACTGATTTGTTTTAACCCACAGAAATGATGAAGTTTCACGTTAAAGATGCCATTCTGACCTCAGAAATCTGTCCCCAGATTTCCCATCTTGCTTTAATGGTGAACTAAGGCGAAGAGTGAATGGTAAAGGGCCATTCTGGATGCAACAATATAATGGTTTAAATATCAGTTTTGCAAACACCCTGCTTTGCAGGCCAAATCCGGGCAAAGTCTCTTCAGCTTTTTGTCCTCCTGAGGTAGAAAATTGAGTTCTATTACATTTATGGAGTAAGGCTTTTTTGTATCAGATCATAGAAAATGTGTTCCTCACTCCCCTGTGTGGACACTAAGTAATCCATGACACTTTTTGTAACCTTAGAGATTTGCCCTGTCATAATGGACAACATTTTCTCTCCCTCTCTCCCACCATTATTGTGCTGTGTACCAATTGGCTACCACTCCAGAAGTATCTGCATTTTGGTGGTGTTTGCTAGGATGGAGTTTGTGAAGCAGCACTTCACAAAGGTAGGTCCTAAATATATGTAAAGCACTGTTATTAAGAGTAGACATCCAAGGGATAGGATTAGTTCCTAAGAAAGGATAAATAGTTACACAGAAAAATTTGCTAAACACAAACATTTTGTAGGTTAATGAAGGTCCATCTATCCCAGTATCCTGTCTACCGACAGTGGCCAATGCCAGGTGCCCCAGAGTGAGTGAAGGTGTGGCCTACTTGAGGTACTGCCCAGATTGGTTCTTGGCCCTATGCTATTTAACTTTTTTTTTATTAATGACTTGGAAGAAGACATAAAATTATCACTGATAAAGTTGCAAATGACTCCAAAATTGTGGGAATGGTAAATGACAAAGAGGACAGGTCCCTGATACAGAGCATTCTGGTAAGCTTCATAAGTTGGGCACAAGCAAACAATATGCATTCGACCATGGCTAAATATAAATGTATACGTCTAGGAACAAAGATTGTAGGCCATACTTAGGTTGGAGGACTGTATCCTGGGAAAGAGTGACTGAAAAAGATTTGTGGGGAGTGTAGCTAATCAGCTGAATGTAGAATTCAGACAAGAGCCATGAGAATGATTAAAGGGTTAGAAAACATGCCTTTTAGAGAGAGCTTGAGCTCCTTGAGTCTATGTAGCTTAACAAAGAGAAAGTTAAGGGGTGATTTGATTACAGTCTGGAAGTATGTACGTGGGGTATAATAGAATCCAATAGCTAGAAGCTGAAGCTTGACAAACTCAGACTGGAAATAAGGCATACATTTTTAACAACGAGAGTAATTAACCATTGGAACAATTTATCAATTGGTGGATTCTCTGTTACTGACCATTTTAAAATCAAGATAGGACATGTTCTAAAAGATCTCTGCTAAGAATTGTTTTGTGCAGGGAGAAGGTTAATTTGCAGACAAGCCTTAAGCAGGAGAAACAGCTAGCATCTCAGCTCTCTTTGTCGTTGAAACTCAATTTATTTTGCCTAGTTGTCCTTTCCTGTTGCCAGCTTTTAGGGTATGTCTTCACTACAGCAGTAGTTCGATTTCCTTTATTTCGATGTTGTGAACGCGACTGCATGCAGTCGATTTTGTGTGTCTTCACTAGGCACAGCTAAGCACAGCAAGTCGACAGTGTCTGTCCGCACAACTTTTGCAAGCGTCGACATGACGAGCGTTGCACTCTGGGTACCTATCCCACAGTTCCCTGATCCCCCAGCAGGCACCATTTCGAGTGCTGCACTATGGGTAGGCATTTCCAAATTTCGCACCCTTTTTCCGCACCACCAACCCCCATTACGAGCGGTGCACTGTAGGTAGGCATCCCATAATTCGCGCCCTTTCTCCGCCGTGCTAACGCCATAGCATTGCAAGCATGGAGCCCGCTGACACCACGGCTGCAGTAATGGCCGTTGTGAGGATCTCGATCACGGTTGCGGAGTTCATGCTGCACCGTCTGCAGAGGAGGAATGCGATCTGGGGAGAACTGCGCTTTCTGGAACCCGACGACAGTGAGGAGGAGATGGACGAGGACGTACACAGCGGGGACGACAGGGACACTGCCGTTTTTGCAAGTAGGGCGACTGACAATCTGTCAAATTTGGTGGCAATGGGGCAGGCTCATGCCATCGAACGCCGATTCTGGGCCAGGGAAACAAGCACGGACTGGTGGGACCGCATAGTGCTGCGGGTCTGGGATGACTCCCAGTGGCTCAGAAACATCCGCATGCGAAAGGGCACCTTCATGGAACTTTGTGACTTGCTGTCCCCGGCCCTCCGGCGCAGGAATACCAAAATGAGAGCGGCCCTTACAGTGGAGAAGCGAGTGGCGATAGCCCTCTGGAAGCTTGCAACGCCAGACAGCTACCGGTCAGTGGCGAATCAGTTTGGGGTGGGTAGGTCTACAGTGGGCTTTGCTGTGATGCAAGTAAGCAGGGCAATCGTCGAGCGGCTCCTACACCGGGTTATAAACCTCGGAAACCTGCAAGCCACAATAGATGGCTTTGCCGCCATGGGATTCCCTAACTGTGGTGGGGCTATAGATGGGACTCATATCCTTATCCTGGCACCGGACCACGAGGCCGCCGAGTACAGAAACCGGAAGGGATATTACTCAATGGTCATGCAAGCAGTGGTTGACCACAAGGGACGTTTCACCGACCTGTACGTGGGGTGGCCGGGAAAGCTTCATGACGCTCGAGTGTTCAGGAACTCTAGGATTTTTAGGCAGCTGCAGCAAGGCACTTTCTTCCCCGACCAGAAAATTTCCGTGGGGGGGGGGGTCGAAATGCCGATCGTTATCATTGGTGACCCAGCCTACCCCCTAATGCCCTGGCTTATGAAGCCCTACACAGGAGCCCTGGACAGGGGTCAGGAGCTGTTCAACTACAGGCTGAGCAAGTGCAGAATGGCCGTAGAGTGTTCATTTGGCCGTCTGAAGGGGAGATGGCGTTCCTTACTGATTCGCTCAGACATCAGCGAGAGAAATATCCCCATTGTTATTGCTGCTTGATCTGTGCTCCACAATATCTGTGAGAGCAAGGGGGAAATGTTTATGGCAGGCTGGGAGGCAGAGGCAAATTTACTTTCTGCTACTTACGAGCAGCCAACCAGCAGGGAAAGTAGAAGAGCACACCGTGAGGCCCTGCGCCTCAGGGACGCCTTGAAAGACAGTTTTATGAGTGCCCGAGATGGCGTTTGAGAATCTGTTCCCTTGCTGTGCTCTAAGCCTGCTGCCCTTGAACCCTCTTTCCCTCCCCCCTCCCCATGCTTTCCCTCCCCCCTCCCCATGCTTGCAGAGGAAATAAAATCACTGTTTGAAAAATCATGGTTCCTTTATTGGTTCATCGGAAATACAAATACAGGGATCACTGTCCTGGTATCCTGGAGGGAAACCAGCAGTCGCAGTGGGGGAGGAGCGGACAGTGGAGGGGGGGGTGGGAAGGGGGGAGAGGAGGGGTGGGCAAGACACAGCAGCTTTTAAAAGTTTTCCGAGAACGTCAGCCTGCTGCTGCTGCTGCTTCTGCTGGCTTGTGGGGTCGAGTGGAGCGGCCCACGGAGCTTGCCCCCCCGTGTTCTCACCCCGCGTCTGGGTGGGGAAGCTATGGGAGTTGGGGAGGGGGGGAGGTGGTTACACAGGGGCTGCAGAGGTGGTCTTTGGGCATGCTGCAGCTCCACCAGAGATCGCAGCATGTCGCTCTGGTCCTCCATTATACGGAGCAAAGCATCCATGCGTCTTTCTTTGCGCTCTTCCCTCTTTTCTGCAGCGGCTCTCAATTCCTGCCTGTCTCGATTCCTTGCCTGTATCTCTCGATCCCTTGCCTCTATCATTCTTTCCCTCCACTCCGTCTGGCGGGCTGCCTCAGCGCGCGAGTTCTCCAGGAGTTCACTGAACATCTCATCGCGCGTTCGCGTTTTCTTTTTACGCTTTCTTATCTGCGATGCACGGCGGGAGGAGCAGGATGGGGGATTCTGAGATAATTGTTCATCTGTGGGCGAATGTGGGAAAAGAAAGTTTGAAAGTTATGAGACAGATACATTCAAGGTTAGGAGGCAGATGCAGTCTCGGACGGTACACAATGGGAGTAGTATGCCGTTTGCAACCGCAGTATTCAGAGGCCTAATATGATTTCTGTACAAGGTCATGTTCTACACCTAAAAGTGACTGAATAGCTCACAGAAAAGTCAGAGCATCTCAGACACATATGCGTGCCTCAGCCCAACACGGCTTCTGAAATCACCGTGCAGCCGGCCATGGTAAGTTAAAAGTGGCACTTGCATATTGTAGAGTAGCCCCACCCCTTTCCCCCCCACCGCGTGGCGCCCACTGACCCGCAAACTGCAAAGCAAAGGCCAAAAAATCTCTCGCTAAGGGCTAAGGTCTTTTTGGGGCTCTTCAGACCGCTTGCGGACAGTTCAGATTCCCTGCTAGCTACTGCTACGGGCTGGAGGGGGGGAGCGGTCAGCGTTCGGGGGGGGGGGGGCGGTTGGTCGGCCCTCAGCAGAAACGATTACTTTGCAGCTGGGAATCTTTATCTCCCAACTAATTGCAGTCCGTATCTCAAACAGGCAACCATGAATAACATCACTTTGCTGAGAATTTCTCGGAGAGATAGAATGCGCATGCTCCTTGCCTCCAGGCAAAGTCCTGGTCTGTTCACAGCAATGCTAGCCTGCTCAATGATACCAGACTACTTACTACTTTCATGGCGTGGGGATGGTCTCCTATCACGGGGGACCACATAAGGCGGCTCTCCCCAGAAATCTGCTGTGCTGGATTCATCGGCTACCTCCTGGATAGCTTCCTTGAAATGTCCGCGGAGGACTTATGGTCAATCACGGAGTATATTGACAAACTCTTTGAGTAGAAATTGACCAGCAATGAAAGCACGCTAAGACCTTAGGGCAAGTTACTCATTAATAAATGCTTCCTTTACAAAATCACGCGTCATGTAATCCCTTAAAAAAGAAACACTTACCCCCCTGGGAGGCTTGGGAGGGTGCTGGCTCCAGGGTGATAAACAGCTCCTGGCTCTCTGGGAACACGGGTTCCCCGCTGGCCTCCTGCTGCTCCGTGAGATTTTCCTCTTCCTCATGGTCGTCCTCCTCGGAATCAGTCTCCTTCCTGACGATTATCCCATCTGTGGAGTCCACGCACACCGGCACGATGGTGGTGGGGGCACCCCCCATTATCTGATTTAGTTCATTGTAGAACCTGCATGTCCGCGGCGCGCCCCCCGATCGTCCGTTTGCCTCTTTGGCTTTCTGGAACGATTGCCTCAGCTCCTTAATTTTCACGCGGCACTGTGTGGTGTCTCTGTTGTGGCCCCTTTCTAGCATGGCCTTGGAGACTCTTCCATAGGTGTTGGCATTCCGTTTGTTGTTGCGTAGTTCCAACATCACGGATTCCTCTCCCCAGATAGCGATGAGATCCAGCACCTCACGAGTGGACCATGCTGGAGCTCTTCTCCTCTGGCTGGTCTCCAGGGTAGATGAGCTCTGCATGGAGTCTTGTGATGCTGAGCTCTGCATGGCGGCTAGTGCTGCTGATTGCTCTGAATGGCGACTGAGCTGTTCAGGTGAGCTGGCCACGCTGACCAAACAGGAAATGGTATTCAAATGTTCCCGGGTCTTATCAACCTGGCCAGAGCAGCGAGTTCAGAGTGCAGTGCAGAGCGGTCACAGTGGAGCAGTGAGGCAGTCCAGAGCGGTCAGAATGGAGCATTGTGGGACAGCCTCTGGAGGCTATTAATGTCGGTTCCTTCTTCACTAGCCCACAGTCGAGCTTGGAATGTCGAAATTAGCCTTACTTCTCTCGTCAGGCAGGAGTTCCAAATTCGATCTTGAGTGCCCTTTACATCGACGTTAAGGGCATGTATGTGAAGACAGGTACACGTTTAATTCGACCTAACGTCGTTAAAATCGAATTAAAGTGGTAGTGAAGACAGGGCCTTAGAGACACAAACTCTTAACTTCATAATGCTTTTGTCTGGGTATTAGCCTCTGTGTCCAACACAGAGACACAGCCAGTAGTTTCAAACAAATCTTTACTGTAAGCCACTCAAGGACCATGCTGCCTGTGTGCTATAACTGGATCCAGACAGTTCTTGCATGTGCCACTACCAAGTCTCATAAAGACACAGTCAGTACATCCATCCTTTTAAATCAATGAACTATACAATAATGAATCAATTACATATCCCATATAAATTAACTAATTAATGCCAGCTGGAGTCAGAGGTGACCAATGCATGACTCACTGTGGAAAGTGGTCTGGGTCCACAGCCCTCTTAAAGCATATACTCCCACTGTCATGATAGCATACTACTCAACGGGTAGTGATCAATGGCTCCATGTCTAGTTGGCAGCCGGTATCAAGCAGTGCCCCAAGGGTCGGTCCTGGGGCCAGTTTTATTCAATATCTTTATCAATGATCTGGAGGATGGCATGGACTGCACCCTCAGCAAGTTTGCAGATGACAATAAACTGGGAGGAGTGGTAGATACACTGGAGGGTAGGGATGGGATACAGAGGGACCTAGACAAACTAGAGGATTGGGCCAAAAGAAATTTGATGCGGTTCAACAAGGACAAGTGCAGAGTCCTGCACTTAGGATGGAAGAATCCCATGCACTGCTACAGACTAGGGATCAAATGGCTAGGTAGCAGTTCTGCAGAAAAGGACCTAGGGGGTACACTGGATGAGAAGCTGGATATGAGTCAACAGTGTGCCGTTGTTGCCAAGAAGGCTAATGGCATTTTGGGCTGAATAAGTAGGGGCATTGCCAGAAGTTAGAGGGATGTGATCGTTCCTCTCTATTAGACATTGGTGACATACTCATCTGGAGTATTGGGTCCAGTTTGGGGGCCCACACTACAAAAAAAACATTTTCCACAAGATGTGGAAAAATTGGAAAGGGTCCAGTAGAGGGCAACAAAAATGATTAGGGGCCTGGAGCACATGACTTATGAGGAGAGGATGAGGGAACTGGGATTGTTTAGTCTACAAAGAGAAAACTGAAGGGAGATTTGATAGCTGCTTTCAACTACCTGAAAGGGGGTTCTAAAGAGGATGGATCTAGACTATTCTCAGTGATCCCAGATGACAGAACAAAGAGCAATGGTCTCGAGTTACAGTGAGGAGGTCTAGGTTGGATATTATTTCACTAGGAGGGTGGTAAGGCACTGGAATGGGTTACCTGGGGAGGGGGTGGTATCTCCTTCCTTAGCGGTTTTTACGGCTTGGCTTGACAAAGCCCTGGCTGGCATGATTTAGTTGGTGTTTGTTCTGCTTTGAGCAGGGAGTTGAACTAGATGGCCTCCTGAGCTCTCTTCGAACCTTAATATTCTGTGATTCTAATGGGTACAGGATTTTGGCCTTTTGTCTTCAAAATGAAAATTCAAGGGGAAACTTGCCATATTTCCTTACCTCAAACACATGGATACCTTTGAGATGCTGCTACATTTGTCATTAAATGTGCTGTGAAAGAGGACATGACTCACAGGGCATTAGTAGGAACTTGCAAGTTTCCATTTTAAAAGGAATGGACACTTGCGCAATCCCACAAATGTATGCAAAACTCTTGGCAGTTTTCTTTACATGTGAATGTCAATCATGGGTGTGGCACCTCCCTTTAAAATAACATTTTCTTAATTCTAAACAATGACTAGTTCATATTAAATTATTTCTAAAGTGGATTTTAAGAAGCCAAAAATTCTAGTGTACAGGGGGGGAAAAGTACATAACTTAAAACCCCCGCAGCAAACTCATTCTTAAAGATTACAGCTATCACACATCCATATGCAGTGGGGGTAGGTGCATTTTATGCTCAAATGAGCTATTTAAAAGCTGTATAAGGAGTTAAATTATCTGCAAGAATTTTGAAGAAGTTAGGTGGAAGCCCATCTGCCACAAGATTCTTCCCATTTCTTTATACTTTTTTTGATGAGGCAAAATGTTGGTTTTTTTAATCAGAACTAGACGTGTTTACATTATTGATTTCCTGCTTTGATAATTCAAAGAGGAAGAGATTAGCAAAACAGTTAATCATATGTAGCTTGATTTGCCTATTCCTCTGCTGCAAATGTGGTACATCCTAGAAATATTGTCTAAAAATTGGATTTGACTGTAGCTGATATAGAATTTCTTTTGTTTGCATTATTTTTGTTTTGTTTGATTAAACAAGTGTTCCTGAACAATTTATTCCCACTCTGAATCTTTGGAACAGCAAGTTTTAGCCTGAAACTTCAAGTGTGTGGTTTAAAAAATAGCTAGCTATACTGACCAAAAATAATGGTATGTGAGCATACTTGAAAGAGAGTCAGTAGCCTTTCTTTGGGTCTACCCACATGATTTTCTAAGAAGATAGATTCATATAAGAAATGTAGTTTGTATTTAAAGATATTGACTCAGATTAGTCCCTTGTGGTAAATTATGTAGTTTATTTAAATAAACATCAAAACAAAAACCCAGTGTAGTGCCTCACTAAAAATACATCCAGGCTGTCAGATGATACAGGAATTTGGGACACACAATGCTGCCCCAATGCACAGAGACTAGAAAACCAATGCTGGGGTGATGTTCTGAAAACGTTCTCTGTTTTCAATAAATTAATTAGAACAATGTTATTTTATTTAGAATCTGCTCGCACAGAAATAAAGATATGTCCCACACTAAAAACAGTACTGCTATAAGGAGTAAGGGAATGCCAAGGGGAGAGCTAGTGAAGCATTTTAGGTTCTTCCAGGTTGAAAAACTTTTATAAGGTATTATAACTAGTCAATCATAGGTATGTCCAACACCCTGCTCAAAGCAGGACCAATCCCCAGTTAAATCATCTCACAGATTTTTGCCTCCGATCCCTAAATGGCCCTCTCAAGGATTGAACTCACAACCCTGGGTTTAGCAGGCCAATGCTCAAACCATATCTGAGCACCATGCTAGCTGAAGGTAGGTTTTTGTAGTAGCGTTTCTTTGATGAGGTGATTGTGGAAGTGTCACGTTACTGAAATAATTTGGGACCCTATAGATCATTGGTGCAACCAGGGTCCTATAGTGGCACCAAATCTTATGTACAGGGTGTCATGATGGGTGTCTACGACCAGGTTATGGATCGCTGATATGAATATGCAGTGTGTCATGATGGGTGTCATGTACAGGGTGTCATGATGGGTGTCTACGACCAGGTTATGGATCGCTGATATGAATATGCAGTGTGGCCCAATGGCCAGAGTCAATACCAGCCCCCTCGGCTGGGGCAGTGTGGCCCAATGGCCAGAGTCAATACCAGCCCCCTCGGCTGGGGCAGTGTGGCCCAATGGCCAGAGTCAATGCCAGCCCCTTCGGCTGGGGCAGTGTGGCCCAAGGGCCAGAGTCAATGCCAGCCCCTTCGGCTGGGGCAGTGTGGCCCAAGGGCCAGAGTCAATGCCAGCCCCTTCGGCTGGGGCAGTGTGGCCTAGCGGCCAGTGTCTATATCAATCCCCCTTCCCTGGGGCAGTGTGGCCTAGCGGCCTGAGTCTATAACAGCTCCCCTTCACTGGAGCAGTGTGGCCTAGCGGCCCTGCGCCTGACCCCCACTCAGCGGGGAGATCCCACCGCAACACGCTGAGTGTCTTCGGGTGGGCAATACCACTCCCTCACTATCCTGGGGTCAGTTCCTACCTGTTCCAGCGGTGGGGTTCCGTGGCCGGTTGCTGGTCCCCCGTATGTGGCTGGATCCGTCGCCCCCCACGTCAGGCAGTGGTCTATGGCTCCTGGCTGGCTGTAGTCGGCGTCAGGCTCTAAGGCAGGGTCCTGCCACAGCTCCAGCTCCGGCCCCTGGTGTGGCTGGGGCTGGGGCTGGTCCTCCGCGGGAGCTCTCCAGGCACGTCCTCCTCCCACGGCAGTCAGCCCAGACTGAGCTGTGCTCCCTTCCTTTATACTGCCTGAGCACTTGGAGCATGCCCAGTGCAGCGGGGGCGGGACTTCCGCTGCCAGAACTTCCGGCCAGGGGCAGCCCTGGCCCGTGCGGGGCCGGTCCGCCCCGTCACACCCCCCCCCCCCCTTAGGACAGGCCCCGTGGGCTGGTCCACCTCATCGGCCTCCGCCCCTCCCTGTCTGGAGAAGAAATCTGCGTTAGCGTGGGCCTTACCCGGGCGGTGGTAGACGCAGAAGTCGTAGGGTTGGAGCGAGAGGTACCAGCGCATAATTCGGGGGTTCGTGTCCTTCATGCTATTTAGCCACCGAAGGGGGGCGTGGTCCGTGACCAACTTGAAGGGGTTCCCCAGCAAATAGTAGCGTAGGGCGTCAATAGCCCATTTCACTGCCAGGGCTTCTTTCTCCACGGTGGCATAGTGTCGCTCTCGGGGGAACAACTTACGGCTCAGATACAGCACCGGGTGTTCCTCTCCTTCATGTTCCTGGGAGAGCACGGCCCCCACGCCTCCCTCTGAGGCATCTGTCTGTAATATGAACTCCTTTGTGAAATCGGGGTGTCGTAGGACTGGTTCCCGTGCAAGGCGTTCTTTCAGGGTCTTGAAGGCCTCTTCGCACTGGGCCGACCACCGTACCTTCTGTGGCTGGGAGTTCCTTGTCAGGTCCGAGAGGGGTGCAGCGATGGAGGCGAAGTCGGGCACGAACCGTCTGTAATAGCCCGCTAGGCCCAGGAACTGGCGGACTTGTTTCTTCGTTTTTGGTGTGGCCGTGTCTCTAAGGGCCTGGACCTTATCGACGAGGGGACTCAATTTCCCTCCGCCTACCACATACCCCAGGTACCTCACCTCTTCCTGCCCCAAGTGGCATTTTGCCGGGTTGGCCGTCAGGCCGGCCACATGGAGGGCCTTCAGCACTTCCCTTAGGTGTCATAGGTGGTCCTCCCAGTTGCTGCTATAGATAACGATGTCATCTATATAGGCCGCGGCGTATTGGTCGTGTGGCAGCAAGACCTGGTTCATTAGCCGTTGGAAGGTAGCGGCCGCGCCGTGTAGCCCAAACGGCATGGTTATAAATTGGAAGAGGCCGAACGGCGTCGAGAAAGCAGTTTTCTCCCTGGAGTTTGGCGTCAACGGGATCTGCCAGTACCCTTTGGTAAGGTCCAGCGTTGATAGGTATCTCGCTCCCCCCAGTCGTTCTAAGAGCTCGTCTATTCGGGGCATAGGGTAGGCATCGAATCGTGAGATGGCGTTGACCTTCCGGAAGTCAATGCAAAATCGGGAGGTCCCGTCCGGCTTAGGAACCAAGACGATGGGGCTACGCCATTCACTCTTCGATTCCTCGACTACCCCCATCTCCAACATAGTATCGAGCTCTCGCTTCACTGCCTCCCACATCTTTCGGGGCAGTGGCCTGTGGGGATTCCTCACCTTCTGGCCCGGGGTGGTTGCTATATGATGGCTTGTCCGGTCAGTACGCCCAGGCCGGGCGGACAAAACGTCCGGAAAGTCCTGGACAAGCCTTTGTATTTGCGTCTGCTGTGCCGGGGTGAGACCCGCGCCCAGCGTTACCGGTTTTGGGTCCGAGGGCCCCCCGGCTAGGGGCCCCAACTCAGGTTCCGGAGGGGACGGGCTGATGAGCATTGCCTCCCGGGATTTCCACGCTTTCAGGAGGTTCATGTGGTATACTCGGGTCTCCTTTCGCCGCCCTGGTAATCGGACCTCGTAGTCCACCTGGCCCACTCGTCGGGTGATCTCGAAAGGCCCCTGCCACTTGGCCAAGAGCTTCGATTCAGTGGACGGCAGCAGGAGTAACACCCGATCGCCCGGTTTGAAGCTCCGTATCTTAGCCCCTCTGTTGTAAATCCGCTCTTGCGTTTTCTGGGCCTGTTCCAGGTTCTCCCTGGCGAAGTCGCTCAGTGCGCGGAGTCGCTCCCGTAGCCTTAGGATGTATTGTGTGGTCCCCAGGACTCTCGTCTCCTGGGCCTCCCACTCCTCCTTAAGGAGGTCTAGGATCCCCCGTGGCTGTCTTCCATAAAGAAGTTCAAACGGTGAGTACCCGGTCGAGGCCTGTGGTACCTCCCTTACCGCAAACAGGAGGGCCGGTAGCAAGGTATCCCACTGCGAGGGGTCTTCCTCCACGAACTTCCGCAACATGGACTTCAGCGTTCCATTAAAATGTTCCACTAGTCCATCCGTTTGTGGGTGGTATACGGATGTGCGGAGGGTCCGGATGTTTAGGAGACGGCATAATTCCGCAATCAGCTTAGAGGAAACGTTTGTGCCCTGGTCTGTCAATATCTCCGAGGGAATCCCTACCCTCGCGAAGACCTTAACCAGTTCAGCTGCAATTGCGGGTGCTGTGGCTGATCACAGGGGGATGGCCTCGGGATACCGGGTGGCGTAGTCTACGATCACCAGGATGAAGCGGTTTCCCGTCTTACTCCTCTCCAAAGGGCCCATCAGGTCCATTCCAATCCGTTCAAAGGGTACCCCTACTACTGGCATGGGCACCAGTGGGGCCCTCTTTACCCCCTTTGGCCCGGCCCGCTGGCATTCAGGGCAGGACGCACAATAGTCCCGGACCTCCTGGTGGATGCCTGGCCAGAAGAAGCGGCGGGCCACCCTTTGGAGGGTCTTCTCGCGTCCGAGGTGGCCCGCCCAGGGGTTAGCGTGGGCCAGCCGCAGGAGGCTTGAGCGTAACCTTCGAGGCACCAACAGCTGCCGGATCGGGTCGGGGTTTGGTGGGTCCTGCACCACGCGATACAGGCGGTCCTGCCAAATCTCGAACCTGGGCCCCTGGGGAAGTGTTGGGTCGGGGTCGGCGCCTGGCTTGGGGGTGGTCGCCTGCTCCCAAGCCCTGCTCAGGGTTGGATCTTCCCTCTGCTCCAGGAGGAAATCCCCGTCACGCTCCAGTTCCTCTCTGGTTCCTTCCACGGTGGGCTGGTCGGCTGTCGGGGGTTCGGGAGGTACCCCATCTGTTGAGGTCCCCTCCCCTGGGTCGGGTTCAGGCGGCCGCCCGAGCAACCCCCTCCGAGGGGGTCTTGTCCCAGCTGGGCATGGGGCCAGTGCGGGGTGCCCCTGGAGGATTTCGCCAAAGTCCGGCCAATCTCGCCCTATCACCACCGGGTATGCCAGTCTCGGGATCACGCCCACCCGGAGTCCCATCCTCCGGGGGCCCACCTCCACCTTCACCCATGTCGTGGGGTACGGCCGGATGTCCCCGTGCACACACTGCAGGTGCATCGGCGGGTCTAAGGCCGGGGATCAGCCCCTCCCGTACGAGGGTCTGACTGTAACCGGAGTCCACCAGGGCCTGCGTAATGAGCCCCTGGATCCGCACAGGGATCACTATCTTCCCCGCCGCGGGGCCCCGAGCCCTTCGGCCCGCAACGCAGACTTGCGCATAGCTGCAGTCCATGAAGGGGCACTCTCGCCGGAAGTGTCCTTCTTGTCCACACTCCCAGCAGCGCTCTCGATTCTCCCTGGCCCTTGGCCTCTCTTGCCGCGGGCTTCCTCCCCCTCGCGGGTATGGTTCCCCCCGGCCCGGGGTCCAGCTGTTCCGGGGACGATGTTCCGGGGTAGGCGGGCGTGGGGTCGGGGGCCGGACAAGGGGCGGCGGAGCTTGGGTCCCCCTTCCTTGGGGTCTACCTTTGTCAGGCCCGGTCCTCCTGGGACGGTCCCCGTCCCTCTTGGGCGGTGCCTCGCTTCCCTCGGCGGCCATATAGTCCTCCATCAGGCCCACTGCGTCCAACAGTGTCGTAGGTCGGTGCCGGCGCACCCAGGCTCTTCCCCCCGCCGGGAGTATCTGGGTGAACTGCTCCAAGGCTACTTTCTCAGCTACCTGAGGCCCAGTCAGCCCTTCGGGGTTCAGCCAGCGCCAGCAGAGATCTCGCACTCGCTGGGCCACCGCCCGTGGCCGGGCACCCACCGGATACGGCTCTTGGCGGAGGCGTTGGCGGTAGGTCTCGGGATTGATGCCCGTGTGGTCCAGAATAGCTGCCTTCACCTTTAGGTATCCTAAGGCCTCCTGGGGTTCGAGGCTGCGATAGGCGGCCTGTGCCTGCCCAGTCAGATACGGGGCTAGCAGGGTGGCCCAATGTTCCTGGGGCCACCGGGCCGCGGTCGCCACCCGCTCGAAGGTGACCAGGAAGGCCTCTGGGTCATCGTCGGGGCCCATCTTGGTGAGACGCACCGGCATCTCGCCCGCCGTCCATCCGGGTCCTGTCGCCGCAGGTATGGGACCAGGGGCGCCGGCGGGGCGTATCAGGGCGGCCATCTGCTGCACCAGGCGCTCCTGCTGCACTTGTTGCTGGGTCGCTAAATCCCGCAATAGTTGCTGCTGCTGCTCCTGCTGTTGGGCCATCCACCGCTGCTGCTGGGTAGCCATCTGCTGCATCAGCTGAGTCTGCTGCTGCTGCTGCTGGGCCGCCTGTTCTTGTTGTCTCTCCACCATCCATTTTAAAAGCTTCTCGGGATCCATCGTGAATGGCGATGGAGTTCCGGTTACTCACTAGTCTATGATCGGGTCTCTCAGCAGGCCCCGATCGATGGGGAATCGTTAGCTCGCTGAACTTGGATCAGGCCTCTCAGCAGGCCCGGATCGCTGCCCGCATTCTCCACCACGTGTCAGGATTCGTGCCCCCAGGCGGGGCTGTGAGGCCTAGTGGCCGGAGTCCCTGACGAATCCCCTTAGCTGGGGTAGTGTGGCCCAATGGCCAGAGTCAATACCAGCCCTCTCGGCTGGGGCAGTGTGGCCCAATGGCCAGAGTCAATACCAGCCCTCTCGGCTGGGGCAGTGTGGCCCAATGGCCAGAGTCAATACCAGCCCCCTCGGCTGGGGCAGTGTGGCCCAATGGCCAGAGTCAATGCCAGCCCCTTCGGCTGGGGCAGTGTGGCCCAAGGGCCAGAGTCCATGACAACTCCCCTTTATTGGGGTAGTGTGGCCCAATGGCCAGAGTCAATACCAGCCCTCTCGGCTGGGGCAGTGTGGCCCAATGGCCAGAGTCAATACCAGCCCTCTCGGCTGGGGCAGTGTGGCCCAATGGCCAGAGTCAATACCAGCCCCCTCGGCTGGGGCAGTGTGGCCCAATGGCCAGAGTCAATGCCAGCCCCCTCGGCTGGGGCAGTGTGGCCCAATGGCCAGAGTCAATGCCAGCCCCTTCGGCTGGGGCAGTATGGCCCATTGGCCAGAGTCAATGCCAGCCCCTTCGGCTGGGGCAGTGTGGCCCAAGGGCCAGAGTCCATGACAACTCCCCTTTATTGGGGCAGTGTGGCCTAGCGGCCAGTGTCTATATCAATCCCCCTTCCCTGGGGCAGTGTGGCCTAGCGGCCTGAGTCTATAACAGCTCCCCTTCACTGGGGCAGTGTGGCCTAGCGGCCCTGCGCCTGACCCCCACTCAGCGGGGAGATCCCACCGCAACACGCGGAGTGTCTTCGGGTGGGCAATACCACTCCCTCACTATCCTGGGGTCAGTTCCTACCTGTTCCAGCGGTGGGGTTCCGTGGCCGGTTGCTGGTCCCCCGTATGTGGCTGGATCCGTCGCCCCCCACGTCAGGCAGTGGTCTATGGCTCCTGGCTGGCTGTAGTCGGCGTCAGGCTCTAAGGCAGGGTCCTGCCACAGCTCCAGCTCCGGCCCCTGGTGTGGCTGTGGCTGGGGCTGGTCCTCCGCGGGAGCTCTCCAGGCACGTCCTCCTCCCACGGCAGTCAGCCCAGACTGAGCTGTGCTCCCTTCCTTTATACTGCCTGAGCACTTGGAGCATGCCCAGTGCAGCGGGGGCGGGACTTCCGCTGCCAGAACTTCCGGCCAGGGGCAGCCCTGGCCCGTGCGGGGCCGGTCCGCCCCGTCACAGTCCTATAAATGCAAACTGTATGCATCCAAGGCATTAGACTAATGAAATTACTACTAAACTATAGTTACTACTTCTCTCTAGCTGTTTTTTATATACTCCTCTCCAGTGTTGCGTCTTTTTTTCTTTACGTCCCTGTGTGGAATGAGTTTTTTTATGTGCGCCAATATGGAGGTGATATGTGACACATCACCTTCATACTGGTACACATAAAAAAAATGTGGTGGGAGTGGGGCTGAGGAGTTCGATGTGTGGGAGGGAGGCTCAGGGCTGGGGTAGAGGATTGGGGTGGGAGAGGATGAGAGCTCTGGCTGAGGGTGTGGACTCTGGGGTGGGGCTGAGGATGAGAGGTTTGGGTACAGGACTCTGGTACGGGAGCTCAGGCCTAGGGCAGAGGGTGAGGGTTCCGGATGGGATGAAGGCTCTGGTGTGGGGTTGGGGATGAGGTGTTTGGGATGAGGACTCTGGGGTGGGACCAGGGCTTTCGGGGGACAGGCTGCCCCAGGACTGCGATGGGGAAAGAGGATTCCCCGCAGCCCTGTCTCACTGCAGAAGCTTGTGGCAGCGGACGAGGTGCCTCTCCCCAGCTATGGTGGCTCTGGCAGGCCCGGGCCAGGCTGAGGGAGGGGCTCCTCTTCCCCGGCGATGGCAAGTCCATGCTGGGGCTAGCAGGGAGAGGCGCCTTTTCCCGCCCCGGCAGGTCCATGCTGGGGGGAGAGACATCTCTCTCCGCTGTAGCCCTGACCCCTTGCACAGGGTTTAATCGGCAGCTGGTTTGGTGTTTGTTTGTTCAAACTTCGATTTTTTAAATTAGCCCCCGAGAGATGCATAGGTTTTGCTGTAACCAATTGCTATTGCTTATTTGAACAGTAGCATCAGTTTACACATCTGTTATTGGAGAATTGTAAAAAAACCACTTAAAGGTTAGGTTAACAAAAATAAATAAACAGTCCAGCAAAACAATTGTTGTCCATTATTAATGATGCCTAAATGATCTTGAGTAGTGATAATCAGATGTATAATGACCCCAGTTTACTAAAGTATGGCTTAATTTCAGCATGATCTTAAGCGCTCTGCTGAATCAGGACCTATTCCCACCCATGCCTGCAAATTATTACTAAGATAGTAATGATTACAAATCCAGAATCTTGATAATATCTATGATAAAACAAAAATGTTTTTGCATAAGATATAGCTCCACATTATGTAGTAAGGATAGCTTCACTCACTTGCTGTTCTCATTTGCTGTTCTTCCACCTTCCCTCCTTTTAAAACAGATGAGCCTTGTATGCCAATTAGGTTTCCGTTGCTTTTAGCTAGCAAAAGCAACCCTCAAAATCAGTACTGCTGCAATATCTACATAGATTAATGAGGATTAACATCTAGACCCATGTGCTGGGATATTGATTTGCATTCTCTCATCTAGCTGTTCCCCAATTTTTGATTTATAAGAGCATCTTTTTCCCTTTCTTTCCATAAGACAAGAGGACTAAAAAGTTTTTAATTGGGAAAAAAAAGTTCATCATCTCTCATTATATTCTTACTAATCCTTTCAATTTATGCATTATATGTTGACTACAGTTATTGCTTAATGTATGCCTTTTCAGAAAAAATTGCCAGTCTTTTCTGTGGTTGCCCTGCTTATAGTCTCATTGTGTGAGACCGCTGGCCAGGTGCAAGGACAATGGCTGTCTATTAATTTCTTCACAACAGCTGTTACCCTCAGCATGCACAATGTCTGGGTCCTGCTGATGAGAGCCCTGTTATGGCTGCTGCTGTGTTGTGAATTTTATTTTAAGAGCTAATCCAGGCAGTTCATTCTGATAGTGAATTTTATCCAGGGGTCAGCATGTATTTATAAAAGATCATAGGTCAAGTTTCAGATTCATCACAGGGTAGCTCATAAGTCTATTCCTGCAACAGAAACAAGTCCATATAAAAAAAACCAGTACTCAATAGGCCCCAGTCCTTCTAGTTTTTCTGCATAGGCAGACCCTGTGCCTGTGGGGAGCTCTGTTTTGTTGGGGCCACACATGAGCACAGAGCTGCTTGTAGGATCACTGCTATAGCTTGCCGTGATTGACCATCCATGCTCAATAGAGCACCCAAACTGGAAGAGGGTAGGGTAATTTAAAAGTCACCTCCATTAGCAGGACTGGAAAGGAAGGAGTGCTTACAAGAAGCTTGAAGAGAGATTGTTGCTGTCATGGGCACCAAATCCATACACTTTTATTTTAAGAAAACAAGTAAGGCTAGGAAAAATCAAGATAAGTTCTCATTCTGAGTTGAGGTTCTATTGTTCATAATAATATTCTTTAAATAATGTTGTCTTGTCAACATCAGAGCATTGATCCGGATTGCCAGAAGCCCAGCTCCACCCCTCCACCTGACCAGTGAAGTTAAGGGGAGCAACTCGTTGATAACAACAAGACGGAGTGTGTGTGTGTGTAAGTGAGTGCAAGAGTGTGATATATATAGATCATATGCATATGATACTGTTGATTATTACATGCATTGCTAATAAATGTGGTGTTTTGCCTTATTCCCCCTGAAAAGATCCTGTGCAGTACTTTAAGTACAAAACAGCCTGCAGTAAACCCAAGGACTGACACGACCTGCCCTGTGCCAGCTACTCAGAGAAATTGCCAAACCGGCCTCTCGCCAGCTATCCTGAAGAACCCATGGTGCTGGATCCCCCTGAGGATCCCACCCTGACCCAGATACCTCAAGAGGGAAAGGCTGGAAGGCCTGGGATTGCTGACCCTAGTCTAGCTGCAGCACTGCTAGAACCCATGTCAGTGTGTTGCGGCCAGGATCCCCACTGACAGACACAGCAGTGGGTTTTCTGCCACTGCTAGGGCCCTGGGCTGGGATGCAGTGGAGAGGGTGGGCCTGCGTCCCCCCTGCCACCCACCCCCCTCTCCCAGGCCCTTTGGAACCTAGGACCAGGGCCTACTGTTTATATACAGTAAAACCTCCATTTAACGGACTAATTCGGGCGAGGGGGTGTCCGTTAAATCAAAAAGTCCGTTATTTAATAATAATAAAAAAATGAGCTGTCGGAGTAGCAGCCCGCCTGCCACAGGGTCGGGGCGACAGCTCCGCAGCCTGCCCGCTGCCTGGACCCGGGCGGCAGCCGGGAGCCGGCAGCCAGCCCGCCAGAAATGGATTTCGGATGCATCAGACTTGCTCAGAAATTTTGTCCGTTGCATCCGAAGTCCGTTAAATCAAGGTCCGTTAAATCGAGGGTTTACTGTACTGTTGTTGCTCAGCCCCTGCCTGAGGGCTGGAGCGCCTGACCCACCATTGCCCTGACCTAGGGCCTGGACTTACTGTGTTTATTTCTACCCTCACAAAGGCCGTAGAGGAAGACCCCTTCAGCCAGATTAATTCCCTGCAAGACCTCTTCTCAAATTTAGTGAGGCAGTGTGGCTCCCTGCCGCCCTGGAGAGTGACGACCCCCAGCTAACCTCTCTACAATGCAATACACAGATCGACAATAGCTTTTCCTTATATTCTTTACCCCCGAAACATTCTGCCTTTTCAGCTTTTAAATGGAAACAAGATTTCTTGTCCTAGGCTTCCAATACTGTACCTAATGTACATCAATTTTGATATAACCACACTGCTTTTTCTTTGTCTCAGCTTAAGCTATTGCACTATCAGTGACAATTCCTAGCTTGATAAATTATTTCTCCCTGAGAATTCTGTTTGCTTCCCTCCAGCTGAGAGAGGTGATGCCATGAAAGAGGAGAGGGCTTATGCTCCTGAGCAGCTATATAGGACCAGGGCACAATTCTTTGAATTATTGCCACAAACTTTAAGTTCATCAAATGATTTCTTAAGAGTATTGCCAACTAATGATGAAATCATTAGTCTTGCAGTATCTGGGGAGCAATCCTGTTTCTATTGAAGCTAGTCCCATTTAGCCTTGATGTCTTAAAGCCCCTGCACTTGCTTAACAAGTGATTATGGGAGAATATCCGCTTCCATTTAAAAAAAAGTTACTAAAGCTCATGATTGCAGAAAAAGCTTGAAAACATGACCAGAGTGCACCCTCAAGGCTCAGAAACAAGAAGGCAAATAAAAAGGACCCAAAACTTATTAGTACTGTAGTAGCAGTATTTTAAATTTTGTTATTTTTATGACAATCTCAAGATATTTTAGGGCCTGATTCTTGATTTTTGAACATTCAAGGTAGGCAATTACTGGATTTCATAATCAATCAACATTGCTAAATAATTCAGGGTACTTCTGCTAAATAAAATCGGATTGGGGTGCTGAATAATTCAAAAATAATGTGCCACATAGTTTAGGCACCCCGAAGTAAGAGTAAACAATTATCACCAAAGCCTTAAAGCTGCCCAGCAGGCCATCAGCTAATGGAACTCCTTCCCATCCCTGTCACTAGGTGAGTGTCCTTTGCCGCTTTAAAGAGGAAGAATCTTTTGATTGCTCCTGAATGACAAATATTTTTTATTCTAGGAGATATGTGTGCACTCTATTTTCATTGTAAAACAATAATAATGAAATTGAAATGTATAGTTTCCAGTAGGGAAAAATACTGCATTTGCTGGAAAGATTAACTTGATGACCTAATAAGTCTTTTTCTAACGCTGTCTGAATGTTCTCTGATTCCTACAAGTCAGCCTGGGAACTTTAGTGTAAATAACCAAGGTTCTTGCTCCCCTTTCAGGGTTTTGGATCACCTCCAGAGAAAGAAAACATTATTTGGAACCCTTCAGAATTTCATGGTCTCTAAAATTCTAAGCCATATAGAGTTTATGAGGTATTATCCCAAGTATGTGGTTAAAATGAAAGAGAGCATATGTTCACCTTTAAAAATCTGAATAAATGTTGAGGTTTCATGAAACCTTAGACTTTTCCAAGTTCCTTGATCCTCAGTAATAGTTTGCCAGCAAAACATCAGGCAAGTTTACCTTCTATTACAGTGTTAAATGCTATTCTGTTACAAAAAACACCTTGGCCTGGATGGGAACAACTGGAATTATATACTGAAGTAAAGTCAATGGGAGTATCATACATTGGATGACTTGCAGAATTCTCTCATGAAGGAAGGGAGATTAATTGTATTTTCCAGCAAATTATTAGACCTTCAATTGATTTATTCTTTTTGTAATCGCAATCTTTCTGCATTATGCTTTGTTATCGTTAAAGAATATGTTGCAATTTTACTGGAATTTGTCTTCCGGAGCTGGCATGAACAGTATAACCATTAACAGTACATACACCCCGGCCTACACCAATCTTCGTATTTCTTAGCAGCCTGTAACATAATCTTCTGTCCCCCTGTACTCAAAGCAACCAACTTACACCCACCCTGATCACTTCACTGGGCATAGGTCCACCTTGAGGATTCAGAGAAAGATAATTTAGGGGAGACCCACAAACAACACTAAACATTATATTAAAATGCAAGCAACTGCCTTTATATGCGTAGGAGAGAAATTCAGATTCCCTCTCTCCTCATCCTGATTCAGGAGGAACTGACTCCAGTTGGTTTGCAAGGGTTCATGATTATTTGCTGACATGATAGGCCTGAGGGCCACTGGAGGGTTGTGTATGCATTCCAGTAGAAGCTAGCCTTTATCCAGAGCTGTATAAACATTGATTAATTAATTACCAGGGCTTCTCTGCCAGTACTGTTGTCTCCTTCTCACGTATGGGAATAGTGAGGCAGAAAGTGAAACAGAGGGCGTCAGTGACAGAGCCAAGCCTAGGACATAGGAATCTCTTGCTCTTAATCTCATGCTTCGGTGGTGGAGTCTCTCACACTATTGAGCAGTTCCTCCTTGTGAGATTCACATTGGCTCCTCAGTAGTGGAAGGAGGAGGAAAGAATCTTGTCTTCGTGATACAGGTGACATCCTGGACAGCGATGTCTCCCCCATTCATAAACTGATCTGGGCTCCTCCCAAAGTATGAAGTGCTTGTGGCTGTTTCCACTGTTCCCAAATGCCAGGGCTGGGTGGCTGTCAGGGCCTCTGAATTTTTTTTTAGAAAAATTCATTGATAGGTTTTTGATACCAGCAAAACTTTTGCATCAATTACACTTTCAGGGATATTTTTGCAAGAAAGATGACTAGAAACTTCCTTTTTAAAAAAAATCATACCAAATAAAGCTGAAATTAGCACTCTCTAATCAGGGATGCCATGGCCACATTTCATGGGCCCCAAAATCTGGTGCTGCCCCAGTCACGGGCAGACAAATATAAAAGCCTCCCCATCATTATTATAATCTATTACTCGTATACAACATTCTATAGGACTCGCTGCTTGTGGGCCCCTGAGACTGCATAGTCTTGAAACAAATAAGCAGGTTTTGCTCAGCTTACACAGAGCGTCCCTTCCATCTTGTAACAAAACAAAGAAAGAAAACATAAAAAATAATCATCAAACATATAAGAGAAAACAAGATGTCCAGCACTCTGGGGAGATTGCAATTGATTTGCCCTATACTGTATACACATCACTAGTTCTCTGTGCTGACTTTCAAAAATCCTACAAGGTTCTGCTCATTCTCTCCCGGGGTTTTCCTTCAGTGCTGAAGTCTGTTTGGTTTTGGGTTTTTATGTGCAAGCACGGGGAGACTTCTGTTCAGGCTAGCTCGTCCAACAGTGAAAACCATGCTATAGATAATCTAAAGCCAAATTTTCCCCTCCATTACATCTATGCAACATGATGGACTTCAGTGCTCTTGCACTGATGTAACTGAAAGTAGAATTTAGTGCTAGTTTTTAGGGATGATGCAAACATTCCGGTAGCTGTGAAGCCTCAGTACTTATAGCTTGTTGGACTAGGGTGACCACTGTAGTATGTGAAATACCTGAGGTTTCTGAGAAAGTAGTTAGCAGTACTTAAACGTAAACATACGCTTACCTGGGTTTTTCTTTTCATAGTGGAGGTAAATTATATTTGGCGATGCGTCAAGCAGTAGTAACTTTGCAGGTTATTATACAAAACATGAACCCTTGAAATCATCTCTCATATAGGATTACTATTATCATTTTTAAATGTACTTCAGTATTTGAAGGGATAAGTTTCATCAGAAAAATGTTTTTGGAAAGCTACACAATCAGGACATCTCATTATTACTTAATATTTGTGTTATAACAGTGTTAGCCAGAGGCACCAACCCTGACTGGGGCACCTTTGTGATAGGTATGCTGTACACCCACCATGATTGGGGCTCCAGCCTGAGCCCAAATGTCTATTCCACAATTAAACAGCCCCTTAGCTCGAGCTGGAACAGGCCAGCTGCTGGTTTTTAATTGCCATGTAGGCATATCCTCTAAGTCCAGTATAAGAGAGGGGTTTTTTTTCAGTTTAGCTTGAACCCCTTCCCAAGCAACATAAGGTAAACTGAAAAAAAGCCACTGTTATACCAGAATAAGAGCATTTATCTATACAGGGACTATACCAATGTAACTATACATTTAAATTCACTCCTTAGCTTATACCACTCACGAGTTCACTATTGCTGTTGATTTTATATGGAAGGCGCTACAGTGATACTACAGTGATAGGAGGCAATGTGAAACCCATAGATACAAAAAAAAAAAAAAAAAAAAAACCTCGCCCAAGTAGACAAGGCCGTACACACATGAATAACTTTATGCATATTAGTAAGCACATGCCTAAATGGATGCAACAGAGGGCCCTACATGTGACATAATGAAGTGTTGCAGTGTTGCCAACTTTTGTAACTTTATTTCAAGGCTTGCAAAAAAAAACTTAGTTGTTTTTGTTTATTTTTTTTCCAATCCCAACTCCTGGAGTTAGGTAATTATGTAAGACTCTGGTTTCCATAAATAAATAAAATAAAAACCTAGTTCTCATGGTGGTGGGGGGGGAAACTTGAAAACATGGCTCATGTGCATCTTAAAAGCTCAACAACCAGAAGGCAAAGAAAGAGAATCTCTTTAAAAAAAATTAAATATCATTTCAGCTAAGCTTGTTATATTGTTGAATCCTGATTTTTGAATACTTGGGTGAGATGGAGGTGAATAACATGTAATATGCCTATATATTTATGACATTTTAAAAATTGTAATGCCGAATGTCCCCATCTTCCCCATAACCATCATTAATTGCCTGAGATTATTGCCATCAGCCATAACAAACAAGGCAAAGATTATTAGATTCATTTGTTAAATTGCAGTGAATGTGTCATGAGACTTGTATAGCTAAATGTATAGTTTGTAGGGTAGGGTTTAGGCAGGAATTTCTCTGGATTAATCTAAATTCCAATCCCAATAGGAATTGTGTGGGAAAACAATTTAGTTAGTTTTAAAAGAGAGCTGGACAAATGTATGAGTGCAATTGTATGACAGGCTTGTTTGTGATGATAGGGGCCAGGGTTCAACATCCCTGGGGCTCACTTCCAATTTATGTCTTATGTTCCTAAGGCTCACGCCTCAGGGCTTCAGACAGCTATCAACAGGGGCGAGAAAGGGCTTTCCCCTCCTCCCAAATGTATTGTTGGAGGATTTTATTTATCTCCTGCCTCTGAAGTATCAGGGATGGCCAGGGCTAGAGATGGGTCATTGGTAGGAGTGGGTCAGAGCTCCAAGGAGGCACAGAGCTTTCTGTCTCTCAGTTGCATGGCTGGCTGGTTCTTGCTCACATGGTCAGGATCTAACTGATCACCATACGTGGGGTTGGGAAAGACTTTTCCCCATACCAGATTGGTAGGGATTTTCTGGGGGCAGGGAGGTTGCCTTCCTCTGCAACACGTGGGTGCAGGGTCACCTGCCAGAGTTATCTACATTTATCTCACTTAATCATTTCCCTGTCATTGTGGGGGTCTCAAGCACCGGTATACCTCAGTCCCTCCTGTTCTCTGCCTTTGGCACATAATAGTCTGGTCCTATGGGCTGTTAATACTTTGATCTCATTTTGTTTTTGAGTTGGTATGCAGATGATGGGTGGGGTTGATGGCCTGTGCTATACAGGAGGTCAGACCAGATGATTTAGTGATCCTTCTGGCCTTAAATTCTATTATTCTAAACTACATTTATTTCTTCATTTAAAAGGGGCATGGTCAGAGTAAAAAATATTTTAGCACACTAACTTTCTTACCTATGTTAGTAGTAACACCTTAGGTTAGAATAAAACAACAAGAACAAATACAGTCTAATTTACTTTGCACTATTTATACTGGTTACTTTCAGCCCTTCTTCACTCTGTTTAAAACAGATCAGTTTTACTTTCATTTCTAGAGAGTTTTGAGGTCAGTGTCACTCTCTGGATTTCATGCACCAGCATAATTTGGCAAGCTAGGTTGTAAGCACTATAAGGGAATGTTTAAATCCAAATTAAAAACCTGCTTTTACTGAATTTTTAAGAATGGAATGAAAGCATATTGGGTGAAATCCTGGTCCCATTTAAGTCAGTGATACTATGATATTGAAATCCTTTTTAGCAAATTGTTTTCCTAACCTGCATGCCATTATAACTTTAAAACTAAATTTAATCAGTGGTCTCAACAACATCATATACAGGTGTTTACTGACTATTGTCTAAACAAAGGTAAAATAACTTTATTAGGGCACACATCTGTTAATGGAGTCTTAACTGTGTTAAAAAACTCTTTTTCATGATGTTGCAGTGTATTCCTGCAGTGTTTGACTAATAACCAAACACTGTTTTTTCTGCAAACTGTTAAATGCCTTTTATATCCATAACAAAACATTTCTGAGAAGCCCAATTGCTGTGGTTTCTGATTATTTGTCTAGTTGGTAGTGTGCAGTTATAAACAAGTGCTGGTTGGGGCTGTTGAGATAGGAGATAGTCCCTATCAATAAAGAGCATGGCACTAGCTGGTTGGATTCTGGAGTGCCATTCCCAGCTTTAGCATAATACAGGTTGTGCAAACGATTTAACATCTGTGTCTCAATTTTCCCATTTCAAATTGGGGAATACTTAAAAACCATATGGAGGTTTAGAGACATAATTGTTTTTATAATGCTTTCTGTCAGTCTAATTATCTATCTTAAGAATATCAAGTGCCATAGTGGCTAGGCACTTCAGGTGGGAGCCATGGAGGAACTGAAGCACCTAAGCCCAACTGGCTGCCAAGGGCAGGTTCCATTCATGGACTGCAAACAGAGATAGACACCTCCCTGCAGCCTGGACTGAAGTGCCTACCCCCATGAAAGGGATAGTGCTTAGCATATCCCCCTCATCTTCATCTAGGGTGACCAGACACCAAGTGTGAAAAATCGGGACAGGGTGTGGGGGGTAATAGGAGCCAATATAAGAAAAAGACCCAAAAATCGGGACTGTCCCTATAAAATCGGGACATCTGGTCACCCTATCTTCATCACCCATTGGCTAACTAAGGTGGCTTCCTGCCTAGCATGCTAGGTTTTGTGGATCACATTCTTAGGTGCCTGTCTCTCCCCATTCATTGTATGGTGACCCTAGGTACCTAACTCAGGCTTTGGGGATTGCTGGGGTGTTCCTGTGAGTTTCTAGGTGCCTAAAAGTTAGGTTCTGTGACACACAGCATTGCAACACCTACGTCCCTTTGTGGATTCCACCCTTTAGGCCTAATTCTGCAAGGTGTTGAACTCCTAAGAGGCAATGAGTGGCTTCACCTACCATTGCCTTCAAAACATCATCTGTTCAGGCCAAACCAACCTTCCAAGACAAAGTTATAGTGGGGTCTAAAATAAAGCTTTGCAAAGGAATCCGTTTGCAACCTTAGCTATGGAGAGTGGCTGCTGCCTCTCCATAATTCAAATGAAAACACTTTTGAATTTATATAGCACCTTTCATCTAACCATTGCAAAAGGCCCAACAGTGAAAGAAATTGACTGAGGTCCTCCACCCAACTTTGTTTTCAAAAGGCCAGTAAATACTTTCTGTTATGTGTGCCTATTTACATGTGTTCATAACTTACTGAACCTTCTTCCTCAGGAAGATCTCAAATTAGTTTCACTGTAGTGGGGTGACTGCCCCATTCCAGTGGAGAAGGGCTTGAAACAGCCCAGGGAGGGGTTGTGGCCAGGAACCAGCAAACTCCCAGGCCTGATTGGGAAGCAGGCTCAGCTGGGTGGCCACGCCCCAAACACTCAGGCCTGTATAAAGGCTGAGAGGCAGGGGCCTAAAAGAGAATCAGTCTCCTCTGTCTCCAGAGGAGGACAGGCCTGGCTGCAGGGAGCCTTAAACAGGGTACCTAGACTGGTGCAGGGCTGGGGCCAGGCGGTAGGAGCTGGGGAAGCTCTAGCCTGAGAGCCCCAGGTTGCAAGGCCTGGCAGAAGGCCTGACACAAGGGTTCTGGGGTTGCAGGGTGCAGCCCAGGGCTAGTATTAGAAGCAGCAGGCCAACCCCCCTTGCCGGTGATGAGAGGCCATGATACTGCAGTCTGCCCCAGTGAGCGGGGGCAAGTGGTGACTGGCAGTGGCCAAGTCTGAGGCAAGGTGGGGATAGTGGGTGGAGGGTTCCCCGGGGAGGGGAGACTCTTAGACTTGAGGGGGTTCTGCAGGGGTGCAGCACCCTCAGCTAGAGGGCACCGGGGTCCGGGAGGGACATGGGGCCGGAGTAGGAGTGGGACATTGGCCGGCAGAGGGCGCTTCGGAGGCTGGAGAGCTGATTCCCCAGCCCCAGGAGAGACGACCAGCAGGAGGCGCCGCCGGGGTGAGTGTCCGCTTGCTTACATTCACCCTGATGGAAAAAGAAACGTGCAGGGTAAAAGGATGCAGTCACCCCAACAAATGGTAAATCCCAACCAGAATCTTGAAAAAATATGGTGTGTGTGTGTTGTGATGGAGTCAGACCAGAAGGATATAAGCAAGTGCTGGAAGGCAGGTATATCAGCCTCAGGATGTGCACCTTTTGGTTTACCCAGGAGGTGGGCGGGCCTAAGCCCGTCCATTACTAAAGTCCCTCCTCCAGCCTGGCGGGAGGGACACTGGACCCGGGGCCAATTAATTACGGGGGACAACTAATGAAAAAAGGACAAGGGAGTGCGTGAGGGTTACAGGTTTAAAACAAGGTTACAGGATGGGGACACCGAGCAGAGAACCCCGCACAGCGCCCACTGCTCCGCGAAGCTGTCGAGGGAGCCAGTGGACACTGCCCAGTGGAACTCTGCCCGGATACGTGACTGAATGAGTGACCGGAGGTAGGCCCCACAGTCGCACTGTACCCCCTCGTCTAGCATCCTCCTCCTGGTGTTATAGATGGTGGTTTTGGCAAGCGCCAGGAGGAGGTTGACGAGGAGGTCTCGCGACTTTGTGGGGCCACGGATTTGGTGTCCAAAAAGAAAAAGGTGTGGGGAAAAGTGCAGCCAGAACCTCAATAGGAGGTTCTGGAGGAGCCGGAATAGGGGCTGCAGCCTGGCGCACTCGAGGTAGGTGTGCGCCAGGTCCTCCCTCACTCCGCAGAAGGGGCAGGTGTCGGGCATGGGAAGGAAACGCGCCAAGTACACGCCCGTGCTCACGGCTCCGTGAAGGAGCCGCCAACTAATGTCCCCGGTGGGCCGTGGAATCAGTGTGGAGTAGAAGGTGTCCCACCGGGGCCGCTCACCCTTGTTCGGTGGTAGGTAGTCCCGCCACTTGGTATCGGGGCGGGACGCGAGGGTGAGGAGATGTACCGTGTGGAGCACGAGCGTGTAAAGCTGTTTCCTCGACGCGGTTCGAAACGAGACCGGCTGCAAGGTGTGCAGCCGGCTCGGGGTGTGGGAGTGGAGAGGCCGGGAGGGCTCACGAAGCCGAGGCCCGAGTACCATTTCCGGAGGGCTCGGGGTGAGGGGTGGGCGGGGAGAACCCTCTCTCAAGGCCCGCTGCAGGAAACCGAGAGAGACGGGAGACAGGGCGGTCCTCACCTCCTGGAGTACGCGCAGGGGGGTCACAAGGGTGGAGAGCCCCATGCGCCGAGCGAGCGCACGGGGGTCCACCCAGTCCCCTCTGTCGTAGTCCAGGAGGTCTCCGACTTTAGTGATTTCTCCCAGGACCAACCTCCGACGCACTGAAAGAGACTCCGCCACCTGCACACGGAGGGCCGAATTGTGTAGCAGGGGCTCCGCGAGGAGATCCTCTCCCTCGGTGGCCACAAAGGACCTGGTCGCCCCGAAGAGCTGCCAGGTCTGAAGGAGGTCCTGGTAGAAGGCCGGCAGCTCCGAGAGATCTCGCGGAAGACCTCTCCGGTGGAGAAAAAAGAGCTGCCGGTCATAGCGAAGCCCCCGGAGGCGGCGGAGGAAGGCGTGCGCCAAAGTTCTCCATGCCGGACTACCATCACCATAAAGGAGTCTCTGCAGGGCCTGGAGGCGGAAGACATGGACCTGGCTGCGCAAGCAGACCAGGCCCTGTCCTCCTTCCTCCAGGGGAAGACTCAGAACCCCTGCAGAGACCCAGTGGAGTCCTGGCCAGAAGAAGTCCAGGGCGAGCCTCTGGAGTCTGGCCAGGATCCTCGGGGCCGGGCTCAGGGTGTTGAGCCGGTGCCAGAGCATGGACAGGACCAGCTGGTTTAAAACCAGCGCCCTCCCACGTAGGGAGAGACACCGGAGCAGTCCCGTCCACCTCCGCACCCGCTCACTCACCCTGCCCTCCAAATCTTGCCAGTTTTCTGGCGGAGAGGGGTGCGTGGCGGAGAGATAGACGCCAAGATAGAGCAGCGGACCCGCACTCCACCGAATGGCTTGAAGCGCGGGTGGGAGGGAGCTGACCTGCCACCCGTCCCCGACCACCAGGCCAGAGCTCTTGACCCAGTTGACCCGGGCGGAGGAGGCCGCCGAGTACACAGCTTGGCAGGCCTCCGCCCGCACCAGGTCGCCCGGGTCCTGGACCACGAGGAGTACATCGTCGGCGTACGCCGACAGGACCAGCCGCAGCTCCGGCTCCCGAAGCACCAACCCCGTCAACCTCCGTCGGAGGAGACAGAGGAAGGGCTCGATCGCCAGAGCGTACAGCTGACCCGAGAGGGGGCACCCCTGCCGTACTCCCCGCCCGAAGCTGACCGGCTCGGTCAGGGTCCAGTTGAGCCTGACCAAGCACTCCGCCTCAGCGTACAGTACCCGGAGAAACCCCACAAACTGGGGACCGAAGCCGAACGCCCGCAGAGTGCCCAGGAGATACCCGTGGTCCATCCTGTCGAACGCCTTCTCCTGGTCCAGGGACAGGAGGGCGAACGACAGACCATCCCTACGCCCTAACTCTAAGAGGTCCCGGACCAGATAGAGGTTATCGAAGATGGTACGGCCCGGGACCGTGTAGGTCTGGTCGGGATGGACCACGTCCGCCAGCACGGACCCCAGCCGCAGCGAAATTGCTTTCGCTACGACCTTATAGTCCGTGCTGAGGAGCGAGACGGGACGCCAATTCCGAAGATCGCGGGGGTCTCCCTTCTTCGGCAATAAGGTCAGTACGGCTCGCCTGCACGAAAGAGGGAGCACCCCGCCCTGCAAGGACTCGGCCCAGACGGTGACGAGGTCCGGGCCGAGGACGTCCCAGAACGCGCGGTAGAACTCCACGGTCAGCCCGTCCATGCCTGGAGATTTATTGGTGGGCATGAGACGGAGGGCGGCCGAGAACTCGGCTAGAGAGAGAGGCGTCTCCAGCCGGTCTCGGTCGCCCGCACCGACCGTCGGGAGCTCGGTCCAGAGCACCCTGCGGGCTTCGGCTTCGGTCGGATCCGGAGAGAAGAGGTCTGCGTAGAAGGCCCTGGCCCTTCCACGCATCTCCTCCGGATCCGTGAGGGGGGTGCCATCCGCCGCCAAGAGGCAGGTGACATGCTTTTTGGCCCCCCTCCTTTTCTCCAGGGCGTAGAAGAAACGGGAGCCGCGATCCATCTCCCGAAGGAGACGGATGCGGGATCGAACGAACGCGCCCCGGGCCCGGTGGTCCTCCAGAGCCCGGAGCTCCTCCCGCTTCTCCCTGTACGCTGTGCGGAGGGGTGGATCCTCGGGGCCGGAGGCCAGGCGCCTCTCTAGCTGTAAAACCTCCCGTTCCAACTGCTCTATCACCGCACCCCGCCGCCGGCTGGCGCCCCGGGTGTAGTCACGGCAGAAGAGCTTGGCGCGCACCTTCCCCACGTCCCACCACCGCCTCGCCGAAGGGAAGGAACGCCGCTGGTCCCGCCAGGCCAGCCAGAACTCCCGGAAGGCCGCCACGAAGCCCGCATCCTCCAGCAGACTGTTGTTAAAATGCCAATAGGCCGGCCCTGGCCTCTCCAAACTCAGAGAGGCCGTCACGGTCACCAGATGGTGATCCGAGAACGGGGCCGGCCGGATGCCAGAGGCGCGGGCTTCCGCCAGATAAAGTCTGGAAAAATAGAGGCGGTCTATCCGGGAGTAAATGGACTGCCCTTCCCCCACCCGGACATAAGTGAAAGTGACGTGGTCGTCCGGGTGGTGGGCACGCCAGACGTCCACCAGGGAGTGCTGATCTATGATCTCCCTGAGGACGTCTGCGGCCGTATGGGAAGTCTCTCTTCCTGAACGGTCCTGGTCCTCGAGGGTGGTATTAAAGTCCCCGCCCAAGACCAGGCATTCGTGAGGATCCAGGGTGCCGAGGAAGGCCGCCGCCTGCCTAAAGAAGCACACCCGGTCCGGGCGCGCGTTCGGGGCGTACACATTAACTAGATTGAGAGTGACGCCCTCCACGCGGGCCCGGACGTGCAGCAGGCGGCCTGGCACGACCTCGGCGACCCCCAGCACCTCAGGCCGTAGCCCGGCGGAGAACAGGGTAGCCACCCCAGCCGAACGGATGCTGAGGTGGCTAAAGTACACCCCGTCCCCCCACTCCAGCCGCCAGCTAGCCTCGGCGGCTGGAGCCGTGTGGGTCTCCTGCAGGAAGATCACAGAGTACCCCCCGTTCCGAAGGAAGGAGAGCACCTGGCACCTGCGGAGACCCACCCTACAGCCTCGGGTGTTTAATGTTGCAAAGATGGTAGACTTCATTGCGAGGGCTGGGGTGAATCCTCACGGGCAGAAGGATGGATGGCCCCCGGCGGGCCCTGCAACAACCCATGCGCGACCCCAAAGGCAAGCAGGGAGTTGCGGAATGTTCGGGCCCGCCGGTAGGCCAGTATGTTCTGCCTCCCGGTCCCTATCCCCTCCCCCAAAAGGGCCTTCACGGCCCGGAGGATATCATGGAAATCCCCCCAGCGCCGCAGGGCGAGTGCCACCTTCTCCCTAGAGCCACAAGTGTCTCTTAGGAAGTGGCGCACCTCCTCCTTCAGCTCTGAGGGGGACATGGCAGCCGAGCGGCTGCCGCCCTCCGGTAGGGCTCTTGAAGGGACTTCGTGGCCCTTGGTGACGCGTGGGGAGGGCTGTGAACTCCGGCGCGATCGCGCCGGGCGACCCTTCCCCATTCCCGGCATGGAAGGGGGCGGCGGAGGAGGTGATGCAGCCCCAAAGACCATGGGGGTTGGAGGTTCAAGAACCACCCCCTGAGAGTCGTCCGGATGGCTTGATGGCGAGACGACCTCGGGGGCGGCAATAACAGTGGGAGCGGAAGGGGCGGGGGCAGAGGACGAAGTGGGGACCAGACTCGGGGCTGGGACAAGAGTGGGGTCGGGGTCCGTAAGTGGCGCGGGGGGAAGGATTGGGGCAGGAATGGGGGCTGGATCCTGATCGAGTGAAGGGATAGAGAGGGGACCGGGACCGGGGTCGGTGGATGGGGCTGGTTCGGAGTGAGGGACTAAGGTAGGGACAGGGGTCAAGTTTGGGTCTGGTTCAAGGGAGGTTGTGGGGGCGACAGTGACATCAGGGTCCCCGGCAGCCAAGCTGCCGGGGTGCGGCTCCTCTCGACCTATGAGTAGGGTCGGGGAATTGGAAACAGGAGCGGGGCCTACCTCGATGCCGGGTGCAGGCGACTCAACAGGTGCGTCGCCCGCAGCCACGGCATCGGGCACAGTGGTCCCTTCAGCACCCACTGGCCCGGGGCCCGGCTGCTCGGCATCGGCCGTCGCCCCGAGGGGCCCGGCGGCCTCTGCCATGTCGCCGTTAGCAGCCGGGCAGATGGGAAGGGTCAGGGGTGCCCCGAGGACCAGAGCAGGGGTGTTTTCTGGGAGAGAAGGGCAAGGAGAGGGAGGGGGCGGCGGGAGCAGAGCACCGCCCATGTCGAGGCCCGCTGGCAAAGGGTCGTCCTCCCCCTGGGTAAAGGGGGTCAGACCCAGGGCCTCGATTTCATGATAAATGGGGGGGAGGGTGGGCTCTGAGGCCTCAGCGACCTCCCCCCCGGACACCGGGGTGGCAAGCACCCCTGTGTCGGTGGTGGTTGGGGCTGGGGGGGCCGATGGTGCAGGGTCCGAAGGAGCTCCCGCAACAGCCCCCTCACAGGAAGGGTGATCAGAGGAAACTGTTTCGTCTCTGGCCGCTGCCGTGGCCATAGCAGTTGGGGTTGCCTGCTGGGCTTCATCCGGGGGTGCAGCAGATGTTGGTGGGGGGCTAGCCCCCCGCAGCACTTTTCGGGGGGCTACAACTCCCTCCTCATCAGATGGAGGGGAGCGGGCTCGCGGTTTGCGAGCAGCGCGCTTCCCCCGGACGAGTACCCAGCCCTCTAAGGTGGAGGTAGAGGTGGAGGGCCGGTCTGGCGGAGCAGGGCCAGGGGTGGAAGGGTCCGTGTCTTGGACTGGGTCAACAGAGGGAGGGGAAACCTCCCCCTGGGGCGTGCCCTCCCCCTCGGCTCTGGAGGACCCCGTCACCGCCTCCCCTGTGAAGGGAGGGGCAGCAGTAGCAGCGGTGACGACCGGGCCACCAGGGCTACCGGCGTTGACAGGGCCGGTGCCCTCTCGACTTTCGGGGGTCCCGGGCTCCCCTTCGGTCCGGGCCAGGGGGCAGTCCCTCCGGACGTGCCCCGTCGCCCGGCAGAGGAAGCACCGGGCCTCCCCCGTCGAGTAGTGGACCCGGTGAAAAGCCCCTTGGTAGGGCACTATAAAGGAGCCCTCCAGGGGTACTCCACTACGCGCTACCGCCGGCGGTACTTGGATCTGTACCTGCCGGCGGAAGGATAGAATATGGCGCAGGACGGGGTCCTTATAGCCTGAGGAGAGAGGGGTGATCACGGAAATGGGCTTCCCCAGGGTGGAGAGGGCGGGAAGCAGGGCGGCATTAGGGAGGTAGGGCTCGACGGAGGTTAAAACCACCCGTACGCCCAGGTCCTCCAGGGGTTCTAATGGTACGAACACGCCCCCCACTGACATGCCCTTTTCCACCGCCTCTTGGGCGGCGGCCTCCGATGCCAGGAAGAAGACCATCTTCCCGTACATCTTGGAGGCCGCCACGATATTCCTGGGCCCCACCACACGCGCCAGCGCTCGCGCATAAGTTTCGCTGTTAGGCGAGGCTGGCACCAGGTGGCAACGGATGCCGTGCCTCCTGGTAAGCGTGTGGAAAGGGCCCCGTCCCCCGGAGATGGCAGCGGAGGCGGTGGTCGGGGCGGGCGGCGGGGCGGCGGCCACCTGGGCATACGCCCTGCGGGCCGGAGGGTCCGCAGAGCTGGTGGAGGGGATGGCTGGGGAAGGAGGGGCCGCAGCAGATGTTGAAGCCGCGGCCGTAGGGGCAGCCCCACCCGCGGGAGGTGTAGGTTTCCGGGCGGGGCCTTTTCCCTTCTTTTTCCCCTGGCCCTTCCTGCTGGTGGATGGGGTGGCCACGGCAGCGTCAGAGACCGGGCAGGGGCCGGTCGAGAGGGTGGCCGCAGTACTGGGCAGGGGCAATGGCAGGGGAGGGGCAGGGATCGGTTGAGTGGGGACTGGGGGAGGGGCAGGGGTGGAAACAGAGGCAGGGGTCTCCTCCATGATGATAAAGGGGTAGGAGGAGGCCCTATGGGAGTAGAGTGGGGGCGGACCACTCCTCCCCGCTGGACTGTATGCGGGAGAGGAGGGTTTAGTGAAGGGGGCAGGTGAGCAAGGGCTAACCACTCCTCCCCGCTGGGCTGCAAGCGGGAGAGGAGGGTCCAATGGGCAAGGGGGTGGAACGGGGAAGGGGCAAACCACTCCTCCCCGCGGGGCTGCAAGCGGGAGAGGGGGGTGCCCCAAAGGCACGGGAGGGGGAAGGGGGTGCAACCGCTCCTCCCCGCTAGGCTGGAAGCAGGAGAGGAGGGTGTTGGCAGGGGTCAAGGGCAGGCACGGGGGAGAAAACAAAGGTTCCGGCTCCTCCGGCTGCACTGGGAGGAGGGGGGCTACAAAATCGTGAGGTGGGGGGTGAAAAGTGAAATTGATGGGGGGGGGGGCACAGGCACCTAAAGGGGAAAGTGGGCACACACAATGGAGGTGGGGAACTAAGGAGGAAAGGGCCTGGGTGGGGACACAAAATGGAGGTTGGAGGAAAAAAAGGCGGGAAACTGAAAGCTCAAAAGTTTGGGGCGGGGCCAGGAATGAAACTAAGGGCTAGGGGAGGAAGGGCTGACCGAAGGATCTTCCGGAAGAAACTAAGGGGGGGGGGGACAAACTAAAGGGAGGAAGCAACTGAAGTAAAAAAAAGGGAAAAAAGGGTGGGGAGAGGACAGGGGGGGACCCCCACCAGCCAAACACAGCCAGGGGGGATTAGGAGAAAGTCCAGGGTGGGGTGCACGTGCCCACAGGCGCCTGTGCACCACACAGTCCTTGCTGCTCACAGTCCCAGATGGTTAAGGGGTGAGAGAAGCCGACAGCCCCGTCGAGGGGCAAGGTCCAGATGGTGGTGGGTTGGTGGAGGGGGCAAACGCTGGGGGTGGTGGTCCGGGGAGCAGATGGACAGGGGGAGGGCTCTGTGCCTTTCCCCCACGCTCCCCCTGGTAGCAGCAATCCCACCACCCCAGGAGTTACTCAGTCAGTTGGAAACCCCCTCCACAAAAGGTCTTCTTTCCTCACCTCCTCGATGGTAGCAGCGGCTTCTGGTTGGTGGTGAGCAGCAGGTTGGTGGAGAGGCCCGGTGGTAGTGGTGATGGTGGTGGTGGTGTCTGGGCCTCTCCCCCCCCAGAGGCAGTGGGGGGGGGCAGGGCAGCAGGCCTCCCCCCCCCTCTCAGCAACAGTCCTTTTTTGGGGGGGAGGTGGGGGGGTGGAGCTCAACCCAGCTGTTAAAAGACAAAGTAGTCCGAAGGGGGAGCTCCAGATGGTGGTGTGAGCAGCCACAGAGAAACAGTGGGGTGTGTGGGGGTGAGTGTGAGTGGGGGTAGGAAGTCCTGGCAGCAGCGGAGGTGGGGCCAGGTGGAGGGGGAAGGAAGGGGCTCCAGGGGGGGATGATGGTAGCAGCAGCCCCTGCACTCCTTAGAGCCCCTTGTGGACCTTCCCCTAGGCCCTGTGGGCTGGGGGTTTTCAGGCAGGAGCCTCTCCAGAAACTCCTGCTTTGCCCCAGCCCTGCTTCCTACCAGGTAGCTGAGAAGCTTCCCCAGCAGCCAGGCCTGTCTGCTTCTCCAGGCAGAGGAGAGACCCGCACGAGGAGCAGCCTCAGGATGTGCAGGTCCCTGTTCCCTGGATAACCAAACAAAGGGTACTCGAGGCCAATCAAGACCTCTGAGGCCAATTTACCAGTTAAGGTCGTTAGGCTAATGCTGGCACCTGATCCCAATTAACTGTCAAAAGGTCAGTTAAGACAGGTTAATGAAGACAGGTGGAGCCAATCAAGGTCGCACTCCGACTGTTTAAAAGCTCTCCTTTCCAGTTCCCTCAGGGGGGAGCCAAGGAGAAAAGAGCTGGAAAAGAGGGAGCTTTGCTGCAACCTGAAGTAAGGGAGAAGTTAGGAGGAGGGAACCTTGGAGAAGTGGCCCAGGGAATCAAAGCAGCGTTAGTGGTGGAGGGAAAGCCACCAACAGCTGCTACCATTAGGGTCCCTGGGCTGGAACCCGGAGTAGAGGGCAGGTCCGGGTTCCCCCCCCATCTCCCTCCATACTCTAAAGAAATCCTCTCGAGAGAAGTGAGACTCAGCTCATTCAGGAGGCTGAACTGTGCTTACTGAGCTCTACAGAGCAATGAAGACTGTGGGATATTCCCCCTTTTCCACCTTCCATACTGGCCTGTGATGAAGGTAACTCACTAGGTGACTCATGCCAATTACACTGGAAAAGGGAGGTCACTCTGGGGCCTAAATGAGTTTCTGAGCCCCCTAAATCTGCCAGGAAGCACAGGACCCCCCCCAAGTACAGACTTGGAGCTTTGTCACAGTGTGTGTATATATATAAATAAAGATACAAGGTAAGAGACAGTGCTGTGCGTCTCAGGAGGTGCAGCAAGAGGCATAAACCAGGCATGGTAGGGCAAATATGGCTTTAAAATTCCTTTGTGCCACCAGAATCTGGGCAGCTCTGAGTACCTGCACTGTCCTTTGAGTACATGAGATCAGTGCCAGCTGGAGCAGGATCATAAGAACATTAGGATGGCCGTATTGGGTCAATCCAAAGGTCCATTCAGCCCAGTATTCTGTCTACCGACAGTGGCCGGTGCCAGGTGCCCCAGTGAGTGAATCTAACAGGAATGATAAAGTGCTCTCTCCCCTGCCATCCATCACCCTCCCTCTGCCACACAGAGGCTAGGTCTCAGGAACATGAGACTTCTGTATTGAGAAAATGCTGTACTGGGAAGCATTTAGGTCAGATTTTAAGCCTTTCTCTGAAAGGAAGTTGGATACAGATTTGATCTGACAAGACTTTAAGTGTGTGCTTGTAGATCAAGCTCTCCCCTCTCCCCAGGTATAAGCCTGATATTCAACCTCTCAGAATATCCCAGGTGCTTTGGTGAACATAAGTATAATGTGTGGTGACATCTAGGCTACACTGCGAGTGCATACTCCCTCAGGAAATCTACAGAAAGTATGTGCCAGAAGAGAAGATTCAGTGGCTTAAATATGCATTTATACTGTGTTAGGTGACTAAAATGATACTCACGGTGGTGAAACCTAAACAGAACTGCCACCCTTGGGAATAATTCATTAGAACAGTTTTCCAATGGTAGCTTTAAATAACCAGATCTTAAAGTTCATTGGCTTTCTGAAAATGTCATTATTGCAATTATTCAAGGCCAAAGCATAGCCAGTTTTTAAAACTAATCTTGCAAATATTCACTCTGAGGATCTTTCAAAATCACTTGTAATGGTGCTACTTTTTAACTTGTCTTTAGTTTGATTTTAAGGCCATCCTTAAATAAAAATTCTGGAGACTTCTTGCCTTTGAAAAAGAAACCTCCAAAAGATCAAGCAGTGGGAGCAGAGGGGCAATCAGGCTTTGACCAGAATCAGAAATATTATGCTTTCAACGTTATCTGGGTTAGCAGCAGGTTTGACCTCTGTAGTGGTGGCATTTCTCATTAATTGTTTTTGTCTGCCTCCTTTATGCTAGATGTGACATCTCTGAACAAACGCCCCAAGGGACAGCCTAACATAGATTTAATGGTCAAGTTTCTGACTACAGCTGGACTGTCAATGTCACGCAGCAGGGGAACCAGAGAGTATTCTTCACAGTCAGTGCCTCACCTCAGCATTTGATATTTAGCATCACAACCTGAACACAAATTCCTTCTCACTACTATATTTCAAAGGTATTTGGGCCATAAAAAGCATTTTGTCGGGACTATCCAATTCATATTCTTTGACCAGGCCACCCCCATACAAGTGTGTTGCAAATGGCTGTCAGAGCGCTGACGACTCATTTTTCACTTCTGTATTGTTCTGTTTCAACTTACCTTGTTCACTTACTTCTTGCTGTTGCTTGACTGTGACTGAGTGCAAAGTGAACATGGTGATAGAGATCTGTTGCAGAACCGACATGTTCCATACTTGCCATTCCCCCTGCCCCAGAAAGGGAAGACTGTTCTAGACAAGGAAATGTACAGCTTATTTGTAATGTCTTGAAAACCATGTTTCTTATAGTGCTATTTTCAGCCATGGAGTTTTCACTTGGGGCATGCCTATACTGCAATCCCAGCTGAGACTGCAGCACAGGTAGACATACCCATGCTAACTTTGCCCATGCTAGCCATTTCTCTGACCCCTCTTCCATCACTGCTGTAGCCAAATCCACTACCCGGGGCATTCATTCACAGATCTGATGATATTTACTTGTGGCAGATATTTACTTGCCACAGAATCGGTCTCATACTTATTACAAATTCTGCCCATATTTGAACCTGCTTCCATGGATGCGGAAGAAAGAAGACTATAGTGAATTCAGCAGACACTCTATGCAAACATTGACTGCTGAAATCTTCGGGTATGTTCTGTGTTTTGCACTTTAAGCAATATTTTGGGTTATACAGCATTGTCATACCATATATTCTAAGCCAGGGGTTGGCAACCTTTCAGAAGTGGTGTGCAGAGTCTTCATTTATTCCCTCTAATTTAAGGTTTCACGTGCCAGTAATTTCAATGTTTGTAGACGGTCCCTTTCTACGAATCTTTAATATAGAATTAAACTATTGTATGTAATGTAAATAAGGTTTTAAAAATTTAAATTAAAATGCAGAGCTCCCTGGACTGGTGTCCAAGACCCGGCAGTGTGAGTGCTATTGAAAATCAGCTCGTGTGCCACCTTCAGCACACATGCCAGAGGTTGCCTACTCCTGTTCTAAGGTTTCAGGAACAGAGAGCTAAAACAAATCCTCACTTCCCCAATACGATCTCAATTGATTCTTATAGACTTGCTCTGGATTTCTGGAGTGAAGTGTCTCAGTGCCCTTGTGGTTAATGAAGTTTCAAGATTATTTCCCTGCCATACCACCGCACTGTCTTCCCTATCCTGAAAATGAGGTAACCCTGGATAATATCACTTGAACACCCATGAGATCCACTGGAACAAGTTTTCTTTGTATATCCACCATGCACAATACTCCCAGAAGCCCTGGATACTCGTCTCAGCATTAGAAAAGGTCTAGCTCCATAATATGTGGAAGAGCACATATGGTATGTGCAATCTAGCATGTGGAACCATAAAATGAAAACACGGCTTTAATTGTGAAAATCTGAGTGAACTTCATTTTGCCCTGCTTGGGAAAGTATGCTCCAAATCTACAGGAAGATATGACATCTATGGCACACAGCAGAAAATTTCAGCATTTCCAAACATTTTGGTACTATAAATGGTATTGGTAACACATGAAACAGCCACTGAAGTTTGCATATATGAAGGAATTAGCAATGGAAATGATACTCCGTTAAAGCTTTGTAAAGATTCCCTAATGACTTGTGAATTTCCTATGATGTAAATAAAAGTAGCCTCCCACTCTTCAGGCACTTTGCACATGTAACTTGAATTAGTTTTCCTTGTATCTGAGTTGCTTACCAATCTTCTACAACTCTTTGAAGATCTGCTGCAGACAAGGAAGAGTAGTAGACAGTCTTCTGGACTCCCTGTTGCCTGTCCCCCACACCACCACTCCTAGGTATATTAATCCCTTTAAAAATTATTAGTAAGATGGCTGTCTACCTAATAGAAGCTCTCCTTTTTCTCTCCTGCTTGGTCTAAAAGTATAATTTTAGATACTGATTTGGGATCGGACAAAGGAATAGGAGAAGCTAGTGATTACTTTGAGAAAGTAAAAAGAATGAAGAGTACTTGTGGCACCTTCGAGACTAACAAATTTATTTGGGCATAAGCTTTCGTGAGCAAAACCCACTCATCAGCCCACGAAAGCTTATGCACAAATAAATTTGTTAGTCTCTAAGGTGCCACAAGTATTTCTCATTCTTTTTGCTGATACAAACTAACATGGCTACCACTCTGAAACCTTTGAAGAAGTGTTTAGTCAGACTCAGACTCCTTCCTTTCATGAATACTCTAATTTTGAACAAAAGTCTTTGGGGAACTCAAGTAGATAAGGCTCTTCATCCATTCCTTCCTAGATCTAAAAGTTCAGGTTGGGATGGATGGAGTGAACCTAATAGAACCTAGAGCCTTTCTCTAAGCTACACATTCATTGAACAAACTGGATTTCTTAACACTTTTTTCAGACACACTTAAGAAAAGACAAAAATTTCTCTCTTCTATTGAATTCCACCAGAGAAATCAAGATAAAAGTTCAAGTACCACTAAAGCCAAACTCCAGGAAGAGTTTAGAAGTAACTCTGTGTCTGTGGGCCAGATTCATATCTTTGTCAGCAGTGACTAGCACGGGGACCTAAGGAAGACTGTTCTACTGCTGGAAACAAAGATGCAGGCTATAAAAGGTAACTGGGGCTACCCTAAATTGTGCTTCTGCCTTTCACAACTCTTATGAGGCTAGAGGCAATGGGGAATTGCTGGATTGTAGGTCTACTTCAGCCATGTCTCTTCTTACTCGGAGGAGGGTAATGGGTTACAGAGGTGGTGCAGAAGTGGCAGGTGTGGATCTGAACTAGGCAGGGTTCAGTGTGGAGGTAAACTAGTGTGATTGCAGCAGGGTGTGTGTGTATATTCTCGTGTGCTTTGCTGATGATGGAGTAAGGACCCAATCCATTCACACAGACCACTCTGAAGCCAGCCTCTGACTCTTTAGAACATTTATTTCCACTAAAAAAATCCAACTTCCTTTGCTTTATTTTTTGCCAGTTCAGGTTATTTTTACCTTTCTCACCAGCCAAATTTCCTGTTAAATTCATGGTGATCTACTCTGACAAGTTCATTTCTTGTTTTAGTTACACAGAACGACTCAAATAGCATGAAGATTCCATTAAAATCATAGACAAGACTGAAGATGAACAAGTTGAACTCTTTTAATGATCAATATTGTTAAATCTTTGATTGGAGAAATCAAGCCCATTTCCTGATTTAAACAAATTCTGCAGTTTGCCTCTCCAGCTCTTGTCTCTTCCCCATGGAATTTTGGAATAAAAGGTGGTATTATGGTGCAAAACTATTTATTTCTCTAGCTCACTTTCAGTGCAATCACGTATCCTTGTTACTTGGACTAATTCTATTTGCTTTCTACAAATGAAGGGAAACAACAATTACAATATATAAATTTAGGCATGTTTTATTTTATACTTTCACAGCAGATTTGGTTTGTAAACACAGATAAGTTACCTGTTCTCTCTCTCCCTTTATGGTGATAACAGAGATACATTTAAAAAATGCATTACCTGAGTTAAAAAGAGAGATCTTGTGTCTTTTACCTTGCACTCACTTACAGGAATGTTCACAGAAGGAATACAAAAAGGAATATTTTTATTATAAAGTTATAGAAAAATACATCAAAACATGCTAGGATGATTTGCCTTGATCTGAAATGTCTGCATATTGTTTCCCTGAAACAAATTTAAACAAATTAACTAATGCACAGGAGAGTGCAAACTGCATTAGTCCTGCAATAACAAAATATCAACACTGTCATGAACACCTTGTAAAAGTAACTCTCCTGGGTAAGTAACAATCTTCCTTCGTTTTGCAGCCTTAAGAGTGCCCACTAGGGCTTCAAAGAGGTTGGCACATTTTTCATCAGCAAAGAGCACACCAAACTTCACACTCAGCTTTCCATCAGCATCTAAATCAGAGATAGGAGTGTTACAACATATGCAGATTGTCCTTCAGGTGGAGGAATGTTTGGAGATATTCATATGAAATACAGTCAAAACATGACAGGAGACGGGGGGTATATTTCTAGCTCAGTCAATGGTCTTTTTGTGTGACCTTGGCCAAGCCACTTCACCACTCTGACACTTATCTTTCTTTGTAAAGTGGAGATCTATGGATGAAAAGCACTATAAGAAATTATTATTGGAGCTATAGAAATTGATTTGCTTTAATAGTTTCTTATGCTGGTTAACATTTAAAGTCCAAATTGAAAAGTTAATGTGTCCCTTCTTGCCTCACAAAAATAGCTCTCGACGTGGTGCAAATTAATTTCAAAACAATCTACAGTCTCTAACAAGCAGATAATGTTATGTAATAAATTAACAGGTTTTTAAAATAAACAGTTACACATTCAAAACTGGAATAACAAATTAGTGAACCAGATCCTAGTTGTACACATTTCTTTCTTATCATTATAGACACTTCCTTTTTTAAAATGTAGTTCTGAGAATGACAAATATGATATATTGCAGTGAAAAGAACAGCCTTTGTTCTAAGCAAGTGCATGGAATTTGGGAATGATTTTCAAAGACATTGAGCAACCATCTACAATAGCTCTTTTCCCTTGCACCATAGAATCTTAGAACTGGAAGGGCCCTCGAGAGGTCACCTAGTCAAGACCCCTGCATTAGGGGCAGGACTAAGTATTATCTAGACCAGTGGTTCTCAACCAGGAGTCCGGGGACCCTTGGGGGGGCTGTGGGAAGGTATCGGCGGGCCACCAAGCAGGGCCAGTGTTAGACTCACTGGGGCCCAGGGCACAAAGCCAAAGCCCCACCACAAGGGGCTCAAGTCCAGGACCTGAGCCCCACCACCCAAGTCTTAAGCCAAACTTAGCTTTACGGGGGCCCTTGTGGCATGGAACCCCAGGCAATTGCCCTGCTTGCTACCCATTAACACCAGCCCTGGCTTTTATATGCAGAAAATCAGTTCTTGTGGCACAGGTGGGCTGTAGAGTTTTTATAGCATGAGGGGGAAGGGGACCTCAGAAAGAAAAAGGTTGAGAACCCCTTAATCTAGACCATCCTTGACAAGTGTTTGTCTAACCTGTTCTTAAAAGTCTCCAATGATGGAGATTCCACAACCTCCCCTAGACAATTTATTCCAGTGCTTAACCTCCTTGACAGTTAGGAAGTTTTCCCTAATGTCCAACCTAAATTGCAACAATGGTGGTTTAAGTCCATCACTGCTTGTCCTATCCTCAGAGGTTAACAAGAACAATTTTTCTCCCTTCTCCTGTGTGACAACCTTTTATGTACTTAAAAACTGTTATGTCCCCTCTGAGTCTTCTCTTTTCCAGACTAAACAAACCCAGTTCTTCCCTCATAGGTCATGTTTTCTAGACCTTTTATCATTTTTGTTGCTCTTCTCTGGACTTTATCTAATTTGTCCATATTTTTCTTGAAATGTGGTGCCCAGAACTGGACACAGTACTCCAGCTGAAGCCTAATCAGTGTGGAGTAGAGCGGAAGAATTACTTCTCATCTGTTGCTTAAAACACTCCTGCAAATACATTCCAGAATGATGTTTGGTTTTTGTTTGCAAATGTTACACTCTTAACCCATATTTAGCTTGGGATCCATTATGACCTCCAGATCCCTTTCTGCGGTACTCCTTCCTAGGCAGTCATTTCCCATTTTGTATGTGTGCAACTGATTGTTCCTAAGTGGAGTACTTTGCATTTGTCCTTATTGAATTTCATCCTATTTACTTCAGACCATTTCTCCAGTTTGTCCAGATCATATTAAATTTTAATCCTTTCCTCCAAAGCACTTGCAACCCCTCCCATTTTGGTATTGTCTGGAAACTTTATAAGTATATTTTCTATGCCATTATCAAGCTGAATCATTACTTCAGTATTAACTTCAAAGGGAAGAGTGTTACTTCCTATAATACCTGGTCTGACACTAATGACCAACGGTAAAATCCTGGCTCCATTGAAATCAATGAGAGTTTTGCTATTGATTTTAATGGAGCCAAGATTTCATTCCAAGGCCCCGAACCTGCATTGACTTATGTATGTACTTAACTTCATGCATAAGAGTAGTCCCCGTTATGCAATGTGGGTAGTGCCATTGAAGTCAAAGTTAAACATATATGTAAGTCTTTGCAGAACTGGGGCCCAAGCCTTCTTGGTTGATGAGTGATGTCAAGTTCACAAGTTGACATGCTAAGGCTAGACCTGTGTGATCAGTGCGATTACAGTACTTACTTTTGGTCCCCAGCCGCCGAATCTCCTCAACTAAGAGGTTAATTTCGTGTTCCACATTCATTGTTGTCTACAAATAGAGTAAATGTACATTTAGATAGATAGAAGGTATTAAAACCAATCCTTGCAATTTCTTTTAACTCATCTGATCTGATCCTTGTTTATATATCTCCAGTGCTGTCAACTCTTATACATTTATCATGGCTCTCACAATATCAATCTTTCACTCAAAGCCCCAGATTTTGGAGACCCGTGATTACGTGACAAGCAGGTTTCAATATTAAAAAGAGTCAGTTTCTAGCCTTCATGGTTTCAGAGGAAAGCTTGAAAATGTGACACAGATGCACTCTGTAGGCTCAAAAGCCTAGAAGCAAATAAAAAAGAACCCCAAATGTCCGAGGCCTGATTTTTTGAACATCTGGGCTTGACAATACTATATATCTTTGTAAGCAGATGACTATTTCACAAGCCCAGGAAATAGCCAGAGCCACACCTGAGTCCACTTCAATCCTTTGCCTCTAGACACAATTTATTATTCAGACACCAGTCACAAAACAGAGCAATTCTTCTGACCAACTTCAGTCCCCAGAAGCTTTTCCCTGGCCTGTCTCAGCCAGCTGCCCTTGAAAGAGGACACATCCTTTCCTTGAATCCTCTGCTAGATCATGTGACAGGCAGGTAGCCCTTAAAACTTTCCTGACTGTTTTACCCTGTCAGTCTTCCCTGCCTCCTGCCAACCTCTCCTTGTTCTGCCTGCAATATGGCATCAGTAGGAATCTCAGCGCCTTACTCTGGGCCCACAATCATGCCTTTGTAACCTAAGGTATTAGCATACCATTCTAATGTGAATGCATGGCTAAGACTTAATAGCTGTGTCTGCCCTAAAAGGGGTTTTCCCCCCTAAAATTTCCCATGATTACTATAGCTAGTGTAACTCCACCTGTGGGAGCAACCTTAGGAGCACTCTAGAAAAGGCTCCAGGCAGCTACTGATGTTTTCAGCACCACAGGTCAGATCCTCAAGTGATCTACATTAGTGTTGTTCCATTGAAGTCAATGGAGCTAAGCCAATTTACTTCTGTTGAGGATCTGACCCAAACTAACCTAATCCTGCTCAGAGCAGGTTTACACAACATGCGGGGTTAAAAGGCCAGTGATCACACAGGTACTCCCACCTTACTATTGCCAGTGAACTGAACTGGCCTTAGCAGTGCTGGGAAATTTTAGACAAATGCCCTATCACAATGATGCCAATATTTACTTTGATTCACAGTTATCCCAAAGAGCTATTAAGAGAGAAAAATTCATCCCTGAATGTGTTTTGTAAGACTCTCTCGGCCCACTGAAATGCAACTTCCTTTTCTGTGAAATATGGCAACAATCAATGCTATACAATAGTTTTGGGCAGGAAGTGAAGAATAAAGTATTTGGTAAAAAGACTGTAATTACCCAAATTAGTATTTGGCCAAAATACCAGGGTTAATAACCCAGTGCGTTTGAGAAATTTTATGGGATTTATAATGTGCACAAGTTTTCAGGGTCTCTTGCACCTCATTTAAAAGGCAGTGGCAATATGACCTTGCACCATGCTGATACGTGACTTGATGCTGACACAGAGGGCAGAGGACCACCTACTAAATGGATATCAATTCTTAGGGCACTTAGCATTTTCTAGGCGATCATCACCGACAAATTAAGCAGGTTTGACCCTGCTTAGTTTGGAAGAGTTGGAAAGATCACAGTGCAGTGTAGTATGATGTACATCAACAAGCAAGTACAAAAAAACCTAACTGGGCAAGTACAATAAGGATTATTTTCAGATGCAAACTGCACATCTCAATAGAAACTGATGCCTTGAATGGGCCCAGTGAACATGGCCAGTTCCTGAAAGATAGACAGGGACCATTGCCTCTCTGCCAAAAATGACATGGAAGTACTTTATATTCTAAAACTCCAGAACTTTTATGGGAAATGCTTAACCCTTTTGACTGGGTCTTATCAAATAGTCACAGGACAATGATGATCAGAATAGGTTTTATTGTTTTATTATTTAGCAGATTTGTTCCTTATGTGTATTAAAAGTTAGATCAGCTCTCTTTTGACCTGACAACAGTAAGTTTTTACTACTTTTAAACTCCTGTTAGTCCAGCAAAGCAAAATCCACTATGGAAGTGTGGGCTGGAGTCTCTCTGTCATGCACCAAAAGAATCTTTAGCTTAGTCCCACTTTCAGATCCTTTATTATACATGCAAGAGCAAGAGACAATATTCAGATCTCCAATTCAGTTTGCAAACTTGTCATCTAGAAAAAAATCATGTTTGTTCATGTAAAGTGAGCAAGTCTGGCATGGAGTCGTTGAGACAATAAACATGGGAGGTACCCCATTATGCTAATTCTTCAGTGGTATATAACTCCTTCCTCTTGTGTTAAAAGTTTATTAGAACAGCCAGCTCCACCAACTTTGTAGCTTTATAGTAGGGGTGGGCAAACTTTTTGGCCTGAGGGCCACATCAGGGTTGCAAAACTGTATGGAGGGCCAGGAAGGGAAGGCTGTGCCTCCCCAAACAGCCTGACCCCCTGCCCATATCTATTCCCTGACTGCCCCCCTCAGAACCCTGACTCATCCAATCGCTCTTGCTTCCTGTCCCCCCCACTGTCCCTTCCAGGGATCCCCTGCCTCTAACTGCCCACCAGGACTCCACCCCCTATGCAACCCGCCCTGCTCCCTGACTGCCCCAACCCCTATCCAAACACCCTGCCCCGTGATAGGCCCACGCTTATCCAACTGCCCTTGCTCCCCATTCCCTGACTGCCCCCCCCCACACACACACAGAACCTCCTCCCCATCCAACCACTCCCTGTCCCCTGCCTACCCACTTGGAAATCTGCCTCTTAGCCAACCTCCCCTTCCCCATGCCCCCTTACCATTCCACTCAGAGTGGCAGGGCTGGAAGCCACGCTGCCCTGCCATGCTACCCATGCAGCAGTGCAGCTGAAGGTGGGGCAGGATACCGGGGGAGGGGCCAAGGGCTAGCCTCCCCAGCCAGGAGCTCCAGGGTCAGGCAGGACAGCCCCGCGGGGCTTAGTTTGCCTACCTCTGCTTTATAGGAAGATAAGCCACTCACATGTGCATGGATTTAGGGAATTTGGAACACCCAACCTCATCCAACCTTCATTTCCTCCCTACAGCATGATAACATGACTGATCATGAATATGCAAGTGGATATTAGCAAGTTCTGAACAATATTCCAACAGCAGATGCTGCAGTGCTACCACCTCTTCAAAACGTGTTTAAAATTAAATGGCAACATGGTATCAAAGTTCTAATTATATTAACTGATGGAGAAAATGAATTTTTCAAACTTGATTTTCCTTTTTTTTAAATTTAAAGTGATGGCACAGTGCTTTGCATTGTACAAGACACAAAAGAAGACGTATCCCAAAGAGCTTAAAACCTAAGAGCTGATCCTTCAAACACTACCAAGTGTAGTGCTTGCTCTCATTGACTTATATTTGAAAATGACTGTTTAAAATTAATTTGTACATCATTTTTATCACCAAAAATATATCTAAAGTATTTGATGTTGCAGCTACTCAATGTAATACTATGTTAGATTAAAAGCCTGAACCTGTTCCCACTGAAGTGGGAATTTCCGCTAAACTTGCCATTAACTTTAGTAGAATCACGATTGGACCTACCTGGTCAAGCTTTATGATGTTTGTTTTGTACTGATATATGACTGGTGTAAGATTTATGACTTCTGCTCATCTAGTCCTAAAACTATTACAATTCAATGGCAAAAATGTATGTTAATTCAGAGATAAGGCTGCTTAGTGGTAGATTGTCCCCTGGCAGAATGTTCAATTGAGCACTCTCAGGGTATGGTTAGACTGATGCTTTGTAGCGCTAAAACCCTCCAGGAGCACTATAATTATCTAACCCTACACACTTTCAAGTCACATTTTGCGCAATAACTCACCGTTTAAAGCGCAACTATAAAACCTCCTTTCCGAGGGTAATAAGGCTTGTTGCACTAGCGCTATAGTGCAATGGTGCGAATGTGCCCACCCATAAATCACTCATTACGATGTAAGGGATCTCTGGCACGCCTCCGAGCAACGTAAGGCAATCAACAAGCCATTTAAGGCAAATGACGTATAAGTGTTGTTTGGAAAACAGGAGGAAGAATGCGGAAGTACCTTTTCAGTTTGTCTGTTACAACTCACAGGAAATAACCGCTGGAAATGCTGACGGACCGAGCTGTGTGATTTCAATGTGATTTCCTCTACGGTAAAGTCACTGACAGCCTAAACTTGTCTCCCTGCATACACGTTCCCCATTCTCCCTCACCCCCCTCCTTTGCAAAGCACGTTGCACCCAGCTGAATGCTGGGATACCTGACCTATTGCGCTACTCTCACTGCTGCCAGAAGCGTCGCAAATGTATCCATTCTTTAGCGCTGCAAGGTTTAAATGTACACAGGCTCTAGCACAAAACCTATTGCGCTAAATGGGATGCGCTACAAACAAACGCGCTATAATCTTGTAGTCTAACCTTACCCTCAGACTTCTTAAAACCAGGAAATGCACTCTTTCCCCTATGCCCCATTAACACCTATACATTTACTCTATTAACCCCATAGTTGTCAAAATGTTTGCGTTTTGCTCAACTCAACATTCTGCAAGAGGACAACATACCACTAACTGAAGGACAGCTATGTTACAGTGGAATGGCGTTCCTTGTCATGTTTCAGAATGGTTGGACGGTGGAGTTTGTGGCAAGACACATGAGAGAAATCACAGCTGGGGTTTCTGTTCCAAAATACTGACAGTTTTAGGCTTGAGAGAAAGATCCTCTGAACCTTTTCCAGCAGATGTACTCCAGAGGTGTCAAAACTTGTATTTTTCATTGCCATACCGTACACCTTTTCTGGTCAGCCACAAACCCTCCCATTTCCTATTTAATGTTCTTCCAACACTTCTTCCATATTGTTGCAGTAGCAATTTTTTCAGAAAAAATTACTACACTCCTGGATACAAATCTTTGATGCATTTTATGAGGTGTGCACCAGAAATTAGGCCCAGATCATTTCCACCAGAGTGAATCATCATAATGTCTGGTAGATCACAACCTCTTATGTCACTGGGTAGATGCTGCAGAGTGAGCAAAAGATTATGCCAATTCAGGCCACACCTCTCCATCTAATCTCCCTGTAATCAGCAATCTTCATGTCTTGGTGTACTCCTTGCTTTTGCCACCTTATGAGCCACCCAGAATCCATATATTGGCAAGCCTGAGAGCACACACCTTTCTATAAATTCTTTTCCCTTAGCAGTCAAGGTACCTGTGGTGTCAGTTCGAAACCTATGCATCTTTGATTTGCCCCAAGATCAGCAAGTAGCCACTGTCCACACACACACACAAACACACTCCCGCAGGGCAAGTAAAACACAGATTTTCTCAAACAACCAATCCAACGCTTGCCTGCCACCCATCCTCATTTCCCCTCCCCTCCAAAGCCACAACCAGTCTCTCTGTGACTGTCCCATCATCCCCTCATAGACGCACACAAAGTTCTCTCGTCCCCATCTGATATAATAAAAATTCTGGTTATGCTGGCTACTGCCTACTCTGCTGTGTTCACAGTAAACCTCCCCATAAAATATAAAACTTTATAAAAAAAGACAACTTATGGCAAGCAACATGAAATATTACATCTGATGGTATACATGAGGTGCATACACAGGTACTGCCTTGAGTAAAACTCGACAGACCCACATCACATCAATAATCTGATCTTTACCTCTGAGCAAAGAGACCCCACCTAGTAACTTTTTGAAAAATGGCTATTTTTTCAGGGCTTATATCTTTGCAATCAAATGACCCCAAATTTGGGTCACTAACTCTACCCTGCACCCCGCTGAGGCACCAAATTTCAAAGAAATACAGCTAAGCCAATAAGTTTTTAGAGGACTTAGAGAGGTCACCTGTTAAAATGAAGTCATGATGCAACCTTAATTAATGTGGCATTACCACAGCACTATAACAGAGAAGTCTCTGCCCCAAACAGCTTACAGTCAAATGGAATTGGTGGATGTATGAAGGGTTTGTACATGGCTTGAGGTTCACAGGTTGAACTGTAGGGTACAGGGGAGGTTGGGATACATTGGCAGAGCTGTGGGGTGCAGGACGTTTGGGGTACACTGGCAGAGCTGTGGATGCAGGGGATTGGAAGGCCTTGGCAGACTGGCACTACCTTGACCCACATCACATCAGCAGTTTGATCCCTAGCACAGTGTAAAAGATCAAACAAATAAACCAAACACACACACCACCTGGAAACTTTTTGAAACATTGCTATTTATTTCAAGACTCATATCTCTGGAACATCAAGCTCAAGTGACCCTAAATTTGGATCAGTAACCCTACCCTGCACCTTCTTGAGGCACACCACATTTCAAAGGAATCTTGATTAAGCACGCCAATTATAGGGGACTTAGAAAGACCCATCTTTAAACAGAAATTATGATGCAACCTTAATTTTGGGGCACTGCAGCACCATGATAATGCCCAAGTCCCAATGCTGCTTGAAGATCTGCTAGCATGAACCACATTTCCTCATTGAATCCTGCTGAAGTCAATAGAACTCATGAGTGCAAGGGACCTTGCCAGAGGATTGTGTAACAGGCTCAGAGTGTAAGATGTCCATTTCAAGAGGCCTTCCCTTTGAGAAAAACGTTTAACCATAGCCATTAAAAAGAAGCTATACTGAGTGAGAATGCAGTAAAACGATTTCTTTTTCTGGCCAACCTGTCTGCTGACCTTTAAATTCGAGGCTATTAGATCTGACAACTCACCTGAGGCAGAGATTTCTTTGGCGTGATGTTGTAAATGGCTGAAACACAAGCAGAAAAGCTCTTCTCCCCCAGGAGAAGCTCCAAAACCTCTAAGATGTCTCCAAAAGAGTAAGACTTGGCAGGGAACCCGCTGATGATCTTGCAAATTTGCCAGTTTAGTTTGAATCAAATCTGCACTTGGTCCCTGTTTGTGTTTAAAGGGCCGTGAGCAAATTCCTTTGCATTAGCTTAGTGTTCAGTACATAATAGGTCTGCATGTGGAGAAATGACTAACTTCCTTCCTGAGATACACCACACGCCCTATTTGGTCATGGTGCCTCGCTTGGAGTAGCCTGGGGCTCAGAGTATAGGCTCTAGCCACACTTTATCCCGTGCGCTTCGCTTTCCTGCTGCCTCCCGATTCCGCTCTGTCCTCCTCCTCCTCTGCATAATCCCAAGCAAACCGCGTCTGTCTCCTCCCGCCTAGCAAGGCGGCACGGATCAGGAGGGCGATCCAGCAGCCTGGGGGAAGCCAGGGGGTGCGGAGCATGGTGGAGAGTGTGAACTGCTGGGGGTGTGACAAGCCAAGGCAGCAGCAGCAGCGCCCCAAAGTACAGACCCGGCGGGAGGGAGGAACTAACTCCCCACCCGGCGCGGGGAACGCACCGCACGTTCCTTTGCCCTCGTGGCCTGGGAGCCCAGACGCTGCGGACTGGGGCTGCCCTCCACTGCCCCGCTCCTCCATCCCCCACGGCGCGGGGGGCAGGGCAGAGAAATGTGGCCTCCGCGGAGCTGGGACTGAGCGTACGACAGGGGGATCCCAGCCCTGTGCAGTGCGGTGCCCGGGACCCCCGCGGCAGCCAGCCCTTTCCACTGCCGCGGGCTCCCGCGGTCCGACCCCGGGAACGGAGACATCAGCGCGCGCTGCTCCGGCCCCGGAGACGCCACAGCCCCTGTCCCGCCAGCGGGCTCCCTGGCTGCGGCTCTGCGCTCATGCAGCCACCGCGTGCGGGGACGACTCGGTGTGCAGAGCCCAGCCCCCTTCCCCTCCTCCCCGGGCACGGTGCCCCCCGCGGCCGGGGGAGTCGGGCAGGTTCCACTCACCCGGTTATTTGCCCGCCCGGCGGCTTTTCCTGCAGTGATCAGAAGGGAACCCCCTGGGAGCGGCCTGAGATACCGAGTGCAGGAGGAGGAAGTGGTGGCTGGGGGAGGGAAGCAAAGAGAGCTGAAACAAGTATATTTCAAATGCAGGGAGAAAGTGCCGCCCACAGGAATGGGGAAGCCTATGAGAATGGGGGGGGGGGGGGGGGCGGGAGGGGGAAGTGTGTGTGTGTGGGGGGGTGTTTAAACACAGAATCTGCCTTTCTACAGCCCCAGCTCGAGAGGTCATGCAGGGGATACTGCTCCCCCTATCAGCCTCTCTCCCTGATCTTTTTGTTGTCTGCTGCAGGAGATTCCTCCCCCTGCTTCCCGAAAGTGACTTCCAGGAGGTTTAAGCACAGTGCTACCTGGAGGGCAGGTCTGGGACTTGTAGGACAAACTAAAGCATCCATCCCCAGGTTATTTAACATTAGAGTTTCAAGCAGCAGCTTACAAAACCAAGTGGGGAGGGGGTCAGGATACAAGGACACAAAGGGGATAGGATGACTTAAATCACTTTTTTTCCCCTTGGCCCACATTTATTCTGTAATATATTTTTTTATGTTACCTTGGTGCAGGATTTCCTTTACCTCACCACTACACTAGCACCGTCACTGGACATCATAATACACAGTTATTAGGCTGCCACAGAGCTGTCAGCCAGAGGCTACTAGATGAATTAACTCAGCCATTGAAAGGGATGCCAGAAACATCAACAACTAGGTAAGTATAACTAGAGAGTCTCCAACCTCTCTCATTGGGTAGGGGTCTTTTTTATGTTGGTATTTTTTATTAACTTGCCATCCACTATTTTTGTGGGTGGAGAGGGAATTTTTGGCTAGAGCCAGTCAGGAAAATAATGTACTATTTCCTGCACAAACTTCGTTGGATGCATGCAGTGGAAGTATCCAGGGGCAGGTATCCAGGGGCAGATACTTCCACTGCATGCATCCGACGAAGTGGGTATTAGCTCACGAAAGCTTATGCTTCAATACTTTAGTTAGGGTATGGCTAGACTGAAGATTGTAGCGTGTTTATTTGTAGCGCTTCCCAATGTAGCGCTATTGGTATCGCGCTAGAGACTGTACAAATTGAAACTTTGTAGCGCAAAATAATGGCTACATTTGTGGTGCTTCTGCCGGCAGTAGTAGTTGCGGGATAGGGCAGGTATCCCAGCATTCAGCTGGGTGCAACGTGTTTTGCAAAGGAGGGGGGCGAGGGGGAACTGGGAAGTTGTTCACAGGGAGATGAGATCTGTCTGTCAGTTACTTTTCATTAGCGAAAACTGACAGGCTGTCTATTTCAGACACACAGCTCCGTCTGCAAGCATTTTCACTGGTTATTTGCTGTGTTAATTGTTAGAGAGAAACTGCAAAGCTACTTCCGCCTTTATAAAAACAACACCTCACGTCATTTGCCTTACATGGCAAGTTGATTGTCTTTAATGGCTAGCTGATGGCCCTCAATGGGTTGCTGATAGCTTTCCATGGCTTGGAGGCATGCAAGAGATCCGATGGGTGTTCACATTCCCACCCTTGCGCTACAACGTTAGCGCAAAAAGGCTTATCCCTCTCGAAAAGGTGGTTTAACACTTGCGCTGTAAAAGGGGAGTCATTGCGCTAAATCTCCCTTTGAAGTGTGTTCGGTAGGAAAATTATAGCGCTAAAGGAGGGTTTTGGCGGTGCAAAGCGCCAGTCTAACCATACCCTTAGTCTTTAAGGTGCCACAGGACTCTTTGTCACTTTCACATACAGTTATTCACTTGTATGTTTAAAGTAGGTTTCTCTTTAGGAAGCTGCCTTTACTTTATAAAGTAGGTTTCTCTCTAGGAAGCAGCCCTGCCCTTGCTCATATCCACATCCCATTATATGCTTTTGAGGAAGTCATCCCTCCTTCTCCCTTAATTTAGCAGTATAACTCTTCTACCGTTGGATGAGAAAAGGAGGAGTCTTCGTCACGGACCCCTTAAAATCTGCTGTAGATTACCAAGGCAACTTGCCTTTGGTCTAACCTAAGCATAAATCTCTCTCAGGAGTGAAGAAATTGTTCCACTTGAGTGCAGACTGCAAGATTGGCCCATAATGTTAATAATATAGTAGAGAGCGAAAAGAGCTTCAGGATGACCCTAAAGGTACACTTGGTGGACGTCACTTGAAATCTATAAAACTGAAGTTGAAGCCTGTCTAATTGTGCATGAAGGCAGAGTTGGTAGAGTGTGTGTTTGCGGGGGTAGCTTTTCTGTGTAACTGGGTATGGGGTATGATGTGTTTTTCAGGAAGTATTGACATTATGAGTGCTGATTGTGGTATAGTGTTTGGGGACAAGAGTGTATGAAGGAAGGGCGTCATGAGAAGATGTTTCAATTAATGCCTGTATCTATCTATGATACTTATGATTCCCTCTACTGTAATATCTCAGCATCTCACATACTGTAATGTATTCATCCTCACATCACCTCTATGAGGTAGGGAAGTGCTATCATTCCCATTTACAGATGGGGACCAGAGGCACAGAGTGACCAAGTGACTTGCTCAAGATCATATCACAAGTCTGTAGTAGAGTAAGGAAGTGAACCATACTCTTTTGAGTCATCAGCTAGCACCCTAACTGCAGGCTGAGACTTCTTCGCTACCTCATACACTCAGCCCTCTTTGTTAAGCAAGTGCCTCCTCCACCCAGGTATCACTTGTACTTCTTCAGAAAACTGACAAGCTTGCTCTGCATACAGTTGTCAACTAATGGTAATAGTGATGACAGTTACATTAATATTACTATTTCACCTCAAATTCTGCTCTGAATTTAATATTTATATTTATGTTTGACATAAATTGCTGTCTTAGAGCTCAAGCATTAATTATGACTCATGACAGAAGTGCCTCAAATCTTTATCTGAAAAAAATCTTATTGAAATACAACAGAACTCTGGCTGAGTGTTTGTCAAGATTGATTGATTTATTGATTGAAGACTGAAACCTTGTTATGGCAAAACTCATTACATTTAATTTTTGTTAGAAAATGTCAAGCCCAGCTACTGGCCATGGGAGTATATTTCACAGCCATCCAGCAGACCTATGTGTGGAAGGAGACATGAGAAGATTTCTGCCACTGGATTTTTTTGGAGTTGGTTGCTGTTCAGTGCATTGATTTTGAGAAGTGCTAAACACCCACAACTCCCACTGCAGTTGTGATGCTGAACACCTCCAGAATTGAGCCTTAATTCAAAAGTGTGTTTATAATTGCCATTTTAACATTCACAACATTGCATCAACTCAATCAAACATATATCTGTGATCCTCTGTGTTTTATCCTGATGTCAGATGAAGGAGACATTTTAATGGATTCCATTTCTAGGGATACATTTTTTAGGGTCAAACTTTTTATCTCATGTATTAGGAACTCTCTTTTTCTGTTAAGTCAAAATCCAGTGTCAATTTTGAAATCTAAACTAAAAGACTAAGATCTAAAATTTATGCTGTCACAACCCTATCAACTTCATTGGAGTTACAGCAGTTCAATATTGGTCCCAGTTTGTATGGGTTGATATTGTTTGAAACAAAGGGATAAAGAGCCCGGCTCAGAACCAGGTATAACTTCCCACAGAGCTCTCTTAGGGCACAACAAGATTGACCTAATAGTCTAGCTCTAGCAGATGTCTCTAATGAAGCCCCCAAAAGGCCAAACTGGGGATTAGTGGGGGAAGAGTGAATAGTAGACAAATACCTATTAAGGGCCTAGGATGAGAACTTGTGACCAAATAAATTATTTAAACAGAAGTGAAAGGCCAATGCAATTGTCTCCTGCATCACCTTTCTCAAGTTTCATGTGTTCTTCATCTTTAAAAATAATGGTGTCTATAGTGAGGGAGAGCGAGGAACCACTACACTCCCACTCATGGGTGGAACAGAATCCACCTTGCCCTGGGCACCGGGTCCTGGGGTAGGACACGAAATATAATAGGAGAGCCCTGGAGCTCATTTGGGGCTGGACCAGCAGAAGGAGTGGATATTTTTGCAGGATCCTGCAACAGGCCCTGAGTGGAGCCACGCTTTGCAGTCAGAGGAGACGGACAAGGATCCCAAAGAGCTTCCAGGACTGCCATCAGGTGAATGACCCAGAAGCAGTGGGGACTGCCAGCAGCTGAGTACCCTGAGGAGACAGAGGACCTTTGGACTACAGAGCCCTATACCCAGACTGCTTAGTTAATTGGTTAGTGACCGATGAGTAGCAGGCTGGAGTAGCCAGCTTCACAGTGCAATTGCGTTTCTCCAATGACAGGGCAGCTCTCATTCTCATATTCTTGCACCGCAGGGCTGTGGCAAGCTCATCACATGGTCCCATGAATGTGGCTTTCCTTATCTAAAAGTTCTGCAGCCTCTGCTCATCATCCTAGGGGTGTATGATGATGTGATCCCACCACTCAGTGCTTGTTTCCCAAGCCCAAAAATGGTGTTCCACTGCAGTCAGCACCTCCGTGAATGCCACAAGCAATCTTGTGTCGTAGCTAATATATGTGGTGAGATCAATGTTGCACTCCTCTTGCCTTTGTAGTTTAAAGAATAACTCCACTGCTACTCGTGATGTGTTGGTCAGAGCAAGTGGTGTTCTGGTCAGCAGTTTGGGATCCATTCTTGAAGCCTAAAGATGCAGGGCACACAGTACACAAACCATTGAAAGATGGTGCCAAATGTGGACAGAAGCACAGGGATTGCTGGGACGTGAAGCAATGCATCACAGGGCATTGGGACAGGACCCAGGATGCCACGCAATCTCTCCGCCTTCCCACAAGTCTTAGCGGCAAAAGAGAAAGCAATGCTCTGTGGGATAGCTGCCCAGAGTGCACTGCTCCTACTACTGCTGCAAGTGCCGCAAGTGTGAACATGTTATTGTGCAGGAAGCTGACAGTGTGAACACACAACAGCGGTTTACCATTGGTGTTCTCTGAGCGGCACTGTAATTGCCAGCACTGTAACTCTGCCAATGTAGACCTGTCCCAAGTGTGAAAGACCTATTCGGACTTTGATAGAAAAGATCAGCAAAATCACCAGTGTTTGTTTAGAACACCACTTTAAAAATATGCTATAACTTTTCTTACTACTTTCTCAATAAATACACCAATTGCCCTCTTCCAAAATTACACAAATGTTACAGAAATAACTGTAGTTTACATATTTAGAGCCGAAGCTTAAAAAGATGTGCCTAATTTTGACAGTATTCCCATTAAATTCAATAAGAATTATGCATGTGCTTCAGAGTTTGTGAGATTAGGGCCTTAGTTACCTAGGGTTTTGGTCCCTGGAATATTTAAAAATATAGTGGTCATATACAAAGATCCATTGTGCATCTTGATGTTTTCATTACAGGAATGGAAGATCTTCCCCAGTAAGTCTATTCATAGAGATCTATTAATTTTTTTCTGCTTTGATTAAAACAGTTACATATGAGGAAAAATTAAGAGTTAAGTAGATATAATTTAGCTTAGTGCCCATGAAGACAGGGGGATCGGAAGGGTGGGTCTATAAAGATTTGAAGGATGTAAATATCAAAGAAGGAGAGGAATTATATAGGGTAATATATAAATGATATACGAAGATTTTACAGATGTTGGAATTGCAAATATCTGTAAAGTGACTGCATGTTACCTGAACTCTTTTATTTTATACAAATGTTTTTGACAGGAGTCCAGAATTTTTTGAAAACTAGGAAAAGGGTTCATTTGATTCACAAAACTTGACAGCATGATCACAATGCTTTTTGTATCTGGGAATAAAATTTTCTGCCACCTACTGTTCCTTCTTTTTGGAAGGAAGAGGAGTAGCAAAGGTCCAGCTCTTCATTTAGAGCTAGGGGAATTTTTCTAAACCTTTTCTGCACATCTCCAGTCTTAACCACTTGTCTTTCAATGGAAGGCCAAGGACAAAAGAAGTTTCTGTAGCCCTGATGAGTTATAGTAGACGGGTGCACTAGGCAGACTTTGTAAAATCTGTTCCACAGTGTTATGTATGCAAAAGGAATTTAGAATATGGTATATAATATGTCAGTTATATTTTCAGAAGTAAAGCTCGGCATCTACAACTGGCTTTCTGAAACCCACATTGATTTACCTCTTCACAGCACTGGGAAGACTGTGCAAGGTTTTAGTCAATAATCCCTTTAAATGAATAAAACATTACAACATACTTGTTATATTTGGTACCAGTGGACAAATGCATTTCTAGTTTCCCATTAAGTTGTCCAATACTCGTTTTCTAACAAAATTATGTTTTATAGATGAATAATTTGTCTGTAGGATCCTAAGAGGTCTTGAGAGCAAAAGACTGTTGCACATCTTTCTTCCATCCGTGGTCCCTAGACTTAATGATTTTCTTACTTTGATCCTCTGTTTTGTTGTTGTTTTGGTTTGGTTTAGGTTTGTGCTTAGTTTTGATGACAAGGGCTTTTCAGGCTGAATTCAGCACAAGGTTTAATCAATAGCGGGCTGCTGAGAGTCATTCAACCAAACTGTAACCCTTGTATAGGATGGAAACCACTGCAAAGCCCGGAGGTGCAGCAACCCCAGCGCCCCTAGTTCCCGCACCTGTGACCAGTGGTTACCTTGCTTAGTGCTGCTCTGCAAAAGTTTGATCCAGCCCCCACCCCTCTAACTCACGGGACAAGTATTTGAAGGGATGGTGGGTCCAGGGATGGGTCCTTAAAATTAGGGATCCCTCAAAACAGAGGCCACCACCGCGAGCCACACAACCCTCAGCGGCCGCTGAACGCGCCCGACCCGCCTCCTGCCCTAGGGAGGAGCCCAGGCACCAAGCTTCAGCCCGCCACGCCGGCAGGGGGCGCTGCAGGCGCCTCAGTTCTGCCGCCTCCGGCACACGAAGGGTGCGGGCCTGGCCTCACATCCGGGTCTGGGGGGTGGGGCGTGTTTTGCTCAGCAGCCCCCGCCCCTCCCCCCTCCGTCTCCGGGACTCAGTAGATGGCGACGGCTTCGCTGGGGAGGGGAGGGGCCGAGGCCGAGAAACTTTATAGCCACGCCCACCCCGCGGGCCCCGCGCTTCCGGTGCGGCCCCCACAGCGCGAGCGCAGCGGCCGGGCCTGGCAGGGAGAGCGGCGCGCGCGCGCGCGGGGGGGCCCCCGAGAGGAAGCGGCGCGCGGGGTTCCCCGGCCGGGCGGCGCGATGGAGGGCCTGACGCTGAGCGAGGCGGAGCAGCGCTACTACTGCGACCTCTTCGCCTACTGCGACACCGAGAGCACCAAGAAGGTGGCGCCCAACGGGCGGGTGCTGGAGCTGTTCCGCGCCGCGCAGCTGCCCAGCGAGGTGGTGCTGCAGGTACCGGCCGCTGCCCGCCCCCCCGCCCCGGCTGTGGGGGGCGGGGATCCTCCCCCGGCCCCTTCCGCCTCCGGGCGCTGAGCAGCCCCCACCCGCCGCTCCCACCCGCTGCTCCGGCTGTAGGGAGGTTTCTGCCTCCCCCCAACCGCCCTGTCATCCCTCCCGGGGGGCGCCTGGCACCGCCCTGTGCCTGTCGCCGCCGCTGCCCTGAAGGCACCGGGCTGCTCCCGCCCCGCGTCCCCCTGCATCGCCCCGAGCCTGTTCTTCCCTTGCAGCGCGGGGGCACGTCCTGGGCCGTGGGGGTGGGAGGTGACCTGCCCGAGGGCCTTCGCCGTGCTCCCGAGATACGATGTGGACAGTGGACTGGCAACTTCAGCGCCTTGTGCCCGTGCCGTGCTGGGGACCGGGTCATCCTGCTTCTCCAGCTCGGGGGCGGCCTCTGCGCGTGTTGTCGCGGGATCGTACTGATAGTGTGGGGTTAATCTGTGTGTCAGGGGTCTCCCCTTGCTAGGCTGAAGAGGCTGAGTTGCTGAGCTCCTGGGGTAACATTCAGCTACTGGCAAGAAAGTATGTCACTTGCAAAAGCTTTACAGCGAAGTCCATCCAAAGCAGGGGAACTCCAGCAGTGCTGGGAAGTAGTAGGAAATGGGAAATCTCTATCTTATTCCTGATGATGCTACTGGCTCAGTGACCCTGTTCAAATAATTAAATAACTCTATGCTTGTTTCCTAATTTGCAAAAATAGAGCACCTGCATATCTTTGTAAAGCACATTGCATCTACTACCGGGAGTGAAAAATGCAATTTCGAAATGATGTAATACCCTGTTTCCCCGAAAGTAAGACATCCCCCAAAAATAAGATGTACTTCAAGTTTTGCCTCTCGCTGTAATATAATGTAATGTAATTTTGGGAGCAAAAATTAATATAAGACACTGTCTTATTTTCGGGGAAACACGGTAATACTGGCTAGGTTGTGCTAAGGCAATAGATTCCCACTAGCAATATGTTGAAGTAAAATTCCAGCACTATTACTGTGATCAGTGGGAACTGGGACTCATCTGAGACCTGTGTTGCACAGTTACAGTGTAGCTAAAGCGATCATTTAGCATAGTTTTCCTAGCATAGTTCCTATAAAAGTATCCACAGGGGAACTGTAGTTGCAACAACTGTGTTTCAGGACTTGTTGCTATCACAGCATCCACCAAGATGTGTTCATGGCCTTGACATTTGTGAAGTTCCTTGAGTTTCCTGAAAGATGCTTTAAAGCAGAGTAAAGTATTATTTCCCGAAAGCCATACCACTTCATGCGTTCACCGTGCCTCAGTGAAGAGTCAGAGTACATTACTGCAGTCCGAGACCAGCAAGGACATTTATGTCAACTTTCTGCAACTCAACAGTGGGTTTAATTTTTAGACATGCACAAGCAAGTGTCTAGATTAGGTAAAAGGAGTTTAAAATGAACTGGATCATGTGCTGTAGCGTAGCGCAGTAGAAGAGGGTGCAAAATTGTGGGTGGTCTAAAAATTGTGGTGAAGACTGCCAAAATTAATTTAAATTATTAGGAAATCTGGTTGTCTGATTACTTATTGATTTGATGTCCTTACCTTTCATTCATGACTTACACTGTTTAAATCTCTAAACTGAAGAAAACTCATTTATATTTTATGAATGAGACTTCCAGGACCACCCACTATAAGTGTGTGCTGAATTACATATTCCCACATTCCTTAAACTCATCACATGAGCACAACTGGATATGTTTGATTTTGTTTAGCATCTCTTCCATCTTGTGTTTATAAAATAGTCGTGTATATATAAAATAATACAGGGCTAGCACTCTTTGTAGTAGCTTAGTGGAGTAGTGTAGTCTTGTGCTTTGTACAGAAGTAGTCACAGGTTCAAATCCTACATAGCCTGTTTCGAAGTAGGTGAATATTCTCTTTTAGAGTGATATTCTCTTGTGGAGTAATGTGTGTTGGGAGAGAGAAATGTAAACTACTTTTATCTTACACAATTGTAAATGAATTGGATGAACTCAAGAAAGGGAACCTGGGTGTCATTGTAGACCACTCAATGAAGATGTCTTATCAATAAGCAGCTGCAATTATGAACCATACAATCATAGAATATCAGGGTTGGAAGGGACCTCGGGAGGTCATCTAGTCCAACCCTCTGCTCAAAGCAGGACCAATCCCCAACTAAGTCATCCCAGCCAGGATGGTCATCCCTGACCGTAACAACCTCTAAGGAAGGAGATTCCACCACCTCCCTAGGTAACCATTCCAGCACTGCTTCACCCTCCTAGTGAAAGTTTTTCCTAATATCCAACCAAAACCACCCCCTCTGCAACTTGAGATGATTTCTCCTTTTTCTGTCATCTAATACCACTGAGAACAGTCTAGATCCATCCTCTTTGGAACCCCCCTCAGGTAGTTGAAAGCAGCTATCAAATCCCCCCCCTCCCCCATTCTTCTGCAGACTAAACAATCCCAGTTCCCTCTCGTCATAAGTAATGTGCTCCAGGCCCCTAATCAGTTTTGTTACCCTCTGCTGGACTCTTTCCAATTTTTCCACATGCTCTTTGTAGTATGGGGCCCAAAACTTGACGCTTGAGATGAGGCTTCACCAATGCTGAATAGAGGGGAATGATCACGTCTCTAAATCTGCTGGCAATGCCCCCAACTTGAACAACCCCAAATTCCGTTAGCCTTCTTGGCAACAAGGGCACACTGTTGACTCCTATCCAGCTTTTTATTAACCGTAACTCCTTGGTCCTTTTCTGCAGAACTGCGGCCTAGCCATTTGGTCCCTAGTCTGTAGCAGTGCATGGGATTCTTCCATCCTAAGTGCAGGACTGCACTTGTCCTTGTTGAACCTCATCAGATTTCTTTTGGCCCAAACCTCTAATTTGTCTCGGTCCCTCTATATCCTATCTCTACCCTACAGGGTATCTACTACTTCTCCTAGTTTAGTGTCATCTGCAAACTTGTGGAGGGTGCAGTCCACACCATCCTCCACATCATTAATTAAGATATTGAACAAAACTGGCCCCAGGATGACCCCTTGGGTTACTCCACTTTATACCAGCTGTGAACTAGATATGGAGCCATTGATCACTACCTGTTGAGCCCAACAATCTAGTTAGCTTTCTATCCACCTTATAGTCCATTCAGCCAGCCCCATATTTCTTTAACGTCCTGGCAAGAATACTATGGGAGACCGTATCAAAAGCTTTGCTAAAGTCAAGGAATAACAATGTTAGGGTGCGTAAGGAAGGAGATGATGAATAATACGAAAGATGTAAAATGCCCTTATAAATCAATAAAGTGGCTTCATCTGGAATGCGGTACTGGTCACCCTGTCTCAAAAATATTGAAGAACGGGGGGGAAGTTCAGAAAAGAGCAATGAATGATCAAGGACATGGAAAGAACTCTCATTGAAAAATCTCATGAAGATTGAAAAGATCAGGTTTAGTTTAGAAAAGTACATAAAATAAAGAATGGGAACATTTATTTTCATTTCACAATCCAAGGAGAGAACATTCAAAACCAAAGGTATATTTGTTCACACTGCATTTAACTCAACTGTAGAATTCAATGTCACAGGAAGTGATTGAGGCAAAGAACTTCACAAGATTGAAGGAAATAGACATTTGTATGGATACCAAGAATAACCATGGTTAACATAACACATTTATGGAAAGGTTATTGAACCTCATTCTTCAGGGTATAGATCAGCCTGTAGCTATTGGAAATCAAGATGAGATTTAGTGTGGGTGGCAGATTATCCCACATTTGCCTACTGTGGGGTTCTTCCACTTTCCTCTGAGGCACCTGGTGCTGAACACTGAGGAAGGAGACAGTAGAATAGATTAGGTGGACCTCAGGCGTGATCCAGTAGGACAAGTTCCATGTTCCTATAAAATGTAACATGTAGTACTAAACAACCAAAATGTGAGTACATTTTATAGATTTTGAGTTTATTTAGCCCAGTCAAATTGCCCCAAATTAGAATGCTGGGTCTATGTATACATATGGATTTCCATTATAACCTTTTCTCTTCACTGGTTCTTAATCAGAGGCAGTAAAAATCTTAAGGCATCTTTTGTTAAAATCAGTACAGGCTTGATTAAAAATCAGAATCTCTGACTTTGTGGGAATTTTTGTTTCACTTGTGTCCTTGGACCTACAAGTTGTTCATCGTGCCACAAGCCTGATGGTTGGGATCAAGGCTCACACAATCTTCTATGAGGAGCTACACATTTCTGTTGGATTTTATTCTACAACAGAGAAGGCTAATGCACAGCTGCTGATGCACCTTCTCCCCCCCAAAAAAATCTCACTTCTGCTTCTAAGCCTCATCTCTCAATTATGTATTACATAAACGAAGGAAATCAATATACAAAAATCTTTGTAGTGAAGCAGTTACAGTTGCTACACACACATGCTTGACAAACCCTTGAGATCAAGAAAATGAAATGATGTAACTCTTTATTCCTCCACGCACAAAAACACACAGCTTACCATTACCAAAACTCAGAGACCATGTACCACAACCTTAACTGTGCTAATGTCAGCCTTTTTATTAATCTGTTTAACTGCTATTCTGCAGGTAGTTCTTTACTAAACTAGTATTGGGACAAAAATAATCTGGTTAAAGGGTGTGCAAGTGGGGAAAAGGTGTAACAGCCTCAACTGTTTCATAATGAAGTCTTTTGTGTATTTTTAAATTGAGATTCTGAGTCAAGCAGTTGACTGAGTAGTTGATACCTTTCCAGGCCCATATGCATGTAAATTAGTGTTCAAAATGCAGCAGTTTGTTATTTGGGGCACACAGTGGAGAGGCTACACAGGTTTTTTCCCCTGTGCACGATCGGTGTACTGTGAAGCATTACTCTAGGGGTAGGCAATCTATGACACGTGTGCCAAAGGCGGCACATGAACTGATTTTCACACTGCCCATGTGCTGGCCACCAGTTTAGGGGGCTCTGCATTTTAATTTAAAATGTTTAAGAAGCTTCATTTAAAATCTAAACCCTTATTTACTTTACATACAATAGTTTAGTTATATATTATAGACTTCTAGAAAGAGACCTTCTAAAAATGTTAAAATGTATTACTGGCACACGAAACCTTAGAGTGAATAAATGAAGACTCGGCACACCACTTCTGAAAGGCTGCCGACTCCTGTGCTACTCCCGGGTAGCAGAGAGGATTTGTTTGTGGACAGACCAAGGGAGGGCACAGAGTGGATAACCTGACCATGAACTACTTGTATTGAGGAGCACCAAAACCCAGTCCGCCTTTACTATTGCAGTCCTAGTGACTGTCCCAGTTGGAGACCATGCTACCCTTCCCTGCTTTTTGAAAGTGAACTTGATTTTGTTTGGGTGACAATTTTGCCCCTTTTTTAGTCAATCTTCAATTTTAATTAGACAATGCCATATTTGCTTTCATTTGCAAACCTAGTTTGAAACCATAAGAACTAGAAATAATTTTCTAAATTGATGATTTAAACTCTGAATATATTAAATGTCTCAAAATTATGGCGATTCCCTGCATCCATTGTACAGAAATGTAATGGATATCTAATTTCCATACTCAAACTATCTCAATCACAATTGTCTTTTAAAACAATATGATTTTTTTCTTTAAATTAAAGCTTTCAATCTAACGAATCTAAACATCAAAAAATGAAGTACAGAAGGAAAACCTCTATCCATCAGAATAAATATTGGGTATTTTCACTTAGTTTGGATAAATCAGGCTATATTTTAAAACCTGTTCAGAATAGTTAGAGTAGTCACATTGAAGTATCAAGTGAAGTCCGTTAACAGAGGCATGATGCATGCTAATTTTCGGAATAAAAGTACCTCAGTGAAGTAAATTGAAAAAGTGCAGAAGCACATGTAAGTTTTAGCCTATGTAATAAATTAGAACATGAAATGTGAGAAAATTCTCCGAAGTAATTGAAAATTAGTTCTTGGTGAATCTCATTAGTGTAGTATTGAAGTTACTCATTAAATTAGGCCCCCCATGATTTTCCCTTTTCTTTGGCTTTGTTAGGCTTATCAGTTACTATTGCATTGGTTTGGGGCTTATATTTGACAGCAAATATATTTTTCAGACAATATATCCCAGGGATATGGAAGTAAATGTTTTGAAAACTTTAGTACTGGATTTATATAACTCTATGCAACTTTAGCAAATCACAGAACATTTTATGCACTTGTACCATACAGTAAAACCTCCATTTAACGGACTAATTCGGGCGAGGGGGTGTCCGTTAAATCAAAAAGTCCGTTATTTAATAATAATTAAAAAATGAGCTGTCGGAGCAGCAGCCCGCCCGCCACAGGGTTGGGGCGACAGCTCCACAGCCCGCCTGCTGCCTGGACCCGGGCGGGAGCCGGCAGCCAGCCCACCCGCTGCTGTGACCCGGGAGGCAGCCGGGAGCCGGCAGCCAGCCCGCCAGAAATGGATCAGGAATGCATCAGACTTGCTCAGAAATTTTGTCCGTTGTATCCGAAGTCCGTTAAATCGAGGTCCGTTAAATCGAGGGTTTACTGTATTTTGTTTTTCTCTTGTATGAGCCTAGAACCTTCTTGTAACAATTGACTTAACTGCACTGTGAAATCATTTCTATGCTTGACATTCTTCTGAAATTACTATGTCATGAAGGCAGGAAGATCCTATGTTGCAAAATAATCTTACCGGGGGGAAAAAATTAAATAAGCATTTTTCCTGCCTACTGCCCTCTTCAGAACACCTCTCATTTAATAAAAAAAATCAGTGCTGGTGTTCCAGACTGAAGTTAAATGACTTTTACTTTGACATTAGAGACTATGAAAAATGACTAAATTATACAGTACTCCAGGATGTACATTTTACATTTTACAACTACAGTTGTAGTGGATAACCTGTAAGATAAAAAATATATCAGAAGGACAGAACAGGTCATGGCGGTGGGGGAGTGGCACTATATGTGAAAGAAAATGTAGAATCAAATGAATTAAAAATCTTAAATGAATCCAAATGTTCTGTAGAATCTCTATGGATAGTAATTTCACGCTCTAATAAGAATATAACAATAGGGATCTATTATCGACCACCTGATCAAGACAGTGATAGTAATGATGAAATGCTAAGGGAGATTAGAGAGGCTGTCAAAATAAAGAACTCAATAATAGTGGGGGATTTCAATTATCCCCATATCGACTGGGTACATGTCACCGCCAGGCAAAATGCAGAGACAAAATTCCCCGATACTTTAAATGACTGTTTCTTGGAGAAGCTGGTACAGGAATCCACAAGGGGAGAGGCAACTCTTGGTTTAGTCCTGAGTGGAGCGCAGGAGCTGGTCCAAGAGGTAACTATAACAGGACCGCTTGGAAATAGTGATCATAATATAATAACATTCCTGTGGTGGGAACAACACCTCAGTAGCCCAACACTGTGGCATTTAATTTCAGAAAGGGGAACTATGCAAAAATGAGGGAGTTAGTTAAAAGGAAATTAATAGGTAAAGTGACTAAAGTGAAATGCCTGCAAGCTGCATGGACACTTTTCAAAGACACCATAATAGAGGCCCAATTTAATTGTATACCCCAAATTAAAAAACAAAGTCAAAGAACTAAAAAAGAGCCAATGTGGCTTAAAAACCATGTAAAAGAAGCAGAGAGAGATAAAAAAGCATCTTTTAAAAAGGGGAAGTCAAATCCTTGTGAGGTAACTAGAAAGGAGCATAAACACTGCCAAATTAAGTGTAAAAATGTAATAAGAAAAGCAAAATGGAGTCTGAAGAACAGCTAGCCAAAAACTCAAAGGGTAGTAATGTTTTTTAAATGTCAGAAGCAGGAAGCCTGCTAAACAACCAGTGGGGCTCCTGGATGATAGAGATATAAAAGGAGCACTTAAAGACGATAAAGTCATTGCGGAGAAACCAAATTAATTCTTTGCTTCAGTTTTCTCGGCTGAGGACGTTAGGGAGATTCCCAAACTGGAGCCATCTTTTGTAGGTGACAAATCTGCGGAATTGTCACACATTGAAGTGTCACGAGAGGAGGTTTTGCAACTAATTGATAAACTTAACTGTAACAAGTCACCGGGACCAGACAGCATTCACCCAAGAGTTCTGAAAGAACTCAAATGTGAAATTGCAGAACTATTAACTAGGGTTTGTAACCTGTCCTTTAAATCGGCTTCTGTGCCTAATGACTGGAAGATAGGTAATGTAACGCCAATATTTAAAAAGGGCTCTAGAGGTGATCCCGGCAATTACAGACCGGTAAGTCTAACGTCTGTACCAGGCAAATTAGTTGAAACAATAGTAAAGAATAAAATTGTCAGGCACATAGAAGAACATAAATTGTTGGGCAAAAGTCAACATGGTTTCTGTAAAGAGAAATCGTATTTTACTAATCTGAGTTCTTTGAAGGGGTCAACAAACATGTGGACAAGGGGGATCCAGTGGATGTAGTGTACTTAGATTTCCAGAAAGCCTTTGACAAGGTCCCTCACCAAAGACTCTTATGTAAATTAAGTTGCCATGGGGTAAGAGGGAAGATCCTTTCATGGATTGAGAACTGGTTAAAAGACAGGGAACAAAGAGTAGGAATAAATGGTAAATTTTCTGAATGGAGAGGGGTAACTAGTGGTGTTCCCCAATGGTCAGTCCTAGGACCAATCCTATTCAACTGATTCATAAATGATTTGGAGGAAGGGGTAAACAGTGAGGTGTCAAAGTTTGCAGATGATACTAAACTGCTCAAAATAGTTAAGACCCAAGCAGACCGTGAAGACCGTGAAGAACTTCAAAAAGATCTCACAAAACTATATGATTGGGCAACAAAATCGGGGTGTTGGATAAGGGGCAGGGGGCAGTTGAGTGGGGCAAAGGTTCGGTGTGGGGGGACAGTCAGGGGATGGGCAATGGGGGGGTTGGATATGCGTGGCAGTCCCAGGGGGTGGGGTGGATAGGGGTCGGGGCAGCCATGGGTTAGGGAACTGGGGGGGGGGTTCTGAGGGGGGCAGCTAGGGTGGGGGGGGTCTCTGGAGGGGGCGGTCAGGGGACAAGGAGCAGGGGGCGTTGGATGGGTCGGGGATTCTGAGGGGAGAAGTTAGGGGATGGGAAGTGGGAGGGGGTCAGATAGGGGGTGGGGCCAGGCTGCTTGGGGAGGCACAGCCTTCCCTACCCAGCCCTCCATACAATTTTGCAACCCTGATGTGACCTTTGGGCCAAAAAGTTTGCCCGCCCCTGGGCTAATAGCTTCCGTCGTTATAGTATCTGGGCTCTTTACCTGTTTTTTCATTGTTATATTTGAAGTCTCCTTTCAGAGTTTTCTGTGGGGTAGGAGTTTAGAATCCTTTTTTCCTTCTCCCTGCCACCACTGTGGTCCTCTTCTCTCCCACCTCCCCTACCCCCAAAAAAAGCTCAAGCTTTTTCAGCTGTCAGGATCTTGGGGTCTTTCTTTTTAACATAGCTAATTCTGTTCTAAATAGTCTGAATGACAGAGAATGTGCCCTCTGAATTAAACAGGTTTCTTTAGTATTTCATACCCCTACTATTTCTATAAATAAGATTTGAATTTTTAATTAGAGGAATCTTAAACTTTTAGGCTTCCTTTATGCACCTCCAAGTTTTTAAAAAAGAGAAACCCATTATTTTTCTTTATAAGCTACCTTTATATTAATAGTTTAAACTTTATTTCTTCTAAAGATTCACAACTTGAATCTTTAGTACATGAGGGCATTCAGTATAGAAATCTGTAGTTCAGTTTTTATTTTTGCTTTTCAGTTAACCTTTAGAAATCTTATCTGAAGTTAGGCAACCAAAACTCACAAATCTTTAACCTTGGATATCTTAATCTTGTGCCATAGGCCTACGTGAGGCATGTGCTTATGTGCGCTTTGTGCTTTACCACTTTTCTTAATAGGAAGTGGCAAGAGATAAATGCATCACAAGCTTGTTTATAAGTACAAAAAAGTGTAGTCACTGGGTATACAGTTAGCAAATCCCAATTTGCAGAAGATGCATGCAAAGTTATGAAATTGTCTAAAATGCATTGTTGCAATGGAATATTTTTCTTTTGTTTCCTTTAACTTATCTCCCCGGAGCTGATTTATAGGCTTGTTTCTTTTCTCTGCAACAATAAGGCACTTACACAGTCTCACTTCTACCAGTACCAGAATTGACTCTTATGACAGGAAAGCTGAGTTCTGACTTTTATATCTAGAATTGTGGCAAACATGCTCAATTCTACTTGCATCCGATGAAGTGGGCTATAGCCCACGAAAGCTTATGCTGAAATAAACTGGTTAGTCTCTAAGGTGCCACAAAGTCTTCCTTATTTTATTTAATTCTACTTGTGTTAGCACAGGAAAAATGCTATTGTCGACTGTTCAGTGGTGTTTGAAGCAGAGTCAATTAGATTTACTCTGCACAGGGTCAGAAAATATGTGGTTCTAAGATATCAGCAGTGTCTGGTCCATATAAACATTCTCACTTTTCTTAGCAATGGTAGGAAATTTTGGCTAAAACTTTCCCAATGTAGACAACCAGACTTGATCTTCTCTAGATAGCCTACTAGTATAACTTTTGACAACCCTTAAACCTGATACAAAATTATCATAACTCACATGATGAGCTTCCTCTCGGAAAGACTTATGCCAACACAAAACTGAACTAATGTTCAGTATAAAGACTCAACCCTATTTGAAAACATCTTTAAAAAGACACGAATAGCGGGACAGGGATAACCCACCCTAAATAGTAGCATCCAGACTAGAATTTTAGAAATGTATCAATGTTCACATTTTGGTGTTAATCAAAGCTGTCAATACTTGGACTAAGTATACAAAGTATACCTACAAAGTGTAAGTAGTTGATTATGTATTCATTGTAATTTGTGACTTTTTCCCCTTTGTTTATAATAGGGTACATGGATCTCCAGGAAGCCTACTTATTGCTGCACCTGACTTCAAGGTCAAGGTGCCTCAGTCTTTCAGGCAGTGGTTGTAGGGGGACGCAGGGGCCCTCTCAGTAACCCCAGCATAAACAGTTATCAATTTTAGAGGTATATCTTCAACCTGAAGTCATAAATAATCTTTGTTTCAAATACTATAAAGTCCTGAACCCTTTGCCAATCTGTTTTACAATCCCATTTTACTAGATTTTGAAATCTTTCTCTGGATAAAACTCACATAAACAAGGAAAACAATTAAACCATCTGATTCCTAAAACATAGGTGCTATGGAAGGCCATAAAAGTACTTCACATATGTGAATTATGCCTGCATGTTGAGTTCCTAGCGGACCTCAGAAAGTCATCTGCTCTTCTTCCTCTGCCTAAATTCAGAAGTAAGCCATAGCACAAAGAACCCCTTCTTCTTTACACAGCCACATATTCACAACATTCACTGTAAACAACTTGCATGTTTCATCTAGTGGGAATCACATCTGGACAAATTTCCCACTCTTTCTGCTCACTGCCCCAAGTGTTAGAGGGATTACTTTTGAAATCAGCAACGCTTGTCTGACTGTGGCTCAAGCCAAGAGGCTCCTCAGTTGTGGGGTAGACATTTGAGCTTGAGCTGCAACCCAAGCTATCAGATTCTGCAAGGTGGAAAGGTCCTAACTACAGCCAGAGTCTGAGCAGCTGTACCTCAGTTAAACAGCCCCTTAGCCCTAGCACTGCAAGCCCAAGTCAACTTGCACAGACTAGCCAAAGTGTCAAATTGCAGTGGAAGACATGCCCTAAATCAGCATTTTTGCTGGTGATCCATAGGTGTTTTGCTGGCTCAGGAAGCTATCCAAGGAGCTGGATTGGTCCCTGGAGCGATCTGTCTGTATAAAATATGTAACTTTTAAATATGCCCTTTACATTTTAGGGTACAGGAGAATTGTCCGTGCAGCCAGTATAGGGTTTATAGGAACTGTGATGTGCTAATTAGAAGAATTTGAAAAAGATGACACCCTGACCTGAATTTCTGGAAGGGGTGAGTTTTTTGAGTATTTATAATCCAGGAGCACTTATTAGTGCTGCCAATACCCACACTGTCAAATATACCTCTATCAGAGGGGTAGCTGTGTAATCTGTATCCACAAAAACAATGAGAAATCTGGTGGCACCTTAAAGACTAACAAATTTGGGCATAAGCTTTTGTGGGTATAAAATCCATTTCTTCATGTGCATGGAGTGAAAATTACAGATACAGGCATAAATATATATTGGCACATGAAGAGAAGGGTGTTCCCTTACAAGTGGAGAACCGATGTTGAAGGCCAATTCAGGGTGGATATTGTCCATTCCCAATAATTGATGAGGAGGTGTCAATACCAAGAGAGAGAAAATTGCTTTTGTAGTGAGCCAGCCACTTCCAGTCCCTATTCAAGCCCAAATTGATGGTGGTAAGTTTCCAAATGAATTGTAGCTCAGCAGTTTCTCTTTGAAGTCTGTGTTTGAAGGTTTTTTTGTTGAAGAATGGCTATTTTTATCTGTTATTGAGTGTTCAGAGAGATTGAAGTGTTCTCTTATTGGCTTTTGTATGTTGCCATTCATGATGTCTGATTTGTGTCCATTTATCCTTTTACATACAGGCTATCTGGTTTGGCCAATCTACATGGGAGAGGGGCATTGCTGGCACATGATGGGATTTATCACATTAGTAGAAGTGCAGGTGAATGGGCCTGTGATGGTGTGGTTGGATTCTATGATGGTGTTGCTAGAGTAGATATGGGGACAGAGAAGGCAACGAGGTTTGTTACAGGGATTGGTTCTGGGGTTATTGTTTCTGTGATGTGGTGTGTAGTTTCTGGTGAGTATTTACTTCAGGTGGGGAGCTTTCTTTAAGCGAGGATTGGCCTACCTCTAAAGGCCTGTGAGAGTGGGGGATCGTTTCCCAGGATAAGTTGTAGATCGTGTGATGCGCTGGAGAGGTTTTAGCTTGGGAGCTGTACGTGATGGCCAGTAGTGTTGTTTTCCTTGTTGGGCCTGTCCTGTAAAAGGCGATTTCTGGGTACCCATCTTGCTCTGACAATCTGTTTCCTCACTTCTCCAGGTGGGTATTGTAGCTTTAAGAATTTTTGAATAGGGATCTCCTAGGTATCAAGATTACCCACCTGGGAAGTGACATCATCATAGGACCCAATCACACCAGCCATACCATCAGAAGCTCATTCACCCGCACATCTACTAATGTTCTATATGCCATTACTTTCCAGCAATAGTGAGGGTTCCATGCTGGTCAGAATACTCCTCTTCTGACAAAGTTTTAGATAGTTTTCTTCCTACCACATACTGCAGGAACAGGGAATAAGAGAGGTGATTTACTTGAGATCCTGGAGAAGGGGTGAAAGGTGAAGGAGTTAACGGGGGAGAACAAGTGAGTAGATGAATAATAGATTAGTAGCATTAGCTTGAACAAGGTTTTAATTGGACTGGCTGTTGGCAACTTGATGAGTGGTACTTTATTTTCAGATTGCCATTCTGTACTCAGAATCTACCAAGCTCTCCGTTAATAAAAAACAGATTAAGTGTCTAGCATTTATGGTCCCAAAGAAAACCTTCAAAATGTGACTTGACCAGTGAGGGGATAAGCTTGTCCCTCTTATCCCTAATATAGCCATTGATTTCCTGATTGTCATCCTGACACCCAAGCTCCTCCATATCCCTCACAGAATGGGGATAAGTTTGGAACTGTTCTCCCTACCCCACAGATAAAACTACTCTCTTGTACTTCCCTGCTGGGAGCACCGTGCTAGACCTGCAGTGTCTTGTTGGACTTGGATTTAGCAGGTGAGAAAGCTATATAAACAACCAGGACTAGGAGCTTTGCTCTTGAGACATCTTCAGGCACAAATTTCTTTGCTCCCTACCCTCAGCCAATATAGCAAGTTTCAGGAGAAGAATGGTACTTGTCTCTGAAGCTGTCTGAGATTATAGCTACACCACAGTTAAGACACCCCTGGCTGGCCTGTGCCAACTGATTCAGGCTCTTGGTGCTGTTTAATTGCAGTGTAGACATTTGGGTTGCAGCCTGAGCTTTGGGACCCTTCTCCAGCAGGGCCCTAGAGTCCAGGCTCCAGACTAAGCCTGACCATCTACCAAAATTAAACAGATTCCTAGCCCAAGCCCTGAGTCAGCTGGCACAGGCCTGCTGTGGTTTTTCAGTTGCAGTGTAGTTAGAAATACCCTGAGGTGCCAGACTCCCAGCCTGGCTCCTCAGGAGCTTCCCCTGCTAGTGAACCACTTGCAGTTCAGTCTGGCAAGTTCTAATGAAATAAAGCAGTCTTCAAACCAGCAAGACCTGTTTTTCTAAAATGCCTTAATTAAGAGTTAATACTAATAGCCCTGTCCTGTTCCCTCCCACTCCTTACCTACCCCCCAAAAATTAAAATTAAAAATATCTAACCCTGAAAGTTTGTATCCAAGGAGCAGGGATAAGTAAAAGTTCAGTTCATCAACAGGTCAGTTAAGCTGTTAGTTATCAAAAATCTGTTAACAAATTTCCAATAAAGACTAGTTGTGAAGACTTTCAAGCCTTCAAAATTTTAAGAGGAAAAAAAGCAATAAACAGCCAGGTCAGTGAGATTATTTAATTCTAAGTCTTCATTTTGAGTCTGAGAGGAAAATAAATTAAGCCAGGGCACCAGCTTGGAGTAGCAGGCTTAGCAGCTTCAACCATACCTGTTCTCCTTTACTGTCTGATTTTCTCTCTGGGGCTCAAACTGGTGACAGTTCTTGGAGTAAACAATAGCAGCCATGCTATTTATAAATGCAGCCAGGGTGCTGTCTCCAATTTTTTCACTTACTGTTTTTCTACCTACTTCATTACTTCCTTTTGCAATTACTGTGTGATAGTAATATTACAACATTACTTAATTGCTGTCAGGATTAGTTATCCAAAAGTGAATTAGTCAAGCAATAAAAACACCACATTGCTGTAGTTAAAAACAAAAACAAAAATTATGTCAATACTTGTATTTGTATATAAACATATCCCAATAAATATTTTAAAGTTTGAAAATAGCTAATCACTCAAACACTGGAAGTTTAAGCTTGTTTACGGATATAGACTTCCTGGAATTTAAGCCATCAGCCTTCCATTTTCCTGCAAATACGTAGATAGTACAAGAGGAAAATTAGGAAGAAATTCAGTTCCTGTTGCAATCAACAGAGAGCCCTGGATTTTGAACAGATATTTTAAAACAAATTTAAACTTTTTTTAGTTGTTTCTTTAGATTGCAAGGCCCCACATAGGAAAAGCCAAATGTGCAACCGTGTACATCCAACCTGTGCACTGAATAATATAAAGAGCCTGAGGGGGAGAGGGTTTATTAGGTGATCATGTAATTGGACTGTCATACATATGCACTACTAGAGCACATGTGCACATGAGAGGGGATGATGGGACAACATGGACTGTTCAGTTGTGGTTGGGGAGCCAAATGTGCCCTTGCCCACTGCCTCACTCTCACCACAGCTGCTTCAGTAGCTCCCAGGATTTCCAGTGCAGTGTCTGTTGTTGCTGCCTTAGTAGCAGTGTGAGCATAGATCTTTAGGATGTTCATGCTCAGCTATTTTGACAGGCTGCCAACATTTTCCAGAGAGAAACAAGGGAGAGAAAGGAAATGCTAATTTTTAACAATTTATAACTTTGCTCAGCGAATGGAATTTCATGGGGCAAAGCCTCCAGGCTAGAGAAGTGTCTTTTCCCTCTCAAACGCTAAAGGCCTGATGCAAATAAAGGAAGTGTTAAAGCCTTAGAGAGAATACAAAGAATCGTTTAAAATGGAAATTTTTAAGCAACCTCTATGTAGGGATCACTGCCAGCTCCCTCTATAATTATTGTTAGACAGGGCCCAATAATGTCCGTTGCATATGACTAGCCCCTCTCCTGCATCTTCAACCCAGTACTCTCAACATTACCCTCCACCCAACTTCTGGAGCGGCCTGATCCTAGGGTATTTATGGCTTGTGTAGAGTGAGTTTTAATCTTTAGCACTCAAAGAAGAAAAAGCTGTTGGTATCTCCACTCTCTGGAAATGAATGCACTCTCAGCCTGAGGAAGGGTAGGGAAATGCTTTGGAAAGCATTGGCTCTTGGGACTGCCTCTATGCACCTTTGAATTGAATTTTCAGTCATGAGGTTACATAAAGAGCAGTGGTCCTGATTTGGTTCCAGTTCATTTTGACAGTTTTGAAATCCAAGGCTCCTTCCTTTCCTTGAGACTGCTTTCTGTCTTTCAGCTGGTTAAAATTGTGTAGTTAGCTTTTTGTCTGTCTGTCCATTTACCAGAATGTTTCTTTGTAGTAATTCAGATGTCACTAATCTATATGATCTTACCTGTCAAACGGAATAAGTTTTTTCTTGAAATTAGACTAATGGCCAGCTGCACTTACAAAACTCATCAAACTTGGCTTTAAAAAAATCATAAGGACTACTTTCAGTCCCTACTGACCAGACCCTCCGAGATCACTCCTCTGATCTTGCATCTTCCTGGCAAGGGCAACTTGTGTAATTTACAAGTTAGTTAGCTTTATTAATTATATTTATCTATGTCATGATCACCACATTCATTTGCTGATGTATTCCTGTCCCCAACCCTTGTCTTTTAGATTGAGATAGTTCCTGCCCCAGATTTACAATGCATATGTGTACAGTGGCCAGCACAGAGGCTATCAAAATACAAATATTAACAATCACCTAATATGTTGTGTAAATATATTTATGTAATACGTTATAGTATGATATAAACTTGTCATGAGATTCTGCAATTAATCATGCAATCTATCTGTTCATTTACTCTCTGCCCACTAAGCTATGTACTTGATGACTACTGCTGGCACTCAAACCTGCTTTACTTAAAATAGCTGACTGACAAAATAAATAAAATAAAACTGCAGAGAAACATTCCCTTACCTCCAGTTACGGAGTTTTGCTTCCAGAATTATTGCCTCAGCCCAGGATGCAAGAGAGTCAGTCCTGCAACAGTGATATTTAAGTTGCATCTCATTACCTTTGCTGAACTAGAAATGGGATCTTTGTTAATGAATCCCCCTCTAAGTCAACCTAATCTGGTGAGTTGTTAATGGGTTATAGATTGTTTGAATTGATACACTGGATTTATGGCCCTTACCTCTATGATATTTATTGTCTAGCTAAGTTATGAATTTAAGCTCCCAGACTCATCTTTTGAAAGTGTTGTGCAGGTGTCCTTTGAGAATGAGAACTGATAGGCCAGATACAGTGATTGCTTTGTGAAAGGTGTTTTTGTCCTTTATTATTTTCCTATGAGTTCATTTCAGAGCATAGTGATTGTCTGGTTTCACCCATGCAGTTGTTGGGACACTTAGTGAACTGAATGAGATACACCACATGTTGTGATAGGCATGTGCAAGATCCATGGATCTTGAAAGGTGTGTTGTGGAGAGGCGCCGACTCTGTGGGTGCTCCGGGCTGGAGCACCCATGGAGGTAAATTGGTGGGGGCAGAGCACCCCACAGTATCTCCCTGCCCCGGCTCACCTCCGCTTCTTTCCCCGAGCGAGCGGCCGCCGCTCTGGTTTGCCCTTCCTTCCAGGCTTGCCGCGAATCAGGTGATTGACAGGCAAGCCTGGGAGGTATGGGGAGAAGTAGGGCAGTGGCGGCGCACTCAGGGGAGGAGGCGGAGCAGACGTTTGCTGGGGCAGGGAGTGGTTTCCCTGCGCACCCCCCCGGTTACCTACTGCTGGCGCCCTTTTCCCCCGCCCCAGCTCATCTCTGCTTTGCCTCCTCCCCTGAGCACAGTGCCGTTCCGCTTCTCCCCCGCCTTCCTGGATTGCCGCGTGAAAGCCTGGGAGGGAGGGGGGTGTAGGGGACACCACTATTTACCTCTCTCCATTCTGAAAACTGACCATTTCTTCCTACCCTTTGTTTCCAGTCTTTTAGCCACTTACCAGTCCATGAGAGGATCTTCCCTCTTATCCAATGACAGCTTACTTTGTTTAAGAGCCTTTAGTGAGGGACCTTGTCAAAGGCTTTCGGAAAATCTGAGTACACTATACCCACTATAAGTTTGTCCAAGTATGTCCAGGGTTTCTCCAAATAACTTGATTCTACAGGGCAAAGTACCTACCTAGAGTAACTTGTCAATAAGGTTGAGATTCTGTCATGGGTATTTTTAGTAGAAGTCACGGGCAATAAACAAAAATTCATGGAGGCCTGCAACCTGTCCAGACTTCTACTAAAAATATCTGGAGGGACAGGGGTCATGAAATCTGTGACCTCCGTGACTAAATTGTATCCTTACTTGTCAACTGTATCCATACAGTAGATGTAAACCTGCATATTTTCAGTATTTTATGAGAAGCATCTGTCCTATAGTACATTTTATATATAGATCCACTAGATTGCTCATTTCTTTTACTGCATTAAGAAACTAATTCATAGACAGATGTCTTAATGGCTAAGTGAACATTACTTAGAGCACAAGTATCCAGCCTGTGCCTCTTGTGGGTGATGGTTAAGAAGAAAATGGTATTTGATTATAAATCAAAAATCTGTTCCCTGAATCATGCCTTCCAACTTTTCATTGTTGGAATCCGTCTCTTTGCTGCGTGGGGAGATATTAGGGGCATTGCCTCCCACACCTTCCACTAAGTATGAATATGAGGGAGTGGAGGGAGATTGAGAGAAGCTAAGAAGTAACACTGAGATACAACTTCCTAATTCTCAAACCCTGCCTGGAACAGGCCAAAGTAACCAAGGAGTCCTTCCGCAGCTAAATATAGCTTGAGCCCTGCATACTCTCTTACTCTATACTTTTACCTGCATAATAAGTTGAGCCACTCTTTTCCAATATATACTATATATACTAAATTCATGGAAATTTCTTATCCGTGTTCTGACTGGACATATGCACTGGTAGCTAAAATTCTAGATTAGAAATGTGCACTTGCTATGTTTGACAATTTATAAAGGTATTTGGCAGTGAACTTATCTATTAAGTTTGTCTAACACTTTCTTTTATAAAGGACTTAAATTTTTTTAGAAGCTCTGTAACTTCTCAACTGAAATTCAGCCAGGGGAGTACATCTGGAGATGTGGCTCTAGTTTGTGCCTTGGAATTCTGTTTAGGTTTGGCTGAATTAGAAGATTTTGAAAATCATAATTTTCCATTTCTGCCTTGCATTTAGCATAACTGATAGGATGCTAACATCTTGAACCATTTTAAGGTTGGGCCCCAGCTACTACTACAGCAGCATACCTCCAGGAGTAGAAACAGACCAGCTGCTGCTGAACAGCTGTAGCAGCTGGCTGAACTGCTCAGTGATTATTCTCCAGATCCTGAACATGGTCTCAGCTGCCAGTCTCCCTCTCTAGGTACCACATGGAATGGGATAAGAACCCCAAAGCAGATTTCAAATACAAATAATGAATTGGAACCAGAAAGACCTAAATTTCAGGCTTCTTCCACTGGCTAATAGTTCTGTACCTTTCACAACTCTTCTTATGAAACTGCCTCATGACTAAGGCCAGTGTTTTCCCACAATGAAAACCAAGTAATTTCAGATTTTCAAATATGTATATTTCAGATACAAGTTATATTAATGCAAAAAAATACATGTATTGACAAACATGAGCAATATGTAATCCTTTACAGCACAAAAATGCTGGGCATAGAGAGCTAGGGCCAGCTGTGCAGGGGAGGTGGAGACTGATGCTGGGCAATGAGGGCTAGAGCCAGGCCTGTTGTATGCTATGGGAGAAGGCAGGAGCCAGCTATGAGTGGGGGAGAGGTGCCATGGACACTGCTAAGAGCAGATGCGAGTGCTGTCCGCTCTGCAATATGGCGAAGAAGCCCACCGCCAGGTGCCCTGCCCGTTCAGAGGGAGCTCTGTGGTGGTTTTGCCAAGCCCAAACCTGTGTGAGGAGAGGAGAAGTTGTCAGCCAGTCTCAACAGCAGCCAGTCCCCAGCCGCTGCCCTGCAGCCTGTGGAGGAGTCAGGTGTCTCTTAGCAGAAATCTGGGGCATGTGACCCTGCGTTCCCTACTCACGTGTCACCGCTGCCCATGTGCTCTGTGTGCTGCTGCCACCCTTCTCCCCCTTTGAATAGTGACTTCAGAAATGAAGAATCATTTGGGGGGGGGGACATGATAATAGCAGCTATTTCCAAAAAACAGGGACCCTACTCATGGCCCACTATTGCCAAAAAATTCCATACAAAAAAATTAAGATGACTAGTAAATGCAAAGCACTGCCATTGACAAATTTACCACCTTAAGAGTTCTGTGTTATGTCTGTACTTAAAGGTGGCTGCTGTTTCTTATAGAATTTCTGGCATTTTGATTTGCCTCTCATAAATACTAATATTTGTTCTCTTACAGATTATGGAACTTTGCGGTGCAACAAGACTTGGATATTTTGGAAGAAGTCAGTTCTATATTGCTTTGAAACTTGTTGCTGTGGCCCAGTCAGGTCTCCCTCTAAGAGTGGAAAGTTTAAATACAGGTAAATCTAGAAATTAATGCTTAAACACTATTGAGCAGGTTAGTTTTAATTTATTGCAGTTGACTCAGAGATTATAATAGATTAATCCAGTGGACTATTGTGTTATGGTCTCCGTTACTCTAGAATATTTCTCACTTCTATATACTGAAAAAAGTGTGAAGGGGAGTTTTGGATAAACCAAAATTTAAAGAATCTTTATATAGATACAACTGGTTCTTAGCTAGTAAAGGGGATAACATTAATCTAGGGACATGGAGTTCTCAGAACAGTTGAACTATTCTAAAGTACTAAACTAATTTAGTGTTCTTGCGAGGTACGCGGAATGAAAAAACCTTTTTGTTTGTCAGTTCCCACAGTGGTGTAACTTGCTCTATTTGTCAGGGTTGACTGGTGAAAGTAGTAGATAATGTAATGGGATTAAAGTTAAATTTACTGGTGTTGACACAGCCAGCTATTCAGAATTATCTGTAGGGGCACTTGTGGGAATGGCACATTCAACTTCCACCTCCAAGTAGGTAGCTACAGAATTCATTTCCATCAGGTCTCCAGACTCTCCATCTGAACTTGTATATCATCCAGCAAGAATTCAGCAACTATCCCCAAAGGAATCAAACCTTTATTCATTTCATAAAGTAAAATTGCAGTCCTGATACTTCAGCAGGATTCATCTCAACTTCCAGGAGACAGAATTCCTAGAAAGCAGAGAGAAGATCTCCCTTCCCATTACAAAAATGATATAAAAGACATGACAGAACTCAAGACTCGGAATTGATAGTCACTTCAAACTCCCGGCGCTGCCTCTAGATAATATTAGAGGTGACTGACTAGATGAGACTGCAGTTGGAATCAAGTAGGTGAGAGTGCTCATATTATGAATCTGCAGACCAAAATCAAGCAGTTGGGATCAGGAGCAAGATGTAATCCTCAAAATTGGTATGGAGAATCTTGAGAGAAGGAACAATGAGAATGGAAGCGAGGAATACTTGTAGCACCTTAGACACTAACTAGTTTATTTCAGCATAAGCTTTCATGGGCTATAGCTCACTTCATGGGATGCATAGAATGGAACAGAAGTAAGATGCATTTATACACACACAAAGAAAGAAAAGAAAAAAAAATGTATATTAGCATACCAATTCTAAGAGGGCTGTTAAATGTCCAGCCATCTGACTGGACTCATGTGTTTGAGGGTTTTTCAACCAGGGGGACTAGAGCAAAGTTTCTTATGATGTCTTAAAATAAGATTATGTGGTGAAAACTTGATGGGGTAAAAGGGATGAAGTGGTGTAAAAGAGCTCTAAGCGCTGTGTATAGCCAGGCCTGGACTCTCCATATGCAGGCATTGGAGTAATGACTGTCAGGCTGCCTTCTGATGATCCTCTCACAAGCCCTGGCATAGGTGTTGTGCTGGAAGGGACACGTGAGGAGTGGGATTCCAGTGCTGCACCCAGTGATGTGAATCCAAGCAGTGCTGTAGCTCATACAACAATCTCTAATGCTGCCCTAACTTAAACAGATCCTCAGAGCTGTCCTGTACTAACTTAGGGGCTGCAGAGCAGCTGAGGTTCTGGGAAGATGCAGGAGTGGCGTATCATCTCCTTGAGTTGAGATTCTGTGTTGATCTTAGACTGGAGCACAGTGTTATAACTGGGGGACTTCCCTGACAAATTCCATGGCTGTAGGATCCATGTGGCCTTAATAGAATCCATATATGCTCCTAATTAACAGCACACAAAATTATCCTTTTTGGTAAGGATATACACAAACTTATTCAGGTGAACCTGAAACCAACATTTGTTGGGATGAAATATTTGACAAAATAATTGCTATTCTAGTTAAATTCAGATTGGTCTTAACAGTAAATATGTAAATAATAACTTGCATGTGCCTGCACAAAAATATAAGTACAGTTACTGCACATGCTCTTTTAAGTAGTGGAAAGGAACAGTATTGGAAGTAGCAGATGGTAAGGCCATGGACCAGTTTTCTGTGCTTAGCATTGGCTTGATCATTCCACTATTTAATTGTAATTTTCTCCTTTAGTTATTCCTCTGGGTGTTCCAAATAATTAAGTGGCCTTTTAAGAACATAAATCTCTTGCACTTATTAAGAATACCACTGATGGTATTAGCAGGTAATTGGGGAAAAATAAACCGCTCAACTCTGTTAATACATGATAAAATAAAATTTGTTACATGGTGCTAATGCTGAGATGAATGTACCAGACTAAAATCTGACAAAGGTGATTAGATACCTGGCGGCTTTTTAGTTTTCAGGTAACTTGAATTATTTTGATTGTTACTATGAAATGCTTTTTTAGTATTAAATGAGATGTTGATTGAAAAGGAGATGTCCCAGTAAAAAGGACAATTATAATAGCAAGAAATAAAGACGAAATATACAACCTCACCTTTTTGGGAGAAAACAAACTAAAGATTCTGTCCAAGGGGATTATTTCCAAAACACTGCAAAAGCTAATTTAAATTAATAAACTGCCTTTGCAGCTCTCTGATAGAATATATTGCACTGATTCATTCATGTCAGAAACACTGTAAACATTTTTAATTATTTAGGAGTTGTTTGAACCAGTTAAAGAAAATCATGGGTTACAGGAGGTCTTGAAAATCTTATCAAACCCAATAACTCACTAGCATAAAAAATAGTTGTGGTGTCAACCCTCCTCCACGCCATTGTTATCTGCTGACCTGTGCTGAGTCTACACTAGTGAGGTCTGGTCTACACTAGAAAATTAAGTTGGCTTAACTATGGGCTGGTCTACAGTAGGGGGAGGATACGCAGGATACTGAAGATAACACAGCTTCAGCTATGTGAATAATGTAGCTGAAGTCGACGGATCTTCAGCCGACTTACCTGTCGTCCTCACGGCGGCAGTGGTCAGCAGTGGGCTCCCCCCGTCGACTTCAGCTTGCGCCTCTCGGCGAGCTGGAGTTCTGGAGTTGGCGGGAGCACCGTTGGCGATCGATTTATCGTGTCTTAATGAGACGCAATAAATCGATCGCCGAAAGATTGATCACTACCTGCCAATCCAGCAGGTAGTGAAGACATACCCTGAGTGTCTTAGGAGGGTGAAATCCAACGTAACTCCAGTGTAGACAGTGCTAGGTCAGTGGAAGAATTCTTCCTTTGATCTAGATACTGCTTAGCTTCTCAGGAAGGTAGATTCCCTACGCTGACAGAAGCAGCCTTTTCATCGACATAGGTAGTGCCTATGCTGAAGTGCTGCAGCTAAACCACGACAGTGTTTTTATTGTACACATACCCCTAAGTGCTGGGACTGATGTTCCCTTAATTTTTTCTCTGTGCAAAATGAATGACTGTCTTAGAAGTTACATCCTCTGAAGACATTCTCCTCCACTTTTATCTCCTTACTCCCACCTGCCTTTTTCCTCCTCTTTTCACTAACTATCCTTCCTTATTCTTTCATTTATTTCTTTTCACATTTTCTTTTCCTCATTTTCCCCCTTTCACTTTTTCACTCATTCATCTTTCTCTGCTCCTTAATGTTAGTGTCTACCAAACATAACTCTTGTCTCAGCCAATTGATTAGTTCAGAGAGAGATCAAAACACTTATAGTTAAGTACTTCTGGACATGTAATATATGGCTCTTAAATCTATATATATAAAAGTCAAATGGTGTATGTATGTATGTACGTAAGCTAACTCCTTCCGCACCGTTTGAGCTAGAGACTTGAAATTTGGTACAGTTAGAGGTCTTGGGGTCCTGATGGTCGTAAGGGTCGAAAAATTTTCAAATCTCACCTCTGACGCCCCCCAGTGGTGAAAGTCTTTAAAGGCCAATCACATCAGCTGGGCAGCTATGTTGCTATGATGTCATAATACCCCCTCCAACAGACACCGCACTCGCTCAGCTCTCTGCCCCTCCCTCCTCCAACGGAACCCCGGAACCCCTCAGCTCTCTGCCCCTCCCCCCTCCCAACGGAACCCCGGAATCCCTCAGCTCTGTGCCCCCTCCCCACCTACGACGGATCCGAGTTGGGTTTGGTCGGACGGTAAGTGAGGTGGGGGTGTCGGGTTTGGTCGGGGGGTAAGGTAGGGGTGCTGGGTTTGGTTGGGGGGTGAGGTGGGGGTGTCGGGTTTGGTCGGGGGGTAAGTGAGCCGGGGGGTGTCGGGTTTGGTCTGGGGGGGGGGGGAAGGTGTCGGGGTGGGTGAGGGGTGAGGGGTGGGTGTTGGGGTTGGTCAGGGGGTATTGCGGTTGGTGGGGGGGTGAAGTGGGGGTGTTGGGTTTGGTTGGGGGGGTGAAAATGTGAGTCGGGGTTGGTCGAGGGGTAAGTGAGGTGTGGGTGTCGGGTTTGTTTGTGGTGGTAGGTAGGGGTGTTCGGTTTGGTTGGGGGGGAAAGTGAGGTGGGTGTGTCAGGTTTGGTCTACGGGGGGTGAGGTGTACGTGTTGGTCAGGGGGTGTTGGGGTCGGTAGGGGGGAGATGTGGGGGTGTTGGGTTTGGGTGGCGGGTTGAAAATGTGAGTCGGGGTTGGTCGAGGGGTAAGTGAGGTGGGGGTGTCGGGTTTGGTCGGGGGGGTGAAGTGGGGGTGTCGGGTTTTCTCTCTGCCCCCATCCAACGGACCGTGCACTCGCTCAGCTGTCTGCCCCCTCCCCACCTCCGACTGACCCGAGCAACGCCGGGCACTTTTGCTAGTATTTGTATAAAATGACAATACTCGTGTTGCTTTAATTACTGTGCTGGAAATATCAAAGTCAATTTTGGGTTGCTGCTTAATTTGGAAAGACATTTTCATAGATAACTGCTTAATTGGGAATTATAAAATGAGCAGATAGTCACTGTGAATTCATGTCACTTGTTTGTTCTGTTACCGTGGTGTGGGAAACTGTCTTCTGCCAAAATAAAAACTGGGCAGGGAGGGATAGAGATTAGTCATGTAGATATAGCAGTTTCTGAATGAGCATGCAAACCCTAAGTATTGCAACATCAAAGGACAAAGTCATTTTACACTGAATTTCTTTGCTGTTGTGGATGAAGGCAAGGTGGGGGTGGGAGGAAGTTTGAAGAGAAATATCTGGAGCTTTAAATGGTATTTTTTTCAGTATGGGTCACACCCCATCTTAGCACTGAGAACAACATGCTGTTCTTAATATGCTGAGTCCATGATAGGTGAGAATGTGCAAGGTTTTGCTTGAACTCTGTCCCTGTTAGCATATTATGCTACTTACTAAACTGGGTTGTTCCTTGGTGTTGTTTAACAAAATTATTAAAGCATTATGTATTCAAAGGGTAATATTCAAATATAGAGTGCTCGAATGCTTAATGTTCAGTCTTTAGCAACACAAAAAATAGTCTATGCAATAACTAACATTGTATGAAGAATTTAATTTACTTTTAATGACTGTCAGTAGTACTAGTGTATTTAATTTTTATGTAATAAAACAGCTATAAGAACCAGCAAAATTAATCCACATAAAATTAGATAATTATCTCATCAATGAGTTGTGATTACAAATGTGTATGTTCTTAACTTTTTTTACAAGTAAGCTATACAATAAATGGCATAATTTGACATCACTGGCAGTGGACTAGAAAGGCCATTTACAGGTCAGGATTCAGAGGGGTGGCAGAGCTATTTGAGAAGATTTCTCGCTCTGCCTAGTAACAAAATTTATTCTGGGGGAGACAGAGTAAAACTGTATCTCTTAGCTTAGTAAAGTTGCATGTGTAAGCCTCAAAAATGGGTTTATAATGAAATTACTGTTACCTCTGACTGTAACTGATGTTAACTCTGAGTGTAACTGAACATCTCTTGGTTGTATGATAGTAAAATAGCTTACTCGCTACTTATATAGAAAAGATGAAACAAGATTAAAGTGGATGAGTAATAAATGTGTTTATGCAATACTTAGCTAAGTCTTGAGAAACGAAGGCTAAATTTTGGTTTCTACTGTGAAGATAAAGGCACCACTTTACTCCCTATATGGATTGTTATATTTAAATGATTTAGTGAAGTTTTTAACTTCTAGGTCTATAGGTGAAGCACCCTAAATGCAAAGACTTTTAAGAACTTTTCAATCATGCTTGGAACTTGTAATGTATCAAATTTTATATAGTAAGTAAAACTGTAATAGAAAGTATAATTAACAAGCCTATATAGCTATGCAAGAATGAACTGAATTCTTTCTTGCATATCAGTAGAATAAACTAAATCACAATTGTGGAACCAAATTTGTTGCCTTTCATGCATGGAAGCCTATAGAAAATTGTTTGGTTCCATGGGTATAACAGGATTTGTGATGTAGAATTTTACAGTGGTATAGCAGGAGCCAAAAAAAAACCCTTGGGATGCATTTGCTTGTAAATTGCTCCAAACGCTGTACATAAGTCATGGAGAGACAACAGAAATGAAATTCCATAGTATCTTTTAGAACAGAACTACATTTTAAAGTGTTCTTTTGTATAATAAAAATACCTATACTATTAATATATATCATTGTTTTAACAGTAAAGGACCTCCCTCTACCCAGATTTGTTGGTCCAAAGAATGAACAGGAATTAAGACACACAGCTTTGTATTCTTCAGATGCTGATAACTCAGCCCCATATTCAGGTGTAATTCCTCCCCCACCCGGCCGGGTTCAAGTAAAAAAAGGCTCTGTGAGTCATGATGCAGTCCAGCAACGTACACCAACAGATCAACAGGTAACTAAAACTTCAGTGATATTTTTGTTTGTTTTTTTATTCAAGGTATGGGGCCATCACAGTGTTGTCGGTCCCACTAGCATTACTACACTATTGTTTTGGATTAGCTTCTTTAAAACAAATTCATGCAACTGTTACTAAATATATGAAAACTTAATTATTTATTTCAGTTATGTGGTATTTGTAAGTGTGTGTGGTACCTGAGGTGTGAGACAGGTTTTCTGCTCAAATCTGCTTAAAATCTAAGTCTGGAAATATTACGAATAACTGACCAAGTATTGAGTGGGAAGGGAGAATGGGCGTAATGGCTTGTTGTGAGGGGGTCATATGAAAGCTTGGTTTGGTTTATGTAGGTTCGTTCTCTTTTTTAAAAAAAAAAACTTAAAAAAAAAAAAAAAGTGTTCATAATTGATACTACAATCCTAATTATTTCCAATCAAGCTAAGCTTTTAAACATTTATAATCTGCTGCCTGGATCCCAAATGGTGGCATTTAATGTAATTTCACAGGAGCTGCAGCTGCACTTCCAAAATTGCTACACTTCTAGTTAAAGTATATATACACATCCAAGCAATCAGGCTTAACACATGTCAATTTTTTGACTAAGTAAATTAAGTTGTCATGGGATAAGAGGGAGATCCTTTCATGGATTGAGAGCTGGTTAAAAAACAGGGAACAAAGGGTAGGAATAAATGGTAAATTTTAAAAATGGAGAGGGGTAACTAGTGGTGTACCCCAAAGGTCAGTCCTAGGACCAATCCTATTCATCTTATTCATAAATGATCTGGAGAAGGGGGTAAACAGTGAGGTGGCAAAGTTTGCAGATGATGCTTAACTGCTCAAGATAGCAGACTGTGAAGAACTTCAAAAATATCTCACAAAACTTTGGGCAACAAAATGGCAAATGAAATTTAATGTGGATAAATATAATGCATATTGGAAAAAATAACCCCAACAATACATACAATATGATGGGGGCTAATTTAGCTACAACTAATCAGGAAAAAGATCTTGGAGTCCTCGTGGATAGTTCTCTGAAGACATCCACGCAGTGTGCAGCAGCAGTCAAAAAAGCATACAGGATGTTAGGAATCATTAAAAAAGGGATAGAGAATAAAATGGAGAATATCTTGTTGCCTTTGTATAAATCTATGGTGCGCTCACATCTTGAATACTGCATACAGATGTGGTCTCCTCATCTCAAAAAAGATATATTGGCCTTAGAAAAGGTTTAGAGAAGGGCAACTAAAATGATTAGGGGTTTGGAATGGGTCCCATATGAGGAGAGATTAGAGGCTAGGACTTTTCAACTTGGAAAGAGGAGACTAAGGGGAGATATGATAGAGGTATATAAAATCATGAGTCGTGTGGAGAAAGTGAATAAGGAAAAGTTATTTGCTTGTTCTCATAGTATAAGAACTAGGGGCCACCAAATTAAATTAATGGGTAGCAGGTTTAAAACAAATAAAAGAAAGTTGCTCTTCACACAGAGCACAGTCAAACTGTGGAACTCCTTGCCTGAGGAGGTTGTGAAGGCTAGGATATAACAGGATTTAAAGACCTGGATAAATTCATGGAGGTTAAGTCCATTAATGGCTATTAGCCAGGATGAATAAGGAATGGAGTCCCTAGCCTCTGTTCGTCAGAGGGTGGTGATGGATGGCAGGAGAGAGATCAGTTGATTATTAGCTGTTAGGTTCACTCGCATTGGCCACTATCAGTAGACAGGATACTGGGCTTGATAGACCTTTGGTCTGACCCAGGATGGCCATTCTTATTTTCTTATATTTACTGGCTTTCAAAGTATGCCTATCTCTTTTTAAAAATGTAAATTAAGTATTGTATGGTCATGACATGTACAACTTGAGTTTCTTGATCATATGGTATGTCCATGTGTACAATTCTTAACGTATGTGGAAACTCTGCCATACATAAAAGACAATATAGGGATTATTGTTGTATGCTTTGTCCCAAATAATAAAGTATTCTCCTTTCTGAAACTTACTGCAGATCCCCACAAAAAATTTGCGTTAGGTGACAGTGTAACATTAGGACCTTGCACACCAATTGTGATTCCAATCAGTGGTTGTAAATGGGGCTTTTCTTTTCCCACCACAGCTTTGGAACATCCATTCCAAGTTTCTTCCCTCTTGTGTTCTTGATAGTTTCTATTAACTGTGTTGCTACATTACCCTAGCTACAAGTGTTTTTCTGTTAGTATAGTTGGTGGCCTGATTGGGAGATGCGTGGGTGCTTTGTATTTAGAAGGTACGCTTCCTATATTGTGGTAAAATACTGACAGCTGATTAACGTTTAGTATCCCTGCTATTTGTAGAGAAATATCTTTAAAGTGCAGTATTCACTCAGCTTGGGGAGAGAATAGAGCAAGGGTGGGCAAACTACAGCCCGCAGGACCGTCCTGCCTGGCCCCTGAGCTCCTGGATGGGGAGGCTAGTTTGTCCTCTGTCCCGTACTGTCTCCCCTCCACTGGAGCCTCGTCACCGCACTCTGGGGGCTGGGGCTGCGCGCTCCCACGGATCAGTGCAGCAGCGTGGTAAGGGAACCAGGAGGGTTGGATAAGGAGCAGAAGGTCTCGGGGGGGGGGGCAGTCAGGGAACGGGGATGGAGTTTAGATGAGGTGTGGGAGTCCTGTGGGGGCCTGTCAAGAGGTGGGAGTGTGGATTGGGGTTGGGGAAGTCAGGGGACAGGGAGCAGGGTGGGTTGGATAGGAGGTGGGATCCTGGGGGGCATTTAGGGGCAGGGGGCTTGGGAGGGGGTGTTCAGAGGGCAAGGAGTAGGGAGGATTGGATGGTTTGGAGGTTCTGAGGGGGCAGGAAGTGGGAGGGGGTGCATAAGGGGTGGGGGTCAGGCTGTTTGGGGAGGCACAGTCTTCCCTACCCGGCCCTCCGTACAGTTTTGCAGCCCCAATGTGGCCCTCGGGCCAAAAAGTTTGCCCACCTCTGGCTTAGAGCCAAATGATAAAAGGTTGTTCTTTGGTGAAGACCTCAAGGGCTTCTTCCTAAGAATCCCAGAGGCTGAAACCTATATATTTTTTCTACAGATCTGATCCCTAAAGATCTGCTGTAGTGGATCAGTGTGAAGAGCTCTCATTGGAATATCAACAATCCTCTGTTCTATTTATGGACATCCTTATTGAACAAGGAACACAACAGGGAGATGAGCTGAGGAAGGAGAAAGTGACTTCTTAGAGGAGAAACAATCTAGGACTTGGAACTGTTTTAAGCTCTAAGTTGGGGTTCCATATTTGATTTGCATCTATTTTGGTGTAAACTCTCTAAGATCAGAATTGTAAATAATCAGAAGGGTAGCTGGGTTAGTCTGGATCTGCAAAAGCGATAGAGTCCTGTGGCACCTTAGACTAAAACGTATTGGAGCATAAACTTTTGTGGGCTAATACCCACTCTGTCTGATGCATTCAGTAGAACATTTCCACTGCATGCATCCGACAAAGTGGGTATTAGCTCACGAAAGCTTATGCTCCAATACGTTTGTTAGTCTAAGGTGCCACAGGACTCTTCATCAGAACTGTAAATGTTGCCTTCAGGAGGATTTGTTTTGTGGGTTCCTGGAGCTTGGTACTGAAGATGCTGTCCGGTCTGGTAAACCATTGGCAGTTGTATGTGGTCTCTGTAGGGCTTTAGGTTTGTAATGTGATATTGGACATTCTCTTGATTTAGAGAGTCAGTCAGTCTGGGATTGGGTGTCCTATTCAAAAGTACTAGTCTTATTTCTGTAAAAAATCTAGTTGTTCCTTTGAACCTGTTAGTATTGGGATAAGTGAGCTGCTCTGTAAATCTGTATTCCAGATGTGTCTTTTCAAGATTGAATATCAGGCTATGATCTGAAGGGAAGATGCATAGTTCTTTGAGACTTCTCTGCTTGGTTCTGATTTCACCCATGAGAATTTGAGTAGCTATCTAGGCATTGTCTGGCTGGCTGGAGACAGTTGTTCCTCATGGTCCTTTTTAACTATTTAATGTATGTGGGGTAAGTGACTTATGTGGCCTCAATATCTTCTTGCTCAATATCTTCTTGCTTCTTTTCATGTCTTGTCCAAGGTACAGGGACATATTGAGTCACTTCATTTGTCTCCAAAGTCCTGAAAGACCGCACAGACTCCTAATCTGCTGGAAGCTACCCTCCCTCAGTTGATACTTTTGGAAGAGAAAGGGGAGGGATAGGTAACTTGGGAAGCTTCATGAAACTTCTGTGCATTCTGTAGATCACTCTCTGGTGTTTTTTCTTCATAATCAGATCAAAGCAGTGTGTTTCAGGAAATGGAGAAACATCTACTTGGGTTTTGAAGACTAACAATGGCTTTGCTAATGGAGCTGGTCAGAACTTGTTGGCATTTGAATAAAAACTTTCAAAACAAAAAAGCACTTTTCTAATAACTTTAACTAATGAAAGGCTGTTGAGTCTACTCTTAAGGTCTCGCCGTAGGCACTGACTTTCTGGGGGATGCTCTGCCCCAAGGCACCACCTCACCCTGCCCCAATTCTTCCTGTCCCATTCAGTCCTCTCCCCTGAGCACACCCTGCCCTCGCTGATCTGTGGCAGGCAGGAGTTGCTGATCGTCATGGCTGCCAATGGAAGTGAGGTGCTGATAGGGGGCTACCAGTGGGTGCTAAGCACCCACCATGTTTTTTCTGCGGGTGCTCCAGCCCTGGAACATCCATGGAGTTGGCGCCTATAAGTCTGCTAATACCCTACCATTGTTGTGACTGCCCAGGGGTGGATTGATTGATTTACCAATCCCAGATAAGGTGGCTGGGGTCAGCTGGCTGGCATGGGACTGGGACTGGAGTCTGTCTCCTGCTGCAGGAGGACCAGTTTGAGACCTGCACACAGACCAACTGTAGGACTAATACTTACCATTTTACCATTTAATATTATACATTCCTAGTTCATTCTCATTTGGTTGGTAATAACAATGGAAGCATGCTGATTTGCAGCCAGCCTTGGGTGCTAAATTGAATACTGCTTCTTAGCTGTTTGGATTTATCGATACACATTTATTGAAGCAATTCTATAGCTTGGTGTACATTTATTTAAATTTTTACTTTTAAATTTTTTTAATATGGTGAATGCCATGCTTTATTTACTAGACGATTTTTTTATTTGATTTGTGTCACTGTATGCAGATGGAAATTTGGAATTCAATTAAAGGTAAAAAGCAGAATTTTAACTATTAGTTGGATTGTCAATTGCAGTTAACTCAAACAATTAACACAACAAATTAGGTTAAAAAGGCATGATTAATTGCAGTTTTAATTGCACTGTTAAACAATAATAGAATACCAAATTAAATTGGTATTCTAAATATTTTTTGGATCTTTTCCACATTTTCAAATATATTGATTTCAATTACAACACAAAGTACAAGTGTACAGTGCTGACTTTATATTCTTTTGGATTACAAATATTTGCACTGTATAAAATAGTATTTTTCAATTCACTCTACCACAAGTACTGTAGTGCAATCTCTTTATTGTAAAATTGCAATTTACAAATGTAGAATTTTTTTTACATAACCACTCAAAAACAAAAAAAAATGTAAAATTTTAGAGTTTACAAGTCCACTCAGTTCTACTTTTTGTTCAGCTAAGACAAATAAGTTTGTTTACATTTACAGGAGATAATGCTGCCCACTTATTTACAATGTCACCTGAAAGTGAGAACAGGTGTTTGCATGACACTGATGTAACAGGCAGTGCAAGGTATTTTACATGCCAGATATGCTAAACATTCGTATGCCCCTTCATGCTTTGACCAGCATTCCAGGGGACATGATTCCATGCTGATGTTAATTTTTTTTTTTTAAGTGTTAATTAAATTTGTGATGGAACTCTTTGGGGAAAAATTGTATGTCTCCTGCTCTGTGGTTTTACCTGCATTCTACCATGTATTTTGTGTTATGGCAGTCTCAGATGATGACCAAGCATATGTTGTTAGATTTAAGAACTCTTTCACTGCAGATATGATGAAACAAAAGGGAGGACCAATATGTGATTTCTAAAGATAGCTACAACACTCAGTCCAAGTTTTAAGAAACTGAAGTGCCATCCAAAATCTGAGAGGGACACTGCATGGAAAACATGCTGTCCAAGTTTTAGAAGAGTAACACTCAGATGTGGAAACTACAGAACCTGAACCAACAAAAAGGAAAATCCACCTTCTGTGGATGGCGTATGACTCATGATGATGAAAATGAAGGTGCACTGATTTGGATCGTTATCAAGCAGAACCAAGCTGTTCTCACTTTCAGATGATGTAAAAAATGGGCAGCAAACATTATCACCAGTGAATGTAAACAAACTTGTTTGTCGTAGTAGAGTGGTTCTCAACCTTGCCAGACTATTGTACCCCTTTTGGGAGTCTGATTTGTCTTGTGTACCCCAAGTTTCATCTCACTTCAACTACTTGCTTACAAAATCAGACATAAAAATATAAAGGTGTTACAGCACACTATTACTAAGAAATTGCTCACTTTCTCACTTTTACTATATAATTATAAAATAAATTAATTGGAATATAAATATTGTACTTGAGTTTCAGTGTATAGTACACAGAGCAGTATAAACAAGTAATTGTATGAAATCCCTAGTTTGTACCGTCTTTGCTAGTGCTTTTTATGTAGCCTGTTGTAAAACTAGGCAAATATCTAGATGTGCCCCCTGGAAGACCTCTGTATATCCTCAGGGATAGGCGTACCCCTGGTTGAGAACTATTTTAGCAATTGGCTGAACAAAAAGTAGGATTGAGTGGACTTGTAGGCTCTAAAATTTTAAGTATTTTGTCTTTGGAGTAGTTTTTTTTAATCTACATTTATAAGTTGCACTGCACTACTTGCATGAAATTAATTGAAAAATACTATTGTAATCAAAACTAACAAAGTGAGCACTTACACTTTGTATTCTCTGTTAATTGAAATATATTTGAAAATGTAGGGAAAAAAACAAATTTATTTATAATTTTAAATTGGTATTTTGTTGTTGTTAAACTGTGCTTAAAAACTGTGATTAATTGCACTTATTTTTGTAGTTGTTTGAGAGCCCAATTTTTAAATAAAATTACCTTAAATGTTCTGGATGCATTTAAAAAATAAATTTATCAAAACAAATTTTGCCTTCAAAACTGATTTATTTAAACAAAGGAAATAGTCAATTCACTAATTTTAATATTTCTGGTCACCCTAGGCCAGATTTTCAAAAGCATTTGAGTGCTTAGAAGTGTAACTTCTGTTTGGCCCTCAAATCCAGGGCATGAAATGACCAGGAACTCCAGCTGCAGCTGTTAATAATGGAGTGCTTGCTCCTTTTGCTCTGCTTCGGATTCATGTCAGGAAAAACCCATGTACATCAGTCCCCAGGGGTCTCTAGTGCTTGTATGACTTCATTGCAACACTTTCCTAGAAAGGGGAAAGCCTCAGAGACCTTTAAAGATTCTAAGAAGAGCTCTAATTCCCCTCCTAAGGTACCCATCTCAGAAAGTCTTAGTTGCTCAAACAGGTCAGCAGCCTCAGCAGGGCTGGCTCCAGGCACCAGCCCACCAAGCATGTGATTGGGGCGGCACCTTTTAAGGGGTGGTAAGGGGGTTTTTCGTCCGGCAGGGTAGCACTCAGGGTTTGGGGGGGTGGGCAGCGCTCGGGATTTTTTTGCTCCGCAGGGTTGTGGGTTTTTTGGCTTCGGACAGCAAAAAAGTAAGAGCCGGCCCTGAGCCTCAGACACTGTTCTCAAGGTTTGGCATCACAGAGGAGAGGAGCTCCCTTGGTACCGGTGAGGACAGAGCCTACAGAGTTGGAGAGAGAAGGGAGCTTCCTTCTGAGGCTCAGCATTGGAGAAGGAACTGAGGGCAGTTTGCCCATGTAGCCTCATATAGCCTCAGTGCGGTGCACAAGGATATTTGCAGTGCATGTGCAGCATGAATAAATATTTCTAATGAAAATCTTCAGTCAGACTCTCCTTTCACAGTATTCTACAAGGACAGAGTTTCCTTACAACCAGACTTCAGGTTTCTTCCTAAAGTATCTTCTGAGTTTAATCTGAATCAGTCATTTACCTTGGATTTTTTTTCCAAAACCACATTATTCCAGCCTGGAGACCACCCTCCATACTTGAACACCCTCCTGACATCTAGTTTCCTATCTAGATAGGAGATGTACAAAATGATTTAGTCCTAGACTGTTTGTTTTTGTTAGCAGAACTTTCAGATCTGTCTTCAATTTCTATCCAAAGATTATGGAAAATGGATTTTGGAGTGTATTAAGCCAGCATTCCACCCCTTGCTGGGGCGTCAACTTATTTGACAAGGTCACATTCTACATCTCTGGCTCTACTCAAGTATCCTAGTTGCTGAGATCCACAGAGCTGCTACGTGATCTTCAGGTCATACCTTCTCCAGTCACTATGCCTTAGTTTATGCTTTTAGATCTGATGAGGCAGATGAAAGTACCTAAGAATGGCCATACTGGGTCAGACCAACGGTCCATCTAGCCTAGTATCCTGTCTTCCAACATTGACCAATGTCAGGGGCTTCAGAGGGAATGAACAAAATAGGTAATCAAGTGATCCATTCCCTGTCGCCCATTTCCAACTTCAGGCAAACAGGCAGAGTGGGCAGGGATGGTGTCCTTAGCCTCTAATAGCCATTGATGGACCTATCCTCCATGTATTGATGTAGTTAGTTTTGAATGCTGAATTGTCTTGACCTTTACAACATCCTCTGGCAAAGAGTTCCACAGGTTTACTGTGCGTTGTTGGAAGAAATACTTCCTTCATTTGTTTTAAACCTGCTGCCTATTAATTTCATTTTGTGATTCCTAGTTCTTCTATTATGAGGAGTAAATAATTCCTTATTTACTTTCTCTTTCTTTTCTCTGTTCTGGACTCAATTCTGAAACTTCCTCCTCCTTAGGGAGGTACTGCATGAGAGTCACCTGAAGAAGAGATTATTCACCCTATTCAGTAACTGTTTGGAGTTGTCCCCGTATGGGTGCTCCACTACCTGCTCTCCTTCCACTCTGCTTCCAGGCTTCCTTCTGAGGCTCAGCGTTGGAGAAGGAACTGAGGGCAGTTTGCCCATTATAGCCTCATCTAGCCTTGGTGCGGTGCATGAGGATATCAACAGTGCATGCTCAGGACAAATGGATACTATTAATAAAAATATTTGATCACAGGTGCATGCAGCGCATGTGCACCTGAAGTGGAGAACCCAGATGGGGACACATCTTGAAGAACCACAGTTGCTGCTTTTAAGTTTAATTAACAGGTTTATTTTTAAAAAGAAAAATTGACTTAATATAACCTTTTAAAAAAATCAAATTTAAATTAATCTGATTTTTTTAAATTCATCGGTTTTTATCCATACTACCTAGACCTCACTTAGCTGACGAGGAAGTTCCATAGTTTAGAAGATCTCAAGAGTTCCACCAGTTCTTTTCTGGGCAGGATCAAACCTTATAAGAATTCTGTCATTTGTGGGATTTTGGAGGAGGGGGGAAGGAAGCCCAAAAGGGAGGTAATCCTTGTCCCAATTATCCATCTAGGAAAAGAGCCTACTGTATATACACCTCTGTTACATACCAGGCCAAGAAGCCCACATAAGGTGGCCAAGGCTCTAGTGCAGTGATGGCAAACCTTTTTGAGCCCGAGTGCCCAAACTGCAAACCAAAACGACTTGTTTTTTTCAAAGTGCCAACACTGCAATTAAACCTAAATAACGAGGTTTTAGTTTAGAAAAAACAATTCATACAGTTTTTCAAACTAATTAACAGCTTTTGTTTAAAAAGAAAAACACAGTAACAGAGCTTTCCATTAAACATTTTTTTTTACTTCAAAAAAACAAAAAAACAAAAAACAAAACAAAAAAAAACAACTGTACACCCCCCCCAACTGACCCACTCAGCCCGGTCTCTCCCCCCAAAACCTCCTTCCCTCCCTCCCACCCCCCCAAATGACCCACCCAGCCCGGTCTCTCCCCCCAAAACCTCCTTCCCTCCCACCCCCCCCCAAATGACCCACCCAGCCCGGTCTCTCCCCCCAAAACCTCCTTCCCTCCCACCCACCCCCCAAATGACCCACCCAGCCCAGTCTCTCCCCCCAAAACCTCCTTCCCTCCCACCCACCCCCCAAATGACCCACCCAGCCCAGTCTCTCCCCCCAAAACCTCCTTCCCTCCCACCCACCCCCCAAATGACCCACCCAGCCCAGTCTCTCCCCCCAAAACCTCCTTCCCTCCCACCCCCCCCAACTGACCCACCCAGCCAGGTCTCTCCCCCCCAAACCTCCTTTCCTCCAACCCCCCCCAACTGACCCACCCAGCCAGGTCTCTCCCCCCCAAACCTCCTTTCCTCCAACCCCCCCCAACTGACCCACCCAGCCAGGTCTCTCCCCCCCAAACCTCCTTTCCTCCAACCCCCCCCAACTGACCCACCCAGCCCGGTCTCTCCCCCACACCGCTTACCCCCGCTCCCAGCCCAGCCTTCCCCCAACACCCCCTTGCACACCGCTTACTCCCCCCGCCCCCCCCCCCCCCCCGGCGCTTACTTGTTCGCTGGGTCACGCTGCTGTGACCCGACTCCAGCGAGGGAAGGAGAGGAGCGACACGCCCCCCAGCCTCGCGGTCACAGCAGCGCCGCGCCACACCGCCTCCCCCGCCCCCCAGCCTCGCGGACAGAGAGCGCCGCGCCACACCGCCCCCCCCCCCCCCCCCGCCTCCCAGCCTCGCGGACAGAGCGCGCCGCGCGAGCCAGATGACAGGCTCAAAAGAGCCACATCTGGCTCGCGAGCGGCGTGCCCACAGAGACGGCTCGGCGTGCCGGCAGTGGCACGCGTGCCACGGGTTCGCCATCACTGCTCTAGTGGCTTGGGAAATTGTTCTCAACCTTTTTTCACCTGTAACTGAATAATTTTTTTTCTGAAAATTTCCATAATTTGTGGCTGGGGTTATATAGGAGGGGTCCTTCAGAGATTTACCGCCTCCTTTTGAATTTAACTTAAAAAAAAAAGAACAAAAAACAATAAAATCTCATTGTGTAGCTCACTTACCAGTAACTGAACTGCAGTTTTCTAAGTACACTATCTCTGTAGATTCCCACTGACTACCCTTTCTTCCATGTTTCTTTGGAAGGTTTTTTGTAGCTCATAGTGAAGATTTAACTGAGATATTTAGTGGCAGGCCTCCCTTGCAAACAGAAATATAGCTGTAGAATACACGGGGCCTGCCTGTAACCCAGTGGACATGAAAACAAAAGGAAAGGGGATGAGAAGATCATTTGTAACAAGCAGCCCAGAAATTAATGAATCATGTCCCTAAAAGTTTTGTTTTGTAATCTGTTGTGAAATTATCACATGAAGATTGAAACCTGTGTTGAGGAATGGGAAATGTCTGGGCTTCTTGAACCATCCACTGTGTAACTATTAAACTCTCACAGCATACTGGTTTATTAATTTTTGGCAAGATGAAAAAGGTAGTGTCTGAGACTAGGATAGTCTAATTAATTCACCCAGATACAATAGAGCTCAGTCTCGTCTAGACATTGAGTCTTGAAGCTGGGCTACCAAGCGTCAGGTTTAATAGTTGACAAACTATTTCTTAGATCCATGTCCTGTTCTAATTTCTGGGTGAAATTTTCTTGGATATTTTTTTTTTCAGAAGCTGACCCCAGCTGCTTTAGCATACCCTTAAATACATTCTTAGAGTTCTGGGAAAGGTAGCTTATGTATCTAGTCAACATTAATCTTGCTGTGTTAAGGGTGAACTGCAGAACAAAAGAAAACTTGTGACCTTTAATATATAAAGTGCCTGAAAGTGTACAGTTGTTTCATACTGAAATCAGGTACTGATGTGTTTAAGCTTTTTGCTCTCTGGGCGACCTCATTCACTTCTCTTTGTCCTTATAGTGTTGATTATTTTTATAAATAAAAAAGGAGTAGTGAATAGCGCACACTTTTGTTTGCCAGTTCATCTTTAAACTAGCTAAATGGGAGGTTGGACCTTGTCCGTAGCTGTATAGGCTAGTTAATATGGAAACACCATTCTTAATTAATAATCTTCCTCATTTCTTGAAGAATGATTTAAAGAGGCATTTCCATTTTTTTCTCTGTTTTTCAAGATATCAGGGAGTAAATAACTTTTGTTGCATACTGTTTCCTGCAACAGGTTGTGTGCTGTTTTAAATTACTAGAGTCATAAGTACAGGTGACACAATTTGTATACAAGGCACCTGTTGGATTCATTAACAAAGGTCTTTTAGATAGTTTGGTTAGAGTTCTCAGATTTGTTTGGAAAGAGAGAGAGAGAGCATTTTTTTTTTCAATTTTTTTGCACACTACTTTTTGGAGAAAGTGATCAACTTGATAATATCTGTTTAGAAAACCTGACTTTGTGTAGGGATTACACATGATCCATTCCTGTCCTTGTTCAGTGGGAACTGAGCTGTGACACACTTGTGTTCATGGCCGGGTACAACTCTTCTTCAAAAGCATTCTGATGCCTTAGCTACTATCTGGGTGTGATTAATAGTGAGCTGTGTTCTAGATGGAGTCACACTTTTTTCTTTCTGTTCAAAAACATTCAGATGCAATTATTTAAAATAAGTTAAATATCAGTAGCCTACTAATTTAAAATGATATATTACCTCTAACTTGCTTATAAAAATGGAGATAATTGCTTGAATATAACCCATTTGGTGTGAGCTAGGTGGGATATGCAGTTAATCTTTCATCTTTTGAGACCTGGGTTCAAATGCAGATTCTGTCACAAATGGAAGAGCTTTATGATCACTGTCTTCCATATTCATGTGTTTGTAAAGCCAGTGTGATTTGGCCCCATTGTTCTCCTTCAAGAATGCTGTGGGTCCAGATCATGATGGATTTGCACTTCTGGGTGGTGGGAAAATATATCCAGTGTCAATTATATTATGCCTCACTCCTGCTGTTCTGTCACGGTTATAAAAATCTTCCCTGATCCAAAAAAGAAACATTTTAAATCTACTGAACAGTTATTTTTAGACATAATGGCTTTTAGTTAGGTTTTTATGATTTTAGTGATCTAGTACAAGAATTTTTAAAAGTTCTTTGTTTTATTAGGAGTCCACATCTCCAGTTGTTTCACCACAACAATCCCCACCAACCTCTCCACATACATGGAGGAAGCACAACCGCCATCCCAGCGGAGGGAATAATGAGCGACCTCTTGCTGGACCTGGGCCTTTTTGGGCTCCATTTAGTGAAGCACAACCAGGTATAAATGTCTTATGTTATCCTTCAAGTGTTGCCTGAAGTTGTGGAATTTTTTTAAAAACGCTTAAAATTTGGGTCAGCTTAGATTTACATTTTTCAGTATGGACCGTATAAGTAGCAGAAAAAAGACAGGAATACAAAACCTCTCTACACAGTTATCAAGCACAGCGCTGTTGCACTTAACTCTGTTAAACTGGTGCCTGCCAAAACTGCATAATCTGCAGGACGGCTGTGGCAGGCTCGTCACAAGTCTAATGTGGAAAATATCCAAAATTGTGGCAGAAGGAAAAGGCTGGAACAGTTGCATGTGTCCCTAAAGGAAATTTATAACCGTATGAAACTGATATGTTCTTCTCCTGGGGGAATTCTGCACCAAAAAAATGAGAAATTTTGTGGACAATACTTTAAAATTCTGCATATTTTATTTGTCAAAATAACACAGTATTATCATGCCACTTTCAACTACTTTGGTAATTTATTTCAAAATACCTGTCAGCAACAATACAGACCACAAAATTAAAAAAGATTAAAGAAATGTTTTTTGACAAATAGATTCCATACGAGGCATATTAATGCAGAACTTTGAGTAATTAATTTAAACTACAATACAGAAACTTATTTCTTGCATCCCGCAGAAGCAGTGCAAAGGCTTGGGGGGAGTCTGGGGTAACAGAAGAGCTGATGGACAGGGTAGGAGCCTGAAAGTGAATCTGTAGGGTTGTTGGGTGTGGGTGGGACAAGTATGAAACAGGAATTTGGGGGGAGTATTAGGGAGTTGGGGAACATCCCCAGTGCAGACCTGAGGTGACCCCAGCCTTTCCCATTCAGTCAGGCATAGATATGCCTGACTGAATCCCCATGTGGCCCTGCAATGCCCCCTCCTCCAATTCAGTCCCTGCCTCAGTGCTGTCACTAGTTCGTGAGCTCATGCCTGTCTGTCCCCCACCCACTGGCCCTTCTGAACCCGAAACACCCCCACTACGTAACCTGAATTAGGATTCACTTCTATGCTTCTGCTTTTAGTATTCATTTTTGTTACAATATATTTTAAATTAGCATTTGGATTTTTTATATTTAATTTGAATACTTGTGATTAGTAAAAAGTCTTATAATTGGCCACTATTTTTCGGTATAATTGGCTCACTTCATTGTAGTCCTGACCATACTTTGAGGACCGGGAACTTTTTATGTTAGAATTGGTTGAAGGTATTTTCTTGAGCCGTCAAGTCCTAAGAAAAAACTAAAATTTATTTTTATTTTCAGGGACATATAGAAAGCCTAGATCGTATGCAAAAAGGGGTTGTGCTAGTTATGTTGTCTCAACAAGTATCATGCCCTAGTAGTTAGGCATGCTTATAAATTACTGATATAAAGATCATACAATTTCTTCTTTGTTCACATGCCACACGTTTATTAAGTACCACAACAGGTTTAATCAAACAGTTTTAACAGCCCTAGTTAATTTGAAAATGTTGATGGATAAATTGACTTCCCTCTTCACCACCACCACATATGCTTGAGAACCTAGATTCTTACAGGCTCAAATGCAGATGAGCTATTTCTGGTGGCTGTCTTGCTGTTTTCAAAGCCAGTAGACTCTAGGCATTCGTCAGTAACTTTGTCTTTATTAGTTTTTCATAACTACAGTAGTTTGCTGCAGAATTCCGTATTAATCAGTCAGTTCTGGCAAGAATACTCAGGTGATGCCTATTCAGTGAATTAACTTACTGACTCTAAAAAGCTGTCAGTATTAAACCAAAAACTCACCCCTCTTAAATTCTGTCTTTTATCACTTCCTCCAGATATTTCCTAGACTGAAACACTATTGTGTTCAAAATTGTTCATTGCAGCAGGATTATCTGTATTGCAAATACTATCTCCTATATCTAATTTCTAGCTATAATAGGTTTTAATATTCTGATGTAGCTCAGGGCAAATCTTGTCCATCCTGATTTACAGTGAAAGACTTTTCTTAACCCAACTAGTGCCTTGGTATGAATCAGAACTGTGCTTTACACATATAAGGGGTGTGTGTGGGCGGGGAGAGAGAGAGAGAGAGAGAGAAGTGGTGATAGTACTCTTATTTAAGTGCGAGTCTAATAATATAGGCTAGAATGATGGTTTCGGGCAGTGTTCTGCAAAATTCCAACTCCAGCTCTGCCAGTAAACCTTAGTCCTAACCTTGGAGCTTCCCTTCTTGTTCCAGTCTTGAGTGTCTCTTGAATAATCAGCTAACTATGTCAAATTGAGTCACTTTTCTACTATGTTCCAAAAGTTCCAAGAGGGTTTAAAGACGAGACCACGATATTTTTTTTTACTTTTAATCACAACAGGTGATCCACGTCTCTCTAGCTGTAAATCCAGTGTGTCAAATGCTAGGATTTAGAGAGGATTATCTTGATATTTAGAACTAGTTATTAGTGTTACTTTTTGCAGGGGACAAGTCATTGCCTGTGTCCCCTGTACTACGTTCTCCTCAGGATCAGCATTGAACCCCTCAGTGTTTAAGAATATTGAACTTCTCAACCAAGAAAAAAACTTGATCCATCTGGCCCCATTACTATAGTGAATGAACACCATATAGTCTTTAGTACATTCATCAGTACAATACCCCTGTGAGGCATGCAAAGGCTATTATCTCCATTTTACAGATAGGCAGCTGAGAACCAGAGACTGTCTTCCCCAAGAATATTGAGAAAGTATAGTAGGACAGGGACTTCAACCTAAGTCTCCATATCCTAGGCCAGTGCCTTAATCCTTGAACTACCTTTTCTGCTGGTATTAATCTTCCATTTCTCTTTTCCACTTTCTAAGGGAATGCCTTAGCCAAGCTTCATGCTCCTGTGATCATTTAATTATTGTGTGTGTTGATAGCCAAGTCAAAGCGTAGACCCAACTAACATCTGGGTGGTGATGTATGGAAATGGTTCTTACCAACCCTTTTATAAAATACAGAATATTGGTAGAGTTTGAAAGGCTTTTAGCCAAAATATGGTAGATTAACTCTTTCCTGGTGCTAGTAAATTTGCACCTCTTGGACACCAATAACCAACGTATATGAATTATTTGTTTTTCAATGCATAGGCAGGTGATAATATATTTTAAAAAAAACCCTTAATTCATTATCAGAGGGGTAGCCATGTTAGTCTGGATCTGCAAAAGCGACAGAGTCCTGTGGCATCTTATAGACTAACAGATGTATTAGAGCATAAGCTTTCTTGGGTGAATACCCACTTCATTGGATGACAGGCCCTGTGTGCAAAAAATGTATTCTGTGCAAATTTTTGACAGGCTGTCTGTGCAAAAAATTTCTTCTGCAAATTTTTGCGCTTCTGTGCAAATTTTTGTGCGCACAGTGTTTCGCGTTGTACGCAGGGTTTAGGATCTGTGCATATGTGCGTACGCACACAGCTTAGAGGGAACAGTGGTAAGGACATCATTTTAGTGCGATCTTGTAGTTTGCTAAAAGCTAAAGTTTTTGTGTTGTCTTAGAGGAGATTGGATTTGTGCCCTTTTGTTTAAGGTATAAAAAGGCCTGACAGGTGCATGCAAGCTTTTCCTTTTTTAACTTTAAATTCAGAAATGTAAAGTCTTGTCTTGGTTTTGCTGGAATAGTTCTTGGAAGCCCATGTGGATTCTCACCCCAATTAAGTGGTAGAGTTTATTCTAACAAGTCTATTCTCTTGAGTGTTTCTCAGGAATTTGAATTAAATAGATCCTAACAAAACAATTTTAAATATTCTGAATACAAATTGCTTCCCCTCTAACTAAGCTTCAGTTATTGATCTGTCACAAACATACTGCTACTCCAGTTCTCCAGAGTTTCACAGGAAAAAAACAAAACAGGTGCTTGAATTCCTTATGAAAAGGAAATAGGGTCTCTACTCCTTCCATACAAAAAAATGTCATGCCTTTATACCTAATCAAGAGAAAACGAGCACAAACTTTTTTTCTTTTTCATGGCGGTTTAAACTCCAGATCCAGCAGTTACAAAGTGGGCTGCTCAAAGCTTTTCAGAAATAAAATGCTGGTTAAGGTAGCATGGCAGAATAAGATGGTAATCAAATGACACCATTTGAAGGTCTGTAACTTCATAATATAATAGGGCTAGAAAAAGAATCTTTACCAAAACAGTTTTCTTTGGAACTTTCAGTGTTCCCAGTTGACCCTGGAGTGTAACTCTGTGGGAATGCAGCCCCAAACCACCCCAATTCGTTCTCCATGGTGAAGCAAAGGATTATCTTGTAGTTCCGGAAACCTGCAACCTGAAAATATGGGCAAATTTGGAAGCATTTGGCTTTGTGAGTAAAGGGCTTAACCTAGAATTCACCTATATCTCTGTGATCCTGGACTGTTTGCTATACTTGCATGAGCCTGAAAACTGCATTCCCTTATAGATATTTCAACAGCTAGGAAGAACTGAGTTACAGGCGTCAGTGGCAGACCCATCCTATACTGTCCCCTGCTTGCATCCAACGAAGTGGGTATTAGCCCACGAAAGCTTATGCTTCAATACTTTAGTTAGTCTTTAAGGTGCCACAGGACTCTTTGTTACCTCTGCTATTCCAGACTAACACGGCTACCTCTCTGATTCTTGCCATCCTATACTGTTATACACAAAGATAAGGGATCTCTTCATGCCTACCCAAAACTTATCCTAAAGTGGTGACAGATATCTACATCAGCCAGTGTGTCTTCTTTCCAGACTTTCACTCCAATCCCAGTGAACCCATCTTCACTAATTGGATCTGAGGAAAGCTCTCTTGATTTAAGAGAATTTTTGAAGATCTTAGTCCTAACAGATTATTTGTGGCATACGAGGTGGGAGCAATTAAAGCTCATTCTACATAAATTAAATCCACCCTGAGCAGTAGTTTAAATCAAATTACAAATTTTAATTTTAAATCAAATTTGATTTGAATCACTAGTCAGGAAGACTCGATTTAATCATGGATTTCTCCATAAAAGTGCATTCTTGTTGGTTGTTATCTTAATACATATTCTTCACAACTCAGATGTAGGTTTCATTTTTAGAAGGTACACACTATACATTTTAAGTGATTTATTTTGAAAACTTTTCAGATTACTTTTACAGCTATATCAAAAAATGAATAATTGAGACTGTAGAAAATGATGATCTTGAAGGTGGATAGTCTTCAGGATCCTGTATGTTGAGGATGGAGTCTCATAAACAAAATAAGTCAATGCAGTTACTTAAATGAGCAGCATGGTAATAATAGTATTGATCATTGCATTCACTGACAGTACTACTTGAAAGATGAAATTGTAGAAGGAAGCTATGACTATTACAGCTATTTATTTTTTATCACAATTGCATCTAAAATATTACTCTATGGTACTAACTACATATTTTGCTCAAACATGAGAATTCAAGAATAGTTCAGAAGGAAGACAGGCAGTTCTTAAGAAAGTGGTATAAAATAAAGTTTACCAACCTGAAGATTCTACATGTTCAGACATGTTCCTTTCATCATCTTCAGTGCAACTTCCTCCTGAGAAGGAACGCTTCTCCTGATGTTGTTTCATTTGGGCAACCAGGTTTTGCATTTCTTTGTTGCACTGTTTGCATTTTGTATGCATGCCTCCCTTACCCACAGGTAGAGGAACTTCATTAAAATATTCCCAAACTGGATCTCTTTTACAGCCTGCCGCCATCATAGGTTTTTCCTTTCTAGTGATTCTCAAATCAGTGAAGGCTACACTCAAAGACCTCAAGGCATCTGGAATATGCTGCTCTAACAGTTTAACTTTTGTTTCTATTGCCCATCCCTCCCTTCTCACATTTATTTCCAGACTTCTTCTCCTTTTCCAGATCTATTCCACCTCCAACAATCTTCTAGCTATTGAACTTTTTGAAACTTTGCACTTTAGAGAGAGGTAAGGGATTGACTCTGTGTACACAAATTTTCAGAGGGACAATAGGGTTGAGGTCTATTATTTCTCACCTCTATAAATTATTTAAAAACATTTTTGCTGTTAACAAGCATGTTATCTCTGGAGAGACACATCCACAGATAGAGAACTGCAAAACTAATAATCTCTGATGGTATTTTCAGACTGAGCAATGAATCCCATTGGGTAGATAGAAATATTAACCTAAATAATCTATACAGAAGCCCCTGAAACTCCGTAAGATTGGGTCCCTTATCCATGAACTATTGGAACTTATTTCCAAAATTTGTCTTAAACATTACATGACTATATTCTCATACTATATAATTAGAATTTATAATCCCTATTCCATGATGAGAGCTTTGAGCTATAATGTGTCTTAATTAAAACTATTTTTAGATACAATGCTTTTTGAGGAAAAAACTATCAAAAAATCGGATTTAAATAAAACATTGGATTTTATTTTTTGTTTTAAAAAAATCATTGATTTTTATCCACCCTGCTACTGTTGTTTCAGTGACATGTTTAAAGACAAATTCCCATATGAGAAATATATAGCACAGCCACATGGAGTTCAGTTCACACTTTTACTAAGCACTGTGCATTAGACTTATTCTCAAAGTTAGATTTGAGAGCTCCTTGGTCTTTCATCCGTTTCTAGAGGTGTTGCTCTTTACTCTCCAACAAGTGTGCATGCACAGAGGATCTTGAACAGCGGTTCCCAAAGTGGGGGTTGTGACCTGCTGGGGGGGGTCGCGAGCTCCATGTGCCGCTGAAGTGCAGCTGAGCCGAATGCTTTCGGCAGCTTTTCGGCAGACACTGTGAAGCGCTCGGCATGTCCATCAAAATTATGCCGAAACCGGAAGCGTTCCATTCAGCGGCATTTCGGCGGACTCACAGGGGTCGTGGCAGCCCGTGGGGACTGGAAAAAGGGCTCCGACAAGTTTGAGAACCACTGATCTTGAAGGACTGTGGGCGAGTGAAGAGTGTGTACTTTACTGATAACTTTCTTCAAGTGTCTTCTCAGTAGTTCAGGAGAAGGAGTTAAGGTAGTATGTGACTGCACTCAAATGTCATATGTTGATGTCACTTCGGGCACTTGTCCAGTCCAAATGATCATGGTCTTGGTAAAGTTCCTGCGAACTCAGTACCAGGGAACACCAACTCGCGTGTGCAGGCGTAGAGGTGATTCTTGAAAAGTTAAAAGTAAAAAACTTTTATTCCCTTGTTCACAGACCCTCTTCTCCCCCCCAAAAAAATCCATACACCAGCTATAGTGAATGGAAAAGCAACCAGAAGAACTAAACAAGATTGTTGTTTTGGAAAGGCTAGTGCAGCTAAAAATAAAAAAATTCTGCTGATAACTTAAGATTAGTTAAGATGTAGTAGTAATTAATTTGGTATTGCCAGGTTTTTCCCCAGGGAATTCTAGTGTCACAAGTCAAATTGATTGGATATGTAACTGTTTACTGTTTCAGGTGAAACCAGAGTTTTGGAAGTATATTGCAAGTATACAATGACTAGGCCTGGAAGCATAGTTCTCAGTTAAAATCTGATAAATGTGTGTCCATTTTTCTCTTCACCTAAAAACTTGTGAAGAATTCAGTCTTGCAATTAAGAAATACAAGTTAAAGCATATGAAGGGTAAAACTTTCCTAAGTGACTTAAGAGCCAGAGTCCCATTTTCAGAAATCACTGTGGAGTCTAGTTCACTTGAAAGTCAGTAGGACTTTGTCAGTTAGGCACTTCTACAGGTAAAATTTTCAGATAAATTGTACACTTTTTTTGCTGTTTACTTCATCTGGCAGTCAACAAAATGTAAGACTTAATTTCTCAATTTATCTTCTTTAGCAGTAGCTAAACTTTGACTAACCAGATGTGTTTGTATAAAATCATGTTTTAAATATTTATTTATTAGTTACACTAAATGCATATGATTTTTTTAGCTGATATCAGTTTTAAGCCAGGCTCTGGCTGACTGTAATATGTATCACTTTGATCCATCTGTTCACATAACAAATTCATCCATAATAAGTTGCTAAACTTGCATTGAAATAACAGAATAACAGTCAATATCTGTGAGGATTTGTATTCCCTGTTTAGTGCATATAAAAGAAAGGATAAAAATAGAATACTGGCACTTTTGAATAAACCAACTACCTGTTCAAATTTATAAAACAAAAATAGAATCCTTCCAAGCCTACCCATGCAAAAACAAGGATTGCAATTAGTTCTTTGATGCTATAGTCCTGCACAGATGGTATAGAAATACGGAACCATTATTCTGACATTAATAGAAATACTACAAGTGATAGTCTGATAATCGCCACAGAATCAGTTTTGTTGTGTGAAATTGAAGCTTGTTAAAAATTCATCATGAAGGAAGCTGTCTTCTTATTAGCAACTGGATGACAATGCATGGCAAAAGCAAAGCAAGCGGGCAAGATTTAGTAAACATAACACAGGAGCAGTAGAAGTAGGAAGACAGTAATTTAAGATATCTAGGAACCATAACTCATTTAATCCTTCCATTGACTTTAGAGACTTTGTTTCAGGTCTGTAGGATCGAAGAGGTAAGCCAGTAGTTGAGGGGGAGGTGACAAGTTCTCCCAGACCTCCATACCCAGTAAGACTAACTTGGAAAGTTCAACTACCCCTTGTCCACCATAGTCAAAGTAGGCATTCTTGGCAGACCAAATAAACTAAACCTTGTTTGCTAAAAACTGTCTGTACTATAGTATTCGCAATACATGTTTTTGAATTTATTTTTCATTTGAAGGTATTGTACAGCTTTAAAGCTGCTCTTGTAATTCTGCTTCTGTTTAGGCAGGTGAATGCTGCCATGCAGCTGAACTTCATGTTCAGGATATGACTATGCTCTACTTCTATCCAGAACTTTGTCCAACTATGGACCTAACAAAATGTTCAGGAATGGGAGCAATTTCAGATCTCACCTATTCCCCCAGTCGTGCTGTAACCACTGCTCAAAGCATCTCCGAGATGAGATGAAGAGCTGAATGAAGATTTGGCTCACTATCTGTGGGGCCCACCACAGGCACAGAAACATGAAGAGAAATTCTGAGATGCATTAGTTAAGTTGCTCCTACTTAATTTTTTGGCTAATTAGGCTAACTGCTGTGGAAGTGCATGGAGGCAGAGAGCAACTTGCACTGATGGGTAAACACAAGTCTAGCTCACTGGCATACAAGGAATGGGTCTGAGGAGGAAGTGTGTGCAATAGAGAATTAAAAACAATAGTTCTAGCAAGGAATCCCAAGCACAGTTTAATGTTTAGGGTGTGAATTTTAGTACCTTTTGCCTACTAATATAGTTAAAACTATTAATTACATTGATAGCTAGAAGAAACTAAATCTAGCATCTGCCCCTACCTTAGACTTCCTCCATTTGCAAGTGGAAAAACGCTCTCCAGAAAGAAATCTACGTAATATCCTGTATTTTTTTCTTGCATGGTATGTAAAGTGTACTAGACCCCAACAGTCCGCTGTGCACACTAGCCGACAGAGTAACAGGTAAAAGTTTTCTGAACAGTTTTTGTTTTTCTGAGTAGTTTTGTCTCTTCTGGAAAGTGACTTAATATTCTCTAATCCAGTCCCCAGCCTAAAGGGTAATTTCATCATACTTCATCTTAATACATATAAACATAGAATAATTCTGGAATTGTGTATAAATAGTCCCAGTAACCATTTATCTTAACATTTTAGTTGTCTTGATTTTTTTTTTTGAGGTTTTGCCCATTCTGTTCACTATTGATGACGTGTTCTCTATCCATAATCTCCACGAACTTGGATCTGTTGATGGTGATCAACTTCTGTGAAAGAACTATTTGTATATACAAAGTTCTCTTCTGGTAATTTACTTATGGACACCCATCCTAGGAACAGCTTAATTGTTCTTGCTGCATAAATTTGGATCCACGTTGAAGAGATAAGACTATAATGTGGTGAATGTTTTCTCCTTTCTTTGGATGTGCAGTGTAGGCTTCATGATTGTATTATGAGAGAGTCAAATAAGTAACAAACCCACCTGCATCTATAGCATTGGATGCATGAGGTAGAAATGTGCTTGAGAATTTAACATAACTTCACTATTACGTTTGGTTGTACAGACGCACCATACAACTTTAATTCTGTTTAAAATCTTGAAGGGAGCCAATTTCACAACTGCACCTTGGTCTTCCAGGGATTTAATATTTTTTGCTTGATGTAGCAAACAGACCTGAGTCTTGTGATTCTTCCAAATTTTTAAAATTTTCCTGATTGTCCTGTTCCTTCCCAAGATTTCCTCCATTTTTTCATTGCGGCATTTGGTGACTCGGATGCCCCCCTCTCCCCCCCCCCCCCCCAAAAAAAGTTGCTATAAATATTTAAACATCAGTATAATTAAGTTATTAAAGCACTGAATATCCAGCACTACATAATCAAAATAAGTTCACTGAACAGAACACATTTATGAAAAACAAGTCTGTAAAGCTTTTGGCAAGCCTCTCAACCACCATGTTACATAATTTTACAGACTTGAGATTCAAGTATTGTTGAGTCGGTGTCACACTGTGTTAGCAATGGAGTTAAGATATTAAATTATAGATATTAAGAAAACTGATGCTCAAAAAAATGAGCTGTTGCTGGAATTACAAATCAAAACATTAAGAAGGAAAGAATAGAAATAGCACAAGAGATCTGAATTGCAGGAATGCCATATGGCAACTTTAAATAACTGAATTAGTTTCTTTACCTCTCAGTATAATGTTTGTTTTCTCTTCTCAGTTCTCTTTGAAGGGGAAAATATGAAGAAGTTTCATTTTAATTAATCTTGATATAGCACATGTTCACAACCCAGATCTTTTTTTAATATTTATAAACACCAGTGACCGTAAGCAGTCCCTTTTTCTTAACAGTTTATATTTAAAGTATTGTTCAGTATAGGTTTCAGAGTGATAGCCCAAATAAATTTTAGTGTCTAAGGTGCCACTAGTACTCCTCGTTCTTTTTGTTCCATATAGAATACTTATACTACAATAAGGCATTGGAGAATAGCTTTGAATTTTTTTCACATTACTACAGTCTGGTTTGTGATTATCTTCACAATTTTAATGTGCTTTTCTAGGAAGCACATTTATTTCAATTTTCCATGAACTTTGTTCAGCTAAAGTGGTGTTAAATTTTTCTCGGGTTGTTATATTTTGAAAGGGAACTGTTTCTTCTGCTTTCAGGCTCAGCTACTACGGGTGATCCCATATGGTCTGGCCATTCCCCGCCACCACATCAAGAAAACTGGGTCAGTTTTGCAGATACCCCACCAACCAGTTCTCTTTTAGCCATGCATCCTGCTTCTGTCCAGGTGTGACATTTTATTGGTATTCATTTGATTTGCTTCATTCAAATTAATGTTGCAATCATCCATTTCATACTTTCACTGCAGACTCATACTGTGGACCCAAATTTACTGTGTTGTGGAGGTCAGAAATCTGTTCTATGCTTATTTATCCAACAGATACTTCTGTATCATTGAGTTGTTAAGTATTGTACCTTTTTATCTACGAAAGTTTTTCAAAATTAAAAATTTGCTAACATTTGAAAAGCCAAATTTAAAAGTAACAGAATATTTGTACTTTGCTTTCTCTGCATACACTCCATACTTTTTTTGTTGCTTACATATTTGCAGTCACTTCTACACCATTTAATGTGCAGAAATATTTCCTATAGATTGATAGTCCCAAATATGCAATCTGCTGACAGCTTCCTGCAACACTTAAACTTCCACAAGAAATACCTAAGCTTTGAAGGCAAGTAGTCTAGAGACAATGGCAGTCCATGTGATTGTTTTAGACAGATAATACTGAGGAAAAAATGTTTCATTGCAGGACCAGACAACAGTACGAACTGTAGCATCAGCTACAACTGCAAATGAAATTCGTAGGCAATCGAGTAGTTACGATGATCCCTGGAAAATAACTGATGAACAAAGGCAGTATTATGTAAATCAGTTTAAAACCATTCAACCTGATCTAAACGGATTTATTCCAGGTGAGTTCTTTAAACACAGAAGTTACTATAGGTATAGCAATTTTGTATTCTCAAAAACAGCGTGCTGGTGGTCATGGATTTATATACCATTTTGTAAGAAGTCCTACGTTTACTAAATTATTGGTACAGTACAGCTTCACTGCGATTAAAAAACTGAGGCTTTGAAACTAATCTGCTATATAATAGGTCAGCATTGTCAGTCTTACTCTTCTAATTAGCACCATTCCCCTAGACCCTTTGCTAAATTGTTTAATTGTTTTTACCATAAACTTTAAGAGCCTAAGATTGGTAAGCTTGCAATAAATATTAAGCATTATTGTTTTAATATTTCAGGGTCTGCAGCTAAAGAATTTTTTACCAAATCAAAACTACCTATTCTTGAGCTTTCTCACATTTGGTAAGTGTGAAGTGTCAAAGTTTGGGGTAGCTATTTTGAGAACTGTGCTATTTCATATTAGAGCTGTTTAACAATCAGTCAGCACCTTTCGTCTTCCTTCCTAGAAAGTGTCACCTGCACAAAATGCCAGTGCTATTCTAGTGTCACTCCTGTTCCCATTTAAGCCAGTATTACATTTTCCACTGACTTCAGTGGGATCAGGACAGGGCCCCTACTTACCAGGGAGATAGTCCACAATGTCAAGTGCTTCACACAACCAAAATGTGTTGAAATTGCATGGAAAAAGATGCATTTTTGTCATGCGTATTTCATTTAATCACACATGCTTCTGGGTAAATTTATTAAAGTCCCACAATGACTTAAATACAAAGCTTACTCTTTCTTTCAGTGTAGAATGAGTGCGGCAATGCCTGACATGCTAATTCAATAACTTGTTCACAACAGATTTGGTCTCCTTCATTAGCTGTTCAGGTAACTTATTTAAATTAGAATCCAAAATATAAGATTGTTTCCTCATTAAATAAAAGTATGTAAAGTGTCAAACTGTAATATCTACATGCTGAAAAACTGCTATGTTATAATCTCTCACTAATTTACTGGCTGCAGATAGTATTGAGCAGAACCATCAGTGCTTAAAAATGCAGAAAATAAGGATAGTAAACTAAAGAACTAGCAGTGTAATATTAGATGTGTTTAAACCCAGTCATTAATTTTAGAACCTGTCATTAATGAGGACTCATCTTTGTCATTAGAGAACACTCAAAATTTATAGCACTGTAGGTCCTAAGAATTAACATGGGAAATGGAATTATATAAAATACACATCTAACAATCTTTCAGATAAGGCAACAGAAGTATATAATCTGAAAATAAAATGGCTTAGAGAGGAATTTGATTTTATTTATAGTAAGTTTTCCTTTTAGGGAACTGTCTGATTTTGATAAAGATGGCGCATTGACACTGGATGAATTCTGTGCTGCTTTTCATCTGGTAGTTGCTAGGAAGAATGGCTATGACTTGCCTGAAAAACTACCTGAAAGTTTAATGCCCAAACTGATTGATTTGGAAGACACAACAGGTAAGATGTGTGTTGCTAAAGAGCCTTCATTGTATGTCCAGATGACAATCCAGTTATTGTTACAATCAAACAGCTGGTTTTTGCAGAATTGCAAATAAACTTAGAAGTTTTAACTTGTTTATGATGGCACATGAAATGATCCCCTCTCTTGAGTCATGTAATACATGTAAAACTTTAAAAAATGCTTGCTTGAATTCAGAGTTTTAATACATAATACTTAAATACCAAAATCACTTTTGAAAATAGAACTTTGGCTCCTAAGTCATATAAATGCAGGTGAAAATGTTACGTATAGCCAATGTTACCTGTAGGAGAAGGATGGCTTTGTAGTTAAAGCACAGGAGATCTGAATACTATTCCTAGCTCTGCCACAAACTTCAGTGGCTTTGGATAAGCCATTTAATCTTTCTGTGCCTGTTTCCCTGCCTGTAGAATAGACTACTTACCTGACAAGGATGTGATGAGTCCTGTTAATTAATATTTATAAGCCACTTTGCATTTTCCATTCAAGAAAATCAAACTACCATTTACTGTAAATGATATATATAGAAATACATTATTTTGTGCTCATCTTTTGCTTCTTTATAGTGCATAAAGAAGCCCTGAATTTTATTTTAAATTTTTACTTCAAAAATACCAAACTTGCTTTGAATGTTAAACTTCTATTTTTTTGCACTGGAGGTCTTACTTAATTTTGATGCCAATTATTGTAACACTTAACACACTGAATAAATATTTTTTAAAAATTAATCGGTCTCAAAATACTTACCAAGGTTGGATTATTATTAGCTTTATTTTACAGATGGGGAAACTGAGGTGTGCACAGCCTATGGAAGGGCACAGAATGAAAACCATTCTTGCTCTCTCCGTTCCCACCATGCTGTTTTTTACTATAGAAAGGCCAAGGAAATTAGAATGGGAGCTTCCTTGGCCTTTTCTATGGAGATGATGAGTAACTGAAGTTTTAACAGCTATTCGCTATGACAGTTGTAAGGTATGACCAGAAAGTTAGTTAAATTCAGAGGAAATGGTTTTCAGGTGTCACTTCCTTGTTATTGGTGACTTTTATCAGCCTAGTGTACCAGTCATTGATAGCCCTTTTTTTTGGGGGGGGGGGGGGAGATAAGATTTAGCAATCCATAGAAACCAATTGAGCCATGACACATCATAAAGAGGCAAAAAAGGATACAAAATTAGATTTGTATTTTCTCTTATTTCACTCTTAAGGACAGTAGCAAATTAGTACTATTACTAAATCTTAGTAGTTTGGCCAAAAAAATCAGTGGTGTGTTTTTGTCTTTTGTGGCTTTTGTGTGTGTGTGTGGTTTTGTTTTGTTTTGGGGGGGGGGGTGTTGGTTTTTTTGGTTGTGTTTTTTTTGGGGGGGTTGGGTTTTTTTGTTTTGTTTTAAATATGTAGAAACAGACCTTTTTTTTCTTCTGCTATGGGTGTACATGGTACGGTTGCTACTATATAGGGATATCTTGTCTATTTTTAGTGTTGATTCTTCAGTGTTTTCCCCTTATGAGCTGAAGTATTTGTCATAGTCATTGTTAAAATGATTTAGATATTTGATATAGGTAGCTCTAAAAGTCAGTCAGACACCTTCTTCTCTCTGCTTCAAAAATAAGAACTTCTGGCTTTCAGTTAAGTGCAAGTTTCTACCTAAGTGCAATAGCAGTCTTTCCTTTTTACATTATCTTCAAAAATTTAGAGGTATGCTTCCAAACCTTAATTTACTAATATCCACTTCTAAAGACAAAAGCTGCATTTGAACCTCTAAGTTTGAATTTGAAACTTTTGTTTAATCTTTTTCACACATGTAGCAGTTTAAGAGCATTGAACTTTTATTTGAGTTGTGTGCACTAAAAAGTTGTACTGCTTTAACTAAGTGGAGCAGCTCTCTCGAGTGTGGACTCTGTTACCAGTAAAAATCACCTTTATATGGATGTATACCTACTCTCATATGGGAAAAATAACCATACCAGTGTAAGTAATCTTTATGCCTGTATAACTTCATCTGCCCTAAGTAAGGCTTTTTACCTGTATTACCACTTTAGTAATAGTAATTATAATCAACTCTAACCAAAATAGTTATACTTTAAAGTGTAGGCCAGACCTTCAACCAGAAAGTTTTGCAGCTGGCTGCAGCTTCATCTAAAATTTGAAAATTTCCTAGTCAAAAATGCTACAATGAGCTCTGTATATGAAGAGTGAAATGGCCTTCCAAATCAAGGGAAATCTTTTCCAAAATAAAAATCAAGATAGCACTGATCTCTATTATGAAAGTTGACAACTCTTGTGATATTGCTGACCCACTCCACTAATCCTAGTTGTGCTTGTGAAGGCCGTGTCTTGCTTCATGTAAGCAACTCTAGAATATTCTTAGAGCTCACTTGCTATTTTATTAAATTGGGTAACTTGAATGCACTCACAGTAAAATGTTCAGCCTTTAGTGAATTCAGAACCTTTCTTTGAGTAGCATTAAGGGTGTTAGCAAAAGTTACCGGTGGAACTAAATTGTTTGTGACAACACCAGTGCAAGCACCTCATTATAGATGCATTTAAACGTGTTACTCCCCATTTCTATTGATGTAGGCTAAGGTAATACATTTAGTGTAGCTGGTAGATCAGATTACATGGATTCAACTTTTCTACTGCAGATGAGCCTAAAGAGATGAATAAATTGAGTTTCTGTAATGCTTGTGTGAAAGCTTGCTTCCAACAGCCATCATAAAAATGTAAATAAATAAAAATCCAGTTCAGTTTATAGTATTTGAGCATATCTTGCCATGTGTAATTTGGGCTGTGCAAAATTAGATGCAGTTTTTGTCAGATGATAAGCTTTCTGAGAAAGGAGAGTCTGATTTTGAATGAGGGCTCTAGTTGCTCCAAAATATGAATAATAATGGACTGAATTATTTTAAGACCAGAATTATTTGAGTAACATCACTGGCTTTTCCCTCTTGTATCAAATTCAAGTTTCTCATCCTCAATTTCAAGGATTAGAAAAATGACACCTTTACCTCTCTGTCCTTTCCTCAGGGTTTTTTTTTTTTTTTTTTTTTTTTGTCTCCCATGCTGCTGTGCCTATGCTTGGAACTTGCTGTCTGCTCTTACATGTTTTGGCAAAATTCCTCCTCTAAACATTTTATTACCACATACTTTTTGTGATCAGAAAGTATGTAACAAATCATACTTAGACTGCTACCTTCAGTTCTTGGATTAAATCATTTCCTGATCATGCAGTGTACTATTTAAACAGTGCTTCTACCTTAGACTAGATTGTAGTGTCTCTGGGGCAGAGATGACTTTCCTGTGTTACTGCATCAAGCATGATGAATTGCAAAAACTAGTGGAAGAAGATAATCAAATGTTGAGTAAAAGTAAGCTTTTCATGTACTACTATAGTTAGAGAAAAATTAGTCTACAACAAATTGGGGCCACTTAGAATTTCCCACAAATCATAGTCCTAGAGTTTAAGGCCAGAAAGGACAACTAGATCACCTAAATAGAGGTGTCAGATATATGTAACTATCCTATAATATCTTACTCTAAATTGCTCTCCTCTGCTGTGTTGAATATTTGAATGGGGTCACATCAACCGTTTTCCCATATACACATCAAAAGCTGGAGGATTGCTGTTTGCATTACAGTAGCTCTAAGGAGTCTCGGTCAGGATCAGTACCACACTGTGCAAAGGGGCTATGACAGTATATAAGCCTTTGCCCTATATAATTTACAAAGAGATGCAGAGTAAAAACAAACAGAGGAAAAGAAGATGTAAATTAAAAATATAGGAGAATCAGGTCAGACTAGTAAGTACACTTAACATGTTTGAAGTCTCATGCTGTTTGTTTATAAATAAATAATCAGTATTCTTGTCGACTGCTGGTTTGGATGACATCTTATGGTCTGGCACTGAAATGTACAGTAGTTTACATTTCAATTCCTGTTATGTGAGTAACATTTTTAATATCTTCCCCTATCAGCTGAGTATAGAGCCTTAAACCATTCACGTAATTCAGAAGCTGTTCCATTTCTTTCTTATTGTAAATTTGCGTTCTGGCCGGGTTGCAGTAATGCCATTTTCTTATAAGAAAAACAAGCTAAATCTGTTCCTTTCTTGGATGACTCAAGGTATTTCTGTTTGAAAGTAGCAATTGCCTTACTTATAGGTTATGGATCTGTGGAGACCTGAGGAATGGGTGCTTTTCAGACTTAATTTCTCACTATTTTACAATGTTAAGTTGGAAAGTGGCAACAGGGTTTTGGGAACCTACGTCCTCGGTCTTCTCATTCAGCTTATTAGCTGCTGCTTCTGTGGCTTCACTGAGTTGATTCTTATATTTTTCTGCAGTCATTCCTCAAGGTGGTGCACTTTGCCTGCAGAACTATAGCCACCGAATATGGTTCTTGAAAGACAGCTGCCTTCAAACTGTGACACCCTTGCGTTGTGATTATTTAAGAAAGCTGCAGTTAGGTTTTTTTCATAACTTCCCACGGGAGTCTGCTAGTCAATATTTCCATGCAGTCAATGGACCTCTGCCGTGCTTTGCCAAAAATGTATATACATAGGTACTTAATAAACCCTCCATTTCCTTTCTTTTACTGAAGTTCCCTGTAAAAGACCCTTATAATAGCTCTGGAGGATAGGATGCTGACCCTTTTGTCCAAAGGTCTGGAGCAACCAAAATTAGTGTCAGTGGGATCCTGGAAAACCCCCCAAAGTGTGGTGGTGGTGGTGATGTTTGTTTATTCATTTATACATACATGGTATCACTATGACACCATTCAACCATAAATTCCTTTATTAAATCTTAAGGCCTAATGGTCTTTATACAGGTATTCAAAATATACCTTAAATGTCTGATTGTCACACCTATATACTAACATGCAGTCATAACTAAGGCTACAATCTAATCATGAGTATTTCTAATAAAAGTCAGGATCAGGTCACAGGCAAAAAACAAAATATCGCAGCCCAATGACTGCTCCATTACTTTTACTAAAAATATTCATGATCGAATCTAGGATGGGGGAACACTATGGGTGGAAAGCTGGGGGCTCATTGCAGGGGAAGAACCCCAGGGGGACCACCACTGCTCAGGCCCCCATTGATGTGGGATTTCTGGGAGGCCCGTCACCTCTCTGGGCTCCACGGGAGGAGAGGAAGGGGTGGGGAGTAGCAGCCGGTGCAGCTGGCTGAGACACCATGCAAGCGGCTGGCTGCAGAGCTGCTCTAGCAGTGGCTATTGTGGCTGTCTCCAGGGCACCTGGGGTGCTCAAATGCATATAGGCTGGCACTAGGTAGGCAGGAACTAGCAACAAATGGTAAGAATTTACCCATTTATTTATCTTATCTCTTGCATCCTGTGTGATTGAAGCCTTTCAATTAATTCTTGTTAAAACAGATGAAAACCACCCTTGGTAACTGGAGCTTCTTCAAAGAATTTTCTCCTATCTTATCAGTTCCCTCCCAAGTCCGGTTTTTGATGTTACATGATTTTTGGGAGTTGGGCAAGGGGAGAGCGTACAGTGCTACTGCTCTGTAATATAATATGCGCAGAAAAAAATTGGGGGAGGGGGAAGGAATTACATGCTTCAGAAACTTGTTGGATACCTTAATGCCACAAAGGGAGATGATGAAATGGGGTGAAATTAAGGAAAAAACAAATATCATAAATGTGACAATTGTTAGACTGGAATAATCTCCAAAAAGTAGTGAAGGGAAGCCCAACTGCTTGAGTTGTTTAAAAGAAGTCTAATCCAAACAGTAAAAAATACATTGTAGGGAACAGTTCTTTGGTATCAGGGAGCAGACTAGGTGATTTAATAGCTCTTTTATATGTTCTTCTGTCTTTATATTCAGATTACAATTTGTATTGATGTTTGCTAATCTCTCAATATTGATGTCTGTTGCTTTGAACCTTTCAAGTAAGGAGATTGTTTCTGTTCATACTGGAAGTTTGATATCCAATATGATCTTGATTTTAGGTGAAATACTGTAACTTTTTTCATTTGAAATTTATCTCATAATGGTGTAATACAGATTTTCTAAACTGTCAGATTGCTCATTGTTATACCACCAGGAAACAGAAGTCCCTCGTTACAAACTTCTGCCGTCACTGTATTAACATAATACCCAGAAATCCTGCAATTGAGATTAAATAAAGTTAAAACAGCTGATGCCTCATCAAAGACTAGAAAATTGTATAATTTTTAATTTACAAAAATCTGCCCTTTACTGTTTGGGAAATTAATCAGGGCAGTGGTGAAACTTCCTCTTGGGGAGGCTATCCCCCTGTCCTGTTGCTTCTGGCCAAGACCATGTCCCTGCTCACTGTTCCCAGCCCTCCTGTGGCCCCAGCTAAGGCTGGGGAGGCCTGAGAGCTCAACTCCTTTCCTCCCAGGGCCCTAGTTGGGACAAAGAGGGACTGAGAGCTTAGTTGGTGCTACGAAGGGAGGCTGAGAGCTCAGCCCAAGGTAGCATCCAGCTCTCATCCGTGGCCAGAACCACAGCGGAGCTCTTGGCCCTGACCAGAGCTCTAAGCTTAGAGGCCTTCTCCCATTCCACCCCTTCCACCTGTCACTCCGCCCATGGTCCCACCCCATTCCACCCCTGCCCCCATGGCTCTGCGCACCCACTCTGCTGCTTTCCCTGTGGTCCTGTCCCTCTCTCATTCTTCTCCCTCTCACCCTCCCATCCCCATTGCGGCCATGAGACTGCAGTAGGGAATGAGAGCTCCTCCAGACCCGCAGCTGTGGCAGGGAGAGATTTTTCCAGCCAATTTGAGGCCCCTGGCCACAGGCACTGTGGGCCCTTGCAGTAATCTGCCATTGTCCTTCTCCCCCTCCCATTTCCTGTGGCATGAGTTTTGGGGAGGTATAACCTCCTCGAGCCTCCGTTACGTGCAGCCCCTTGGGTATTAAGCAATAAGAAGAGTAAAATACAGACTAATACGTCAAGTTCTAGTTTAAACAGCTGATGCTACATGAATGCTACATGAAGTTTAGAGCATGGGAATTAAGAGTGGAAACTCTTGAGTTGTATGTCAGCCACTGTTTGGGCAAATCACTTATTTGTAAAATGGGAGTAATACTTTGCTTCTTCACAAGTGTTGTAAGAATTAGTACTTGTAAAGCATTTTAAGCTGTAAAGCACTATTAGATGTTTGTCCTCTCAGTGACAAAACTATGTCTACAAGAACCAATTGAAGAAGCAGATGGAGATGGTTTCATGTAGGTGTTTAAAAGGCAAATAGGAGTAGTAGCGTGTAGAATAAAAGAAAACTGAGTGTGTACACTAACACTTTTGTCAGCAAAACTTTTGTCAGTCCAGAATGTGAAAAAACAAACACCCCTGACGGACATAAGTTTCCCCGTCAAAAGCACCGCTGTAGACAGTGCTATCTGTGGGAAATGCTCTCCCACCAACACAGCTACTGCTCCTCATTGGGGGTGGTTTAATTATCAGCGAGAGAGCTCTATCCTGTTAGCATAGAGCAACTACACAGGAGACGTTACGGTTGTACAGTTGTACAGTTGTGCGGCTGTAAGGTCAGTAGCATAAACATAGCCTAAGTTTTCCAAGAGGCATCGGCAGCTTTTCAACAAATAAAGATTGATTAAATGTTTGTTTTGATTTATAGTGGTTCCTGTCATTTCAGAAGTTGGAGATCAGTCTGGTGAGGTAGGTTACTCCAGCTCTCCAGCAGAAGCACCTCCAAGCAAGTCTCCATCAATGCCATCCCTAAACCAGACCTGGCCAGAACTAAATCAGAGCAGCGAGGTTAGTAAAAGCTTAATTTTATTTTAGATGTTTTTAATGTCCACTAATTAAAGTGTGTATAGGTTCCTGTTGCATCGTATATACAATGTTACTTCATGACCATGAAACTGCAAATTAAATGCGTTAAAATTTCTAGCCTTTCTTTTATAATTGTGCAAGATTTCTAATTTTTTTTAAGAAACCCCAGTTCAGAAGTACTATAGGCATGTATCCTGGCTCTGAAGAATGTCTTCAACAGAGCAGTTAATCTTTTACTAAAACATAGGAAAAGCATAAGTATTAGGAAATATCACCTTCAGTATAATATTTTATTCTCCCAAATAAGTAGGGCTGCCCAGTGATGTATAAAGTATCATTAATTAAATTCTGCTTGACCGTAGGACAGTGTTCTTGTAGTGTGCTTGCTGAATAATAAATAGTTAGTATATAACAGACTCCTCCACATCTTGTACTCTGAAAGCTTTTGAGGCTAGTACTGTTACAAAGTACTCTTATTGGCAGTACAGTTATATGCAGGGGGATTTCCAGATCTCATTAATGATGGAGTTAAGTGAAAGCTTAAACTTAAAACACTATCAGCAGAATAAAGGATCCATTATTTATTTATTTGGTGATTCAGGATTACAAATTACTTTGAAATCAGAGCTACTGCTGCTAATGTTTTAACTTTTTTTACTATCATTTTTATATTGTATATCCTTGGTACTTAATAAAGCAGTATCTAAAGAACTTCTGATTAAGCCATGTCAAACAAGTTTTATTTAGATTTCAGTTTTTGATACATCACCAAAGGTAGCAACTTGTTCCACGACTGTGCATCAGTATCGTTGTCTTCATTCTTTTATTAAGATTGGTTTGAAGAGTCAGCCTGCTTCTATAGATCTGACAATATGACCTAAGACACAGGATATAAACCAGCTAATTCTTAGAGCTATTTTAATACTTGTTTCGGGCAAGGAAAGACATTTTGTTTATGCAGTGCCTAACACAATGGGGTCCATATGTTCCAAGACTGATGTTCCTAGTTGCTACCACAATATAAATAAGATGTTGTAGGCTTTTTTTCTATATTCCTTTAGTGCAGAAAAACTAGAAAAGTATTGGAAATACTCATTATTACGGTAAGGTACAAAAATAATGGGAGCTGTAGTCTAGCATGTAAAGAGATATTGGCCTAGAAAAATATTTCACTTGCAGTAGAGTCACAAAGAACTGTATATTTCATTGAATGTAGGTTATTTGCAATGAAACAATCATGGAGTTCTCCAGGATTGCTTCTGCATATGTCCAATGCTGTGGGTGTTTAGGCTCTGGGGGGCTTAATTCTCTAGAACTGTTTGTCACAGATATTTTGTATATTCAGGGTCCATGAGCTGCCAACTGTAGGAAATCTCTTTGATTTCAATAGGGAATAGTTTTTACAAACTGAATAGGAAGAAGTGGGAGAGCTCAGTTTGAGTGAGTAATCAGTTTTGAGACCAGAATCTGTTATTCACTTAGTACCTTCGCTTTTAAAATGTGAAGTGAGAGACTACAGCATCACAAAGTTTGAGAGATTCTTTTAGTAAATTAGTTGTATAATGGTCTGCACACAATTTATATTTTAATATGAGTAGTCTTACCTTTCTAATGCAATGGATGTACCCCCACTCCCGAGCTGGGGCTGGGAAGGAGGACCATCTCTCCCCATCAGCTGCAGCCCTGGAGCTGAGGAAAGTTGCCACTTCCTTGGGCCACCACAACCCTGCATATCCCAAATTCGCCCTGCCCCCTCTTCTCACCCACATACCCCTTATTCCCCCCTAGGCCATCACCTCACTTTACGTGGTGAGTCCTTTCCAGAGTCCAGGCACCTAATTAGTAAAACTGTGCAGGTGTGGCTCCACTAATTAGATGAGTGGCCTTTCATTCTCTTGTGTGCGGCCGCCCAGGCGTGCACTTTAGAGGGAACTATCTGCAGACCACCTGAATGGAGCTAACGGACTGCTTGTGGTCCATGAACCACAGTTTGAGAACCTTTGCTCTGCTCCTTCTGGCTTTGTGCTTGGATCCTTGTTTTTAGAATAGTTTTGCTGCACTCACCACTGCTAGCTTGAGAATATACATGAGGTACTGGCCTCAGCACATCTCATGAATTTCAGTTCCATGATCTGACCTTTACTTTGGATGTTAAGCACTTTGGCTTCTTCCTTCTTTAACTCAACAGTTGAGTTGGTTGCCTCTCAATTGGTGCTTTGAAAGGTCTTTCCAGAGCACCAAGCTAAAGGATAAAGTCCAAAACTCTTTCCTCCCAGACTTATTCATTCTGAAGTTTATTTTTTGTGACTTCCTTGTCTGTCTCAAGATTTTAACTGCATACTCAATCCTTTGAGAATTCTGAGGCAGTTATTTAATGGATGAGCAGGTTATTACATCTTCTATCTGGGTGATGGGAATGCTGTTCAGTGATGTTACATGTGGCTATATATGTACCTTGAGTACAAAGACATCATGAGGGACAACTGGCTTTTCTAGAAACAATTCCTCAGACCCAAACACTTAAGTATGGCTTGATGCCAGTAGACAACTACTTAGACCTGTTATGAATGTTGGATCTCCTGGCCACTTAGGTTTTCATAGTGCCTATGTCATGTTTCATCATGAAGACAGCTTAGTGGATTCTGAAATCCCAGCAGAAGCCCAGGTCAGAGACTGTGTCCAGATGACATAACGTCATGTATGTGTTTGCTTTAGTAGCAGTCCAGGAAACCCATGCAGAGTGACTCCACACCCAGGTAACTTTCTCTCTCCATGAACAGGAGATATTTTCTAGAGGTGAGATCAAAGATGTTTGGAGACCTGTTAATCAAAAGGTCGTTGTAGCAGCACGATGACTCACTCCTGCAGCGCCTCCTGCTGGTCGTATGGGAATTAGTTCTTCCAGCTCAGAGTGCCCTCTGCAGGCCGGTGTCTCACTGTCTGCTGGCCCTGTGTCCCTCCCAGACCCCAGTGCCCTTTTTCCTGGGGTGTTGCCTCTGGCAATACCCCCATGCTCTACCTCTGGGTTCCCCCTCCCTAGGGAACCCCCAACCCTCTAAACCCCACCTGCCTCAGTCTTGGGCTACTGCCAGTCATCATCAAGGCCCTGCATCCTGGGGCAGACTGCAGTGTAAAAGCCAGTCATCCTAGGCAAGGGGGTTTGGATCAGCTGCCTTTGCCTAGCTCCAGTACCCTCCTTAGGCCTTGCTTCAGGCCTGCAGCCTGGGGAGTTGCTAGGCTGGAGCTCCCCAGCTCCCATGCCTATTCCCCCAGCACTGTTCCACCTCCAGTACCCTGTCCTTCAGGCAGCCAGGCCCTGCTCCCTCCCAGACTGGAGAGAGACTGCTTAGCTCCTGCTTCTCAGCCCTTTTATAGGGATAGCTGTGGCCTGATTGAGGCATGGCCCAGCTGTGGCTGCTTCCCCAATTAGCCCAGGCTTGCTATTTGCCACAGCCCTCAGCAGGGCTGTTTTGACCCCTTCCAGGCTGGAGTGGGTGACCACCCCGCTACAGTGGTTCTGGTTTAAACAATCTAACATGCAGTTTAAGAATGGCCATGGGTCTTCTGACAGTGACCAATTCCAGGTGCTTCAGAGGCAACAAACAGGGCAGTATCAATTGTTCTATCCCCTGTCATCTAGTCCCATTTTTCCTCAAGATGTGTGGGAAGGTAATGGTCCACTAAAACGTGGGCATGAGTGAGTTCTGTCCCATAATACATTCTTCATTGCCATGTCTCTCTTGCAACACTTTGAGAAGCTGCTGGTGTCAGGATTTTCATATATTCTTGACAAAGCTGATTGATACAGGTTCCTTTCTAAGCCAGTTGGTATACATGAACTCAGGCTTCTTATATAAAGAAGCATTTTCTTGGTGGTAATGACTCAGATTGTAGAGTGAGCTTCAGGCACTAATGGCCTACCTTCTTGAGTGTTTTATAAGGTTGTGGACTCCATCATCTCCAAGTTGTTGATGGAATTCCACTTTACTGAGTCTATTATATTGCCAGTATTTTTCCCACGCCTACTGCATATCTGCCTCCTTGAGGTCTTTTTCCATATTCTTGAGGTAAAGAGATCCTCAGAGGGTCTGGTAGGAATGGACGCAACTTGAAGTAGGATCCAACAGCTCTTTATATAGGATCCTATAGTAAGGAGATTGCCCATGGAATTTGTACTTTAAACAAGGTGTGTTGACTATGAGCATTATTCCAGTGTGGTGTGGGAATGGCTGAGGCCTTGTCTACATTATAGGCAAAAGTTGATCTAAGCTACGGAATTTGAGTTGCATCAATAGCGTAACTCAAGTCGATATAGCTTAGATTTGCTTACCACAGGGTCCACACTACATGATGTCAACGGGAGATCATCTTGCTCTCCTGTCGATTTCCCCTTACTCTTCTCAATCCAGTGGAGCACAGAAGTTGAGAGCAATCTGCAGTCGATTTAGTAGATCTTCACTAGACCTGCTAAATCGACCACCGATGCCTCAATCACCACATGTTGATCCCCTGGTAAGTGTAGACAAGCCCACATTCTTCTGTGCTTAGAGATAAAAACAAAACATTAATACTCTAAGGAGTTCTGCCTGTCTCGCACTTGGGACCTGAGATCCAAGAATGAGTGTCATGCACTGTCTTTCAAGAAGTATAATTATAAGGTAAGCAATCTAATGTAGGATCTTAGGGTTCAGCATACAGGTATATTTGTGCTAATACCAGTATTTGATATGTACCTTATAAGAGATGGAAGAACTAGCATAGCTTTAGTTGTAACACAGATACTTTGAGTCTTCATTGCTCATAAAATACTGGCTTAATGTGTCTCAAATGGATTATTCCCATCAATTGAAAGCTTGAAGTTTGGAGTATAAGTATACATGGAGTTATTATGAAATAGCTGTTCAAAACCAGCTGTTCCTGAATATCTCCAGGTTTGGACAGTTATTTCAGAATAAGTGTGCCTTGCTCCTGTTTTGCTTGATGTACTTTTAAAGTGGATTAAGCTACACAGGAACCTGGCACTCTTATTCTGCAATAAATGTGTCTATGCTTGGAGTTGTTCTTGAATAGCTCCATTTGCAGACAAATCCCTAGAAAATGGTTTGGTGTTAGGCAAAGCATGAGTGTGGTTTGGCTCAACTCTTTAAATACTATTTTCTTTTCTGTATATTCTGGAAATGTTCCATTTTTGTAGGAATTGGACAATGGCATATATGATTTCATTGTGGATACTAACACCATTTTGTAAAAAAAATCTTTACTGTATGTGCATCCCAAAAAGCTTCTGATCCAGTGTTTGAAATGAAGTTTGACTAATATTTACTCAGCATTCTACTAATTACAAGACGTTTAACTCATTCAGCATTCTTCCTGTAAAGAGTAATTTGATCTTTTAGTCTAAATTGCTCCGGTTGCGGCTGCATCCCCGTTCCCCCCCCCCCCCCCCCCCCGGCATGAAGACCTTGTTTGGCAAATATGTATTGTAATATAGCATGGCCCATATCTTATAGAGCTGATCAGAGGTTGACTTGTTGTTGGTTGATAAACTCAAATGTGTTTGAACTCATTAATTCCTTGCATTGTTCCAGTTATAATTTAAAAATTTATGTACTTTTGTATAAATAAATAAATAATGTGCTCATGCAGAATAGAATCATTTCTCAGGGGGTTCACTGGCAAGTCAAATTGGATTGTTTTAATTAGAATATGCTATGCTCACTCAATTCAGTGTGTTAGCTGACTTTTGCGAGAATGCTATAAACACTTAATGTTTTGCCAGTATATAAACATGAAAAGCCTCTGCATAGGATTTATAGTTATGAATATGTACAAGATGTGGCACCACTTCTGTTTTTACAGAATCTGAATGTTTTAACCATTTCTCTATCTTGTACGTATAACAACAGTTTGCTTATTTCTTTCACATAAAAAGCTTCTAAATTGTGTGCATATCTACATTTTCAGTGTGGTGCACACAGTTCTGATCAAAACTTTAGAGAAAGGTAATACTTTTGGTTGCATATCAATGTCTCATTGAAACTGAAATATTTCCTTAATGTATGTTTGTTCCAAGTCAAGCCAATATGATACGCAAACACCCTCCAGTGCAACCTCTGAACTACTATGCTAAATTTCTTCTCCAGTGATCTTTTACTCATCTTTCTCATCATGCTGACTTGTCTCTCCTCTGTCTGTTCAGCAGTGGGAGACATTTAGTGAACGCTCTTCAAGCTCTCAAACTCTGACCCAATTTGATTCTAACATTGCACCAGCTGATCCTGTAAGTCAATCACTTTGCTTGCTTGTTTGAAATTAATTTTATTAACACTGAATTTCCATATGTTGTGTTTTTAGCTATTATGCATGATTCTTGCTTGGTTGGGAATGGTGGCAGGTTTATTAATTTTTGTCTGTGTATGATGGGAAGAGGGATTTCCTTTTTTTCCATTCACTCTTAATAGCGGAGTATAGGGAATGTTTTTGTTGATTTTGATGTGATAAAAGTGCTATCAAATCTGTGTAAGGAAATTATTTGTGACACACTAATGGATGTGTACATTTTAGTATGCTTCATTTAAAACTTTTTGAATGTAAACAAAATATAATCCAGAGAGCCCCAGGGAACTAATAGTCTTATTAAATCCTTTAGCTATGTCACCCAAATTTGGACTTCAACATAGCTCTTTTCTCTTTATACTTTGTTAGTTTTGTGCACACAAAGATTCATAACTGACTTATCCAGTTTATCTGAACATCCATGTAAAACTTCATCCTTGTTATATTCCAGAATTGGTGTGGTACTTCATAGTCATACATAATACTGCTATCAAGTTACTCTAGCAATAGTACAAATACACTAATTGCAGCATTAGAAACTCTGCAGAAGTGCTGTGAATAGTGATTTGTAGTTAACACCTTGCAAGATAGTGGGGCCGGTACATATCTTACTGTATTAAATTTGTTTAATTTAATAAAATCTTAGATTATATAAATGATTTTTAAACATGTAATAACTATGCAAAGTCTGAGTTAATACCATTTTTGCCGATATATTTGTATTACAGTAGCATCTAGTGATCCCAGCCCCAATCAGAGCTCCACTGTGATAGGCACTGTATTAGTCCCTATCCCAAAAACTGCTGTAGGAGAGAACAGCTTGCTGGGCCAAAACAGAAAACGGGGGGCAGGGAGCGTACATGTGAGGAATAAGGAAGGAAGGAGTAATACTAAATTTATAGTTTGGGTTTGGGAAAGCTGGAATTGCATTTTCAAACACATCAGTAAAAAATAAAAACTTTAAAAACTAAAATAGCCATACTTCAGAGTACATATGGAACATTCAGAAGCAAAGGACGGTTGATAGCTACAATAGAAGACTGATCTGTATGTAAAAACTTCCATAGAAAGCATGATATCCTCTTAAACGATGTTCCTGCCCGAAGATCTTTGAATGTTCATAGTGGTGTTGTACTGTGATAAGGAAGTGTTCCATTTACATTTTCAGTATAAATTTAAACTTTTTATCTTCCCAGAACAGTGCAGGTTAGTTTAAAGAGTGTAGAAATTACTCATGTTATATACATGTACTCAGCCTTGTGAAAATGAGCTAACTGAACACAATTTAAAGCATGTTAGTTAGTTTTCAAGAGCAGTTTTAAATTTAAGATGGTTCTCCGCCCAGATACATATGCATATTTGCCATTGCCTTCAGTGGGAGTTGAACATGGTTGAGTGAAGGGTTTGGTGGGGATATGAGTGAGAGATCTAGAAGCCCATTATAGAGCATGACTTAGCCCATTTCATCTGACAATGGCCATAGCAACAGTTATCTGTATGAAATACTTCTGACATTTAGAGCCACTATCTCTGCCTTTAGGTGGCATGTTAGATATCACTTGAAGGGTATCTTTAAAAAAACAAAACACAAGCTTCTATCATGTCCTTGTAAGATAGTAATGGACTCCTTGAAATAATGTGATTTTTTACTATACAGTAGAATTTTTAGACTATCAAGCCCGTAAGAGTTTCCAGGATACTCTAATTTTAAATTTTTGAAGCATCAGACGTACATGAGGCACTCTGAAATGTCTGCATTCAAAGATCCTGATCTTAAGCTTTAAAAGAAATTAAGTATTTCATAGACATACAACACATCCGTGGCAACCACACCATTTGGTTATAGGGAAAGGTGGTAATGGAACGTATTTAAGGCATTTAGCTGTTTTTTGATGCAGCTTAGCAGCTACAGACACACCTAGCACAATGTGACCAGCAGACTTCTATGAACCAGGGACCAAAGTTTGGAGACCTTCTCTGTAGAGAAGTCTAAATACCTGTACCCTTGCACAGAGTTAAAGGATATTTGTTGTGGACAGTGTTCTATCTCCGGAAAAAAACAACACCCTACTTCATTAGATGCTTATGCCCAAATAAGTCTCTAGTGCCACAAGGGCTCCTCATTGTTTTTGCTGATACAGACTAACACAGCTACCCCTCTGGAACCTGTTCTATCTCAGGGTTTTATATTGTCACCGATCACTATAGTATCAAGTTAAAAGGAACTCAGTAAAAATGTTTGCTTGTGAATATAAGCTTGGGAACTGCCACTGAATGCAGTGAAGTGCAGCTCTGAATGGAATAATTTTAAAGCTAAAATAAAAACTTTTCTTCCTTCTCTTCAGGATACTGCTATTGTTCACCCAGTTCCCATTCGAATGACTCCAAGCAAAATCCACATGCAGGAAATGGAACTTAAAAGAACTGGAAGTGGTAAACTATATTCTTTTGCTAATTATGAAAGCCGCTGCTGTGTTCATGCAACATCTCACTGAATACTTGTGTGGTGATGACTTTTAGAGCTCGATTTTTCTTGCATAACAATTCTGCCTTGTGTCCTTGCACTTAAATAATAGTATCAGGGGATCCAACCAGTTTAACTATTCCAAATGGTGGAGCACCTCATGAATTAAAGGAGCATTCTGACACAATGATTTAGAGGGTTTATGGTTGCTGTGAGGATTGCTCCATCTGTCTGTAGGATAAGATTGCTTGGAGTAGATTGGAAGCATCAAGATGCAGATCTGGGTGAGGACTGGGAGAACTTTCCCAGATTTGCATGCTCAAGTTGTTGAAGTGCTTGGGAAGCTTTGGACTATGACCTGCTACTTGGTCTGGTTCTATTTAGTAAAATCTAATGGGTGAGATTTGGTTTACTACTGTGGAGGCTTTCATCTCATCCATTTGAAACCTGCTAATCTTCCTCCAATATCTCTTGATTCTGACAATCTTGCCATATTATTGCCCAATATCCAACCTTTATTGTTTTGCTGGGGGGGGGGGGGGGGGGGAGAGGCTGCTATAATGTGCTAACACTGTAAATTCTAGCGATTTCCAGATAGCATCAGTAGCCAAGAGCATGTTCCTTTTGAGTTAGGGGAGATGAAACATGCCGCTACAGTGCAGGTTTTGTCACACTTACTCATACCTATTCACTCTACATAGAGCTTCACTTGCATACCATTTGGAAACTTCATTTAGTACAGACAGCAGTTGCCAGATTGTTTACCAGTACTCTTCATATGGGATACACTTCAAAAGTGAATCATAAATTGACTGATGTCCCATTTGTTTCCAAATGCAATTCAAGTTAAGCTTTAACTGAGGTTTGGGTGTTGTCTATCTGAGATCACTGTTTTTTGCTGTACTCTTGGGTTTGTGATCATATGAGGTGCTTGAATTAATAATCTATATGGGAAGAGCCTGTAGCCTGGAATTTGCTTCTCCTTTGGGTCCAACGTATAATTAATGTGTTGACCTCCAGAGCATGTTGCAAAGCTTACTGTCCTATGATTTTCAGAAGAGTGGGGAAATAAAGTGAAGGGTTTGTTGTTTTTTTGATGTGCATTAGTGAATATATCAATTTAGATTTTATTTTAGATAACCTTTTATTATAAATTAATTTAGAACTTTGACAAGGGCATTATATAAAATGAAAATTGTTTTTCTCTTAAAGGCATACTTGGCTGATGTCATGTCTTATACCAATGTACAATATTATGGTAGTACCTAGAGGACATGCCCCCATTTTGCTAGGCACTGCGTAGATATATAACAAAAGGCCTCTGCCCCAAAGAGTTTATAATCAAGGTAGGCACTCCATTGCAGGGACTTGCTTATGTCCTGCTTGTATAGTGCCTAGCACAAAGGGACCCATATTAACTTAATAAATCCTAAAACTGCAATATTTTATAAACTTGACTATAATTTTACAATATTGCGTAGGAGGGCAAAACAAATGTCTTAAAGCGTGCAAGGATACGTACTCAGGCATTTCACCACTGACCCAAGAAATGAATGTTTTATAAGATAAAATATTTGGAAAAATTATTAGAGATATGCATATTAAGCAGTGCAATTATATACCATTATTGAAATGTAAAGTTTCAAAGTTTAATTTTTATTTATGAATTGAATAATTTTTGTGTTTTAAATTATAATGGTGTGGATAGTATCATTGTAGTTTACCTGTCTAAAATTCAAGTCAAGTGCAAAATTTTGGTTTAAGGCTGAACTTTTGTTAATGAAGTCTTGGCCCCCAAGGAGAAGGATCGTTTCAGTGTATTTTGTATATCACTTACTCTTGCATAAAAAGAATAGCAATAATCTTTTTTTTCTACCTAGATCTTGCTAATCCCACTAGCCCTCTACTTGTGAAACCACCTGACCTCTCAGAAGAAAATAATATGAGTTCATCAAAATTTGTAGCTGGAAATACAGTTGGTAAGTATCAAAGCATCTTTTAACCCAGGGGTGCCCAACCTGTGGCCCAAGGGCTGTACAAGGCCTACCCCAGAGCATTTTATAAGACCGACGACCTGCTTCAACACATTATACTAACTGCTGATTCATTAGTGTTTTGTTTTGTTAACATCATTTTCATCTACTCAAAAGTATGTAGAATCTGTTTGGCTCATACAAAGTTGTGCTTAGGTTTATGTGGCCCGCCTGTGTAATTAGGTTGGTTACCCTTTTAATCCATTTATCAGACTTTAACGGTATGTCAACCTGAATTGTTCTTGATGTCTCCAGCTAATAAGAGCACAAACTGTTCCTGAAAAGCAAGAAACTTCTTAAAACAAATGTCCAACATAGTATTTTGACTTAAGAAGTATCTTCCTGACTTAAAAAAAGATAAAGGGATAGATAATAGCAGATAAAAATAGGTATAGCTTCTCTGGCTTCTTCATTGGAGCTATACCAATTTACGCCATTTGAGGATCTAATCCTCAATCTGGTAAAAAAAAATTACCTGTTTTATTTTTTCTTTTCCTGTTCAGCCATAATCCCTGAAATGTAAACTGGCTACACTATTCTTTATCTCCAACAGAAATAGCTTTAAGTAGCATTTGAGCCCACTCTTGTCTGAAAACCAAATAGCAACATGGTTTTTTTGAAGATTAGAAAACTGTTGTATACCAAAGGGAGGCATCAGCTGTCACTGTTTCAGTTCCTTTGAAAAATTGAGAGCCAAAATACCACAATTCCTTGTGATTGACTTTTGACATTTTTTCTAGATACAGTTAACTTGTCAACCCTCTGTTTATCCTGGTTGCAGTAATTTGGTTTTTAATATTCTTTACACCAAATATACATATTGTACTATACAGATTTAATTAGCCTGTTCTATGTAATCACACAGAACTAGTCACAAATCAGATCTCAGTCTAAGTATTTAATCTCTGTGGTTTTTATTCCTGAAACTGTTTTCCATTCACTTTGTTCATTATATTGTATAATTTCCTTCAATAGAAATAAATACTTGACATTAGTCCTCATTAGATCCTTTGCCATGCAGTATGGAGGCAGCTAAAACTGTCACAGTGCTCCACATGGCATCAGTTGACAGAGCATTCTGAAACAGCTGTATAAGGCAGACAATAGATCCCTTTTTGGCAACAGTATTTTCCTTACTCATGAACTCTGTTTCAGTGCTATAGTTTTCTTTTGGGGTCACTTCTTTTCCGTCCCCTTCTTTCTTGATCTGTCCCTTTTCCTGGTGCAGAGTGCCTGGTCCTTACTCAGAAGTCTTCCAGCATGATGGAGAAGACGTGCAATGATGTGCTGTCTTGTAGTGGCAGACTGCTGCTGCATTCAGAGCCTGAATTCTGAAAGGGCCCTTTCTTGCTCTAACTCCTTGTTAGAGCAGTCTGGCCCTGCAGACAAGTGAGACAAAAAAGCAATAGTGTGTGTGTGGAAGGCAGCAGCCTGCAGCCACTAAACAGGAGATGGCAAATGCCATGCCTCTTCTAATTCTGTAATTCCCAGCATGCTAGCCTGTATATTTATTTCAACAATGTGTCAGCAACCTGTTTTATACTGTTGTGTAGTCTTCTGCCCTGCTGGGTAAATGTAGGTATCTCTCTCTCTTAGGCCGTCACCCCCCAGCCGGGGTATGGGCCACCAACCACAGATCCCTCTATTTCTGGTGTTGGTGTTTCAGTAGCAATTCGGTCCCTCACAGGGTGGAGTTGCTAGCCCCACGCCCATGTTAAGCCTACAGCACCTGGTATGCCTTGGAGGTCTCCCATCCAAGTACTAGCCAGGCCTGACCCTGCTTAGCTTCCGAGATCAGACGGGATCAGGCGTGTTCAGGGTGGTTTAGCCATATAAGTGTAGGTATATCAAAAGTCATTGAGCAGAGATGTTTTCTATAGCCATGATATGGACAAGGTGCAGGTGTTGAGGAAATGAAGGCACCTGTTGACTTCTCTCATCCAGAAGTTTTAAAAATATAAAAAATAGAGGGAAGCAAATATGTGAGAAGTGGAAGAAATTTTTATGCATCATGATCCCCCTATTCAAGAGAATTTTCCAACTCCAAAAGTCTGACCTAGCATCATATGTCAGGCTGTTCTTTCTGACCATAGGGTGAAACTGTTAAACTGAGCCTGATGGAAGAAGCTGAGAAGATATTAATAAGGAAGTAGCTTCTTATCTCTAACCAAGAAGAGAATCCACTTTGCTTCTAAATCCAGTTGTGGAGGATATAATTTAATAAATATTGGTATTTTCCAGCCAAAATAGTGCAGTTACATGCCTTTTAGTAAAGTGAATGCTTAAAAATCTCTTGCAGCCAATTCTAAGTTGAGAGTAGGTCCTACCATGGGTGAATTTCCCTCAGAAATCATCAGATCTGCAAAAGAGATATTTCTGAAGTGGAAATAAGTCAAGCCTTTCCTTTGTCCATGTTTTCAGCTAGTCTATGGTAGCTTGATGGAAGAAACTAAACACCGATTTAATCCAAATACAAGATAAACAAAGTTGAAAGTATTATGAACAAGATCTCAACTGTCTCTATTTTGTGGCACACCTGTATGAATGCATTCCATTTTTTCCTCCCGAGGGCTTTTAAAGGTATTGAAATAAATTACAAGGCCGTATCTATGGTTCTGTTTGTGGAAGGCCAAAATACAAGCCAAAAGATTGGTATCCTCAGTCCAGATCAGTATGTGACTTGCCTACTGGACAAATCTGAAAGTGGTGGAAATCATTATGGGGGAGAGAAATTTTACCATCTATAATAAAGAACTCAGCCCAACTGCACAGGGTATGGGGACCTGCAGTCTTCTTTTAAAACAAAACCTGACAGGTGAGAATTTCTTAATGTAAAGATACCGTCTCTGAAGTATTCTCACCTCTGGGTCTCAGCTCACCAGTGAGACAGACTGAAGTGTAAACTTATTTTTGGGGGGCTTAGCTTTTGAAAGAGAAATCCTTGTATCATAAGCCTGAGTTGACTTTAACAGTTGAGCACTGGGCCTCTCTCTGTGCCACACAGCTTCTCCTCTACTCCCAGCTAGGTAGCTTCACCACCAAAGCATCCTGTAATATCTTTTCTACCAGTGATTCCAGCACAGTCCCCAGTATCCTTTGGTCTCAGTATTTGAAGTCAATACTACACACTTACAGCTTGTTGGATGCTACACAACACCTCTATGGAATGAGTGGATGCCTTTCTACAGCAGGCAATGAACTCAAGGGACACTCATGATTCTTTTTAGTCTGTCTTGTCCTTCTGGTCCATCTCTGAAGGGACGGAAGATATGCTTCACTTAAAAGCAAGTTTTTCTGTCAGCTGAATTCTAGGGCACTCTGCCTCCATATCAGCATCAACATAAAAATTTAAATTTTCCTTTCAATGAGCACCAAACACCTTTAAGGGTTCTAGAATATATTGCTATCCGGAGTTTACCAGGAACTATACTGTAACCTTTTGTTCTGTGCTCCAGAGGTCTTGGATATAATGTGGGTTCTAAACATATTCTGTAGAGCCAAAAAATTAGGTTTTCTTAAAGTCCTATAAAATCCCTCCTCTTACTCAGCCAAGAATGCTTTTGAACATAGTCTTATTCGTGAAAGATACTACAGGGAATCTAGACCCATAGGTGGGATTTTATTCTACATGCTTCTTGGTAATTAAAGTTTGAGGAAACTTCTGTGTCATGGATCTCAGGGTCCCAAACTGGTTTTTGCCCAGAGAACTTCTATATCGGTATGATGCATCCCGGGGGAACTCTTCTAAATTAATGCTGATGCTTAAGATGGTAAATGAAAAAGATTTGAGCTATAAACAGGGCAATGTGGCTCTCTCTACCTGCTCTTCACCAGTGTCTTGACCAACGGTTCTCAGACTTCCTGAGACCACAACCCTTTTTTCTTCTCTGGCGGCACGGTGCAACCCTTGTATGTCTGCCAAAATGCTACCGAATTGATTACTTCCGCATCCAGCGGAAGCTTTTTGGTGGACCCTTTAAGGCACACGGCATGTCCACTGAAAAGCCACCGATTGCGGAAGCAATCAATTCGGTGGCATGCCGGCGGCCTGGGGAGCTAGCGACCCCCTGGAAGCAGGCGGCAACCCCCGGGGGGTCGCGACCCCCGGTTTGAGAACTGTTGGTCTTGACCTATGAGGTTCATGTAGGCTAACTTCATCCAACTACACTTGTCAGTTACTTTGGCATCTCATGAACCAGTTGACCTGTGTCACTGTATCACCTTTTTTTCAGGTTATTGCATTGACTCTTTTGGAAGCCCTTTGTGCCATGAGAGATTAATATATTCTGCCAAAGATACTAACTAACTCAAAAGGAGACTTCATTATCTGAGTCTCGGTTTTCTTAGGTGGGCATCTGCTTTTCTGACTGCAATAACATCAGGTCATAGCAAGTCTCATACTGTAGTGATTATTGACTAAACCACTCTTCACCAGAATGAAGTCGTGCTATGCGCTCATTTGAGATTCCCCTCAAGATGGTGATGGAATTCCACTTTAATGAGCCAGTTTTACCAATTTGTTCCATATCCACATTCACATGTGTGAGAGCCTTTTCAGTCTGCTTGAGAAGTTTTTAGTGCTTCTACTAGGAGCTACTTAGATCCTGACAGTCAACTCAGCTTGATAAATTCCCAAGGCGGTGCTATCGTGTAAGAAGGTGGTATCTAAATAGTTCTGTGATTGCCTCTCACATTGCTGCAGATTGGCTGGAAACCCATGTCAAAGTTCATTAAGTCAAAAACATAGCTGCTGCCCTGCTTCAGCGTTGTTTCCCTTCTCAGATATGTGTCAGGGAAGTTGCATGGTCCTGATCTCTATACGTCTTGCAAAGACTTTGATTGATTTGGTGTCTAAGAAGGAATTCTGCTTTAAGGCCTTGGTCCTGCAGAAACTGCTCACAAAATAGAGGAACCTAAACACATTAGCTGCTTGTTTTTGTCTTCTGATGTATTTTAAAAGGTTCTGAAATAAGCCTGACTCTTAAATCTTGCTCTTCCTCTTTTAAAAATGCACCAACTTGTTCACATAGTTGGCATTGTCTGTTTGTTCTCCCAACGACTGCATTACTGTTACTTTCTTTGGGAACTTTGTCACTTTGACTCAAGGTTTAGAATCCTGCCCAGATGGTGTCTTACAGGGAAGTACAAAAATAAGGTACATATTTCTTTTTTGGACTTGAAATAATCTTTTCTATTTCTGCATAGGTAATATAACCTGTTGCTGGTTTTAGCATAATTAAATTGATAAATTAACACAACAAAAATGAAAATTAAATTTTGTACTTTCATTCTACCAGCAGATGGTTACAGCAGTTCAGACTCCTATACTTCAGATCCAGAACAGATTGGAAGCACTGTAACTCGGCAACGGTCAGTAGAGTAGTAACAGAAGAGATATTAAAGGTTATAAAGCACATCTCCCCACTCCGAAATGATCTTTTTGGCGGTTTAATAACTACCATTTAAAAGGCCAAATAAAGATTTATGGTGGCCATTATGCTGACAATCAAGAGTGGAAGCAACCTGTTCCGTAGTGTTATATGGTAGAAGCGCATCAGTCTGCCCTTTATATGTGTAAAGTTAAAATTTCTGGTGCAGCAGAACCGCACTGCTTGATTAAAGTGGCAAGCCTGGAATTGGCTAGTCAGCTATTACTTCATGTTCAGTCATGAGAAAATTTTACTTGATATATAGAGTTCCTTCTTAAAAAAAAGGTTATTTTATAGATAAGTACTAAATATGATTCTCTGGTTGAATCTTCAAGTGTTTTTGAGGATAGGAATAAAATTCAAAATGATCTGGACAAACTGGAAAAATGGTCTGAAGTAAATAGGATGAAATTTAAAAAGGACGAATGCAAAATACTCCATTTAGGAAGGAACAGTCAGGTGCACACAAACAAAATAGGAAATGACTGCCTAGGAAAGAATACTGCGTAAATGGATCTGGGGTCATAGCGGATCACAAGCTAAATATAAGTCAATACTGTTGTAAAAAAAGCAAACATCATTATTGGATGTATTAGCAGGAGTTTGTAATCAAGACATGAAAAGTAATTCTGCGCTGTTCTGATTAGACCTCAACTGGAGTACTGTGTCCAGTTCTGGGTGTCACATTTCAGGAAAGATGTGGACAAATTGGAGGAAGTCCAGAGAAGAGCAATAAATCTAGATTAAAAGTCTAGACCACATGACCTTTAGAGAAGATTGAAATAATGGGGTTTGTTTAGTCTGCGAAGAGAAGACTATGGGGGGACAAGTTTTCAAGTATACAAGGGCGGGGGGGGGGGGGGAATGGTTCTCATTGTCCTATCTTCAAAGTTTAAGCAGCAATGGGCTTAAATTGCAGCAAGAGTGGTGTAGGTTGAACATGAGGGGAAACTTCATAACTGTCAGAGTGGTTAAGCACTGGAATAAATTGCTTAGGGAGGTTGTAGAATCCCCGTCATTTGCGATTTTTAAGAGCAGGCTAGACAAACACCTGTCAGGGATGGTCTAAATAATACTTAGTCCTGCCTTGAATGCAGGGGACTGGACTAGATGGCCTCCCAAGGTCCTTTTCTGGACCTACTGTTCTATGATTTACTAAATAAGAACATCATATATAAGAGGTTTTTAAAAGCACTGAAAATCTCCGGGGGGCGTGACTGGCTTTGTACAGTTGGACTGGAAATCAACTTTGCTATTAAACAGCACAGGATCAGTTTCAAAGTTCTATCTTAAAACTAGAATAATTAGTGACTTCATGTAGTAAACATTATGAAAACTGTTAAAATATCCAAAAAGGGTTTGTCATTAACTTGTGCAACAGATTGGAAACTGTTTTCCAGTGTTACTTAACTGCAAAGCTGATTCTTCGTCCACTTTATATAAATCTTTACCTTACTGAAATGGTAGTTTCTGCTGATGTAGCCATAGTCACTTGAGGTGGTGATGTTGCTACACGAACAGGAAAAAAACCCTCCATCAGTGTAGACTTCATCGACGACATGGGGTTATGCTGACATGGCCTCTGTAGTATAGACTTACCCACAAGTTTCTTTTTTAATTAAATGAGTACACCAAACGTACTCTAAACAAAAAATCTCATTCAGATAGTACAGTAAACCCTCGATTTAACGGACTTCGGATGCAACGGACAAAATTTCTGAGCAAGTCTGATGCATTCCTGATCCATTTCTGGCGGGCTGGCTGCCGGCTCCCGCCCGGGTCCAGGCAGCGGGTGGGCTGTGGAGCTGTCGCCCCAACCCTGTGGCGGGCGGGCTGCTGCTCCGACAGCTCATTTTTTTTATTATTATTAAATAACGGACTTTCTGATTTAACGGACACCCCCTCGCCCGAATTAGTCCGTTAAATGGAGGTTTTACTGTACTACAGAAATATAAGATTTTATCTCTTTAATCTCATTCTGAGTTTGGGCTTATTTTGATTGACATCACATTTCCCCCAAATCAAAGGTTATCAAACCGAGGGTTGTGACCTCACAGAGGTTGCAAGGTTCTTATGTAGAGGGTTGCGAGCTCTCAGCCTCAACCCCCAAACCATGCTTTGCCTCCAGCATTTGTAAGAGGATTAAATGTTTAAAAAGTTTTCAATTTATAAAAGGGGTGTCGCACTCAGAGGCTTGCAGAGTCACCAATACAAAAGTTTGAGAACCACTGCCTAAAAGGTGCAAGTCTTTGCGGGATCTGCATCTTTGTTTGGATCTTGCATTACTGATATGTCTTGCATTTGTAAGAGCATAAAATTCATACAAAATAACAAACCCCCCAAGAATAAGGGCAGTATTTCTCAAGATCCTAAAGAAATGCATTAGATAATAGAAACTTCAGATGGAAAAGGTAGCACTCACATCTGGAAACATACACTGAGACTTCCTCAGCTTGATGATGCTCAAGCTGACTTGTATATGAGTGAGGCAGAGCCACCAGAAATTCTGTTTTCTTTAATACCATCCCACTTAACAGTAGCAAGCAATTCCTATTCAGGCTATTGACAGAAACTTGCATGTTTCACAAAAGTCTGACCATAATGACCTCCAGTCTAGGTTGGATATTGCGTACCTTCTCCTGAATTAACACTTGGGATGTCTATTGTCAGACACTATAGGCTTCCGCAAACATTACATTAGGTAATAAGAGTGCAATAAGAAGGGCTAATATGAATTTTGAAGAGGAAATAAAGGTATAAAAACAAGAAGTTCAGTTCTTCTTTGAGTGATTGCTCATGTCTGTTCCACAGTAGGTGTGCGTGCTCGCCACATGCACTGGTGCCGGAAGTTTTCCCTTAGCAGTACCCATAGGGGGAGCACCCCTTCCCCCCCGCCCCATGACCCCTGGAGTGGCGGTCTGAGTCCTCACGGATAACACGGCCTGGACGGGGCTCAGTCCTCTGCCACAAAGCCCTCAGACTGTGGGACTTCTGTATAGCCAACGACATCTCCCTAAGGGCCTTCCAACTACCAGCACCCTCAACAAGTGTGCAGATCGCCTGAGCAGAGATTTCTCCTCCCAGCACGAGTGCTCTCTCCACCCAGAAGTGGTTCACCATCTCTTTCAAACATGGGGGACTCCCCAGGTGCACCTGTGCATGACCCGGCAGAACTGGCATTTCCCCCGCTTCTGCTTCATGGGGTGTCTGGGAAGGTGCGCCATTTCAGATGCTTTCCTCCTGTCATGGTTGGACCACTTTCTCTATGCTTTTCCCCCATTTCCTCTGATCAGCAAGATGCTGCAAAAGATAAAAATGGACACGGCCAGGGTCCTGCTGATCACCCCATCATGGCCCAGACAGCATTGGTACGGGCCCCCTCACAAGCCGGATGATTGCCTGGCCAGAGCCATTGCCACCTCACTTTCGCAGGACCGGGGCCACAGCCTCCACCCCAAGCTAGCAGCCCTCCACTTCATGGCATGGCTGCTCAGTGGTTAGGTAGGGAAGAAAGGACATGCCGGAGAGCAGACAGCCATCCACATGTCATGCCTACCGGTACTAGGCGAAGTGGGCATGGTTCTCTTCATGGGCAACTGAAAAGGGGGTCTCCACAGTGGCTGCCCCGATCCAGCTGATCCTGGACTACCTGCACCTTAGATCCCCGGGCCAGGTGCCGTTGTCCATCAGGGTGCACCTCACGGCCATCTTGGCCTTCCACCCACCAGTACAGGGCCACACAGTATTTTCCCATGCTCTGACGGGCCTGTTCCTCAAAGGACTGGACTGTCTTTCTGTATGCTAGGCCCCCGGTTCCTCAGTGGGACCTGAATCTGATATTGTCTCGCTTTATGGGGCCTCCATTTGAACCCTTGGCCCTGTGCTCGTGGTCCCACCTCTTGTGGAAGGTGACCTTCCTGGTGGCGATCACATCTGCTAGGTGGGTCTCAGAGCTTAGGGCCCTGACGTCTGAGCCCCCATACACAGTTTTCCATAGGGACAAGGTCTAGCTCTACCCACACCCTGCATTCTTCCTGAAGGTGGCCTCTGCCTTCCATAGGGGCCAGAACATCATCTTGCCAATCCTCTGCCCCAAGCCACATGCATCCAGTGAGGAGCGCCGCCTCCACACCCTCGATGTGTGCAGGGCTCTGGCTTTCTACCTTGAGCAGACCAAACCATTCAGGAAGTCCTCACAGCTGTTCGTGGCCTCGGCCGAGCGCATGAATGGCCAGCCGATCTCTGAGTGACTCCAACTGGATCAGTTCGTGCATCAGTACTTGTTATGATTTGATGGGTGTTCCCCCCCTCCACCAATTGAAAAAGATGCACTCGACTGGGGCTCAGGCCTCATCGGCAGCCTTCTTGGCCCACGTCCCTATTCAGGACATCTGTAGGGCCGCTACCTGGTATTCGTTTTGCACGTTCACCTCATGCTATGCGATTGTCTCCCAAATCAGGGATGACGCCAGGTTCAGCAGGGCAGTCCTCTTTCCCAGAAACTTGTGAACTCCTACCCACCTCCAGCAGATATAGCTTGTAATGACCTACTGTGGAATACACATGAGCAATCACTCGAAGAAGAAAAGACAGCTACCTTTCGTAACTGGTGTTCTTCGAGATGTGTTGCTCATGTCTATTCCACATCCCGTCCTCCACTTTCGGAGTGGTCTGACAAGAAGGAACTGAGGGTAGTGGAGCACGCGGCGCCTCTTATAGCGCCAGGGCAGCACCACTCCAGGGTTCACAAGGGGGTGCTCCCCCTACGGGTACTGCTAAGAGAAAAACATCTAGCACCGGTGCACATGGCGAGCGCACACACCTACTGTGGAATAGACATGAGCAACACATCTTGAACAACACAAATTATGAAAGGTAACTGTCTTTTATCAGAAGCGGGAAACTCCAAGCTCTTGCTTTTAAAAAATAAATTGGGCTGGGGAAAAAGGAGCTGGTGGCGGCTGTTAATCTTGAAACAAGATTTGTTCATATAGATGTTTTGGGTTGCACTTTGCAATTGAATTTCTACTCTTATGGCTGTCTAAGCCTCTACAGAGTTTTACCTGTTTTGCAGGTCACATTCAGGAACATCTCCAGACAACACTGCACCACCTCCACCCCCTCCTAGGCCTCATCCTTCACATTCTCGATCATCATCTTTAGATATGAACAGATCCTTTACAGTTACTCCAGGTAGGTACATTATACATCCATGTGTTTGCTACTTTGTTTAGTACATACTTATCTTAAACAAAAAAAATATCTCTGGAGAAAGTGTTAACTTTATTTTTATATAGCATTTAAGTTTGAAGTGAAAGGCTGAAAGTGTTAAATCTACTAATTGCTTTTATTAAAATTAGACTCCCTTTTAAAGGGAAGCAGTGGCTTAATCAACAACTTAATTAAAACAGTAAGTTCCTAAATAAAATGTCCGTACATGAGAGGCAGTGTAGTCAAGTGGATAAACATGAGAATGGTAGCCACCAAACCCAGTGACCCAACCAAATTGATTGTGCTCAAAATTGAAGCAGTAGGAGTTCTTCTTGACAGATGCAGATTCAGATGCAAAATGGTAGTAATAGATTTATAGCCTCAGAGAATTCTTACAGCAACTTGCTGTTTGTTGACAGAGATACTGTACTTATAATTTCACCTCATGATCTTAAAGCACTGTACAAAGGTTTTTCTGCTGGGGGGAAAAAACTGAGGTGTAAAGAAGTTTACACAACAAACTAATGACATGAGGATTAGAACTAGGTCTGATTTTCAGTCTCTTGCTCTGTCCTTTTGCCAATTTTGTGTTTGACCAAAGAGGCCGCAGTATTGTAGCCTTATCTGTAGTTATGGTTTGATTTAACCAATTACCCACCTCAAGGTGAGGGTTTACACCTGCTTTAATCTGTGAGAGTTCAGCCCACGAGACTGACCATAGTGGAGAGTTATCAACAGAAGCGGGGGGCCCATGGTGCACAACAGTGGCTATTTAGTGCTCTTTTTTTTAATGATTTCTCTTAATAGCCAACCATACAATACACACTGCAGTCTGGTAAAGGAGACACCAATTCAGAATGTGTAATATTTAGATTACTCACACCATGCCTTGATGGAAAAATCCCAAGTATTAATCACCACCACCACACGAGTGGTGGTCATGCTGATGTGTCTCCTTCCCAGGGCACAGGCCAGGGGATAGCTTTTTTGATGTGTTACACTGACACCCACTGGGCCTCATACATATTTAGCAAGGTTTTTACCGCTTTTTGTTGTTTGAATTTTCACTCCCCACTACTTTTGGAGTGCCTTGTTTTTCATGGGCTAATTCAATAGTTTTCATGCTCATTGTTTTGTCATTTTATCACCATAGTAACAGTAATGTTAAGGAAGTTTCTAACAGTTCATCCTGACTACCAGTGATTATCTTGTGGTGTCAACTAATCTGTAGTAGACATTATTATCCAAGTCATCAATTATTTTCAGAACATCAGGCTATCTCAAACAGACACAAGCTCGGCAGACTTATCAATTTACTTATACTAACTTACCTTTGTAATATAGCTAACTCATCTTAAGGCCTAATTTGGTTACGCCCGAGACCTGTAGGCCCTGTGTTACATTAATTCTTATATAAATTTTGCCTCTGTATCTTAAATATAGCTGGCACATTTTATCCTTGGCTACAGTATAATTGTGGTGTGTCACTCACTGAAGGACAGTCCTGGTTGTGTGCAGATAACACAGCTTATTTTCATATTGGCAGAGTGGAAAACTAAACACATGTTCATCATATTTGCAATGAGCATGTCCTAACATATGGAAATAGCCCTGTCATCCAACTTTCATTCAGAACCTATGTCTCTTCCCAGGACAGCAACAAGCTGGAGTTGTTGCCTACCCCCCTGCAGTGCCTCCAAGACCACCGCCCTCACAGGTGAAGTTGACTTATTCTGTGACAATTTTTTTTAAAAAAAATTAAATAGTGTATATAATTCTTTGCCCAGGTGCAATCTTTCAGTCTGTTGAGTTTTTAACTTTGCTTTAAAATATGGGCAGCAAGTAAGCACACAAGGCTGGTCTTTTGGAAACATTATGGGGTAGGAATGTGTACCAGAGCTTTCAAACCTAGGCTGCTGCCACCTTGCAGGGCTTCCACAGAAAGATGAGGACCTGCTCCTAGAGAAGCAGTGGACTAAACGACTTTGAGGCCTGAAATACTTTTCCTTTGAGGTCAAGGGAAAGTGTGTCTGGTCCAGGAGCCACATGGGAGGGGAGGAGAGGCAGAAACTAGCAAACTTTTGAACACCCTCCTCAGAATAATTCCTGGTAGCAGTACAGAAATGTGCTACACAAATACTGTGGCATGAGTTGGGGGTGGTGAGACAAACACCCCTGGGCAAAGGTTCCCCTGTTCTTTGTAAACTCTCACCTGAAACCTGACAAACTCATTGCACCAAACAAATGTCTGACATGGTACTTATCCATGAAGAGCAACATGTAAGCTATCTACAGAAAGCATGTATCTTGACTCAAAATTATTGAGATGTATGTATGGGGAGTAATTGTGGAATAATGTATTTATCTGAAGTATGCTTTATGGACTTCGAGTAGAAATTAGTCACCTGAGTGATATGTTTCAATGATGATCCTCAAACAAGAGGGAGTTGCATTGCCTTGTCTGATGACTAGGACTGATTAGAGAGGTTCTATTGTCTAGCCTTTCCATCTCCCAAAATAGTCAATGGAAAACCATGAGAGACCATGACAGACAACCTAACCACCTAAAGCCAAAAGTGTGGGTTTGACCCTGACTGGCTAAAACATTTTTTAAGAGTTTGTAGACACGGGTTTAGCACAAGTGCCAAGTGGTGTCTAAAAATGTGTTAAGATGTGTTGGCTAACGCATTTAAAATGTCACCTATTCTTCTAGGGTTCACAGGATCCTACTTAATACATGGATTTTTGCAACTCCCCCATGAAGTTTCCTGGTGACACAGTACAAAGTCCTATTTAGTTGTTAGCTCCAGGGGTTGTCTCATAGCTATAGCTAACATCAGCATCAACTATTCTTGCATGAACTATTGTCTGGACAAGATTTTGCTCCTATGTCATGTCAGTTATTTCAAGAACACAATATTAGTCATTACTGTCATCTTTGTTTTGGCATAGGGTGCAGGTCCTCATGTGCATCGCCCAGTGGATGCCGAAAATCTAATAGTTCATACCAGTACCTCACCTCAGCAAATACCAGAACAGCCAAATTTTGCAGACTTCAGCCAGTTTGAGGCATTTGCTGTATCAGGTGTAAATGAAGAGGAGGAGGATGAAATTGAAACACATTCAGAAGTCTTGCAGGTCAGTGTAAATGGATATAGTGTGGACCACTTAGTGTTATATACAGGGGTACCCTGTTAGTTATATCCAGTAGACCTTGCATAAATCACTTCCTGCCCGTTTCCCTGTCCACTGTCTGTCTGTCAAGTCTGTTTAGTTTGTAAACTTTTCTGGGCAGGTACAATCTTATTGTGTGTTTTTTGTATAATGCCTAGCATAATATGAGCTCTGATCTTTGTTGCGGGCCTTTGAGTTACTATAGTATAAATAATATGTAACATCTGATTTAGATCAGAAGAGTTTCAAATAAGTCTTTATTATTTGGTTGTCTCTTTATACTGAGGTTAGCTTCAGTAGTAAGAAGTTATAATTAAGGGTCCAACAATCCTCTCTTGTTGCTGCCTGTCATGAAACATATCTTTCCTACATGTCTCTGACGTGATCTTATTACAAATCAGAAATAGTGAGAGTAGTGTGGCTAGGAGAAGATGGTGCTGGTAATCAGCCCTTTCTCTCCATCCCTGAGTCTTTAAAGAGGACTTGGGCTCACATAAGAGACTTTACATTGTAAACTGTGTTCGTATAACCAGAGAACATATTAGTATGACATACCTGGCTATTATCCTGATTGTTACAGAATTAAATATTTGCAGAACAGTACAGTGTTTCTAAACTGTCTAATTTTCTGTAGGTTGAAAAACCACCTGATTCTGCAGGCTCCCTTAGAGTTGCCAAAACAGATGCCAGAGTTGAAGACAAGGCAGCTGCTATTGTTCCTGTTAATGCGGTATGTAAAATGAAATTTAAGGGGAAAGTGTAGGTTTTTAAGGCATAGAAGGATGTGTATTAGAACAGTTGCCAGTTAGTGACTGTTACACCTGAGTTTGCAGAAGATTCCATTTGAATTCGGTTTTCAGACTCAGAACTTCTTGAAATATTTACATTTTTGGCTAAAATATTACACATTAGCTGGGCTGGTTCCATGTAAAATTATAACAGTACAGTAAACCCTCGATTTAACGGACCTCGATTTAACGGACTTCGGATGCAACGGACAAAGTTTCTGAGCAAGTCTGATGCATTCCTGATCCATTTCTGGTGGGCTGGCTGCCGGCTCCCGGCTGCCGCCCGGGTCACAGCAGCGGGCGGGCTGGCTGCCGGCTCCCGCCCTGGTCCAGGCAGCAGGTGGGCTGTGGAGCTGTCGCCCCAACCCTGTGGCAGGCGGGCTGCTGCTCCGACAGCTCATTTTTTTTATTATTATCAAATAACGGACTTTTTGATTTAACGGACACCCCCTCGCCCGAATTAGTCTGTTAAATGGAGGTTTTACTGTAATAGCTCACTTTAATGAAGGTAGATTGCTTACATGTAATCAGATTATTACCAAAATTGATTCATACAGGGGTTATTTTTAGGATTTTAGTCCATCGGGAACAGATGCTGGAGCTGTTACCATTTTATATGTATTTATATCGCACAGTCCAAGGTCAATTACTACTGCCTTGAGATGAATTATTCTCATGCAGTTTTTCTGATGCCACCTGAGAGAACTCAACTAGACCTGTTATGAGTCAATGTTCTCAAAACTCATACAGTAAATAAATCAGTTTCACAGAAAGTTTTGCACAGCTAATTGAGTAGAAATATAATTCATTGTGATGTTTGCTTATGGGCTGTCTTGTGCCTCCCAGGGAAAAGGCACCACACCTCTTGCTCCACCACCAAAGCCTATTCGCAGAAGGTTAAAATCGGAAGATGAGCTGAGACCTGAAGTTGAGGAGCATACACAGAAAGCAGGTGTCATAGCTGCTGTTCTTGCTTCACAGCCATCTATCCCTAGGTAACCCAGGATGAGTATGCATACCTCTAATATTGAGATGTTCACATTTAAACAGCAAATAAAACTGTTAACTTACAGAAGAGCTACAAGAGATTTACAATGTGTTGAATAATATTAGTGGCTGTACTAAGGGAGTCAGCATAAATGTTAAAGGTGTTTTAATTAGATTCTCCCAAAAAACGTCCCTGGTAGGGTTGAGATATACCTAATAAGGCACTCTAGTTGTTTGGATGAAAACTTGCTAACATTTTGCAAAATACATTGACTATCAAAAGTGCTGTGTAAATGTTAGTGTTGTATTGTTATTTTAAAATAAAATTGGTGAGGATGGATGGTCTTGAATTTAAATGTGCAGTTTTCATGTTCTCCTTTACCCTCAAATCTATGCTAAAGTCAATCTGGTATTGTATTGGTAGTCTGGAAGGTGTAAATTTATAGCAATTTAAGACTTTGTCTTTGTCCTGTAGGAAACCGCTATGCAAAGCTTTTGTGCAAACAAGGCTAGTATACTACCGGTATGTGTCCTAGTCTGTAGAAAAGAAAATAAGTGAGAAGTCACTAAATTATGTAAAAATGTATCCTCTGTACAGCTCTTAAATAGGGACTAAGGAATTGAGAAGACTTATCAAAGTTATTTCTTGGAGTGCTTGGCAGAGAAAAGACTTATAAAAAACACTTAATATATCCTCAGGTCCGTGGGGAAAGACAAGAAGGCAATTCAGGCATCAATTAGACGCAATAAGGAAACAAACACTGTTTTGGCCAGATTGAATAGTGAATTACAGCAACAGTTGAAGGTAATACCATATTTCTCTTTGAATGTCCGTTTCTGAGTAAATCTATGCACATGATTAGGCTGGGATAGCATAGTGAAGGGGCAATTTAAGTACTGAGGTAGAGATCTGTTTGTATTAACACCCAAATAGTATTTGGAAGAAGGCATAGGAGATAGCTGTTTAAAAGGTTAAGCTTTTTATACATAAGTGAATAACTGATTAGGCACTAGTTCTGGTGAAATGGATCTGTGGATAACATAGTGGATCATAAATTAAATATGAGCCAACAATGTGATACGGTTGCAAAAAAGGCTAATATTCTGGGGTGTGTTAATAGGAGTGTTTTATACAAGACAGGGGAGATAATTGTCTAACTGTACTCAGTGCTGATGAGGCCTCATCTGCAGTCTTGTGTCCACTTTTGGGCACCGTGTTTAACAAAATGTGGCCAAATTGGAGAAAGTCCAGAGGAGAGCAACAAAAATAAGTGTAGAAAACCTGACCTATGAGGAAAAGTTAATAATAAAAAAACAAAACACCTAAGCATGTTCAGTCTTGAGAAAAGATTTGGGTGGGGAGACCTAATAAGTCTTCAAATATGTTAAGGGCTGTTATAAAGAGGAAGGTGATTAATTGTTCTCCATGTCCACTGAAGAAAGATAAGTAATCATCTTAATCTGCAGCTAGAGAGATTTGGATTCAGTATTAGCAAAAACTTTTTAAGGATAGTTAAGCACTGGAATAGGCTTCCAAGGGAGGCTATGGAATCCCTGTCATTGGAGGTTTTTAAGAGCAAGTTGGACAAATACCCGACAGGTATACTTAGTCCTGCCTCAGTGCAAGAGGCTGGAGCAAATAACCTGTCAAGGTCCTGTTCAGCCCTGCATTTCTATCAGTCTGTGATTACAGGAGATAGCTATTTGCAATGTGCTCTTGTGGAACCCTGAAAATAGAAAGGACAAGAAAATTAGTTTGTGTTTCTACAAGGTGCCTTCTTGTTTCTAATTACCTTGATATTCCTGATTAACGTGCTGTTAATTCTTCTAGTTTTATTTTTGCCATACTTATTAACTTGTACACCTAATATCACTATTCTGAGATGAAGGGTACAGTAACTTCTCACTTAGTCGTCCTGGTTAACGTTGTTACATTGCTGATCAGCTAGAGAACGTGCTCGTTTAAAGTTGTGCAATGCTCCCTTATAATGTCATTTAGCAGCTGCCTGTTCTGTCCACTGCTTACAGAAAAAGCAGCCTGTTGGAGCTAGCTGGTGGGAGCTTGGAACCAGGGTGAACCAGCAGCTTCCCTGTCAGCTCCCCTAAATTCCCTGTGCAGCAGCCACCCAGCTGGCTATCAATTGCCAGACAACTCAGCTGTCCCTCCCCCCACTTCCATGTGCTGCTCTTGCCCTCTGCCTTGGAGCTGCTCCCAGGAGCCTCCTGTTTGCTGGGGGGCGGGGGTGCATGCTAATGTCAGGGTGTCCCCCCTCCCCTGCCACCCGCTTACCTCCTTTCCCCGGGGGAGGCATGACAGGCAACACTCACAGGCAAACATTGTCTGTTTAAGTACGGTAGATCATCAAGTTGTCTCAACTTGATGATCTACTTAAACAGACAAGGTACTTAAAGGGGCAACACTCACACTCTGTCTGCCATGCTTTCTGCCCTTCCCCCATTTGTGCTGCCTTGTAGAGTGTGAGGCTACATTAACAACAATGTGTTAACCCTTGAGGGCCCAACCAATTGCTAATTCATCATTTAGCGGTAAGGCATTCCCTGGGAGATATCCCACCCTCTGACTTCACCTCAGCCAAGCTTCACAATCATTACTGTGTACAGTATTACATTGTTTAAAACTTATACTGTATGTGTGTATTTTTATATATACCACTCCCCCATTTACATAATTCTTTTGGGGAAATTGGATTCACTTAACATCGTTTTGCTTAAAGTCGCATTTTTCAGGAAAATAACTACAACATTAAGTGAGGAGTTACTGTTTTAGGAAAACTAGCAAAAGCACTTTAGAAGTGTATTTGTGACCTTTTCCTCAGTCTTGGGGGGGTGGAGGGGATCAAATCCTGAAACATGTTAATGAAATGCAAAGCACAAAACTCCGATTCATTTCATGAGCTGCCTATTGAAAAAAAAATTAAAAAGCCATAATTTCTGAAATGCAAAAATTTCAGTTAGTAAATAAATACAAGAAAACAGTCACCAGTCTAACCTAACTAGTTAAATTGCTCACTATTGTCTTGTGTTTTACCTTTTGAATTTGTCTTTGGATGCCAATATACTTTTACCTAATTTATTTTTTCAGCACCTTGTCTTAGTTATGAATTTCATACTAAACCAATCCAAATGTGCTAAACATGTTGAATTTTTGCTAGGTTGGCTAGATAAGAGTGCAGATCATTTAGAAATATGTCAAGTCTGAATTGAAATCAGTATTATAGTTTTTTAAAGACAGTTGGGATGGGTGAAATTCACTGAAAACAAGCTTAAATTCATGAAACTTTAACCAAGTAAAATTCTGTGCCTCTATCTCTCTTCTCCCAATTTTATTTGACAATATATGTATACATCATGCCTACTTAACCTTGCCTAGTATTTAGGTGGCACAAAAAGGAATGCAGCCTGCCAACTGGCTTTATTTTTGAACAAAGGTCTCATTCATAGTGTGCAGAATTCACTAGCCGAAGCTCTGATTCAGCTGATTCAAGCAGCTGTGTTAGTCTGTATCCGTAAAAAAACAAAAAAAAGCCCCTCATTTATTTAACTGAGTGGAGGAGGTTCTTGTATTCTTTAGAGAGCAATTGAAGTGAGTGCCCAAAGCTGATGCTAACATTTACCTTATTTGATCACAGTAAAAAAACTTTCACAATGTTCTTTCACTTTGGACTGTAAATTGAAAATCTTTCCTTTCCAGGATGTTCTTGAAGAGAGAATCTCCCTGGAAGTCCAACTGGAACAGCTCCGACCCTTCTCTCACCTATAAGCCAATTGCCATTAACTGTGAATTTACTAAATTTGGAAAGGGGGATTGGGTTCAAAGCCTTTTGAAAGACCCATTCATTCAGCTCAGTTCACTCTATTCAGCATTACATTTTGTGATTCTGTTCTGTCCAGTTTGTCCATCTTTGCATTTAAGTATTTTAACTTCAATACAAAAAATCAGGATAACTTTTTTCCTTGAATATTGTGTATCTTGGCATTTCCTCCCCTGCCATTTCCTTGGGAATGCATAATCTTTCTGCTGGAGTTGAGTTTGCACAGTTTCAGTGGCCAAAACTTTAAACTGGAATTAATTACCTAATGGTTTCTATATTTCATGTCAAAGAAAAGGACAGCTCGTCAGTTACCTTCTAACATTAAAGCGCACACAGACCATAAATGCCTCTTACACTGCAGCATTTGTGTAAAGCAGGAAAACTAATCTGGTACGTGAACTAAAATTGATCTCCCAAACCACCTTTCACAATTTAGCAAGTAATTCACAATTCTAGAAAGCCTGCCTTTTTTGCAATAAAGTAGCTCCCTCAGGCGGCCACAGTTTCTTGCAGGCTACCTTGCCATATCATCTAAAATTGGTTATTTCATCTTTGTTTCATATTTTGTGCAGTATGTGACCAGATTGCCAGGTGTTCACCTTTTTCCACTCATGATCTTGATTCAGCCGCATGCATATAAATGACCAATGGTACAACTGATACAGTACTATACGTAATAGACCTTCCTCGGTCATCCCTTCTGTGAAAAGAATTGGGTGTTAATTCCCAATGTATTGATTGCACATTTCCTGAGCACTACCTGTAAATGCATGCTTCACCCATTACCTTTTATTAACAGATCATATCCACCAGTCTTTACTGTAACAGATTGTACTGTCAAGTAATGTGTCAATACCTCTCTGAACTTCTAATTCCCAGCCAAAAAATAAACAGTTTGTTTCTTAGGACTTCTGGGTTACCTTCTGTTACCTTGTCTCCAGGCCTTATTCTTCTGGCATATAGACAGGGCTTAACCATTAACAAAAAGTTCCCTGAGTGTATCCTGTTATTCGGGTTGATGTACTGTATTAGGATTTGTTGTATATTGTATGATACACACCTTTTGATCTCATATGTAAATTTGCATTAATTGCTGACTAACAGCAGATATTCTATTTAATAGCTTCTTCTGGCTGTGGGATCATAGATGTTAAACCGCATGGATGTATCTCAGCAGAATCAGAACTAGCAATTGTGTGATTTTTACACCAATAAAACAGCACAATATTTTAATTTTGTTGATTCATCTTTAACTGGAACTTGTAACTCGCACAAATATGCAGGAATATATTTTAAAATCTTTTTGATGGCAGTCACAAGGAGCAGTAAATCCCTTCGTTCTTCTAGTTTTCAGCTATTGGCCATCTTGGATTTTCTTTAGTTAAATGAAGCTAGCCTTCATTTATGTTAATATAGCTGCACAAACTGTGTCGTTTCTAGAATATAAGCATAAGGGCTGCAGTGTGGTCCAGTGGCTAAAGCACTGGACTGGGATTCAGACTGGGTTCTATTCCCAAATCTCCCACTCACCTACTGGAAGACTTTTGATAAGTCGTGTTACCTCTTTGTGCCTTAGCTTCCCTATCTGTAAAATGGGGATAATGATACTGACCTCCTTTGCAAAGCTCTGAGATCTATTGATGAAAAGGGGTAAGGTAGAATGGATATTATCTTAAATATGTAAATAAACCTAGGTATCCTGTTTAAAAATAGAATGCTGCTACTGTGTAATTCTTGGGTGGAAAAAAAGGTAACTCATAAATTACATTAACTAGATTTCTGTGAAAGTACCTTCCAAATGTAATCAAATTAAATGGATCACAGTTTAGAAGTCCTTGTCCTTCCTTCACTTTTGGTTTTAAATTAGTTTCTTAACCATGTTACCAACTGATTATTGAAAAGAACATTTTAAAACAAATTTTCCACTGTTTACGCTATTTACAACTAGCAATTCTGTTTGGACAGTGAAAATAGATTAGTGTTTCCTTTTCTGATTACTGTACATTGACAGGGTACTTGCAGTTGTCAAAAATACAGGGGGGGGGGAGATTTTACTATTTTAACACCTGTTCCAGTTACGTTTTTTGAAAATGTCATGGAAACAGTTTTCTTTTGTACATATGCAAACTAGCATTCCTTAACACAGAAGTAATGAATTTCACACTGTGAAATGAAAAAAGTAGATCTTTTTATTTACCTGTAGGTAGATTGAAATTTCTATAATGAATAATTTGTTTAAAAAATAAAATAAACTGCCTATGTAGAAATCACACTTGCAAAATATGTTGTCAGTAGATTAAGTGTCAGACTAAATTTAGTGAAATCAGGTATAAGTGAAAAGGAGAAATGCAAGGCAACCATGAAAAGTTAATACAAATAGTCTAAGATCACTTCACTGTTGTAACTAATTATCAAGTAGCCAGGTACCACTGAGACCATACGCTGCGCTTTCCAACTGGGTGCTCTGGTACATTCAAGGAACATGATTTTTTTAAAATTGTTTGCATGTAATTGTCCGTGCAGTTTTGTTTATAAAAATAGATTTTTAAAAAATCACAAATCAGACATTCGGACCTTTGAATTAAATGTAAAAAAACCTTTTACTCAAATCCTAAATGGGTGTATAGATCTGTCTCAAATCCTTGCAATGAAATCAACAAAATTGTACATCAAATATGTCAAATTAAGGGCTTAATTGCAGAAATACCAGTTTTATATCTAGGAAGGAGAACTAGGATGACTGTTTTTTAAAGATTTCCTGTGATTTCTAATGCTTATTATGTGAACTTTCAACCAAATTTTTAATTCAGAAAAAAATCTGTGCTATCTGAAGAACTAGTTTAATTTCTCATCTTCACTACAATCTTTTGTTTTAAGAACATCAGATTACTTGGTCATCAACAGTCAACTCATCTAAAAACTAAGGTGGGCAGAATTTATTTTCAATAAAAGGGAATTGTGTCTAATTCCTAGAGGAAATCGGTGGGGTGCAAAACATAATTGTTTTAATGTTCCCTCATCATTCCCTTTTTTCTCCCATTTGTTTGTTCCAGCTACCTGTTGATCTTGTTATAATCCTAGAGATTGTGAGCTCTTTGATCCAGAGACTCTGTATTTGTACAGTGCCTAGGACAATGTGGTTGCAATCTATGATGCTGCCGCATGCTACTGCATTGAGAGGAGATTGGTAAATAAATGGGGAGGAAGGATAAATACCAATACAGTTCATACACAAACATTTGTTTGTACACAGTATTTTTCTTCAAACTGTTTGGAAAAACTTACCTTATTACAGCATTATAACAAGCAGCATCAATTTCTTGGTCTGATTTTTCTTTTTCCCTTAGCACTTTTTTCCACATCTTTTCCCTCTGCTAATTGCTTCTTTTCTTCCAACATTCCTGGTGCATGAACTGTTGCTCTCCCCCCCCGCCCCCCAATATCCATTCATTGTCCTCTCCCATGTCTAAGTAAAACTGAATATGAAAAGCCTTTTTCTTTTTTTTAAAGGCAGTGCTACTTTAAAAAGACTGTCAGTGTAATAAATTATTCTTCATGCTTTTTCTTGTCCACCTCAAGGATCCCTCATTTTCATCCCAAAGGCACCGATTCCATCTTACATGGACTGGATTTTTGTCACTTATTACTGAAAAATACATCTGACATCCAGAATAGAGAATTACAAAATGAAGGTTATAAAAAAGTTATCTGTATTAAAGGAAAGAATCCACAGTATTTCCTTCATGAATAATTTTTGTCCCTTCATTGAGTCTGCCACACATTCTGTTCTTCATTTGGGCCTTGGTAGGTTGAGGTACATGTCTCCTCCCACCTCTAATATATGCTCCTAAGTCTTATTCACTAAGTTCCTGTATTGCAAGCCAGGATGTGATCTATAGGGCACCAGCTTACCCCTCAGTAATGTCCTGTGTGGTCACTGCTACAATGCAGTGAAAATTCTAGATGGGACCTAGCATACTGCTCTTTGAAGTAGCCATAGACTAAGCTCCACTGTAGTAATGTCCATATTGGACATTACTGAGCAGCAAGCTGGAACACTGTAGATTCACACTTTGACTTGCTGTGTAGACAAGCCCTAAAAATAATTTATCAAAATACACTTACAGAAGAATTTGTCTTAGTAAGCACAAAATCTTATCATTTTACTGAGAAGGAAGTTCTTGAGAAGTAGTATTTGAAGCACTGTATGTCTTAAGCCTTAATGAACATATTTCTATTCCATGAAACCAAAACAAATTGCAAGAATTCCTTGACATTAGATTTATAAAAATGTAAGAACAGACCCAGAGCAAATAGTAATTCTAGAGTAAAGATAAGGAGCTGTTAGTTCCTGTAAATTCTAAACACAACTTTCCTTTTTTTGGTACTATGATGCTTAAATACTTTCTACAGCAGTCCTTGTTGGGTGATTTCAGTTTCAGCTACAGAGTTATACTTCCAAGAGCTATGTCTCTTTAACATCTAACAACTTATTTTTATTTTCCCAGAGCCTGTATACTTTACTTTTCCTATTGCTGTGCTAATTATTTTTAGTACAATTTTCACTCAGTGAGGAATTATGTGAAAATCCAGGGCTTTGGTCTTTAATAAAAATTGCAAAAAGTAAAATGTTTGTCGTCTTAATGTCCTTTGAAATGAAATAAATGGGTAGTATATACCAAGAATATACCAGTTAAAATGTCGTTACCCATAGCCAAACTGTAGTTGTTGTCCTCTTCTGCAATCAATGGAGAAAATCTAAAGCCCGTTTTTTAGCAGATTCTCGACAAATTAGCAGCTTTCTTCAGGTTTTTCATACAGTGAAGATTTCTATGAAAGCAAAATGGACTGTAATAGTGTGATCTGTCTTTAAAAAGATCAATCTCACAGGTTGACAATGAGTGTTGATTCTACTGTAAGTTTCTGCAGTCTGAGGCACACACACGATGGTATTCTATGAGCCACTAGCAGAAGGAATGCTAACTTCTTGATGATGCAGAATTGGAGCAAAAATTCCTCAGAGTAGGAAACTGCACAAAAATCTGTTCACAAATAATTAGCGCACACTGCAAGAGGTGGGCATCTGAAACATGAAGGTGAATCTCAGTTCTTAATGCTACAGTTAATGGCACTTTGCAGTGCAGACAGCCATGTAAATTTATCATCTTCATCCTCTGTAGAACAAATCCATTGGCGCTTTGGGCCTTGTAGAATAAATGCATTCTTTATATCTGTTAAGTGTGTAAAAAGAGAGAGAGGATTTCGTATATTAACTGCTCTTGACTGGTACGTTATCTAAGGGATAGGTGGTAGAGTTTCATAGAATCTTGCAAATAACTTTACTCTTAAATTCTGACTTCCAGTGGTTTAAGGACATAATGAATAGCAACAATAAAAACCCTTAAATCAGACAAGCAGAAGAATATGTAGAGCTGTATCATGGAAAGGCCATAGAATACAGCCCTCGAAGTGAGGTAGGTATCCCAGGGGAGACACTGTACAGTGTTAAGTCATGTTTTTAGGAATGGTGTTTGCTTAAAGTTTGAAATCTAAGGATGTTCTGACTTTCAACCCCTATAGTCTCCTAAATGATGTATACGCAAAGCTCCAGTGACCTGCACTGGGCTCTCAGAGGGACCTATGCTAACTTACTCTGGCTATGGATCTGGCCGCCTCAGTTTAAGATTTTTTTTTTTTAATCTGTTGGTTGCTTAGGCTCTTGGGGATGGGAAGGTGCAGACAGAAGCTACTAAGCATTCCACCATGGCTGGGGACTGGGAAGGCTATGGAGGGGCATTGCCTCCCCAGACGTGATACATCGCAGAGGTGATGCATGGTGGGGGAGGAGGGGTCAGATATTTTCTCCCTTCTACTTGGCCCACCTTCCTCCCTGCGGAGCAATGTTCAGGGGCAGGAGAGTGAACGGTGATACTGGGTGTTGTGTCCAGCTCAGCTTCCCTACATGGGCTGCGTAAGGGGAGGGCAACAGCAGCTCCTGATCCTCACAGCAAAGCTTCAGCTTGGGGCCGTTTCAAGTTTACTAGCCCATAAAATAAGAGCCGTGCCCCAGAACCACAGGTATCTGGACATTCTAATCAGCACTAGTACCACTGTAGCAAGTGAACATAAGATCAGAGCTGCTTCCCAAGGGTCTGTGAGTGTACAGCACTGACTGTCAAGCCCAGGTGAGTGAGCAAGTGAACAAGGAAGGGTAAATGTGAGTGGAATGTGCTCAAACAGATGGGCAAAAGGGACAGGCTTTAGCCATGGATTTGTTTGATGTGTGCATTGTATGTTTCTGTATCTAAAACCAAGGAGACTTGATTCAGAGTTACATGAAAGTGTGTGGTTCTGTATATTCAGGAATTTGTTTTTATGCTAATATTTTTAAGTGGTAAACATACTGCAAATAAATAGAAATAATTAACATAAACTGTATGTGAGAGGTCAGGTACACTATAATCTAAGTACCACTAACAATTGGTAAATCCAGAAGATAGACCTATTCCTATTATTAGCATTAAGACCCTTATCCACACTCCCCACCCCCAAATACAGAAGTCAAACTGTCTATGCATTTCACTAACATAATCCAGATTGTTTGAAGTATGCACTACTGGTGTTAAATTGCTTCGTATGCTATTGGATTTATAATGGTTTTGGCAGAAGTTATGACCGTGCACGCCTGGCGCTGAAGTTTATCTATGGGCACTCCAGTTATTGTCTTTTATCAGGCTTGAGAAATCCCCTCTCACTTCAGAATAGATTCAAGAAGCAGGGGAGAAGTTTGCATACAACGCCTTACAACACTCGGTAATGAAAGTTAAGCGTGCATCAAGAGGACTCCCTGAATAGGGACTGATTATCCAAGTTGCTTGTTTATGAAGAGTTCAAAATATTTTTCCCCCCACTTGTTTGGTAAATGACTTTCTTCAGTGTTTTAAGTATAGCTGTAATTAATACAGGTGTTTTAAGTAAAAGTTGCTTAGGCTAAACAAAAGGTGGGAGGAATTGATTTGATTAAGAACTAATTCATTATGGTTGAATGGGGAAAGGATCAATCTTGAATATTTTTTTCAGGTATAGGAGTAAAATTCAGCCTAAATGTCCGGATATCAGAAATAGTTACTGAATAGTAAGAGCTTTAGATTCTGTAATGAGACCAATCCACTTGCTGAGAGGAGAGCTCAAGGAGGAACAATGGAAGGATTAGCTCTTTTATGGGTGCCCTAATTAGTGCTGTGTGAATAACAGATGTTTTGGTTTGCTGGCAATTCTGAAAAATGAAAAAAATAATTGATTTTAGTTTGACCCTAAAATGTTCAGTGAATCAAAACCTAAAGAGATTGTTTTGGACTGAATGACGTGTTCTGCTTAAGCTGAAACAAAAAACATTAAAATGGCTGCATCTTTTTAATTTTTAAATAAAATGAAATAAATATTTAAAATCATTTTGAGTCAAAAAATTAAAACATTTCTTTCTGAAAATGTCAACAGAACTTGAAATTTTCAGCATTTTTTTTAAGCTTTGTCATTCAAAACAGTATGGTAAAACTGACACAAATTCACAAAATGTTTTGGTGTCCCTGCGTCTGTATTTTTTGCTGAAAAAGTTAGCGTCAAAAAAACTTCAGAGATAGACCCACCATTAGGGCTACAGCTGGGTGAAGTCTAAAGCATCTGAAGCCTCATGGAGGTTTGGGAGAAGGAAAATACAGCGTTTTGCAAAACCTGTTACTCATATTCTTCTGCCTGCTAATTTACAGAAAGACTTTAGGCAAGCTTGTGTTCTGTTCTCTGTTCTATATCACTTTTGCATTCAGGGTCCCATGAAAAATCACCAGCCCCTACTGATTGCTGGAAAATACTTGTAATAGTCATTTGGAAATTAAAGTAAGCGGGCCTGGGAGTTAAGCTGATTTACTGCCTTGCTCTATTTCAGTGGCAGAATGCAATATTGCTGTCTCCCATTGACATATGCTGGCTTTTTGCTTCAACTCTTGCCCTTCCATGGGTGGAAGATGATGATAGCCTCTGGTGTAAGTGAGGCTGGGGTTTTTAATAGTTTAAAACACGTGCACACAGTGTTATCTATATGGGATGGAGAGGGAGGGAAGAAACCATGCAAGGGTAGGTCTGCACTAGAGTTTTTAACTTAATTGCCAATTAACTGAAATTAGTCTGCAGGTGGTAGTCGGGACACTTCACAAATGCATGTTCCAGGATACACACATTTTTGGTTTACCCTGCACTCCATGACTGTGTCTCTTGCACACAAACGTGTTAGTTAACTCATTTGGCAATCAAATGGGAAAAAAACAAAAAAAAAAACTCCAATATAGACAGACCCTAACCCAGAACTTGGTAATGATCAGAACTACTCAACATGGGTCTGGATAAAGAGTGATGATTACCTGAAGTGTAATGTTAGCTGAACTTGTGTATGGTGATTTAGTCCATCTATTTTTAGAAAACACTGTAAAGAACTGTAGCTTTGTTGTACCTTACAGCTTTACACCTCACCCACATAATACTAATGGCTCATCCTCATGCCTACATTACTTATTTATGTCAAATTTAACTGCAATAAAACAAACTAACAGCAGATTATAAGACACAGAATGGAACATTCTAAACCAACATTACTGATCACCGGAGGAATGTTATAAAACATACATTTGGAATGTGGAATGTCTTCAACAACAAGCCTGTGAAGAGCTACTGATGCCAAGAACTGGTGAGTTGTTTTTGGAGTCCGTTCAAATGGCATATAAGAGATGCTACGGTTTGTAATAACAAGTGCATCGTTGAAAAGAAAAAGGCTAAGATCGCTGATGTGTTCATAGAGCCTGTCAAAAGGGAAAAAAATTACTTGCATGTTTTAAACTTTGAAATATGTTTCAAATCTATAAGAGGCTTCTGAGAATGAGTGTAGCTACATTGGAGTTATCCAGTACTGCTACAATATAGGAAAAACATACTGATATTAATGTCTTTTTAAGTGAAAATAATTGTGAAGGGGCCAGTAACATAGAGATGATCTGACCTTGGAAACGGAAGTGGGGATGATGGGATCTTTAAGTTCTGTATTATATTAATTTACATTGCAAGTAAAATACTGGTGATACTGAACACACACACTTCATGCTCATAGCTGGTTATAAGAATCCCCGAAGCTGCAACTAATAGAGTTGGGGATATGTAACTTTTTTGATAATCAACAGTATTGCATGCTTCATTCAATTTTGGTTTTTCATTTAAGTTCCTAATGACTTTCAGATGACTGACAATCAAATCAGAACTTCCAGGATTTGGGAAGTGGCTGTTCCTTTATACCAATGTTTTTTTGTCTGTTTTGTACTGTTAACCATGAAGAGTTGGAATTTGGATTGTCCTTTGCCCTGTTTTCAATAGCTTCACTACTTTGCCCTGTTTTCAATGGCTTCACTACAACTAGCTTTCTCTTCTCATCAAGATGGAGTCCTTCTACCTTCTATTCTTGGCACTGCCAGCATGTTGCAAGTGTTTAAAACTAGGTTTTGAAGAAGAGCTGCTCTCATATTTATTTGTGGCAATGAACTTGTAAAATGTTATCTCTAATACCACCTGTCTCAATTTCAGTACACTTTTATGTGGCTCCTCAGTTCTGGAACTAAGCTATTTGAATGGATTTTCCCCTCACCCATGCCAGATTTAGAACTTTCCTTTAAATGTCTTGTGTTTACACTCTAGCCTTAAATATTGTAATTTAGAAGAATTGCAAGCAGGAAAATTCTTCTGCAATTCATATGGTAGACGGCTCCAGTCATAGTTGCAATATTATTGCATGTTGCTGTATGATGCAGAAGAAGCGTGTTTGTAGGAGGAAGGCACTTACTAAAACACACACTTGAAATAGCAGCAAAAGATGCAGAAAATGACCAAACACGTGAATTGTTTTTTGTAGACTTTTCTCAGTTTTGCACCATCATGAAAACCTCTTAAATATGGAGCTGATTATTTTTTCTAACTTTTACAGGTGATTGAGAACTGGTTCCTTTGCTGGAAATCAAAAATTGAAGCTGGAAACAGTCACATCTAAGTAGTGGTATCATCACTCTAGTCAATTAATTTCTGTCTTCACAGTTGAAACAAAAAACCAAACAAAAAAACCTGTCGGAAGACATGGGTTCTACCCAATAACGAAATTTTGAAAGCAGTTTATTCTTTTAGTTACTGTGGCCTTCAGCCAGATATGCACACTGCCTTGTGCATGAACCTGATAATTATCCAACCTGAGTATTATCTAATATTTTAATTCATTGCTGCCTTAACGCTCACAAAAGGAAAACAAGAAGAATGCAGTTTTCTACCCACCTCCCGCAGGAAGTTGATGGAAGTGGGATATGGCTGAATATGTAATTCCTCCACTTGATTCTTTCTATTCCAACATTTCCTCAGAACATTGGCAAGGACCTGGGCAACTCTGATTAGCAACCAGTCACCTCTGAGGTTTAGTTTATTGTTTCACTCCCCCTTTGGTATTTTTTTAAATATATTTATTTACCTGAATGAAACACAGATTTCCTCAGAACAGCAGCTAAACTGGGATACATCTTGTACTCTAATCAGGTACCTGTTGGCTTCTAATAAATTCTGTGAATTAAATATGAGAGGATTAAAAGACACGGGAACATAACTTTGGTTTTAGAGTTTATTCTGATATGTTAATTACAAGATTAAGTCACAATAGACTGATGAGAGAATATGGGGTTATATTTTTGTTTGTTAATCAAGCCTCCTTTGTGGCCAGAATTTTGATTTGGGTACTGCTTCTAAAATGGATTAATACTGTCAGATATATTTTGGTTATTTACCAGATACAGAGAGAGAGATTCTGCAAATTGTGGCTTCTTCTGAAAGACATCTCAACTGAATTAGATATTGACATGGCTGAGTCAGTCACCACTTGGTTTACACTTTTTAATTAAGCAAATATTACAGGTAGGGCTGGCTGAAATTTTTGTCAACTATTTTTCAACAATTAGGTTGTTTTTTTTCCCAAGGTTTTTCTCATGTCTGCTTTTCATAGAAAATCTTAATTTTTCATCAGACACCCAAAAACTGAAATGTTTCAAGCCTCAAACCAAAATAATTTGGATATCCTGCTGTGGTGCTTCATGAGACTTGTTCTTTGATTTCCTCATATTCCCATTCTCTTTCCTGCACTGCAGCCTTACATCTCCCATGGAGTACCACAGCCAGCGTAACATGGGAGTCTCTCTCCTTATGCCCTGTGGGAGACTATGGTGTATCATGGGAGATGTAGGCTGGCCAAGGAGCTTAGCCTAAAGAGGAAATTGTTACATGTAAATTTTAATTGTAGGATTCTCCATGTCAGTCACTTTACAGGACATTCCCCATCTCCACGCCAACTAGGGGCTGAACACATTTTTTCTCTGAGCTTGGGCTACCCCTTAGGAAGAACTCCCCAGGATGATGGCTTCCAGTGCTGAAAAATACTGCCTATACCAAAGTGTGAAAGTGCTGTTCAACTCAAATCACGTGCAGCAGAGTTTTGACATGAAATTTAGGCATATCCCAGAGGAAACTCCTCTTCCCTTTCAAAGTACTTAACAAGCGAGCAGTAGGCAAAAGAAAAAAAAACTAGACCTAATGCTGTTCTCTAAAGGGGGCATCTAGCTGTCTGGTATGACAGGTCTTACAATGAAAATGCACAAGTAAGATAGAATTGTCCCTGCCTCAGTCCCCTCTGTCACAGTCTTCACAGTGGCATGCAGAAAGCAGCAAGGTATCCCTTGGGAGGCGGAAGGATTAAATTTACCTGTATAGAATTGAAAAGGAGTTTATGGGTTATTAGCGCAATAACACCAAACCCTGACAGCCTGGGAGAGGGGGTTGACTGCAGTGCTTGATAAAGATGGAAGATCTTGTAGGTGCTTAACAGACCTCCCCATTGGATGCAACACCTCACTGCCCACAAAATTCCAGCTCTTTTCAGAAAATGCACATTAACTAGAGGAATTGTAACTGAGGCTTGTATGTTTCTGCCATATACACCTTTGTTCCTCTGGAGGTTCTGTTCACAACTAACTTATGCACTTCTACTTCTTTAGGATGTTTGGATTCAGCCGGGAGGGGAACAATATTCCCTCCCGTTTATCTGAGGAGACTTTGGCGATGTTGGGGATGGAGGCCTGCTTAGTTCACGCAACTACCATGTTTAATAGAAAGTGGAACTGAAGTTTCATTGAGAATATGCCAATCTCTGAAATCTTTTTGGAGAAGGTGAGTAGGCAAGGGTGAAAAGAGAGACCTGACAACTGACTAAACCAGGGATATGCAACTTACGGCATACGTGCCAGAGGTGGCACACAAGCTGATTTTCAGTGACACTCATGCTTCCCGGATCCTGGCTACTGGTCCGGGGGGCTCTCCATTTTAATTTAATTTTAAATGAAGTTTCTTAAACATTTTAAAATCTTATTTACTTTATATACAACAATAGTATAGTTATATATTATAAACTTATAGAAAGAGATCTTCTAAAAACGTTAGTGTGTTAGTGGCACGTGAAACCTTAAATTAGAGTGACTAAATGAAGACTTGGCACACCACTTCTGAAAGGTTGCTGACCCCTGGACTAAACAGTAGTTTTATTCAGACTTGTAGCACACAGATCAAGTTCTAAACAGGAATCAGCGTGTTGTCAGAGAACTGATAAGAGCAGCAGTTCTCCTGAATCTTGCATAATGACAAGGCAACATTCTCCTGGGTTTCTTACAGTGCAATATGCTTCTAGACCCTGACCTGTTTCCAAAAAATGTCAGCCTACCACCCTGTGAGAGCCTTCTTGTAAAAACATTAGAATGTACTAGTCTTCAGCCAACTCTGCCCTGATACGTGTCTTCTAACACCAACATTTAATCCTCAGTAACACAGAGACCCTTTTGTGATTTTTCCTTCAATATTCTAGGGGAGTGATTATCACTTTAGAATGAATGATACTAGTTGCAGCCTCTCAGGTTCACAGCTGATGGGTTAGGCGGCACTGGACATTGGGTCAGGATAGATCCTCATTACACTGTTTTGTGTTTTTGAAGTTTAAGAGGAGGTTCCAGTTGCATCTAAATCAGGTCTGAGAGCCAAGACCTGAAAAGACCTGAAGTTAATGAGAAGGTGATTACAATCACTGGTCTGTTCCTTTACAATTTTCTTTACCATCTGTACTCAGTGATTGGGGGTTGGGGGGGGAATAAAGGCCTTTTAGCCCTCTTGGTGACCACAGACTCCAATTTCTCATGTACCATTTCTTTTTCTTTTTTCTTTTTCTTTTTTTTTACCAACTGGACTTGAGGAACCTATTTTCTTTGATGAGGCTTTCAGGCGGGTCTGTGATGCACATAGTGTGCATTCCCTTGATTTTAAGTGTCTTGATGAGCTGGTCAGCCATGACTGTCCTTTTTTTGTGCAGAACCCTGTGGAATAGAGTGCGAGATTCTACCCAGGACATGAACAAGGCTGCTTCTCAGAGCAGCACTTTAGGTTTTCTGCCATCTTACAAGTTTTATATACACATCATGTTTCTGAAGAATCATCTGCTGGAAGTGAACCATAGCATGAGATCGGTTATATTCCTCCATGTCTCCTCCTTGGGCCACACCTTCCCAACTTAAGTAGATGTCCAGATATGCTTCTCCCTATATGGAGTCTGGTATCTGTATCTAGACCTGACATCAAACTAACTATTAAATAATATTGAGAATGAGTTCACCAAGTAGTGGATCTGGATCAAGATCTTTATATACTAATTTGCTTCCAGCCAGCAATTGCAACGAAGTAAGAATTGTGCTGGGTATTCATGAGACTAATTAGCTCAGTTGCTTACTCCACTAACCAGGTCAAGATACTATATTTATAAATCGTTACAGAGAACTCCAATTCCCTCACAGGTACTTTGAAAATTGAGCCTAGACCTCCCCAAAAAAAGACTGCAGCCAATACTCTCAAGCTGCTGTATCTACATTATCTTATTCTCTTGTCTGTAGGTTTTGGCTGTGTGAGAAAATTCCCTCAGCTAGTAGGACTAGGCCTTTTACTAAGGAGGCCACAGCAGGCTGAACCTCAGACAAAGTAATGAAGACTTCTAGTCTGTAAGTACAAGTAGGTCTTGATAAAGAATTCCCAGTCCACCTAAATCACACCCTCTCAAACCACATGAGGAAGAATTACACAGCTTGCCCTCAACTTTGCAAGGTTTTTGTTTTTCTTTGGTGGTGGTGCTGCTTCATTTTCTAAAGACACCAGGACCTATGAGGTCAAAGTGCCCTTTGTACTCAATTCTGGGAAGCTTAATTGACTGAGGTTTCTTGCTTCAAGCCCCAGTTTTAGATTTCTTCTCCTCTTTTAGAGGCTCTAAAGACTCTTCCATGGAAAATTTTAAAAAGTTTGTGCTGTCCCTTTAGAAGTGGATTGTGAGCACTGTCCTTCACCACTCCCTGCCAAAACACCTCAGAAAAGTGGGGAGGGGCTCTTACCCTCTGTACCCTTATAAGACTCCTTCCCAGTTTCCTCAGGGATTTGGGCCAGGGAGTGGTAAAGGACAGTCTGCATTCCTCCCTGTGGAGAAGAGTGTCCATTTTGATCTCCTGGAGGCTTGATGGAGAGAAGAGGTATGTTCATCTCCCAGGGCAGGGGATCTGAATCACTTCACCCATATTCCCTGCAGTTAGGGTGACCACACAGGAGGAGGAGGTAATAGAAACCTATATAAGAAAAAGATCCAAAAATCAGGACTGTCCCTATAAAATCGAGACAGCTAGACACCCTACCTGCAGTTAGGTTTGGACTGAGGGGGGACTGACTGCATAGAATGATGAGTAAGGCAGAGCCATTGGAGACAAATGACTCATTGATATCCGCTTACAGGAGCATGGCAACTAAGGCCTTATAGGTACAACAGCTTGGGAGGATGCTTTGCAGTCATCTCAGCGTGGATCTTTGTATTTTGCCAGCTGAGAGCAGGAATTTATTCCTTCAACTTTGCCTTCCCCTGGGACTCAGGAGACACAACTGGACCTTTTCTGCTTGTTCTTCATGCTGTGGGAATAGAGCTCCCATGTTTGGAGCAGAGGTAGGGGGGGCTTTGAAAAATCTACTCCTTAGTTCTGTGTCACTGATTCTGGCCTGATCTCCATATAGGGGGCTTCCATTCATCTTGCTCAACTGTCTTGGCTTGAATCTCACCCCCTTGTCAGCTGGGAGCTGGGTTTTGCTGCTGTCTGTCCCCCCTTCTGAGGGTGGAAGGAGAGGAAAGGTGCTATTCTTGAAACCCTCCTTACATGCCCCAGTATCTTTTGATTTGCAGTTTGTAGAGAAGAAAAACCTTAAAGCCAATGAACAGACCCTTAGGATTTCTAAACAGTTTTTAGCTGTGAAATGCTGCACCAAAGGGAGCCTTGGAGCCTGCCATGGGCACTGCTTGGAGAGAGAGAATTCTGGGGAGTTCTTCCTGAGGAATGGTGCTAAGCCCAGCCTCAGAGCAAAGGTCTGCCTCGGTTTCCAACCAGAGAGGGCCATGAAAAGCCTCTGAAAAGGTCATTTGCACAACTCACTTGCAAATAGATTATGCATGTGGAATTTTATATATACCTCCAGGTAAAATTAGAGCCCAATTGATGTAAATAGAATTTTGCCATTGACTTAAATGGGGCCGGAATTTGAGTGCTAAAATAAGACTAATAATGGAGGGACTACCCAGAGGTGAAAGTAAGCCAGTATGGTGTACCGGCAAGAACCTGTGCGCCATATACTGGACCAGCTTCCACAGGCAGGGATTTAAAGAGCCTGGAGCTCCCAGCAGTTTCCTGAGCCCCAGGCCCTTTAAATTGCCACCAGAGCCCCGCTGCTAGAGCCCTGGGCTCGGGCGGCAATTTAAGGGGTGCAAGGAAGTAGCAGTGGCCAGAGCTTCGGGCCCTTTAAATCGCTGCCCGAGCCCTGCTGCAGGAGCCCTGCAGTAGCAGTAGTGGGGCTTGGGTGGCAATTTAAAGGGCCAGGGGCTCCCAGTTGCCGCTACCACCCCAGGCCCTTTAAATTGCTGCCCAAGACCCGGTGCTGGAGCCCTTCGGTAATGGCGGTTGGGAGCCCCTGTCCCTTTAAATCGCCACTGGAGCCCCCGGCTGCTGCTGCTACCCTGGGGCTTCAGCAGCGGGGCCAGGGTGGAAATTTAAAGGGCCCTAGCTTCTAAAGGCCACGCCCCTTCCAGTTGAGGCTCAGCCTCCTTCTCAAGACTCTGGAGTACTGGTAAATCCTTTGTTACTTTCACCCCTGGGACTACCTAAATCTGAACTCTCAGCAGGGAATGTGCTTCCATAAATCAGAGCTGAAATAAAATGCATTAGAGTGTTTGAAAGGAAAATGAAGTACTTACAGGACATCCCTGGATGATTCTTTGTGCATTTATCATTTGCTCATCTTTGCTCATGTTGAGTTTTAGCTAGAAAATAAACTAAGATTAGACCACAAATAACTTTGCGAAGGTTGGGAAAGGAGGAGATTATGTTCTATGTAAGGGTCTTATCCAAATCTCACAAGTCCATGGAAAAACTCCTACTGACTTCAGTGGGCTTTATATGAGACCCTAATTCATTTGTGGGTAATTGGTGGTATAGATATATTTGAGATATTTGATTAAATTAAATTTATCTCAATGACTTTTGATCAAGAAAATAACTTACGTAAAATCTCCCAGGAAAAGAAAACAAAGAATCTGACAACATTCTCGTGCTCTGAACTCCGGTGTTGTGTGTGTAGAGAGATTTTTTTTGGGTGGGAGAACACTTTCTTACAGAATAAATCTACCAGCGGCTAGGTGTTTTCTCTTGCCTGATGAACCATGTCCGCTTCTATTTCCATAGAAAATAGAGGATGAAGAGGAGTAAGGCTGTTGGTGTAGTTGTTAGTAAGGGCCATCCACCAGGGAAGAACAACTGCTGTGCATAACGCCCTCATCCCTATCATGTATCAACAGCACCTAATTATCTGAGGAAAACCCCTGTTATGTAGGTGGTATTCAACTGGGGACTCTGCCCATTTACCCTGCTGTGCGAACCTAGTCAAGAAGAACCACTGGGTATAATTGGGACTTTGAAAATGTCTTGGCTTCTACAAAGACTATAAAGAAATTTGGCTCATGAGGAGAGGAGAGTTCACGGCACTGTTCTATGTCTCCTCCTGACTTTGGGACTGGAGAGGGAAGCAGCTCTTCCCAGCAAAGGTACCGGAGATGGAAGGCAACTCATGACCTAATTCTCTCCTAAATCTCCTGGCTCCATGTGGATGCCTCACAGGAGCAAGCAAGAATACCACACTGAAAAGAGAGAACACAGACAACTGTGGTGACAAACCTGATCTATGTATTCCTTGTATTGTTTCACCATCTTGATTGCGGCAGTCAAATCTTCACGGTCAGCATGTTCTGAAGGAGTGTGCAGTCTCAGAGCATAAAGAAGATTAAGATACTCTTCAAACCTCTTAGAAGGGCATAGCAGCAGCTCCTGTAGGCTATATTTCACAGATATAATCCAATGATTTGTGTATGTATTTGCACTAAGACTTCATTTAAATACTACTTTGTTTACACTGCTTTTAAAATTGAGTTGGGAGAGAAATGGGTTGGGATACTCACAGTGGACCTGATCCAAAGCCCAGAATTCTGATTTTATGCTATGTCACAGTGTGAATACCACAGACCTTACCTCATCATGTTAGTGACAACAGTCTTATCATGTCTTTTCAGGAAGGCACGGAATAAAGGAATGGTCTCTCTGCACTGTGAAAGGTAGAGGTTTGATTATCGGAGACCAGCCTTCTGGAGTTTTTTGTTTTGTTTTCCTTCATACTGTCATTAAAATTATTTTTATAAAGATTTTTACAAATATATCCTTTAAAAGGATACGAGATCCATCGAGAAGAGTAAATCAAAATTCTAACATACCTCTACCCCTCCTCCCCCCACAAAGTCTCTCTTTTTTTTTGGTCTTTTGATAGTCTACTATCAACCCTCCAGAGCAGTAACTACAACAGTATTGAAAGCCCTGTTCTCAGGCGGGGTGACCACCTAAACCATAGAGAGAAAGCAAGCACAAATCTGCCTTACTTGGCAGGAAGAACGAAGGATATTGAACTTGATGAGCCTGGCTCTCCAAGCCAAAGTTCTCCAACTTACAAGAATGGATCAATCAAGGGAACAGTGAGACATGTACCCTGGCATCTATGCTCAAGCAAACCTTGTTCCCTGGGGTTTTTCACCAAGCCTAGAATTGGGGGCTCAAATGGTGAAGTAGTAGTAATTTTGAAGGAGGACCTTTTTCACATTTAATGGCACATATTAAAATGAAAAGGGGGCATAAATGGCTGGTTATATGTATGTTCTGCCAACATTAAGTGTCACTGTTAACTCTAGTACTCACTCTTGCTGGAATTGTATAACATCTCTAAATGCATCTACTGCAGATTTACAGCAGGGCTAAACAAGAAAACTGGTGGCTACTAAGGTTCTATCTCTGTGCATATGCCATGTGCTTTGAAGGCATGCTGATTATTTTTAATTGGGAGACACGGTAGGGGGAGTGTGTGTGTGTGTGTGTATAACAGTCTTTCAGAAAAGCATACAAACACTTGTACGTGCCAAACTTAGGCACATAAATACTCCGATGCACATGTACAATAAGGATTTGTGCATACATACAGCTATGTTTGCAAGCAAAACCCATTTTGTATGCGCATTAGCAAATATGTTCATACAAGTTGACTGCATGGGCACTTCTAAAATCTTGATCAGTAATGTACATCCACTACAGGTGTTAAATGGTAGATTTATTCAGGCAAATTTAACCCTAGAAAGACTTCAAAGAAGCAGAGGCTAATTGTCTTAGACTACCATCCCTTTGATTTGTCATGCAACTCCTGTAGTGTGACTGGTATTTTCTTGGGTTTCAGAATTTTCTGTATTTTGGCATGCTAAGAATATAGATATTGGACTGGATTCCATAGAAAGAAACGTAATTCATTAAACCGAATTCCTGTTCTACCAAATTGTGAATTTTAGCTTGCATTTCAAAATAAATGAGGTAACAAAGTCCTGTGGCACCTTAAAGACTAACTTTGTTACCTCTGCTATTCCAGACTAACACGGCTACCTCTCTGATTCTTCAAAATAAATGTGAGCATTAAACTGGCATATGATGTATTTTCACAGTCATACAGTACTTACCATATCAATGGTTTTCAGAATGACAACGTAGTTATTGAAGAAGTTTGTGTATGTTTGAAGTTGCCAGCCAAATTGAGTGAATATTTCACCCAAGCACTGGGATGGACTCCATTCCTGAAGTCTTTCTGTCAGCTCCTTTAAAAACTGCCTGCATTTGAAATAGAGAGAGAGATGTTTCTTTCCACAGTTTCCTGGTCAAATTTCTGTTTGGATAACTACATTCTTTCTAGTTTAAAAATAAATAAATCCCGCTCTAGTTTTAATTGGATACAGTTTTCTCTTCTTGTCCTAGAGTGCTGTTTAGAGTGCATGTTTTCATCCCAGAGCTGGCAGTGGAGTGATGTGACATGATTTCTCTATATCTTATAAAATGTTTTGGATCCATCTGGATGACAGTCACTATATAAACATAAGTTCTTTATCATTTAAACCTTAAAAATGTGGATAGCTTATAAAATCAGCCCTTTGTTACTGCCTTGAAAGATTTACAATGCTCACCTCTTTTAGGCTATCCAAAATTTTGCATAAAGAAATACATATTTTTTTTCACTGACAGTATCTCGCTCTTCTCAGGTACTGATGCCCCAGTTCAAAGTAGCTACCATAGCACCAATGAATGTTAGACTGTTGTGTAATGTTGATCTGGGGTCTATTTTTAATTGTCTGAATTGCAACAATTTTTTTTTAACTGCAGGAATGGGAAATGTACATATAGAACTTGCAAGGAAAATAAAAACATGATTATGTTGATTTTTCTTTGTAAGATTAATTGTATCCAAATTCCTGGCATACATTATAAAATCATTGTTAAAATCTGTACCTCTTGCATCAGTCTGAACAACTTTAATCTAGGTTAATGGAGCTTTCTTTGGTACTTTTCCTTTATTGTTAATACCTACAACTACATCATCTCAGATGTTTGACTGACAGATGTGTTCCAATGGGGCTTTGTTTTTTACATTACCTCAGCTTTGAGCTCTTACAGATTCTATTTATCCAAATTTTAAAATAACTTTCTTGTAACTATTTTTCAGTTACCAGATCTCCAGTTTACATTCTTGTGATGTCTTCCTTTTATTATGTAACCATGTTTTATTAAGATCAGTTTTCCTTGCAGTCTGTTCCAAATCATGTTGCTTGTTTAATTCACTATTTATCCTAGTCTCTTCCTTTCTGTTTGTAGACTTGCAATAGTTGCCACTGAAACTGATTTTTAAATGTTATTAGAGTTGGACATGCAGCAAAAACATGGAACTGATTCTGATCTTCATATTTCTATTGTGGGCAGAACCAAAACTACACTAAAGAAAATTCTTGAACTTCAGGATTCAGAATCCAGATCCAAAGTTTGGGGTGTCCAACTCTGACCCCACTAGAGCAGAGCTTTCCAAACTGTGTGCCGTGACACATTAGTGTGTCGGCAGCAGTGTGTAGGTGTGTCGCGGGAACTAAAAGCACTTCCCTGGTCAAAACTGCTGGAAAGCAAGCTGCTGTTGCTGCTGCAGGCTTGGCCAGTGCCGGCCAGCAGAAGGGGGGCGGGAGGGGGCAGAAAGCCCACTCCCCTCCCTCCCCTCGCAGAGACAGTCGGGGGAAGGAGGATTGCACCGCGGCCGCAGCAGGAGACTCTGTGGGCCTTGCATGCAGGTGCCGGGAGGGGGAAGGAGGGGAAGAGCCCAGAGAGCCTCCCCCCACCCCGCAACTTGGCTCTGCCCCCCCCCAAGGGTCCCCCGGCCTCCCCTTGCTGCCCCCTTACATCTTCTCCCCAGGAGCAGAGCGTCCCTTCTCTTCAGTTCCCTGCAGCAACATGCTGCCTCCGTTGCTGCAGGGTCCTAGCGCCCTCCTGCTTCTGCTGCCTGTGATGGGGGTGAGTGAGTATGCTGCTGCTGAGGGGTGGGGGCAGGAAAGGAGGAAGCTGACCCAGAGCTTGCTGCTGCTGGCAGGGAAAGGGCTGGGGAGAGTCCTCCTCTCTGGCTTCAGTCCCAGAGCAACCTGCCTACACCCATCCCAAACTCATCCCCAGCCTGCCCTACCCCAGAGCCCACACCCCAGCAAGAGCTTATCGCCCGCACCCCAATCCTCTTATTCCACCAAATATTGAAAAGCTGTGTTCATCCCATCAACCTCATTCACCCCATTAAAATGGTAGGTAGTTATTGGTGTTATTCAACTTTTTTAAATTCTTGCACATATTTACATACTGTTACTCATAAATGACAACAATGTATGTTATTATCTTACAAATCATATATTTTTAAAAATATAAATGAAAGGTTTTCGTGAGATATGTTGTGTCCCCATACATTTCGTTATTACAATTTATGTATGTGTCTGTATCTCTTATAACTGGTTAGTTTAACCTCCGGTTTGCTAGTAAAACTGAATTACTGTGTTGCGAAATGATGCATGTCTAAAAAGTGTGTCACCAACATGAAAAGTTTGGAAAGCTCTGCACTAGAGAGAGGTTTGAGCTATGAACTTTGATTGAGAACTATGGTTCTGGCATTTAATTTGAGCCTCTCTCTAGAGATCATGATCCTGCAATCAAATTTATGCAGTGAACTCCTGTTCCAGTGCAGAGCCGCACTGACTTCACTGGAGCTCTGGGCAGATGCATGATCAGAACCCTTATTATTATTGACATTTCAAGCATCTTAAAACTTCAAATGGATATTTGTAGAACAAGATTCCAGTTTTTCGTCATATATATTGCCATCCTCTGACTGATCAATAATACCTAGCCCTTACAAAGCATGATTTATTTATAGCTCTCAAAGCCCTTTCAAATGTGATAAGTATAACTTCAAATTTAAGAAATATGGGGAAACTGAGGCAGAGATTAAGTAAATAGTCCAAGGTCACACCACGAGTGAGTGACAGAACTGGGAATGCCCCCTAGACTCCTGACTCTTAATCAAGTATTCTGTTCCCTGGACTACGCTGCCTCCACAATATGTAAACCGTATTTTATCTTAGTACTGTGCTTTCTCATAGCATTGAGCATTTTCTCAACTAGCTCTAGTCAGGCAGGATTTTATACTTTTGTATCATTCCGGGTGTAAAATCTACAGTAACCACCAAAACTGAAACACAATTTTAATTTTTCATGTTGATGGTCTGGCCATATTCTGCAAAGCCCTGAATTAAGTGCCACCATTCACAGGTAAGGTCAGTAAATAACAATACTGTTGTTGCTTTCCAAAAGCATCTGCCTGCAAACTCAACCAAGATTGGAGGGATGGCTACTAATTCAGTCAGTCAGTAGTAGTTTCCTATCCTGGACAATCATTCTCTTAGTCACGGAACATTCACAGATGCAGCAGATAGTGAAAACCTGTGCAGCCACTGTACTGATTTGGCTTTTGCCCAAAATATTCAAAACTTAGTAAATTTAAAATGCAACATATAGAATATACCTATTGAGTTGTAAGGCCTCCAAGATATCAGAGAAGATGATTTGAACATTAGCATGACTTAGGATGGCCCGATTTGATGCTAATGCTGCTTTCAGTGGTGTAACATAAACATCCCTCACAGTTTCCAGCATGTGTACATAGTTCTTCTCACTTGTCAGCAGCTCCCTGGCCAATCTAGTTCGTCTGTCTGTGGTATCCTCAAGTTTTATATCCTGAAATCAGAACATAGAGAGTAAGTTAGCAGAGGTTATGGCTCGAGGAGGACCAGAAAACAATGAAAAAGGGACAGAACATAATACCTGCTTGCCCTGCTGCAACACTCTCTCCCCTAGGGTCTCTTACAATGTCTCTCCCTCCCCCACCCCAGGAGCGAGGGAGGGAAATACCCTTGTCAACACATTAATCTATATCCCAAGCTCCAGTTTCATACATTTAATATTTGAAGATCAGCAAGGATCACTGTGATCATCCATAGAGCCCTGTCTGAATAAAAAATTATATCTATAGATACCCGTGCCAGCAGTTCCTCTGGGTAATCTACGCACCACTCCCCCTCCAGCCCCACACACTAGGGCCGCCACCAGGCTCAGCAGCAGCTGTTCCTGGTCATGCTCTTGTGTTCAAGTGACACACAGGCTCCCAGACAAGAGATGCAGACAGCTGTGTGGAAGGGACAGGGTGGGGGTGGGGGTGGTACAACTGTGCCAGAGCAGCTGCCAGTGTGGGGTTGCTGGCTCCTGGGAAGGGCGGCTCCCCATGTTCTGCTCCTTTCACCGCTGCAGTTCCCGGGAGAGCCCTGTGGCTCTGCAGATACCAATTTCTATCCGCAGATCTCTGCATCTAGTCTTGCCACCTGTGTAACACAGGCCATGGAACTTTCCAGAATAATTCCTAGAACAGATCTTTCAGAAAAACATCCAGTCTAAGTCTGAAACCTTACTGACAATCCTTCCACTCTGTGGAATGAACATGTTTGTTTTTGTTTTTAAAGGTTCAAAACTGGTTCAGGGGAATACCTATGTTTGAACAGTGAAGGCTAAGCAGCACTGCTTGAGCAAAAACTATTTTTCCACTTCCCCATTTTCCGGCAGTGCAGCATGTCACTCGCATAGGCATTCCCTTTTCATTCAAACTGAGGTTAAAAGTGAAATCCTGATCCCATGACATCAGCAGGAGTTTTGAAATTTACTTCAATGGAGCTAGGATTTCACCCGAAGTGTCTGATTTGGGGATTCAAACCCAGATCTCACCCTCGAGCATACCACCTGAAGGTTTTCAGAGAGAACAGATTCTTGTTTATCTAGAAGCATGATACTTCTCTTGATTACCAACATAAACAAAACTAAACTTAAAGTCCAAAGAGGCAGAGGATGAACTATGTGCAAGGTACATGTGTAATCACAACGCTAACATAGAATCATAGAATATTAGGGTTGGAAGGGACCTCTGGAGGTCTAGTCCAACCCCCTGCTCAAAGCAGGACCAATCCCCAACACGAAGTGCTGCATCTAAGGTCTGCTTGCAAGCTATATTCCAACAGAATTATGCTGTTTGGACACCCACAAACGGGGTAACACTTTTTTAAACTACTAGATACATTGTTTGTCCATATCTACTTTGCTGCAGTTTTTTCACTTTTTAATATTTTCCTGTAGGAAAGAAACTACAGGTCCAACGTGTACATCACAGAAGACAATAAGGTATTTACCAATCATTGATTTCCTTACCAACTGAGCCACTGCCTCAAATGTTGGCTCATTTGCTCTGATGCTGCAGTTAGGTTTCAGGGTGGCAGCCTCTTTTGCATTCTCCTCCTGAGGATTAAACAGCAGCTTTTTTTCATACCCGTCATTTGAAGGAACCACAGACTTAGCTTCTCCAGTTCTTCACTATTTTGTTCTCTTCTGCTCAGGTTTCCATAAAAATAATTTCCATAGATAATTGGCTCTATCGCATCTATATAAGAAACACTAACTAGTGACACTATTTACTGTTTGTTTACACTGTAATTTGGTTAACATAATTTCCATGCGTTTGATTTGACCTTGGGATCTCAGATCAGGAGGAGGCCACATTTTTAATTTCCCAAACAAAAAGCAGCTCCATTCTTGCAGACTTACATGTGTGTGAACTTTCAGCACATGAGAATGCATGTTGACTTCCACAGGACACCTCACATGCTTTATATTAAATGTGTGCAAGTCTTTATAGGGTCAGTGCCAAGGTGGGACCATTATCACAGGAGTTGCCCACAAAGACTTTTTACAAATGCATCCTGTAATTGGTGTGATCAGAACCCCCTGTGCAATGAATTGCAGGACTGGGGCCTTAGCTTGCTGTTTGAGGTTCTATGAAAGTTGCATACTTTGCTATTCCCTGAGAGCTAACCAGATCCTCTCTGTTGACTGTAACTTTTAAAAATCACAGTTTTTGAGTGTATTTATTCTCATGTTGCTCAAATGCTTTCAGGTAGCTGCATCCATATATTAAATGTTGGTGTTAGAAATTTTTTTAAATAGGAAATACAATGGTACAGTATTTAAAATATTTATTCTCCTGTCAGGTTTTAAAATACTGCTATTTAGTATTTGAAAAATCCACTGTTGAACTTTGATCACAAATGATCACTATAAACAAATGAAAAATCTAACTTCATAATGGCCAACTTCATGGGCTAAAAGTAAATATGTATTTATGGAATTGGTCATAACAGCTGATGCTCATTGAGAAATATTAACATTGGAAATCTTACTGCACTAAGACCATTCCTATGGGTAACAATCCCTTGAGATAGCATACATAAAGCTCTGCATCTCTATCATTAACACTGGATGTCTTTGTTTATCATAACTTTAACAGGTAATGTTGATTCTAGCTATGAAAATCAAATTAAGCTTCCGTGCTCAGGCCCCTTTTCTCCAAAGAGTTTCTTGAGGATCTACATTTCTCTTAGGTTTAAGATTAGCAGCTGTGTTAGTCTGTACCCGTAAATAAAACGAGGCATACTTGTGGCACCTTAGAGACTAACCAGTTTATTTCAGCATAAGCTTTCGTGGGCTATAGCCCACTTCATCGGATGCATAGAATGGAACAGAAGTAAGATGTATTTATAGACACAAAAAGCAAAAAAAAGTTGTACATTAGCATACCAATTCTAAGAGGCTGTTTAATTTGGATGGGCCATTATCAGCAGGGGAAAAAAAACCCTTTTGTAATGGATCTGTGTCTGACAGGTGATAAGAACGTTTGAAGGGAATTTAACTAGGGAAATGCATTCAATTAGTGTAATGACAAAGCCATTCACAATCTCTGTTTAGCCCTGGGTTGATAGTGTCCAATTTAAAAATTAATTCCAGTTCCTCGGCTTCTCATTGGAGTCTGTTTTGGAAGTTTTTCTGTTTTAAAATTGACATCTTCAAGTCTTTAATAGATTGGCCAGGGAGGTTGAAGTGTTAGTGTTAGATTGTGTTAGATTGGTTGAAGTGTTAGTGTTAGATTGGCCAGGGAGGTTGAAGGCTTTAGTATTAGTAGATACGAGCTCCAATGTCACTCCTTCCAGGATTTTGATTCTCATACTTAATCGGAGTGGCTGATTGACCTGGAAAGTCTGAAGGACTGTGCAATCTGTACCAGTAGTTTTCCCATTCAGCATCCCCTCTTAAAAGATCCGTTGCTAATTTGGACTCCAAACCAGGAAAAAGCAGGTGTCCATGCAACTACGTTGTTCAGAGCTATGGACAATCACCTACCTATGTGTTTGTGGGCTGATCCAGAATGTCAATAGGTATCTGAACTGGAAAAAAAAAAAGCCTCAAATATTCCTCAAGCTTAGTACAACAGTCATTGAAATGGGAAGAGATCTGCAAATAACCTTAAATACCACTTCATTCGACTATTAAAAACCTAGCGATTTTACTTACACAGCTTCCTTTTGACAGTTCAGCTAATCCATCAGTGACAGTCTGGGCTGTTCCTCCACTAGTATGTACTTTAGCTCTGCTCATGGCATCAAACATAAACTGACCTGAAAATACAAGATCATTCATTGTAAGTTAGTCCTTTAACGGATACTGTAAGCTTGCCTGATAGCCATTAACAATGGTCACTATATTCTAGTCAGGGAAATAGGCAACCGCACATGCAGGCCGACATTTTGTCGGGCATTCAAACAAAAAGGAACTTGTCCTTGTCCCAGCCGCCACCACCACTAGCAAGAGCAGCAATTGCCCCCTTTGCCCCTTCCCTTCCTCCCTCCCCGTCAGCAGGCCTGTATGGCATCTTTTAAAGGATATTTTCTAAACACAGAGATTAGGGTCAGAAAACAATTTTGAGAGAGGTTTTCGAGACCCATTTAACTTCACGTGACCCTCTTCATGAAGACAGTTTACTGCTTGATAGTCTTTGAAAGTAGTGTGTGCTGAAAGACACAGGAGAAAACTAGGTGCCCTATCAGTAATCTGAGTTCTTCCAATGTAATGTCTACAGATCTCCACAGTGCTCTAATTTTTGACAAGTCATTCTGACAAGGCTTTTTTGGGGCATAGTCTTGGTGTCGTAGTACACATGATTAATACAGAAGGGGCCTAAGCTAGGCAAACTACATGCAATGGTTCCTGGTCTGAGAATCTTAATGCAAGTGCAGAAGACAATGTGTCCCCATCAAAATAGACCCAGGAGAAAAGGGGAAAGGAAGAGACAAGTTCTAAGGTTGTGATGTTTCTATGAAAGTTGACAGGGCAGATTTCAAGTCTTTCTTACCCTTTCATAAGTGTTTAAAAAAGGGAAAATAACAAATCTTACCAGTAATCCTGTCACTAATACTCTTCTGCAGCTCACTTAAATATGGTCGCATCTGCTTCCGGACAAATTTCAATGCCTCCTCCAGGAGCTCTGTCAGTCTGAGCCATGTCTGTAGTTTTACTTCAGTGAAGTAAGTGGAGGTGGGAGGTCCATACTTCTGTTTTCCCAGCCATTCACTAAGGACTGGTATTTTTATGCAGGGTGTTAAGCAAAACCTCACTGAAACTGGTAGATGTAATCATGGCCCTTCGTTCAATTTAAGTGTAAGAATAATCAAGCTCCTTTATGGAACATTTAGCTCATTGGTTCTCAAAGTGGCAGTCGGGACCTCTTGCGGGGTCACGACCCGATTATGTGGGGATCACGAGCCCCTGCTGCCGGCAGCCAGCCCCAACCCCTGCCGGCAGCGCCCGAGCCCCAGCCCCTGCCGTAGCAGGCTGCTGGCCGTGCTCTGGGCCTTGGCCCCTGCTGCAGCGGACTGCTGGTGGCACTTCGAAATCCAGACCCGGCCCATGGCGCAGCAGGCTGCTGGCGGCACCCCGGACCCTGTCCCAGAGGGTTGCTGGCACCCTCCCCTGAGTCCCTGCCCTGGGGAGCTGGCACCCCTACACCCACACACACCCCCCAGCTCAGCCCCTGCCACAGGGAGTTGCTGGCACCCCCCCCCCCCTCAAGCCCAGCCTCTGCCCCGGGGGGCTGCTGGCACCGCCCCCGAGCCGACCCCTAAGAGGGGTCACGCTTAGAGGCCTGGTGTCCAAAAGGGGTCACCAATAGAAAAAGTTTGAGAACCACTAATTTAGCTGAAACAATAGAACCCACAACCCAAAATGCAGGCATCCAGTAAAGCTTGAGTGGAAGTTGAACTATGAAGCCGCAGGTGTTTCCCTGAAGACTGATATAGCAATGCAGGAGCTAGGGTATTGATTTGGTAGAGCTGTGTGTGTCTGCAGCAGAAACACACAGAGGGAGTTAAGAAGACTGGATAGCATTAGACTGAGAAAAAAATCTGGAAGTATGAGCTTTTGAGCAGAGTACTGCCTGAAAGAAATTTGAAACCGTGACCAAAGAAACAATCTCCTGTTTGATTCCTACAATGTTCAGGGAAACAGGACTTCATACATTCTCTGTAAACAAACAGGACTGTATCAAAGAAATACCTGACTCCCTCATCAATTTCTCCTTCTATCAGAAACAATATGCAAGTCCCCAAATGTTGTCTAACCACTCTGGTCAAAAAGTGGTCTCAGTATCATGTCATGACACATTAATTTTGTTTCCTGGTTTACTCTGCTCTAAATTTCAGATTGTTCTGGAGAATTCTGACTTTTATTAGTATGGCAATAAAATGTAATTGACACTAAAGTAGAGTTCGGTGCCCTTTCAACAGGAAACTGACTGAGTTTCTGGTACCATGATTATACTTGGGCTTTTCGCAACGACAAGACGTTGGCAGTTGAGTTTCTGATGCTGAATCAGAAGATCACACCAAGCATAGATTTTTAGTGATCTGTGACAGAATGTGAAACGTATTCCCTTTTGAAAGCATAACGGATTTAGCAAATTCAGGTTTATTCCAGACCTGAAACCTTTGCTAATTACACTTTTACATGCATTACATGGTCCATACAAAACAGGGATCTGACTATAGATGTGGCTATACCAGACTCCTCTCTTCCCACTCATTCTCTCTGCTCAATGTATACTTTGAGACACCTACTCTTTGACCCCTCTGGCCTTTATTGTGCTAACCTGACAGGCAAATAATATTATATCATACAGTACTTAGCTGTTCCTGAAATGGAATTTTTAAAATATGGCAGAATAATGTAGCCAAAGTTATAAACCTGTAGAATCATGTGGTTAGAAGAGACCATAGGGGGTCATCTAACCCCCTGCCAAAAGGCAGGATTTGTTGCATCTTATCCATCCAATACAGATGGCTATCCAGCCTCCTTTGGAAAACCTCCAGTGAAAAAGGTTTCACAACCTCTCTAGGCAGTCTGTTCCATTGTCCTATTGGTTTTACTGTTGGGAAGTTTTTCCTGAGATTTAATCTAAATCCGCTATTCTGTAGTTTGAACCCATTGCGTCTTGAACCTCAGTGGCAAGCGAGAACATCTTTTCTCCATCTTTTTTATAGCAGCCTTTCAAGTATTTGAAGACCACTATCATGTAAATCTATTTCATTTTATAGTATAACACTGGGTCTTTAGTAAACCATGCTAGCCATCTAAAACTGGTCAAATACCAATTTTCTTCCTCTGTACACCTACTTCTACCCCTCATTTTCCAAAAGCAGGTTTAGAATAATTTTCTCTTGCTTTTATCAAATAATTCTTGCATTGCCTATGGGCAAAATAAGTCTCTTTATGTTTAAGTTGTAAATAAGCCATTTTTCTCTTACTTGGGAAATGCTGACTCCATTTCTCCAAGCCACGTAAAAAGTGGCCAAATACTAGAAGTGCCATATAGCTCCCTTTATACATGTGTGTAATAACTTTCTGTACTTACTGTGCTGGTAAGATCCAGTTGCAATTCCTGTGGGGGTTCTGAAGAGCACACCAGTTAGCTGAGTCAGCTGGGAAAGGACTTCCATCCCTGCCTCTGAAAAGATGCATTCTTTTTTCTAGTTCATAAAATGCTGTATTATTTACATCACTAAAATATCCCTGCCAAAAGAGTCCACTAGCCAATTATTTTTCTCCATGCTGCTACTATTCATCTGAAACCAAAAAGAATCTAAACTTTTTTTCAAAGCTAGATGAAAATGCCATGTTTTTGTCAATCAACAGTACTTTTATGGTTTTTTTATTATATTATTCTGAAAACTCTGCTATATTTACCAATGGCATGAATGATGTCCTGTGTATCTTAACAAAATGACACTGTGAAGGAACAACCGCATCCACTAACATGGACAAAAAACTAGAAAAGTCATTGTTTTTGGCGTGAGAGCCCGAATGAAGAAAAATAACTCCAGTTTCATTCTAAGAGACACACGTTATGAGTTTGTGGGGTCACTGAGAAGAATAGAATGAATTAAAGATGCACTCGATTTGAGGTGCATCTTATTTCTTCCAAGACAAGAAAAATAACACAATAGGCGTGGATACTATTCTTTAGTTCTTGTACTTAACCTCAGCTAAGGGGGTGACCCTGCAAGGCTGAGCAAATGGCAGATGCAGGTGCTCAGCAGTCCTTGGACTTGCTCAGCACCTTGCAAGATCAACCTTTAATATCTTCCAAACAGACTGAGGTAACTGAAGAGATTGAGATAAATGGAATGTATCTGCCTCTTTACTAAGCTTGGCAGCTGTGTGAAACTATTCTGCTTTCTAATGGACTCTGTACACTAGCATTTCTAGTATCATGGCACCTACAATTTCTAGTCATGGAGCAGGACCCCACTGTGCTAGGTACTGTACAAACACAGAACAAAAAGATTCTCCCTGCACCAAATAGAGCTGGTTGAAAGTGTACATTCCCTGTGGGAAATTTTGACTTTTCGTCCGAGAGCAAAAACTTTCAGACAAAGCTAAAAATTTCTATTCTGAAAAATATGATTTGTGGAACCAAATTGAAAGGTAATGTTTTAGCTTGGTTTGATGTTAAACTGTGTCCTCCTCAGTCACCACTATGTCTAATGTGAGCTGTTTGGATGCCCTATGTCCCCCTTCTCCCCTGTAAGCCAGGCTTCTTGGCTGGACTATATGACCCATGATGCATCACAGTCATCCCTCTGTGCATAACAGAAGCCCCATACCTGTGGTGAATCATGAGAGATGTTGTCTAGCTCTCGGGTTTGGCCCACAGAGGAGAATGCGGGCAAGAGGCAGACAAACTACAACTCCCACAAAACTATTCAGGTGTTCTGATTTTTTTTCGACAAAAAGTCAAAATTCTCCACAGAAAGAACCCAATTTTCTGCCAACCTTAATTTCAACAAGCCTTATTCAGGAGTGAATGGGGACATAATAGAGGGCGAGATTCTCCATCATGACCGAAGTTCAAACAAAACTGACCTGATGCTGCCAGAGGAACAAAGATGTCCACATGACCACCTTCCCCTGGAGACATGACACAGCCTAGCTTCTCCCAAAATTCTCTCACTTCAGGACTCAGAATGTTTTCAATATTGATTCTGCAGCCTGAAAAACATTTAAATAAAGTTCAATGAAAGAAAAAAAATTCCATTAGGGTTTTCATTCTGCTCAAAATTCTTCCCTCCTGTACTCATCCCATTCCCTTCCCAGGACTTAACATAGTCTTCCCTAAAATCTTTTTTTTTGTTTGTTTTTGGTCATGGCAATATGCTCACTTTCAAACCTGAGCAATTTCTTGTCCTCCGTTTCTTGAGTAACTTGTCTCTCTCTCTCGCTCTCTGTTCCCCCTTCTCTAAATTTATTTTCTCTGTACCATGTATTCTCTCTCTTCTGGCTGTTACTTTTTTATTTGTGCCCCTGTGTCTGCTCGTTTCTCTTTCTCATCTTCCTTTTATCCCTTATTTAACCTCATGGTCAGATCTTTAGCTACTTTGGACTAGCATCATGTGTCCAATCTCCTACCATCTTTTTGTCATATTTTCCTCTGGCTTTTAACTAATTACCAAGCCCTTGATCCTACAAGCTTTTACCCCAGGAGCAGGGGCTGTCTGGATGTGAGTCCTATTGATTACAATGGAAGATAGAGGTCCACCTGCCAGAAACATATTACAGTTAGACCAGTGACCAATTTGCTAGCTTGATTAACTTTTCATTTTTATGCTGTTTCCCCTTTTGGAATACCTAAGCATGATATGGCATTGACATGTTTCCAGTTAGTTTCTCTGCTTTTCTCTGCCCCTACCTTGAAGTAAATTGATCGCTCTGGAGTCTCCATCACAAAAAATCCCTACACTCTTTGCTTTTCGGCCATCCAGAGCCTTTTCTATGTAAAAAAGGAGGCTTTCCAGTGTCATTCCGCAATGTTCATACAACACAGAAATCACCCCAGGTTTGATGCTGTCCAGCACCATCTACAGAAATAAATCCGTTCATACTGTCAATAAATAAATCCTGCTTTTCTCAAAATGTAATTCCATGAGAAAAATCTAATTCTTAATTCAATATTCATTTGTAGACTGCATCACATCATATTATTATTTTACACATTAGTAATTAATTACGCACACAAATTCTTTATTCAGCTTTGTCCTACAGCCCCATAATGCCAATGGCTATGAGATGATTCTCCAACAACCTTTATGAAAGGAAAATATTGGCTAGGCCATCCCTGCAATTCGTTGTGCATGAGCAGCCTGACACTCCTTGTGAACCCCAGTGAAATTGTGTTCTGTACAGATGCTGCTGTCCATACACACACACACACACACTGATTTTTAGGATAAGGGCCATAATCTTTACCATGAAACAACAAAACACTGCTTGGGTGGTCAGCTTAGCTTCCTATTTATTATTTTCCACTGATGCTTTGCTGAAACTCGGTTTGTATTCAACTTTTAAAATAAATGTACAGGATGGGCTGTGTTTGAAGTGTATATCCTGGACTTTTCTTTGATTAGCTATAACACAGAACATCTTACACAAATTAGTACTTGAACCATTTTCTTTGCTTCAGATCACATAGCGTCAGTGTATTAAAAAATGTGCAGCCCACACAGACAGCATTTTTTATTTAGTTTCATATTAAACTCTGAATTTCTCCATTAGAGATTCAGCTAAACCCGAAGTGCTCAAACTTTTCCAGTGCCACCCCACCCCCCATTACCAGTAATGGAATCTGTCCATGCCCCTCTCCCCCGCTGACTGGATAGCTTCTTCAGCACAGAGCTTGGGCTGAAGACAGAGCTAGTGCCAGAAAGGGGGGTGGATGAGGAGCTGGGGCTAGAGGCAGAGCTGGTTTGGGAGTAGAGAGGGGATGAGGGCAGAGCTGGGCTGGGGCCAGAGCAGAGCTGTGGGCAGAGCCGGGCCTGTGGATGGAGTGGGGCTGGAAATGTGGTGCACTCTCCCTGTCCCCTGTGTGGTGCACTCTCCCGATCTCCCCACCGCACATACCCTGAACATTCCTCCACACCCCCTATTGAGAACCACTGATTTAGACCCATAATATTACTTTACCGACATTTTAATCTTATGTTTTCTTTTGTTTTTCTTCACTTTATGGTGTGCTTCCACTGAGCCCCTAAGCCTGTAAACACTTAATGGAACTACTCATGTGAGCAAAATATTTGCAGGACTGAGGCTATAGTAAACACCAAGAAGGATGCTTTCTTTGCAGAGGAAGGATGAACAGATTGCTGTCTTAGATACAGCCCCTGGCTGTAGTTTGGGTGCACAGAACCCAAACTATTTAAAAAAAAAAAAAAAAGAGAGAGAAGACTTAGAAGAAATTCATACCTCATATGCAGGAATCCTGGATGATATCAAAATCAGGTGTGGCTCAAGTGGATATGCCAAACTGCTGGGTTTTTGGTAGACATGGTGACAGTGTTTGTACGGTAACATAGAGTAGGATCTGCTTCCAGTCACATTCTTTCTACAGAAGGAAAAACTCAGGCAGCATATCCTTTAATCTTTCTTTTTCACTTGAATGCAGAAATAAAACATTAGGGTATGAAAATACCTGTCTATACCTCAGTTACACTGAATAGACATGCAGTGTTGTGTTTTGTAAATACATTTAGAGCAACTTGTATTATTCCATTCCTTGCCTCTTGAAGGCCACCACTTCTGTGAGAATGGAACCTTAATGAACTACTGCCTATTGAGATCACTGAGTTCCAAACACATACAGGTCAGCCATTTGCACTCTTTTTGTGTTTATTTTTATGCTATGTCTTCGCAGCGCTGGTGATAGGGAAAATATTCCTCAGTGCCCTCTGTGGTGAAAAGATTTCAAACTTACAATCTTAATAGACAGAAAGAACAAATGAATTTGTTCTTTGTAAGCCCACAAAGAAAATTAAATTCCAGGATCTTCTCCCTAAGTAGGTTTAGCCACTGAAAAGTACAACTCTAGACTTCAAAGTTTTGTCATTAGCCTCCCTTATCCAGGCTTAGCATGAAATGGCTCTACAAGATTCCCATTTTATGGCTGGACCGGCAACATGTTGAGGGTGGTATGCTGCATTATGGGAGAGCCTCTCTAGTCTCTTGTTCTCCATATCTTTGAACTTCAGGGTGGTGGCTTAAGACCAGATCAGCTGATCTGGGCCCCCAAATCTCCAAGAATGGTTGCTTCAGGCCAATCTGGGCCCAAGAATCTAGAGTGGGAATCTAGTATTTCTGGTCATACCCTCATGCAGAACAACAAGTTTCTACCCAACCTCGTTTCATTTCCCTCCCCAGGATTACGCTCAAGTGATGTTAGTTAAATGGAGGACTTTCCATGGGCCAGCCATACCGTCTGCATGCCAGTTAGTGGACTTGCTCCTTCCAACATGGAGGAAGAGCAGCACAGCTTTAAGAGAGGGAACCTATGTGGTAATTATTTAGAACTAATGGACAAAGCTGAGCTCCATCAAGGTGTTAGTGTGCTAAAAGCCACCTGACATGACCACAAAGATCTGCAGTTTTGTGTGCTGTTTCCTGAAATGTGTTCTGACACCCTTATTAATCACTGCATTTTGGGTGCCATTTTCTATGTGGTTTTGGGACTATCACCAGCATTTTGAAAATCTTGAATCCTGCTTACCTTGTGGGGAAAGATTTCAAGGAGACCAAAACACGCTGTTTCTCTGTTGCTAGATTAAAGTTTGATACGGGTTTCATTTCTTCAGAAAGCAGCATTGAAAGAGTATGATTCGAAAGAGCGCTCTTTTCCTGAAAGCATTTAAACAAAAATTCTGAGATAAATATGTCTGATGCCGTGTAATAACATATGATTCAGTAATTACATACTGAAGCAGTTAAGAAATGCTGTCTTGTGTCTACCGGTAAAAAAAGTAAACTTATTTTACCAATGATAATACATTATCATTGACAGACACAAAGTAAGATGTATTTAACTGAATTACTCAGAAGAACAATACTTGAGAATACAACTCTAACAGTGACTCAGAAACAATCCTGGAAATTGTGTAATATGAATGCAAACTAAGACACTGATTCTGTACAGAGCTTCACAAGGATGCAGGGGTTAATCAGTATTTATAGTGTAGGGTGAGAAGAAGATTCTCCTGTAGCATAGTTCTTGGGCTCCCATACCACCTTCATCTAAACACTTTTACTTTCTGTGCTGCTGATGCCTCGCTTTGAACCTCAGCATGTATATTTCAAGGCACAAAGAAATGTTAATTGTACTCAACTGCATTACAAATTGGGTTACAGACTGAATCTATCTGTAATCACAGCGTACAGTTTAGTCAAGTATGAAATTAGCTGTATTCAGTCTGAATGTCACTTCTGCTTTCCATGGCAAAGATCATGACCTTTAGGGGATTCTAATTTTTTTTAAATAGTTGTTTTACAAGTCTCTTCCTTCAATTTGAACAGCTCTTTTTGATGTGTTTTTCTGTGTGTTTTGAAATCTTAATGTATTTTAAAATGATAAGTGATGGCTATAAATGCTTTTTCCAGTAGAAAATAAGCTTACTAGGAAACAAAATATTCTGTGCCATGACTTTTCAGATTTTTTTTATTGACAGCCAATCAATCTTATTTATGAGATAAGAGACACAAAGTAGACCCAAAGACCAATCCTGCAAAGACATAAAGATCTGAGTAACTGACTTGGGCTCACCGGGCTTGCACTATAGGGCTGAAAATAGCAGTGTAGACATTCCTGCTAAGGCTGAAGCTTAGGCTCTGAGTTTCAGGGAGGGGGAGGTCTCAGAGGCTGGGATCCAGGGTTATCAGGAACTTCTACACTGCTATTTTTAGCTTCATAGCAAGAATCCTGTGAGCCTGAGTCAGGTGGCTCTTGCTCTAAGACTTGTGCCATGGGTTGTTCCCCCCACCTCCCCCTTTTTTTTTTTTAGTGTAGACATACTCATGAGCCTAAGTCTTTGCAGGACTGGCTTTCTCAACTGAGCCTACTAGCTGATCAGCCACTTACACTTGCCAGTATTGACTATAACAAAGCCTGCCACATATTGAAACTGTGCACCATTCTGAACTAGAATCAGAGAGGTAGCCATGTTAGTCTGGATTTGCAGAAGCGACAAGAGTCCTGTGGCACCTTAAAGACTAACTAAAGTATTGAAGCATAAGCTTTCGTGGGCTAATACCCACGTCGTCGGATGCAACTAATAATTATACAAGTATAACAGGATCTCTATGCTTTATCATATATATTTCAGACAAAAACATTGTACACATGTTACTTAGGGTCTTGCTATCCTAGTTCTCGTTGGAGGTCAAAAGGCAGTATGCAGTGAGTAGGGCACTTCTCAGCATGACTAAGGGTGGCAGAATCAGGTCCACAATAAACTGTGAACCATACTCTGCGCTGACTTCAGTGGGATTGCATGAAACATAAATCAATTAAATGAGTTTTAATTGCTTTTAATTAAGTGGAATGTATTTCAAGCAGTTCTGATTTAAACAGGATCTGTGTTACCACCACTAACCAGTCTCAGGATTCAGCACTTCATGCTACCACAAAAAGAAGAGCAATTTGCAAAAGATAAAATGCATGTGAATTTGGGGAAAATTACCCTAATTAGTTGCAAAGCTGCTTGTAGTCTAGTCCGGGCCTGGGTCTGACTTGGCTGCAATCGCGATTTTAAGAATCTTGAGCTCCAAGTCCCACTCTTCCAAGGCAGTCGAGCTTTGAATAACTCCCCTGAAAAACAAGCATCACCAGACCCTGCTGTTTAATCCCATGTGTTTCCACTGATGGATATGTACACACTAACAGGAGAAACAATGCAGTAACCAGGGAAATAATCCATATGAAAATTAGCATGTTAGTTTTACATGGCAGTCTTTAGATTTTAGCTAAACTGAACATCTTGCCTGAAAAGTCCTCCTCATTTTTGGATAGGAATTGGTATTCTACTAAAATAAAGTTGTCTTGTATTATTACTTGAAATGACAACCTGAATAGTTCAAAAAATGAGTTCAAGTTTAAAGAAATCGTAAGACTATCTTAAATCATGAGATTAAAAACCTTGGGACTGTTTTCATTTGCCTTCTGATTTTTGAGGATTTGGGATTCATAATTTCAAAGTTTTTCTCTCTAACTGGAAAGACTAGAAACCTATTGTTTAAAAAAGGAAAACTGAGATTCTCACATAATCAGATGACTCCAGGTGCTGCAGTTTAGGAAAAATACAAAATGTAAAACTTGAAAGAAAACTTGGGGACTTCACCACACTGAAGGTGTGGTCTCCAGGAAAACTATATGAAGTGACATCCTCTCAAATGAATATTAAGAGGGAGATCTATGTTGGCTGAACAAAAAATCACAATCTATATATAATATAAAATACACTGATTATTAGACTTGCAGACAAAAATCTCAATATGCTAATCACTGTTTAATAAAAGTCTGATATATCATAGAATTCCATGGAAATATTTCCATTAGTCTTAGGGTTTATTTAAATTTACACAAAACCTACATTTTGACCTAAACTTGACCAAAGATTCCTTTAGTGCATTGACTGTATTTGTAGCTATAATTAAAATTTCTACAGGACACCCTAGTATTGGGTCCCTTCCTTTCAAATCTTCATTTTCCTAAATTGGAAAGCAATATGTGCCAGACTGGTAAGAAATTAAGTTAGCAACCACACACTGACAGTTTGAGGTTTCTATTATTTTCACAGTTGAGATGTACTAGAAACCCCACTAGACACTACTAAGCCTGAATATTTTTATCCCTTTCCTACAGGCTAAACAACCATACATAAGAAACAAAATCTATCGTTATATTTACCATTTTCAGCTCTTACTCCTTTGATATTAAAAATCAATTATTAAAAAATTTGCAAAGATAAGTTTTCCTAAAGAAAAGGTCTTTGATTACTTGAATACTTTAGGCTGTTTTATCACTTTCAGAGGACAGTGTTTGTCATTTTAACAATAATCTCAGATGAAAGAGGTCGTTATTTTAATACCACTGACTCTTGTGTAACGCTAATCTCTCCCGAATCATTTTTCGTAGCCATTTTTCTCTTAGCCTTTCTTCCTGCTCCACATTTTCAGTTTTTGGTTCATTGAGGGTCCCATAGATTTCAGTAGCTTCTCTTGGGGTGAAGTAATCTAAGCTGGTTGCACAGGCAATATAATGTCGCTTCCAAGCACTGTATTCGTTGTCTGCTGGAGTGTAGGGCAGGAACCATCCAAATTTAACACATTTTGGCATCCACAAACAGTCCTTAAAACAAGAAGGAGGTAAAAGAGAGACAATCAGCTGTGATTGATGACAAAAAGCTTTCTATTTAATCCTGGGGTTTCATACTGCCACTGATCACAGTAGTATCTGAGTATAAATCAAACATAGTACTTCCATAAATATGTTACAGTGAGATTTGGGTTTTTTATGAAGTGCCTGGTGCTTTTACAGAACACATAAAAATACATGATCCCTCTGTCTCAAAGAGCTTGCTGCAAGATTTTCTTATATGCAGAGGCCAGCACTGTTCTTGAGGATGAATAATCAGATAATGTCAATGAATTCAAGTGAGAGAGGTGCATTTGTTTTTGTTCTGCTTTTTTTTTAAAGGGATAGCAGAAGGATGTTTCATTTTAAAATTCTTCATTTAGACAGATCATAACAAACAGTAGCATTGTGGATATTTCAAAATGCTAAGCCCTGGCATTATCAGTATCCATATGGGCCACAGCAATCTCTATAAATTACAGCGTTTAGGACATCCAGCTAACTACGTAACTCGAAATTACATATTGTGTTCTGTTGCTTGATGTGTGCATTTAAAGACCGAAGCCAAAGCAGGGTTAAGTACAGAACCAAAGCAGCAGAATGAAATGTAGAAGGAGATTTAGCTTCTGATGAGAAAATATAAATATCTTTATGTGTAATATACTCTTAGTGATTGAGGTTCTTGTTAGGGTTGGATGAAGCTGGTTCCAACAATTTATCTGTTATAGTAAATTAACAAAGTTTAAAACGTTATTTTGTAAAGTGTGTGAAAGAGTTGAAAATTCTGATACAGAACTTTCCAATTATTATTAAGTGTGCTAGACAGATACATGAAATGCTTCAGAAGGTTGAGCATTTATCAAAGTACTGTACAAGATACCAAATTTCTTTGGCAAATTATGCTATTTACAACGTTCTGTTCCAGATTTCCCATTTCTAGGTAGTGCCCCTTAAGAACACTGTAAATGTCCAGTTACAGGTCCTGTTCCTGTCAACATCATTAAGAAAATTCTTCTTGATTAAAATGGGAGTGGGACCAGGCCTACAATGAACAGACCTGTTCAGTTGTAAACTTCCAGTGCCAGTTGACTTGGGCAGCTGCACACAGCTCCCTGGGGCTGAGAAAGGAGAAGATGTACAGAGATATGAAACGTGGTAGCACTCTGGTGAAATCCACTATGGTCACTGGAATCCTCTCTGCAAACCAATTTTGGGTAAACCTGTGAAGATACAGATATTCATCATAGTTAAAATCCTGTTGAGATTCTATTCTGTCACCCTCTTGGTCTTCCCTTTCAGAAAACCTGAGATCTCTGAACAATATTGTCAGGAGTGAAGTGATTCCTATGAGGACATAACATGCAAAGTGCTTTGGGATCCATTGGGAAGGGATTAAAGATGCATTTAAGTCTAATTAGTTGGCCATTTCTCTACTGATAGGGCTTGTCTTCACTACCATGGGTAGCAATCAATCTACCGCATCTCAGTGACATAATGTAATATTTTGAGGGCAAATCTAGACTTTTATGTAAAGAGGAGCATTGTATTGTTGTAACTAGTGAACTGTCTCTCTTGCAAAACAAACAAAAGTATGCCAAGAGTGTGGTCATTTCAGCAGAACCACTTAGGTTTACAGCAAAGGCCCTTGTATCACTGATATTGATTTTATTACTCTCCAGAAGACTGGAGGGCATTGTATTTGTAGTAGCCATTTTATATAGTGGCTTCCGGTTAATCGGACCACCAGTTAATTGGGGCAGCTGCTTAATTGGAACACATCGCAAAGAACGGAAACAAAGCGTCCCTTTTTATTTACTTTGGTTAATTAGGGCAGCCACTTAATCGGGCCAAATTGTTCCGGTCCCAATGTGTCCCAATTAACCGGAATTCACTGTATTAGTAATCCAGTAGGTCAGGAGTTTGAGAGATTACTCTTGCCACTAAAGAAACTATTAGATAATTTTCCTGTTATCCTGGGCCTGTGTGAAGAACACACAAATCAATCCAGATGTTTGGATGGGCAAGGATCACGACATCCAGGGAAAGAGTTAAACATCTCTCATTTTTAATGATCACAAGTGGCCAGGAAACAACTCTGTAAACTCTTATGCTCACATAGCCAACAGAAGTCCATGTATAAGGGATGTTGTGGTCAAGTCCTTAGTTTATAAGAGCTGACTAAACCCTGGTCCTGTGAGATACAGAGCTCCCTCTGCTCCCATTAGGAGCCAGTGGGAACTCTGTGTTCAGTACTGTGCAAAGTTGAATCTTTGGGACCTAATTCTGCAATATAGAACATGGAGCAGGCGGTTGTGCCCACATGGAACCACACTGACTCCAGTGAGTCTCTGCACAAGCAAAGCCATCTGCCCACCCACCTTATCAACTGCAACACTCAGGTCCTAGATTGTGAGCTCTTTGGAAAAGGAACCTTGTCTGCACAGCATTGACCCCAAGGACAGTGCTCACCCCGTAATATGTAATACTAGATGGAAAGACTAAAGAGACTTCCTCCCGGCCCCAACTGATGCAATGAAAAGGAGAAATGATGGAGAATCTGGAGCCTCAGGCCTGCACTAGAGAAATAGCTATATACTCTCTCAATTTTAGGACAATGTTAATGTTTAGATCTTATGAATCTGACAGTGTCCTTATTAACCAGCCTGACAGGACCCTATTAAAAATGAAAGATACAATTTCAGATCCATCTGGGAGACACCTGCACTAGTGTTAAACCCTCAAGGACTTCACCGGGATTCCGCAAGGATACAGGGATCCTCATGGGCAAATCTCATTACAGAATTGGTTTGCTGTGAGGCTTATGTAACGTCCATATTCAGACATACACAACACAACACTAAGCTAGTCTTTGTATCAAACTTACTTCAGTTGTGATTTACTGCATCTCATCAATATTGTGTGGAGGAATTGTTTGCGCTGCTTGTCTGTCCACAGATCAAACCAGTGGCTTATGAGATTAACTCTTTCCTCAAAGAGCTGAAAGGAAACAGAGGATTTCCATATCTATTTTAGTATTCTAGGCAGACCGATACAAGTCTGATGCACATGTAATGATGCTTAGGGAGGCAGTGTGATCCTAGTACATAGAAATTACTGGGCAGGGGAGCTCACAGCCATTAAAGCAAATTGTAAACCCAAATTGTAAGCAAATGATACGCACGTTGTTGGCAGAGCTTGTCTCAGCAGCTGCTGTGCCGGGTGAAGACCCTGTCCAGTTCATAGAGAGAACGGTTCTCCTGGCATGCTTGTGTGGCTGGGGTGTGGCAGCCACAGCGGGAGGGCAGGTATCCCTGACCATAGCTCAAATAGCCCTGCCTCCTGAGGAATTGAGGCTGATTGCCCAGGGTCTCCCAGTTCATGTACCACAAGCGATTGGTAGGTGGAGACCCGGGGAACCCAGGGATGTGGAAGCCCTGCTGGATGCAGTCTGGCAGGCTGCTTTCATTGCCCCACCTGTGCCACAATCACCAGTGGGCAAGGCTTCTAAGGTGCCAGCAGTGGACTGCAGAAACCCCGGGAGAACAGACCGTGGATCTGGAAACCACAGGGGGCAGGCCGACCTGTGGAGTAACCTCTGGTGGGTTTTGCTGGAACAGAGGGAGGATATAGACAGTTGGCATGGGAAACCCACGGAGGAGCTTATGCTCCAGTGCATGCAGTTGGAGATACCCCTTCCTGCAGGGGAGCAGAGGGGCATCCTGGCCCCATCAAGAGCAGCGCCAGGGGTCTTGGGTTGGCCAGCGCAAGTCCCCTAGGGGAGCCCGCAGGAGGACGGATGCCTGGAGGACAGGTAGTGATGGGTAGCCACGCTGTCTCCCGATCAGGGGGAGCATCTAAGAGTCCAAATAAGGATAGGAATGACATGTACCCCCTCTGTGGAACTGGTGGATACCAGTGCAGCAGGTTTGCTTTTACCATTTTTGCCCCCTGAATGTGTACAAGTTTGGGCAGGTGTGCTAGCTTCTTCTGGGGGCCAGGAGGAGAGAGGAATGCCATTGTCAGCAACTAGGTGGGATCTGGTGGCTAACCTCCCCTGAATTCATTCGTGGATGGCAGGTGAATTTAGTCTGGGAATTGATCAGCTCTGTGAGCTCCATTTGGTGGTAGATTGTGCCAATCGCTGCATGTGGCAGGTGCCCACAGTGGATTGGGGGAAAGATCTACAAGGAAGGGCCCCTGGAGTGTTAACCTGCTCTGTGTTGGGGGTGGCAGCTGTGGAGGTTCCAGAGACAGATGAATGGAAAAAGAAGATTCCGATTCCCCAGGGATTCCACAGTTCCCCCCCACCCCCCACTAGCCCGCCAAGCTGTGATTAGCACCCGAGATACCCTGATTCTCTCAAAGGGGCTATGGGATCCCGGAGGGAAAATGGGTACATCACGGACAACACAAACGAGCAGAGTCCACCGCAGTGGGAGCACTGTGCTAATTTGCTTCTAAGCTTCTAGCTTTCAGCTTCTGAACCAGAACATCAGGAGAGCTGGTAGAAGCTGAAGAATTATAAAATACCATGCTTATAGCGTCACAACAAAGTCAGTGTTACATATTCTGTGTCTGTCTCTGGTGAGTGTCTTGTGCTAGAATTGGCTCCAGAGAGAGGGGATATTACACTAGATAGGGCAAATGCCTTTTCCTCGCTCTACTTCCCCCATCTCCAACCAAATCACCAATTACATACACCGCTGTCCAAAATACTGCATCAGGTTTATTTTTGTTAGGTTCTCTAATAATCATTTTGTTGTTGATTTTTTGATTGATACATTTGTATTGTGAATTACATTTTTCTTGTATTGTTAATTCCACAATTTCCTCTATGCACCCTGGTTCTATTTCCCCAAACCCTGAATTTAATGTTACCCAATTATTGTAATGGTGATGGTTTTATTGTATTTCTACTTATTATGATTAGGATTGTTTGCATTTATGTTTGTTATATCTGGTGTTTAATTGTAATGATTTTAGTTATATTCACCTGGTTATGATTATTTGGTTTGTTTGCAACAGATCACCTGCGCCCTACTACTACTGTAATGATCATAGATCAAGGAGTGGAGTGTTGTAGGACCAGCAGTGATCTGTATGCTATGTATAACTGTATGCTCAAAAAGTCTGTTACACTTCCCTTCCCCCTCCTCTCCCTCCTTGAATACCAGTGAAGGGTCTTTCCCCCACCCCTCCCTCCTGGAGTGCTTGTGAGATGAATGGGCTGTTTAAACAGCTAGTGAGAAGACAGAAGAGCTCCAAAGGTGGACAAGGTGTCTGGGTCTCTAATTGAGCAGCAATCACACACCCAATGCATGGACCCGGCCTGAGGTGGAGTGTGACCAACCAGATGCAGCCAAATCATCTCAAGTTGCAGGCCAGGAGCTGGTCCTTAAAAGGAGAAGGTGCCATGTGCTCTCCCTCTCTCACAAGCTTGTATCTCCTAAGGAGGCCCTTCGCCCTGGCCAGTGGTTCGCTGAGTTGCATTCCATCCTGCCTTGGGAAGATTTACCCTCATCACACCATCCATTGCTGCACTGTTGGACACTTACCCTGAAAGATCCTGACATCTCCAGTCCTATGCCTGTCCTGGGAGCATGAATATGTGCGTGTGAGTGTGACCTGACTCCCCCTTCTCCTGCCCTCCCCTTCTTTGGAGCTTAGTGTAATAAATGTGCTGCTTTCTGCCAAACTCTTGTGGGTCATTAATCCTCCCTAAGCTTACTAGCTGGCCCAAATTTTGGGTAACAGTTTCTGATCTAATTTACATAAATATGCATCAGTACATATATTGTAAGATGTTTCCTTGTCATTGCATGTGCAAATGGGGATTGGAGGTGTTTCAAGATATGTGGCAATGTGCACCAATGCATTTCATGATAGTTGAGCCTATGAAAATTACTTCTTCCAGAATGTAACTTACCTGCTTGTTGAATGATTTGTTTGCGATAGGTGTCCACATGCTGAACCTTGTGTTCGAGCTCCCAGTGGTCTGGATTTTCCTGGAAGACACTCTGATGGACTTCACTGTGTTTTCTGCAAGGAGTCCTAAACTCTCTAGTTGCCATTGTTTAACAGTGTGGGAACTTGGTATTACATAAGTTGTGGTCATTGCGGCAGCGATACTTGGTTACACCAACGTTGTTAGAGCCACCTAGAAATTCAGTGAATTAAAGAGATATGTGAAGTGATCTAATTAATTCTTGGTAGAGATGGATGAAAACTGTAGAATTCAAACCTGAAGCCCACTCCCAACTCCCCTATGCTCAGTGGGGTATTTAGGTCCAGAAGTCTGATTCCAGGCCCATTTTATTATTGTTCTTGTCTTAAAAATACCTATCAATCTTATATCTTGCAATCTTACCTATGTTTAGATGAGGCAGCTGGGTAAAGAGCATCAATGTGTACATAAGCAGGCCCAATGTTTGAGCTGTGATTTCACCAGATTGCATAACTGAGATTGGGACTGGTCAGTAAGCTCCTAGATGGGAGACTTCCCCAGCTACCAAAGGAAGCTCTGTTGCCTCAATAGGTGGCAATCCGCCCTCTGTCATATGAACCAGTGATGTGGTGTGACTCTTATGGCTCCTATTCTTGTGTGGGTGCCTTTTTCTAGTCATTACAAATTCCATGGGATTTTGTATAGAGAGGGGTGGCTTCCCTAGTGTTTTGGCCAAATTATAAATTGAGTAATTTGTACATAGGTAGACTATCCTCTTGTCAACATTTCCTTTTAATACAGTAGACTCTCGATTATCCAGGATGATAGGGAAAAAATTAATTCTGGTTAATAAAATCCCAGATAATCACCATCCATAGGAAATATAGGGAGAGGAGGTTGGTTCACCAGCCAACCTGTGCCGCAGGGAGGGGGTGTTGGTTCACTGGCTCCCCTGTGCCCTGGTGGGTTTTTTTGTGTGTGTGCTTGGGGCGTCAGCAAACCAGAGCCGGCCCTACAAGTTGTGCGTATTTTTTTTGACATCCTGGTTAATCCATATTCTGGTTAATCCAATCCTGGATAATCAAGAATCTACTGTACCTTTAAAATTAATGTTGGACTCATGAAAACTGCAAGAACTGTAATCCTGAAGACCAATTAATTTTATTTTCAAAATATATGTATCTGGTATTTAATAGTTACAGGCTGGCTTGTGGTGGAGCACATACTTCCCCTACATCTGCCCACCATTGTATCTCAACCATAAGCTAGAAAGCTGCCATTTCTGTGTGTGAGTAGTTTATTCTGCATACCTATTCAGTGCTTGGTCCCTCTCTGATAACGAGGGGACCTACTGTGGTGAGGATACCAGATTTCCTCTGGTTTATGGACCTAGTACTGCAGTATCTAATGCTAGGTCTGTTTATGTTCCCCTTCCCCTCTCCCTTTATAGAATCTCTCTCTGGTCTTCACTGAATAGCCACTGATGAGATGGCACTTTGTCCCTATTTTAAATTTGTGCTATAAAAGGTATGCTGAAATCTCGTCTCTCTGCACTGCTTGCCTACAAATTACATTTGCATTTTCATCTCTGTGCCAGTTTTCATTTTTAAAGAATACCTCACAATTTCTCTGGCAGAGGAATGTAACTGCCTTGCCCTCTTAAAGTTCTGATCTCTAGCCTCTGCAACAAATCAGTCATGCATGTAGCACCTGCCAATTATGAAAAACCTAGAATGCTCGTTTTTGGTTTAGTTTTGACCTCTTTACACTTGTTGCTCTGCAGCTGTATGATTCAGGCCTGCAGGACATTACTCCCTACCCTTTCTATTAAAATTAATACACTAAAATACAAAGCAACCCACTATGCCCATAGAACAGGGAGTTCATAGTCTTTTGAATGCTTTACCTCTAGAAGAGGATACGTCTTGTTTTTTCCTCTGATCAAGCCCCTGGAGAGCTGCCGTGGAAGCTGGAATTACTGCTGCGTTGGATGAGGGTCAGTATTCCCCCATCTCCATAGGAACCGCACAACAAGCTACACCTTGGGCTGCCAGCCAGAGCCTGACTCAGGCTATAGTTGCCTTGTGTGCCCCTCCCCTAAAGGGGAAGGACCTGCGGCACAGCTTCAAATCTCAGTGTGGGCTCACTCCCACTAGACTGGCAACTTTGCAGCTGCCCATACACCATGTAGTAACATGGGCATGGAACTATCTCTTGCATTCCCACTGGAACAGGCTTTTTACCCCCACATGTGGCAGTGACACAGCAGAATTGGGCTACAGCAATCCTAAACAGAAGGGAATGGCACTGGTATGTCCCACTATAGGGCAGGCCAAATGGAGAGCAGCATAGTGGTACCAAACTACAGCACAGCCCCATCCATCCAAACTAGTGTACAATGGGACAACCTACCAGTGTTGCAAGTGAATCCGGACTAAAGGCCAGCATCTCTCAGCGAGGGAGATCATTCTAAGTGGGGTGCACAGCTTTTGTAGAACTAGGTTAGGTTTTCCTAATCATAAAGGTTGAGAAACTGGAACACAAGTTAAACTTCCCTGGGGTCACAAAGCCAGTCAGTGGCAGTGTAGGAAATACAAACAAGGTTCATATTATTAACTCCCAATCTCCCTATTAACCATGGTCCCACGATGCTGCAACACTATATTTATCTCATTCAACGTGTGCTTCAGAAGTGTAAGGCTTTCCTTAGAGGTTTTTAAGGTCAAGCTTAAAAAGGCCTGGCTGGGATAATTTAGTTGGGGATTGGTCCTGCTTTGAGTAGGGGGGTGGATTAGATGACGTCCTGAGATCCCTTCCAACCCTGATATTCTAGGATTCTACGATTCTATGAAGGAGCAGGATATTTTTTAAACTGCTCCCCAAATCTGCACCGTTAATCAAAATGTTGACTTAACTTTGTTTGCAGCTATACAGTTAGACAGTAATCTGTTTGGCAAGAATTTGTTCTGAGCTAATAACTTATTTGTGGCACCAACTACACAACCTGGAATTTTGCCCAGGATATGGTAACTTATTCTTACACTGAAGTGTGCCCACAATAACAGTAAATGTAAGTGAAATAAAGAACAACCGATTTAGTTGTTTGGGGATTGGTCCTGCTTTGAAAAGGGGTTTGGACTAGATGACCTCCTGAGGTCCCTTCCAACCCTAATAGTCTATGATTCTATGAACAGCCTCATAGAACTAACTCCTTCAAGTGAAATCTTATGAAATACTGATTTTCTTGTGACTAAATCTCTTTGCTACTTGGAGTCTGAAGAGACACTGTTAAAGTTAACAAGCCAAAAATCACAATCATCCCCCTTTAAATATATGTATATTCTATTTCCTCAGGTCTCCTGCAGTAGTCCATACTACCGGTACTTGAAGATTTTAAATAGTTTCTGTATAAAAACACTACATTCCTGCTTGCAAAAAGTTTTAGAGCTAAAAATCCTACGTTCTGCAATTGCCTAGTTATTAGCTGACCAGTCTGACAAAACCTTGGGTACACTTTCTTTTGCTAGTGTGGTCAGTGTATTGGGCTCCCAGCTCCTCTACTCTGTTCACAACCTCCCCAGAAGACATCCATCAGATTACGGATCTTCCGAAGTGGCAAACTCTTTCTAAAGAGTCTCTCTGACAAAAAGGTGAGTAAAAACACAGTGGAACAAAAGGGAAGTGAAACACAGTGGGAATTTGGGTATAGGACTTTACTAGGAATCTGATGGTTGTGTGGGATTTGGGCTTCTAGGTGTGAGACGGAAGGGAATGCCAGTACTACTGAGATGGTGCAAGAGTTGGGCTTGCTTTCAGTGGGGATTATGGTATCTAACGCCTCACAGAGTTGGAGTTTCCATTCAGAACATTAGGGATCAAAGCTACAACTGATTGTGGGGTAGATTTGTGCTTATTACCTATGGGCCTGCTTTGTCAATTTCTTTAGTACTGAAATATGTATAGTAATATGCTCCACAAAACCTGGCCTTACAAGCACTCTTTAGGAACAGACCTCCTGTTACTGGGCACGTGTTGAAGGTCAGTGAAATAATTAAAAATGGGGAACAGCCCTTAACCCCCCCCCCCCCCCAAAGGGAGACTTTACTAAACAAAAGAAGTTAATAGAAAGCAAAGTTGTGTAGAAAGGATTTATTATGGAGTGACACTAAGTATTGCTGAGAATTCAAAATTGCCAAAACCAAGTGACATGGACTGCCGGTGTGTATTCCAATTCTAACTGGGTGAAATTTTAAAGTGGCCAACAGAGAAATGGAAAAAATTCGTAAAAATTCAGACCATGCAAGAGCTCTTTCTCTGACCATAATTAAACAGATGTTACACTTTTTAACTTAGTGTATGGCATATTTAAATAAATTAATAAGCATCATTTAATGGCAAATGAAACACACTATTGAGTGTGCAGATTGTCTACATACTAGGCAAGAAGGCAGCTACAAAAAACCTCCCTTGCTAGCTCTGTCAAAATTGGAGTAATGCTAGTGAACATATTATATGTACATGTATAAATCCAACAGACATATGAACAACACTGAGCATGTACTTTCAAGTTTTCCCCAAACACTTTATATTAAATAAGGCATTAAAACAAAGCATAGCAGCACATCATTGCAGTTAGATCAATAGATTCTAACCCTGATACATTGCAGTGCTCAGATCTGCTAACAGGAATGTGTGAAAATAATCACTTTCATTTGCACTTTAATTCTTTGTTGTGGAAAATGAGTAAGACTCTAGATTCCATTGGAAAAATAAAGACATGATATCTTGGAGAGGTCTCTAAATCAAAAAAACCCTACACTTTTAGCTGGTGGAGGTATTTGGGATATCTTGTGCATCTGCTAAATGAAGTTTTTGTCTGGAACAAAGAGTTAAGAAATTAAGTTTTCATATGATAACGCAAGAGAATTTACTTTATGAATATCTGTATCATACTGGTATTTAATGTTTGTAGAATATGATAGATTTGAGAAGACATAAAAGAACAAAATATTACACATGGCCTGACATTACACATTGGATGCAATTATACACAAGGCCAAAGTTTACATGACAGAGGAAAAAAACAGTATCACAAGTCATCTTAGTGCTAAGCTCATTGTCACCAATTTAAAAATAAATTAATCCTCTTCTGTTTTATTGTGATAACAAAATAGTCTAATCCAAATATTTTCAGTTAAAATGAAATACATATTTAATTTTTTTTTTTGCCTAAAAAAAAATTAGTTCAAATTAAGAGACTACAGTAGACTCTCAATTATCCAGGATGATAGGGAAAAAATTAATTCTGGTTAATAAAATCCCAGATAATCACCATCCATAGGAAATATAGGGAGAGGAGGTTGGTTCACCAGCCAACCTGTGCCGCAGGGAGGGGGTGTTGGTTCACTGGCTCCCCTGTGCCCTGGTGGGGTTTTTTTTGTGTGTGTGCTTGGGGCATCAGCAAAGCCAGAGCCGGCCCTACAAGTTGCGTGTATTTTTTTTTGACATCCTGGTTAATCCACATTCTGGTTAATCCAATCCTGGATAATCGAGAGTCTACTGTATTAAAAAATCTTAAATGGGAAGATTGAAAGAATGGAGGCGTGCAGGTATCTAGAAGGGCACAGTCCTGGTCCTGTGCATTTACATAAGAAAATGTAGTAAACAAGTCTCTTTGAATATAAACCATTCGCAATTAATCTGAGGACATCTGAAATCCTCATTAGAATAGTATCCTTATATTAAAAGGTGCTAACGCAGATCAGTTGCTTATATAATTAGAGCCCAATGAAGCACAGACATTTTAGAACCACTTTTTCTGATGAGGGCGGAAACAGTAATGCCATGAATTTCTGTAAATGCTGTAACACAGTAAATGTATTATAGCAAGGACGGATTTCACTTAATATCAGGTTGCACAACGGTTTCCAATAAATCCTGCTCAAATTCCAAAATATACACCACCTTTGGGACTGAAATATTTCACACTTGGCCTCTGGCTTGGTAAAACATTTTGGAAAGTTCTCATCTATCTCATCTACTTATATGGTCCTTGTTACTGTTGTATCTGATCACCTTATACTCATGGATACATTTATGATGACAAGACACCTGCGAGATAGTGTTCCTCTATCATCCCTATTTTACAGACAGGGAAATGAGGCACAGAGAGATTAAGTATCTTTCACATAGGAAATAGGTATCAGAGCAGGGAATTAAACAGTGTGTCTCAAGTCCCAGGCTGGTGCCCTAACCATTGGACCATGGTTCTGCAATGGTTAGGAGGCTTACAACAACGGAAATGACAAATTAAGGTAATGTATATATTAATATAAATGTAAGTTATTTAGCTGGTTATTTGCACTTGTTAATGCTTATGTATTTAATGGTAATGCTGCAGTTCTTTATTTTGCATATTTCAGTGATCTATGTTCTAAGTTTGTGTGCAAGTTTCCACCTTTGACAAGAGCCCTAAAACGTGATGTGGAAAACTGAAGTGTATTAGAATCTTTTTGTCCTAATAGCAGCAGGACAGAACTCCACTCCTGAACACTTTAAGAGGCATATTATCAGGTGTGGTTGCTTCAGAGTTCTTTGCCAAAGTGGGTAGTTTATATCAAGGTTTACATTCAACTGGCTAAACAGTCTTTTTTCTCAACATGTCCAGTCTAAAATTTTATATTTCAAGTATGACAATTTTAGATACGTCTCTGATGTACCTTTTTACTTTCAAAGTGTAAGCAGAAACAGTTAATGAAGAAGTCTTTAAAGAAATAAACTATGCACAAAGTTTTGTTTAGATCTATAGCAACCTACAGTTTGAGTGTTACAAGAAAGCCATCTGTAAGCTAGAGGGATCTGAAAACATGACATACTACAGTTCTGAATTTCAAAAAGGAGCACTGTTAAAATTCTTTGAACTCTCTTGAGCTACAGAACATCTGTGAAATGTATTTTCTGGAAATTTAATGGTATAATTTAGGTTTTGATCAACTTTTTATTGAAAAATGTTTACCAAAAATGACATTTAATAAAAAGGATACATAGAAGAATTCAGTTCTTCCAGCTGCAATATAAATGAACAAAGTATGAGACAAAACGCTGTAGTTATAATTAATCAAGTAAATACGTCAATAATACAATTATGAATGGTACTAGCATAAATTTAGGGTCTGTTGGAAAAATTAAACAACCCCATTATGACAGTACTGTAAGTTTAAAAGTAAGTGTAGCTCTACACTAGGACGTTTTGAAAAATTAAACTTTTGGAATATTTAACAACTTCCTGTTTATCAAAGAAGGCCCCAGAGAGAAAAAAAGATTGAAACATTTAGAATAAGTAGGTCCAGATAATTCTGTCTAATCTCTGCTAGGTGTGGCAGAGTTCAGAAGGAAAGAACACAGGGAAGATGGTTCAGCTCCCTGATGCTCAGGCTGATTCTACATCAGTCTAAGCTTGGAGACAGTTTCAGGACCTCAAACGCCGCTCTAAACTGCACAAACTGGTAGAGGCGCCACAAGGAGTAGTCTGAATAAGATGGATGGACAAGGCACTTGTATTTCTTCAAAATTAATGCAGAGGAAGTAGAATCCTGGGCAGATACGAAAAATATCCTGGGTCATTAGAGACAGATTTTTCCTCAACACATTGAAACCTAAATTCTTAAGGCCTTAAGGTTTCAAGTTGTACAGAAAGAATAACACTGCTGGATCCTGTTCTTGAACCCAGATCTAGTTCTGTGAAGCAATTTCAGTGGAAGATGGTTTGTCTTGACTATACTTACATCAGAGAGCAGCCTATCCAAATTGGAGTCACTGGCAAGTTTTCTTTTATCTTCAGGAAGTTCTTCCAACTCCCCATAGAGTTCCAAATTCAAGCGAGCTAGCTTCTCCTGCATCCCTCGCACATGTTCCATCTGTTCTATGGAACACTCATTTCCTGAACAAAGCAGATTGTAAAGCTGTTATGTAAGAGTCTGACAATGGGGTAAGGAGCAAAGTCTATGCTATTGCATGTATATCTTAGATGATTTTCATAGTACAGTGAAACCTCGATTTAACGGACTAATTCGGGCGAGGGGGTGTCCGTTAAAGCCGAAAGTCCGTTATTTAATAATTTTTTTAAATCATTAAATAACAGGACTTTTGGCTTTAACGGACACCCCCTCGCCCGAATTAGTCCGTTATATAGAGGTTTTACCCCCGGGTGGGGGGGTTGACAGTTCCCGCCCGGCTCCCCGTAGCGGGGAGCCGGGCGGGTGGGCTGACAGCTCCCGCCCGGCTCCCCGCTGCGGGGAGCCGGGCAGGAGCTGTCAACTGTCAACCCCCCCGCCCGGCTCCCCGCAGCGGGGAGCCCGGCGGGAGCTGTCAACCCACCCCCCCGCCCGGCTCCCCGCAGCGGGGAGCCCGGCGGGAGCTGTCAACCCACCCCCCCGCCTGAACAGCCCCCCTGCCGGACCCCCCCGCCCGCCTGAGGGGGGGGGGGAGCCGGGATCGCCCAAGCAGCTCTGCGCCGGCTCCCTCCCCCCCGTCAGCCCGCCCACCCGGCTCCCCACTGCGGGAGCTGTCAAACCCCCCCCCCGTCTGAACAGCCCCCCCGCCGGACCCCGCCCGAGGGGGGGGGAGCCGGCGCGGGGCTGCTTGGGCGATCGGGTCAGCTGCCTGGTCAATTTCAGGTGAAATTGACCAGGCAGCTGACCCGATCGCCCAAGCAGCCCCGCACCGGCTCCCCCCCCCCTCGGGCGGGCGGGGGGGTTACGGTGGGGGGGGGGCTGTTCAGGCGGGCGGGGGGGTCCACGGGGCTGCTGGGGGGGGGGAGCCGGCGGGGGGCTGCTTGGGCGATCGGGTCAGCTGCCTGGTCAATTTCACTTGAAATTGACCAGGCAGCTGACCCGATCGCCCAAGCAGCCCGCTGGCTCCCCCCCCCCTCGGGCGGGTGGGGGGGTACGGCGGGGGGGCTGTTCAGGCGGGCGGGGGGGTCCACGGGGCTGCTGGGGGGGGGAGCCGGCGGGGGGCTGCTTGGGCGATCGGGTCAGCTGCCTGGTCAATTTCACTTGAAATTGACCAGGCAGCTGACCCGATCGCCCAAGCAGCCCGCTGGCTCCCCCCCCCCCCTCGGGCGGGTGGGGGGGTACGGCGGGGGGGCTGTTCAGGCGGGCGGGGGGGTCCACGGGGCTGCTGGGGGGGGGGAGCCGGCGGGGGGCTGCTTGGGCGATCGGGTCAGCTGCCTGGTCAATTTCACTTGAAATTGACCAGGCAGCTGACCCGATCGCCCAAGCAGCCCGCTGGCTCCCCCCCCCCCTCGGGCGGGTGGGGGGGTACGGCGGGGGGGCTGTTCAGGCGGGCGGGGGGGTCCACGGGGCTGCTGGGGGGGGGGAGCCGGCGGGGGGCTGCTTGGGCGATCGGGTCAGCTGCCTGGTCAATTTCACTTGAAATTGACCAGGCAGCTGACCCGATCGCCCAAGCAGCCCGCTGGCTCCCCCCCCCCCCCCCCCGTCAGCCCGCCCACCCGGCTCCCCGCTGTGGGGAGCCGGGCTGCCGGGTTGACAGCTCCTGCCCGGCTCCCCGGGGCGGGAGCCAGCGGCCCCCGAATAACGGATTTCGGATGCATCGGAAATTTTGTCCGTTGCATCCGAAGTCTGTTAAATCAGGGTCCGTTAAATCGAGGGTTTACTGTAGAAGGAAAAAAAAATGGTCAAAGATGAGAAATAAATCCATTTACCTTCCCTAGGAGTCAGTTTTTCTTTCCATGTTTATTACTGTAACTTTTAAAATAAGAGCTTCTGTCCTTGCATCTGATCCTGTTTTTGGGTCATAATGAATTTGTGATCTCAATCACTTCAATGGCGAGAAACTAATATTTTAAGCAGGGGGGGGTTCTCACCCTATTTTGAATGGAAGATCTACATGCTGGATATAGTCCACCTCTGCCCCATCTCTAGCCTTGACCTTATTTTTCACTTAAAATGTCATCAGACTAAACTTTCTCACTAAACTTGACGGTTCCTGGGGTTTCTCCTCCAGCGCCTCATAACCTCTGTCTCTCAGACATGCTCAACCCCTCTATTGAACCAGATTATAGCTAATTGGATATCCCTGAACTAACTTACCGTATTTTTCGCCCTATAAGACGCACTTTTTCTTCCCCAAAACGGGGGGGGGGGAAAGTTGGTGCGTCTTATAGGGCGAATGTCTTATAGGGAAAAAAAAAAAAAAAAAAAAAAAGCGCCTCGCTCTCCCGTCCCCGCCGCGCGGGCGGGCTGCCGAGGTTCCCCCCTCCCCGCCGCGGGCGGGCTGCCGGGAGCGTCCCGGTTCCCCCCTCCCTGCCGCGGGCGGGCTGCCGGGAGCGCTCCCGCGGCGGGGAGGGGGGAACCGGGACGCTTTTTTTTTTTTTTTTTTTTGGTCCGGATTTTTTAATAAAAAAACGAGGGGGCGTCTTATAGGCCGGAGCGTCCTATAAGACGAAAAATACGGTATGTACCTTGCAAAAGTACCTCCACATTTCTCTGTAGGGTTCAAGCACCTGGCAGCAGGAATGACTAAGCAGAAGAGCCCTGTAACCCCAGGGAGCAGAGCCCTAGAAACTTACACCTGTTGTATACAATATTATGATTCATGTCAAGATCAGAGTAAGATGGGCTGCATGCATGAAAGCAAATATCTTCAATTGCATTAGACTCAATCCTGCTCACATTAAAGTTAAAGACCACACTTCATCCTAAACAAGAGCACTGAGCACTTAGATGCCATGTATGAGGCATAGGTCCTGGAAAAACTCCATTGCAGAACTACGTAGAGAGATCATATGATATGCTTAGGTTCTAAAGGTAAGGGTCATCTGCATGGACCCTCAGTCAATAGTTCATAAAGCAGCAGCATTCTGACTCTAGGCAAGAATTTGCAGTGGTAATCAATTTATAGTACAAAAATTCACCAACAAAGAAGAAATAGGCATAACATATGCTAGGATTTTAAAGGTTACCCAATACCAACCCCTTTTCCTATCACCTCTTGACCAAGTAATATAGCATCACACTTTACACAACAGTAAGAGGTGAAGTTCTATACAGAAACTCTATTTCTGGCAAGATGTAAATTTGACAAAATCAGAATTCAGTCCCCCAGCAGAAGACAAAATTTTAAACTTTTAAATTTCAATTAAATATTAGCAAGTATACAGTTTGAATTTGTTTCCTAGTTTGAAATGTATTACTTCATTTCAACAACCCATCTTATTTGGAATTTTTGACTTCATTTCAACAAGGCATCTTATTTCTTGCTTACATTTCTACTAATATTTAACATATGCAAAGTAGTTTTAAACTTGATATTTTAAATCCACAAGCCAAGAAACTGATTTGTGTGTGTCCCTTGATAATTGGAACACAATCTCTTAGCACACGAGCACCATGAAATGGACTTTTTGACACAGCATAGACCCAAAGATAACCCTACGATTCAAAGGGTTGATATGTCAAATATCCAATAAAATAATCATGACCAAGTAAAATTTTACTTAAACAAGTATGTACTAACCTCTTGTCTAATACAGATTGACAATCTCTCTGTAACCAGCACCTCTGATAAAAAGCTGCTATCTTATATCTGTAAACATAACAGCTGGGTAAAGAAAACCCACGTATTTACCAAATGCTTGAAGTTTGCCAGAGTGGAAATCATTTAGAAGGCTCAGAAGTCCCCTCTCCATCTCTTGAACATCTGATACATCGGTGAGAAAAGAGTGCTGTATTGGAGCTGCCTGTGCCCCTTTTCCTTCCCCTCCTGGAGGTTTGGCTTTTTCTTTTATTCCTCTGAGGAAATGAAAGACATCTAATTTTACAGAAGAGACTACCTTCCTCTTCTTGCTACTGGTGAAGAAGTGCAATGAAGGACTATCCTGGAAATTGACCTTAAAAGGACAACTGTAGTGAATGTACATATCTTAACTGCATGATCAAATTACGAAGTGTGGATCACAAATTTTACCTAAATATAAAGTGATCAAACTGTGAAGCCACTATCTTGACAATCTGATAATACAAAGCAGGACTCCAAGAATCTGCTTTCTTATTACCATTAGAAAGCACAAGATAGTCCACATGTTTTACTTTTAAAAGTATTAAGAGAAACCTTTTGACTTCCCAATACTTTGATAGGAACTCTACTTGGCATCAAACTAGGCCCTTGGGTGGGGAAGTAAATAAACAAGGCAATCACATTCACTTAACAGATATTAAAGCAGTAACAGGTATTTCTAAGGTATACATTCATATTAGCTAAGATTTTATAACTTCTCACTAGTTTTATTTTTATTTCATAAAACTGCATGAAAGGTAGCCAAGCAGACACATTCTTAAATACTCTGCATACAATGCACACTCATACAAGTGTTGAGAAAACTCAAGTGAATGCAATCTTTTTACTTTACTATTCCATAAGTAGCTTATCCTGATGTAAACACAGTTTTGTTGGCTGAATACAACCTGCAAATACAACTATAATTTAGAAACTGCAATAAATTTCCATGACCACCCCTTGTCAAGTCAGCTTGGCGATCCACAGAAATTATTCACATATAAAAATAAGTTTAGGTCAAATTTAACAACAAAAAAATATCAACATGATTATATTTCCCCCATATCTTGCCATTTGAGGAATAATCCTGTTGTGTATTCTAAATCATTATTGAGCTGCACACAATGATAAATTATAGTCAATTTTCACATCAGCTGCAGGTACTGTAGATTTGTAGAGTGATACACCTTGGATTTTGGATAATATAAATATTTCTAGAGAAAACATTTTTCCTGAAATGCAATGGAGAAAACTTCACTGCTGAGTGGCAGATTCAGCAGGCTCTGTCATTCCGCTGATACTGGCACCACCACATTAGATCTCAGTGCAGCACTGATAAAGTTAACTACTATAAAGATTGCTTAAGAATTTTGTTCTCAACCCTATTCGCTACTCACTCGGCCTACATGCATTAGTTCACTTTTTAACCTCCAGCTAATACTTTTAAGCCAGTAATCCCAACTATCTCTCCTTTTACCACCCTCAATGATTTGTAGAATATTAGGAACTTACTTTTTTAACTTTGGTCTTTGTGAATTTGCTTGTGGTGCAGGATTTGCAAATGCTGTACTTTTACTGACTGGCACAGAATTTTTCTTGGCATTAGCAACCTGAGTCAGGTGACTACTGGATGATTTGGGGCTCCTCCTCTTGATTTTCCTTTCTTCCATTTCTGCTGGTTAACTATTGCACTCAGATTAATTTTTTACCTTTGGAAGGAATAAAATAGTTAAATATCCATTGAAATGGGCAAACAAGTTATTTATTATAAATAGTTGTAGTGATGCTCAAGAGTATTGTACAAGAGTCTAGTTTTTAAACCCCACACAGATCAGCAGCAACTGCTTTACCCAAAAAGGAAAATCTTGATTTTCAAGATAAGCTGGCAAAAGCCTGTATGAGCAGTGAAAGAATCAAAATCACAAATCTAGGCCTTCCAAGTCAGCTGGAGCCCCACTAGTAACTAAACTATTCTACTACACTTATTTTCTGTTACATGACTCATGTCTATTAGAAATCACCCTTTCAGCCACTATTACTCAATTATGGTCTAGGTAGAATAATAAGAGATGACTGAAGCAATTGTAGTATTATACAATGCATTAATATTCTAGAAACAACCTACCTATATGCACCCAAATATTTAAAAACCACATCAGTATGTGTTTTATAACAGCACGGGTATATGGCATTTCCTGGAAATTAATGACTAGGTGGAGCCAGTGCCCCTATAGCTTCTCTTCCATCTTAATTAGTTATTTCTGTCACTTCCTCAAAGTAGACCTTCTGCCGTTGAAAACGGCTCACACTGAAAGCACATGGGATGAGAGTAAGAAAACTGAAAAAAGTAATGTCTGTTCAACTGGCACACTCCAGATGCTTTCCAGTTCCACTTTCCGCATAGAAGTAGCAGCATGAGCCTTATATAAAAGCAAGATGATATTAAATGTAGCAGTAAAATAAAAACCAGTATAACAAACAGCATTACTTCACAGACCACCTACAGCTGCCCTATTGTTAATGGAGAAAAACTGAAGGGTAAAAAGCCAGTCCCCTTTGCCACTTCAAGCTTCTCTACTCCTCCCTCATTTTATATCAAAACTTTCCTCTGTCCCACTTGGGACTCTTACTCATTATTTCCTTCTCGTGGCCAGCCCTTGTTTAGAAGGGAGCAACCTAGCTGAAACTCTATCTTCAGGGTTAACACTGACACCACAATGCCTATTTTCTTTCACTATTTATAATACTGTAAATTGATTAATCAAAATGAAAGGAACGGAGAATGAAGCAGAAACTTCAGACACAAGAAAAATCTTGCAGAAGTGACAAAGAGTCCTGTGGCACCTAAAGACTAAAGTATTGAAGCATAAGCTTTCGTGGGCTAATTAATACCCACTTTGTCGGATGCATGATGAGCATCCAACGAACTGGGTATTAGCCCATCAAAGCTTATGCTTCAATACTTTAGTTAGTCTTTAAGGTGCCACAGGACTCTTTGTCACTTCTGCAATTCCAGACTAACAGGGCTACCTCTCTGATTCGAGAAAAATCTTAACAGCCTGACTGCATGCGGTGTCCTTATCAGCTCAAACTATGTGCCCAACTGTCACAGAAATAGCTTCAGAAGGCATGAGAGCAGGGCCAGCAGTTCTGCGGGGTACAGACTGTTCTGGTGTGATTACATTCACAGGGTGTGAGAGACATCCTGACACTGCCTGTGGATGTTGTTTGGGGCTCATCTTGTGCTATGTTTGGTGTGATGCTCTTTACCCAACCCCAAATTCAAAAGCCACAAGTCAGATCCATAGGTAGGGTTGCCAACTTTCAAATCCCACAAAACCAAATATTCTAACCCTGAGCCTTCCCCAAGACCCTGCCCCCCACTCACTACATTCCCCCTCCCTCGGTGGCTCACTCTCCCCCTCACTTTCACTGGACTGGACAGGATATTGGCATGCGGGAGGGGGTGAGGGCTGAGGGCGGGAACGGGATCTGGGGTGGGGTCAGGAATGAGGGGTTCAGGATGCAAGAGGATGCTACGGTTTGGAGGGTTCAAGGCTAGGGCAGAGGGCTGGGGCGCAGGCTAGACGGTGGCTCCCAGTCAGCGGCACAGCAGGGGACGGGGGTAAGGCAGGCTTCTTGCCTGTCTTGGCACGAGAGACCACGTTGTGTGTGTCCCAGGGTATGGTTAGACTGGCGCTTTGCGGCGCAAAAACCCTCCAGTAGCGCAATAATTTTCGTAGCGAACACACTTCAAAGGGAGATTTTGCAAAATGACTCACTGTTTAAAGCGCAAGTGTTAAACCTCCTTTCCCAGAGTGATAAGCCTTTTTGCGCTAACGTTATAGCGCAAGGGTGGGAATGTGGACACCCATGGGATCTCTTGCATGCCTCCAAGCCATGTAAAGCCATCAGCAAGCCATTGAAGGCCATCAGCAAGCCATTAAAGACAATCAACTTGCCATGTAAGGCAAATGACGTGAGGTGTTGTTTTATAAAAGCGTAAGTAGCTTTGCAGTTTCTCTCTAACAACTCACACAGCAGATAATCAGTGAAAATGCTTGCGGACGGAGCTGTGTGTCTGAAATAGACAGCCTGTCCGTTTTCACTAATGAAAACTAACTGACAGCCAGATCTCATCTCCCTGTGAACAACTTCCCAGTTCCCCCTCCCCCCCCCCCCCACACACACACTTTGCAAAGCACTTTGCACCCAGCTGAATGCTGGGATACCTGCCCTATCCCGCAACTGCTACTGCCGGCAGAAGCACGACAAATGTAGCCATTATTTTGCGCTACAAGGTTTCAATCTGTACAGTCTCTAGCGCGATACCAATTGCGCTACATTGGGAAGCGCTACAAATAAACGTGCTATAATCTTCAGTCTAACCATACCCCCAGAAACTGCCAGCAGTAGGTCGGGCTCTTAGGCGCAGGTGCGACAAATAGCTCTGCACACTGCTCTCGGCCACAGGCTCTCGGCCAACAGAAGTGCAGAGCTGGTGCTCGTGGCGGGGGCAGGGCAGAGCGCCCCAGGTCTCCCCAGCTGGGAGCTGAACCTGCTGGCTGCCCCTGGGGTACAGGCGCGCAGCCAGGAAGGGTGGGGACTAGTCGACCTTCACTGCGGCACCGCCGGACGTTTAATGGCCCGGTTGGCGGTGCTCACCGGAGGTGCCAGGGTCCCTTCTCGACTGGGTGTTCCCGTCCGGACACCTGGTCACCCTATTCCTAGGTGATGGGACTACGGGTGCGACCGCCCCCACCTGAAGCGGTTTCCAGCGCAGGGTTCACAGCTCGGGTCAATGGCTCTCGGCTCCCGCCTCCTAAACACTGTCCCAGCGCCCCCGGTCCGACCGCACCCACACCCCGGAGGCTGCCCAGCGGTGGGGACGGGGTTACCTCCCCCTGTGCGCTCGCCGGGCGGCGGATGGCCCCCGGCTCAAGCGCTCCGGCGCCGCGAGCAGGGCTGGGACCTTTCCCCGGGCCAGACAGCGCGAGACTCCCCAGAGACCCGCCGCGACCGGCCCCTTGGCACAGAGCCCAGGAGCTGCTCCTGCTCCGCGGCGTCGCCCCGCCCGCGCGAAGGGTTCCGGGCCCAGCCCCCCCCCATCACTCCCAATCAGGGGCCCGCACCACGTCCCCTCCGGGCCCTACCTGCGCAGCCTCCCGTTTCCCCGGTTTCCTGTCGTGTTTACGGAAGTGACGCGCTCGTCACGTGAGAAGGCAACGCTTCCTCGTACGACCGTCGCTGAGCGCGCCGTGCATTGTGGGAGCGGGAGTGCGGCCCCCCCCGCCTGCGCGCAGCTCTGTAGCCAGGCCAGTGCCTGAAGAGCGAATCAACTACAACTCCCAGAATTCCCTGCGCCGAGAGTCGGAAAGAGCCGCCCCATTTTAAAAGGGTTCAAGCTTCTCAGCTCTGTGGCGCGCGCACTCGGGAGAAGCGCGGCCTCGTCGCCAGGTTTATGAAGGGTTCAGCGTATTCACGTGCTGGTCACTCCCCCTCCCCCCAGCGCAGACGTAGCTTCCCTCCCCGCCACGTCCCGGGGCGCGCGTCTCCCGCACGTGGTGAAAGGAACGTAGGGGCGGGGCGGAGGCGGGCTGCAGCAGCAGCAGCGCCCCCGCGCGCTGAGGGGCGCCCAGGCAAAGCTTCCGAGGGACACGTCACTTACCGGCTCGTGCACCGCTCGGCCCGGCCTCACCTCTGACTCCGGCGGGTGCAGCGGGAGGGTCTCGATTGGCCGGTGTGTCCGGAGTGGTCCCGCGGTCCGTGATTGACAGGCCCCGTAGGGTGCAGTCCTCGCCGGGGCCCGGGCTCCTGCACCCGGACCTCTGAGCAGGACCCGGACCGATGCCTGTCGATTCCTTCCTCCCTTCTGCAGGTGGCAGCTCCGAGTCACGCTTTTTTTCACACACACAATTACTTTTCCAGTGCTCCTATGCTAATGATCAAGAATTAGAGAGGTAGCCGTGTTAGTCTGGAATTGCAGAAGTTACAAAGAGTCCTGTGGCACTTTAAAGACTAACTAAAGTATTGAAGCAGAAGCTTTCGTGGGCTAATACCCACTTCGTCGAATGCATGCAGTAGAAGACATCCACGAAGGCATCGGAAGAAGTGGGTATTAGCGCACGAATACTAATGCACTAATACCCACTTCTTTGGATGCCTTCGTGGATGTCTTCTACTGCATGCATCCGACGAAGTGGGTATTAGCCCAGGAAAGCTTATGCTTCAGTACTTTAGTTAGTCTTTAAGGTGCCACAGGACTCTTTGTCACTTATACTAATTATGTTTCCAGCATTTCTATCGTTTGTTTGGGTGTTTGTTTGTTTTTCCTTTTAGTGGGTCCTAAGAAGAGGAGGAAATAGGGCAATGGGTACTCTTGGTACTGCCCTCTAATTTAATTATAAATTAATTAAGCTTCAAAATGATAAAAGATTCACAGAAGCATTATGGCATGTAACAGTTCTGTACTTTGGAAAACTTGTACTGATAGCTTCAGGTTGTAAGCTAGAAAATCATAGTTCCAAGAATATATTCCCCTTTCATATCTGTAAATTAGTTTTCTCTCTGACCTCAGGAAACAACCTGCACAATTCCAAGAGAGCCAGGAGAAGATATCCTAGCATGTTTGAATCTTAAAATGGGATGAAATGAGTACTTGGAGAAATGAGAGCATTAAAATCCCTACAATTACATTTTTTGAGAAAGTTTTGGGAATCTGGTTTTGGATAATCAAAATCATGAGAGAAGTCAGGAAAACAGATGTTTATTTTTAAATATTTTAATGCTGTGTCTATATCTTAGTGCATATAAATCAGTCTGATTCAAAATGAAATTTGTCCAGAACACATCACCAGATAAAGCAATTGATCAGGCTTCAGAACAGATCTGTGAAGAGAGCCCCAAAATATTAAATCTAGCCAGTCTGTTCCTTGATGATTTTGTCTTTTTTCCATATCAGAGATGTTATATTTTCATATGTTCTAGAGGGATGTCTTAGAGCAGAAATCTGGGTGTCAGGACTCTTGTGTCCATCACTGACTTGTTGCTGTGACCTTTGGCAAATGAGTAAATCCCCAATTCCATATATGCTTATAGACATGCCTACTTTTAAGCACATGAAGAGTCCCGTTGAAGTTGGGACTGTTCACTTATTTGAAGTTAAACATGTTTGTATGATCAGAACTTTAATCTCTCTGAGTCTATTCCATCTATTAAATAGGAATATTTTCTTTACAGGTGTTGAGGCTTTATATTTTGATACCTAGAGGTAACATGGCCATTATAATTACAAAATCTGATGATTTTCTCTGCTGCTTCAAGAGTTAGTACGTTACATGGTATTTACATTATTTCTCCAGGTATACATCAGTATCATTAATGCTTTGTTGTTCTTTCATTTAGTCATAATTTCATGCACCGTCTGTCCTCTCAGTTAATGTTTTCATGCCCCTTGCTTCTCCACAAAATCTTCAGAAATTGAACTGTTTCACAAAATCTTACAAGGTATAAAACTTCTGTGCTGTGTTTAATGTTTATATCATGTTGTTTTGTTCCCTCTTGTGTTGTTAGATTTTAGAACCTTCACGACAGGATTCGTGCTTTTAGATTTAACTCCATTTGTTGTAAAACTCACTGTACAATTACACCACTGTATGAAAGTAATCCGTGTTGGAGGAATTGGGGCTTCTTAATTTGTTCACAGTCTGCTGGCTCCTAAACAGTGCCTTCAGACTCTATTGTGCCAGGTTCAGAGTATCCTTAACTGCCATTGGCTTCTGTTTGCTGTGTTGTTGTAGTCATGTTGGTCTCTAGATATGAGAGAGAAGGTGGGTGAGGTAATAGTTATTTGATCAACTTCTGTTGGATAGTTATTTGATCAACTTCTGTTGGAAGAGACAAGCTTTTGAGCTTCACAAAGCTGTTTGCCAACAGGTGATAGAGTATTTTTGTCTTTTATCATTTTTCTGTTCATTTGACAGCACAGTGGTTGTCTGGGTTCACCCACATAGTTGTTGGGGCATTTGATGTACTGGATGAATAAACCACATGTTGTGATAGGCATGGGTAGGACTCCTGGATCTTGAAAGGTGTATTGTGGGGGCTTTTGATCATCGTAGTAGTGATGTGTCTGTAAGTTTTGCATCTGTTACAGCAGCATCTGGTTCTGCTTTGAAGAGCTCTGTGAAGAGCTTTTTCTGATGATGAGATTGTGGGGTTGTTTAAAGGCCAGAAGAGGAGGTTCAGGAAAGATTTCTTTCAGCATGTGGTCCCCATCAAGTATGGACTGTGATTGTTTGATGATACTCTGTATGGGTTCCAGATTGGGGAAAGTGACACTTAGGGATGTATGGTCAGTGGTTTGTTTTTGTTTTTTTTTAAATTGGGGGGGGGGTCTAGATTGAAGGAACTTCTCTCTGGGTATTTTTGGCTCCTTCCATTACACAATCTGTTTCTTTGGTGGGACGTCTTTTTGTTTGGTGAAAGCAATTTTAAGTATCTTAAGGTATATATCCAGGACTTTCTCCTCTCAATATATTCTGTGGCATCTGAACATAACAGGTGGCTATAGATAACAGATTTTTTGGTGTGTCTGGCATGGCTCTGTGGAGGTAAGTGTGGTAATCCGTGGGTTATGGTATATAGTTTGTGACGCTGGCAGACCACAAGGTCAATTCACTTGTGTATTGGTATTGGTATAGATCAAAGTGGTTGTTGAAGGCAGAAGAGCATATTTGGTATTTAGACTTCATAAAATCAGTGGGTCATTAGTTGAACATAAGAATGGCATACTGGGTCAGACCAAAGGTCCATCTCGCCCTGTAGCCTGTCTTCAGACAGTGGCCAATGCCAGGTATTCAGAGGGAATTAACGGAACAGGTAATTGTCAAGTGATCCATTCCCTGTTGCTCATTCCCAGCTTCTGGAAAACACAGGCTAGGGACACCATCCCTGCCTAGCCCCTGCGATAACTCCACCTAAAGTATGTCGACTCCGGCTACGTTATTCATGTAGCTGAAGCTGAGAGCGTAGGTCGCTTTACTGCAGTAGTAGACATAGCAAAAGCCTAAGATCAAAGATGCTAAGAATCCTCTGCATGACTGTGATGTGCAGCAACCAGAATCCAGACAAGACTGACCTCACTTGGCCAAAGGGAAACGTCCACCTGCCTGACCAGGACTGGTGAGCATAGCACTGTACGTTTTGCATGTATATTCTAATCGTCAATAAATAGAAGATAAGGATTTACTGTGTAAGGCTCTTTCTGAAAAGACTACGCCTGGAGCCCTAGGAATTGGATATAAGTGGGTGCCCCTGGAGTGTGCGAGTAACAGAGAATTTTGTGCAGGTAACAAAGTCGTGCCCTTACACCCATCCAATCCTATTAATTTCAATAAGGTTGGTTAAGTGTCGGAGCAAAACATTTTCTTAAGTCTATTTGAAAATAAAATGTTACCACTCAGAGAAAATGTAAATATTTAAAAACAAAACAAAACTGTTTTACTTTGAGAAACCAAAAAATATGCACACAACTCTTCTGTTTCTGTACCAGGCAGTTGGAGTAATACAAATTCTTCCCAGACCTTTGCATATTTCTGCTGGCATCAAGCATGACACTGTTGCATAGACAAGTAACTAAAAGGCGTCACACTTTGGCTCCCAAGTTGCTAGAAATGCAGCAAAATGTAATGCCTGCCAAACAGAGTGACAATAGGAGTAAGGAGGGGAAAAAAATATTTTCAGGACCGGAAGGAACTGTAAGCAGTGGAGTGACAGATTAACACAAAAATATCTGACCATGTTTTGCTACTTTTACAAAATGGTTTATTTCTATTTGTTGTTGAAGGTAGTCAAAGCTAGTCCTAAGACTATCAAATAGTGTGGTCACATGTGGTGCCCCTTTGCCTCTGACACCCAAAGTCGTGGTCAGCCCCTAGCCACCCCCCTGTGTGCACAGCCCCGGCTACCTCTCCCTGCACCCTGTCAATTGAGTTTCTCTGTTTTAAATTGGATGAACATGGAAAGAGAGAGAGTGGCAGTCATCTCCTGGGAGAAGAGGTGGGTAGTGGGAACCACTTAATGATGGGAGGAGAGGAAAGAGATGATAAAATCTGGTTTTCACATGCAATTATTTAACTTCATCTAAAATCTGATTAAGTCAGGTACTGGATGCAAGTTTTATAAGAGGGGCTGGTATCCCCACCTCACCTATTAAGGTTGCTCTACACAAGTGGTTCTCAACGGGGGGGGGTCCGTGGCCCACTGAGGATCCATGAGTCCTTTCAAGGGAGCCGCAGGTCCTCATGGCTGAAACAGAGCCCAAACCCTAGCACCCTCCAGGGAGCCGACAGGGCTGAAGCTGGGAGGCACAGGCTGAAGCCCCAATTCCTGGTTTCCCTTGCGAGGCTGAAGCCAGGAGGTGCAGAACTGAAGCCCCGATCCTCAGTGCTGTGTCCCGTCCGTCCCCCCCAGCACTCCCTGTGGGGCTGAAGCCCAGAGCCCTGGTGCTCCCTATGGGGCAGAAACCCTGAGCAGACTCCGGGACGTGGAGGGCATTCCCTCTTCCCCCCCCCCCCCCACACTGCAGCACAAAAACACAGCAGTCCCAGGTCAGTTCCACACCTCCTCTCCCCGCCCCCGGCCAGATCACAGGTGGGAAGTGGGCAGTGCGGAGCAGCTGGTGCTATGGAGCAGGCAGCAGCAGGGTTCCCTCCTCTCCTGCTGGCAACCCACATGGATGCTCCCTTTGCTCCCACAGAGTCAGCCGGTAAGAGTCCCCCAGGTTGGAAGACCTACCTCTGGAGCCAGCAGAGTCCTCAGGGAACAGGGACCGCAGGGGAGTCCTCCCAGCACCCAGCCACCCCTTCCAAGTACCCACAGCCACCCCCTGTGTGCACAGCCCCAGCTACCTCTCCCTGCACCTTGAGCAACCCCCTGTCTACACATAGCCCCTAGCTACCTCCTTCCTGCACTCTAAACAGCTTCAAACTTTTTGAGCAAGCCCCCTCTCCCCCAACTTTGAGTTATAATTTTTGGCTGTGTGCCCCCCACCCACCCAGACAGGTTGGGTTGCCTGCTTAGTTGAGTTGGCGGGTGGAGGTGGCACTCCCTCCCCAGATCCATATGGAGGTGGCTTGAGCCCTGCTGGCCCTGGCTCCCCCAGAATAGAAATCAAACCACGCCTATAAACAAGGCCCCTGTCTCGAGGTCCCTCCTCCCCCAACTGGGCCCTGGTGTTTTTATAGCATGTTGAGGTGGGGCTCAGAGAGAAAAAGGTTGAGAACCCCCTGCTCTAGAGCACACTTCCCTCCAGAGCCTGGAACAGAACCCAAGATTCCAAAGTCTGACCATTCCTCTGCTGCCAGCAAATTCTGGGCAAAGTGTGTGTGTCATTCCCTGTCTAATGCAGGGCCAAACAGAGGGTAACAAGCCACTACTGATGCTATTGGTTACTCTGTAAACTCAAGTGGCAGAGCTCTGGGTAGTGGACCTATCTCCCTTGCTGATGATGCATGTAGATGTTAGTAAATCACCACTTGTTGGATATTTATATTTCAGTTTTGATGTTTTTTTAAAAAATCAAGGAAATTATGCACAAAATACCATATGTGAAAAGATCGTTATTAAGGTTGCAAAGTCAAGCACTCAAAAGTTAGGAAATTAAGACTGAAGGCTGCCTGTGTAACCTCAAGTTGTCTCCATTGTGTATAAGAATTATGAGCTGGTCTTTACGTAATCACATCCAATTTTTTTCACAGGACCCCTGGTTCAGTCAGTTCACAGGATAGTCCCCTGCTCTGGGGATCAAGTAGGATTGTGTGGTGAAGAAGATAGTTGTGTGAAAAACACCCCTATTTTGTTTGTTACAGAAGTTAGGTGTGTAGTGAATGAGGCTGGAAACTGCAGGAAGGGAAAGAATGATCTTATGGTTAAGGCAGCTGACTGCTCCCGAGACGGTCTCATTGCCCGCAGCTGATGAATTCAGGAAAAATCTAGCCCTGATATTACAAACTTTTACACACACGTTTAATTTCATACAATGAGGAGTCCCATAAGATGTTTTTAAAATGCATCAAAATAAATGCATTCACCCTTGGGGAAACAGAGTGCATTTGTAATCCTAAAAAGAATAACTTAGATGACTTCAGTGGGACCATTCATGTAAAGTTAAACATGTGTTTAAGTGTTTCAGGATCAGCTTCTATCTGATATTTACAGAATGCCTGCTCACCGCTCTTAGCATCTCTCCACCAGCTGCCCTCTTGCTGCACTTCTCTCCCACACCAGCCACTCCTTTGCCAGCCGATTGTCAGTCACCTGCCTCTCTGCTGTGACCTCTGCACATCAGTCTCAGTAATTTTCAGCTTTTTGAAGGCTGGGCAGAAACACTGCCCCATCTCAAGTGATTTCAACTCAGTGATTTTTAGCTCTTAGCAGGCAGGGCAAAAACACAGTCCTACAACTGGTTTCAGGTCTGTCTGATTGAGCATTTAAAATAACAGAGGCTCATAATGAAGCCTATTTAGCTATTTCTTTGAAAAAGGGGGGAGGGGGTAGATTAAACCAGTCGAGGAAGAGTCCACATCTCCTCCAATACCTGTCCCCACCTCCCGGATTTTCACAGAGCTCTGGCATTCAAGGTCCTTTCAGCTGACCGTGACCCCCCTCATTTGGGACAGGTTAAGCACAGTCCTGCCTCCCTGTATTCATACAATAATTCAAACAATATTGGTAACAGCATTTTACTACCCCTGCACTCAGCACTAAAGTGACTTGTAACTCAACACCAGTCAAAGTTGATAATTTTGAGCAACAGCACTCTATCTGTGAGATATCCAAGCAGAGTGGTGGGTTCAGGTAAATACAGTTTGCTCCAGAAGTTTCTCCCCCTCCCAGCTAGCTGTCAGGGGAGAGTTCATTCAGTTCATTTAGACCCTTACATCATGATAGTCAACAAATCAGAGTTCTTTGGAACCAAAATGAGTATCTGTGGAGTTGAGTTATAGAGTTTAGGACCCTTACGGAAACATCTGATATTAAGACCCTTCTCTTATTTACCCAGGACTTGTTAGCTCAGAGAACATTTTCTGATTGTATTCGTGGAAGTGGCACATGGAGACAGAATTGTTGTTACTGTTAGTAAACATCAGGTTTGTAAACTCAACCTTTGAGGTTGAGTTTAGTAACTGCTCCTGACAGTCAGTTGCTCTTTTTCACTAAGCACGTTTCCCACATTTTAAAGTTAGAAGAAACAAAATGCTGTATAACTAATTTAGTACAACAAGGGACAATATGCAGCTTGCAGCACAAAGACCTTAGTACATCTATTGTTGTTTCCATAGTCTGTCATTTTAATGTTTAATAATTTACCGCAAAAGGCCGTTGTGGAGTATGAGACCTTTGCAGATGAAAACAGAGCTTAAACCAGCAATTGAAAGAAAGCATTCACTTCAGTTGCTTTCAAATCCTAGCCAAATTCCAACTCAGATTTTTACATTTTCCTTAGCTAAATTTACCCTTTAATTTCAATAGTATACATAATTCTTTACATTTCCTTCCATGAAAACACTACTGAATTGAGTTGATGGCACAAAATAACTGTAACCTTCAAGTCCGGAGGTGCCTATGGTGATTCCAGTTATACAATTTCAAATTTTCAGAGGTACATTAGGCAGGCCTCCAACATACAATTCTGTGAGCACTATAATTTGCACAAACACATTTGTGCACTCTATTTTGCACATGCAAATGGTTGATTTTCCTCTTTATCTTTGTGGAAAAGTTCTAAAGAATATAATAGGGATTAAACCAATATACAAATTACTTTATGAACATATAGAATTTAACGCAGATTTGTTAGCCATCCCATAAAATCCTATAGAAGAGGAATACATTCTGCAGCTTAATTAACCTATAGTTCTATGGTTTAAAAATATTGAGAAAAGTTATCATGTTCATATTAAACTGCACATGATTTTCCAATGAGGAACATTTTTTGTAGTGCATAATTTGTTATCTGCGATAAATTATTATAATGGAAAATTGCATGTACAAAATTAGAGACCCCGTTTTGAAACTCTAGCTGATTTCAGGAAAGCTCCTTGAATTGTTCTGGATGTATGGCTTGTGGACGGTATGTCCAAGTATTCTGCATATATCTCTGGGTCTAGTCAGGTAGCTCTCTCTTACTGGACACACTGGAGACCTGAGATAACTTACCTGCAAACTCAGATCATTGTCTTGTCAAAAGGCGTCCATTATTTATTTGTATACAGGAGTGTCTTCAGGTCAGATTTGCTGTCACTCAGGCTTAAGATCACTTCTTCATGTTATTTTATAAGTTGATTCCCTAAACATTTTTTCCTCCTATTGTTCAGTAGCTCAGTATAAATGCAATCACAATGGGATTAATAAGAATCAGGTAATAGTTTCTTCTAACTATGGCTAGGCCCAATTCAAGGACTACTTTGTCATCTTGCTGAGTACTGTCACTGTCTGTAAGCAGTCCACTTTCAAACAAGCAAAGAGTTGGAAATCAAAATCAATCTAAGCTTTAAACATTTGATTTGGAATAATTTTAGATCAAAAATGTTCTAAACCAGAAACATATAACACAGTGTTCTCTATATTGTTTTGTTAGGGGTTTTTGCACCAGTATTTTAATGAGATGGGAGGAAGTTTAAAGGTAGTTTTTGTGTATTTTGTTATTTATTTGAATTGCAGTTACCGTATTTTTCGCCATATAGGACGCTCCGTCCTATAAGACGCCCCCGAGTTTTTAAATGAAAAAGCCGGACACACACAAAAAAAAACCCAAAAAAAAACACCCCACCACCACACACAAAAAGCGCCTCGCTCTCCCGTCAGCCCGCCGCGCTCCCGTCCCTGCCGCGCGGGCGGGCTACCGGGAGCGTCCCGGTTCCCCCCTCCCCGCCGCGGGCGGGCTGCCGGGAGCGTCCCGGTTCCCCCCTCCCCGCCGCGGGCGGGCTGCCGGGAGCGTCCCGGTTCCCCCCTCCCCGCCGCGGGCGGGCTGCGCTCCCGGCAGCCCGCCCGCGGCGGGGAGGGGGGAACCGGGACGCTCCCGGCAGCCCGCCCGCGGCGGGGAGGGGGGAACCGGGGCGCACATTCGCCCTATAAGACGCAGCAACTTTTTCCCCCCCGTTTTGGGGAAGAAAAAGTGCGTCTTATAGGGCGAAAAATACGGTATACCTAGAGGCCTCAGTCAGGATCAGAAAGCCAGTGAGGTTGGTACTGACAACCATGTGAGGAAAAGATGGAGCCTGCCCTAGAGAGCTTACAATCAAGTATAAAATGGAAAACAAGAGAATACAGTCAGACAGGTGTGAGAAGCACAAGGTAACAGTGGGGCAATTATGCATAGCCTACTAGTGTAATTACAGGATCATGGTAATAGTACTACAGATGTGCCTAATAAGGCACTTCTATTTTAAGAATCTGCTTATAAATTTTAATAAAATAATTTTAAGAGTCCTTCCTCATCAAGGTACTAACAAACAAACAAAACAAAAAAACAACCCCAAAACCCTATAGGGAAAGCACTAAGGCATATGCTGAAATCCCATTGACTTCAATGACCAGTAAGCATATGCTTGAAGTTAAAAACACACTGAAGTTCTTATCTGAATCAGGGTACAAGCCTGGATAATAATAATAGAATCAACAATAATGAGATCATCATCAAATTTGGCCAACACATTAAAAAGCCAAATAGCGTGGCGTCATTGTAAAAAGGGTGGGGAAAGTAGTTTTAACAGAGATTTGAAAGTGCAAACATTTCTGAAAGAAAACATAAATGAGACTCAAGGACATGGTCTGAGAGAGTGTCAGCTTTCTGCTTTTTTAATAAACTATTCCTTGGGCTGAAATTTGTTTATTCTCAGCCTACACAAGATATTTGTTAGAAAAGATTTAAGACAATCCATTCAGCTACATTTCAGTTTTTAAAATAATACTTTTCACTATATTATTATATTCCTTTTTTCTCTTGGATAACTCAAACAGACATAGTTTTACTTGAAATATTCAAAATTTGGCACTTTATGGTCCCCTGAAGAATGAGTACTCTGCCAAGTTTGAAAACATTTGGATTAGAAATGAGTAAAAACTTGCATACTGTGCTTGCCCAGTACATGATATTTACTGATTTATTAACAATGTGCTGATGCTTAGCTCAAGTTGTACAGCATGCCAAGTCTGTGCAATGAAATACACAACTGCACTTATTTCAATGATCGCATAATCAAGAATGAACCCACAGATGTGAGAATAGGTGTGCTAAAAGTTCTGTTTTCTTTTCTTTCCCAACATCCCACCCCGTTTTATAAGGAAATTAAATACAAAGTTTTATACATACCCTGTTTCCCCGAAAGTAAGACATCCCCCGAAAATAAGACGTACTTCCAGTTTTGCCTCTCGCTGTAATATAATGTAATGTAGTTTTGGGAGCAAAAATTAATATAAGACACTGTCTTATTTTCGGGGAAACACGGTACTAGTATGTATGGTTATATAGCTAGATTTCCAAAGCAACAGTAACTCAGCCAGATTATGTATACATTATAAGGCAGAGGAGTTATTGCCACTTATGGTACAGTAATAAAAAATACAAATGTGTAAAAGGACACAGTTTTTGCTTCTAACTTGCATCCATTTCAGTTCTCAACTGTAAAATTGATTTAGTCTAGATTCAGCAATCAATTATAATCTCCACATGGCCATAAAACATCCTTCCCCCTCATCATTACTACTCCAGACCCCCTTTTTGCAATTTTGATTACACTTAATTGAACAGATTTTATTTTACAAGGGATAGGGCAATCTTCAAGATGGATTAGGTTTATATACACATCCATTCAGATTTTAAATGTCTGGATACAATGAATCTCAATCCCAGCATCAACTAACTGATGAAATTCACCTCTATGTAGAGAGTAAACACCATTTTTTGTGGCTTAAATAGTACATTGATAGGCCTTTGGAACTCTGGATCCATGCACAGAGGTGAATTCCACTCAAAATAAGTAGAAAGACTATCAAGTTAAACAAACTTAACCTCTGCAAGACATCATGTTGGCAAGACTCGATGAAAAGATCATGCCGTCATTGGCCTGTCACTGATCTGTATTCATCACCTGACATAAAACAACACTGTGTGGCTAATTTAAAAACAAACAAAGAAAAAAAAACCCACAATTTTCTCTATCCCTAATTTATAGCATCTTTTTTTACCATCTCTGTAGTGATTGAGTGTATTAAAACCATTAAAGCCATAGTCTTAATATGTAGCAAAATTAAGTTCTACTTTTGTAAATAGTACAGCCAGACATTCTGCATACGTATGTGGAGTTATTCAGTGACTCCCCTTCTCTCGATCCATTGTCCTGAGGCATTCAAAAGGATAAAATAATGTAATTCCAGGTCTTATTTGGCTGATGAGTTGTTAACTTTTTGATTTTTTAAGTTAATAAGCTTCTTAGTAAATCAAAATATAAACTACTTAATTATGATAATGGCGACAAACATAATACAATTCGGAAAGACGTAAAGATGGTCAGTGTCTTAACAAAAATGTAACATGAGGTTTTCTAAAGCTCTCATCTTTGGCCTCTCTCTCCTCTCTCTGAAGTCAGAGAGTTTTATCATTGACTTCAATGAAAGCAAAGTTAGGCCAGTGTTGAGCATTTTAAAAAGTCCCACCTATTGAGTCTGATATTCAGCCTGGCCTCATCCAGCCTCTGATTTTGTTCACGCAGTTTTGCACCCACAAATATTAAGGCCCAAATTTTTCTGTCTGCAGTGAATTTGGGATAAAAATAGTAGTAGTTAGTCTAACTGATTTATGGGTACAAATAGATGTTTAACTACCAATATGTGGAGTTTGCACACAAGTGGAGACCAGCTCTGAAAATCAGCTCCCGATAGTATTTCACAGGCTAGAGCTGTTTCACCCTAGAGCTGTTTTCAGATAAGTAGTAACTGATATTTTTGTCCTTTATATAAGGAAACAAAACTGAATTGTTCAATGGGAGTTTTTCTTGATTAATAAAGAGTACAAGTCAGACCAGATATCTAGATATATAAAATGGTGTAAAATGGTGTATGCGTGCATGTATGCATGTATGTATGTGCACTTACTCCTTCCACACCGTTTGAGCTAGAGACTTGAAATTTGGTACAATTAGAGGTCTTAGGGTCCTAATCTGGGTAAGAGTCGAAAATTTTTCAAATCTCACCTCTGACGCCCCCCAGGGGTGAAATTATTTAAAGGCCAATCACATCAGCTGGGCAGCTGCTGTTCTCTGTGACATAGTTATGATGTCATAATACCCCCTCCAATGGACCCCGCACTCGCTCAGCTCTCTGGCCCCTCTCCACCTCCGACGGACCCGAGCAATGCCGGGTATTTTCGCTAGTTTATTCATATTTGTTAAGGATGAAGCTAGAGAAATCTGGAGATTTTAGACAAGTGATGCAATGCCTCCATTTGAATATTTTACAAATATGTATTACTTCATTTACATATTTAGCCTTTGTATTTTGAATGATAAAGTTGTTTGTATTTTATACTCTTGCTTTCTCTCGATATTGTCAGTTGCTCTGCTATGGTGGTAGACAAGCTATAAAAGTCAACAGAAACAAACAATTTCACTCAATATTTTTAGACGGCTTTAAGTTCTAATGAAACAAACCTAAATACAAATTGAAGTAAAACATTTATCTTTTATTTTAAAAATATTTTTCAGTGACAACCGGTTGCCTCTTTTTTCAGAAAGTGAGGAGTTAGAGCCCTGCAGCAGGGCTAGAATCCTATGGGTCTCGCAGGACCTACTGCCGTATTAACAGGAGCAGGTAAAATGCACTTTGTTGCAGGTGGGATTGGATGGCCAAAAATACCTAACAGCCTGTGGTAATATGCGGGAAATCTCGTCATTTTGTCGTAAATAGAATTTCAGCAATGTAACGCAAGTGTTTCTTTTTTTAGTGTTTTAATACTTAAATTTAAGCAAGGAATATAAAGAAAGTTGATTTCTATTATAACTGGAGTTAAAGTATTTTTACACTATTTAAGGAAGATTTGTTTTATTCTTTGAGTGGAAAAAATGGTGTCACTAATTATGTATATTAACCAACTTTTCAAAAAAATGTGTTTAGTTCCATGGGGGGAGCTGTATCGTGGGATCTAAGGTTTTTGCAAGTGGAAGAAGAATAAAATTGCAAGAAACAATATGGGAGCGGGTGGGAGTGGGTATTGCGGGGTGGGATGGGGTATTGCGGGGTGGGATGGGAGTGTGATTAAAAAAACAGTCCTGCACAGGGCTCTGGTGAGAAGTCTTGACAATGTGATGAGAAGGACAGGATATGGACTGTCTCAACCATGCCAAGAAGAATGCCCTGTTAACTGTATGAATAATGTTACAGGTCCCACAGGAGAAGCATTGGTGTTCCTGCAGAAGCAACAAAGAGTCCTGTGGCACCTTAAAGACTAACAAAACTATTGAATCATAAGATTTTATGGGCTAATACCCACTTCGTCGTTTGGCACCTGAGGTTATAAAGAGTTGACTGCTTTCAATGTCCATTGATCTCCTTATTAGATAGAAATTAATAATCCTAACTGTTTTTTAAATGCAAGAGTGGTTGAAGAAACATCTTCTTTATATAAATCACAATATGAAAGCCTTTTAGAAAATGCAGTCAGTTGAAACATTTAATCTCTGGTCACTAGTCCTTTTGTTGAGACTTACGTGGGAATCCTTTCGTACCAGCTCTTCAGGAATATTTTAATTTATCAGTACAGTTACTATGTTCTCAATGGAAGGGAAATTTATTGGGAGGAGAGGAAGGGGAGGGAACTGTGTGATAAAATGGCCCCTTTCCATCTCTTTGCATAAACTGCATTTTTTTGTGCAGTAGACATTATAAGCTGATGATGCAAGAAAAATGCTTCTATTAAAAACTACATCAAATGACTACTTTTCATAATTCCTTTCAGATTCACATTATCCTATTGGAATTACTTTATTATTTTATTGGACCTCTGCTGCTACTCTGGAGGTGAGGCCTCGACCCCAGTAGATATTGATATTATACAGCACTCAAAAATACACTAGGCATGAAAAGAGCTGACATGATCCCATGATAAAGAATTTACACCCTGATTTTAGACATGATACAATGACTGAAAGGTTTTTTTAAAAAAGGGGGGGAAGTAAAATGATGACAAGATTTATACTCTAGTAATAAGATCATGTAATTCCTCAGTTTTTAGTATGTATACATCTTGAAGATTCTGTGAAATATATAATTTACAAAAATAAGATAGCTTGTTTCTTATAGGTGACATGAAAGAAATGGGAGGGGGAGAGTTTAAGGAAGATTTGAATGCAGGAAGTTTAGGGGATTGTGACATTCATACCTTGGGGGAGAATGTTGTAACCCCCATATTCCTCATTTTCAGATAATCGTGGTTTTACATATAAAGCGTGCCTTGTAAAGTATCGTGGAAAGGTTATGATCTGCTGAAAGTCATTTCTCTATCCATTATATATATATAAAAATATCATTAATGCATATGAAATTGAGATTTTTGTAGTATGATTGTCACGAAAACATGCTAGAAGTTGGGGGAATCAGCCAGATATTAGCTCCCCAGAGGCAACAGCACGGAAAGTAACCAACGCCTGGGCAGGGTGACACACAACCCATCAACCGCCATTGTCCAGTAAGGAAGCTACAATTCAATGACTCACCTGCATGAGGCCATACCAGGGGAATTGCTCAGTCTTGCTTGGAGAGACTCAGCAATGCCCACCATTACATGCCTGGACTTGTGCTCCCCAAGCACATGGACTGAGAGTATAAAACAGACAGAATGGACACATACTGGGCCTTTCTCCTGCCCCCACCTATGCTACAAGCAACCAAGACATTGAGAAGAAGACAAGACTCCAACACAGGAGATTAGCCCAGGCTTAAGGAACAACCCTGTATATTAAGGACTGAAATATCCAGTGGGGTCAGAAAAACGGCTTAATCTAGTTGCTGGCCAGTCTAATAGGGTTGAGAGTTTAGACTGCATGCTTATATTTTCTTTGCTTTTGGTAACCACTCTGACTTGTTATGCTTTGACTTATAATCACTTAAAATCTATCTTGATAGTAAATAAATCTGTTTGTTTACTCTACCTGAAGCAGTAGGTTTGGTTTGAAGGATGTCAGAGACTCCCCAAGGCTGCTACATATCAATTTCTTTGTTAATTTTGTGATATAAGCTTGCAGTGCCCAGCAGGCATAACTGGACACTGAAAGACGGAGGTTCCTAGGGTTGTGTCTGGGACCAGAGATATTGGCTAGTGTCATTCAGTTGCAATGGGAGCAGCTGACATGCCAGAGACTGCGTGTACAGCTTACATGTGTAAGACTGGCTCCCACAGTCGAGGATTGGAGTGGCCTACCAGATCGCTGGTCCAGACAACACCAGAGGGGAATATCACAGGGATATTTCATGCATAAATGCATGTAAAAAGGGCCAGGAGAGAGGACTGGGAAAAGGGATTTGAGACTGAAGCTGTTGAGAGGAAAGACTGGGCAGTCCCTTCCCTTGTGCAGAGCTGCATAGAAGTCACTGTAGCTCTGAGAAGCACAGGGTCTGCTCACATGGATTAGCTGCCAATATTGGGTGTAGGGGTGCTGGAGCAATTTTTATAGTGTGGATACTGATGATGGTGTGTGTTAGTTCTTGCACCCCCTGGTTTGAGCAGCACCCCAGTCCAGCAACACTGATTGGGCCTGAGGTATAAGCTACGCAGAGTTGTAAAAACAAGTTTAAAATTGATATACTGGGTAAGGGGGAGATTTCAGTCTGTCATGTTGGTTACTGGTATCTTCAGAGCTTGGGAATGGCAGGGCCAAAGTGCCAATCAGAGGTTCTGCAACATTAGCAGGCAGCAAAGGTGATCTTCACGATAGTGTATCAAGATTTAAAATGTTAAGAGCAGCACCTTTTGGAGGAGATTTTTAAAAATACATATTTTTAATATAGCACCTCTAGTATGCATGTGGAAGGTACGCATATAAAGACCTGGGATGAAATCTTGGCCCCATTGAGGTGAATAGCAAAACTCTGATTGACTTCCATGTCTTAAGAAATGTACAGTAGGTTTTACTGTACTTAAAAGGACAATTTCAGACAAACTTTATAGGTCAAATTCACTCCCCAGCCCCTGCATCTTTTTGCTTTTTCTGAGCACACATTATAGTTGTCAGATTGTGTGGAAGTTTTGCAGTGAGGACAGATGTCTATTGTGGCCTAGACTGACATCAACCAGTGCTCCAGAAGAGTGGGACTAGCCACATTTTTTTGGTTAACCAGAGTAAAATGACAGAAGACCTCTTTCTTTCTCATGTAGAATATGCCCCTCTTTAATGCCCACATCTCAGACATCTTCAGCTCTGCAGCCAGAGTAACACACAAGTGATGAAGCTGAACATATGCCCTGTACATTAAGGCTGAGTTATAAAATTCTAACTAAAGCAGCATAATACAGATCACTGTTCAGGGAGCAACTGAAAAGCATAAATTCTTTTCCCAAAGAAACATAACAATAAGGACTTGATGGTTGTAGTTTCAAAGTACCTACTCAGTCTCTTCAGCATTTCTGGCCAGGTAGTTTGAATTTATGGGCATAGCTACAGTAAATAAACACACTGATCTCACATGACCATATAGACACTAGCAGATTGGCACATTGTTAATATTTCAGCAAGACCAGATGTGTAATGGTCAACAGTTGGGGCACGGATGGTCCGATTTAGGAAATAGAACAGTGACAGTTATCTTACTGGTCAGAGCTCAGGTCAGGAACCAGACAGAATAGAGCCGGGGCAGGACAGGAACAAAGCAGACACAGGGGCAATCACATATGCAAGCGTAAGCATTGCACAGCCTGTGATCTTAAAAACCCTCAATCGTGCTGATCTTAAAAAAGCAGTTGTGCTGGCTCCCCTCATCCAGGCAGCTGGACTGGCCAAACCGGCTGTTCTGCTGTGGGTCAGCTGTGTTAATTAGTCTGCCTGGGGATTAAGGTAACTAGGCCCAGGCTCACCTGTAGGCCCTCCTTCTATCCTGCAAATAGTTAATTGATAGGTATACTTTCCTCTGTGCCATGACTCTCCATTTATTACTACCAGCTCAATGGGATTAAAGTGAATAGTTTAGTGCTCCACCTACAATAAGCAATGAGTAATTTCTCCAAGCCTTTGTAGTTTTCCACTTGTGGATTTAGACCTTTAAAGTTACTGAGCCCTAATGTTGTAATTGAACTTGTAGCTTAAAGGTGTGGAGCATATGGTTATGATACTCAGGGAGTCAAAATTTTTAGAACAAGTACTTTAAAATAAAATTGATATTGACCTGAAACTCTTAATAAAGTTTCTACTGCCTTTTCCTGTTTGTCGTCTTTGCCACTCCCTGTCTCTCTCACTCCCTATTTGTTTCCCGGTTTCTCATTATTAGGAGATAAGCAGCAGGAAAACTTTCTCAGGCCATATCCAATACCAACATTTAGGTACTTAATTTGATGTACAGTAATTTGCTATCTTTATTCTAGCAGAAAGAGGGAGCTGTGCAACAAAAAAAATATATAAAAAAATAAAAACCACAGATTCTCAATGCTACAAAGTGAGAAGTAAGAAGTTTTCCAACAAGAAACTCTCAAAAGAGAGAAGATTATATGCGTGTTTCTAGAAGTACCTTTTGTGAAAATATAAAATTCCTTTTATGGAAAAACAAAGTTTGTATCTGTTCTTCTAATTAACTTAACTATGTTAATCTGTTCTCTCTTTATTATGATAAATGCTTTAGCTCTTCAGCTGCTTTAGATAAGGAAGTTTTTAAAGTTCTTTTTCCTTCCTGTGCCCTTTCCTTCTGTGTGGGCAGAAACTGATTTCTTGCTGACACAGTGAGACCATAGCAGTCCCTGCCAGTGACATTTCCATTTCTTATTTTACTTGGGGATTATTCCCACACCAAAAACTTTGGGTGTTTTTAAGACTTAAGTTAAATTTCCAGCGTGCAAATGCAAGACCAGATCCTCACATAGTAAAATTAGTGCCATTTTATTGTCTGCAGTGGAGTTTCACTCTTTAACACCAGTTGAGCATCTGGCCTAAAGTTTTGTTTAATGATTAATGTTCTTCCAACGCTGGTTCTGTATTAAATATTATCCTTTCCCTGAATCATACTCAGTGGAACTACTCACATGCATAAAGCTAAGAATACACATAAAGGGCTTGCAGGATCAGGGCTGAAATCTGAACTTCTCTAGTAAGAAGAAATTCAGTGTTAGATCCTTAACTTTTATTTAACCCATTTACTGTTAAAACTGTTAATATTATAAAAATGAGTATAGTCATTATTTCATATCAGGAATTTCAGTTGCAGATATGTCTCCATGGTTTTATGGAAATCACAGTATTCAACATATATAATATTTTAAAAGTTAAGACACCATCACCTATTTATCTAACTGTAGTCCTTTAAAAAAAAATCTATATTAAAGTCCCTTTGGCTCATTACTTCCATCTTCTACACCTACCCATTTATTGTCTTCTAAAAAAATCATAATGTAGTTCTCTTAATTCAAACATCCTGGTGAACAATCTAGATAGTGCTAATTAAGTGGCTATTCCAATTAAAAGAAAAAGCCATTTAAAAATATGCCTAAATCTTATACATCATTGAACAAAAATACAAGAATAAAATTGTTAATCACTGAATTTCATCTTTAATCTTATTTTAATATTTATTGGCAACATCTGTATTACAAAGACAGTGCCTAAGGTGAAGTTTTAACACCTGGCTAACTATTATTACTTGGATATTAACAACTCATGGTAGTAAAGTTTAGTACAGGTGTGTTTGCAGGATTAGGGCCTAAAAGTTTGTAAATCCTGCCCTCTATGCTACCTTTTATCAGTAAAAACACATGGAAGGGGGATCCTACTTTCCCAAGACTGCCATTATATTTCCTCAAATCTTTGTAGGTTCTTCATCTGCTAAAGGCAACACAAATGACAGAACTACAAGTGACTGATGGTTTTTGCAGATGAATATGATCCACAAAAATATAATGGCCATGTCTTCTAGATCTGAGGTCTTCTGTGTGCCCCACAGCAGTTCAGCAACTGCTCCCATTGACTGTATCCTGCCATTACCACTAACTTCTGTGTTACCTCAAAAGCCTTGGGTGCATTGAAGAACTTCAGATAGATATCCACACTGATGCAACTAACCAAGTGATGGTCACTGGTGAGGTTTTTTTCATAAAATATCATTGCATAGCTAATGCCAAAACTGCAGTGGGAGAATTTCCAGTACTTCAAGTATCTTGGATACTAAATTATGCTGCACTTATAAGGGAACATAGAGGGCCTTCCCCACCCCAATTCCCTTTCCACAAGTAGTCTATGATTTTGTTCTTCTCTACATATGCAGCAAAAATAGGACAATAGTGCAATTAAGCAGCAGTTATTACCATTCACTAATCCAAAGCTAAATTAGTTCCATAGGGGATAGCCTAGTATAGTAGTGATTAAGGGCATCCCAACAGAATACTGTATGGGGTCAGAGGAAGAACAAGTGTGAGGATGGATAGTGATTTTTATCTAAGCCAGCATTACGTATTGAAGTAAGAGACAAAGAGGTGGTGGTAATTTATTTTATTGGCCCGCCTCGTCTTTCTAATATCCTGGGACTGCCTGCATATTGAAGTAACTCATTGTAACCTTGCATGTTGTGCTGGCTTATTTGGATTTTCTTCCTGTGTCAGGGTCACTTATCTGAAAACCTACACTATACATAAATTACAAACAATCATTAAAATATGCTAAGTGTGTGGCTTCTAACTTGTGTGTGTGTTTAAAAAGAGGTTGTACCTTTTCATGTGCTCTTGAGTACTCTCTCATGTAAGAAAGGAAAAGCAGTGGAAGAGGAGTGAGGATCTCCTGTGCTTCTCTCTCTAGGGCAGTGGTTTTCAACCAGTGGTCCATGAATCCCTTGTACGTGTGTGTCTGCAGACTATGTCTAGGGTGGGGGTCGGCAACCTTTCAGAAGTGGTGTGCCAAAACTTCATTTATTCACTCAAATTTAAGGTTTTGCGTGCCAGTAATATATTTCAATATTTTTAGAAGGTCTCTTTCTATAAGTATATAATATAGAGTAGACAAACTATTGTTGTATGTAAAGTAAATAAGGTTTTTAAAATGTTTAAGAAGGTTCATTTTAAAACTAAATTAAAATGCAGAGCCCCCCCAGACCGGCCAGGACCTGGGCAGTGTGAGTGCCACTGAAAATCAGGAATCAGAGAGGTAGCCGTGTTAATCTGGAATAGCAGAAGTGACAAAGAGTCCTGTGGCACCTTAAAGACTAACTAAAGTATTGAAGCATAAGCTTTTGTGGGCTAATGCATCCGACAAAGTGGGTATTAGCCCACAAAAGCTTATACTTCAATACTTTAGTTAGTCTTTAAGGTGCCACAGGACTCTTTGTCACTACTGAAAATCAGGTTGCATGCTGCTTTCGGCACGCGGGCCACAGGTTGCCTACCCCGGTCCAAAGGGTCCGGGAAAGGTGGCTGTTACCATACCGGTAGAATAGTGGTTTTCAACCTGTGGCTGCAGACCATGCCTAACCTTTCCAAAGGGGTCTTCACTTCCATTCAAATTTTTTAGAGGTCTGCAAATGAAAAAGGGTTGAAAACCCCTGTGGTAGAGTCAAGTTCTGAGTGGGAGGAGAAGACAAAGGAGGGTAGTTTTCCCCTCTGGGAAGAGTGAAGTTCTGACTGATAAGGGGGTGGGCGAGGCAAAGATGATCCCCTTTCAGCTGGTGCCCGCAGGGCCTGGCAGAGCCGGGGCAGGCTTTCTGTTCACCTTTGCTGCTGGCTGCCAGGGGTGAGGCTCTGACAGGGAGACTCCAGTTCGGGAAGCCACAGGTAGGCGGCGGCCTCGTTTTCTTATCCCAGGTTTGGTGGTGTGCGTGTTGATTTCCCCCTTCCCCCCTCCTGCTTTCGCTTTCCGGGTTTGGGTTGGAGTTTGGGTGGAGGTTCAGAGGAGTGAGTGCAGCAGCTCAGGGAGCACCAGGTGGCTACTCAGGCTGCTTTGGGCTTTTGATTTCCCTCCCTCTCCTCCGCTTTTCTTTTCCTGGTTTCCCGTCTTTGTGGCTGTAGCCAGGGCACTCCGACCCCCCCACCCCACACTTCCTCCTCCCCATCTCCACTCTGGGGGGAGAAACTCGGGCTGTTTTCCTGTCTCACTGCAAACAACTTCACCGCTTCTCCTGATCCAACTTCTCTCCCCTCTGTCTCCCCGAGGGCAATGTGCCTCCCGCTGCTCTGGGGCCATCAGGACTTCTCTCTGCACTTCCCGCACGTGAGCTCCTGCCAGGGCTTCTCCCGGGGTGCAGCGTGAAGTCCCCCCCCCCCCCCATCTCTCTGCGGAGTCGAGGGTGGGGAAAAGTTGGCGGGTTGTTGCTTTTCCCTCTGAACTCTTGCGGCTCTTGGTTTTGAATGAGGATTTCTTGCTCCGGGGAAGTGTAGCCGCCCCCCCCCCCCGCGATGCCTTTCCCGCTGCGGACGGTGGAGCCCCTGAAGCTGTGCAGGTTGGACGATGCCGGAGGAGATGCTCCGTCGGGACCAGCCAACGCGGGGGACAAAGAGCGAGCGCGGGCGGGCGGCGGGCGCCGGCGAGGCGCGGGGCTGCCGCTCTTCGGCTCGCTGGAGCAGGTCAGCGCGCACTCGCTGGTCTCCCTGCTCTGGCAGCTCTCCGACCTCTCCCGCTGCGCCGGCGACATCTTCGGCGAGATCCAGAGCCAGGCGGACGCCCTGTGTCGACGCAGCGCCCGGCTCCAGCGCCGCCTGGGCGCCCTGCGCGCTCTGAGCGCCCGCCTCGACCACCGCCGCGTGAAAATCCGTGAGTGGCCCGCCCGCTTCTCCTCGCCCGCGCTGGGGCGGCTCGCTGCCGGGGCCGCGCTGGCCGAGCGCAGGGAGCTTTATTTGCGGGGGGAGGGGGGCAGACCTGGGCGCGAAGCTGCCGGGTGAACAGTGGAAGCGGGGGGTGGGTAGAGACAGGGGGGAGTTGAAGGTCTTCCCCGTCCCCCCAGTTAGTCCGCCCAGCTCCGGCTGAGGGACGAGCCCGCCTGTCTGCCCAGCCAGCTGCCTTGAAGGGAGCAGACTCTCGCTTCCTGCCCAGGTTTGCAGGGTTAGCTGGGAGGGAGGGGGGGGGGACACCTTGAAACTGGTGGGTCTCCCCAGCCTGGCCGCTCTACGGCGGAATCTGTCCCGCGCTTGCAAAATCTGCCCGGGCAATTGACCGGCCCGCGCCCCACATCCGCGTGCCTGGCTCATGCCAGGATGTCAAAACTCTTCGGCGGGGCCGGGGAATCCGCTGGGCTGAGCTGATCAGCTCAGACGAGGTTTGTTAGGAGGCTGTTAATCAGGCCGGCTCGGAGCATGAAAGCTACTCGACACGGGCGGGCCCCTGCGCCGCAGGGAGTCCCATAAATTTAGCATGGAGCAGTTTGCAGGGTTAGGATTTTAGGCCTTGTTTATGCTGGGAAGATCCATCCTAATCGAAAATGTGTTAATTAAGATGTTAACTTGGTGTGGCCAAAGGCCAGTTGTTTAAATACGTGTTAAATGGTTGTGATTTAGCTGTTAGCTATGACCAGCTGAATAACATGAGACAGGGTAATTTGCCTTTTAACTGGTATTAACATGATATGAAACTTGATAAACCTGTATCCACACTGGAAAGTGCATCACATTAGAAACATGTTAAGTGACATTAATGTGATGCATTTTCCCTTGTAGATATGTCGTCAATGCCTGCCTTCCTCCTCCCTTCAACATCCTGCTGTTTTTTATTATTTCATGTAAAAAAGAAAAAAACCAAACCAAAACAAACAAACAAAAACCCTCCGTTGAGTGCTCTTATTTCTAATAATTTGTAGCCCAATAAACATTCCCTAAACCTGGCCCTCCACTCTCACTGAAATACAAAACTCCAGCCCGGCTTGCTTCACATAATCATCTCCCCTCTGTGTCTCAACTGAAGTTCAGAGGGATCAGGATACGGTTTTCACACTAAGCTCCACATTTCGTTCCAGTAGTTCTCTTTTTGGCTCCTGTGCATGGAGCAGTTGGAATTTCCTGCTGGCTCAGGATAGTGAAGTTTTCAGCATGGAGGGTTTTTTCCCCCCAGTCTCTCTGCCTGTCACAGATCTGATTCAGTGAAAAGCAAGGCTGCAAAGAACAATAAACTGACCATACAGTGTCAGGAACTTGTTTTTGTCAGTGCTTTTAACACTAATAGTTTTCAGCTGTAATATGGCACTATAACTGAGAATTTTCTTTTATAACTGGTATACTGTTTTTTTGAGCCAGTTCAGTCATATCGATTCTTCAGATTGAATGTGCATACCTCAATTTACATTTTAAAATTTGTATACACTTCTGCTCTTTTAAATATTTTGTTAATTCTTTTTTTCTGTCCCATGGTTCTTCTGACTTGACTCATTCATATGATACTTTTATATGAGGTTAATCACAAATTTGTATTTATAGCTCAATACAGAGCTCAAGCTGTGGATTTTGGTCTTGGATTTGGAATCCCTCATATTTGGGTTTTGGTTTAGGTCCATCTTTGTTAGTCACCAAATCAGTTCACTGAGAGAAGGAACCTAAAAGCTGTCTAAACAAGAACCAAGAGTGTTACATTTCAGTTTGTGTAGACTACATTGAGTTCAAAAGAGTGAAAGATCTGCTTTCAGATATTACTTTCATTCTCCCAAGCATGCTGTGGAAAGAAGACCATTTTGTAAATCTCAGAAAACTTCTATAATCACCACATTTTTCAACTGGCACAGAGAAAGGGGTACATTAAAGCCTCATCTTATAGATGTAGTTTCTTGGCCTGTATGGTGACCAGATGTCTCAACATTAGGGGTTTTATGTTATGTAGCGACTATACGCCCTGAAAAAAGTGTCTTGATTTTTTAAACTTGCTATTTGGTCACCCTATTGGCACATATTCTGGCACTCCAAATTGTAGGGTAAGGACGGATTATCACCACTCACCTCACTTCATACACGACTTGAAAAGTACAGTGCTTAAGAATGGTTTCTTTTTTTTTTTTTCTTTCTCTTCTCTGAATTCCCTTTTCATTTGACATTTTCTTTGTATATTTAATATCCCAGAACTGAACATATTTCTTATATTCTGCCTTCCTCATGCTTCTAGAGATGCCTCTCCAGTGTAGACAAACTGTGTTGCCTTTTCTTTACGCCGCCATGAGTTACAAAGCCTCATTTAATTAATAAAGTGTTATAGTTTATTGAGCTGTATTTAACTAATAGTGAGTTTTACATTTAAAATTTTATTTTAGAAAAGACTTCTCATGAAGCAGCTGTGGATTCTTGTGGATTGTTTTGAGTGACTAACATCTTTTTATAGCTGATGTTCAGACTAACTATTTTAATATGCAGCTTAATGTTACCTGTTAATTCTCTTGTGATATGCTTTCTTCTACTTGTATTCTTGAAAATGAGATTTAAGTGGGGGTGATCAACAATAGTTAACATCATGAACTCATCTGTAATGGAAGCTGTCAAGGCTTGTCTGCAAGTTTAACCTGTGGTGCTGGCATTGAAGGAAATATCTGCAAAACAAAGAGTGGTGTAATTGTTTGGCTTTGTTTTGTATACCAGTGTCACAAATATTTGCTTTTCAGAAGAACATACCTACACAACAAAAGCTTCACATAAGAAACTATTAGCTGAAGGGAAGGAACAGAGGAAAGTAAATCAATTAACATTGTTTTCAGTTGTCAGATGGCTTGCAAAAGGAAAGTAATGTTATGAATAACAATACAATAGTTGTTTTGGTGCACAGGTTGCTGAAAAGCATAGACTTTTCATTAATAATATTGCAGTTGGTGGTTAAGTATTTTGGTTTAACTTTTGTGTTATGGAGCTTTCAAAAGTTATTTTGTACTTGTTAGAGCCCAGAGAATCCCTCCTTGGGTTGAAGATCCTATCATCATGAGTTACATTCCTTCAGCCTAGAGAGAGGGATGGGACTCCTTAAAGTTTGCCAATATTCATCAAGCAGCCAGAAGGTGGTGGTTGCTCAAGCTACTCATTCCTGCCTGCTCCCAGAATTTGGGGAACTACTTTCACTTTGTTTAAAAATATTAAGGTGTGTTTTTTTTTAAATATGGGTATAGTTTATCTTAGAACGATATGTGCACACACAGGCATGCACACAAGGGTGGGGCAGGGGTGGAGGCAACATAACCATAACAAACCCTTTTGTCATTCTGTAGAGTCTAAACAGCCATGCAGTGTGCTTGTTTGTCTGGCTACATAACTGAGTGTAAGGCCATATGTTCTTCAATGCTGCTATGACATCCTGTACTTTTATGTGTTAATAGTATTAGTAATTTAAAATTTTGTCTTAAACTGTCAGCTAGTTCTTTTTAGTTATCTACCTTTGGTCTCCCTAATGCTCATTTTGGAGAACATCTGTTCTGCTTAAAGAATGTGTTAATTAAAATACATTTACTCAGTGCCCTGGATGCAGATGGATGTTTAGACTTTTCAAACCAGTAAAGAATACGTGTGTCTAGGGTGGCCAGATGTCTGATTTTCGACTGGAATGCCTGGTCAAAAAGGGACCCTCACGGCTCCAGTCAGCACTGACAGCTGGGTCATTAAAAGTCCCATTGGCAGTCTTGAGAGTCTAAATCAGGCTAGTCCCTACCTGTGCTGGTACCGTGCTGTGCTCCTGAAGTGGTCAGCAGGTACAGCTCCTAGATGGGATGGGGAGAGGGGTGCACAGGGTTCCTCCCTGACCACTGGGAGCTGCGGCCAATGGGAGCTGGGGGGTGATGCCTGTGGGCAAGATCAGCATACGGAGCCACCTGGCACTCCCCACCCCCACCTAGGAGTCGGACCTGCTGGCTGCTTTCAGGGTGCAGTGCGGAGCCAAGTCAGGCCAGGCAGGGAGCCTGCTTTAGCTCTGCTGCACTGCTGACTGGGAGCTGCCCCGAGGTAAGCTCCAACTCCGAGCCACAGTTCCCTACCTCAGCCTGAGGCCCCCCCCCCCCCCCCCCCCAAAAATCCTGGAGCGCTTTCCTGCATTCCAAGCCCCTCATCCCCAGAGCCTGCATCCCCAGCCGGAGCCCTCACCCCCTTACGCTCCTGCCCCCACCCTGATCCTCCTCCACCGTCCGAACCCCTTGATCCCAGCCTAGAGTATCCTCCTGCATTCAAAGCCCCTCATCCCCAGAGCCCATACCCCCAACCGGAACCCTCACCCCTCCCGCATCCCAACCCAATGCCTCCGCCCGAACCCCCTCCTGCACTCTGAACTCCTCATTTCTGGCCCCATCCTGGAGCCTGCACCTCCAACCAGAGCCCTCGCCCCCTCTCATACTCCAGTCCCCTGAGCTAGCTCAGTGAAAATGAACAAGTGAGGGAGGGTGGGGAGAGCAAGCACTGGGAGTGGAGGGGGTGGAGTGAGCAACAGTGGGGCCTTGGAGAAAGAGGTGGGGCCTCCAAAGAGTGATGGGGAAAGAGTGTTTGGTTTTCTGCAAGTAGAAAGTTGGCAACCCTATACGCGTTGCACGTTTGTAACTCTTAGAACAGTGGAATCTTCTTGTCTACCTAAACAGGACAGTCTGGATTTCTGTAATGCATTTCATGTGGACGGTTCACTTTCTGAATGCTTAAAATGCACGGTGCTAGCTTTCTGTGCTGGTCTATATGCAATTCAAGATGTTGGGGACAATCTATAGAGCCCTGTGAGATCTGGAAGATCCTGTCTTTTCCTGTAACAAATGAGATCCAGTGAAGTGTCTTGGCTGTCTGCCTGAACTCAGCTTTCTGTCTTCAGCAGTAGATACTCTGTTGAAGACCCCCATCTTTGGAACTTGTCCCTCTTGACTGCCTAATGGAGCTGAAGTTTGAGATTCTGATCATGTTGCAGGTTTGTTTGTTTATGAAGGTTTATTAAGATAAAAGCTAGTACAGTGCATGTGAAGCTCCTGAATTTTGCATCGTGAGCAGTGTGTTCTACAGCAACTATGGCTTTGAGATGTAAAGCCTTTCCTGGGTTTGATGACTTGGAGCTAATGGCCCACGGTGATAGTGGTTCTAAGCACTAATGGCTTAAGGTAGTTGTAAAACTTCAGCATTGCTTGTAATATTGTGACCTTAGTTTGGCTGAATTCGCACTTCTAGGGTATGGTTAGACTGAAGATTATAGCGCGTTTATTTGTAGCGCTTCCCAATGTAGCGCAATAGGTATCCCGCTAGAGACTGTACAGATTGAAACCTTGTAGCGCTAAAGAATGGATACATTTGTAGCGCTTCTGGCGGCAGTAAGAGTTGCGGGATAGGGCAGGTATCCCAGCATTCAGCTGGGTGCAGCCTGATTTGCAAAGGAGGGGGGTAAGGGGGGACAGGGAACGTGTAGGCAGTGAGACAAGTTGAGGCTGTCAGTGACTAGGAAACTGACCAGGCTCTGCAGTGCACTCACACAGCTCCATTGGTCAACATTTCCAGTGCTTATCCACTGTGAGTTTTAAGAGAGAAACTGATCAGCTACTTCCTGATTCTTCCCCCCTTTTTCAAAACAACATTGACGTCATTTGCCTTAAATGGCTTGTTGATTCCCTTACAGCGTAATGAGTTATTCCTGGGTGTTCACATTCCCACCCTTGCACTATAGCGCTAGCGCAAAAAGGCTTAGCCCTCTCGGAAAGGAGGTTTAATACTTGCGCTTTAAACAGGGAGTCATTGCGCAAAATCTCCCTTTGAAGTGTGTACGCTATGAAAATTACTGCGCTACAGGAGGGTTTTTGCGCCGCAAAGCGCCTGTCTAACCATGTCCCTAGAGAATTCATTCCTGGAACAGAGCCATTCGATTTTGATAATCCTTCCTCAGGTTTTCATTAAGAGTATGTAATTTCCTCATTGTTGTATGCCTTTATAAAAACACAGTAGTTAATAATAATAATAATAATAAAAGTAGCACCTTCATCTTCAAGGCACTGTGCAAACTTCATTACTGAATTCTATTTCACTGTACTTTATAAAAAAAAAAAAAGGAAAATTTCACAGCCAAGATGGGGACTGGGAGTGAATGCAAGTGTGAGTTTATTATGAATGATTGTCCGCTGCTCATAAAATGACAAATACTAATGAGTTGCAGTAGTGACTCTTGAGTGAATTAGACCCTTTTCTTTACTCATTTGGGGCCTGAAACTGAGGTGTTACACACTCTCAAATGTCATTGCTTTTTTGGGGGGAATCAAGGGCACTCAGCATCTTTTAGGAAGCACGCCGGGTCCCATCCTATATGTAAGTATGGTGATGTAAACAGATGTTGATGCAGATAAAAGCATGCTTTTTCCTGAACATTTTTAGACTCAATTAACTCTCATTTAAAATTTAATCCTAAACAATCAATCCAATGTGAATTCCTGGATTTCACCAGGTATGATTGCTTAATCTCATTTGACTGTTTAGATGCTTCAATTCTACTTAGTTACAAGTATGATTTACAAGTGTTTGTAGAAGAAATCTTCTAATTTTGTACATATAATCTGCATTATAAGCTTTTGCATTTAGAAAATTAGTCTGAAGACACTCTCCAGGATTTAATGGACTGAAGACAAGGTCTGTTTCATTCTCCTTATCCAATTGATGGACCAATGAGATGAAGTTCTCAACATCAGGTCATCCTGCTTCCCCTCTGATCAGGAAACTCCTCTGATCAGGTGGGTTTTGGCTGAGGAGCACACAAAGTAGAGCAGGCCTGCACAACCCGGAAAGGAGCCAGGGCCATATTACTGCAAAAAAATCAGCTGTGGGCCAAAAAGCCTCGCCCCCATCTGCTTCCCCCCACCCTACTTCTTGGCTTGCTCCACCCCTACTCACCCCCCCATGGGCCGCACAGTGAGCCCATGTGGGCTGCATGTGGCCCCCGGGCCGCATGTTGTGCAGGCCTGAAGTAGAGCATAAGCCTGGCTACACAGCATTGATCAGCCTGTTCTGCAGATCAGACTGGTCATGTATTTGTTGTAGGGGCTAGGAGGAGACATTTGATGTCTATGCATATATTAACACTGCTTTCCTTCTCTGTGGCTCATGGTGTTCACAGGCCTGGGAGGCCACACCTCTTGCCTCTTCCACACCTCCCCAGTCCTTTCTGCTTCTTCATGGAGATATTGGGAAGGAAATACTATGAAATGAACCTTGTGACGTTTTCTGGGTCAGATGTCTCCCATACTAGGGTGGGGCTTAGTTTATTGTACTTCGTGCTGCTGCAGAAAAAGCTGACGTGTGTGGTGTCTGTGGGACTTGAACTACTGTTGTTTTCCAGGACCTGGTCTACACTTAAGTTAGGTCAACATGGTGCTCAGGAGTGTGAAAAGTTCCCATCCCTGAATGTAGGGGTATAGAAGAATACTTCCATCAACCTGGCTACCACCACTTTGGGAGATGAAATTCCTACAGCAATGGGAAAAACTCCTTTCGTTCTTGGGCAGCGTCTATGCCAGGGGTGGGCAAACTATGGCCTGCGGGTCCTTCCTGCCAGGTCCACCCGAGCTCTGGGCTGGGAAGGCTGCTGCCAGCCCCGCCCCCCCCTTCCCTCCTCCCCTGGAGCCTCAGCTCGCAGGCAATGCTCTGGGGGGTGGGGCAGCATGTCTGGCTCCACGTGGCTGGTAGTCAGGGTGGGGGGGTCTCTGGAGGGGGCGGTCAGGGGACAAGGAGCCGGGGGGCTTTGATAGGGGGTGGGATCCTGGGGCAGTGGTTAGGGGTGGGGGGCCTCTGGAGGGGGGAGTCGGGGACAAGGAGCGAGGGTGGTGGTGGATGGGTCGGAGATTCTGAGAGGGGCAGTCAGAGGGTAGGAAGTGGGAGGGGGTCGGATAGGGTGTGGGCATAGGTTGTTTGGGGAGGCACAGCCTTCCCTACCCGGTCCTCCATGCAGTTTTGAAACCCAGATGTGGTCCTCCGGCCAAAAAGTTTGCCAAAGGCTTTTGGCTGAGGAGCACACAAAGTAGAACATGGACTATGCTATAACGCTACAATGGCATAGCTACAGTACCATAGCTGTGCTGCTGCAGCACCTGTAGTATAAACATGGCCTGCATCCATAACTCTTATCAGTCCTGGAGATGTAGCACAAGATGTAGGAAATGCATCATTTTATACTTTCTAAATTGTTCATACAGAAATATATATATGATGCGTAAAGAAAACGAAAAATACTTGTAGCATTTTAGAGACTATAAACTGGTTAGTCTCTAAGGTGCTACACATATTCCTCATTTTCTTTACGGATACAGACTCACATGGCTGCTATTATTTATGATACGCACACACTTAAAAAAACAAAACAAAACCATGAGCTTGCTAATATCAGAGTGAGGTAAACTGAAGCAGGCAGAGAGTCCTTGCAGAAGTTTGCCTTTCTGTTTTTCTGATGCAAGGGAACTGTACATTCATTAGCACAATCGAGTTTAGGCTTCATCTCCTGCTATTTTGTTTAGTAAGTATTTCCCACTCTTTGAATAAGGCAGTGCTGGAGCACATTTCCTGCCTTAGCCGAACAGGAAGCTTTATTTAGCTGATTCCTAGGGAAACTTGTTCTCCACCCCCAACCACCAAAGTGAACATTGTTCAAGACAGCATAAGCAGTGGGCTAAGAATGATGGACTGACTGACTGATTTATTGGTCTGACTGTAGCTTCTTGTAGAATGAAGGATTGTATAAAATATCTGCCACCTAGTAATAAATGCTGTTTTAACAGAGAGCAGTGTGCAGTTCAGTAATCTTCACTGAGGAGGGGCTGCACCTCTGGATCAAAAACTTCATTCTAATGGTATTTTTGAACCACATTCAGGTATTGTACTGTGTTCCACAGATGCTAGTGTGGCTGCTGTGACTACAGTCTAGCATCAAGTCCTCCTGGGTTCACAGAAAAGAAACCTGAAGATCCAGAAGCAAAGTTCAGATGCTAAATAATATACGCCTTTATAACAAAACTCCCCTACAAAGAGAGAGTTAATTTGGAGTGTAAAGAGGTTTTTTAATCCCATTCCTAATTATGCAGAATTCTGTTTAGGAGCAGTTTAACACTTGTATGTAGTTTTTTCAAGACTACTGTAATTATCTGTGGAAATTCAACATAACTAGGCTGACCATACGTCCCGTTTTGAACGGGACAGTCCCATTTTTTTAATGTTTTTTAACCGTCCCGTCTTTTTGTCCAAAATATCAATTTTGTCCCGTTTTTGGGGCAGGACTCATAAAACAGGACTCATAAAACATGGAGTCATAAAACGTCCCCCCGCCGCCGCCGCCGCCGGCGCGCTCGGCCCCCGCCTGCGGCTCCAGACAGCTCCGATCTGCCGCCTCCTCCAGCCCGCCGCCCGCTGCCGCCTCCTCCTCTCTATTCCTCCTTCCCTCCCTTCTCTCCATCCCCCTTCTCCATCCCTCCCTTCCTCCGTGCTCTCTCCCTCCGTCCACTGCCTCCTCTCACTCCCTCCATCCCTTCTCTCTTCATAAAACCTGTCCGGCAGCCCCCCCGCCGGCGCGCTCGGCCCCCGGCTGCGGCTCCGGACAGCTCCAATCTGCCGCCTCCTCCAGCCCGCCGCCCGCTGCTGCCTCCTCCTCTCTATTCCTCCTTCCCTCCTTCTCTCCATCCCTCCCTTCTCTCCATCCCCCTTCTCCATCCATCCCTTCCTCCCTGCTCTCTCCCTCCATCCACTGCCTCCTCTCACTCCCTCCATCCCTTCTCTCTATCCCCTTCTCCATCCCTCCATCCCTTCCTTCCTCCCTTCTCTCTATCCCTCCATCCCTCTCTTCCTTCTCTCCATCCCCCTTCTCCATCCCTCCCTTCCTCCCTGCTCTCTCCCTCCGTCCGCTGCCTCCTCTCGCTCCCTCCATCCCTTCTCTCTATCCCCTTCTCCATCCCTTCCTTCCTCCCTTCTCTCTATCCCTCCATCCCTCTCTTCCTTCTCTCTATCCCCCTTCTCCATCCCTCCCTTCCTCCCTTCTCTCTCTCCCTCCGTCCACTGCCTCCTCTTCCATCTCCCTTCTCTCCATCCCTCCTTCTCGCTGTCCCTTGCCTCCCCCATCCCCTCTGCTCCCTACCCCCATCTCTTCTCTCATCCATCCATCCTCTCCCTTCTCACCTTCGTGCCTTCTCTCCCTCCGTCCCCTCCATCTTCATCCCCCCTTCTCTCTCTCCCTCCATCCTCTTCATCCCCCATCCCTGTTCTGCTTATTCCTCCATCCATCCCCCCGACCCCTCTCTGCCTCCCCCCCACCCGGCGCTGGGGGGCCCAGGTGGGGCCATGCCCTCCCCCCCACACACACCCTGTCCCGTTTTTGCCATCCCAATGTCCCGTTTTTGTCTAAAGGAAATATGGTCAGCCTAAACATAACCCTGAGGAGATTTAATTTGAAACGAGCAGGAAGAAAGCTTGAGTCAGAAAAGGATTTCCCATAGACATACTTGGCCACATCCCTGTCCTATTGAATAGCACAATTACAGGTGAATTCAATTTGCTGAGGATTTGGCTCCCTGTTTTGAAAAAGGGGAGCTCTTTGGCTCAAATTTGGAGCTGCTTTGTACACTTCTTAGAGATCTATTAAATGGCACCTATGAATTAATTGCCTTAGATCCTCTGGTTTACTGAACATTCTAGAAACATCTTTGTGGAAAAAGGAGAGTGTGTCATTTTAAGAGTACATGGTTAATGCATTAAACTGCAGAATCTCTGGTTGGTTTTTTTTTTAAAGTAGCCACCCTACTGCTGCATCCCAAATATTCATAATAGTGCCATCACTATTGCTTTTCCTATTAGTGTTGGTCCAGTCTCAGTTTGGTTGAGAGAGGTTTGATAGTCTTAGTTTTGTAGTCTTCTCTCCTAAACAGCGAATATGAGGAAAATATTGGGGGAGGAGGGGCTAAGGGGGGAACTCATATTTCAAGGTGTAAACCAATTTCTAACCATTAAAGTTTAGAATGAGACCTATATGGGGGCCAGGCTATCCCACATCTGCCTATTGTAGTGTTCTTCTGTCTTTCTCTGAAGTACCAGGGGTTGGCCACTGTTGGAGACAGGATACTAGACTTGATGGACCCTGGTCAGCAGGGCAATTTCTGTGTTCTATTAACTTGTTTGCAAGAAGAAAGAGAAACTTCCCTTCTCTCTGGTCTCTGTTCTGCCACTTATTTGAATATGTAAATATATTGATGACCTGTATTTCAGTGTTGCCTAGAGAACAAATAACATAGCATGTACAATGACAATGTAGTTCAATGTGAACCAAACACTGGATGTATTTTTTTATTTAATATATTTGAAAGCAATGTACATCTCTCTATGGTAATATTACCTTCCAAAGACACAAGAAAAAATATTTTTTTGCTTGACTTGCTGAATTTCCTTTTATTCACTAACCTGACTAGACTATCACTTTAGGTGCAGTACAAGAGGCAGGAGATTGATAAATAAAGTGAGACTTGGAAAAGTCTGTTGAAAATCATAGTGATTATGCATAAGGTCCTAGTTTATTTTCTAGTCCTGGAGTAGCCCTAAGCAAGACATGATCAAAGCATATCGAGCATTTTGTTGAAAAGATCAAACCAACCTCATAATTATAGTATGGGTATAGGCTGGGTATGAACCTTACTGATTGGCTATTGTCAGTAATTTACCACTTGTGAAATTGCAGAAAACGCCTATGTATGTGTGGGTCAAACATAGACCAGCATGGGTGGACTTTGTAAGATGCTCGTACATTATCTAGTGTAGTGGTTCCCAGACTTTAACAACCTGGGAACCCACCCCTTTCACTAAAATGTTCAGTCTCATGAACCCCACTCCTAAAAATGAATATTTCCAGGGATTTTCTCCTTTACCTGAGTATAAATTATAAAAGCAGTGATCTTCGAAATATAAAATTAGTTTTTATGACAAGCTTATTACACATTTATTATTATTTATCATTACAGTATTTTTATTACATTATGCAAATGGCAACACTCTTCCAAGATCTCACTTTCATAGCTTGTATCACTTTGAATTGTTATAAGACAAGGCTCCTATGTTTCATCAAGGAGTATCAGATGTGAAACAGCGTGAAGGTATTTAAGAAGCCAACTCAAAGAGTTCCTTCTACACAGGCATTCAGGTCTTGAGCAGTCCAGGCAAACGACACATTACAACAAAGCTTAAACTTGTTCTTTATAATAATTTTAAAAACAACACTAGCTGCTTGTTTAATTTTAAAAACAGCAAAAAAGATCCACCTCCCTTTCCATTTCTGATCAGGAGTCTTGAAGTTGAAATCTCCTCAGTGTGATAGATATGCTTGCTTTGATCTGCTTAGCTCTTGGAAGTCCAGGGGCCCTAGGCTGCTGGCCCCATGCTGCCCTGGCTCCCTAGGGATAGCTCTGGCCACCATTAGGGAATTTTTTCCCGAGAACTCCCTGTAACATTTCACAAACCCCCAGGGGTTCACATACGAAGTGGGTATTAGCCCACGAAAGCTTATGCTTCAAAACTTTATAGTTAGTCTTTAAGGTGCCACAGGACTTTGTTACCTCTGCTATTCCAGACTAACACGGCTACCTCTCTGATTCTTGATCTAGTGTAGTCTGTCTTGAGAGGGAGTGGTTATTGGAATTCCAAGATTCCTCCTTTTCCCCCTCTCCTCATCCCTTGGGTCAGCTGAGTGTTTTATTATTTTTTTACATTTGGCCAAATTGTGTGTGGTGGTAAAAGTTTTTTTCTTTTGGCTAGAATAAGTATAAAACATTTGAGATGTTATTTCATAAGAATTCTGGTTAGTTAGAATATGAAGATTTAAGCTTATGGATTAGTAACTGAACCTCTCTTTTTAAATATTGTAAATTAAAAACTCTCTAACCTGTTGTGCAAAGTAAGCTTGTTGATCTGCCCAACTTCCGTTGAGCAGGTCTGCACATCACAAAAAACTACCACCACAATTGTCAATTTTGTTTGTAGCCTCAGCAGAAATATCTATATGTGAATGAGCCTATACAATCCTCTCATTTCTAAGTGGCCTTCCAGGTTAGGTTTGTGATATTTTGTCAGGACTACTGCTCCCTGTGCTGAATGTGTTCTCTGCATAAATGGGAGACGTCTCCCAGGCTATCAGTCTGGCACCTTTCATGAGCATTTACAAAAATGGAAGGATGTCACACATATTCCAGATGTGCACCTGCTGCATTGTCTGAGTCACCATTCCCTAAAGTAAGTGTCAAGTCTTAACAGATTCAGTTTAGGGCTTGCAAAGGCAGGCTAATAATGAACACATGCAATTCTATTAACATGTTGGGGTTTCCTTCCCTTGCTTTCCAAGGAGTTGGCAACCAGCAAACTACTCTAATTATAAAGTGTATCTGCATGCAGGAACAAACCTGAAGCTATGTCTAATGTAGTTTATGGAAATGCACCAAAACCTCCTGTAGAATGACTATATTTTTTGTGGGAGAAATCTTATTTTTTTCATATTTTAAACACAAGCCAAATTTTACTCAGTTGTATTGGTGTGGCTCAAGAACTTCTCTGTTGTATCATTGCAATTTAATTTAAATGGAGTTGAATTTATTTGAAGTGAAAAATATTATAGAATGCATTTCACTTTTCCTCTGTGGCCTGAGGTTCCCTCAGCTTCTTAACTAAATTATATTTTTTAGTTCTAGCAGACTTAGTTTCTTAATTTCAAAATAAATGACATTTTATACTTCAGTAGCAAGTCCACGGGATTTCAAATTGAAGGCTAACATGTTGACAACTGGTAGATTTTGTTAATGAATATATTTTAATGGAACTGTTTTGCCTGTCTTTTTCAGTTTACAGGAGGCTATATTTAGGCTTGGAAGGATTTTATTTTATTTTTATCCGTGTTGATAATATAAATATGTTTTGTTGCCAATTAAAAAAAAAAGTTAAAACTTTGATATATGTCCTGATTTTCATACATTTTTAAATATTAAGGACTGTCACTGAAGTCTGAGTAGTTGTGGTTGCTCAGAATACTTGAAAATTAGACTCTTACATTTTTGTTCAAGCAGTAATTAAAAAATTTCAGTTACCAACTTAATTCAGAGCAGAAATTGAGATTCCAAATATATTCAGAAATTTCTTCTATTGTGATTGCTAGATAGAAGATAAAAGCAAAATAGTTCACCAGATGCTTATAAATAACAACATATCATGGTTTTTAACTCTTTCTCATTCTTAATCTAAACTTAAGCCCTGGTAGTCTTTTTATATCAGCTTTTGAGTGAAGAAAGAATTATTACTGCCATTTGTTGGTTTAAATTTAATTATTCCAAGCCTGGTTACATTGCACTGATGAGCTTTCTTGTTGGTTTGTTTAATTAAGAAAGCAAGCCTTGCCTCCTAACAGCACATCTGCCTCATGTTTTCTGCTTTGGCTATTGGTGTTGTCTTCTTGCAACAGATGCACTCTGTTTAGCGGAACCCCAGCAGGACTTGAGAAGACTGCTCAGTAGGTTACCTCCTAGTTACACCTTTTGTTCCTGTTGAATGGTGAAAGAAAAGGACCTAAATTAACTGTACAACCCTTCTCTTCCTAATTTACACAGAGGTTATTCTGAATAGCTGAATATATTTTAAAACTTTGAAAATCTACGTGGAGGTTGATAAAACTGATGTTTCACAAATGGAATATTAAGAAATAAACCTTCAAATGTACAATGAATTAATCACGTGCTAATTAGAGGTGCTTGAGAAAATTTTAATTGTGAATTTTTCTTCAGAAACAATGGGGCAGGCTTTCTGTAAAAAATGAAAAACAGGATGCATTTTTTTCAACTAGTTCTAGCACTTGTTCCATAATGCAAAAAGGGTTTAGAAACCGCAAGGTTTGACGGGTTTCAGAGGGGTAGCCGTGTTGGTCTGTATCAGCAAAAACAACGAGGAGTCCTTGTGACACCTTAGAGTCTAACACATTTATTTGGGCATAAGCTTTTGTGGGGTAAAACCCAATTCATCAGATGCATGGAGTGAAAAAAACAGTAGACAGGGGTGTGTGTGTATATATATATAAATAACAGAACTTCAAAAGATGGGAGTTTGGGAACCACTGGCGTAAGGAATACATAATCTGCAATATCCCTGATTGGGGGTAAAAGGTTAACAGGTCAAAGTATTGACTTTGAGATATGAGGGTATGCTCATACAATGGCTATATTCAGGTTTGGAATATAATGAGTGGATAAGATGATGAGCATGGATTGACCCTCATTTGGTAAGATTTAATGTTCAGTGAGTTTATGGTTCCAGTACTAGTACGCTATTGTGTTCCAGGATGGAGTTTCTCTTCACTGTCCCTTCCCTGACAGTATCTTTGCACAGCATACCTAGATGGGCTACAGCACCTATGGGAAATGTGCTCTTGGACAGCAGTTCTCAAACTGGAAAGGGGGAGTGGCAGGCCGATTCCAGGGGGGGTCACATTCGGCGGCATTTCATCGGATGCTCCGAATGTGAGTGTATGTCCGCAGAAAAGCTGCCTAGTGGAACCCTTCCACTTTTGGGAAATTTTGGAGGACGTTCAGAGAAACTCTGAGTGTCCGCTGAAATACCGCCGAAACTGGGAGACTTCAATTTGGTGGCTTTTTTGGTGGACATACCCGGGGGTGGCAGCGGACGCAGCACAGGGAAAAGGGGTCTCAAACCAAAGAAGTTTGAGAACCCCTGCGTCTTGGATAACAACATGGTAATTTCAGGAATTTGATGCCTTTTTGGTTGGTTGTGTTTTGCTGTGGAATCTCATCAGCATGTCCCTTGAAAAATCTGCCTTAAATATAATGAACTTGAGTTATTTTTCTGTTGGATATCTGAGGAGCATGTTAGGCTTGTTAAATATTTTAAAGTTCTACTTACTTTACTGTCAAATCTGTCTGCCTTATTGCACTCACCACATTTTTTCTTCTTAAAGGCACTAATGAACTCAAATTTGACCCAGTGTTTAGATTTTGTAACACTGAACATCAGGAGAAATGTTTCTATTTGTTTTTATTCCACTGGAAACATTTTTCAAACCAACAAACATTCCTTGCCACATTTGCAGTCCAAACATTGCAGTAGTAAAAACCTGCAAGTGAAACTAACTTTGCCTGTCATTGTTGTAATGGAAAGCAAAAAAAAAGCATATAGGTTTAGAACTGAATTACATTTTTAAGATTTATTGCAGTTATCTAAGTTACTAGAAAATAGTAAAGTAATATCTTATATGTTTTTTAAGTTGATAGCATCCATTTATATGCATTTGGTACTATAGTAAGTAGTCCTGCTAGAATATCTGTTTGTGAAGAATTGTGTGTTTTCGTTTAAAGTCAAGAAGGAAAGGGAGTGAAAGTCTGGATCAACTTTTATGATTTGCATTTTCCAACATCACTCTTGACCTTGGGTTTCTAACTATGAACTTAGAACAAAAGAGCTTTATAGGAGTGGTTGGTGTATAGGTTGTAATATTGAATTGCGGGCGCTCCCCCCACCTTTGATTTCCTCTGAGTTTAGGCTGCAGTTACATTATGACTAAGCTCTCTACTCACAGAAAAGAATATTTCTGAAGAAGCTAAAAATGCTGAGGTTGGCATTTTAGACATTGCTTTGGTTTTTGCTTCAGACATGCAAGTGTTTACAGTAGAGTGTTTTTTGGCAGGGTTTTATTTTTTGTCTGCTGCTTTGAAAGCTTCCTCTTAAGCTGTTTATTTATTTATTTTTCTTTTTTTTTTCTTATTGTCTTAAGTTCAGGGTATATATAGCATGGAAAATGTTGCAATAACCCCTTCTGCTTCCCTAATCTTAAATGCAAATAACACATTTATCTCATGATGTGTTAACTATGTACTGCATTTAAAGTAACACTGCTCTTCCCCGCAAAAAGAAGTAATGCATCCAATGTTAAGGGAAAGAATTCATTGCCATTTCAAGGTAGATTAATCCATAGTTCTGGTTGAAATATTTTTCCTAAGTTTTAACAACAGTTTTTCAAAAACCATTTTCAAAACTTCTCACAGCTTTTCACCATACATTGTAAGTATGCAGAGTGGCAAATTTATAGTCAAACTGTCTGAATAGCTTCAGTCCTTCTTTAATGAATGGCTCTTTCTTTATAAAAACAAACAGAGGAGTTTGTTTTGGGTGGGGAGGGAGTAGTTCGTGAATGAAGCAGTATCACAAATGTATACAGATGTATTCAGGAAGCCAGAATGTGAAATATTGAACTACTGACTGGTGTATTCTTATCTTCATCGGTTCTTATTAACATACTGCCAGTTCTTTGGAACTGCACTTGACTGTAATGAACATGTGTAATAAAAAGCGGCCTTGTGAAACTGTATTGAACAGGGAGCAACAAATTGCTAGCTGCTCCTTTGAGCACTGTGATTACTTTTCTTCCACTCATGCATACATGCATGCAAATTCTACAGGCAGCTGCAGGAACGCTGACATCTGGAAGTATGGGGATCATGGATATATGGGCTTCTGTAACCACAGGAGTGACATTTCCTTTGCATTTAACCCTTCCCTTCTCCACACATTAAAAAAGAAAGAAAAGAGAACAAAGGGCAGAAAACACATGGCTTGTTAAAAATGGAAGAAGATGAACAGAAAGGGAACACGGGACAAGGTTAACAGGTGAGACAAAGATCAGTTCCAATGAGTTGATGCAGTTTTTGCAGCTAACTAATACTTTAAATCTATCTTGCAGTCAGAGGTACATCCCTATTTCATTGTATTTCCCTTGCTTCCTTTTTAAAATAGATACATTTGGGTGAAGCGAAGGAGTAGGAAGTGTCATGTTTCATTTTAATAAATGAAAAGATAAAAAAAGTAAACAAACTTAAAACCAGCTAAAGCAGTAGGCCAAATCTTGCAAAGAATACTGAATATAGTGCTTAGTACTGTGAGTAGTCTCCCAACAAGCGTGTCTACACTTATGATAGATTGGCACTACTGCAATCCATGGGAGAGCACTTTCCCATTCATTTGCATAGTCCTCCGAGAAGCGTAAGGGAAGTCACAGGAGAGTGTCTCCTGTCAACACAGCACAGTGTAACCATCGTGGTAAGTGGATCTAACTATGTCTACTTCAGTTATGTTATTCACATAACTGAAGTTGCGTAAATTAGATCGATTTACTGTGGTAGTGCAGACCAGCCCTGAGACTGTGTATGGTAATATCATTACTTTAGGTAGTACATTTTCAGGAGATGGCCTTTACTACTATTTTAAAGTCTGTCAGGAGGGATATGAGCTGCCACATACTTCTCTTCCACCTCCCACTTCATGATTTCCTCTTTAAAACTGCTAACCTGGCTTAGATTGGCAATGCCACAGTAGCCTTTTACTTCTATCAGCGGTTCTCAAACTTTTTTTGTTTGGTGACCCCTTTTCGATTTTCAGTGTCCCGTCGCGGCCTGGGAGTATGTCCACTGAAATGCTGTCGAATTGAACACTTCCGGTTTCGGCGGCATTTTGGCAGACACGCAGCGTTCCTCTCTTTGTCCGCCGAAATGCCGCCGTTTGCGGAAACTTTCAATTCGACGGCTTTTCGGCAGACACACTTCTGCTTTTCGAGCTGCCACTGTAGCCGTTGGCAGCTCGCAAACCCCCCCGGAAGCACCCCGTGACCCCCAGGGGGGTTGTGACCCCCAGTTTGAGAACTGCTGCTCTAGATCACTGATTTAAACCTATCTCAGATTGATAATATGAACATAAGGTACCATCTGCTGCCTGATTGGTACCTTGTGTGAAATGAGTTGGATGGACTTGAGTCCACTTGCCAGTGGATAGGTATCCTTAACACAATCCCATTAGAATACAGTTGGCATTAACAGACAAAATTGTTTGCCTCCATTGAGACTGACAAGCAAAGACTGACCAAATGAACCTGAATACTGGGCTAGCCTCCCCTTCCTACTTGTATTTTCTTCAGAGCAGTATTGAAGCAGACATATTGCGCGGGTGGTGCCGGCAGCTTACTTTGCTATATTCATGCTGTATTATTTTGGTTATTATTCATATGCTCACAGAAGGCCCAAGTGAGACCTTCTTTGCCAGGGAACCTCTGTGCTGGGAGGATGATGTGGATGGAGCAGCCTTTGTGTGTCTGTGTCTGTCTGTGTCTCTGTCTGTCTGTCTTCCATATTATCATGTTGGCAGGTGTACTGTCATCTGGTTCCATATTTGCTGATCATAGAATCATAGAATATTAGGGTTGGAAGAGATCTCTGGAGGTCATCTAGTCCAACCCCCTGCTCAAAGCAGGACCAATCCCTGACTAAATCATCCCAGCCAGAGCTTTGTCAAGCCTGACCTTAAAAACCTCAAAGGTGATTCTACCGCCTCCCTAGGTAACCCATTCCAGTGCTTCACCACCCTCCTAGTGAAAAAGTTTTTCCTAATATCCAATCTAAACCTTCCCAACTGCAACTTGAGACCATTACTCCTTGGTCTGATACAGAAGGGAGCTTTGAGACTGGCTTGTTGTTTACAGATTCAGAAGTACAGAACCTCTGCATAAGAATGCTATGCTTTTTAGATTGTAAATCCTTCAGATGCAGGGATTTGTACAGTGTATTGGAGTGTAACCACTATGAAACTGAAATACAGAAAGGCTAAGTGATTTCCCCAAGTGAATCAGCAACTGACCCAGGAATAGAACCCAAGTCTCCTGACTCCTAGTCCAATGCACTGTCCACTGGACTTTCCTGTACAGAAGTTTAGAAGCTGCGTCTCCATCAACTCCATCTCTGCCCTGGTTTAGCAGTTGCTGCATTTATCCCCATAGCTCCAGTTCTGGAAAAAGCCTAATTATGCTCGCTTGTTAGATCTGATCATTTTACCCTCTGTGAATAGAACATCTGTTAAGGCTATCAGTCTGATCTAAGTGGGAGATGGAAAGGTTAGAATCTCACAGGCGTGCACCATTTTATTATACATAGATTACAAGATGTTGTTTGTCATTGTTTTATAAAGCTAATTTTTAGAATTACACAATTTCAGCTACTTATACTGAAGAAATGCACATGCTATACTGTAGCTCCTATAATGTTCAGCAGTGAAACCCTATCCAACTTTTTTTCAAATCATCTGGTCAGTTATACAAATTCCCAGCAGCTATTTAAAACTGATTAGTGTAAAGTCATTTAAATCAAGATTGTTCTTTCAGTCTCCTCAGTCTCGTTTGATTAATTCCCACAGATCTGTCACTTAAACCTTTCATTTTACTTTAACAGTCCTCAAATGCCTCATAAAAAAACCCCTCACTGATTAATTTCTAGCAACCCCTGCACGTAAATCAAAGGATGTCACCACCACAGAAATTGTTTAGGGATTATAAAGCACACACAGATATTAAAACTAATCCATAAAATGTGTCTGAGGGCTTGATTCTACTTCCATGGAAGTAAATAACAAAACTTTCATTGACTCGGTGGATCAAGATAGATCCTTAAATACATTGTGTAAGAGAAACACCTGTAAAGTTCCTGATGATTAATCTCTTTCAAACATTTATCACATCTTATTTGCATAATGGGAATGCTGAAGGAATGCCTTCTGTTTATGTAAGGAACTTACTCTGTATGGCAGCAGTTACTTTCTCTACTTTATATCTTGGGAAGTGCTTACAGGAGAAAGACATACTTTAGATTGTAAACATTTCTGGATGAAGGCCTTGGGCTAGATTCACAAAGAACCTTAGGTGTTCTGAGGCTGATCATTGCCACGCCTAACGTTTAGGCACCTCAAAAATTACTAGGATCCACAATGCCTGGGTTCAGCAGGGAGGGTCTCCATACAATGTGGGGGGGAGAGAGGCACCTCACTCAGAATGGGGTTTGCTGAAGATAGCACACTAGGTATGTCCTCTCCTAAGGTAGTTAGTCTCTCCCTCTCCCTCCAGATAGACAATGGGAGATGCCAACCAGAGGGGTGTGTGCTAAGCTCTGATGTGTTCTCATGGCAAGTCTACACTTAAAATGCTTCACCGCAACTGCACTGCTGTAGTGCTTTAATGAAGACACTCTCAGCTGACAGGAGAGATCTCTCCCATTGGCTTAGTTCGGGGGTCCTCAAACCGGGGGTCGTGACCCTCTGGGGGTCGCTGGCTGCCTCCCGAGGGGTCACGAACTTCTGGCGCTGCTCAAAAGCCGCCGAATGAATTACTTCCACATTCAGCGGCTTTTCAGCAGACATATCGAGCTATTTCGGGAGTGCTCGGTATGTCCGCCAAAAATAGCCGCCAAATGCAGAAGTAATCAATTTGGCGGCTTTTTGGCAGACATACAAGGGTCCGCGGAGCCATGAAGAAAAGTAAAAATGGGTCGCAGCGGGGGAAAGTTTGAGAACCGCCTGCTTAGTTGATCCACCTCCCCAAAGGGCAGTAGCTGTGTCAGTGGAAGAAGCTCTTCTGTCAACACAGCACTGTCTACACAGGGGGTTAGGTTGGTATAACTGTCACTCAGGGGTGGTAGGATTTTCATACCCCTGAGTGATGTAGTTATACCGATAGAAGGCTGTACTGTAGACCAGTCCTCAGAGGTAAATCTGGGCTGCAGGAAGGCACCTCCCTTAGTCTGGGATTCTCAGCTGCAAGCTCTCTCATTGGGCATGGTTAGACTGGCGCTTTATAGCGCTAAAACCCTCCAGGAGCGCTATAATTCTCTAACCTTACACACTGGCAAGGGACATTTTGCACAATAAGTCTCCCTTTAAAGCGCAACTTGTAAACGTCATCTCCGAGAGTGATAAGGGCTTTTGCGTATTCCCTGTAGCGTGTTAGGGCCAGTGTAATCACTCATTGCGCCATAAGGGATCTCTGGCACGCCTCCGAGCCATTTAAAGCAATTAACAAGCCATTAAAGACAAATGACATCTAAGTGTTGTTTTGAAAACGGGAGGAAGAATGCGGAAGTACCTTTTGAGTTTCTGTCTTAAAACTCACAGCAAATAACCACTGGAAATGCTGACAGACCGAGCTGTGTGACTTCAATGCAGAGCCTGTCAGTTTCCTCTAAGAAAAAGTCACTGACAGCCTGAACGTGTCTCCCTGCGTACACGTTCCCCGTTCCCCCCTCCTTTGCAAAGCACGTTGCACCCAGCTGAATGCTGGGATACCTGCCCATAATTCACCACTCCCTGTGCCGCCAGAAGTGCCGGAAATGTGTCCACGCTGTAGCTCTAAATGTTCTAATGTGCACAGCCTCTAGCACAATCCCTATTGCGCTAAATGGGACGTGCTATAAACAAATGCGCTACAATTCTGTAGTGTAACCTTACCTTGGTGTTACATGCACAAGCCATTTTATCAAGAAGATGGTGGGGGAGTTTTAGCCCAGTAGTTAGGGCACCTATCTGGGATGTGGGAGATGAATGGGTCAAGCCCCTTCCTCCTCCTGAGGAGGAGAAGGGATTTGAACTGGGATCTGTCATCTTTTAGATAAGTACTCTAACCATTGCACACTATGGAATATTCTGAAAAGTCAGGAGGACTGAGAGTTATGTGAATAAATCCTCTTGTGAATCTAGCCTCCGGTCTTTACCCAGTAAATAAAATGCCTTTAATATTTCTGGCACTATATACATTTATTCGGGTGGTGGGTTATGTGATTAGAACTGACATCACATAGCAAGCATTGAAAAGTCAAGAAAAGCCAGCATTGAAGTTGTACATGCAGTCTTCACTGTGTGCTTGTGTATTTGCATTACAATGCAACCTTTAATTCTCTAAATTGGACACACATACATATCTCTCTCTTCCTGGTCTAATTTAGAATTTAATTCCAAATTGACCTGTACACCCCATAATCCCTTCAATTATTCAAACTTCCTTTTATCTGAATATTTTAAATTCCCAGATGTCATTCCTGGTTCAGCCTAAATCAGCTTCATAATAAAGTTAGACCTAGTTTATTTGTGCTTGGTCAAGTAGCACCTCCAGTATTCCCAAAGTATTATAGGTAATTTATTTTGCAGCACAGGGGGAAATAGTTCAGATTAAAATGGAGTTTGCATGCTAATGTGAGGTTTGCATGTGGTCTGACTACTTTAGAATAGGTGTTCTAGTACCGTGGTGATCACAGCATAAAGACTGAGGCACTCATACTGTGATAATGGAGCTCATATAGATACCTAAAACAGACAGGATAGTTTTTTGTTAATGCAGAATTTAACACATTTTATGAGATGCCATAAGTGCAAGAAGGTCCTGACTTTTCTATTTTAGGGGAAGATGAAAGGATTAATATTTTTAAATGTGTCTGGCAACTAGTAGCTTTTTGAAGAACAGTTTTGATTGGCCTTTGCTGGATAATTTCAGAAGGTAGAAAGAAAAGAGATTAAATATGCAGAAAAATAAAGGAAAAAACCAGAATAGCTGAAACTTTACACACAGAGAAATCAGCAAATTCAAAAGTAAATTTCTATAGCAACAATAATGCCTGCACAGGTGAGCACTATTTGTACAATGGAAGAACTCTTAGGCTCCACAGTTAAAGTTACGGTACGGTCTTACCTTTGACTGGACTGTAAAACGACTCTGGAGTTCAGTCAGTAACTTGTTTTTAACAAAATGGGGGGAAGAGGACAACTGAATATTATTGAGAGCACCTAGATTCTTACCACCTCAAAGTCATGTCACTTATTTTCGTCTAAACATGGACTAACAGCATAATAAGGACTAAGCACTTTCTGAAAAATCAGGCCTTCTTAAGATGTGTCAAGCTGGATACTCAAAAATCACTAGTCACTGTTTTTGGCCTGGGTGTGATTCTGAAGAGTGAAAAAAACATGACAAGATGGTAATCAGGTATCTAGTGCTAGAGATAAAAATATAACTTATATTAAGTTATTTAAGAAATACATTTGACCACATAATCAGAAACTGTATATTATTGTGTATAAAAAGATTAATCTAAATAATTTGTTTTAAAACATCAACACAAAACTATGCATAAGATTAAAGGATAATCACCAATACACACATAAAACAAAGTCCTAGACTGCAACATCCATCTCGTGAGCAATCTCACATGCCTTTCACTTGAACACCTATGTTTTCCTTTATGTAACAGGTATATTTTTCCCCATAGACTCCTTAATTTTGTCATTCATCTTGTAAATAAGATATTCACACGAGGCAATGTCTACCCTGTCAAAATACCACTATTTTAAAATTCTGAATTAAAGAATTTTTTTGATCTTTATCCCCTGGGTAATGCCAAAGAAAGGTTGTGCTCTTGGTTGAACAGAAGAAATTACAATGCAAGGACATAGAAAAGTCAGAAGTCCTTTATTGTGTCAGGACACCAGGGCAGAGCGCCAGAGTGCAAATGTCAGAGCCAAGGGTTGAGAGAGGGTCAGTGCCAGAAAGCAAAGCCTAGACTCAGAACCTGCCTTCCCTGTTTCCAGGTAATCTAGAGCAGGGGTCTCCAAACTTTTTGAGATGAGGGCCATATTAGATTTTTGAAGGGGCTTCGCGGGCCACTGCCGAGGCTGCCCCCTTTGCTCCTCCAGCCAAGCTGCTGCCACGACCCCCCCTCTTTGCTCCTCCAGCTGCACCGCGGGGGCACTCACCCCTCTGCACATGGGGCCGCTGGCAGCAGCTCGCTTCTCCACATGCCTGCTCAGCTGAGCCTGGGGGGGCCGGACAAATTGATGCCGCGGGCTGGATCCAGCCCCCGGGCCATAGTTTGGAGACCCGATCTCGAGTAAGGCTGGTTCCAAAGGGTATTTATTCACTTTGGAATAATTATTTTGCTGTAGCTATTCCAGTCAATTTTGCAATGTAGACAAGCCCTTAGGAGGCTCCATTTTTTGAAAAATCTCGGCAGTTATTTTGGTTTGTTTGTTCTGTCCTGGTGTATATGTATGTTAGATGGATTTATTCATTCCCATTGTATGGGCCAAATAAACCACTACTCTAATGTCACAAAGGAGATTTGAATTTGGCTCTTTATCCCTTTTTGAGGTTTCCTCCAGTATAGGGGAGTACCCTTCAAGTGCAGAGTTAGCACAGCAGGCTCCCATTAAATTGAGAGGCTGCCTGTGTCCCATGGGTGTGAAGACAAAACTAGCTGAATTACATACAACACTTTGAAGACAGAAAGTGCTTTTTATTTCATTTCCTCTTTTTCTTTTTTTCCTGTGGTGGGAGACTTCCCTCTTTTTTCCTACAGTGCTATATGTATGTTCTGATCCTTCTAACTAGTTCTTTAGCTAGCTCTACTGTAGAGCGCGTCAAATGTAATAGTTAATCCAACAGCGTAGGACCTTCAAGGCATTTTTGTAAGAATCCGGGATGCAGCACCAGTTATACTGGGTGAAATTTGGGACAATTGAGAGAATTGAGGGGGATTTTTGGGTTTGTTTGAGGAATTTGGACTATGAATGTAGTTCTAAGCATTTAGCTTTTAATTTAACATAAAATTTATACAACTATCCAGTTCCCTGCCAACGTAATTATTTCACATCGTTCTTGAAAAGAACAAGTCTGCCTCATCTGAGGTAATGCAAGAGCTCTGGAACCAAATACAGCAAACTATAGTATGCACTTGGCTTTAGTATATTGAGGATTTTTCTTTCATTGTGGTATGCTTGACAATACGGTGCAGTTAAACTAGGCTGATTTTTCTGTCTGCTATTTATTTTTACTGGTGAAATATTAGTAAATATGGCCCAGTAGAATTTCTGAATGCCCCAACATAACCTGGCCAGCCACTATTACTTGTCACATAGTCTTGTAATTATGAATACAACCCAGCATTAAGGACAGACACGTCCGAAACCAAATTGACATGGTAGAGAGTGATTAGGGATTTTTATCTTCATTTTATTAATAAACAGCTGTCAAAGAGGATTAGACCATAGGTTATAGTTTGGAACGTACAACCTTTTATTTCAAACGTCACAACCAGTATTGTGACGTTTGAAGTCAATGAGATTTCAATGAGCTGACCTCAGCTAGACCTCACTGCTATGAACCAGGAGTCCCCTTCTTTCTCTCTCTCTCTGATGTATGGTGTATGCCAATTTTTTGATGAATCTGGTTGCAGTTCTATGTCAGTTGAAGCCATAGTTGTTTGTTTCTTGACTTGATGTAATGGCTATTCTGATGAATGATATAGCCATCCCATTTGGACATTCCATTGTGAATGTGCCTGATGGAACAGAAAATCTTTATGCTGTGTACACATAAAAAATGGTAGTAAATATTGTGTGTCACTGGATTATTCGCTGGTGAAATGCTTTTTGGGAGGTAGAATTTTACCTTTAATAAAATCTGACTTTTTTGGTAGAGTTTTCCTCGCCCCCCTCTAGTTATTTAGACTTCTATTAGTTTTTGATAAGTTGTGTGTGTGAGAGATCCTGGATGTTGTGTGTAATGATCACATTTATATTAAATGCAAACTGGCAACCGTGTGATACACTATAGAAGAAAAAATTGTTTAACTTGAGTTTGTGAATGTTATGTCTGATGTGAGATTCAAATTAAAGAGGAGTTCTGGTTAAACATATGACTAAATCAAGTTTAGTCTACCAGGGGGAAAAAAGTTTGAGATCTGAGCATCCAAACTGTTTTGTTTGTTTTCCTTTTCATGCATCACTATCAAAATGGAAATTCGGTGGACCAGATTTTGCCCTTAATTACGCCAATTAGAGTTGTATTAATGGCTAGTGGAAGATCAGGAAGAAGTACATCAAGTTGCTTCTACCATATGGATTATTTGGTGGTGTTTCTAAAGAAATTGTTACTAGACTTGGGCAGAAAGGACAATGGCTGAGACATAGGGACCATGAGTTGAAATAGCAAGGGACATCCTGAGGTGAAACTCTTCTGAGAGCTCTAGTAGAAGAGGAAGAAGTCTACAGTATTTCATTGATTTATCTTTGGGTTTGTCTGTAGGTGTGACGTTTGTATATGTAATGTGCTAACTAACACATTTTAAATGTCTAGTGTAGACAAGTCACACTGCTTTTAACATACTAAATGGGCAGAGTTTGGGGTGAAGCATGGCCTGCTAATATTCCTTCTGATGTGTTAGCTTGTGTCTTATTGAGTGCTAAACTAACTTGATTGAAAACCTTGCCTTTTTTGCCTGGTGTAGGTTCACTTGCTCTCAAAGAAATCAAGATAGCAAGGGTGCAAAAATAGGCAAACACAGAATCACATGGAACCTGAGCGGCGCTGTGACCCTGTGCACAAAGTCATAATGCCTGGAGCAGGGAGCCAGGTCCAGCCCCGTGGGATAGGTGCCACCACTGCAGAGTGACTGTGGGGAGGGATTGCTTTCTATCTTCTACTCAACCTGTACTGGCCTGGGCTTAGGGTTGCAGTGCCAGGGTGTTGGGGGTTCTGTGGGTGGTTGGTTGCCCCCTCGGCAGTTTAGCACAGTACACCCATTGGATTGGGAGGCTACATCCATCCCTATTTGGGGAAGGGACTTCATCTTTGTAATGTTCTTGTGTAGTTTTTAGCAAAATGGGGCCTGGCACCTGTTTATTGCTCTTAGGCCCTATTGCACTACAAATAATAAACAGTGATCATAATGATCAGTTGTCAAGAACACTGTTATGTGGCAATCAAATTACTTTTTTTTTTTTAACTAGGCTGAAGTAAGGCCAAAGAGAGGGACATTCAGCTGTGTGCCAGCTTTGCATCCTTACGTTTGCTGTTATTTCAGGATTGCACGTGGAGACTGTATGATTTCATGGATAGGACATTGAACTGGAGCTTGAGAGATTGGGATTCTAATTCCATCCACGTCACTAACCTACTGTGTGAACTTGGGCAAATCATTTCACATCTCTGAATGTGTTTTCACTAGGAAAAAAGGTGTATTCTTAACTCGCATCAGCCAACCTGGGGTAACTAACAACATGAGTTAAGAACATACCTTTTTTCTTATTAAAGACCCGGCCTTTATGTCTCTGTTTTCCCTCTCAGCGTTAGGTTACACTTACAGGATTATAGCGCTTTTGGTTATAGCGGTACCCATATACTGCAATAGCTATAGCGCTATAACATGGGATGGCGTGGCCACATTTGCGGCATTGCCGCAGCTCAGGGAGTGGTGCATTATGGGCAGCTATCCCAGCATTCAGCTGGGTGCAACGTGCTTTCCAAAGGAGGGAGGTTAGCGGGAAGTGTGTGTATGCGGAGGGAGAGAACTTTAGAGAATACTAGCAGGCTCTGAATTTCACTCACACAGCTCCATTGGTGAGCATTTTCACTGCTTAATTGCTGAGTTAAGAGCGGAGTTCTGAAAAGGAACTTCCGCATTCCTTCTTCCCTTTGCAAAACAACACAAAGGCATCAATTGCCTTAAATGGCTCGTCAATTGCCTTAAATGGCTCAGAGGCGTGCCAGAGATCCCTTATAGCGTAATGACTGATTACACTTGCCATAACACGATACAGGGAATACACAAAAGCTTTTATTCCTCTCAAAAAGGTGGTTTACAAGTAGCGCAATAAGCTCAGACTTTTAGTGCAATATGTGCCTTGCCAGTGTGTTCAGGGACAGAGTTATAGCGCTCCTGGAGGCTATATAACGCTATAAAGTGCCAGTGTAACCAAGCCCTTAGTCTTTGTCTTGTTTAGTTAGACTGTAAATTCTTTGAGGGCAGAGGTTCTCTCTCATGTGTCCGTTTAGTGCCTAGCACAATGGGGCCCCAATCTGAGACCTAAAGGCTGGATTGTAATACCCATGATACATAAGTCAATGTTTACTTAGTTACCCATTTTTTGCTCACTCCCCTCCTTTTCTACCCTAAGTTCTTGAGAGTGGAGAGTGGATATGCAAAGAGGCTTGAGATAAAGGGAGCATTAAGAAGAGAGGATTGAGAGGAATGGAAAGGAGGAGTTGAAGAGACAAGTATATACATGTAGGTGAGGTTGAGATTATATAGTATTTTGAGGGTGAGGAAAAGGAGCTTGACTGTGGTGCAGTTCAAGTCAGAAGGTAAATGTGGAAGAATGTCCAATGCTGATATTACAGGGACAAACCATGGTATGAGAAAGAAACAAAGGATTTGATGTATACTAAATGGTAGAGTTGGAAGAAGAAATCATGGAGTATTGATGAAGGGAAGGAAGGTTAGAGTTTGTAGGAGATAGGGAGCAAAAAGGGTGACCGGCTCAAGATTGCAAAAGAAGTGATTAGATATAGGTAGGAAAACAATAAGAATGAGAGATGTTAAGAGGTCAAGTAGTAATGAGACAGACAGAATTTGGAGATAGCGATCAGGCAAAGAATAGTGTTTGGTTAAGACCAGGTCAAGGGGGCAACAGCTGTGGTGGTGAGTGTGGGAATTAGATTCCCTTGCCCTTTTCCCCAAAAGTCAACACTTACGGAGGATAACCCAGAGATCAATGATTGATTTGGGCTTTGGAGCATTACAGTTAACACTGCAAATGTTCCTGTACATGCCAAGTATGTGTTCTGTTAACAGAAGGTTTGACATATCTTACCAGACCTCTTGTTCACCATGTCAAGTCTCCTGCCTCAAGCCTATATAAGATTCTTCACAAAAAGGAAAAACCAAATAATACCTGGCCATTATACATTGGTGGTGAAATGTTTCCTTCCTGACCTTTGTGATGAACAGTTGTTCTCCAAAGCATGGGATTTTATAATGCTTATTTTAGCATGATCAACTGCTTATTTTCCTTTCCAGGAGTTCCTGGGAAGTGTTTTCAGGACAGATATCCATTAAGACCTTTGAGGTGTTTCAGTATGCCTACCAAAATACAGGTTGGACCTCTTTCAGAAATTTGCTTAAACAGACAAATTGCATTAGATTCCTCCTCTCTCCCCCCTTCTCCCGAGGTCCCAATAAAGGTATACAAGTGAAAGACTTTTTTTTTTTTTTTTTTAATTCGGGACCCCTTTCACATAGAAAGCCTCTGAGTGTGACAACCCCCCCCCCCCAATAAATTAACACACTGTTTAATATATTTAATACCATTATAAATGCCGGAGGCAAAGCAGGGTTTGTAGTGGAGGTTGACAGCTCGTGACTCCACATGTAATGACCTCGCGACCCCCAATTTGAGAACCCCTGACTTATGGACCTCTGTTGCTTGCCCATATCTGCTGCAGGCTGATTACTATATGAAATACAAATGATATATGAACGTGGTAGTAAGACGTCTCAAGGTCAAATGTAATAATATATTACTTGTATCCTAAAAATCCACTTAAAACTAATAGAAATAGAATAACCACTAATAATATACTAATGTATTAATAATATACTATATTTATTTTTTTTCTTTCCTGTCATCTCCTATTGGTGACTGTATGAAATATGGTTAATATGGTTTTGGGACCCAGTCCTGTTTAGCTTCAGCTGAAGGGAAACCTCAAAGTAGCAGCATGTCCTAAGAGAGACAAGAAATTCCAATCAAAACAGATTACTATGTGTATATTTAAAACAGCTTAAAGATTGCCTCTTTCTGAAGTCAAGAGTCCCAGATGGCAAAATGGACTTAAAACAAATCCTTAGTAAGCAGTATATTAACAGAGACGAAGTTGTTTCCATTTTAGAAATGATTTTACTTTCCTAATTTTGTCGTGGTGTGAGTTTAAAAACTTATGATGATAATAAAAAGATAATCGCAGGATGGACCTGTTTTTATGGTCGGAATAATAGCTGCTGCACAGAGAAGTAAAGATAGACTAATATACATTAACAAAGCAAAACAAGGGTCAGAAGTTAAACTGTCATTGGTTTCCTTAGTTTGCTCTTGTTCTAGTCACCTAACCAAGATGAAAAATCTCAGTCTCCTGTCGTGTTTTAATTGCATGTATAGTAAAAATGTGGATGTATAATAAGAATGTTTGGGGGCAGAGGGAGAATTGCTGGGCACTTTTTTTGTCACAGTGGTCTGTTAAATATATAATACTGGCAAAAATCCCCGGGGTTGCTCGGGGTATTTATAATTGGAAACTGGGATGTAAAAAGACTACAATGTTTTTTAATAATACAAATTTTGTTCAGACGTCTCAGCGTTGCTCGGGTCCGTTGGAAGGGGGAGGGGGGAGAGAGCTGAGCGAGTGCGGGGTCCGTTGGAGGGGGGTATTATGACATCATAACTATGTCACAGAACAGCAGCTTTTAACCTGCTGCCCAGCAGATGTGAATGGGCTTTAAAGCATTTCACCCCTGGGGGGCGTCAGAGGTGAGATTTGAAACATTTTCGACTCTTAACCTGATTAGGACCCTAAGACCTCTAACTGTACCAAATTTCAAGTCTCTAGCTCAAACGGTGTGGAAGGAGTAAGGCAGCATACATACATACACGCACGCACGCATACACATACACCATTTGACTTTTTTATATATATAGATAATTTAGCATGGTAAGGAAGTAAGGACAAGTGAAGTTAATGCCTTTGTGTGTTAGAAACAGTTTAATAGCAATCTAGACTGATCTCTCTTTGATTCTGTCTGTTTTTAGGAGTGATCAGTCAGAAGACAGGTCTGCTGATTCAGATGTGTATTGTTTAAGAGATCAGTATTTAGGTATCTCACTATCCATTCACATGAAAATAGGTCCCCCGAAGTAAAATGAAAAAGTCTCTTTGGAAGGCACAACTTATAGGAAAAGAAAAGTGTTCTGTGTCATTTATAAAGACTAAACAATTTTGTCTTTTTTTTTTAATTGTGCAGATAAATTTTGTGTAACCTTTTTAAGCCATGGTCCTGTGCGCACATAGGTCTCTGCCTTCTTTAAAAGGGGGTTAAAAATGCCTCCAACGACAGATGGAACGACGCATCGGTTGGAGTATACCCCAGTCGTATCACTGGTTCTAAGCGGACCCTGCCGTAGTGCGGGAATAACGCTAAGAAAAACACAGTTGTGTTGGTGTGTCCTGCTTTATTTTGGGAATATGGATTCTTTTATAATGAAAGTCTTTGCAGAAATTGTGACACATTCTACAAAATAGTGTGTAATATTTCCGGCTAAGGATGGTATGTTCTGTCTGGGGTACAGAGTTGTAAACTTCTAAATATTTGCAGATGCATTGAAAAGATGCAGAGTATCTGGGTTCAGAATCTCTTTTCTCCTTGATTTTAAAAAAAGACAAGCTTCTGTATAACGACCATGTAAACAAGGGTGATGTGGATGATGTATTGTGTCTGGAGCAATGAGAGCAGGTGAAAGCTGAAAAACTGCTGCTTCAGGGAAGTTGACAATGAGGGCACTCCTGGTTACTGTCAAACTGAGGTCTCCTCCTTGCTAATTGTGTCTCCATTGATTTTGCTGTCAGCCTGACAGTAGTCATAAGTTTCAATAATACTGAACTGGAAACAAGACTGTCAAAATGACTCGATTTATGCCTTTCTCACGCAGTGGGGTTTTTGAGTATGTGCTGCATAATCTATATATATAAAAGTCAAATGGTGTATGCATGTGTGCGTGCATGCGTGTATGTATGCTGCCTTACTCCTTTCACACCGTTTGAGGTAAAGACTTGAAATTTGGTACAGTTATAGGCTTTAGGGTCCTAATCAGGGTAAGAGTCGAAAATTTTTCAAATCTCACCTCTGACACCCCCCAGGGGTGAAATTCTTTAAAGCCCATTCACATCAGCTGGGCAGCTGCTGTTCTCTGTGACATAGTTATGATGTCATAATACCCCCCTCCAACGGACCCCGCACTCGCTCAGCTCTCTGCCCCCTCCCCACCTCTGACGGACCCGAGCAACGCTGGGTATTTTTGCTAGTAATTAATAAAAGTATCCTCATTACAGATCTTGTGTTTTAATTGTGTCAAATTAAATTATTCAAGGGTATTAAGAACAAAGCCCCGAGAACAGAGAGGACAGCACATATCTGTGGGGAGAAAAAAAGGAAATACAAATACAATACTGAAGCTGCTAAAGATTTGCTTGCACAGACATTTCCCCCCAAAATTTCCTACATTTGTGGTCGCTAGTACAGCTTTGTAAGTGATGGCAGCAGGGGGTATGGTAGTGTAGGCTGGCTGCTGCTAACCAATGGTATCTTAACCTGTGTGTCCTGGTCTTCACTAGGAAAAAAGGTGGGTTTTTTAAAACATGTATTAGCTAATGTGTTAAAATTATAATATAGGCATGGCAAGTTTTCATTTTAACGTATTAGCTGCTTAATGTGAAGTCTAGACTTCGTTTGCCTACGACTTACCTCAACCAGAGGTACACATGTTGAAACTTGCCTTTGCTGGACTCTAGGATTAAACATGTTGGCTAACACATGTTAGCTAACATGTTAAAATACATTTTTTTTCCTAGTGAAGACAAAGCCTGTGTCTTTTTGAATCCGCTTTGAGCAGATTTAGGAGATTGAGTAGTTAAAAAATACTGGCAGCCAGTTGATGCTTATAGTACGGCTGGGAGAGCTGCACCAGTGATAGTAATTTGGGAAGATGTAAGAGAAAATCTAGCCCAGACTAGGCAAAGAATCAACAAAATAGTCTTTGACTTAGTATTGTGGCAGAAAGCAGCATGGGTAGGACATGTGAAGTGCTGCATTTCTGTGTGTGTTTTTTGTTTTGTTTTTTTTAAGCTCAGTTAGTTTTAAATTGTGGGGAGATGTTTTTTGAAACGTTGACATGATCAAAGATTGGAGCTGTAAGCTAGTCACATGCATAATGCAAACTGGAAAATATTGAACTAAGCAAACAACTGGTGTATATTTGGAAAAGTATCTTTAAATTCATTTCCTTTGTGAAATCCTGCAGCTCTTTCTGAATTGGCATTTCAGGGTTACTTACTGAAAGTCTGTGGGTTGACTGGTTACGAATGTTTTCACACAAGCACATTAGTTTTAAAATAGGTACATACGCTTCTCCCCCTCTCAATTTCCTTCCCCCAAATAGCGTATTTCAAATCAAAAGTCTTTTCTCTTACAGACAGATCTGATTCATCAAGAAGCATCAAGATAATTGTCACGATTTTCATTTTAAAAAGAAACCAAGAAATCTTGGCACAAGTGTAAAACTTTCTGTTGCTGTACTGGCCTGCTGCCTGGAGCTAAATATTTGCCTCATGGATTTTTCTTCTCCCCCCACTGGGAACAGGAAGCTCTATAACAAATGAAATACATTCAGGTTAGTAACCGAGGCCTGTCATTCAGGGAAGAAAAGATACTGTAAATCTTACATAGTTAGCAAATGAGATGTAGAGAGTAATAGATCTCTGCTGTGCTGAAATTTGAGTGGACAGTAATTATTTTAGATTACTAAAACTCATCCTAATATGGAGTCTTTGTTTTTTTTCCTTAAACAATTACTGTAAGTATTAAATGTATTATAAATATAGATTCAATAAGAATTCAGGCTCCTGTTTTTAATGTGACCAGGCATATTTTCCCACCATTTTTTTTAAAAAAAGTTTTAACTTAACACTCTTCGTGAAGCAGGCTTTCCTGTTGCTGAATGAAAAACAAGTTGGCCTTTCAGTCTGTGGTACTGAACAGCAGCCAAACAGGAACAGGCAGATCACTTTTTCACTTACCTCCCCCATCACAATACCAGTGGGGACATCTGGGTGTTGGACCTGAGCGAAACATGTTATGTGGCAGATGTAGAATCTTCTTGTCTGGTCAAGGAGCAGCAGGGTTATCTGTGTTGATGGAGATGATGACCTGAGTGCCCCCTAATGAACAAGAAGCTTCAGTTGCACTCCTCAGCCACCCTTTCCTCAGCACTGGAGATGGCTGACCAGGATGTTGCTCTTTTGTCTTACTATCCAGCTGCAAATATGGCGATAGCCTTTCTTTTGTGAGAAAGTTACCTAGAATAAAAGAGGGGAAAAAATAGATGAAATACTTAAACAAAAGACTAGAAAATTCCAGGACATCAGAAGTAAAGAGGAGGTGCTCCCCCCCTTATCCCCCTAGGAAGACTTGCACGAAGGTTCCAACAGTTGAACTTTCTTCCATGCCAGGAACAAGCAAATGTAAGAATATCTGACATACTGCTGACCCTTTACCACTGTTTAGGACTAGGTAGAGGACAAATCACTTCTGTTCCTCTTCAAGTCATAAGGATATCCTAAGTCACCGAACCACTTGCCTATGGCTGAAGCTCATTTAATGATTGTGTAAAACTGCAGAATGCAAAAACAAGACACAAGTTTATTGACTGAACCTGCTGCAATATTCTTGCTTAGTGTACTTGCCTTGATTTCATATTCTACAATATCACCTCCACTCCACATGAAGAAAATATCCATGATGTGTAACAATAATAAGCCATTTCGATCCTTTTTATCTTCATTCCGTCTGCCACTAGCTTTATTTTGTGTTTATTGGATTGTTTTGGATTGTTTGGATGCTAAAGCTAGGCTGTTTTCAGTGCAAAATTTTAGTTTCTCTTGCTTCTCCCTGCTTCTCTTTCAAAGATAGTTATATACATGTTGTTGGTTTGGTTTCTTTCTAGGAATATCATTCTGACTGCTTCTAATTCTGCCTGATATCATTCTGCCTGATTTGTGCTCCCTGCTGAGTGCCCGTGCTTCTCTACCTGGCCTTTTAGCATTTTAGCAGGGCCTGCAAGGGGTTTACCGTGGCCCTGCCACAGTCACCCTTTAAAATGACTCATTACAATTGTATTAGGACATAATCCACTAGCCATTGAAATCGGTCAGAATTCTTCCATTGACTTCAGCGGGCACTGAATTGGACACTTCCTGTATAAAATACTTTGTGATACGTACTGTATGGTGTAGAACAGTGGTCTTCAAACTGTGGTGTGCGCACCCCCAGGACTGCGCGAGACCACCCATAGGGGTGTGCAGCTTCGGCAGCCAGAGGAGCCGGGCAGGGAGCTGCTGAAGGACTCCAGGGGAACAGGAGGTGGAAATTTCGCTTAGGGCGTGAACTATCCTTGCACAGGTCCTGGATGATATCCAGTAGTGAATTACTGGTAATGATCTCCTATCTTGATTTTATAATAGAAACACTTCAGTCCAAATCATGTTTTATGTATCTGGCTTCATGGTCATTTTTTCATTGAATAAGAGTCTGGAAGTTAAAATAGAATGCCTCCTCTGGTGAGCTTGGGAACAAACCAGAGGGTTTGGTATTGTTTATGCTTGTGGATGTTTTGAGTTCTTTCTTGCTTCATTTAATGAAATGTGCATAAACTCTAACCCTCTCAAACCACAGAACTGAAATGTTGTATCAAGAAAAGAGAGTTTGTTGGTGGTAAAATTGCTAAATGTAATGTGAGAATCTCCCTGCTAGAGTATTGCCTGTAAGCAAAAGTCAAGAGCTCTTTCTCTTCACCATCCTGGAACATAGTATTAATTATCCAGATTTTCTTATGTTTTGACCATATTTCTGTCATTTTACTGTTTTTTAAGAAAGCATACTTTTATTTTTCTGTAGGCATTACCTTTTTGATAGAGAAAGTGATGCTGAGTGAAGCACAGTAGATATTTGCTTTGCTGTTGTGTTTAACTATGGTTTGTTTTAAATCAGTCCATAAACTATTTCAACTTTTGGTTGTGGAGGTTTTTTTGTCTTGTTTTTGTTTGTTTTTTCTTTTCTTTAAATCAATCACATCAACAATTTCTGTGATTTACTGATTGGTTTTGGGCATTGGGATTAGGTTGTAAAGTGCAACACCCTTGGTTCTCCTTTAAAACGTGTGGTCCCCAGTGTTGACAGTTGGTAGTTGTTGTAATGGTCTGTTCTGGAGAAATGTGTGTGGGTTTGTTGTAAATTGAATACAGATCTTTGATAAGTGCAAATAGGTTCATCATTTACAATGAGTCGCTGAAATTACATCTATTGTTAACTGTTGGCTTCAAATGGCAACAAATCCTGTGAAGAGGCACAATAACCAACCCATTGTGATTTGTGGTAGTATGTATCACATAATGATTTTACTAGTGCTTTCCATCCACTATTCAACTTGCTGTTGACTGCAGGAAGCTTGAATTGCTCTGTGGCCTTTAGCTATTCAGTATTTTAGTTTTTTTCTGCTTAAAAAGAATTCTCATTATAAATCCACTACCTCTTAGTCAGTTGGGGCAACCTGTTCTATGGAGTTCTGAGGCACAGCTGTAACCTAACAATGAATTCAGAATATTCCAAAACAAATGGTAAATATGAATCTTCTGCTGGGGGGGGGGGGGGGGCGGGGGAGGGAGAGGGAAGGGAAGGCTATATTTATTTTTAAATTCTGTTTGTGTGTTTTAACCCAGAGCGTTTTTGGGTATCAGAATTGAATATGGAACAGGAAAAGGTCTGAGCTCTGTTTAGCATCCTAATTTTGGCAAATCTCTCACTGAAATACAAGGAAGGAAGATAATCTAAAAGAAAAGAAAAGGTATATTGAACATAATTTACTCCCCCATGGACTGGATCTATAAGAATTCCTGATAGCTGTGATATCATAGCCACATTGCCTTTTGCTGTTTTGTACTAAAGAGAAAATAATTTATTTTATGGTGAATATTTTTAACTAATCTGTAACATTGTACCAGCCTCCAATAGCCAATAAAGAAGAGCAGAGTTTGTGCTTTATTAGAAAATGAGCATGTTGGCAACCTAGATTAAAAATGAATAACAAAAGAATTACAAAAAGGACTATCTGTAGTTTTTTTAGTAAAAAAACATTTGTAGAATTGGTTCTTTGTGATTATGTTTCAGGAAATGGTGATCAGACCTTTCAGGACAACTGGATTTTGGCAGAAACGTACATGAAATTGTATAGGCACCGTGACACAGAGTATCTGGAATATGTATAAAATGGTCAGTGTGCTTCATCTTGCATTCCTGGCACCTACTGGCTCTAAAGGGAGCTTTGGCTGTGCAGGGAATACAAACAGGGTTCTAAAGGATTTGTGTGCAGAGTTCTCAGGAAAAAAAAGTTTTGTGTACAGACTTCTACAATTATTGCTCATATTTTAGCAATTTATGTGACCGTTGTTCAGACCTGACTTCTATTTTCAGCTCTGCCACTGGTCTGCTGGGTGACTTGGGGTAAATGATTTCCCCAAGCTGTGCTTCAATTTCCCTTTGTAAAAGCACTTTGAGAGCTATTGATGAAAAATGTTATATAAGAGCTAGGAATTTATTAAGATGACAGTCTTACAAACATTTACACATGAGTTACTTTTCTGGTATGACTTCAGTGGAAATACTTGTTTGGTTATGCAGATGCATAAATATTTGCAGGATTGGGTCCTTAAAGAAGTGGGACTTCTAAATAACTGATGGTGGTATACATTCTTAAATATTAGTGCACTCTTTAGCTTAAGTGTAGCTGCTGATACTTTTTGTATAGATGTGCATTTCTGCATAATATCTTCAGTTAAGTTTAATAGTGGAAAACTCCATGTCTCTAGTTTAAACAAAAAACAAAACCCAAACAAACCAAAAACTATTTTAAAAAATTGTGCATTTTCAAAAATTTTAGCAATGCTTAGAAGTAACCACATTTTCTAAAAAAGAGTTTTCTCGTGTTTATGATGGAGAACCTCAGCCCTTCTAACTACTGTGTACATATTTTTATATTTTTAAGGAAATGAATCTTGATTGGACTCTGATTAGTGGCTTGGCTTACTTCATTTTCATACTGATTTCCATATGGTTCTCAGGCAGGGGTGTGGGGGGGGGGGATGGGTGGGAGGCAAGCAAGAGACAGACATAGTTTGGGGTGGAGAAGCAGCCATCTGAAAACTTTTCTCACTGTGTTGATGAGACAAAAGCCTGCAAGGCAACTGTTAGAATTGGGCTTAAGATGTTTAACTGTATAATAGAGTGAGGTAGAGAAAGCGGGAGGAAGATTTTTGGAACAAAGGAAAATATGTTTAAAGGAAAACCATGCAACACATTTGCTTTGCCTTCCTTCTGTTGTTTTTGCACCAAGTTGGAAACCTCAGTTTTACTTCTCAGATCAAGAAGCATCCCCTCCCAATCACAGCATTGCACAATTGGCCAGGACAAAAATCATTCTGGGATCTTTTATCCTCCATATAGTCTCAGCAGACCACAGTCTGGGTGGTGCTTCTAAGCTGCTCAGAGTTTAGCTTATCAGCCCCAGTCCTTTTAAAGACTGCAGAAGTCAATGGCATCCAGGAAGTTGGGAGGAGTGGGCATATTCCCTTTATAAAATAGATTGTTTGTTTTAAACAAATATTTTTAAAATCTGTGTAAAGTTCTCTGTACAAGTAGGTATTGGACTGGGCTGTCATGCAAATAGCTTGACAAATGAGTACTTTTCCTTGGTGGTTGCATCTTACATTGCCGAATATAAGCATTTTTTTGAAAGTACAGTAAAGCCTCCATTTAACGGACTAATTCGGGCGAGGGGGTGTCCGTTAAATCAAAAAGTCCGTTATTTAATAAAAAAAAACAACGAGCTGTTGGAGCAGCAGCCCGCCTGTTGCTGGGACCCGGGCGGCAGCCGGGAACCGGCAGCCAGCCCGCCCGCAGGCGGGAGCCGGCAGCCAGCCAGCCCACCCGCAGGCGGGAGCCGGCAGCCAGCCTGCCCGCTTGCGGGACTCAGGCGGGAGCCGGGAGCCGGCAGCCAGCCCGCAAGAAATGGATTTCAGATGCATCAGACTTGCTCAGAAATTTTGTCTGTTGCATCAGAAGTCCGTTAAATCGAGGTCCGTTAAATCGAGGGTTTACTGTATATCTCTATACTAGCTTCCCCATCCTTCAAAAATAAGCACACAAAGAAAATAATTTCTACTGTTGCTACCAGGGATTCAGCACCACCAGCAGTAGCAGTGATTAAAGGGATCACATAGAACCATCTTATGCTGTAGGTAGACTTTTGCTTTTTTAAATTTGAGTAAGGATGCAAGCTAACAGAAAAAATAGAACTTGTATGTGGGGGAAGGGGAGGGAGGGAGTGAAAGAGAGAGAGAGAGACTGGAAACTGTGTTGTGGTGTTTACTCAAAAACTAAGATGATGCCCACCACCATTGGATAGTGGAATAGAACAGCAATCACTTGCTGAGCACTGAGGTCTTTGATATTTAGCAATAAAGTCATTGGTAGTTTTTCACTGGCTTTGTCTTCACTGGAAAATAAGGTGCTGTCTTACCATGTTAGCTAATGTGGTAAAATCCTAGTGAAGACAAGGCAGTTTGTAACTTCAGTACATGTTCGCAGGTCTTTGCTCTGCCTGTTACTATAAGGGAGTAAGCTATATTGGTATAAGCACAAGCACATTTATGTACAACTGCAGCCACACTGTGGTGTGTGTGTGTGTGTGTGTGTTGTACCCATTTGTTCCTGATAGAATTCTGTGCCATTGCACAATGCAGCATGCAACATTAATGTTCCTTTCAGAATTTTAATTTTTCCTGAGAATTAGTGATCTTTTCCCCCTGGCATTCCTGCCCACATCTCTGCGTGAGCCCCAGCCACCTGGGTTGACAGTGGGAGCATGAGTATATTGTGTTGTTTTGACAAAATATGCAGAATTTTACAGAATTTTAAAATATGGTGCATGGAATTTTTAATTTTTTGGCCAGTATTCCTCCAGAATTAAGTTCAGAACTATACTAGGAGAGTTGGAGTAGCCAAACTTTTATATAACTTATATGTAGACAAGCACTCAGTGCTACAATGGTCTAAACTTTACATTTATCCTTCTGTGTCATCAGGCATGGCTTGCTGCACCTTTTGGTCCCAATCCTGCAAAGTGTGCCTGGCTGGAGATCTACCTGCACAGATCTCCTAGATGGATTGGGGCCTTTAGTTGTTGCTCTGCAAATTTTGTGCAGTTTGAAGTCTTCAAATGCTCGGCAGTTTAGTGAGAGACATCTCAATTGTGGCAATAAAAAAGAAATTTGCTTTTTATTATCAAATGATTCACTTGAGGTTGTTTGCTGTACATTTTCAAACACATTAAAAATAGATAGGGTTAATCTTTTTTTTTGTTAAAGCAAAGTTCTACAGGCTTGTGAAGATTAAGAGATAATAATAATAGTTGTTTCCTACAGCTGATAGTAGGAAGACTTTTTTAAAAGCAAAATCTGGCTGCTTTTTCTATGTCATAACGAAGGAATGAAAACAAAAAGGTGAGGAAGGGGACATAGTACATCTAATGCACTGTAAGCCTGGGAGGGAGGAGAGGGGAGGGGAGAGAAGAGAGATAATGGTTGGTATTTCAAATAGACATTTGTTTCTCAAACTTTGACATTTATGTGTATTCAGGAGTTGTGGCAAGTGTGTAACAATACACACAGCAACATAAATCATGTAACTGATGGCCACTACAGTTTTTCTCTTCAGATTTTATATAGCCAGTGTTATATTTTATTACTTCTTTCAAAATTGCTTGTGCTAACCTGGTTCTGTCCGGTACCATTTTTGGTCATTGCACTTGGTTATTCATTTCATAACACCAGATATATGAATCGGCATGACAAAACCAAGATGTAGAGCTAACAATTTAAGGCTCTGGTCCTGCAATGAGCTCTGTGTGTGGTAAGACCCATGCACAGCCCTACTGTGGAGCAGATCATGTGGAGCAATTCTTGTTTTTAGAGCATGGGACTGCGGCCATGGTTACACTTGCAGGATTATAGCGCTTTTGGTTATAGCTGTCCCCGTATACAGCAATAGGTATAGCGCTATAGCGTGTCGTAATGTGGCCACATTTGCGGCACTTGCAGCGGCACAGGGAGTGGTGCATTATGGGCAGCTATCCCAGCATTTAGCTGGGTGCAATGTGTTTTTCAAACTAGGGGGATGAGGGGAAACATGTTGTGTGTATGCGGAGGGAGAGAACTTCGTGCTGAGAGGCTGTCAGTGAGTTTTCCTTAGAGAAAACTAGCAGGCTCTGAATTTCAGTCACACAGCTCCCTTTGTAAACAACATTGCTTATCTGCCGGGTTAAGAGAGAAACTCTGAAAACGTACTTCCGCATTCCTCCAGCCAAGTTCAAAACAAAGGGAAGAGAGGTCAATTGCCTTAAATGGCTCGGGGTGTTTCCAGAGATTACTTAAAATGCTTGAAGTGTTAATACCCATTCACACTGGAGATAATACGGAACAGTCAATACGCAATAGCTGTTAATCCTCGGGGAAGGGAGGATTACCACGACCGGTACAACTGTGGGTTTATAGCGCAATATGTGCCTTGCCAGTGTGGACGGGTAGGGAGTTATAGCGCTCCTGGAGGCTTTATAGCGCTATAAAGTGCCACTGTAACCAAGGCCTGCGTGTTGAGTTCTAAGTCCTTTGCCACTTGTTGTGTAAAGTTGGGCAAATCACTTAATTTTTCTGTGACATTTTGTCTGAAATAGATTTTATCACCTATGGTGTGTGGCTTAGTTAATATGTGGGACACTGATTAAAGTACTGTAAAATTAGATTGCTTACATTATAGGTGTTCTGCAATACACGATATCCATTCTCTTTTCAGTTTACTGATTTTGGTCTAAATTAGTCCTTCATTTTAATTTCTGTTTTCTCCTTCTAGAATGATTGATTATAGTGATACTATATATCAGGGATAGTCGGTTATGATTTGTCAAGGTCCAGATTCCTTGCTCAAGGTATAGTCAAGGTCCAGACACCAGAGAAAATAATTTAAAAAATAATAACAGTGATAATCATAAGTAAATAAAAAGATTTTTGGGTTCCATTCAAAAGTGTCTGGTGGTCCCTAGTTGACCCATGGTCCGCCTATTGACTACCCCTGCGGTGTATGCATACAGTATTAACTTTTTTTTCTCCTACGTGTCTCTGTATAAAACACACACTTTTCATCCTAGATTTGGGGGAAAAAACATTGAGGTACATTGAGGTGATCCTATATGCCAAAGTTTGCTGTGGTCACTCTAGAGAAATAAAATATCTTATTAGCTTTGCTGTGTCCGTGCTGGATCAGTAACCACCTCAAAAACATCTTTTGTTGAACAGTTGTACTGTTTGAAAAGCATTTCCCAGTGATGTTTCTGAATCTGCATAACCCACAGAGATGAGTAACAACGCACAATGTTGTCTAGTTCTAGAACTAAATCAACATTTCTAATGGTTTGAATGCACAAATGCACCTTCTCATTGTGTGTTAGAGTTGATTAACTGAATTCTTGAGAGGTGGGACATGTGAAAGATAAAAACAACATTGATGTTTGTAGGTTTGAGGACAAAAACCTTTTGTCTACAGAAAACTGAGAGTTCAGATTTTGCCTGGGGATGTTAAATACACAGGCATTAGTGAATACTGATATGGGAAGTGGTGTAGCTTGAAAATTGAGCTTAGTAGGTATTCTACCTATAAAATAAGCTGAAATTATAGAGCCCAAGAACATTGAAAACGGTTTATAAACTGTGAAACGTTGTTCATCATCTTTTTTATTCAATGCCTATTCATCAGAAGACTTCATGACTATAGGTTCTCTTCTATAATCTAAATTCCTTTTTCACAATTCTATTCTTTTGCCCTAAAGTGAGAGTTGGAGGGGGAAGAATTTTTCAGACCAAGATTCAGTAAATTATTCAGTTTCCTTTGTATTTAAAGGAGATGTAACGTTGTAATTCCCATGTTTTCTTTTTAAATTTTTGGTAACCACAAAGAATGTTTGTATGTTCAAAATAGGAATGGGTCAGAGCTGAAATATTCAAATGCCAAAACTATTCACAGGTATTGCCAGATCACTCACAGGTGATTTGGAAGCTGTGTACTCTCTCATTCATGGCTTTGTACCAAACATGCGTGACTAAACATGCATGTACCAAACATGCATGACTAAATAATTTGTGACTGAAACTTGACCATCTGATGTATTTTGGTAACCGCATATGAAATGTTTGGTCTCAGCTGTTTCAAAGTCAGCAAATCATCCATACTGCAAAAGCCACCACCTCACAATTGGCATGAATTTGTGACCTGCTGGCAGTCTCAGAAGAGACACCCAGGCCAAGATTCTCAAAAATAGATGACTAAAGTCAGGCTTCTAAATATATATTTAGGCATCAAAATAAGTGGCTTGATTTTAAAAAGTGCAGACTTACAGGGTGCTCAGCACTTCTTTGTCATGGGACTTTTCATCTAACTGCCTTGGGTTCCTTCCAGGTGTTTTGGAATCCCTCGCAAGCTACTGCTTCTGGAAGCTGTGCAAGGAACTGGGTACCGAGACACATTGCTTCATTGATGGACTGATGTCCACACAGGAACTCAAGGCAGAACTGCACCTGAAAGAATGGCCAATGGAAATTCACCATGCCATTACTATTTACCCTGATGCAGTCCCAGTGGTTCAGTTGTCTAGTAGTGTAATTGCATCCCCAGTGATTTCCCCAGTCAAGGTTGAAAGCATGGTTTTGGTGTGACAGTAAGAGGAAGTTTGTATGGAAACTGCCTATTATGTGTCTGTTCTGTGGATAGCAGAGAGTACTTTAAGGTTTTGAGGGTTTAGTTTCAATTTTAAAATTGTTCGTGTGTGTCTATGATGTATAAAGTAGGGCTGAAAGGATTCTAGATTTTTTTTTTAAAGGAATCCCCCCCCCCCCCACCTCCTCTTTATTTTTTGTAGCTCAGAAATGACATGTCTGGCCCCTCTGGTTTTCCCAGAGGATATCTGGAAGGTCTTGCAGATTTTTGGAGCTCTGACATGTTAATTGAAAATGGTAAAGTGTTGAATCTTTAACAAAGTATTTTTTTATTCAGTATATTAATTAGTGTCTCATGTTCAAAAAGATGTTGGCAGCAACACTCTGATCATAAAAATTGCTTACTTTCTCAGTTGCTTAACTTTCAATTTCATGCCTCATATGATATCATCGTTTCACTAGATCTTAAGTCTTCCAGCCTAAACAAGACCTGAGTTTCTAGTATAAGGGCTTGGCTACACATACATTTTATAGCGCTCCAACTTGTTGGCTCAGGAGTGTGAAAAATCACCCTCCTGAATGCAGCAAGTCTGAGCACTTTAAAGCACTAGTGTGGACAGGCTCCAAGCACTTGGAGCTAATCCTCTCATTGAGGTGGATTACCAGGAGTGCTGGGAGAGCTCTCTCCCAGCTCTCTTCCAGCACTTGCGCATAACCACACTCACACTTCAAAGCGCTGTGTTCCTGGGACAGCACTTTGAAGATTCCAATATAGCCATGCCCTAAGAAATAGAGAGACAAAACAATAGGCCTTCTTTATACATAATGAAGAAGCAAAAAAGGCACAACTCTCATTTTTTCCAACCCTTACATGCTGGTCAGGTATTAGATCTCCAGGACTATTAAGGTGGCACCTTTCACAAACATTAAATTAACTCTCACAAAAGACGCACTGAAAACTGTACGTGTCATAAATCTTCGGTGTATACATATACATCATTTGGTTTTACCCTCTTTGTGATAAAGCATAATCATTTACTCATTCCCAAATATATGATAATGCTGGAAAAAAAATTGAAATAATTTCCCTGTAGGTATTTCTAACTGGTGGAATAAATGATCTTGTATTTTCACACAGTTATAAACTGAACATTTACATTTGGAAAAATGAAAAATGTTTATCTCCTAGTTCAGGGGTAGGCAACCTATGGCACTTGTGCCAAAGGTGGTATGCAAGCTGATTTTCAGTGGCACTCACACTGCCTGGGTCCTGGCCACCGGTTTGGGGGGCTCTGCATTTTAATTTAATTGAAGCTTCTTAAACATTTTTAAAAACCTTATTTACTTTACATACAACAATAGTTTAGTTGTATATTAAAGACTTATAGAAAGAGACCTTCTAAAAATGTTAAAATGTATTACTGGCACGTGAAACTTTAAATTAGAGTGAATTAATGAAGAGTTGGTCCACCACTTCTGAAAGGTTGCCGACCCCTGTCCTAGTTGGTAGAAATACTAGAAATTCATCCTACAATTGCCACAATAGCTCCTCTTTCAGAAATCAAAGCAATGCTCCATTAATCTTCTGACCTTTACTTGCAGATATAAATTGTGAATACTTTGAAAGGTGAAATCTTGGGGGGATAAAAAAAAAAAAGATTAGTAAGGATTGTCTTAATATTCATAGATCCAGTAATACTTGATGTTTAAATCTGGGTAGCCTTATGAATGGTAATTTTGTTTCTTTGTGGAGTAACAGTAAGACACATGCATTAATAAGCACACTTGAGAAAGAAAAGGATTATTTTGGAAGCTATGTAGGGTCAATGAGGTCATGTGTCACAGTGTGAAAGAGCATAGCATGATCATTAGTTATCTACAGTTTAATGAAGCATGAAGAGTAGCTAATGGGCTGTTTTCTTAAATAAGCTGTAGTAAAGACATTTAAAATGACTAGTTATATTTTTTGAAATATCTTTTCTTTGCTGGTACTTTGTGTGTGTGTGCGCCAAAAAATTCACAAACACTAATGTGCATCTGAGTCTTTGTTTATGTTGCTCTTCTGTGTCTTATTAAACTAGATGCCAATACGTCCATATTTTTGTTTTCCCAACCTCTCCCTCTTTATTTCTACTCTAAGAGTATGCTTTGAAAACCACACCTGTCCTTTGGGCAAGAACCTTCCAAGGTTTGACTTGTTCCAACAGATGAGCTCAAAATGCAATGCTTTCAAATTAGAGCTGAGGTTGGATTGTTGAAAAGAATAAATTCAAGATTGAGAAATTGCTCATATTCACATTTTTCATTGAGAGGTCACCACAGTTTCATAATTTTGCCTAATTCATTAACTATAATGCCATGAATTTGCATTGAACTCCTGTTGAAGTCAATGCAAATTTTGCATAAAAAAGTTGATGGCTGACTGTGACTTTGAGTAAGGCTGGGATTTTTGACTGGGATTATTATGATTTTACAGTAGACTCTTGATTATCCAGGATTGGATTAACCAGGATGTGGATTAACCAGGATGTCAAAAACAAAAATAAAAAAATATGCGCAACTCGCAGGGCCGGCTCTGGCTTTGCTGCTGCCCAAGCACACAGAAAAAAAACCCCCACCAGGGCACAGGGCAGCCAGTGAACCAACATCCACTCACCCCAGCGCAGGGTGGCTGGTGAACCAACCCCCTCTCCACATATTTCCTATGGATGGTGATTATCCAGGATTTTATTAACCAGAATTAATTTTTTCCCTATCCTCCTGGATAATCGAGAGTCTACTTCATTATTAAATTGTATTGCTATGAGCCTTAATCATGATTGGGACTCCATTGTGCTCAGTATGAACACGTAGCCAAACAGGTTCGTTTCAGAGGGAAAGTTCCTAATTTTGGATTACCGGGAAGTCAAATTTGACCAGAAAGCTCAACAGTTTATTCTTTGTAATTAAATTGCAGTTGTCCTTCATTCTTTTGCTTTGCCTGGAATATTTTGGGCCCCTTTTTTCTTGCATTGGTGGGTAAATTTCACTTCAATTAGTAAAAAGTAAAATTAGACGTTAATTTGAGAGACAGAAAACTGGTTTTGAGCTGATCACGCATGTTTGATTAGAGCCAAGATCAGCAAGCATTGCTCTCTACCACTCCCTGGAACTGAGTCTCAAACCACAAGTTCTGTGCCAGCTCATCTGTTCCTATCCACTGTTGCTTACCCCATCCTGTTGCTCTTTCAGTCGTTCACCCAAGGTTTGTGCAGATCATTTTAGCCCATAAAACAATGTGGTCCTGGTTCATGACTAGGACTCTTAGGTGCTATGATAATACTGTATTACCTACTACTACTATTAACAAATTACTCAATATCGGAAGTTAGTTTGAAGGGATAAGTTCAGATAATACAACTAATAAATGAATAAAGATTTCTATGTTATTTTCTAAATTTTATTTACTAATAATTCTTTTAAGCGTATGAACATAATTGAGATTATTTTAGAAATGTTTTGGGACAGATATAACTGATTCTCTCCCCCCCCAGTCATTATAAAGTAGGCTTCACTGTACTACATATTTTTGGTCACATGTAATATCCTGTATTTTTATGTAGTTAAATATTTTCTGATAGGAGAATCCTAATGCTATAGTGCCTTTAAAAACAATTTTTGTTACATTATTTTTATGAAATAAATGCACAGTTAAATTTGAAGTATAAAAAGCATTTTCCCCCCCTCTGTCATATAGACATCAGTCCCAGAAAATGCAGTCTCAAGAAGCGTTGCTCTCTGCTATAATTGGAGATTTTAAGGGATAAGTTAGTTTTCCAGTTGCCCATAGTTTCTGGGAATCTGTTGTAGTCATCTTGGGGAAGGGTGTCAATTTTGACTTCCCTTATTTTCAAAAGAGCTGGTTTGACAACAGTGTTAAAATGCAGTTCAAACATGGCTCCTGCAGGAACATTCCCGAACACTGTTTATTTGGCTATTGTGAGGGAAGGTTCCAAACCACATTGAACAATCTGTCAGATTGGTGCTTATGTCTCCACGTGGAGGGACACTTGTGCAGAGTCCGTATTTCAGCCGGGCTCTCTGTGAGTGCAGCAACTTGCTCAAGAGGACCAACTTTCAGCTTTGAGATCTGAGTTTGGGTTACATGGTTTCTATTGTCACCGGCTGAGAGTAATTTTAAAAATTCTATATTGTTTATAAAAATCATACATATTTTGTTCATAAGCTTCTTTGTTACTGTTAAGATACTGCCTTTATTCTGAGATTGTAAGCTTTTGGGGGCAGGTATTGCATCAACCCATATGCCTTTACAGTGCCTAGTGAGGCCATAATTTTGATTAATATCTTTTGAACCCTACTGCAATACATATACCATTCCAGTCTGCCATGCCCTTTGTAAAGCCCCCCCCCATCCCCCGCTCCTTATGGGGTTTTTTTTTGGGGGGGGGAATAGTTTTAATCCCCTCATGCCTTTATCCCAAAATCTATTAAGGTGAGATTTTGCTGATTTACTCTTATGTATATACAAAAACAAAAACAATGTTTGGGTATAGAATAGTTTAGAATTAATAAGTTTTAGGTTAAACTTTCAAAAGTGGCTAATTTAGGAGCCAGGGTCACATTTTCAAAAGTTAATTAGGCATTTAGGCATCCAGGTACCACTTTATATTAAATGTAGGTCTTATCAGAACTTAGATTTTGCTGCTTCAGACATGCGAAAGCAGCAAAACATGTCTAATGTAGGCACAGAATTAGTTATACCAGTGTAAAACACCCTATGCTGGTACAAACACATCTCGGTTAGGACTTTTACTGGCATAATTGTATAGGTAAAAATATCACATCCCTAATAGACATTGTTAAGATGGTAACATTTTTTAAGTGTAGACCACGCAGGCCGTTTGTTCATAAGTGATTCTTGCAAATGGGATTTTGCCTAATGAGTTTGCAATATAATCGAGGTAGCTCAAACAGCATATTTTTCCTTTCACTCTTTTTTTTTTATTGAGAAGTATTCCACTCCCCTTTTAGATGTTCCTCACTTTTACACAAATATTTCATAATCATAATTTATTAAAACAAATAGTAAGAGAGGATCCATTCTGAGAAATACTGTTATGATTTATGGACTACTTGCCTGACCTGAGTCCATCTGATTCCCTTAAAGATATTAAATGTGCCATATTTATTATTTAGCTGTTTGCTTTTTTTCCTTTAGCACTTACATAGCTTTCTTTCATCTTCAAAGTGATTGACTAACATTGACTAATCTTGTAAGGCCCTCATGATGTAGTATGTTATCTGCCCTGATTTACAGATGGACATCAAGGAAATATTGGAATTATTAGACCTATGTCTTTTAAAAATGAGTTAAGTTTAGATAGATGAGTGAGAGCTGAATATTTCTTCTCTCCTTTGTAATCACTCCACTCCCTTGCCTCTTGTCTGGATTGATTCTCCTGGAAATATTGTCTTTGAAGACTCACACCAGATTAGAACACACTTGCTAGCCACAGGTCCTTGTTATGGTGTGCTTTAGCCATTGCCTTCCTTGCAGAAGAAGCCATTGGTTACTTCAGTCTGTCCAAGGGCTTGTCTACACTACCGGCTGGATCGACAGGTAGCGATCAATCCAGCAGGGATCGATTTATCATGTCTGGTATAGACGTGATAAATCAACCACCTGTCACTCTAGTACTCCACCTCAATGAGAAGCGCAAGGGGAATTGACGGGAGAGCGTCAGCCGTCAACTTAGTGCAGTGAAGACACAGCACTAAGTAGATCAAAATAAGTCGACTTCAGCTACGTTATTCATGTAGCTGAAGTTGCGTAATTTAGATTGATCCGCCCCCCTGCTCTTGTAGTGTAGACCAGCCCCAAGTGTTAATTCTTGCTCAGTTCTCACAAGCTTCATATTCTTTGTTACTAGTGTATATGTGCCTTGGCACATATTATCAGTGTTGTAGTTTAACTTTGCCTGTTACTGTGGTTATTGCTTCAAGGTTTAACTTCCTGCTACTGATATTTTTCAACCAGATGAATCCTTTCTCTATAATTTCCTTGTTTTTCCTCCCTCCTTTTGTATAACATAGTATAACCAAGGTTTTTCTAAATGATGGACACATTTCTTATGCTTTGCAATCACACACACACTCTGGGAAGAGGAGGGGAAAGGAAGGGTGTCAGTTTTGGGGATGTTTTTAATTTATTGTATTGTAACATTGTGACGAAGTGGAAGTACTGTGTGTGTGTGCCTCGGTTTCCCCTATGCGTTTCTTAAGAAATAAGGGCTGAAACTGTAAACCAGGAGGCAACGCCCTCCCCTCCGAAGGTGTGCATCCCTGAATGCTGTAATCTGACCCCAGGTGGGGGAGGGAGGTCAGGTGATATCTCCAGCCCAGGAAACAGACAAAGGAAAGCACGTATGGGCTGGGGAGGGTGTGGTCAGTCTGGGTCTAGCTGGGAATGGGAGAGGAGCTATCTTGCTCTCTGGCCCCAAGATGGATCCAGCTGAGGGCTCACGCTCGCTCACTGCATGGTCTGTGTTAGACCAGATAGAAGTCATCGAATAAACCTGGGGAAGAAGCAGGAGCCCAGAATCTGGGTCTCACCTCCTAGCACCCCAGAAGGGCCTGACGGAGGGGCCCTGTTGAGACTGAGAAGCTCTGAGTTGGATGGTGTTCCTGACGTCTCAAATAAACCGTCTATTCTGCTGGCTGGCTGAGAGTCACGTTTGACTGTGGATTCGGGGTGCAGAACCCATGGGCTCCCCCAGGATCTCGCCCAGGCGGGATTGCTGGGGGAAGCACACAGAGGGGCAGAAGGTGCTGAATGCTCCGAGGTCAGACCCAGGAAGGTGGAAGTGGGTACCCCTGAAGCTCCTGGGCTTGGAAACAGGCTGTATACGGAGAAGGGGCCCTTCACCCGGAGTCCAGTCTGGCTTCCTAGGGAGCGGTTCCAGACCATTGCCCGGGCGCTCCGTGACAAACATATACTATTAAGGAAGGATACCTCTCCTGCTATAAAACTAATGATTAGGCAAGAGATCGGTAAGCGACTTAAGAACTTAGGAGCCTAAGTGCCAAGTTACCTAAGTGCCTAACTCAGGCTCCTAACTCACTTAGGTGTTTTTGAAAATGTTACCCTTTTGTTTTTATGCTTGTAGAAGTTAGATAAAGTAGGGATTCCTGTTCAATTATCTGACTGTAACAATTTTTTTCCACAATATATATATTTGAAATTGTACTGTCCCCTCCCCTTCCCTGCTCACATGGTTTTATGCATGGTTACTCAGTTCTCCAGATATAATTTCTCCTCACAGTAATTGATCCAGCTAATGACGCTTGCTTCTTTTCTTCACTTAGCAGTTGCACACATGATGTTTCTTTTGCATTCCACAGAAGAGTCTGCCAAATTCATCATTTAAAAGAGTAAAGATTTGCTACCTTCTCCTGTCAAAACAAAAGGGATTAATATTTAATAGGTTTGTCAAACAATTTAAAAAATTGTGTGATTAATTTCACTGTTAAACAATAATAGAATACAATTTATTTAAATATTTTCTCCCGAGCCAGCCCTGCTACCGCGCAGCGGGGGCCGTTCCCCCCCCCCCCCCGAGCCCGCCGCCCGGGCCGGGCCCTGCACTCACCCCTCCCCGGGGGGGGGAACGGCCCCCGCTGCGCGGTAGCAGGGCTGGCTCGGGAGGATCCCGGGGCGGTTGGGCCCGGCGGCTCCGTGCCGCGGCCTGTCACGGGGGGAGCCCCGGCCATTGCGGGCGCGACCCGTCCTGTCCCTGCCGGGAGCCCGCCCGCGGCGGGGAGGGGGGAACCGGGACGCTCCCGGCAGCCCGCCCGCGCGGCGGGGACGGGAGAGCGAGGCGCTTTTTTTTTTTTTTTTTGTCCGGCGGGGAGGGGAGTTACCGGGGTGACTCGAATATAAGCCGAGGCGGCTTTTTTCAGCCCAAAAAGTGGGCTGAAAAACTCGGCTTATACTCGAGTATATACGGTACATTAAGTCTGTTGTTCCTTTAAAGCAGTGTTTCCCAAACTTACAACATTCGTGTACCCATTTTGAGACATTTGTTTTACCGGCGTACCCCTTCTCCGGCAAAGATAATTTGGGGATGGGGCACATTTTTATAACACACTCCTAATTCGTTTAATTCTCGATTAAATGTTTATTAGAAATAAATACAAAATTATATTACATACAGTTGAAACTTCGGCACATGCCACAAAGGCAAGTGTATTGCCCAAGTTGTGGTAATGCCTGCGGGTGGTTTAATATGCTGCTGTGCTATTAGATGTTACTGAATGAGTTATATTAGTTACAATGTAATATTTCTACTGTACAAGTATACACCATTCTTATACATTACATTTTAGTGAACTCTTTTCTGCTTCTAAAAAAAAAACTATGATGAAGTAAAATAAAAAATTCTGCCGCGTATCCCTTGAAACCCTTTTGTGTACCACCAGGGGTACATGTACCACACCTTGGGAAACACTGCTTTAAAGGAACAATATGCCATATTATTGGCTGTTGGATCACTACTGTGGACACTACCAGTGTCTTATCAGTTTAAAGAAAAAACTTACTCATTTGGAAAAGTTATTTTAAGACTCCCCAACAAAACAATCTAATTGTATAGTTCAGAAACAATTCCTGATAGTCTTGGCGCTGTATGAGAAAAACATACCCCTCTATTTTAAATATATAAATAAGATATAAGGCTCTTTCTAACATTTTTGTGAGCTGATCAGATTTTGTATTTGAGTATTATGCTACTCATAAATGGATACTTAAAACTTCCCTGAAACTAGAACTTGCCAGACCTGGACATGTAGAATAGTTATAGTATTGCAGTTCACTTCAATCCATTATATTTCATCCTCGCTTATATTAAGAAGAAGGTTGTGACTAACACATTTATATTTACCATTTATGACTGAAAATCTATACTACAAACAGTATTCCCATAGCTCTTAGAAAACATCATATAGTAAAAGAATTGTAGTAGAAACATTTTTCCCCCAAACCATGGCTTCATCTTAGTGTCAATGAAGTTGGGCACATCTGCTTTTCAAAGTGTGTTACTTGAATATGCATTGAAGAAATGGGGCTTCATTAAATGGTTAACCATTACAGATAGTGATGATTAATTCTTGAAAGAATAGTGTAAACTAAACAACTGATTCTAGGTTCAAGGGGCATGGGTAGGAGACTTATGCCCTCGAGACTACATAACAGAGCATCATGTGGCCTGGGAATATTGTATTCTTTTTTATTAAGAGATTGTGCAGCAGAGGTATAAGAAAGGGATTTGCTTCTAAAATAAATACTGTCTTGTTATAATTATCAACAATGTTCAAGTGATAAAAGAAATTAGGGGCAGCTTGTTTCCTGGCTCTGTCACTAGTTGATAGAAAATACTGTTCTATTGCGCACTTATTTTTTTCTGAATTTATGGCTGTTTAAAACTCCGAAGCTGTTAGTGCTAAAAGTGGAGAATTCCTAAATTCTTGTTGCAAGATAAGGACTGATTTGCCCTCAAAGCAGGTTTTCCCACATAGGAATCAGAGTGTTCTGTGGTCTTGCACTTGTGGCATTTACTTCTAATTCTCTGACCAAGCATACAAGCACAATCCATTATCTCACACTGTGAAGCGAAAATGAAAAAAATTGACTCTTGACTCCACTTATCTTTTCAATTATCAGTCCCCCCCATTTACTGCTAGGTTCATTGATCACTGGTTTGCTGCTGTGTCTGCCTTGACCCTCTCTCCTTTTATTCCTGGATTCATTCCAGTTTAGCTCCTGCAGTCTCCACTCTACTGAATCTGCTGTCCTAAAACTCTCAAACAGCCTCTTCCTTGCCAGGTCTTGGGAGCTCTATTCCATCCTCTTCCTTTAGAAGCTCTTGTTACCCTGTGATTCTGTTGATCGCTTCCTTCTCCTTTGTGGTCCTGTTTTCTCTTAGGGTATGGCTAGACTGAAGATTGTAGAGTGTTTATTTGTAGCGCTTCCCAATGTAGCGCAATTGGTATCCCGCTAGAGACTGTACAAATTGAAACTTTGTAGCGCAAAATAATGGCTACATTTGTGGTGCTTCTGCCGGCAGTAGCAGTTGCGGGATAGGGCAGGTATCCCAGCATTCAGCTGGGTGCAACGTGTTTTGCAAAGGAGGGGGGCGAGGGGGAACTGGGAAGTTGTTCACAGGGAGATGAGATCTGGCTGTCAGTTACTTTTCCTTAGCGAAAACTGACAGGCTGTCTCTTTCAGACACACAGCTCCGTCTGCAAGCATTTTCACTGGTTATTTGCTGTGTTAGTTGTTAGAGAGAAACTGCAAAGCTACTTCCGCCTTTATAAAAACAAAACCTCACATCATTTGCCTTACATGGCAAGTTCATTGTCTTTAATGGCTTGCTGATGGCCCTCAATGGGTTGCTGATAGCTTTCCATGGCTTGGAGGCATGCAAGAGATCCCATGGGTGTCCACATTCCCACCCTTAAGCTACAACGTTAGCGCAAAAAGGCTTATCCCTCTCGAAAAGGAGGTTTAACACTTGCGCTGTAAAAGGGGAGTCATTGCGCTAAATCTCCCTTTGAAGTGTGTTCGGTAGGAAAATTATAGCGCTAAAGGAGGGTTTTGGCGGTGCAAAGCACCAGTCTAACCATGGCCTCTGTTCTGCTTCGCTCATTCAGCATCTCCTTTAGCAGTTCTTTCTGTGGGAATTCTCTTTTGATACCTGATCCCTTGGTGACCTCCTCTATGCACCTGAATTTCACTGTTGTCTATCTCCTTTATCTCTCCATCTGGTTTCTTATATGGCCCTCCTCGCTATAATATTTTCTAGCATCTGACTTACTTTCAGATGTATGACAGGTATTGTGCCATCAGCTTCACCTTAACATGGCCAAAACTAAACTCATTTTATCAGTTAAAAACAGTAGAATTTTAAACAGTCTGCATCCGACGAAGTGGGTATTAGCCCACGAAAGCTCATGCTTCAAAACTTTATAGTTAGTCTTTAAGGTGCCACAGGACTTTGTTACCTCTGACTAAAAGTTGTATGTCCTCCCACTGCTCAACTTTCACTCTGGTTTGCTTTAATTTTGCTAGGTATCCATTTTTCATAGTTAGATTCCAGGTTTGATGGAATATGAATTTCCAACGTAATAATGCAGGCAGAAAAGAAAAAATCTTTCAGGCCTTCTTTATACACAAGGAGGCAAAACCAGCCCACATATATAGATATTTTAATTGTTCAGCTTGCCTTGAAAGGCATTATATGCAAACTGCTTCACAGTATTGTTTGGATGAGTGAATTACAATTTAATCTTTCCCACCTTCCAGGTTGTTTGGAGATCATGAGAACCAGCCTTGTATGCTTTTGGATTTGTTTTTCCATGAGCAAGGTTCCCAGACTGGTTGTTCCTATCTATATCTAACACTTGAAAGCTTTTTCTTAGAAGCAGAATCTAATCTCAAGTGTCGTGAGAAAGCAGGTATCCTTTTCTATCCTTTTAACTAATCCACACTCAGAAGACGACATATTTACAGCATTATTAAGATTATTGCTTCAAATGTAAATTCAAGCAATTTCTGTATACAGTGAGGTTGTCTTTGGTCTTCATAGCGTGGTTTGTCGGATTTTCAGTATATTCAATATTTAGGAGTAGATAAAAACAAAACGGTATAAAAATTGTCCACAATAATAGCAGCTTGTTATTAAACTACACTGAATTGGCGGGGGGAGGGGGGGGGTCCTCTCTTTTGCTTGTACCTTGACTCACTTGCTTAAGGACTCTAACCAAAATAAATTAATAATTAAAGCTCCACCCAGGTCTGCTTTTCCCCTTTTATCTTGATCCTGCAGTTCCAACTGGGTGGTGTTAGTTTAACTTCCCTGATAATTTAGAAAACAAAGGGGGGAGGGGAGAATGCTTTATATACTAGTATATATCCAGTATTGATACAATGGCTTGTATTATTTCTGGATTAAGCTCTGATTCTTTGTGGATATGAGTGATTACAGTTTCCCTTTCATCTAATTCAGGGGTCTCTGAAACATGCGGCCTGCCAAGCAAGTTCCCCACATGTCCCCCACCTCCCCAGAGTTATTTTCTGCAGCCTGCTAAGCTCCCCTCCCCCCCCGGCGTGCCGTGTCCTTGCTCCTCTGCTTACCTCCAGGCACTTCCCGCTGCCAAATAGCTGTTTGGTGGTGCTCAGCACTTTTCAGGAGGGAGGGGGGAGGAATGGGGAGCCGTACGCTCAGGGGAGGAGTCGGAGAAGAGTTGGGGCAAGGGTGGGGATTTGAGGAAGGGGTGGGGCCTCATGGAAGAGGTGGCGTGGGGGGCAGGGCCACAGGCAGTGCGGGTGTGTAAGGGTATGTCTTCACTACAGCAGTAGGTCAATTGCCTTGCAGTCGATTTTTTAAAGCAGACTGTATAGAGTCGATTTTGTGCGTCCCCACAAAGCACAGCAAGTCGACAGTGTCTGTCCATACAACTTTTGCAAGTGTCGACATAGCGAGCATTGCACTGTGGGTACCTATCTCACAGTTCCCGGAGTCCCCAGCAGGCACCATTTCGAGTGCTGCACTATGGGTAGGCATTTCATAATTTCGCGCCCTTTTTTTGCGCTGCCGACACCATTTCGAGAGGTGCACTGTGGGTAGGCATCCCATTCTTCGCGCTCTTTCTCCGCGCTGCGCTAACGCCATAGCACTGCAAGCATGGAGCCCACTGATGCCACCGCTGCAGTACAGGCCGTTGTGAAGACCTCGCGCATTGTTGTGGATTTTATGCTGCATCGTCTGAGGAATGCGATCCGGAGACAACTGCGCTTTCTGGAACCTGACGACAGTGATGAGGAGATGGACCTGGACGTGCGCACAGACATGGACACTGACGTTTCTGAAAGTAGGGGATCCGACAATCTGGCAAATTTGGTGGCAATGGGGCAGGCTCATGCCATCGAATGCCGATTCTGGGCCAGGGAAACAAGCACTGACTGGTGGGATCGCATAGTGCTGCGGGTCTGGGATGACTCCCAGTGGCTCAGAAACTTTTGCATGCGTAAGGGCACGTTCAGGGAACTTTGTGACTTGCTTTCCCTGGCCCTCCAGCGCAAGAATACCAAAATGAGAGCAGCCCTCACAGTTCAGAAGCGAGTGGCGATAGCCCTCTGGAAGCTTGCAACACCAGACAGCTACCGGTCAGTCGCGAATCAGTTTGGGGTGGGTAAATCTACAGTGGGGTCTGCTGTGATGCAAGTAAGCAGGGCAATCATCGAGCTGCTGCTATCCAGGGTTATAAACCTTGGAAACCTGCAAGCTACAATAGATGGCTTTGCCGCCATGGGATTCCCTAACTGTGGTGGGGCTATAGATGGGACTCCTGTCCCTATCCTGGCACCGGACAATGAGGCCGCAGAGTACAGAAACCGGAAGGGCTATGGTCATGCAAGCATTGGTTGACCACAAGGGACGTTTCACCGACCTGTACGTGGTATGGCTGGGAAAGGTTCATGACGCTCGTGTTTTCAGGAACTCTAGGATATTTAGAGAGCTGCAGCAAGGGATTTATTTCCCCGACCAGAAAATTTCTGTGTGTGGGGGGGTGTGAAAATGCTGATAATTATCGTTGGGGACCCAGCCTACCCCTTAATGCCCTGGCTTATGAAGCCCTACACAGGGAGCCCTGGACAGGGGTCAGGAGCTGTTCAACTACAGGCTGAGCAAGTGCAGAATGGCAGTAGAGTGTGCATTTGGCTGCCTCAAGGGGCGATGGCGTTCCTTACTGATTCGCTCAGACATCAGCGAGAGAAATATCCCCATTGTTATTGCTGCTTGCTCTGTGCTCCACAATCTCTGTGAGAGCAAGGGGGAAATGTTTATGGCGGGCTGGGAGGCAGAGGCAAATTTCCTGTCCGCTGCTTACCAGCAGCCAAACAGCAGGGAAAGTAGAAGAGCGCACCATGAGGTGCTGCGCCTCAGAGTCGCCTTGAGAACCAGTTTTATGAGTGCCCCAGATGGCATTTGAAAACCCGCTCCCTTGCTCTGCTCGGCCCTAAGCCTGCCGTCCTTGCACCCTCTTTCCCTCCTACCTCCCGACGCTTGCAGAGGAAATAAATTCACTGTTTTCAAAATCATGGTTTCTTTATTGCTTCATCACAAATACAAATACAGGGGATCACTGGCAAGGTAGCCCAGAAGGGGTGGGTGAGGAGGGAAACCAGCAGTCGCAGTGGTGGAGGAGCGGGGAGAGGAGGAGGAGGAGGGGGGAGAGGAGGGGGAGGGGGGCCAAGACACAGCAGCTTTTAAAAGTTTTTAGATAAACTCATCCTGCTGCTGCTTGTGCTGGCTTGTGGGTTAGAGTGGGTCGGTCCCCGGAGCTTCCCCCCCGAGGTTCTCACCCCGTGTTTGGGTGGAGAAGCTATGGGACTTGGGGAGGTGGTTAGACAGAGACTGTAGAGGCGATCTTTGGTCCTGCTGAAGCTCCACCAGACACCGGAGGCATGTCGCTTTGGTCCTCCATTATCCGGAGCATAGCATCCATCCGCCTTTCTTTGCGCTCCTGCCGCCTTTCTTTGCGCTCCTGCCGCCTTTCTTTGCGCTCCTGCCGCCTTTCTTCGCGCTCCTGCCACTTTTCTTTGCACTTTTCTGCTGCAGCTCTTGATTCCTGCCTTGACTGTAGCAATCTTTCCCTCCATTCATTCTGCCGAGCGGCCTCAGCGTGAGAGTTCTGGAGTAGTTCATCACACATTTTCTTTTTACACTTTCGTATCTGCGATAGACGGCGTGAGGGGCAGGACGGGGGATTCTGAGATAAATGTGCAGCTGTTGTGGACAAAGAAAGAAAGGTACAAGGTTATGAGACAGATACATTCTTGGATCACAATGGGAGTACTATTTAACGGTGAACCACAGTATTCACAGGCCTGATATGATTTCTGTACAAGGTCATATTCCGCACCTAAAAGTGACTGGATGGCTCACACAAAAGTCACAGAAGCATCTCACACACATGAGACAGCCTCAGCACAACACGGCTACTGAAATCACCATGCAGCCGGCCACGGTAAGCTAAGCCATATTCTTTACAGCAGCACTTGGATATTCCAGAGTAACCCCACCACGTGGCTCCCTCCTCTCCCCACCAAGTGGCTCCCAGTGAACCGCGAACTGCAAAACAAAGCCAAAAATTTCTTGCTACAGGCTGGCTGGGGAAGCAGCCGCGAGAAGACAAACTCAAAATCCCTGCCTGTTCTCGCTACGGGCTGGGAGGGGGAGGGGGAGAGGGGCACGTTTGGGTTACTTTACAGCTAGGAACATCTGTCTCCCTATTAATTGCAGTCCGTGTTTGAAACAGGCAACCATGAATGACATCACTCTCCTTAGAATTTCTCAGAGAGATAGAGAACGCATGTTGCTTGAATGTTTACAAAGTCCTGGTCCATTTTCTGCGATGCTGTGCTACTCAATGATACCAGACTATTTACTAATTTCGTGGCGTGGGATGGTCTCCTATCACGGGGGACCATATAAGGCGGCTCTCCCCAGTAACCTGTTGCGGAAGGTTCATCGCTACCTCCTCGAAAGTTTCATGGAAATGTCCATAGAGGATATACGCTCAATACCAGAGTACATTGACAAACTGTTTCAGTAAAAAGGGACTAGCAATGAATGCACGCCAAGTCCTTAGGGCAAGTTAATCATTAATAAATGCTTCCTTTAAAAATCATGAGTCATCTAATCTCTTAAAAAAGCACACTCACCAGAGGTACCCGGTTGGGGTAGCAGAAGCTTGGGATGGCTGTGAGGGTACTGGCTCCAGGGTGATAAACAGCTCCTGGCTGTCTAACAGGGTTTCTCCACTTGCCTCCTGCTGCTCCGTGATGTTTCCATTCTCATCACCTTCATCATCATCCGAATCCTCAGGCCTGATGATTATCCCATGGGTGGAGTCCACGGAGACCGGTGCGATGGTGGTGGGGGCACCCCCCATTATCTGATTCAGTTCATTGTAGAACCGGCATGTCCGCGGTGGGCCCCCCGAGCGTCCGTTTGCCTCTTTGGCTTTCTGGAACGCTTGCCTCAGCGCCTTAATTTTCACGCAGCACTGTTGGGTGTCCCTGTTGTGGCCCCTTTCCAGCATGGCCTTGGAGACCCTGGTGAACGTGTTGGCATTCCGTTTGTTGTTGCGGAGTTCCAACATCACGGATTCCTCTCCGCAGATAGCGATGAGATCCAACACCTCACGATTGGACCATGCTGGAGCTCTTTTCCTCTGGCTGGTCTCCTGTTTCTGCTGAGCTCTGCATGGCATCTTGTGATGCTGAAGTCTCCATGGCGGCTTGTGATGCTGATTTTTCTGAATGGCGACTGAGCTATGCAGGTGAGCTGGCCACGCTGACCAAACAGGAAATGGTATTCAAATGTTCCCGGGTCTTTTCCGGTCTACCTGGCCAGAGCAGCGAGTTGAGAGCGCTGTCCAGAGCAGTCACAGTGGAGCAGTGAGTCAGTCCAGAGCGGTCAGAATGGAGCATTGTGGGACAGCCTCTGCAGGCCAATAACTTCCCATGCGTCCTCACTAGTCCACAATCAACCCAGAGAGGTCGATTTCAGCGCTACTCCTCTTGTTAGAGAGGAGTACAAAAATTGATTTTGAAGGCCCTTTTAAATCGACGCAAATGGCGTCCGTGTGAGGACGGGTACAGGTTTATGTCGACTTAACGTCACTAAAGTCGATGTTAAGCCGTAGTGGGGACCTGCCCTAAGTGATGCAGCCCTTCGGCTAATGTACTAGTCCTTGTGTGGCCCTTCTAGTGATTCGAGTTTGAGATCCCTGATCTAAGGCATACAACAAAACAGCAGTAAGGAGAACTGAGAGGAAGCCTGCTATGAGCAGTGATTTTATTCTGACCCCTTGATACAGGGGTGGCCAACCCGTGGCTCCGGAGCCACATGCGGCTCTTCAAAAATTAACATGGGGCTCCTTGTATAGGCACCAACCCTGGGGCTGGAGCTATTGATGTTAATTTTCCAATGTGCTGGGTGGGGAGGGGGTACTCACTGCTCAATCCATGGTCTGCCACAGGCTGTGCCCTCACTCCACCCCTTCCGGACTCCTCCCTTGAGCCTGTCCTGAAAGCCCCTTTATCCCCAGAGCCTCCTGCATGCAATGAAACAGCTGATCAGTAGGTGTGGGGAGAGAGCAGGAGGCGCTGATCTACGGGGCTGCTGGTGGGTAGGAGGCAAGCGGGGGCGGACTAATGGGAGGCTGCTGACGTGTCACTATGGTTCTTTGGCAGTGTACATTAGTAAATTCTGGCTCCTTCTCAGGCTCAGGTTGCCACCCCTGCCTTGACACATCAGTTGGAATGTACCAGATTATCTCCAGCTGGGAGATGCAGAAGGTTTTAGCTGTTAGTTGTCAAGACAGCATCCACAGTGTATTATTTTCTGTAATAATGAGATGGGGATCTAAAAAGCTAATATCTTTCTAATGGACCAAATGCTTATCACTGACTATGAGTTCACATTATTGCATTTTTCAATTTAAGAGGTATGAGCTATAATTTTAGAAGTTGAGTAGATCAAGGACCACAGTATTTTTTCCCCCAATTGATTTTTCGTTATTTTCTCAAATTTCGGTATCTGACCACCTGGAAGCTTTAATATATTAGAACATAAGCATAATCTTAAGACCTCCATAGTTGTGGACATTTTACATGTCCAGAACATTGCTAGAGTTAATATGTAAAGATTTCACGTAGTTCATTATACACATAACACTAATTGCCTCCATGAATCCCCAGCTCCCCAGCCACCTCCTAGTACAGCTAAACCATGAGTCTGTGCAGTTTGAGAGAGTCTGACTTTGTCTGATGGGCACCCAGGGACATTGCAGAATAACCAGACACTGAGTTCTTATGTCTGTGAAACTGAGCTGCTATTAATTGTGCTTTCATTAGCTCTGTATTGAATGGAAGAAGCTTTGGAACAAAGTGATGGAATGTTGGCAATGGGTGCTTTGCTGAATTTGATCTGTTCTAGTTGAGGGGAAAACTTTCCCATTGAGCAACAGAGTTGTTCCTAAGAGTAGAAAGTGTGTGTGTGTGTGTGTGTGTGTGTGTGAGTGGGGGACTATTTCAAATCTATGTATAGAATTCTTTCAACATTATCTGGTTTTTTACTTGCTCAGATAGAGATTGAAGGGAGTGGGGGAGGGAGGAATGTCAGTGACTCATAACATTTAAAGATATCAAATTTATATATTAAATAATTTTAATATGAATGTTGAGATTACCTTTTTATTTAAGTCATGTGCCATCTTCTTAGGTAGACAATAATATAACTTCATTTGGTGGTGGGGTATAAAAGGTGATTTTATGTTTTAAAAAAAAACCCACTACCACCCCAATTGTTGGGTAATTAATTAGAGATTATCAAGAAAACAAAAATATGCTGAAGCCTTCTCTCCATCCCCCACTTCAAAATTTTGACCAGTTCTACAGTTGGTTGAATGGGTAAAGAAAGGGAAATTGTCAATTTCACAAACAAATTCCATTTATTTTGCAGATATAAAAATAGTCAATTTCAATTTTGAAAAACTTAACTAGGTGTAATAGTTTAGTAACATTATTTAGTAACATTATTATTATTTAGTAACATTATTTAGTTTAGTAATATTAGTAACATTATTTAGTTTAGTAATATTATTTATAATAAACATTTATTATCTATCAATTTCATTACACACAACAGTGACATTTGTTAACAAACTTGAAAATAGGTGGTGATAGTAGGCGAGGAGACAGATACTGGGGCTAAGGCTGGTAATGAGGTATGGGGAATGAATTGAATGCTGAAATGTGTAATAAAGAGAAGAGGTACAGGCAACATTAGAGATGCAACAACATTTTTGAAAGGGACTTTTTAGCGTCGGGGAGAAAGGCCTGGGTTGTCTCAGATTGTTTCTACTGGTGATATATCTTCTAGTTTGGCTATGTCTACACTGGCAACCGAACAACAAAAAGTTTGTCTTTCAAGACAGAAGTTTTGCTGACGACAAGTGCCATTGTGAAAAGCGCTTTATTGGCAGGCGACTCTCCTGCTGAAAAAGCACTGCTCATTGGGGATGGAAGTGTTTTGTCAGCAGGAGAGCTGACAAACACCAGCTACACTGCACGGCTTTTAGCAGCATGACTGTAGCAACAGAGTTGTTTCGCTAAAAGCTGCGTAGTGTAGACATCGCCTTAGATAAATAACATTTAATATTCTGACATGGGAAGAGTCTTGTGCAGTAGAGGTGCCGGAGTTAGGCATTTGTGGTTCCTTTCTCTAGGATTGTGCATCGTGCTACTCAAATGAACATATAGAGGGCTTGTCTCACCTAAACAGTTACTTGGCAATTGGTCCATTTTGGATTGTAGAACTTTGAACCAACCCTTCTTCCTTCACTCTAGCCTCCCTCTCTCTTGCCCCCCGCCTTTAAACATGGTTGTAGCTAGAAAAGTTTCAACCCTAAGGGCCAACCCTATAGCTGCTGAAATTAAGACATGCACACTGAGTAGCTAGCACCTCTTCCTCCTGATGAATTTCCGCTTCTTCAGGAGTGTAGCCTCCAGTTACTCTCCTTCACTGGACCAAGATTAATTCTGTAGGGAAATGCCCATGTGCATCTGCTTTTGAAGGAGCAAGGATAGGGTTTATTGATTATTGGAAATTTAGTTATTTTGGAAGTTGATAGTGTCAATCTCGAAAAGATGTTTTAATATTTTATTTGTTTATTAAAAAGTCTGTTTTCTTCATGTAAATTTAAGTATCTAGAATTGAAAAGACTTCCATTACAATCAAGAGGGAAATCTACATGTTTGTTTTTTAAAAAAATCCAACAACCTAATAATCATGGAAGCTTTTGTCTCACAGGAGTCTTATCCTCTTAGATGAGACGAGCAAAAATACCCGGCGTTGCTCGGGTCCGTCGGAGATGGGGAGGGGGCAGAGAGCTGAGCGAGTGCGGGATCTGTTGGAGGGGGGAGGGGGCAGAGAGCAAACCTGACACCCCCACCTCACCCCCCCCCCCGACCAAACCCGACACCCCCACCTCACTTACCCCTCGACCAACCCCAACTCACATTTCCCCCCCACCCAACCCCAACACCCCCACATCACCCCCTACCAACCCCAACACCCCTTGACCAACACCCACACCTAGCCCCCCGTAGACCAAACCTGACACACCCACCTCACTTCCCCCCCAACCAAACCTGACACCCCTACCTACCACCACAAACAAACCCGATACCACACCTCACTTACCCCTCGACCAACCCCGACCCCCCTTCTAACCCCCGCCACCAAACCCAACACCCTCTGACCAACCCCAACACCAACACCTCACCCACCCCGACACCTTCCCACCCACCCCCAGACCAAACCCAACACCCCTGGCTCACTTACCCCCCCGATCAAACCCGACACCCCCACCTCACCCCCTGACCAAACCCAACACCCCTACCCCACTTACCCTCTGACCAAACCCAACTTGGGTCCGTCGGAGGTGAGGAGGGGGCAGAGAGCTGAGCGAGTGCAGGGTCCGTTGGAGGGGGGTATTATGACATCATAACTATGTCACAGAGAACAGCAGCTGCCCAGCTGATGTGATTGGCCTTTAAAGAATTTCACCCCTGGGGGGCGTCAGAGGTGAGATTTGAAAAATTTTCCGACTCTTACCCTGATTAGGACCCTAAGACCTATAACTGTACCAAATTTCAAGTCTCTAGCTCAAACGGTGTGGAAGGAGTAAGTGCACGTACATACATGCATACACCATTTGACTTTTATATAGATAGATAGATATTGCATTTTCAAAGCACACTTTTTAGTCTGGAATTTCAATTGTTGGGATTAGCTACTGTAACACTGATGTCCTCCCCTGCGGGGTTATTCCTGCTTTGTCATGCTTGGCTGCATGTGGAGGAGAAAAAAAATCATAGCTCTTGGAGATGCTTTGCCCTCATTATTATTCTTTCAGAGGGGCACTGATCCACTTTAGCATTGACTGAGAAGAATGCCTTTGCGAGGAGTGCACTTCTGGAGGTCCTGGAAAAGAAACCACCCTTACTCAGGTATAAGAGAGAATTCTATTGGGAATATACCAGGATAGTCTGTCAATTTGCTTATTTTTTTTGCTGTCACAGCTGTGTTTGAAAGTATTTTTTAAGGTTGAAGTCTTTTTTGTATTACTTTAAATAAAAATACTGTTTAAATATACATACAGTGCAATTTCAGCACTAGTGATGCTTGGCTTCCAATAGGAGACTTTGTATAGGCAGTCCTTTAAAGAGCAGAACTACTCTGTTTTTTACAAGGTTTAAGCTGAGTAAAATGCTGGGAAGGCTATCAGAAGCTCCCCCGCCCCGAGTTTAATGAGGCCCTTTCCCTATTTTTTTCCTTCTATTGTTAGGTGGAAAGCAGCTCAGTTTTCCAGTGTGCCTTAAACTTTAGAATGCTGTGAAGTAACTAAGCAGAATATTAAAGCTTTTAAACCCTGAAAGCGCTGGCAATCTACTCAGCGTTTCACAGCACTATTGTCAATAAAGAATGCATGTGTATTCTCTACGTTGTAATCCCAGAGTGTGAAATTAGATCTGCTACCAAGTTCTTTCTTGTTCTTTTTTTCTTTAGTCCTTTTTGGTATCAAATATGGTATGTAGCTTAACAACCCTATCTGTTTCTGGATATAAAAAGTAGGGGATTACACTTCTGGTAAGAAGAATTCCTCTTTCTCTTAGATGTAGATCTTAATAATACATTTAAATAGGGTGAGTACCAACGTGAGCAGTTCAAGGCTGCTTTCCTTATTTAAAAATAAATGATTATTCAAAGGAAGATAAAACCGTATACAGCTCTGTTTGTTTGAAAAATAAAACAACAACTCTTGAGTGGAAATCAGGCAAAACTGTCAAAAGGTATTTTTTTCATTTCAGGTTTAAATTGAAATACGTCAGATAATTATGGCAGGTATAAATTTAGATAATTACAATAGAAACTTTGTAAGAAATTATCTCAATTTCTTAAATGGTTCCTTTTCTATTTAAATTATTGTCAATAAAGAATGTGTGTGTATTCTCTATGTTGTCATCCCCTTGTTTACCTTGATGGTTAGTTATTGCTCTTGCTTCTTTCTCACTTTGAACAAGTCACTAAGTTTCTGTGTCTGTGTCCTGAGCTGAGAAATGAGGCTAATACTTCTCTGACTATCATATAGTGCAGTGTGAACCTTGGTAATGTTTATGCAGAGCTCTGAAGATGTAAAGTGGTTATGCATTATTATTTAAAAGGAGCTAAAATGTTTATAAAGCACTATGTATTAGTCACCAGTCAATTTGAGTAATTTTTATTTTGACCTGTATTAATAGATCTACAGTGGTCTCAGGATGGATGAAGGGAGAGATGAAAATGGAAGGTTGTGAATGGCGTAGGATGAAGTAAAAGAGAGTGAAGGGTGGGAGCAAAATTTGATTTTATATATCCAATCCATTTTCCGAATTACAAGAATACCCCAAAGTTCTGAAAACATTTCTCTCATCAGACTTTACATCATTATGAAATCTTTAATAGAAAAATTTCCAAGACACAGAAAAATTCCAGTGCAGTTGGGTGAGGGTGAAGTTGTGTTTCTCTGCTATGTTGTCCTGTTTCCACTTGTGACATTATAGCTAGAAAATATGGAATTTATTTTTAACATGTGAGAAGAAGAAATTAATCAAAAAAGTAAATGTGAGAGAGCTTTTCAGAGCAGGGAGGACGTAGGGCTATAAATCTGTCATAGGGTTGTCTGCTCTGAGGTGTTATGGTGCTTTAGGAGTAGATGGTGCTTCTGTGGTGAAAATGCAGCTTTCTGAGCAACTTAAGAATTCTCATTTACTAGACATGAAGAAAGGCCTGGAGAAGGGTGCTGATCTCGCTGCTCTTCAGTGCACACATTTCACTGCAATGGCATTAATGGTGGCCCAGCAAACACCACTTTCCTGACCGAGGAGGAGGATCAGGAAAAACAGTGGCCCTATACAAGGTGCTTATGGGCCATACTCAGGCTATGTCTACATTTGAATTGGGAAGTGTGATTCCCAGCTTGTGTATGCATAGCTAAATACAGCAGTATAGCCAGGATAGCACAGCTGGTGGTTTGGGCTCGCTGCCTATGTACATGCCCAGGGTGTGTGGACAGGTATGTTCTCAGACAGTTAGACCAAGCTGCCGCCTCTATCAATTTAGTTAGACCAAGCTGGCTACTCTATCAATTCTAGAGCATTGGCAGAAGGAATCACGCCTCCCAGTTGAAATGTAGATGTAGCCGTGGATCCTTAAGGAGTCATGACCTGGGTGAAGAGATCACTTAGGTTCTGCATACATTCCTGTTTTTTTTTTAATAGTGTGTATTAACTAGTTTGTGCACATCAGAAGCTAAGCTGGTTCTAGATAATTCTGAAACAAATTACTGCCCTTTGATTTTTTTACATCCTGCTCAACAAACAGATGTTAAACGTTGTGGGTTCAAGTTTGAAAAAGAGCTACTGGTTCTTGTCTTTCAGAATCACTTAACTTTTTCATCTGATAATGGAGTGGATATTTTTAAGCAAAGGACATGGATATCATTCATATTAGAATCTGAGATGAAAATTTGAAAAATGGACACTTCTTTATACTGATAAAATGGGTTTGAAGTTCTCCTGCAAAGGCTGTGACCCAACAAAGACAATGAAGATTGATTGATTGTTTTTCTTTAAGTATTCACTTCCAAAACACTTCTGAATTTCCTTGAGCATTGATCCTCTGCTACATTCTAGTTTTGCAATCAAATGCAAGATTCTTGTTTTGCAATCAAATGCAAGATTCTTGTTTATAAATATGAAAGACTGACCAGGCCTTCATTAATTAGTCTGTATGCTTGTGGGTGAGACTAGATGACCAAAACCATTGAACTGTCCCCACATTCTTGTTCTAAGAATGCACAGACTTTGAATCTGGAAAATGAATGTAAAGAAACTGCCTTGGCCGTTGCCTCCTTCAGGGAGAATACATATCAAAATCTTGAATCTTGATACATGCATTGAAGCATTTACTGTAGCACAACAGTTATCTCTTGGATAATTTGTTACATCATGCTGGAAAAGAGCTGGAAATACACAGTAAACTTGTTGCCATTAAAAAGTTTGCCTGCCCTTTGTTTAGGTTTGTAGTTTAAGGGCATATCTGCATCCTTGCTCTTGGAATCTTATGTTTGATATAATAATTGTCATTTTTCTCCAAGATCGACTTTGCCACAGTTATTCATGCCCTTTTGATTTCCATACTGTGTTATTGTAATGCTACCCTTTAAAGAAGTTAGAGAGCTACATCAGAATCAGAACGTGATGGGTCTGCATGCTTAGTGGGGTGGGTTCTCTGTAGGGAGCTTTGCGTTCTGCATTGGTTTCCTGCTCATTTCTGGGTATTGATCTGGCTATCTCCTTATTCATGTACAGTCACTGCACCTGAGATCAGTGGATACATACTTTACTAAAAGTGCATAGATTTAGTTTTCTGGGGCCTTTAGTTGAAGGTCTTCAACTCTGCAAATGATTTCTACCATCAATTTGATTTAGCCAAAGCTTCTTGACCTTCAGGACATACTGCACAACTCATCTATTTACTCAGCTTTTGCTTGAGGTGTATGGAATTTACCAAGGAATCTATTTTCTGGTAGATATTTGTCCAGGTTACTGATTGCAAATTCTTCCACTCAAGATAGGATTCTAGTCACATTTTAAAAAGTTTATAAAGCATGTGGAAATAAGGATTATGGCCAACATTCTTTGTACTGCATAAAAATTTCAGTCTGAAGCATTCATATAAAAAGGTATTTGCTGGTTAGTAGTGCAGTAGGTTTGTGGCTTGGAAGACTCTTCTGGCTTTCATTACATTATCATTTTAATTGGAATACCAAACATAACCAGGGGCAAAAACATTGAATGAAAGTGGGAGAATCCACAGGGAGACTCTGCCTCTTTTGAAAGTAGCCTTCTGTTTGTGCTTCAGGAGCATATTTGAATTATTTATTTCTCAAATTTTAATAGCAAGAATTATTAGTACACCAATACACTACACCAGGCTTATTTAAAAACAGACTATTCAAAATCTGTAAAGTTTTGAAGCCACATTTTGATATAAATATAATTCTTTTAAAATTATACATTCATACATATATTAAGGTGTTTTTAAAATATTGCATTTGGAGAGGAGACATAGACCTCTATAATAATTAGCACTTATAATGCCTTCCAGTGATCTCATAATGCTTTGCAAATATTTGCTTCCACTGAAGTTAATGAGAGTTTTGCCACTGGTTTCAGTGGGAGTAGGCTGAGGCCCATTAATTACTTAAGCCTCGCACCTTTGTTAAGTAGCAATAATTTTAAAGTTAAGGTGCCAACTTGGAATTCAGGAAACAAGGAGTGAAATCTTGATCAAAGTCAATGTGAGGTTTCTCCACAGCTCTGCCAGACTTGCTTCATGATCTAGGGTAGTGGTTCTCAATCAGGTGTATGCAGAAGTCTTCCAGGGGGTACTCAATTAATCCAGATCAGTGTTTCTCAACCTGGGGGTTGCAACCCCCAGGAGAGTCAGGGGACAGGTTTAGGGAGATTTTCAAGTTCAGGGGTGACAGGCAGGGCAATTGCCAGGGGCCACCTGTGAAGCTAAGTTACACACTTCCAGCTGTGGACAGCAGAGCTCGGACTTCAGCCCTTCTGCATGGGTCTCCGACTTTAGACAAGGCTCACAAATGAAAAATATGCTCAAGTACCACACTGAAATGTAAGTACAATATTTATATTCCAGTCGATTTACTTTAGAATAAGTATATGGTCAAAATGAGAAAGTAAGCTATTTTTCAGTAATAGTGGGCTGTGACACTTTTGTATTTTTATGTCTGATTTTGTAAGCAAGTTCTTTTTTTAAAAGAGATAAAACTTGGGGTATTTAAGACAAATCAGACTCCTGAAAGGAGTACAGTAGTCTCGAAAGGTTGAGAGCCACTGATTTAGGTAAGTCACTTCACTCACCTATTCAGATTTCTCTATCTGTAATATGAAGGTAATGACATGCTATGGGTAGTTGTGATGTTTAGCTCATTAATAACTGCAAAGCAGTTTTAGATTTTTGGATGGAAAGTGATAAAGGAATATTGATAATTGTTATGACTGTTATTGTTCCATAAACAGACTAGCAGAGGAAAATTTACTCTCTTCCACACGTTAACATGCCAGTGGAAATGTAAATAAAAAAATAAAACTATACAGGAAAGAAGAGGGGAGACAAACCAGACACAAATTTCCATTAGCTGTATTCATAGAGCTGAATTTTTTAACCAGGTGATCATTTCCCTCTATGTAATAATTCATGGCTGAAATGATTATTCTCATCTGTGGCAGAAAATTACAGAATCACTTTCCCATTTTTGTAAGTCTATCTGTGTATATATGTAAAAAGAAATGGTATCATATATCAGTGAATATGGGAAGTATTATTTTTGGAGTATTAGGAGCCAGAGATTTTAGTGCAAGAAATACAGACTTTTAAATATCGTTCAAATGGCTTGATTGTATTCTCCTGAGAGTATGGGATTTCCATGCAAGTTGTGTAACCAAAACATGTCTTAACATTTGTCTTCTGTAGCCTGGGGAACAATTCTGGGCTTGTATTTTGTTAGCTGAGGTTATGTGACATGACAGATCATTCTTATCCACAGTTGAGACCAGACCCTCTCTTCCTGTCAGTGTGGGGAGTGACTTAACCACAGTTTTTTTAATGTGGTTTAAAAAAATGCAGGTGATATCCTCTCGCTTGTTGGAGGAGAACAGAGCAGAGATCAATACTGAATTAGGAATTCTTTAGTCAGCAATAAAAAAACTTTAAAAAAGTATTTGAAATCTTTGTTTTGTTTTTGATTATAGAGCCATATGGATTTTTGTGGTGGTGGTGGTTTATTTTTTAAAATACACCATTATAAACATTTATATTATACTATAATGCTATCCTCTCACTAACATTGAAAAGTCTGCTTTCTAAGTTGTGTCAAAACTTGTTAGATTTCTTATTTTTAAAATGTTTCCTTGAATTTTCATTGGTGATCGGTAGCACTGGACATTCTGGTACACTTTTCTCTGGGAGGCTAAGATACAAAAATACAGAAAACCCCAATGCAACTAGTAATAAATCATTTTTTAAATCACAGAATAGCCTACTGCATATTTTGGGATGAGTTAAAGTTACTGGACAGATGTTACTATGCCTAGTTTTTACTTACGTACTGTTTTATATTATTTTTAATGGTTGATTAAGGCATATGGTATTTGAGTATTTTGATGATATTCCTTCTCCCGCCCTGGAGAGAAACTTACTGCTGCCTAAACTTCACCAGAAGGATGCTCATTATTTTTGTTTTAAATTTTATCTGAAAAAGACAAGATCACAGAGATGGAAATGAAGGGTGAGAGAATAGATTATTTTAAAGTATAGCCTGCAATCTCAAAAAGTGTAACATGGATGTCTCCCAGCCGATCACAAAGGTTCTGGGAAAAATCAAAGGTCTCTTAGTCAAAATAATGATGGTGTGATCACCGCTGAGAAGCATACGGTTACCATACAAGATACCATGCTAGACTTAGGACTTGTGTACATGTATAGATATAACTACAGTGCAATAGTTATACGATTCTAACTTCCTGTGTGGACAGTTTATCCAGAATAACAGAATGTCAAATTGGGAAGTTATACTGATACAATTATAGCAGTAAAATTATACCAGTATAGTTTATGCCTATAAATTTCTGTGTAGACAAGCCCTTAAAACAAGGATTCAGTCAGGAGTGAAAGTAAGCTGGTATGGGCTGGTACGGTGTACTGGTAAAAAAGTGGTCACGAGTACTGGCCTATATCCAGTAGGGCTGCTGATGTGGGGATGGGGGCCCAAAGGGGTAGCGATGATAAAGCGCTGTCACGGCAGAGCTTTAAGCATGGTCCTTAATGTTGTTGTCCCTTTTGCCCGCTGCCCCAGGGTCGGTGATTTTAAAGGGCCCAGGGCCCCGGGCCTTTTAAATTGCCACTGGCGCCCCGAATGGCACAGGCCAGGCAATGTGGAAGGACTGACTGGGGAACACTGACCCCGAGGCCCCACCCCTTCCGGGGAGTCAAGTGTCCCCGTACTGTTAAGTCTTCAGCTTTACTTTCATCCCTGGATTCACTTAAATGTTCCTCTCCATGATATTGGTCCGGACTTTTATACAGTTTTTTCCTCAAACTCCCCTTCCCCCTCCGCCCCACCTCCCAATTCCTTCTGTCCTGTCTCAGAATCTTTCTCCCGTACAGTCATGCTGCTACTAATGGAGGTAACAAAGTCCTGTGGCACCTTAAAGACTAACTATAAAGTTTTGAAGCATAAGCTTTCATGGGCTAATACCCACTTTGTCGGATGCGAGCAGTGGAAGTGTCCAGAGGCAGGTATAGAAAAGTAGGCAAGAACCAGGTGGGAGGTAAAAAGGTTAGTCCAATTAGGCTGAACCAGCTTGTTATCTCCGATCAGGGAGGGTGGGTTATTCTTCTAGCATTTGAATGGGGGGTGTGAACATGGAGAGAGGAGAAGCTATTTTTGTAATTAGCAAGCCATTGTAGGTCTTTGTTCAATCCAAGATTGTTTGTGTTGAATTTGCAAATGAATTGTAGCTCTGCAGTTTCCCTTTGCAGTCTGGACTTGAAGTTTTTTTGCTGCAGTATGGTGACTTTTAAATCTGTAATTGTGTGTCCAGGCAGGTTGAAGTGTTCTCCTACAGGTTTTTGTATATTGCCATTCCGAATATCTGATTTGTGTGCATTTATCCTTTTTCGTAGGGACTGTCCAGTTTGGCCGATGTACATAGCAGAGGGACACTGGTGGCATATAATGGCATATATGACATTGGTTGATGTGCAGGTGAATGAACCAGTGATGGTATGGTTGATCTGGTTAGGTCCTGTGATGGTGTTGCTGGTGTAGATATGTGGGCAGAGTTGGCATCAAGGTTTGTTGCATGGATTGGTTCCTGAGTTGGAGTTATTGTGGTGCAGTGTGCTGTTGCTGGTGAGAATTTGTTTAAGGTTGGCAGGTTGTCTGTGTGCCAGGACTGGCCTTCCTCCCAAGGCCTGTGAAAGTGAGGGATTATTGTCCAGGATGGGTTGTAGGTCACTGGTGATATGTTGCAGAGGTTTTAACTGAGGACTGTAGGTGATGGCCAGTGGTAGGGTGACCAGATGGGAAGAGTGAAATATCAGGACACACTCTGTGAGTGGGGGGGGTGTGGGGTGTGGCTGGAGGAGGGGAGGGGCCTGGAGGAGCGGGGGGGGGGGGCTGGAGGAGGGGAGGGGGCTGGAGGAGCGGGGGGCCTGGAGGAGCAGGGTCGGGGCACGAGTGGGGGGCGGGAGGGAAGGGGAGCAGGAGCGGCCAGGGGGGCTAGAGGCTCTCTGGGCGGGGGAGAAGAAAGGGAAGGACAGGAGTGGGCTGGTCTCTCTGCCCTGACCCCGCTCCCCTCTGCCGGCCATCACTGGCAAGCCGGCAGCAGCAGCAGGTCCCCCAGCCAGGGAGCGGGGGGGGGGGGGGGGAAGGGGGAGAGGCATGAGTGGGGGGGGAAGAGGAGCAGGAGCGGCCATGGGGGCGAGAGGCTCTCTGTCTAGGGGGGAAGAGAGGAAAGGGAAGGACGGGAGTGGGCTGGGCTCTCTGCCCTGACCCCGCTCCCCTCTGCCGGCCGGCACTGGCAAGCCGGCAGCAGCAGCAGGTTCCCCGGCCTGGACCAGGGAGCGGGGACGGTGGCGTGACGCTATCAGCGCGGCCCGGGAGTACAGGGCTCCGCAGCAGAGGGGAGCGGGGGCGGGGCAGAGAGCCCAGCCCACTCCCATCCTTCCCCCTCCCCCCCCCCGCCCGCAGCATGTGGCTGCCTGGGGCAGTGGGCGGGGCCGTGCTGACTGTATGAGCCCTGTACGAGCAGGGCTCATCTATAAATTCCCAAAATCGGGAAAAATGGCGTACCGACCACACTTTGGTCAGGACGCGGGACAAAAGGCAAAAAATCGGGACTGTCCCAATAAAATCGGGACATCTGGTCACCCTAGCCAGTGGTGTTCTGTTGTTTTCTTTCTTGGGCTTGTCTTGCAGCAGCAGGCCTCTGGGTACACGTCTGGCTCTGTTGATCTGTGTCCTTATTTCCTTGTGCGGGTATTGTAGTTTTGAGAAAGCTTGGTGAAGATCTCGTAGGTGTTGGTCTCTGTCTGAGGGGTTGGAGCAAATCCGATTGTACCTCAGTGCTTGGCTGTAGACAATGGATCGTGTGGTATGTCCGGGATGGAAGCTGGTGGCATGAAGGTAGGCATAGCTGTCGGTAGGTTTTCGGTAGAGGGTGGTGTTGATGTGGCCGTCATTAATTTGCACTGTGGTGTCTAGGAAGTGGACTTCCTGTGTGGACTGGTCCAGACTGAGGTGGATGTTGGGGTGGAAGCTGTTGAAGTCATGGTGGAATTCTTCCAGAGTTTCTTTCCCATGGGTCCAGATGATGAAGATGTCATCAATGTAGCGTAGATAGAGAAGGGGTGTGAGTGGACGAGAGTTGAGGAAGCGTTGTTCCAGGTCAGCCATAAAGATGTTGGCATACTGTGGGGCCATGCGGGTGCCCATAGCAGTGCCGCTGGTCTGGAGGTATATATTGTCACCAAATTTGAAATAGTTGTGTGTGAGGATAAAGTCACAGAGCTCAGCAACCACCTGTGCTGTGGCATCATCAGGGATACTATTCCGGACAGCTTGTATTCCATCTTTGTGTGGGATGTTTGTGTAGAGAGCCTCTACATCCATGGTGGCTAGGATGGTGTTTTCTGGAAGGTCACCAATGCATTGTAGTTTCCTCAGGAAGTCAGTGGTATCACGGAGATAGCTGGGAGTGCTGGTGGCATAGGGTCTGAGTAGAGAGTCCACATATCCAGACAGTCCTTCAGTGAGAGTGCCAATGCGCGAGATGATGGGGCGTCCAGGGTTTCCAGGTTTGTGGATCTTGGGTAGTAGATAGAATAACCCCGGTCGGGGCTCTAAGGGTATATTAATTTCTGTTGTGAGGTACTTTGGATTTTGCGAGACAAGGCACACACACGTGGTTGTAGAAAGTAGATGAGTTTATTGGAAGGCCTCGGTCCCTCTAATAGGCGTTGAGGGGCTCAAGTCTGTCAACGCGACCGCAGAAGGGGTGCCTAGCACTCCGGAACCATTGCTAGGAAGGAAGAGCCCACGAGCAAAATACTGGAGTGGGCTTAAATACACTCACACATTTACATCTCATACATACTCATGTCTCATTTGCAAGCAACAAGCTGATTGGTTACACGCTGTCCTGCCTCAGTTTCCCCATTTAGTTTCCCACGCATTCGTTCTCACACAGACGGGGTAAACGCTCACACAGCTGGGAACGGTTCCGTTCCCAAACACACAGATAGCAGCAAGGTCATTCTCAGATTAATACCACCATTATGCACTCTCCTGGAGTTGACTCAGAAGCGCAACTACAACTCCTAGTGGTTGCCCGTCACAATTTCTTCCGGTCACTACACCTTCCCCTCTACAACTCCTGTCATGGGAGCAGCATTTCTATAGCTCCGGTCACATAGAAAAATATCTGACTCTCTCTCAACTTAATTCACAGAGTCTCCCTCTAATTTAAAGAGCGCTGTTTTCATCTAACCTCATTTCTTTGTTTTTAAATTAGCTCTATCAAGCTTTCTGAGATACAGAATGCATGAAAGATTATGTACAACCTAAAGTTGTTTTGTATATTACGATGCAGGAACATCTTAAAGAACTATCCTAACCTTAGAAGCTCCAGATAAAACACTTGGTATCTAGATGTTCGGAAACAAGATAAAGAAGATACTGGGAATAGGTCTGTGCCTTCCTGTGAGTCTGTAGTTTACTTAGGTCTGGGTGACCAGACAGCAAATGTGAAAAATTGGGACACAGGGTGGAGGGTAATAGGAGCCTATATAAGAAAAAGACCCCAAAATCAGAACTCTCTCTATAAAATCGGGACATCTGGTCACCCTACTTAGGGCTTGTCTCCACTGCAGAATTAGCTTGAGCTATAACTAGAGGTTTGCCCCTAACTCAACTCCTGTCCACGTACATAAATCTCTAGCTCGAATTAGCTTGAATATTGCCAACCTTGAGCCAGTAATGCAGTGAAAGTGCAGATGCTTGAGATACAACTTGCCAGCTGTTAATTAAACCTGTGTGCAGTTCCAGTGTTTTGCAGTGTAGCTGCGCACTCTCAAGCGAAGCTAGCTGGAGGGGAATAACTTAAGTGTACTAAAGTCACGTCTACACTACCACTTATGTGGGGAAAAAAACACAACCCCCCACCACCACCCAGTGATACATATTTCACTGGCATATGTGGTAGTGTGGTGTGTTGGTGGAAGAGCTGCTCCTGCCAACATAGCTTCTGCTGTTCTTTGAGATGGTTTTATTATGTCGATGGGAGAGCTTTCTTCCGTTGGCATAGAGAGGCTACACGAGCGATCGGTACAGCTGTGCTGCTGTAAGTTTGCTAGTGTAGACATGGCCTAACTCAAGCTAACTGTTGCAGTGTAGACAATGGTAATATTATTGGGTTTAATTTACTTTGGTTTCCCCAGAGATAGTCATTTATTATGAAATCCTAAACACTTCTTGAGTAATTCCTCTAATTAGTCATGTGATGGGCATGTAGGTGAATAATTATATGACACCATATGGAGTGGGCAATTCCTTTTTTCCTGAGGGAGTGCTGCACTTCCGTAATCATTGAGATTGTGCTAACAATTAACCTGTACTCGGGATTCTGCATTAAGGCAGATATTAAATGATTAAAGAATTGTTGGTTAAAAGTTCATTTAAAAATATTATTAAAGTGGTTTTGTTTTCAATTTGTTACTTAAGTTACACTTTTTAAATTCCTGTGGCATGGCTGTCTTAAGTTTTGAATTTTAGGATTGAGTTCCTTCAGCTATGCTGGAATAGTGACCTTTGACAGTATTATACTGTAAAATGTCTGACTTACACTGTTATAAAACTGTTCTGTGTTGGTTTTTTTTAAAACCACTTTTTATTTTAACTGTAGTGTAATGGTTGAATTTCAGTGTGTTTGAAATCAGAATTACTTAATAAGTAAATTCAGCACGATTGATTCATTTGGAAATACTTTCTTCTGTTAAAACATCTGTTTGTTGTACATTTGTAATTGTGAGGACACTCCTGTTGTTATCCACTCATTTGAATTCCTAGAAGAGAGATGAGTTCAATAGTGACTGTTTATATTAATTAAAAAGGAAAAAAACCCTCAGTCTTGATGTTTCCTCCTATACTTGGGGTATATGGTTTTACATAATACATTTTTTTGGTTGGTGTTGTATTAAAAGAAGATTGAGTAAAACTGAGAGAAATGTATAGTTTCTTGATGAAACTGTGCTTTTCTTTGGGAAGTGGTAGCTATTCATCTAATATTAAATAGAAATATACCATGACCAAAGCAAATCCTACTAGCGTTCTTGCTGACTCTTGAAACTGCCAATGTGTGTGACTTCCCTAGAAACCAGGACAAACAGGTTAAAAACTGATTGGCTATCCTGTCTAACCAGCCTCTTGTCACTGTTCACATTAATTAAATTGAATTAAAGAGGAGGGTTGTGAAAAATATTGTGACAGACATGTTCTTGACTTCTACATGATACAATAAGGTGTCTCATATTTATTTTCTAAAAGTTGTTACCTGCTGACCTGAGTTTCCAGAGCTAGGAATACTGTGTATTTCTAAAGGCATAGTTAGTGGTTACTGATTTCACTCAATCTGTTTTGTGGTGGTTATAGATATGTAGCTTTTATGATTATGCAAATAGTGAAGAACAACTTCTGTGCTTTGGCTTAAGAATGAAAACTTCAGACTTGGGCTGGGTTTATAAAATTCAGGTTAAAGTCCAATCATACAGGTTACAAAACAAACTTTTCTTTGCATTTTTTGTAGCCATTATCTTAATGTGCATTGAGCCTGTAGAAAACCAGAGAACTCTACTGAACAAATAAGTCAACAAATGGGTTGAATTGTTTCAAAGTAAATTATGAAATTAAAAAAAAATCAAAGACATTATTTGCCTCTTTCCTTTGGTAAACAGCGCTGGTAAGGTTTGCCTTAGACAAAAGAGCCTGTGGATAACATGAGTTCAGATTTACCAGGGAACCTACTTTGGTAGTTTGTGTTCTTGCACTTATTCACTGCAGATAAAGGAGATTATCAACTGAAGTACATGTAAGAAACTCTTTAGAAATAGGATTAAATATGACATCTTCCTAGAGCAGTGTATCTCCTTTGGAATAATGTCTTTATGAACTGATCTGTGTAAAATTGTATCTGCTGAGTGATTTCATCGGCCTGTAACAAATACATAAAAGGGAAGGAAAGGATTCTCATCCCCCTTAATGATTTCAGATAGAAATCATTCCTTTAGGGAGGAGATTCAAATTGTATATCTTTATTGCATATTGATGTGTTTTGTACACACATGGAACAATGAAACCCATCAGATGGCTTGTACTCGGTAGGATAATACCAGCAAATCTCCCAAGTACCCAGCCTTGCACCCCAGGAACATACTGTCTTGCACTGCTCTAGCCCTTCTCTTGAGTAGTGCAAGTTTATTAACTAGTTCACCACCTCATGAAAAGAAAATGGACATGCACCAGACTTTGTAAACTGAGAAGACCCCACAAACACTTCAAAAGAACTCATTGGTTAATATAACATTAAAATAAGTTTATTAAGTACAGAAAGATAGATTTTAAGTGATTGTAAGTGGCAAGCAGAAAGTTTAGAGATAGTTACCAAAGAAAATTAAAAGTATGCATGTAGTCTAAATCCTAAACCTTATTGGACTAAGTGCATGTCTTCACTATCCCAGCACTATAAAAAAAACAAAAAAACCCACTGCTACGAGGTGTGTAGCTACCAGCGCTGGGAACACGGCTCCCAGTGTTGGTGCACCAGCTACACTGGTGCTTTATAGCACTGAAACTTGCAGCATTCAAAGGGGTGTTCTTTCACACCCTGAGCGAGAAAGCTGCAGCACTGTGAAGTGCCAGTGTAGAGAAGCCCGAAGCAATATTTGGCTCCAGCAGTTTTTCTCACCCCACTGGATGTTGCAGGTAAGTTAAACTCCTTAATACACAGGCTTTCCCTTTAAGCCTGGTATCAGTCTCCTCAGTTCAAGTCTTCCCAGCATTCTTGTTGCCTTCAGCGTAGGTGTGGGAGGAGAAAGATAGACCCATGCTGCCACTCTCCCCTATTTTATACTGTCAGACCATGTGCCTGGAAAACACTAGCCCATACATGTTCTGGCGGACGTTGCTGAGTCAGAGAGTTGAGCAATGCCCATTCTGTGGCGCTTGCACAACTCTCATTGAATTGTTTACTATTTCCCTGCTAGTTAATGGCTGGTAATTATTGTTCAGTGCCTGCCCCAGTGTTGGTCACCTCCTTTGTTGTTCTCACTTGGGAACTAGCAGTGGGTGACTCCCAAACTTGCAAAGTATTTCAGTAACAACCATACAGCAAAATCTCGTAACTTCATAGACACATTTTGAGAGAACAGTGGGTTTCAGCAGATCATGACCTTTCATGTGATATCTCACATGGCATGCTTTGTATGAGATACCACAACCATATATGACTGATGAATGTGGGGGTTATAGGGCACTACTTTAAGGTGCAGTGTGTCATATTGGCCTTTCAACAGGGTATTTTGTTTGAAAAAGTAAACAGAGGCAAAGGGATCCCTTGTAGGCCATCTTCTGTTTTGCTGCCTGCAGTTGATTTCAGTAGCCTGCTGTGAATACATACCGTATTTTTCGCCGTATAAGATGCACTTTTTCTTCCCCAAAACGGGGGGGGGGGAAGTTGGTGCGTCTTATACGGCGAATATACTGCCTGCGACTCCCCCGCCCACGTAAAAAAGCCGGGCCAGCCCTTTGCGCGGGGGGACGGGGGGGACGGGAGGCTCCAGCCCTTTGCGCGCGGGGGGGGGGGGGGGCGGGGGCGGGAGACGGGTTCAGATGATCTCTCCACGCTTGCATACTCCATACTGAATGAGCTCTCCATTGTGATCAAACAGGAAATGAACATTCAAACCTTCCTGGGGCTTTAACAGTGGAGTGAGTGGCTGTTTCCTGTGTACCTTGCTGACTTGCAGTGGAGTTGAAAGTGCTCTCAATCTTTTTTTTTCTAGATTTTCCTCCTTTAAAATTAGGTGCGTCTTATATGCCGGAGCGTCTTATATGGCGAAAAATATGGTAGTTCATATGCTCATATTTTCCATGCTGTCTCATTCATCTGTGAATACACTTTTGGTTGTTGGTGATTTATCTTTAAAGGTCTGAGTGGTGTTGAGCCTTTTATGTTCATGTCATATACACTGAGAAGTTAGACAAAAACATAAAATACTCTTGCTGGCAGTTTACAATGTAACACTAGTTTATTTTTTAGAAGTCAGAACAATATCACAGAAGAAACCAAAAAGAGGGCTTGTCTTCATTACCACGGTATGTTGACCTAAGTGAATAATGTACCTGGAATTGACTTCGCTTAGGTCGACTTACCCAGGTCTCTTCACTGCTCTGCGTCGACGGGAGATGCTCTCCAGTTGACTTCCCTTACCCTTCTCAGGGAGCAGGAGTACTGGAGTTGACTGACCGGAGAGCAGTCTGCTGTCAATTTAGCTGGTCTTCACAAGACCTGCTAAATCGACACCTGTTGCATCGATTGCAGCAGGGTTGATCTCCCCTGTAGTGAAGACAATTCCAGAGTGTGAGACAAAACAGGCTGATGAACACAACAGAGAGGCACAACACACCCCACCTTACTATATACGCTGTCTGTCTGCAGAGTGATTGCTGCGAGGCCCAGATTGCACACTTTCCTATAATGTCCCCAGCCTGCCAGCAGGAACAGGAAAAACCAGAAAATGTTAAGTGCCAGCTTACAATTTTAACACAGTCCATACAGTCAGTTTTTTCAGAGGTGCTTAGGTACTGTGATGCCAATATGGCAACCTAGATTGATATCAGAGAATGCCTCTTGCATGTTTCAGCAGTTGACTGGCTAAAATGCTGCTGATGGTAAAAGTTCTCAGAAAACAGTTGCAGGACATTCAGGTTTGAAGGCCCTTGTCCTGTTTACCATGTGTTTTGTTCATCATTTGGTAGATTGTTTTTAATGTATTTCAGTTTTGTTTGAGTAGTTTTTTGTGTGTTTTCCTTTCATAATGAAAAAGAGGATATATTTAAATAATTTCATATGCATTTAAATACTCTTTCTTTATCTGTGCTATTATTGAAAGGCCCAATTCAGTGAAATGTGCACTGGTTAAACTAGTGGCAGAGGAGATAGGTTTATATGGGTGCAATCTAAGGTATAAACTGTAGCTGACTGGCCTTCCTCTGTTCTCAGGGCCAAGTTTTTAATGAAATAGTATTGTGTTTTAGGAGCTTATAAAAAATGGAAGGTAGGGTTGTCTTGCTATGAGTCTTAAAAACAGACAGTAATATAAAATGGGCTAGATATCAACCTTTTCTATTTCATAAGCATCATGAACACGTAGTACACATGTAGACAGTCTGCAGTTATGATGCTTTGCTTTGATAACTCACTACATAGGTTTATGTCCTTTGTACATTGATAATTAAAAAAAGGTCTTTTATATTTTCAGTCACCCCAAATGCTTTTTGTGTGTGTCAGTTTTCAGTTACAACTCTACTGTTTTAATCGTGCAAATACACAAGTTGTTTTACTTAATACTGCAAGTATTCTTTATTTCCTCCTCCTTGATACTTGCCCATCTTCCGTTTTAGTTGTTAATTGTTTCCAGATGTAAACAGCTTCATTATTTAACTACAGGAGAAGAGGGTTGGATGTGTGTTTTTCTGGTTTTGTTTTGTTTTGTTTCATACTTTGCTTTCCCACCTTTTATAGAACTTCAGAGAGGTAAACACACACATTGTTCCCTTTTATAGGGAACCAAAGTTTCTTGCCAACAGTAACTAGCATGAGAGAAGAAATTTGGTCACTTCCTGGAGAATTTTATAATGGCTTTTCTTTGTGAGTCTCTTTTACTCCAGAACAGACTTCTATTGCATCTTAGTGCAAAATTGATATATACTGCATGATTTGCAGAACACATTCCACAGGTTCTCAGTTACAAATGCTTGTGTGCTCACACAGATTGGCCCTGAAATACCATCCCTTGTATTTAGTAACTACTTATTACACGTACAGAATTCTGCTGTTGCTGTGTTTGCTGAGTTGATCACAGCCACATTTAGAGAGGAACCCATATCTACTACCGTTTGTTCCTGGCTTTTTAAAATGATGGATTAGCTTTTTAAAGACGAATGAATAAAGAATGTAAAATGTAACCAGTTAACTGGTAAGCATTAGACTTACTGGTTAACCCCCATTAACTGTTAACCCCCAGCTGTACAGCGCTGGCCAGACCCTAGCCCTGGCTGTACCCTGGCCCAGCCCAGCCAGCTGGATCCGAGCCCCAGCTGCGCCGGCCTTTCTCCCTCCTGCTGGTTGGCCAGCTGATCCCCAGCCCCATGGCCTGCCAACAGGTCCAGCCCCCGCATTTCTGGCCAGAGCAACCCCAACCCCTCTCCCTTTAATCAGTTAACTGTTTAAACGACAGAATTTTAATCTTTTAAATGGTTAACTTTTTAAACAATATTTACATTCCTAGAATAAATAGTTTCCAACCATCCAGGATTGTCCTAATAACTGTCCTTAAGAATTACACATCTTTAATTAAATATTATGTCATGTGATGAGACCTTAAGGAATGCATTGAACCAAAGTTGGCAACCCTATTAATAAAATATTTCCAAAGTATTTTAAATTTATCTGGTCGATTGGTCTTCCCCCATCCCCAAGCCCGTTTAATATCTAGGATTGGAGCCATCTAAATATGTTTAATACTAACAAAAATAGGGTGAGGGAGAGTAAGATTAGTCAGTAGGTCAGTCTGGTTTCTCTGATTGTCGTCTTTTTTTTTTTTTTTTTGTAAAAAAACAACCAGGAGTCCGGTGGCACCTTAAAGACTAATAGATTAATTTAGGCATAAGCTTTCATGGGTCTGAAACACCACTTCTTCAGATGCATGGATTGAAACTTACAGATCAGGGCATTCTATACTGACACATGGAGAGAAGGGGAGTTACCTTACAAGTGGAGAACCGGTGTTGACAATGCCAATTTAGTCAGGGTGGATGTGGTCCACTCCCAATAATTAATAAGAAGGTGTCAATATCAAGAGAGGGAACATTGTTTTTGCAGTGAGACAGCCACTCAAGCAGTCCCTATTCAAGCCCAAATTAATGATGTTAAGTTTGCAAATGAATTGTAGCTCTGCTGTTTCTCTTTGAAGTCTGTTTTTGAAGTTTTTTTTGTTGAAGGATGGCTACTTTTAAATCTGTTATTGAATGGCCAGGGGGATTGGAGTGTTCTCTTGCCGGCTTTTGTATGTTTCCATTCCTGATGTCTGATTTGTATAAACTCTTCATCTTCAGGCTCTGAAGAAGTGGAACAACTTGTACCCACCCTTACCTTTTCCAACCAAATCCAAGGATCTGTAGAAACTGGTTGTTGTTGTTTTTTTTTTTTTTGGGGGGGGGGGAGGTGGTTCATTCAAAGTTGATGGCTTTATCACTTATACAAAAGGGTAGAGAGGAAAAACACAAATGAGAACATTTTGATGATTTCCTAGAAAACAGAAACTTTGGATTTATTCTTTGTGCTATGATTTTTGTCCAAGCAATCTAGAAACTGCTAGGTAATCTGATTACAAACTTTCATAGAGGGCACTGTTGTTGAGTTCCTTTGGCTCATGGGTGTGTTTTAAACTCGGCACTAAGAGAGGAGGAGAGGGCGTAAATAAAGAGAAGCCCTGGGATGGTGACTCATAGCTGAGAGGAGATGTTCAGTAAGACACAAAAGTTGCTGCTTGGCTTGCTAGAATCTGGATCTCGCCTCTGTATACATCCTGCTTCCAGTGGCTCAAAAACAGGAGCCTCTGGTTTATACAACTGACTATATGGGGGAAAATACAGCAATGGTTCCATTCTGGTAGCTTTCAAAAACAGACTTTTTTGTTTGTTTTTCATTTTAAAATATATTTAGTTTTCAAAAATGTAATTTATTAAACTTAATTTATTTTTAAGCTCACCTTGTGACTCTGCTAACCAATCAAAATTTGCAATAGAGGGAAAAATTCCACAAAGCCTGAATTCAATAAACTAAAAGAAAAAAATTGAAACTTGTCAAAAATGGAAATCCGTATTTTTGTGTAAACGTCTATTGACAATTTTTTTAAAATGAAATAATTTCAGCTAGTTCTACTCATGTAGTTTAGTGGTGTGGATGGGAGATGTGGTAGTGTTTTTCATTGGTTATATGGAGGCCAGAAGCCTTCCATTGGTAGAAAATGTCCTTAACAACTTTTTATTTCTCATAATAAGGCTATTATGGCCTGGTCTACCGTTTAAAGATTAGATCAGCATAGTTACATGGCTTGGAGCTGTGAGAAATTTCACTCCCTGGCTGACCTAGTCCCCAGTGTAGATGGAGCTAGGTCAATGGAAGAATTTTTCTGTCAAACCAGCTTCCACCTCTTGGAGAGCTGGATTAACTTCGTCAATGGAAAAACTCCCTTTGTTGAAAATAGAGAGAGGCAGGGAGACTACGGGGGATGAATTTACAAGATAGAGTGCTGACATTCTCAGCACTCCAAAACCCCACTCTTTCTCCCCCCCCACACACAACACACTCCTCCCCACCCCCCCTCATTTGAAAAAAGTGTTGCAGCCACTTGAATGCTGGGATAGCTGCCCATAATGCTTCCCCAAGAGGCAATAGCTAGGTCAATGGAAGAATTTTTCCATCAACTTACTGCTGTCTACACCGGGTGTTAGGTTGGCATAACTACTTCTCTCAGGGATGTGGGTTTTTCAGACCCCTGAGAATTATAGCTATGGTGCTATAGCTTACAATATTGTTACAGAAGGGGAATCTGAAACACAGAAGTTAAGTGACCTTGAAAGGTCACAGTGCATCAGTAGCAGAAGCAAGACTCCTGATTCTCAGCACTGTGTTCATTCCACTGGACCACAGCTTCCCTTAAAGAAAATCGGTCCCTGAGAGATTCATCTTAGTGTTTGTCAATCTTTCTCAAAAAATTCCCACAATCAGTTTTGTTATGCTGGAAAGCCATCTCCCCTCTACTGTACTGAGGAGGTTTCATTTGCATCCAAAAGCCTTTCTAAGATCAGCCAAGAGAGGAACTCAGAGGGAAAAACACTGCTTCCCAGTTTAGATGAGGAGCAAGCCAAGAAAAATAATTTAGGAGAATCCTGCACTGAGGTAAGCCTTTTTTTCCCCAGCCAACTAGATATTACAATTTATTGGAGCAGCCTGTTGAAATTAAGTGGAAATGTATTTTCTCTTCAGTTCCAAGAAATGCTATTTCCCTTTTCCAAACTTTAGCTCCAAGCCCTCTTCAATGTTTCACAGCACCTCATCTGCTGCTTGGCTTTCAACACTTAAAAAAAAAAAATGGAGGAAGCCTGTGAATCAACTCAGAATTCTTGTCTTTTACCTTCCTACTCTACTAAAGAAAGTAACTATGCAAGCAAATTAATAAGGCAGAAAATATATTTGTGATATGGAAGTAATCAGCAAGAAGGAAAGGGTTGATTCCTCTAGTTAATCAGGCTATTGGCAGTCAAGCAGGATACAGTGGTTTTGCACTTGTTCACTTCAGGGGGTGACCTTCCCAGGCAGGGAATCCGAGCAAGGAGAAGCAGGCTCTTATTATGTACAGCCACTTGGAACTGGCCACAGAACAAAGCTTTGCTCATGCAGTATCTTAAGCAGTGTGTGGTACTGAACACCATACCCCTAGTTTTCCCACCTTGCTGGAAGCAGCTGCAGCTGCTGCCTCAGCTGAGGCACCATCTTTCTTCCAGACATTAGCAGATCTCCAAAATTATATAAAATAATCTGCCCACACATCCACACTCCAAAAAAACCTAACAACCGAGGAAAAAGTCCTGAAAATGTACTTCCTTTGGTTCTTCCATTCAATGGCAGGTGCATTCACCTGATGTTGACTCCATGCACCTTCTTAAGACCCCATAAGCTAGACTTTCACTTATCAGCTGATTAGATCTTTGGCCAGCAAGTCCTCAGAAGTCCTTTCTGCAGCAGCAGGTCCATTCCCTTCAGTGGGCTTGAATCAGTATCCTTCCCATCACTTTAATTTAGCTTCTCCGTGGTTAGTCCTTACCTCCCTGGTGATGGTCATTGCTAGTCAGGCCACATCCACAGTGATGGCAGCTACACCATGGGAAAACAAGCTTCTCAACTCACTAAATGGTTAAACATGATTTTTTAGATATACAGTGCTTACTGTGCTAGAAACCCAGAGATAAATGCTTTCCTAAGCTCTCTCAAAAGAATGATTTATAACTGACACCTAAAATAAAAGTCACACTTCGAACTGTGAATATATATAAACAAAAATTCTTTGAGCTTAGCAGACTATGATGTACAAATATACAGGTATTTTAAATGAATTTAGTGCATTACCCCTGGAATACAGTTGAAAGGTCTTAAGTATTTCCCTTCATAGAACCATTGAAGATTTGAGGCTTCTTTTTTCTTGCATGCCCTGAAAATGAGATGCTGTTAATGCAATAGAACCAGTTTTCTCCTCAAATAACATCCCCCCCCCCCCCTAAACACTTAGGCTACTGATGCATTTGTTAAAATAGCTACTTTAATCCAGATTCAGGGACAGGTTTAGCTCCCTGCTCCTCTGTCTTAATGCACTGCAAGTGACCAGGAGAGAATTCCACTGCTCAGCTGTAGTCCCTGGACTGGGCATGGAGCAGCCGGGACTGTGGGCAGGACTGGAGTCTGCTGCTACTTAAAGATACTTTAATTTATGAGGCTCATATTAGCCCCAAGCAGCCCAGAATGTGGGTGGCACAAAGTTTTGCCCCCATTCTCCACTGGGCTGTGCCTTGTGTGCTGCAGCTCCCAGAAAGTGTGGGTGCAGAATTTCCCCATTAGCCTTTGCTTGTTGTAGATGAAAGTCCTCAGATGAACTGATCTGCAGAAGTGCAAAGTATTATGTATTGTGTATTAAGTGATAACTAATTGTTCATCTCTTCAGAGAAACAAAGGAGTACATGAACTTGAAGCCTGAACTCTAATCTCATGTCTAGGGAAGACCCATTCAGTACGCTTGTTCAGTGGCTGCATTCTCCAGAGCTGTCACCAGCACTAAATTAAATGCTCACATAAAAACCAAAGACCGGAAGAGCTCTTCAAAATATGAAGTTCAATCCTATATTGCAACACAACACAGAAGAAAAATTAGTCCATAGTCTCTTTTTTTTCCCCCCAGAAAAGAAATGTGCAGTACTTTGAGAGTCCCTTAAAAAGTCTGATTTGTATTGCCAAGCATAGAAATAGTTTGGCATGAGAGAATAGTATGGCCTGTAAGTAAAGATTTAATATGTCTCCTGACATGTCCATTGAGCCTAGGAAAAAGATGCTGTTGGATAAGAGAAATGAATTGTTTTTCATCTGTTGAATTGTCTGCTGTAGTATTGCCACCATTGAAAGGAAACACTTAAAATCCTACAGGATGCTAATAATGTAACTTTCATGAAGCCAGTTTACTTTTATTTGTAGTAATTACCACATTGTTTGCCTTACACATTTTTATGACACCAATTTATTTTTTTAAGTATGTTAAATATAATTCCTTTTATGTAACACTGCTATCATTCAATCTCTCTTTTTTTTTTTTTTTTTTGTGAGAATGAGGAAGCACATTCTTACCCAGAATTGTTTGGAAGACAGTAGCATGAGACACAAAAGTGACTCACAAAAGCTTTGGAGGAGGAAGAGCTGACACCACAGAACATGGTATTATCTGTATTCCAGAGGTGGCAGAGAAAGTAAATCTATTTTCTATTTGTGTATTTCAAGGAGAAAGGTACTGCACACTAAAGAAATCTAAACTCTGCTCTAAGCTGTCTTGCTAAGACTTTTAACTTGGTGGATTTAGCACAAGTAGTAATGGGAGAGCAGAGAGATCTTTGAGACAAAGAAACAAAATACATTATAAACACGTCAGTTTGTTCCTCCAGCCAGGTAACTTGGTTGTGTCACAAGCATCTGCTGAATAGCATAGTACATGATTGTATAATAAGCATACATGTACACATGACTTCTATAATTTTATATTTAATCGTGTCGGTATATTTATATACAATATATGAAAACATCTGTATGGCATTTATTTCAGTTGCTGGTAGCTTACCAGATACCAAACGTTTAACTATCTCTTCCATCAGTTCTGTACAGCTGGATTCATGTTAAATAAGGCAGCCAGACTTTACAGGCAAACAGGCTTTGGAAATGGTACCAATGACATTTTAATTTAAATCTCTTTCCAATTTCTCAATAAAAATCCAACTTTTAAAATAATACAAATTGGCTATTCTTTTTTTTTCTTTGACTGTTCTTTTATGTAAATGAGTACAAGGATGATAAATGCAGAGTCCTGCTATGTCTAGAAGAGCTTACATCTTGTAAGCACAGGGAATACAGCATAAAGCAAAGTCTATTGCCATTATGTCTTGCCAAAGATTCAAAAAAAATTGTTTTGATTCCGATATTCCTCAGTTTGTAAACTGTTTATTCATAAGTGGTACACTCAGATTTTTGAAGTCCACCTGTCATCAAAACATCTTCTGGTTTCTAGCATGGTGTGATACCTTAGTCCCCAATCTGGCAATTGATAGTGTATGGTCACAGCAATTCACCTGTGTGCTGTCAATTCCCTGATCAGGAGTCTAAGTGACCAATGTGAAAAAGTGTAGAAATGTTTGTCTGTGAGAAACCAAAAAATCATCTTAGTGAGGTTATCTTAGTGAGGTTAGAGAACTAGCCTTAGCTCTAGCAGAAAATTGTAATTCTGTTCTAACATGCATGCATATTTTCTTAGTGTTTATAGCTAAAGTCATCTTAATCCTTACACTCAGTGTCGTTTTACACAGTTTTATTATTTTTAGATCATTGAACCAGTGTTGCAGGTCATGTAGAATAACATTCTGCAAACTTTTTGCACCGCAGCTCCTTTTCCCTGTACCACCTCCACTGGCGGCCCCCGGGGTATGTCCGCTTTCTTTCCGTGGCATTTCGGCGGGACAAAATAGACCACGACTTTGGCAGTCTCTTGAGCAGAATCGGTGGTGGTGCCAGGGTCTCGCACACGCCCGGGGATGGTCTCGCGCACCCCAGTTTGAAGACCACTGATGTAGAAGGCCATAGTGCAGGTGCTATTTGGTATTGCTGTTGAGTTGGGATTAATTGACATTTCCAGGAACATCTGAAGAGGAAATTTAATCTCTGTAGACACTTCTTGTCAGGAGGGTTTTTAAAGTTAAAATCTAATCATGTACAGATCTCTCTAGAGATGAAGGAAGAGGTCAAGAAGGACATTAAACCAGTAGTTTAAGTTCTTTGTGTGTAAGTGGAGCATTTTCCACAGGAGTGCAGTGTTACAAATTATCAAGCTATAACTGGATTGCTATAATAAACTGGTTGATATAGCAATGCTGAGATTTTAGTTGTATAAGAAACAAATTTTTGAAGTTCAGGAAATGTCTACTTTCTAAAGCACTCATTTGTTTCAATTTTTTCTTTCTCCCTGGCTGTCTCTAATTTGTTTTGGAAGTTACTCACTTTGGGGAGAAGCTCATTATTCTTAATAGTTTAGTATTTAGTGAGAGTAAACCAGTAATTTTTGTAATATATGATACCTACCTGCTTTCTTCCACCCATATATTTTATTAGTTAGAATGATTCATTGACAGGATGATGAACTGTCTTTATAAATGTTTAAGAATAGCAGCCGTGTTAGTCTGTATCCATAAAGAAAGCGAGGAAGACTTGTAGCACCTTAGAGACTAACCAGTTTATTTCAACATAAGCTTTCATGGGCTTATAGCCCACTTCATCGGATGCATAGAATTGAACAAACAGAAGTAAGATGCATTTACACACACACAAAGCAAAAAAAAAGTTGTAAATTACCATACTAATTCTAAGAAGCTGTTTAATTTGGATGGGCCATTATCAGAGGGAGCAAAACCTTTTGTAGTGAAAATGTAGTGGATCTATCTAGGTCTAACAGTTGATAAGAACAAGAATCCATTTGTGGTGCTAATGAAAAGAGATTGCAAATCACCAATTGATTTCCTCTTTGTGCAGACTGGCATCAGATGGCATCTTGTTCCCACTGATGATAGGTTAAATAATCTAAAAATTGTCACATCCTAATCTGTATGGCCAGTGTTTCTTTTATCTGCCTGTGGTTTGACAGCAACATCTTGCTGTCCTGAATAGATATCCTTGACTTGTCCCATGCTCATCTTTACTTAGCATAATACTACCACTTCCACCTCCACTTCCAGTACCACTTCCCTTCCTAGTCTCACTTTTTTGGCAGGTGGTCATCAGGTACTTCCATGACTTTATAGATTGTCTGCTTCGTCCACTCCAGTCCAGGCTGAGGGTAGACCACTTTTCTGGAATTATATCTGCACTCCCAATCCTAGTCCTAACAAGAAACGGTAATGGCGAAAAAGATTATTCAGACATTTCAGAGTTGCAAAAAAGAACCCAGTGTTATTTCAGGTCCATGTATGGAAGAAGGTGTGAGTATGTATGTGGGTGAGTAGGTGTGGAGATCCTTTTGGTTTATCAGTGTTGGTGCACCCACCCTCATTGAATTCATGTAGATACACATTTAACATCTATTCATTGTTTAAAATGTTTTTTTTCTTTGTTTATTTTTAACAAGGCTGTTTCACGGGACTGGTGAGGACTCTGCCCCATCATTTTAATTTTGGGTTACAGTAATGGAGGAAAGTACATTATGTATGAAATCTACACCCTCCTCTTCACCGTCTGTACATGTCAGCAACATTCCTCATGATTCTCATTCTCCACCTAGAGTTTCTGTAAAATTGAGCCTGTTGCGAGGTTGAGGCGAGATTACAGCATTCCTCTAGGTGTGGCATGTTTTGGTTTCATTTGGGAAGACTTGGCTGTTTTTAATTTGCACAGAATTGCAACACTGCCTATAAATTTGCAAAACATTAGAGTACAGAACATGTACATACTTCAAAAACTTTTACAGTGTTTTTTTTCCTCCCTTCCTCTAGCCCCCTGAAATTCACAAATGCAGAGCCAGAGGTGTTATGACAAAAGAAAAGCTATAAATTCCAAATTAAAGCACAAGCTCACTGTGTCATGGAAAGGAACATTGTAAGTCTGATTTGCATAAGATATATGGGTATAACTCCATTAAAAACATTGTGAAAGAAAACTTGGCAGTCTTCAGCAAGGTAGTTGTGAAATGTATGTGGTGTTAAGAAAGTTTCCAGGACTCTGAGATCAATAGGTGTATTTAAGACCAGCCTATAGTTCTGTGTATAGGTGCTGACTTTCTGATTTCCCCAGAGGTGCTCGACCCTTGCTCTGCCCAAGGTGTCATTCTGCTCTGCTTCTTCCCTACCCCACCACCTTCCCCCCCTGAGCTCCCTGCCCATGCCCCACCTCTTCCTGCCCCTGCTCCTCCCCCTCCCTGCCACTGAACAGCTGATCAGTGGTGGGTGAGAGATGCTAGTTGGGTCGGTGAGGGGAGGGAGGAGCTGATTGGCAGGGCCTGCTATTGAGCCAGCCCTGAGCACCCACAGAGTTGGTGCCTATGGTTCTGTGAAGGGAAATCACCATTTAAGTACATTGTTGTCCTTGTATTCAGGGGTGCAGGTGTCATTTTGTAGTTTTGTCTGTGGAACACGATAACCTTTTTTTGCTGACAGCCTAATCTCAACCTTCTTCCTAATTTATGTATATGCATGTACGCACACTTCTGAGAAACTGGGGGAAGATTGATGTTTACTTAGTATCTCCTGGAGGAAAAAAATAAGTGAGCAAGTATATAACTCACTGGAGTGACTGAATTAAAACGGAGAATATATTTTAAACTAAATATAGGAGCATGGTGCCGAGACAGAAGTGGGATAAACCGTAACTTTCTAAGCAAACACTTGCCAGGCATGTATTTTAAATGCTGAGTGTGTTTCGGTGCTTGTAGTGTGATGAGTACATTGTTGGGTACTGATGTCACAAAGCCTGAGAGAGAACTGAATGTTCCTTGTTAAAGAAATTCATATTCTGCTGTAGGTATTAGCTGTCAATTTTTATTTTAATTATCAAGACTCTAATGCCTGAGGGTATTCAGTAAATTGCATATTTTGCAAACCCCAAGAAGTACATAAAGTAAAAAAAGATATTTTTCTGCTGATCTTTAAAATTAAGAAGGAAAACTTTTATTGACCTAACAAGAGGATGAGGATTGGGGATCATTCAGAAGAAAGAGTTTCCCCACCGATTACATCTTCCCTCCTCTCTGGCTGTAGCTATTCCTGCTCTCCCCAGTTTTATGGTCATTATTCCACTACTTTTCTTCTCTACAAAGACAAGCCTCCAGGCCTAGTGTTTATATTAAACTACCAGCAGAGGGTGCTGCTTATTCAGTATAGTCATCCTCTTTCCTACCTCCTCCACAATTTCCCTAGTGCCTACTGAATCTTAGAAGTGAGAAATGGAAAATATTTATTAGACCTTGTAGTCTACTTCCCTGCCAGCATGGGACTATTATGTATTGTACATTTACTAGTGTACAGTTTAGTTTTAAACATCCACAGCAGTAGGGCTGCCAACACTTCCTACAGCTTAATGGGGCATGCTGTCAAGGAATTTTTCTTGGCCTCACCAGGTCAACTGAATGTTGAGTTTATGGTGTATCACTGCAAAATGTTACCGATCAACACTGGACACAAGTGTATATGCAGGTAATAATATTTTGGCTCACCTATTAAGAAATGGCTAACCTTTTCAACATGTACTAAACTTAAAACACTGCAGTATCTAGTAAACTATGGTATATTTTTAACTCAGAATGATGCAAGTTATATAGAAAGAGAGAGCATGTGATTTGACTTTGTGTTTTCTTTGCCAGGGGCTCAGTGCAGCTAAAAAAAGGAGACTGTGAGGAAACAGTAAGTAAGTTAGGTTTAAAAAAAATTACAAAAATATACACATCTTCCTTGGAAGAAGAGAGCGTGACTAGAACCAGTTGATGGGTCAACCCTGAGAACTTTTTTCCTCTGAGCTGGAACAAAAATTTCAATAGTGAGGGGAAGTGTGGACAGGCTGTGTTCAGGCTTAATGGTCCACCTTGCTTCTGACCTGCAGTGATCTTGGTATTTCTGTCTTAGACCATTCAAACGATTTTTTCATGTCTGCCGGAATGATATGGGGAAGCGTTTGTGATGTGGTCAAATGGCAAGAGATCATTCCTTTTCAGATATGGCCTGAAGCAGGAGTTGAACCTGGATTTCTCCAGATAAATGTAGAACAGTCACCCATATCTGTTAACCAAAGAATCCAAGAAGCTGATATATTTAGATACCCCTGACCTCAATTGACTTTTGCATAGCAGAAAAATACTTAAAGTCTAGAAACAGGACTGGCTGCCAAAATATCTATATAAAGTATTTTTTGTTGTGTGGTTCTGCTAAACTTTTCCCATTTTCTAGTTATAATGACTACAGTGAACCCTGATTTAACGGACCTTGATTTAACGGACTTCGGATGCAACGGACAAAATTTCTGAGCAAGTCTGATGCATCCAAAATCCATTTCTCGGGGGCTGGCTGCCCGGGTCCAGGCAGCGGGCGGGCTGGCTGCCGGCTCCCGGCTGCCGCCCGGGTCACAGCAGCAGGCGGGCTGGCTGCTGGCTCCCGGCTGTCGCCCGGGTCACGGCAGCGGGCGGGCTGGCTCCCGGCTGCCGCCCGGGTCCAGGCAGCAGGCAGGCTGCCAGCTCCCAGCTCCCGCCCGAGTCCCGCCAGCGGGCGGGCTGGCTGCCGGGTCCCGGCTGCCGCCCGGGTCCCAGCATCCGGGACCCGGGTGGGCTGGCTGACGGCTCCCGGCTGCCGCCCGGGACCCGGCAGCGGGCGGGCTGCGGAGCTGCCGCCCCGACCCTGTGGCGGGCGGGCTGCTGCTCCGACAGCTCGTGTTTTTTTTTATTATTAAATAATGGACTTTTTGATTTAACGGACACCCCCTCGCCCAAATTAGTCCGTTAAATGGAGGTTTTACTGTACTTAGAATTCTCTATCTGTGTGTTTTAAAAATACAGACTTTTTTACAATAAAAATTATGCTCTCATTATATTCCATGGATAGGGGAAAAATTTAAATAAAATCCTATTCATCCTACAGTGAGCAATCCATAGAATGCAGCAGCTTCTGGGATTCCTTGGTCAATAGAACATTAAAAAAAAAAGCTCTTTCTAAACCAAGTATCTATTTGTGCTAGCCAAGTTTCAGTTTTGGAAAGAGAGAGGCTACTTGTGGTTAGAAGTTTCTTTGATGATTTTCCTACGAAGAAGATTTCTGTGTTATGAAGCCACAACCACACCCAATTTAGAAGCTCTTCTGTGGAAACTGGTACTAGCAACTCAGATTGCTGTGGCAGCTTCTTAGCTGTGGGATCTTCCTACAGGATTGTGGGACTGTTGGCTGGAGAAGAATCATGCCTGAGTTAAAAACAGCAACACTAAAATAAATGAGATTCAGTTTTATTTTCTTACTGGGATAATAAGAGGGTTCACATGAGCTTGTTGCTAAAGACAGGATGATCACTCCCCAGACCTTATAGTATGATCTCGCATCAGATCAGTTCTATTCGTCGTCATAATGTCTTTTTGTTTTAGTACTCTATGGGAATTTTCAGAAAATTCTTCTGTAGACATAACATGCCATTTAAAAAAATGTTTGGGCTTTTTTGCATACACTATAATTTTTTCTCTTTTATAAACACAATCCAGAATTCTCCACTGTTAGCTTTGCGTTTGATGTTGATACAATACACCAAGCATGCTGGCTTTTGTGCAGTTTCAATTCATGTCAGTATAGCAGAGATGTGAATTGTTACATGGAGCCACCTTGTGTCTCACCTGCTGATCATTATATCAGGGTACTCAAGGCCTAAACACAGCTTTAGACACTGATTCCAGCAACAAGACATCAGTTATTCAGAGCACAGATGTTTTTAAGCTTCTTGATCTGTGAACAAAGTCAAATACCTTCACGAGGTGAGGGAATCCATAGTGCAATGAGATGATAAACACACCAGTCTTTATGCATTCAACAAGAGCTCACACAGAGTCCTGTAGGATAGGAGAGGCAAAGCCTTCTTCAAACCCTGTTTCTCACTGAAGTTTTGCCTAAATAGCTATGTCAGTTAGGAGTGTGAAAATTCACACCCCTAAATGGCATAGCTATGCCAGCAAAAGCCTCATGCAGATGTAGCCAGAAGAACTCTTTTGCCACTGATAGAGCTGTATCAGCAACCCTTTCTAGTCTAGACGAAGCTTGAGACTCCACATCTAGAATGATCTCTCCCTCAGCATACTCTAAAATGTCTCAATACTTTGTGTTTCTCTTGTGGTCAGTGATTGCTTAATTCATTTTTATGTTGGAAGGTGGATTACTGAGGGATTTTGGTTTTATATTAATTCTGGAATTTATTAAGCTAAACTAACTGATTTTTTAAAAAGGAATATTTCTTATTTTTGTTGGGTCACTCTCTAAAAGATCTTTTTATTTTGGTGCCAAGAAGTTGAAGATTTTGTTTAAAGGTGACAATGACATTTGGCTTATATCTCCCTTTAAAATAAAGTTTATTATTTTTGTTATTGTAAAATCCTTCCCTCTTTACTTTCTTGTTAATGTTTTTATAAAAAATTCAGATTTAATGAGTTTGGTTCTACTTTCACACCAATGTAAATCAGAAGTAACTCATTCAACTCGGATGGAATTGTGCTGATATGAAACTGGTGTCAATAAGAGGAGAATGAAGCTCAGTCTGTTCCAGAAATAAAACTTCTCAAACTTGCCCACTGATAGTGTGGAATGTATTAGCTCTATAAATCATTGGCTGCAAACATGCTTAAAATCCCATCTTTTCATCAACAATGTCTGATGCTGTGTATGAAAATGCGGCAGAGTTGAGTGATTCTGCCTGCCTTCTCCCATTGTTATGTGCAGACAAGGTATGAAATGCCTATTTGTGCCAATCAGCACATTAATTTGTTACGAGGTTAGGGGACAGAAGGAAAGTGCCACTTGTCTACACGTGAAGATCCATAAGCCCAAGGCTGGATTTACTGTGGAGGGAGAACTTGGATTTTAATGTTGTTGCAGGCTTGCTTTTTATAGGCCTGACTGATTTGAAAAGTGTGTGGGACACTGAAAGTAATATTGCAATTAAAAAAATTTTTTTTAGGATACTTATCTACTTATCTTTGATATAATTTTTCATTTCCCTATTTAAACAAACCTCCTTCCCCTCCTTGATTTCACTAACAAAATATAAGAGTTCAAAACAAAATTATTCTTTGCAATTAGACTGTGGTGGTCTTTAGAAGGACATTGGCTGTTAATGTCTGTTAATTTGTTCCATTATATGTTTGCTTTCTTCTCTGAGAGCAATGGAGGGTGGCCACAAGGCCTAATCAGTAGGCCACTGGACAGGGAGTCAGGAGACATGGATTCTGTTCTCACCTCTGAAACTTACCTGCTGTCTGATTTGGGGCAAATAACTTAATCTCTGGCTCTTCCCCCCCCCTCCCCCCTTCACCTTTTGTTTGCTTACATTGTAAGCTCTTTGGGAGAGGGATTGCTGCTCATTGTGTATTTTGGTACACATTAGGGCTGCAATTTTGGTTGGGACCACTAGGCCCTATTGTAATAAAAACAATTCAGTTTTCTATATGCATAGTTGCTGCAAATAATAATATGGGACTCTGGATTATGGTATTATAAGGCTTGTTATCTTCCCAGGCATTTTTTATACTGTGCCTATCCAAGTAGATCAATGTGCCTTTACACAGAGAAGACAGTAACAGTTCTGAAGGAGGGCAGGCATATGAGCTTTTGTGTCAGTTATAGTCAATGAATTTCCTACTTGCCTTCAAATGATTTTCATGGCTGGAGATCATCACTCACACTCTGTGAGGTGGCTGCAGATAACCGGTCTGGAATTGTCTGAATGATTTTCTTTTAGAGTCTGAGCAAGTATGAGCGATATTCATTTTCATTGACTGTATTATGTTCTCAGGTGGCAGTCTGTTTACAGACTCACAGTGAAAGATCGAGTCTACAAACAAGACAGTTTCAAGGAGCTTTTGATTTTATTTAATCTGAATGCCTTTGTGTCTGTCTGACAACGATTTTCTTTAATTCCTAGAGAGAGAGGTTGTCCAGCAAGTTCCTTGCTCTTGGACAAAGGGGTGTTTACTCACCATGATCAGTAAGTACCTCAGGGAGTAATGCTTGTGAATCATGTTGGATAATGTCTAGCCAAATTATCAGAAATTAAATTATAGGAAATGTAGGGATTAAAGTAGCATGTGAATGGTGCCAGAAACCACAGACCAATCAAAAACAGAGCAAGTCTGAGTTTTGTACTAAACTGAAACCTTTTCTTACAAGAAATCTTTTAGTTTGTTGGACTTAGGGAAAAGTCAGTGGCTTCAAGCCATTTGCATTTGCTTACTTAAGAACTTTTAGGGAGTTCTGTGAAGAGTGAACCACAGTAGGTAGTGGGAGTTCTGAAGGTGTGTGAGTATCAAAGTATACTGTGTTTTATTTGTAACTGTGAATGTGGAACATATTTTTTTCCATTAGCCGTTCCCTCGATCCTGCTCGGCTTCCTCTGGGTTTCTAAGAACTACTCCCTCTTCTGTGATTCATGGATCTAGCCAGAGTGTAATTGTTTTAAGACTGTGAAAAACAAGGTCTTCATTTTAACCCACTTAATCCTGAAACCTAAAAGCTAATATTCATGTGTAACAGGTAGCAAGGAGGAAAAATTGTAGGATTGGAAACTAATATCATTGAATAGAAGTTAATAGAATTGTGCCCTTGTTTTTCTTAAACTGATCTATAAAAAATATACATTTCCCATTTAAAGTGTGTCAGATGTGAACATTTTCCATGTCTCTTGCCACATACATGAGACATTTGTTTTGAACATGGTGCATCCTGTAATAATGGTCATATAATACCTTTCCATTTTCCCTTTGTAAATTAAATCTAAAATATGTACATGGCAATAACTGAGTGTTGGACTGGTTATATTTTCCATGGAGCAAGCCAGCAAATTAAAAGGAGTTTGAGAGGAAACAATTCAAAGGTACAAGATAAAATTTTCCCCTCAGAGTTGCTTCCTCTTCCATTTGTACAAAGAACAAAATTAATTGTGATATGATGCCAGGTGCTGAGTTTATAACATTTGTTATTAGGCTAGTTGCCACTAAAATATAAACAGGAACAATATAATAGTATTAACCTTATCACAATAAGTTAAAAGATCTTCCTATTCCTGCAATGAAATATATTGGTGAGGGGATATGAAATTCTAAAATAAATATCCCATCACCGCTTTTTCACAGTGGAAATGGGAACATTTCTCAGCTTATCTTGACAGCCAATCACATCAAGATAATGTCTTTTACAGTACTTTGTCAACTTGTGATGCAGCATCATGAGGTGAAGTCAGCATTGTTTATTGTCTGACATTCTAAAAGTCTAGGCAGGACATCAGATGTACAGGTGGGGGTCACCCTTAAATTTCAGGGTAGACAGCTATTCTTGATCCCCATTTTCTACTTTGCTATCTAATATTTTTAAGAATTACAATACAGTGAAACTGACTTTGATGCCTAAGTTCCTACAGCAGATTTTATACAGTCTCTGTATAATGTTTAGCTTGACTGTAGTGGTCACGACTGTATGCATTTTCTTGTTGAATTGTCTGAAGCTGTATATATGTATGCATGTATATATATTGCCAACTACAAGTGTTTGAAAATCATGAGTCAGGGCCCCAACTCATGATATTGGCTTAAAAATGTTGAGATATTAAAAATGGTGTAAATGTTGGGTTCTTTTTCTTTTCCCTTCTGGCATTTGGGCTTTTAGGGTGCACTTAGACCACATTTTCAATCTTTTTTGCCTTAAACATCAGGTCTAGAAATTTACATCTTCTTACATGAAATCTGAGATTCTCACATAATCCCATGCTTCCAGGAGCCTGAACTTCAAGAACACCAAATAAAATCGTGAGAGTTAGCAACACTGGAATAGCTTTTTCACTTGTTTATTTGCAGGAATGGTGAAAGGCCTCAGTCTGTATGTGCACGTGTGCATTACCTCACAGGATGATTTCAATTTAAATGCAGCCTATTAAATTATTTACAGAAGACAGTTGGCTAGCCCATTGTACTGTGTGGTAGGAGCCAAAGGTCACTTTAGTGTGCCTAGTTGATTCATAGGGTAATCTGATACAGTACTTAGCTCTTTGCTTCCTAGTCAGTAAATTAAACCTTATCCTTTTATTATGAGTCAGAGTACCATAACTTTCGGAAAAGCCGAAGCTGTTTTTTTGGTAATGGTTTCTGAAGGGTTTGTGTTAGCAGATTTTACAGGTGTGTGGGAGTGCATCTACGTTCGGAGGAAACCTTGGTGTGTTCTATTGTAGTTTAAATCCTTAAAAAAGAAATAAATGAACCTGTAGACATTGGCACTTACCACCTAAAAATAATCTGGTTTTGCAGCCATTTGTTTTGCATTAACAATATTTAAATGATAAGGCAGTAACACCTACTAATGCCAAAGGTGGTTTCTTTTAAGATGCCATACTAGTAGTCTCTCAGCGTGGATTATATTGTTTGACGGGTTATATTACGTAGTATATCATGAGTTTTGGTACATCTTCGATTGTTAGTTTTAAACTTGTGCTCAAATCATTGTTTTATCAATATGCAGTATCATGAATAATCAGGAAATAGTGTCATGATGCCTGGACTTGGTGTATTACCAACTTTTATTCCCTTTCTGCCTTTTTACCTGGCTCTGGCAGCGTTTCTTTCCACCCTCCTGTTGACTCATTCCCTCCTTTCAACAGGGTCAGTAAACAGAAATATCACTGTAATGCTCTCAGTTATGTCAGGCTTTTCAAAAAACTAAGTTGAGATGATTTAGTATTTTTACTTTTGGTAATGAAAGGAGAAGGTAGCAGCAACCAGGGGTGAAAGTCCTTTGAAAGCTGCAGTCTCACCAGTGCTATGGCATTAGCCTGTTCAGTGCAAAGCTCTTTCTAGTGTACACTTTTGTTTTCATACCTATGAACATACTTTTTTTTACATCAGTTTGTTTATTGGCAAGCCCTATGCGCTGTACCTTGAATGTTTGTGCAATTATGGATATCAGTAATTTATTCCCTCCTACCTGAGTCTGCACAGTTGCACTTTAGTGTTCCTATTTGTGTGTGCAGAGTTCAGAAGTTTTCATTGCTGCTGAGCCCTCGGCTGTGGAAAGGAGGAGTTTGCTGCCTTTGTGGCCATGCCTGTAGGAGAGAGAGCCTATCATATTTCACTCTAATCCTAAGCGATAGCCACGCAGTCTGTTTTATTGTTAGGAGAATCGTCCTGGAGATCTCTTACTAGGCTTTTCATTAAGAGAAAGCAGGACCGATGGGCTTAGGAATCAGAGCGGCAGCACCGTTTTCACAGAGCGGAGACATAAGTACTCTTATTTATATCGTACCCTGACAACTTGTTTGATCTGTGTCTGTTTTCCCACTGTGTTGTTTCTGATGAGATAGAACAGACGACCGGATTGCAGGCTCACTCCTGGAAAATTACGTCAGGGAGAGGAGAGGGACTGCAGTTTTGGATGCTGAGTGGAGACTGAAGAAAGCATGCACTTTGGTACTGTACTTCTACACAATCCTAATATTTTCGGAAACTTTGTTTTATCTGGCAGCTTACAAAGTGCTGTAGGCAGAGCAGCCTCAGGAGAATTGCACTGGCATGGTGACCCAGCTCGTACTGCTGCTGGTTTAATTGCAGCAACTGTTTTGACTGAATGAGTTGGAAGAAACCTGGACAGATCTTGTATTTCAAGATTAGCATTTCAACAACCAACGTGAGGGGGACAGGAGCAACTCCAGAAAGGGCGTCTCTGAAGTTGAGTACTATAGTTGGCTTTAAAGAAAATGAAAAAAGAATGCACTTCAAGGTCTTTCAGACTCAAACAAAATTCAGGTTCCCTCTCGCGTGCTATGAGCTGGATAAATTTCTCCTCCTTGTCTAAGCAGACAAAAAGATTGTTTCGCAGTGATGGTGAGCTCACGTCAATATGTAGGCAGGTAGAAGAGGACGATGAGAACTGGACCTACAGAACTCCACATAGAAAAGGTGACCCAGTTTTTGTCCACACTGAATTGTGTCCTTACTTATGTACCATTTCTCCATTAGTTTTTTTCCTCCTCCCTGTTGTCTCTCAAAGCTCCTTTTCTTTGACATTTGGGTTCTTGTGACCAGTGATGTCCACTGTTGCTTTTAAGTGTAGTCTCTTACTAGGGATGATCTTTCCCTTTGGGTCTGACTCTGCTATTTTTAGCGAGCTTGCTTGATCAAATCTAGCCTATGTCTACGTGTCCTGCAATTGCACTTCCCAGTTGCAATGCAGACATACCCCATGAGGAGTCAGTGTGACTCGCCCAATGCTGTGTTTGAATAAGCAGGGCAGAACTGTCCTGATCTCATCACGATCTTGTAGCAATGTCCTTGGTTTGGCCACATCGTTTCTATGGGAATTTATAGAAATTCAAGTGGAAAAAGCCGTGACCTTCCTTGACTGGGAATATAACATTTATTTCTATGGTGTGTCAGGGAGATTTTGTTTATGCACATTTCCATTTCCATAATACATTTGGGGCAAGGCTTGTGAGTGAGCCTCAATAGTGATGGCTGGTTTGGCCGATGTTGAAAGGACCTTTCATTTTGCTACAGTAGCAGTGCCCAATTTGGCATCACTGTTTCTCTAACAGGCTAGTAGTATTTTCCATATGTTAACAGGTGATCGTCGTGCTGGAAAATGTTAAGCATATTGTGCAGACACACTCTTGCAGGTGGCTCATAACCCCACTCAAATAAAATGGAGGTGCGAGTCTGAGAGAGTATATGTGGGGTATGACCTGAGCAGTCCACTGAGAAGAAGACCAGGAATAGCCAAGCCTTGAGTGTTCCTTTTGTGAATAAATGTAAACTTCAGCAAGGAGTTAAATTGTGACTTTCGCAAACTGTTTGTAGCAGAATGTGGAAGCCACCTGCTCACACATGTAACTGCTAATGACATAGCAGAGTGAATTTCAGAACTCTGTCTCCATACCTCTGTTGACAGGCTGAATTATTGTTGTCAGTCCATTTGTCATTGGTTGGTATAAAGATAAAATTACTTGATAAACGTGTTGAATCCTCATATCTCTGTTGCTGCGGGAGAATGGCCAACACTGATTTGTTAGTGGAAAGTCTAAGGTGACTGATTTAAGCTATAAGGTGACTTCTGTAAGAGCAGGCAAGCACTTGAAGGATACTTGCACTTCAAAGAGAATTTTCCCTTCCTTTTTGGCAGCAGTAGTAGTGTGTGTTCAACCAGAACATTAGTCTGACTTACTCCAAGTCAGAAATAAATATGGTTTTAGTAAGTGGTTTGGATGTAACCTCCCCAGCAAGAACACTAAGAAGGGTGTATACAGTTGTGCTGTGGTACCAAGAAGGCGGAACTGGATGTTGATTTGTTCTTTTGAAGGCTGCTGTGTAGCCATTTAAAATGCTGTAAAACTGCTTCAGAAGGATCTTCATTGTATAGTTGGCTCCTAATTTTTATTTTTTAGTTGTTGACAAGTTTGTACCATACAGTCACGGCTGCTGTGCTCAAGTTGGTTCTACTACATTTTGGGATGGTTTGTACTGTTGGCCACAAAATTCATTGTACACTGTTCATTATTACCCTAAACTCTCTTGCACCAGCTACAAATTCTTTCCTAAGTGTTCAGATGGCATGGTTGTGATGGGAAAGGAAAAGATGCTAGTGGATTAACATTGTGTATTAATTTTCCTGGGAGCATTATTGTACACTTGATTTATTGAAAATAAAGAAGTCCATTGTACAGAGTACAGGGGCCTGGGAGGATTCCTTCTGAAATTGGTCAGCAAGCTATAAAATTTTGCATCTTTTGTCATAAGGGAGATGACACTATGTGGGTTGAGAGTGAGAAACAGGGGAGGGATAGGTTATGCAGTGCTAACATGCTCAACACAGCTTCTCCTACAGAGAGGGAAGGCTCAAATTTGGCTTAATAATTTGTAATATTAGTTTTGCCTAATGCAATGGTTCTCAAACTTTTGTACTGGTGACCCCTTTCACATAGCAAACCTCTGAGAGTCACCCCTCATAAACTAAAACTACTTTTTTATATATTTAACAACATTATAAATGCTAGAGGCAAAGCGGGGCTTGGGGTGGAGGATGACAGCTTGTGACCCCCCATGTAATACCCTCATGACCCCCCAGTTTGAGAACCCCTGGCCTAATGGATATCTGTTCAGATCATAACTTGCTCTACAGCATTTAGTCTGATTGACAGTCTGCTGAGAAAAGGCCTAAGGATTTAAATTGTATGCTTCTGTAGGTCAGGACTGAGGTGCAGTTTGCCTGAGTTGGGGGTTAAGAGGCATTTGTACTCTGTCTGCTACAAACATTTATCCAGTACCGTCAGTCATGCACGCTCATCAGAATAACCCACCACCATGATATGAATATTGATGCCTGACTTTGTCTTGTTTATTGTTTTGAAAGATAAAAATGTGATCAGATGTTCTCTGTTCTCAAAATAGTGCTCATGTTCTCAAATAGTGCTCTTCATTGGACTAGCACGTTACACGTTGCCAGTCTTTGTAGCAATAAAACTGAGGATGGGCACCAGTGTCTATCTTAAGTGTCAGATTTAATATTTGTGGCAGTAAGTTATAGGATGACTTCAGAGAAAAGCAAAATTGTAGATGAGAAAAAGGAGGGTTCAAAATGCCTAGTCTGACTCACTCGGTTAAGGATGTCCTGATTTTTAATTGAAATTGATTTTTAATTGAAACTTCATTGCTGTCGGGATAATTCTTCACCCACCTGTCTTGCTTAGACAAAATGACCTTGCACATCAGTTCCTAGGACCTTCCTCCCCCTTCCTGAAGTCAGTTGATCCAGGAATTGGTTTATATCAAAAAGCAAATCTAATGATGTTTCAATATTCAATATGAACAGCTGCACAGGATCCCTCTGTATTTTGGCACATGTAACGCCAGTGTGTGTCTGCTTTATCAGATGGGAAATCTGTTCCTAAACAGACCTTTAAAAATTTGTTCATGAAATACTTGCTTTGTTGTTTGAAATTGCTGTGCCTCACTGTATATGCCCTTTCCTCAGTAATTATCTCAAGGAGTTCTGACATCTCAGAACAAACTTTTATCACCATATTTCTCCTCATTTACAGGAATCTGAAATTGTTTTGATGTTCATTTCTGAGTTTGTCGTAAGTGAGAGAGGAAACGGGAGTAGGTGAACATGTCATATCCCCACTTGTCATCACTTCTAGATGAAAAGCAAAAGAAAAAATTGGCTTATATTCTATATTTTATTTATTTATGTATTTATTTATGTATTATTGTATTTATATTATATTACTTGTACAGCAGTAACATGTAACTGCCCCAATCTTCTGCTCCTTCCACCATCATGGAAGATATATCAGAGAATAGAAATAGAGACTTTTAGTCAAGAATTAGATAGTGACTGATTCTTTCTGTGCTTGATCTTTCTACGAGTATTGAACATTCTGCCCCAGATCCAGTAAAGTACTTGACATGCTTAACTTTAAGCATATGAGCACTGAAAGCTTTTCAAGGACTTAAGTGCTTTGTTGGATTGGGGCCTGAGTGCTCAACACCTACCAGGATCAGTCCCTTTGTAAACAGTGTTGGAATTTTTACCCATCAGCCATTGTACACTGTATAAATAGTGGCAGGAAATTAAGATATTAGAATACACAGGAAATAAGTAGGGCTGTCAAGCGATTAAAAAAATGAATCATGTGATTAGTGCAATGTTAAACTATAACAGAATACCATTTATTTAAATACTTTTGGATGTTTTGTGCATTTTCAAATATATCTGTTTCAATTACAACACAGAATGCAGCACAGTGCTCACTTGGTATTTATTTTTTATTACAAATATTTATGCTGTAAAAACCAAAAGAAATAGTATTTCAGTTCACCTCAAAAAAGTACTACAGTAAACCCTCGATTTAACGGACCTCGATTTAACGGACTTCGGATGCAACGGACAAAATTTCTGAGCAAGTCTGATGCATTCCTGATCCATTTCTGGCGGGCTGGCTGCCGGCTCCCGGCTGCCGCCCGGGTCACAGCAGCAGGCGGGCTGGCTGCCGGCTCCCGGCTGCCGCCCGGGTCACAGCAGCGGGCGGGCTGGCTGCCGGCTCCCGGCTGCCGCCCGGGTCACAGCAGCGGGCGGGCTGGCTGCCGGCTCTCGGCTGCCGCCCGGGTCACAGCAGCGGGCGGGCTGGCTGCCGGCTCCCGCCTGTCGCCCGGGTCCAGGCAGCAGGCGGGCTGCGGAGCTGTCGCCCCGACCCTGTGGCGGGCGGGCTGCTGCTCCGACAGCTCTTTTTTTAATTATTATTAAATAACGGACTTTTTGATTTAACGGACACCCCCTCGCCCGAATTAGTCCGTTAAATGGAGGTTTTACTGTATAGTACAATCTCTTTATTTTGAAAGCTGAACTTACAAATGTAGAATTATGTACAAAAAGACTACATTCAAAAATAAAACTATGTGAAACTTTAGAAGTCCTCTCAGTCCTACTTATTGCTCAGCCAGTCATTCAGACAAACAAGTTTGTTTACATTCACGATAGAGATTATACTACAGTACTTTGTGTGAGGTGAATTGAAAGAATATTTTTTATCATTTTTACAGTGCAAATATTTGTAATAATAGTAAAACACCACTTTGTATTCTATGTTGTAATAGAAATCAATATATTTTAAAATGTAGAAAAACATAAAAAATAATAAGTTTCAGTTGGTATTCTATTGTTTAACAGGGTGATTAAAACTGTGATTAATCGCAATTAATTTTTTGAGTTAATTGCATGCGTTTACTGCGATTAGGATGACCAGACAGCAAATTTGAAAAATTGGGATGGGGGTGGGAGGTAATAAAGCCTATATAAGAACAAAAAAAAAAAACCCAAAAATCGGGACTGTCCCTATAAAATCAGGACATCTGGTGACCCTAACTGCGATTAGTCGACAGCCCTCATAATAAGACATATGCAAAAATCTGATCAGAAAGCCAGAGTAGGCTAAGGGCTTGTATACATGGTACATTAGTCTGCCCCAGATCTAGCATGCAGCAGCATGTTACATACTGTCTGGTCTGTGTGGACCTAGGAGCAAGCACCAGAAGTGTCCTAGTGTGTGTTAACATAGTACTGTTTGAAATGAAACTACATTAAGGTGTACTAGGCACCTTTCAATGCGTGCCAGCAGGGTCCATGTGGGCCAGGTAGTGTGCAACGTGCTCGTACATACTAGAATTATCACTCCTCTTGTGTGCACTAATGTACCTTGTAGACAAGCCCTTAGTCACATAGCATCCTGCTCTTTATTTTTCACTCCCCACACAGTTCAGGTTCCACTTTTTGCTTGCTTAGTTTTCTTTATTACTTCTCATTACATGCATTCCTGAAAACTGTTCAAGGGGAAAACTGAAAGCAATCATGGCTAGAATCAATAAGAATTTAGTCAACACATTAAAGATTAACAGATTGAACTGGCATTGGCTTATGTGGCCATGCATCAATATCATATCAGGTTTTCAATAAATAAGTATTGATGCATCTCTACTAATGGGTGTGGATGATAAGATATTGTGACTTCAGTCTGCATGGGCTGGGGCACATCATTTAAAAGGCAGACCGTCTGTTTGGTCATACAGGAGATAATACTGCTTTGTTGTAATCTTGATTAACAGAGATTTAGGTTTTTGTTAACTCTGATCTTACAATTCTGGACATTAAATATCTTACACAGATCCCATTCAACTGTCCATTAAAATGGACTGAGAGACCTTCAGTTGCACACGCAGGGATGTCACTGCTGAAAAGGGAGTTGGGAGAGGACTGGCTGAATTTTTTTAAGTTGTCCCATAATTTAAACTTCTTTCCTTGAGATGAGGTGAAACCCAGCAGGTTTTTATAAGGCTTTGTGTCTGATTTTTAATGCGGTGATAAACGTTGGTGCAGTGATCCTGTTTTTGAAGGGTAGGCTGGAAATTTCAGTATCTCTTGAGGGGTTTGAAATGGTGACACTTAAAAAATGCAACTCTTGGCTGAAGACTATATTCGTTGCCATTTGAGAGCATGTCTTGTCTCTTCTATTTGAGGTTTTTCTGTAGTACCCATTACCACACACGTGGCCATATTTAGGGGCAGGCAACCCAGGCGATTGCCTGGTGTTCCGGACTTGGGGTGCTCCAGGCTTGGGGTGTTGTTTTCATTGACATCCGTTACATTTTGAAGAGCTGAAGGACACTTTTTCTAATGTGTGGATAGCTTTGAGGATTCTGTTGATGCTGCCGGTCACAGTCGCAAGTGGTGAGCTGTTTTTGAAGGTCAGGTTCATTGCAATATATCTTTGAATGATGATGCCTGACAAGAGACTGACATCACTTGCTATTTTTATCATTTGAAAATGCCATTGGCCAGTTGTTGGATCTCTCTGATGCTGTGCTTCAGTTCATGAGGGCAAAGGTGAGAAAAGTGACCTTTTGAACTAAAGGACTAGGGTGTAACACCGCTTAATACTGCTCCATCCAATGATGGTGCACTGTTAAATTTTTTGATGTTAGTACATTTTAGTTATTCTTAAAATTAAAAGATTTCTATAGCTTAGAAGAAACACTTATTAAAAATTTGTTTTATATATAGCATGAATAAATATTTACAGATCCTAGTGTGCAAATTTATTGTCTTATGACCAGGATAAATCATGCATGCAAATTGTGCATCAAAGCCATGGAATGGGCTACCAATGAAATAAAAAGTAAGGTATTCAAAAGTTTAACAAATGGCATGGGGCACCAAAGATATTCCTTGCTTGCGGTGCCATTTTGTCTAGGGTTGGCCATAGCCACACTTCTGACCGCTGAACTGATAAATTAGAACATGATTTTCTTCCCTTAAATAATTCCGTGTCACTTAATCAATTCTTTTCAAATACCCAGGAAAGGTCTGAGATTAAGATAAGCCATGAATAATTTGGATGCTTCTCTGAATTTATGGATACCCCACCACAGAGCCACGCAATCCCACATCCCCAAACAATCCCTTTCTAACAAAAAGTTGGTAGGCTCAGGCCTGTAGTAGTCTATTTGTGTGAAGCTCATTGGCCTGCTACTGCCTGCTAATGTTAATGAAAGAGGACAGAGCTAGCTGTTTCTTTCTCTAGCATCTTCAGGGTGGTTTTGTTGCTTTTTGGAAAATTTCAGGCTTCTTTCTTCTGTCTAGGTTCTAGAGATTTAGGTCTTCTCCATTTTTGTGTTTTTCCCTGATGTCCACATCTGCCAGTTTTCCTCTGCCACTTCCATTTACTCCATGTCTGCATTCTCTCACCCCTCTTTGGTTTCCTACTTCCCCTGGGTGTTGTATACAATTAAATGAATTTTTAATCGAGATAATTGCATCACAGTCCTGCACAAGTTAAATTTTTCTGGATGTTCGGAATGGGGCCAGTAGCTTGTATCAGGCTTTGTTTGTTCTCAAATAATTTGTGGTGTTCCTGCTAGCCGTTATTTTGTTTGCTCCTCCATCTCAATGATTTACTTTTTTGTTATTCTTTAAGGGAAGGTAGATAATAGTTTGTTTATGATCTGTGTTGGTGTTTTTATTGGGGAGGGTGGCTATTTCTTAGGTGTTGACTCTAAACAGGTGGATTTCAAATTCTTTACAGAAGCTGGGGAACTGTCAAGGACATATTTGACATTATATTCTGCATTTTTCCTTTCTCTTTTCAATAAAACAAAGCTGAGAAGCTATATTGCAGATCAGTTTGACCTCTGAACAAAGCTTAAAGGAGCAGCTGTAGCAAAAAGAAACCTATTTTGTGACTGTTCTCCAGGCCTCTGTGTTTTTGTGTGTGTGTGTGTTTTATGTGGAAGTGCTGCACTGTAATTAAGGTTGCATTCCACTTATGCATTTGGGACTTCTCAAAACCTCTTTGACCAGCTGGCAAGAATAAAATATCGGGACACATTGGTGGTAGTAGGTGCAGCCACAGGCTCATTGCCCCCATTGGAGTCATACGGGAGGGAGGCACTCACGGCCCTAGCTCTGGCCCCAGCCACGGGGGAGAGGGGGTAGGGGGAGGAGGGAGGAGCAGAGGGGGATGTTACCACTTCAGGGAAGCTGAGCAGAACTGGCTAGGGAGCCTACCAGCCCCACACCAACTTGATGCCTGGCAACCTTACAATAGCAGGACAAAAGGCTTCCTGATTGTACATAGGTCGAGACGCGGGACAAAGTGTTAAATATCGGGACGTCTGGTCACCCTATATGTATCTCAAACCATTGCTCCTTATTATTTTTTTTTAAAGTGATGCTGGAAAACACTGCTAAAATTGTCTGAATTTTCAAAGGCACTGTGAGCAATAGGAAGTGTTCTCTCAGCATTGCTCTTCATCTGCCCCTCATGCCCTCTTTTCTCCTGCCCTGTCCCTTCCCATTTTCCTTCCATTTAGCTTATTCCCTTCTAATTATACCCACCTTCGGGGAGAAGGGAGGTGGGGAGAAAGAAATGGTGGAATTAACCTGATGTTTGCTGCCGTAACATTTGTTCACAGTGCTTGCCTGTTATATCCCTGTCCTACTGTGAGTCTGTCTTGACTATTTAGTTTATACATTCTTTGGGGTAGGAGCTATCTTTTGTTCTGTGTTTATATCTAGGACACTGGAGTCCTGGTTCATGACTGGGGCTCCTACGTGCTACCAAAAAACAAATAATGAATAACAGTATATCAGTATTCAGAAATCACTCTTCTGGACTTTGGGCTGGCATGCCTTATCTTTTTTCAGATCCCCGCTGAAAACAAATAACTGAACAGATTCCTACCATACCAAATTTATTGTAACAGCAGATAGTGGATGACTTCATATGCATTAGAAATGTCACAACAGTTCTGTGGATTTTGCAGAAAGATAAAAGCCACTTTCACCTTAAGGTACTACACCAAGATTTGCTAGCAAACTTCTGGTGTGTTCCTGAAGTTAAATTCTCCAACACAAGAGGGAGACTCTTACAGCCAGTGGTGCTGAAGCAATTTGTTCTGTGAGGGTGCGGTTGAACCAATCTGAGCCATTGAACCAATCTGAAACCCTTGTATATAATAGAAACCACTTCAAGCCAGGGGGTGCGGTAACACCCCTAGTTCCAGTGAGCTGCAAATGGACCTACCAGCTCTGAATCTGAGGTGCCTTCTGTGACAACAAGTCTCACCTTACTCCTTGCCATGTTGGAAGGAAGACAGACAGAGGAGATGACTTCAAAAAGAAGTTGTCTAAGGAGCTGAACTAGCAGCCCTGATGCTCATGCACTTGTCCTTGATGGAGAAACCTCTTGTAGTTTGTTGTCAGGAACTGATGAACTACAGCTTGTAGTAAAGGGAAGAAGCAGGGGAAATTACTGGGTGGGAGGCATAAATGAGAGGGGAGTATATTAATATGAGGACATTTTAGTGGGACCCATTAATGAGCAGTCCCCCATCCTGCAACATCCCCACGTATCTGTACACTGTCTCAGTCCCATTCCCTCAGGCATCAAATGTGCGTCTCTCTGCTACTGGCAGTGCCACCTGAAAAACCTCTCTTGGCTTGTCGCTCAGGGAAGTGTTATTTTTAAGATAACTGTCCCTTTAAGGATGGATTCACACAAAGTTCAGGAGGTGAAAACCACTGGCATTTTGCTGCGTACAAGGCCAAGTCTTCAATAGAACTCTAAAACTACAGTATGTGGAATGTTTTGGTTTCTGGCCAAAAATCTCAAAACTTGAAACATTTTTTAAAATTGCAGACTGGAAACTACTTGTGGGCTCAGGCTGTGGTGCCATAATAGCATAGATAGTGTGGATAATTATTGTATATTGATATAAAATGTTAACTTGGAAATGCCACAACTAAACGTTAGGTTTATATTATTTCTTTGAGAATGTATATAATTTATCAGTGTTTTAAATGCCCATAAACTTGACAATTAATGACTCTTAGCATAAGTAGCAATATTAATGCTGCTTTACTGTATCATTACAAACTGTACAAAGTTAGTAATGCTTTTACCATCTGTGATTGATTTAAATGCTGATGGTATCAGGTAGGTTTTCTTTAACATTCCAAAGGGAACTTCATCACTCTGGGATTTAATTTTTAGAATACTTTCATGCCTCAATATTTAACGTTGTGTCAACACTTTCTTCAGAAACTCATTTTAGGGATTTACAAGTGAGCCATATAACCAAAGGAGGAAACTTAGTTTTCAGCATTTCAGTTTGTAAATATTAGATATTTTTTTAAAGAAAGTCCAAATTACATTTTAAAAGTTTAATTTATAAATTGTAGGTGTGTTTCCTAGAAATGTTGTTTCAATTTTTGTTGTTAATGTAGTAAAGGAAATATTGGCTTAATTAATCCATAATATAGGTTGTTTTGAAGCCGCTTATTTTTAATGAAAAATTCTTTAGTAGCATTTTTTGTACATATGTGAATTGATTTACTTTCAGCAATAAAATAAAAATAAGGATGTTTAGTAGACAGACTATGCTGTACACTCTTTGAAGGAGCTGTTATGGCCGTTGGAGCAATACTCTGTGACAGATTGCAATGTTTGTAGGAAAAAGCTGTGTTCAAATAGGTGTTGAGGCATTTGCATAAGTACATTACTATCCATTTATAACAGCCTAAATAAGTATTTATTCAAGAGATTGGAATGGCTCCCAGGTAAATCCCACACTGTTCATAGAAATCAGTCTTTTTTTTTTTAAGTAAGAAAAATGAATTGGTATATCGTAAACACTGTTATATTACAAAGCTTAACCTAATAGTAGAAAAAACCCTAGGAAGTTTAATGTGAAGTCTGACGCTATGTTCTGTCACACACTATCTTTTATAAATTGTCATTACTTGAGAACATATAGCTAAAACCAGATGCATTTCCCATGCTTAAGTTATGTATTAATTTGATCCATAATGTGTTACTCTGAATGTTAACCCTGAATGCCCTACAGTTGGGCAGTTCAGATATTTCATGTGTTTTTATGCAAGACTAAGTAGTTCTCAAACTGGGTGTACGGCAATCACTGTTTCTGTGTTTGGATATTTATTTTACATAAGACATGCAATATTTGTCACAGCGTTTGTGGACATTATAGAGCAGAATGCATTTTTAAAATACTAATATACAGTGTCAGTCACAACTTTTCATGATGGTAAAAGAGCTGGAGTTATGTAAAGCCACTAATTTTTATTTGTTTTGCCATTTTCACCGGTGAACATGGCTGTATATGGCAATAATATAGAGGTCTGATTTTTCTGGGCAAAATAGTGAATTTGATCCACAAAACCAAGCTATTTTTCCATAGATGTTTTTGACATATCACAGATAAAATCCAAATTGGGGTCATTTATCTGAATCCTCCACTTTAGCTTTGGAGGGTTGGATAACACAGACCTATATCCAAGCGCCGATACTGCAAAACTATTCCCAGATATGTCTGTTTTTAATCCTTTTTCCCCAGCACAAATAACTTCTCATGGCAAAACTACTTTTTTGCCTTGCTCTTTTGTCCCCAAAAATTTAGGGTGAGAACAAAAAAAGTTTCACTCTTGAATTGTGATTGTATGTTTTGTTGAAAGTTATTCTCAGAAATGAAGACTTCTCTTCAGAGCATTAGTGACGACTCCTGTTCAAGCACTTCTTCGCACATCAGGGGAGTGGTGAATGGAGAACGGAAATTTTATGTTAAAGGAAGTTTCCGAACAGGTGCTATTATTTAAAGAAATACATTTGCTATTTCAGTATGTTCATTCACAATTTCTGTGTAGTCTCCTTGGGTGTGATGCTGCAAAACGCTTAGTGCCCTCATCTCCTACTTACTTAACTTAAGTTTGGGTAGCTGAGTCCTGCACAAAAGGCAGTCAGCATCTTATAGAAGCAGGTCTTTGGAAGAAATGTTTGTGATGATGAAAAGTTAGTGAATGATTTTGCTACTATTGTATGAAGAGTTGATAATCCAAGTGCTTGTCACATAAGTTCTGTGTGGTTTTTATTAGTTAACTCAAGTGTTTATTCATATAAATGTGAAGAAATAAGAAATTTATTTTACAAGCTGAAACTTTCCGATTAGTGCTTTCCAATGGAAAAAGCCAATTCTTTCCGTCTGGCTTTACAGTAATAGAGCGTCTGTCTACTGATTTTTTTTCTCATATTTTAGACAGAATTTACTTTAATGACCTACCTTGCTCCATTATTAGGGATCATGAGCTTTCGTGGGTTAAGACCCACTTCATCAGATGAATGTTGTGTGGCCACAACATTCATCTGATGAAGTGGGTCTTAACCCATGAAATCTCATGATTCCTAAAATCTATTAGTCTATAAGGTGCTACAAGACTCTTTGTCGCTTTTGCAGATCCAGACTAACACGGCTACACCTCTGATACTAGTAACAACTATATCTTTTACATTCCACTGTGATTGCGATTTATAAAGTACTTTTTATGCTGTAGTTCTAGGAAGAGTTTACATGGATCTCTTTTTGAAAAAAGACAGACTAAAAAAGCCACTCACCCAACAAGTTGTTAATGGAAAGTGTCTAGATTCTTAAGTACACACACAAAATGTTGTAAACAGAATTTTCCTAAATTATTGCTGTGGGTGCTGGTTGAATTGGCATGGTTCCAATAGCAGTGCTATTACTATCATTTGTTTGCTTTTTGTAATAATGAAAGGATGAATATAAAACTGTGACTTCAATATAGGTTTTAATCCTTAGAAATAATTTTTAATTGCATTACTCACAGATAGCTCTTGAGGACAGAGTTTGCATCTTTTCCTTGTTCTCCAAATTTGTTCTATTTTTCTGTTTCTTATTTTCACTTTAGATTGAAAATGCTGTTTCAGCAGAGGGACAGAGTCACTGTCTTTGACAGTCTACTTCTGGCTAGCTTTATTTTGTAAATGGTTATATGTTTCAGATAAGTGTCATACTGAGTTTTTGTTTGCTGCAGCGCTGTGTACTCCGTCAAGTAGACTCTGTCACAGCTTCTACCGGCTGATAACATAAAACACAATTCTGTTTTTACACCAATGTTCGCTGGCCACTTGCAAGTGGTTAGGTTACTTGATTGGGTCTCCTGTAACTGAGAAGAAGCCTGCCTTCATCCTTGGAGGGCTGGTTGCCTAGGTATTCTGGCAGCACCATTGGGAGTGTGGATGAGTTTGAAGGGATAAATGTATTAGTTATGCAGACAAATGAAAATTAAGCTGATGCTAAGGTTAAGAGTACATATTGGTAACTTAAGGATAAATAACCTTACAAGAATGTTGTAATTAGTTCTAAAGAAAACAGACTATCAAAAAGGCAGGAGCTTCAGTCAAACCATTTGTAAATTAAGTCCTATCAACTCAATTTGCTCTCTGCTTTCTGGTTTTTGCTACAGAATCTCAAACAACAACAAAAAAACAAAAAACGAACCTCAAAAAACAGCCAACCACTGCAGAAGCCTTATTGAACTCTGGTGAACCCTTCTATTTTAGGCTGCTCATAATTGAGGAATCCATGGCTCAATTCACTTGAATTGTGGTAGACCTAACCAACCAACTTGGAGGCTAATATAGCTTTATGGTTTTTCTGAGAGCAAGAAGCAAAATTGGAGTTCAAATGGGAACTCAGTTGTACCCTTAACTAGGGGACTGTTGCTGCAAGACAGAAAATCCCTTATGTATGACTTACTGTTCTAAAACATATTAACCCCCACCGAAAAAACTCAAACAGAACAAAACCAAAAAATCCCCACAAACAAAACCTGACCCTTTGAAATACATAGAGTACATGCTTGTGGTATATGGCAGAGTTAAATTGTCAGCCTGGGCATAGTCTTTTGAAAACACAAGAAGATGGAATATTTTCTGTACCAGTAAAATGTAATCAGAATGTACTCTCTCAAATCTTCTCTGTATTTCTCCTGTTTATGCCACAACAGCCTCCATTTTGGCACTTTACCTCTGTGGAGCAGATGGTTTCCTCAGGCACTACTCTCCTGATCAGCCTGTAGCATATGAGAGGGAGCGAAGAACCGTGAATTAAGTGAACTTGCCCGTACGTTCAAAATGATGAAGATGTTGAGAACAAGAGGGTAGCTTATAGGGAAGATATTCAGAAGTTGCTATGGCCAAACGCAGTAGCGTGGTGGGAGGGAGAGTGGGTGAGGAAAGGGAGCTGTACTCTGAGCAATGGGTCACTGACTTGTTGGATAAAATGGTTATGTTTCTCCAATGCATGATCTTAAATATTGAGAAACACTCCTTCCCTGGCATAAGGGTGTGAGGAAGTACACCTCTCCGCCAATTCTCCATACACGTGAAACCCCCATTCCCTACACACACTGTGTAGCATGTCCATTAGTCATGGTGCAAGGAGCTATGCTTGAAAATTGGCAGGCCTGATTTAATTATTACTAATAAAACCTTGTTCCCCTGCTGGAAGACAACACAGCCAGTCTTGGTAATGTACTTTGCCTGATTAACTGCACCTGCTGACCATCCCCAGAGAGAAACAAAAGGTTGCATGCCCACCGATATAAACAGCAGATCATTTCTGGTATATCCCTGCAGATGTATCCCTTCATATACACGCTGCCGCTCCTTCCCCTGTCTGGGTGTTTGTTGTGTAAATTATTTTATTTACCAAGCCCTTTTGTTTTTATTTTGGACATTGTGCTCCATGGTGGATAGGGGACAGTGGCTTTATACTAAATGTCCAGTGAATACTAGAGTTTTATGTTGTCCTTTGAGATCTGAAATATGCTGGTACTGAGCTGTGGTTTCCATAGCCTTCTCTGTATTGTTTCCTTGTTTCCCCCTATTGTCTCTCTGTCAGGGCACTCCCAGATTGCTGTAAGGGAGCTGACTGCTGGATCCTGTGTCTTTTAAGCCTCTTTAGTCTGAACAGAGTCCAGGCTCTTCCCCTGTGTTGGGGTCCCTAGGCATCCTCTTAGGGTTCAGATCCTCTAGCACCCACTCCTGAGAGCTTAGTTCCCACAGTCCAGAGCTACCTTCTCCCTAGCACCAGTGCTGATCCCTCAGGTGCTCCCACACACCTTAAAAACAACCTCTTCCAGAGCTCCAGCTTTGGGTGCATTCTGGGTCCACCGGTTAACTCTTTAAGGGCATGGGATAGGTGTAATTCGTAGCACGTGCAAACAGAGTTTGCACATGATCCTAACACCAATGCTCTGTACTTAACAGCATGAGAAATACAGAAATCTGTATAAAATAATAAGCCTACATGCATCCCTGCCTCAGTTTCCTCACAACTTCTGAACATTCTTTGGGCTGGGGTGAGAATCCTCTGCAGGCCAAGGGGGTGGACAGGATCCTCCTCCTGCAGTGCATGGCTTGTCTTCCCAACCATTGGCTTTTCTCTCCCCCAAGTCAGCTTGTTTTGATGTTGGTTGGTCCTGCAGCTGACCTGGCCCCTCCTGTTATGAAACGTACCAGTCCCTTCCCCTCTTCTGCCCAGAACTTCCTTTGTGGCTCTGAGTTTCCCCCTGACCTACTCAGCCTCAGAACTTTGGTGTTTTTGTCCTGCCTTTTTGGATTTTCTATTCCCCAAAACAGCAGCTCTTTCAGATAAGCTGGAGAAAACTGGTGGTTCTGGCTTCAGCTGATAAGTGAATATATATATATATTCACCCCTTTGTTTTCAGTTTTTATTTTATTTAATATTTCCCATTAATTTATCAATGTTTATTATAAAAAAAACTGGTGAAAATCAGTGCAAAAAGTCATTAATAATTTTTCTGGGTCAATATCGGGGTTTATTTTGGTGGATGGAAAGATGGGCAAAAAGTATTCAATAGATTAATACTTTGAATTCAGTTTATCAATGTGGTTTGCTGCAGAATTAAAACGGAATTCAAAACACAATGCAGCCTCTTAGTTTACGAAAATAATATTTCTCTAATCCCCAAATAAATCTTCTCATTTGAATAAACAGTTTGTAGACTTAGAACTCTTAGCCTATAAATATTTACATTTAATAATTGGGTCACACCATTTGCAACACATAAATTCAACTCCATTCTTTAAAAAAAAAAAGGCGAAACTTCCAAATACTTCCTTGTGTTCTGAAATGTATTCGGATACAGATTTTTCCCCCCCCCCATTTTAGTGTATTAGATCTTCCGTTAGTTGCTAACAGCTTGAAATGTGTACATGGTGGGCGTGAGATTCATCAGTACGTTCAGATGCACACACACTTCAGAGCTTGTGTGTGATGCCTGTTTATTTATTATGTGTATTTTCTAGACTAATACATAGCCTTCCTTCAACAGGCATCTTTGCATATACATAAGGCTAATCTATTATTGTAATACATATATCTCATGGAAGGTATTGTATTTTCCTAATAAAACAAGTAAATTTTATATTAGAATGATACAAAAGTAGGATTGGAAAAAAAAATCTTTGTAAAACCTGGGAATTTTTTCATAAAAATCTATTTTAACTGAAAATGACGGGACATATACTTTACCAATGCTGCTGATGTAAAGTCAGGACTTGAGTCACATTTACAAATGGTGCTATGCCCTTATAGCACCTCTTCCAAAGATCTCCATCTGCTTTTGATAACGTTAATTTAGCCATACCACCCGACCCCATAGGATAAGTACCGCTAGGCTTGTTTTACAGGTATGCGAAAATGAGGCACAGAGAAGTCAAGTGACTTGCCAAACGTGACAGAGAGATTCAGTAGTAGAGCAGGAAATGAAACAGCAAATGTGATTCCAGTTGCCTGCTCTTACAAAGAGGCAGCTATCTCCTTTTGCTCAGTAGGTGGCAGCTTAGTTTGACTCCTTCCATCTGGCCTTCTCTGGCTAACTTAGACCTGAGTCCAGCATATCCTGCAGGTTGTCAGGCTGATAAGAAACACAGGTAAGTTTCTAGGCAGACTTCATTTTGCTTAGGTCTGTGAGGAAGGCAACAAATGTATCAGACTAGTCCTGTTAAAATAGAAATAGAAAACCCCCATTGCCTCCCCTTTCAGCATAGGCACTCTGCACGCTGAAGGCTGGGTTTTGGTTTGTTTCTTATTCCATGGATTTATCAACTTGGAAAATCACACAGGTACAGGAAGATTAGATCCTTTTTTATGGCTGGATAGGAGTGTTTTGGGTGGGAGGAGGATGGCAGGGGAATTCTGAAAATAATTATAAAAGTATGTAAAAGTTGAGAATCACTGCCCCACTCCACACATGGTAAGGGGCAAACATGATCTCATATCTCAGTGAGGACAAGGCCTATGTAGAAATGTTTAGCTTTGAACTTTTAAGGAGTTGGGTGGAGTCTGAGTCCCATGATTACTAATCATTAGAGAGCCACATGGCTAAAACCCTGTACAAATCTCAAAAAGATTGTGATTAATTGTTTCTGGACTGTCGAGTAAATATTAATTGCCATAAGAAAGCTATGTCTCAATAACTGGGTATCATCTTCTGTTGCTTTCATTCACATGTCCTCTTTAGTCCAGAAGTGAAACAAGCTTCTTATTTTTGTTTTGTACCTCAGCCATGGGGTTTTTCAGTGTGTCATTTACTAGAAGATAATCGCACTTCGTGTCCACCATGCATATTAATGTGTATCTCAGGGATGCTAACTGTTCTTTTTGAACGACAGATGGTCTGACTATGTTAAATTCTAGTTATTAGAATGTGTGCTGTTTGGTATTTTTTCTTAAATGTAAACAAAGTAATCTGATCTTGTCAGGCACACTTCCCTTTTCATGCACCTGGCCCTTTTAAGTGTGATTTGCCTTCTAGACAGTAAATAAAATGGTGGTAGAATAATTCCATGTTTTCCCTGCCTTACTTGATCCTGACATCCCTATTTTCCATTTTAGCACCATTATTATCAGCACTATTGTTATCATTATTTTATGATAGTAAAATACTGAGCTACCCTGTAATAGGAATCCATTGATTTTTGATACAAAGTATTATTTAAGTGTAAACACATGCAATGAAGGTTTTTGTCTCTGAGAACAGGTGGTCCTCTTCCTAGCATTTGTGCAACATGCCTCAGGTGGCACGTGACCAGGATTCATCACTAAGGCTAAGATTTAGTCATGGGTAAAGTCATGGACAGACCATGGGCAATAAACAAAAATTCACAGCCTGTGACCTGTCAATGACTTTTACTATAAATACCCTTGTCTAAATCTTAGCTGTTCTGGGAGGCCCTGGAGACTGCAGCTCTGACAGCCTCTGGAGTGGCCTCCGGGCTGCCCGAGCAGCAGCGGTCCTGGAGGGTCACTCAAGCAGCAGCCAGTGTGGCAGGCCCCAGGGCCGCACCAGCCACGGAAGCTGCAGAAGTTCAGGAGATCCTGAAAAGTCACAGAATCCATGACTTCCATGACAGACCTCGCTTTCTTATTAATCACTAAATTTGGTCTGCTTGTTGGATGTTTAGCTTCCTCGGCTTGGAGTAAAGTTGTAAGCGTCACTAATAGAGTTCAGTTGTGTCAATTAACCAGACAGAATTTGATACTGAAGTGCTTGCCAAGCAATAATTTTAAATTTAAAAAAAGTTTCTTACAGCAGTGTCTTGATATCCTTGGACAGTCTTTTTTTTTCTGTACCACTTCCATTATGTGCAGAGAAAACAAAACACTTTTCTCCCTCCACCTCTTTACTTCCCCATATCCCACATCAGAAACCCTTCATTAACTTTTTTAGTATAGTGTCCTCTTTTTGTCCTCATGGTAAATCCTTTGTCTTTTGTCCTTCCTCTTTGTACCACTTCTGTGGCTAAGGAATTCCTGAACACATTTGAAAAAGTTGGTAACAGATTCCTTCCTTGACACACAGCAAGTCATAAAAGATTTTGTCCTTTGTATGCCCCCTTAACAATTCAAACAAAAGATAATCTTAAATACCTAACAATACTGGTTTGCAGTAAACTCATTCTCCATAGTATTGGTGCTTACTTTCTTTACAATAATAGCAAAGTGAGATCTGTGCAAATGCACCTACTGCAGAGGTGTAAATAACTTTGAAAAAATTATTATTAATTTAGGATTCTGCTTTCGGTGAGATTCAGTTAAATAAATGATTGAGATTTGGCATCTGAGTTCATATTAAATTTTTAGTGTATATAATTGGGTGATACTTTCAGAGAGTTGTTGCATTAGGGTAATTTTCAGAAAAGACTAGGTGCATACAGAAACCTATTTCAACTTTAAACTGTTGCCACAAGTGTTTTCAGCATTTTAACATTTTTATTTTTATTAATTTAAATGTTCACAGTAGTGGGAAATTTTGGGGGCACACAATAGTTATGTAGATGTTGAGATTCAAAATGTTAAAGTTTTTTATAAATACTGTCAACACTGTATATAAAAATGTACAAAGTAAATGTATTTCCATCAAACTCAAATATATTCTTAGCACCATTTTTATTTGCTTACTTGTACATTTCTGTTGTTATTGTTGGGAATATTTGTTGGTTTGTGTGTGTATGTGAAACCAGTGTTTCCTGACATTTACCAATTAAAAATTAATCCTTCTAAACCTTCTTACAAAGGCTGACACATTTCTATTCACTAGGCTCCTGGTGACCAAGTGCACTGTGGAGGGAACATATTGGATCTTTGTGGGAAATGGTTTAAGGTGCAAGTTTAACCAGTGAAGCAATGGAGCAGTGTTAAAATTAGAGGTAACTGGATGGAACATCCTCCTATGAAAGGATATCTGAATAAGAAAAAGAGAAAATAATATAAAAGCCAAAGTAATAGCAATCTTTGTTCCATAGCAATCTTTGGCGAGGTTTAGGTTGGATATTAGGAAAAACTTTTTCACTAGGAGGGTGGTGAAGCACTGAAATGGATTACCTAGGGAGGTGGTGGAATATCTTCCTTAGTGGTTTTTAAGGTCAGGTTTGAAAAGGCCTGGCTGGGATGATTTAAAAAGGCCTGGCTGGGATGATTTAGTTGGGGATTAATCCTGCTTTGAGCAGGGGTTGGACTAGATGACTTCCTGAGATCCCTTCCAGACCTGATATTCTATGATTCTGTGATATTTTTGGAAACAGTGGTGTACTTTTAAATATACTTTTAGATTGCAGAGGATATTGCCCACTAGATTACAGTCATTTTAAGGTTGGTCAACTTTTGGGTTTTCCCTCCCAAGAAAATCCTAGAATGTGAATGAGTTCAGGTATATACAAGTAACTCCATTATGTGCTTGAACTAACTTTAAGTTCAGCAGGACTTCTCAAGTGTGTAATGAAACTACTCACATATGCAAGTACAATACTGGGGCCTTCATTTTCAAGACAACTTTTGAAAACATCCATCACACTCTTGCATTATATCACAAAGGTACAAGGTAATATCCATAGCCATAAACAACATGCTTACAAAGACTTCTTGTTTTCTTAATCACTAACAAGAAAAAGCATTCACAGACATGAAAGTGCCTTATATGCATGACTGTTTGCAGGATAGGGGCCTTCTTTTTGGTTTAGTTGTGTAGTAAATATTTAGCTATTGGAGAGATTATCAGCAATCACTGTGGTTCTCCTTTACCAGGCATATTTTAAACTGGAAATGCAGTCACTTAAATTAATTAGTTTCAATACACCTCCTCCAAGTTCCCACACCCAATTTTGTAGGTTTATAATCACATTTTTCTATTTTTAAAATGCTATTTTTCCTCTATAGTTTTGCGGGGAGAAAAACCACACAGAACAGAGAGAAATGTCTCTAGTGAAACTGATTAGATATAAAGTGATCAAATGTGCAAAGTAAACAGAAAATATAGTGAAAATATTCTTCTCTAATATTTTAGCTACAATAAGATTGTGTTACTCGTCTGGCAGCATTTCATACTCATAGCTGCCAGGTTTGTGCACTTCTACCTATGCGACATTTTATACAATTAGTTTAATAAACCAATTTACATATTTGCAATTAAATTCCATGTGACCATAAGCTTCAGCACTTCTGTGAGGTTGAGCAATCTGACTATCCCTTATTTTACAGATGGGGAACTAAGATGTAGACACTGAGTGACTTGCCCAAGGTGACTCCGTGACAAACCCAGAGGAAGTCTGTGATGGAGCAGGGAATTAAACCATGTTCTCCCAAGTCAGGCTAGTGGCCTTATCCCTAGACCAGCCTTCCTCTCATATCAGTTCCCCCACATGCCCTCATTCACCCCATTCTACCTGTCCCAGGCTCCCCAATCATTCCCCTTATCTATTGCCACTGCCTACTTTTGGGGCTCAGCCCTTGCTTGACCAGGCACACACAGGCACAATAGCACCTCTAATGGCCAGAGTTGGAAACTGCAGCCCCTTCTTACAGCCCATCTGGATGCCAGAAGATCCAGTTGGATTTCAGGAATGCATGGAAGGGCTGTATGAGTGTCCTACAAGACCCTAGACAGTCTTCTTGAAAAGCCTGGATTGATATCTTCCCCTGAGACAGTGTTTTTGGCAGAAGTGTTCTCCAGGTGCATAATAAAAGGGAGAAATCCCCCCCCCCCTTCTACTTTGCCATGTGCTATTGTGTGGATTGGTGAACACTGAGCATACTTCAGAGAAAGCTGGGAGAGGAGTGAAGAAAGGAACATCTTTCTTATTTGGATGAAGCATATGCAAGATATTCTTAAAAGTTTCTGTTTGTTGGTCAGACTAAGTTATGAGGGATGGCTTAAATATTTAAAAATTAATAGACAGGAGAGATGGAAAATACCTGGTGGGCTTTGTAACCCGTCCCCTTGCCAGGGCAGGATTGTTCCCTACAGTGTATTGAATAATGGTTTGTCCAGCTGAGTTTAAAATATGCCCAGTGATGGGACTTCTGCTGCTTCCTCTGGAAATTACTCCAAAGATAAATCATCTACTTTGCCAAGAATTGTTTTCTTGTTGTTCAATCTACATTTTTCTCTCTTTAAATACCTGTTTGTCAAGTTATATTCATTTGACACTAAATTTTCTTATAAATCATACTTCTCCAGCCTTTAACAAAATTTGTTACTCTTTTGAGGTCCTTCCAGTATCTTTCTGTTAATAAAATGCCCAAGAGGGAATGTTACATCATATAGAAAAGGATTGTTAGCTGTCCATAACAGAGGTGGTTTTATTCCGCTCATGACAGGCTGAGTGCCTCAGAACAGGCAATTCCACAGGGATGGAGCAGTTTCCAACTTGCTGTTTTTTCCTCTTGCACCATACAGGGTTGTTATGGCTGCTTCTCTCTTTGCTTTCTGTTGCTTTGGCTTTCTGCCTAACTGCAGCAGTGTATCAAGTGGAGAGGAGGAGACCAGTGGAAGCCTTTCCATCTATACTGTCAGGCTAGCATCACTCCCACCTACATTAGAACTTACATGCTGAGCAAGGGGAGGAGAGAACATAGGGAAAAAGCTGACATAAGCAGTGTCCCTCTCTCTGCCTCCCCAACTGGGACTTCCCTTCCAATACTCACTCTGGGCAAACCACCTACCCCCTTCCTTGGGGATTCTCCATCTCTCTCTTCCTTTAAAAACTCCCTCATCTTTCTTCCCTGTTCCTTTCTTTGCTGGAAACTCTCTCATCTTCTCCCCTGAGAGTGTTCATCTCTCTTAACTCAACTAGGCATTTCTCCACCCTTCCTCCAATGACATCTGGAAGTGGGAGCCAGTCCAGCTTAGTGGGTGCATAGAAGCTGGCTTGCCAGATAGACTTATAGACTTTAAGGTCAGACGGGACCATTATGATCATCTAGTCCTGGGGTCAGCAACTTTTCAAACGTGGTGTGCTGAGTCTTCATTTAGTCACTCTAATTTAAGGTTTCATGTGCCAGTAACACATTTTAATGTTTTTAGAAGGTCTAATTCTATAAATCTGTAATATGGAACTAAACTATTGTTCTATGTAAAGTAAATAAGATTTTTAAAATGTTTAAGGAGCTTCATTTAAACTTAAATTAAAATACAGAGTCCCCCGGACTGGTGGCCAGGACCCAGGCAGTGTGAATGCCGCTGAAAATCAGCTCATGTGCTGCCTTAGGCACTCGTGCCATAGGTTGCCTACCTCTGATCTAGTCTGACTCTGCACAACACAGGCCACAGAGAATCTCATCCACCCACTCCTTCAATAAACCTCTTACCTATGGGTGAGTTATTGAAGTCCTCAAATCATGGTTTAAAGACTTCAAGGTGCAGAGGATCCTCCAGCAAGTGACCCATGTCCCAAGCTGCAGAGGAAGGTGAAAAATCTCCAGAGCCTCTGCCAATCTGCGCTGGAGGAAAATTCCTTCCCGACCCCAAATATGGCGATCAGCTGAACCCTGAGCATGTGGGCAAGTCACCAGCCAAACACTCACGAAAAATTTCTCAGTAGTAACTCCGATCCCATCTAGCATCCCATCACAGGCCATAAGTTCTGAAGATGGCTGGATCATTCCTTGCAGGGGGACTCTGAAACCTCAAATCACTTCTGCATGATATGAAGCCTTTGCATGTGCAGCCTCTAAATGGCATTGGCCTTTTTTTCCAAGAGCATCACATTACAAAGTCACGTCTGATTTGCATGTCTAATTTCTGTGTCAGCATTACTGCTTCCCAAGTCTCTCCAGCCAATTGCATATCTGTGATTCTCCCCCGCACTCCCACCTCCAGATGTACCAAACTGCATTTTTTTCCAAGTTAAATATCATTCTGGGTTGTTTTTTTCTTTCTGCTCAAGTTTTTAATCTTTCTCTAGGACCACTTGCATTATTTTGCAGTACTCACTGGAGTTCACAGCTGCTTCTAATTTAGAATCCCCTGTGAATTTCATTAATACTGTTTATTTCTCCATCCAGGTAATTAATGAATAGATTTACCAGGACTTGGACCTAACACTGATCCTTGTGGCACCAAATTAAATGCCTCCCCCAACTTACTAGGGTGCTGTCTGTTGTACAGATTTTTTCACTATTGGAGCTCTTTACAAATAATTAAAATAGCTAACGATACAAATACTGTTAAAACAGCAGTTAAGCAATCAAAAGAATATTTTTTTCTTAATTTCATTTCTCAGATAGACTATGTTCACACTTGAAATAGGTCGGCATTCTTCCCATCAGAAAAATAGGTTAAGCCAGCGGTGCACAAACATCTCTGGTCATGCTCACCCCCACCCCCACCCCCCGGGCCCAACTCCAGTAACAGAATCTGTCTGCATCTCCCTCCATTACTCCGCAGCCAGGGCTTCCTCAACAGCAGAACTTGGGCTGAAGGCAGAGCTGGGGACAGAACTGGGGATAGGGTGACCAGATGTCTCGATTTTATAGGGACAGTCCTGATTTTTGGGTCACATTTGCCATCTGGTCACCCTATGGGGGAGGAACTGGGGCTAGCGGCGGAGCAGAGGGTGGAGTGGGACTGGGGGTGGATCTGGCCTGGAGGTGACGCCGGTCGGAGGGTGGAGCAGGGATGGAAGTATAATGTACCCTCTCCACTCCCCATAGGTGCAACCCGGGCCTGGCCACACCCTTCCCCCGAACTTTCCTCAGTGCCACTCTAGGGAGGCACGCTCCACAGCTTAGAGTTAAGCTAAGTGAGCTCTGTCTCTCAATCATGGATGCACCCCACTCTTGTGCTAGAGCACTTTATTCCAAAGTTGTAACCCACAACTATAGTAGAACCTGAGAGTTACAAACACCAGAGTTACGAACTGACTGGTCAACCACACCCTTCCATTGGAACTGGAAGTACACAAATACAGTACAGTGCTGTATTCAATGTATATTACAAACAAATAAATAAAGGGAAAGTTTTTTAAAAAAAGATATGACCAGTTAAGGAAATTGTTTCTGTGCTTGTTTCATCTAAATCAAGATGGTTAAAAGCAGCATTTTTCTTCTGCCTTTTAAAGTTTTCAAGCTGTGTTAGGTCAATATTCAGTTGTGAAATTTTGAAAGAACACCAATAAAGTTTAGTTCAGAGTTACAAATATTTCAGTTACGTGTTTGTAACTCGAGGTTCTACTCTGTATTGAACAACAATCAGATAAGAGCTAAGCATGGCTAATAGGACGCTGCATACTGTGGTCTTAATTGCTGTTTTCAAGGTGTCTGCACAATTTGCTATGTTAATGCTTTGGGAGACGTTCCAGAAGATGATTTGTGTATGAACATGCTTCTGTGTTTCACAGTGGGGTCTGGATTGCAGGAGCTCTATATGCTTGTAACTATTAAATTTACAGTTGCATTTTCCAGTTATACAAGGAGGTCATTTACCATGAACTCTTCCTTGCTCCTTTATTCATACGATCCTTTACTATTTGAGGGTCCATCTGTACCGTAAATGAAGGTGCGATTGCAATATGGGTAAGCATGCCAATGCTAGATTTTATGTAGCTGATGCGGGTAACAAGAGCAGGGAACACGTGGCAGCAAAGATCCCAGGACATACCAACAACTTGAGTATGTACCCAGAGTCCCTAGTGGGGTTGTACTGGGTAGGGTTGTACTGAATTGGGAGTGACAGTCTGAAAATGTAGAGTTCTGGGCTCTTAGGGGACATAAGGGGGGGGGGGGGGGCACACAGTGCTCCAAAGGAAGGCAAGGCCATGGTCCCACCACCTATCCACAGGCCTGTGGAGTAGTACCAATGCACAGGGGGTAGTGTTGAATCCCTGGAAGTGAGGTAGCAGTGGGCACGACACTCTCCTGCTGTGTGGTGTTCATCAGCCCTACCCCAGAGCTGTGCCTAAAAGATACAATTAAGTTCTGAATAACAAGAACTAAATCCTACACAGGCAAAATGGCTAATGACTGCAATGGGAGGTTTGCTTGAGTAAGGATTTGGCTCAAAATGCAAATGATTTAAACTGTAACTTACATTCGTTTGACACCATGTTCGATTCCCTACTTGCTAACCTCCTTTACACGGAACGTGGGGGTCTTGCAACACCCCCTAGCTGACCTTAAAATCAACTATGAGTAGGACTCAAGGGAGATTTCTGGTATGTTGTATGTATGATTTATATGTATATCTAAAATCCAAACCTCACAAAGCACTTTTGGGGGTGAGAGAAAAGCCATACATTCCAGAACAAACAAAGTTCACGAAGAGCAGAGTTACTAATTCATAACAAACAGTTGAGCTGGATTAGTGTGATTTATTTTTCTAATGCTGACCAATTGGTGGGTATAAGCTGTGTCCACAGCAGTGAGAAATGCTGACTGATGAGATAAAACAATTGCACTCAGGCTTATGCTGTGTTGGGAAGGACTAAAGAGAGAGACAGTAACTTTTAGTAAAGCATTATTTGGAATTGATTGGGTGGGGAGGTGAGGAATAGGGAGGTGTCATCAGTGCAGCCCAGAAATCCATGGATTGGGTAGCAGTTTCCTGTAACAGCATGAGCTGGCCCACTGCCACGCTTCTCCGGCTGTGTGCTTGAATAGGGTTGACTGGGGAACAGCTGTACCTAGCACTCTGTGTTGTGCTTGGGAAGCAGAACACTTCCTCTTCATGGAACTGCCTCAGAATGTTTTGTCTGAAAGGTGAGGGGGCTTCTTTGGCAAAGGTGGTGTTCTGGTTCTAGCCAACAGGACTGTGTTATTTCATAGGGATGGATTTTAGTGTGAAGATGGCAACTCCTTTAAAAACACTTACAACTTTATTCGAGTGTATTCTGTGCAGAAATGAGAGAGTGGCATCAATTCATTGTTCCTTTTGTTCTTACAAGCAGGCAAAAGACCCACTGCTGTCTGGCTGGAAATCTCTTGTAGGGTACATGAATGTTTGTTAGACAAAAGGTCAAGCTTGCTGTATGTGTGTCAAGTAAATTTGTGTAGCTTAATACAGAGAATATTTCAAAGGGACTTAGTTGCATCACAGAAACATTTGAAAGATATCTTGATCTTGATTTAATTATTCCCAAAATTGGATGAGATGTAATGAGCGGTCTTGGGGGAAGACCAAAGGAAATTGGTTTTGTCATAATAATGCAATTACTCAGTAGAAATTAATTCTGCTGTTATGGGTGATATTTTTTCTGGACCCAGAATAAATGTCGAGCCATACTAATAACAAAGTGTGTGTGTGTGTGTGTGTGTGTGTGTGTGTGTGAGAGAGAGTAATTGGGCTTTGTAAGATTGTGTTCCTGAAGGGGAAGTATTTCCTCTCAGAAATGCTAGTACTGTATTTCCTCAGAAATTATTTTGCTGCTACTGTCATAGTTTGCTGACTGAGCAAAGAGCTGTTGGGGTGAAGTGTTAAGACTCTTGACACAGATTTAGTTTTCCATGGGAAATAATAGTAAAAATAAGCTGCATTTGGTGGGGAGTGGGGCTGAGGGGTTTGGATAGTGGGAGGGAGATCAGATTGGACTGTGAGGGCTCCGGCTGGGGATGTGGGTCTGGGGTGAGAGGTTCTCTATTTCCTAAAATAATTCTGAAATCAATAATGTAAGTAAAAGCTAGCATATACTATGCTAGTTTTAATTTATATTCATGTTTATAACCCACAGCTATAACTTGGAGATAAGTCTCTAATTTACTCCCCCCCCCACACACACACAATGCCCCCGCTGTTTTTGGTTAATTCCCAATCTTTTCCTGTTGCATCAGTCTGTTTGATTTATCCTAATCATTGTACTTAGCACAAGTTTTGGATATATTGTTAAATTAAGATACAATAGAATGAGGGGAGACTGAAAGGTGGGTTTGTTTTCTCTCTCTTAAACAGTGCAGCCTGTTTGCCCTGTGGTATTAGTTTTGTTTTGTTTTCCGTTCAGAAAACTCTAGAATTGTTTTTCTATTTGCATGTTTCTATGCTTAGCAACTCCTGTGTTGCTGTGCAGTAGGAGTTTTCTTCAGTTTCTGGTTATGATTAGCATTTTTGTTTAGATGAATCTGTTATTAATGTCTATGTGTGCTTTGAATCGTGTGTGTTTGTGGGAGCTGTTTGGCACTGAAATCCTCCATCTGAACTTGGACTCACCACATCTTTATGGTCTTGGGTTTAGCATCCCTCTAATTTATTGTCTTTTTTCTTTTTTTTAACTATCATTTGTGCTCACTTTACCATTATCCTTGCCACCCATGTGCAGCCACCATGTCAGTATCAAAAGGAAAGGGGCACAGTATCCTTCAGAACTACCATCAGTTTGGAATTGCTCTGGCAAAGGACACAGTTCAGACAGCAGACCTCCATCCTCATGTCTAGAGCCCTGCGTGGCTACAAAATTTGTATCCCACATCCAGTCCACGATCTGCAAAAATGATTTGCGGATATTTGCAGATTTGTAGGGCTTTAGTTATGAAATTTGAATCCACATCCATCCACGACCTGCAAAATGATCTGCAGATATAAAGTGGATATTCCCAGTTTTGCAGGGCTCTACTCATGTCACCAATGAACCAGCATGTATTTCCTTTAGCTATATCTGAGTTTTCCAGCATCGAGGAACATGAGTTTTGAAATCACTTTTGCATCCTTAATGTCCCATTTGAAAGGGCCAGATGCTACTTCACGATCTCTGGGATTATTGGAAATATGATGATAATATATATATAATATAATATAATATAAATGTTATTTCTAATAGACTGAAGCAGATCTTGTATAGATGTATGTGGATGCAGGGCAGAAGCTTGGATTGGAGAGGGGGATATGTAGAAACTAAATATATTTTAGTCTTTAAGAGTTAATATCAGGAAGGGTCATGAGCATCAGCCTCAGTACATTGGTATGTGCTGAAAAGTGAGCTCGGGCTTTTACCTCAGCGCTCTTTTGCTTCTTTGCAGAAGTTCATAGTTTCACAGAAGGCAAATAGTGCCAGAAATGCGGTAAAGCGGGTGCCTGCTACCTGCCTGCTTTTGAGAAGTGTTTTCCATATCTTTGCACGTCTTACAACTGTGTATTTGGTAGGGGAAGTTTTTCATACCAATAATAGCAAGGAATTATGTTAGAAACTATCTATGAAAAATCCTGGGCATGCGGTTTGTTGCTCCCTAGAGGAGAGTTCCATGCAGTAAATACAGATTTTTTTTTTTTTTAAATTAAAGATCACAGGCCTGCTCACCAGTTGTCTCGTGTGTGTTATGCATGTAAAGACATTCCTTGGATTCTTTTCTTGGCAACGCTCTCAGAAAGTATCTAATGTTTAGAATCAGAAACAGATATTCTCGGATGCATTTTCCAAGTAGAGCCATGCAAATGACAGTATGTACATAATTTCTTTTTTCTATTTCTTGTCTCCCCCCCGCCCCCATATATACAGCAGCAAATCAAAAGAGACGGAGGGAAGGGAGGAAATTTGGAGTCAATTAGAGACACTGCTGTCTGCCTATAAGATTTGAGTCAAAATTTAAAACTGCTTTATTTAAAACTAGGAAACCAACTGGTTAGTGGTGTGTGTATGTTCATTTAACATGAATTCAATTCTGTCTTTTATTTCCATCTTGGACTTTTGAAGTCCTGTATGTGTGGTGCATTTTGTGAGTCGTATAGATCTTTTTAATCATGTACAGTGACTATGAGGGCACTGAAGTAGATTTTTCCCAACAGTGGAACAAACATTCTTAATACATATATTGAACATAATTTACACTTTTCTATATTGAAATTGTCTTTTTCTTGAAATCATTTTGTTCCCTTTTATCTCACTGTCCCAGGACATCAACTAGCATCAATTTTGGTATTTGTGAATAAAGTGATTATTATCAGAACTGTTGCTACATGGACTCTAGTTACTATAGAGAGTAAATGGAAGTATAAAGCAAAGACAAATAATGCATGATCCTGAATGATTAAAGTTCAGTATTTTACTTTTCTCCATAGCAGAATGTTGTTTCCTCCTAAATAAGTGATTGAAATGTTATGGCAAGCATAGGTGCTGGGGGGGTGCGGCCATACCTCTAGGCTTGAAGTGGTTTCCATCATATACAGGAACTCCTCACTTAAAGTTGTCCCAGTTAACGTTTTGTTGTTACGTTGCTGATCAATTAGGGAACATGCTCATTTAAAATTGTGCAATTCTCCCTTCTAACATCGTTTGGCAGCCTCCTGCTTTGTCCACTGCTTACAGGAAGAGCAGGCTGTTGGAGCTAGCTGGTGGGGGCTTCAAACCAGGGTGGATTGGTAACGCTCCTATCAGCTCCCTTAAGCTCCCTGTGCAGCAACTGCCCAGCAGGCTATCGGTTGTGGGCAGCTCAGCTGTTCCTCCCCTTAGTGCCATGTGCTGCTCCTACCCTCTGCCTTGGAGCTGCTCCCAGGAGCCTCCTGTTTGCTGTGGGGTGTATTGGGGAATGAGGGGGTTAATGTCAGGATGTCCCCTCACCCCTGCACCCTGCTTACCCCTTCTCCATATAGAGCAGGGTGGGAACACTGATGGAGAGAGACAGAGAGAGCTTGGGGCAGCAGCAGCTCTCTCAACTTCCTGATGCACTTAAGAGTGGGGTCAGTGTACTTAAAGGGGCAATGCACATCTCGCGCTCTCTCCCACACACAAGTTGTGTGTCTCTGTCTGCATGCTATTTCCCCTCCCTCCATTCGTGCCTCCTTGTAGAGTGTGAGAGGCTACATCAGGGGTCAGCAACCTTTCAGAAGTGGTGTGCCGAGTCTTTATTTATTCATTCTAATTTAAGGTTTCACGTGCCAGTAATACATTTTAACGTTTTTAGAAGGTCTCTTTCTATAAGTCTTTAATATATAACTGAGCTATTGTTGTATGTAAAGTAAATAAGGTTTTTAAAATGTTTAAGAAGCTTAATTCAAAATTAAATTAGAATGCAGAGCCTCCCGGACTGGTGGCCAGGACCCAGGCAGTGTGAATGCCGCTGAAAATCAGCTCACGTGCCGCCTTCGGCACCCGTACCATAGGTTGCCTACCCTGGGCTACATTAACAAAGCGTTAACCCTTGAGGGCTGAGCCAAAAGCTAGTTCATCATTTAACAGTCAGGGATTCCCTGGGAATTAGCCTACCCTCTTCCACCCTCTAACTTCACCACCTCAACCCAGCTTCACAATCATCATCACTGTATTAAATTGTGTGTTTATATATACACACGCACACACACACACACATGCGCGCGCACAAACACACACAGTTTTTTGGCTGGTGAGAAAAAATTCCCTGGAACCTAATCCCCCCTAGTTACATTAATTCTTATGGGGAAATTGGAGTTGCTTAACATCATTTTGCTTAAAGTCGCATTTTTCAGGAGCATAACTGCAACGTTAAGCTAGGAGTTACTGCACAGCATTTACAATTTGGTTCAATGGCTCTCAGTACCCACATTATACAAATTGTTCCAGCACCCCTCGATGGCAAAACACTCTTTATAATTATGATTCAGCAGAGCGTGGTAGCCAAGATGTGGTTCTTTAGTTCAGGGGTTCTCAACCTTTTTCTTTTTGAGGCCCCCCTCATAAGGCCAGTGATATATGTTCTGCAAATATTTTATGCAATTCTTACACTTCCAGGGAAGCTCACTGAAAAAATAAAAGGCATCACTGAAGTATATAAACGTACATGTGAGATACTAATTACATATATTGCTTGCGTTCCTGCTCTCACTCCTCCCTGCTCCCACCAGGTATGTCAGACATAAAAAGTTACACAACACAATAAAGTTGCTGAAAAAGATAAACTAAACTATAGTGCATGTTCATAAAATTGTGCTGCTTCTGAAAAAAGGTTCCACTGTCTTCTAACAAAGCTGTGAAACCATTCTACCTTTTACATGTTTGAGAACCATTTGAAACAAGTTTCCTTGTATCAGTTGAAAGAAGAAACAGGGTTCCTTACTTTATTTATCCAAAGCTGATCTTTTGTAGCTACATGGGAAAAGCTCCCCCATGATGCTAGGAATACATGCAGGGGTGAAAGTAAGGCAGTACGGCCAGTACAGCATACCGATAAAAAGTAGCTGTCGGTACTGGCCTGTACACCTGATTTTAAAGTGCTGCCGCGCCAGCGTTTTAATAACGCTGCTTAAAGCGCAGCAGCGCCAGCACTTTAACATCGCTGCCCCTTTAACGTCACTGCCCTGCTGACCGGAGGGGAGGACAGTGACGTTCAAGCTCTGCCCGGTCTCTTTAAATCACTGCTGGAGCTCTGGGGGGCGCGGGGGCGCGGGCCAGGAATTTCTGGATGGAGGATGCTGGCCCTCCAGCCCTACCCCTTCACCTGAGGCCCTGCTCCTTGGGGGTGGGGGTAGGGATGGGGGAGTTTGGAGCCGGCCCCAAACTGGTAAGAGTTCAATTTTACTTTCACCCCTGAATACACAATAGGTTATTTATTTGGAATAGTCTGACATTTATCACGAGAGGACAACAGAAGATGGTTTATCTTTTGCAGATGTATAAAAAAGAAAACCTCTGTGCCAGTTATGAAAGCAAAATATGAAGATTAAAAGAGGGAGGAAAAGAAATAGCGATAAAAATAAACCAATTAAAAAGAGCTGAACTTCAGTGTTGAAGTTCTGTTTCACTAAATTTCTTGTTCATCTGAAAAACCCGTAAGTAATTTATGACATCTTCTCAACAGCAACACCAGCCTTCTGCATAGATGGTGGTGAATAAGGCAAAGCTAGAAGAGTACAGACAGTATACAGCACTGGTAATGCTATACTTAAACAATGCAAAGTAATGACTTAAATGCTTGAAAAGCCTGCAAAGATATTTATAGGATTATTTAAAGTATGTGTATGCTATTTTACAGAGCACTTCTGTATTAAATTCTTTCAATATTTATGGATCCCGTCAGCTGTACATATCATATTTTCTTGCATAGTGTATTCTCTAGCCTGCACTTTTATTCTTTAAAATAGGGAGAGTTGGCATCTAGCTGCAATTTAACAGGAATCCACTGCCCTCCGTTGAGCAGCAAAGCAACATCTGTACTGTCTTGACAGTTCACCATCTGCATTTAAAATTTGTGCTTTTAGATAGAGATGATTAAAACATTGGCAGATGTAGAAGAACAAAAGTGAAGTAATGAGAACATGGAACCCTCCTACAGATCATTCAGTAACCACCAGTTCCTCTTCATAGTGGCAGTATTGTGTGAACCCTGGTAGCAGTGGTCGGAGAGCTAGTTTAGACTTAAGTTCAGGTGGTCACTGGCATTTCTAAGACCATGTTTTCTGTGCTCAGAGCAGATCTTCACAGAACAGTGCCCGGCACCTTTCTGACACTAACAATCCCACAGGTGTGACTGAAAAAGGGGTAAGAAGCATACTGTTCAGGGCAGCATGTAGGCCCCTTCTGTGGTTCAGCAAGGCCACACACTTTTCGATGCCAAGCCCCTCAGCCATCACCTTTCTTGGGTGGAGACCTGCGTCTCTCTCCCTCCTGACCGGGGTCTATGCAGGCTGCACAGTTCCCTCCCTACACTTTGAGTTCCTCAGCAAGCCAGACTGTGTAAGCCAGGCCCCTTATCTTGTGATGAAGACATGGGTGGTCATGACTAGTGGCTGAAGTAGGAATCAGGTCTTGTGATTAGCCCAGAAGCGTTGAATCAGATGCCAGAGCTAAGGGTCAGAGGTTAGGGTAGAAGCCAAGGGGTCAGAACTGGGTTTCCTAGAGTGAGGCAAGGTAGAGGCCAAGGCGGGGGCCATGTCAGCTGTAGACAAATGCTTTGAGCAGCCATTTAACAACTGCTGCTGTTTCTGCTGGGCTCAAGAGCTGGCATGCTGACTCTTCCAAGAAATCAGGCAGTCTACTACAGGCCAGCTGCTCTCATCAGGTTGCCTGGAGACTGGCTCTGCTGCAGGCCCCGATTCCTGATACCTGCTCTGCTTTCTTGTCAGAGGCTATAAACAGCGTAAAATTAATTGTACACATTTGGAAGTTACCACCCAGCCATTTCAAAGCAAGTGCATTGTTCTTCAGGTGAAACAAATGGTAGGAATAAATGCAGTTTTCAGAATAGAGGTAAATAGCGATGTCCCCCAGGGATCTGTGCTGGGTCCTGTGCTATTCAACATATTCATAAATGATCTGGGAAAGGGTTAACAGTGAGGGGGCAAAGTTTGCAGATGATACAAAATTACATAAGCCAGTTAATTCCAGTGCAGACTGTGAAGAGTTACCCTGAACTTGGTGAGTGGGCAACAGAATGGCAGATGAAATTCAATTTTGATAAATGCAAAGTAATGCATATTGGAAAACATAATCCCAATTATACATACAAAATGATGGGGTCTAAAATAGCTGTTACCACTCAAGAAAGGAATCATAAAGTAATTATGGATAGTTCGCTGAAATTATCTATTCAATGTGCAGCAGCAGCCAAAAAAGCTAGCAGAATGTTAGGAACCATTAGGAAAGAAAAAAATAAGATGGAAAATATCATCATGCCACTATGTAAATCCATGGTATTCCCACATCTTGAATACTGCATGCAGTTCTGGTTGCTGTATCTCAAAATCGATGCATTAGAAATGTAAAAGGTACAGACATGGGCAACAAATATGATTAAGGTATGGAATGGCTTCCATACAAGAAGAGATTTAAAAGGCTGGGAATGTTGGATGACTAAGGGTGGCATATGATAGTGTTCTATAAAATCATGAATGGTGTGGAGAAAATGAACAAGGCAGTTTTATTTACCCCTTCACAGAACACAAGAACGGGGGGGGGGGGGGGGGTGTCACCCAGTGAAATTCATAGGCAGCAGGTTTGAAACAAAGAAAAGGCAATGCTTCTTTGCAGAACGCAGTCAACCTTTGCAGAACGCAGTCAACCTATGAAACTTGTTGCCAAGGGATGGTGTGAACACCAAAAGTATAACTGGGTTAAAAAAAAGAACTAGCTAAGTTCATGGAGGGTAGGTTCATCAGTGGTTATTAACCAAGATGGTCAGGATGTAACCTGTGCTCTGGGTGTGTCCCTAAGCCTCTGACTGCCAGATGCTGGAACTGAGCGACAGCGGATGGATCGCTGGTGATAGTCTGTTCTGTTCATTCCCTTGAAAACATCTGGCATTGGCCACTGTAAGAAGACAGGCTGGTGGGCTAGATGGACCATCAGTCTAACCTAGTATGGCCATTCTTGTGTTCTTATAAGCTTAACAGAGATCACGCCCAACGAGGGCTCAGGCAGTTGATCAGTCCTTCAATCCCGCCAGGGTTTTTTTGTGGTTACAAGTTCATAACCACTATTAGCTCAGCACTCCCCATGAATCTGTGAGGTACTCCTTTATACAGTTTGGGCCTCACATCTTGGGAACCTGGGAACAGATAATCAATTTGCAATCACCCTCTCCTAGATATTTCCCAGAAATTCCACTTCACATGCGTTGTCCCAAAAGTTCATCCTTGTCAGCCACATTTGTTCAGTACAGTAAAACCTCCATTTAATGGACTAATTTGGGCGAGGGGGTGTCCGTTAAATCAAAAAGTCCGTTATTTAATAATAATAAAAAAAGAGCTGTCGGAGCAGCAGCCCGCCCACCACAGGGTCGGGGCGACAGCTCCGCAGCCCGCCCGCTGCCTGGACCCAGGCAGCAGCTGGGAGCCGGCAGCCAGCCCGGCAGAAATGGATCAGGAATGCATCAGACTTGCTCAGAAATTATGTCCGTTGCATCTGAAGTCCGTTAAATCGAGGGTTTACTGTATAGTCCTTTGATCATCCAGGCCCAAAATAATACATAACCTTTGTATTTAATACAATGAACTCCAGAGATACTTAAACTTAATTCAGTAAGATCTCTCAAAGATATTATGGGAAATTGTCATATTTGCAACAGGAAAGTTGAGGAATTTTAGCAAAATTTCCTAGTGAAGACCTGGTCAAATGTTTGTACAGCTGAACCAGAGTTTCCTTTAGCTCAAGTGATAGGATTTATGGTTGGCAAAAGGATATGAATTCTACATTTTCTCAGTGACAAAATCCTGGATAGCCCATATTGTATATGTGATGATAGTGACGATATAGTGAGTCTTCCTGACTCTTGAGCTGGTACTTATATACTTATGTGAAAGAGAAGTTTGCTGCCTAAATAATGAGGGAACTCCAGTTTTTTCTTAATTTATTATTAACATGAGCAAATGGGATACTGTAGCCATGCATGCTTAAATTTGTATTTTTTAATTAAATACATTTCAGTAGAGCTTTCGTGATATCTAAATGCACCAATGCATGAATGTCAGCTTTTGTCTCCTGATGCCACAGTTGTATATATCAAATGAAAATTCAAGATCACAAAGTTTTAGTTTTTGTTGCTAGCAACCAGTATATGCATAATGGCTGCAGCTCTGTGTCGGTGGGGTGTCCTTCATCATGTCCTTCACCATCAGGTGATCATTGTGCATCCACTGAAAAGCAGCAACTAGTGATTGAGGGAAAGGGACTTAAGGCTTGTTTCAGTATTTTAACTCCTGGCTGGTGTGAGGAAGAAAACTGAGATCGAGTGTGGAAGGATAAAGGGATCCAAACTGAGACTAAAGAAAAAAAAGTTTTCACATAAGACGTATGACTATTTTAATCATACTTGCTGTACGGTTGGGTCATTTCTCTTTTTATTTCTTTTCCCTTCTCAGGAATGTGCACTTTAAAAAAAGAGAGAGCCTTGAATCCCCTAGCTTTACTTGTTCAATTCTGATTATTTTACCTTTCCATATGGTGGCTTTCACATAGTAAGGCCCTAATTGAGAATAGGGTTTTCTATGGGCACAATCTGCCAGCACACTGAGCTGCAGGATTGGAGCCTAAGTACTTTAGCCCAGATTTTTAAAGGTATTTAGGCATAGATTTAAATTAAGGGCTTAAAGCAATCAGAAAAATGCACATTTGTGAGGCTGCTACTGCATAACAAAATTTGCAGATATATAAAAAAGAAAACTGCTGGTGCGTGCTTGCTTTCCACGTGTACTTAAGGATGGGCATGTGCTAAATGGGAATTTGTGTGAGTACATGTTTAATTATGTGCACCTGTAGATTTGCACTCTAGAAAGTGCATATCTGTAATGACAATATGTAATGTCAATACCCCCCAGCCCACACTGGTTTGAACTCAAATCCTTCAATTCCAAATCCCAAACTACTTTAACTACATCAGTAACTCTATTAGCTGACAGCAATAGTAAGCCCTAATCCTCTGTAAACTGTTTGTTAGAAGGAAGCATTGTGCAAGCATGTCACACCCACACAAAATATGTGCATAGTTGTGAGAAGACAAATGCATGTGGATAGGACTAAATGAAAGTCTGAATGACCAAAATTTAACATTTGAAGTGTTTATTCCATGGTGAAGTAAGTGGCTTAAAAAAATCATTTGTTTATGTGCAGATCATTTATTTTTTGGAACCTATTACGAGCCAAAAACCTACTCAAGTTGAATACCATTTTTTTTTCTTGTTCTGTTCTTTTTTCAGTAAGTATTTTGAGTGGGAACAAAAGTTGTTAGAGAGTTTCCTGTAATGAGCATATTTTGAACTGATGAGTCAGGTCTGTGTTGTGACAGGAAACAAGTTTTTCGTATTTGGTATGTTCCTGGATTTTGAAAAAAATGCAGTTAGTAACCTTGGAAGCTGGCCACTTAACTGTCAGCTCCACTTTTCTAAGAATACCGCGTTGTAGTTTAGACTTAACCTGACTGGGGATTACAGAGGAATGTTATCTGACTGGAAACCTTACCCACAAAAGCTCTAGAAAGAACAACTGGATTTAGCCCCCTCACTACATTGCATGTCTCCAGGGTTTTTAATTTTTGTAGTGGTTTTGCATTATAGAAAGTTCTCCTTACCCTCTGCCAGTTAACTTTAATTTAAAACGTGCTTGTTCAGTAGTATTTGGATATGTGGCTTTTTGAAATATGCTTCTCTATTCTTTCCTCTTTTCTAAAGATATAGTTAAACAAAAATTCAACTTTTCAAAAGTTTTCCTTATTTACATGTTGGTGGATGGAGACATTTGGTACATTATGATTTTCTTGTTCCTCTCGATTTTCACCTTGAATCCTAGTTCTTTTCAGAACATGAGTTAAAAGTAGTTTATTGCTTCTGAAAGTGCTAGCCCTCCTTATAAGTCTCCCTTCCAATTTTTGTGGCTTTACAATCTCATTTTCCTAATATTTAACACATTCTTTTTTTTATCTCTCTCTCTACATACATAATTTAAAATCTCCCTCCCAAAAGCAGGGCAGACTGTAAAGAATCAGTGAAATTAACAATATGCAAAGTGCTGTCAGATGCAAAAGTAAACTGAAAAATACTTTTTTCTTTAACCTCTTTCAATTAAAGTAATCAAATGGGTAAAGCATATGCAAACGGAAGCATGACCTTAAGATGATGTTCGTTTAAAAACTATTTTCAAAATCTCTAGCCCAAATGTACACTTGTAGGATAACAGGTTTAATAGGGAGAAAATAAATCCTTGTGATCAAAGCACTGGACTGGGACCGAACAAAGGAGTAGTATCAATTGTGAGTTCTGCAACAGTCTTTCTGTGTGACCTTGGCCAAGTCACTTAACATCTCTGTGCCTCAAATCTCATCTATAAAATGGGAAATATTATTGTCTGTCTTGTCTAGTTAGACTACAAGCTCCTTGGAACAGGGATCTTTTTTCTACATTTTGTTATAGTATCTTATACAAAGAGACGGGGCCTTAACCTCAAATGAGGTCTCTAGGCGGTGAAGTAATACAAATAATTAAAAAAAAAAAAAGCTGATGGGTATGTCAATGTTGACTCTAGGATATAAATTAAAATAAAAGCACTTGGTTCCAGTTTGAAAGAGTGAAAGAATTTAGATTCTGGAATGCAGATTCCCTCTGCAGCAGCTGGTCTGATGACTTTATGGAATAATATTATTTTCACGTGATTTTATTACTTTTCCAGGTTTGTGTTTGTCACCTACAGAATATTGGTTTGCTTATAAAAAGAAAAACAAAAAACAATTTAGGGCAAAAGAATGGGATAACGTCAAACAAAGATATCTTGACTCATCTGATGACACTTTGTATTACTTTAAAAGTTCACAGCCTACAAGGTTGTTAAACTAAATTAATTATCTCAGAACAGTATGAGCTTTTGATTCTTATTACAACAAAACATTTTTTTTTACTTATTGCTGAACTGAAATTTTAATCTCTTAATTTTCAGAAACTATATGATTTAATGCACCATTCTATATTGGCAAAGCTTCTGTTTACCTTTGGCAAAGTTACCTCATGTTTGGAACAAGTTGCTAACCCTGAACACAAAGGTGTCTATTTATCAAGCTTGTGTCCTTAGTCCTTTACGGTTATGAAAGTTGGGTTATATAATCCAAGCAGGAGTGGCTATAGAACAGTTTTCATCTCTGCTCTCTTAGAAAAATCCTTGGAGTTTATTGGTGGCTCATTGGTACCCAAGTAAGAGATTCTTGAGAGAACCGGCCAACAGTTGATGCAGACTATGCTGGACGTTCACCGACTTCTCTGATTGGGACTTGTGATGTGCATGTCTTAAGATCATCTGCCAAAGGCTGTGCTCTATGGCCAACTTAAGAGCTACCCGTGATGCAGAGGAAGGCCAAAGCTCCAATGTAGTGATAAGGTCAAGCAAGGCCTCAAGAAAAATCAGCGTTCCCACTGATAACAGGGAAAATCCTGACCACTATCGTTCAGTTTGAAGAAGGTGGGTTAAGACTGGTGCAGTCTCTGCTGAGAGCCATCAGAGAATCCAGGCTGAGGCCCACAGGCCAAGCCAGGAAGCAGAGTGTGGACCTGTAGCCCCTGTGGAAAGGTTTGCCACTCACGCATCGGGCCCTTTTCCCAGACCATGGCTAAGCTCCACTGACGGAATGACTTTGTCATGTCTCCGTTCATCTGTCAAGATGCTGAATGGCCATATAACACATTCTGTACTGTATTTAGAAGAACCGTTGTCCTTTTCCAGAAGACCATATTGTAATTCTAACCGCTTGAAATGGAATAAACTTTATTTTCTAAAATCCTGTTTTCTTTGAATTTTTATATTAAATTTCCTCTCTTGAAATATTTATCCCATCAGTCTCTTACATCTTTCTCAACAGCCCACCATAATTAGTCTTCCCATATAAAGTTTGATGACAATTCCAACAAACTGTAAAGCTGTTTTAAAGTCTTTATTTACTATCTAAGGCCTAACAATACAGTCTGCCTTGACTGAGGGCCAGTGTGTGGTTACGCTGCCTCGAGCAGATCAGGGAACAAACTATTAGTAACAAGTCATAATTGAGTGCCTTGTTCCCCTTTTGCTTGTAAGAAGGGAGGGGAAGAAATCGGTGCCAGCCTTTGACAAGCCTCAGGCTACTTCTGCCTCCATGTTTCCTTAGTTGTGCTTGCTGGCATAGTGGGGAGTATCAAAGCTCTGCACATTCCCCAGTCCTGCACAGGAAGTAGAATAGTAGCCACCCAGAATCTGCTCTTCTCCTATGCTGTGACCCACAATGTGGGTAACTTGTACAAGGGAGGTAGAGGATGCCATTTGATGAATGGTTCCACACACACACACACACACACGTTAAGGGGGAAAAGATCCCCCTGGATCTCAGGTGGTAGTGGGTACTCATAGCATGAACTACCCATTGCCTAGACCACCCTAGAAGGCCCAGTTTCATTTCCCCTCCTCTCCCCCCACCTTTGCAGGTCCTTGTCTCCGAAGTCCAAAGATGGACAGCTAGTCTTTATCTTTGTCATACCAGGGAATTGGCCCACACTACCTCTGTAGCTTTTATCTCTATGACTATGGCCTCTCACATCTCTGTTCCTCAACAACTGTGTGACTGTCTCAGCCACAGACAGGGTGGCAGTCTGTGCCAAACCATGCAGTGATGACCATTCTGGTTGTAAAACTGAAAATACAGTTTAATTGAGGGCCAAATTTTGCCATTCTGCTTACCTTGAAAAATACCAGACTCCGCAAGCAATTCCGTTAGTTGCAAGACTTCTTACCAAATAAGGTATTGTACTATAGAGTATAAATGTTAAATAATATGCAGTCGGTATAAGGGTATTAGAATCTACCTTTCTTTTAGTAGCTCACTCCCTGGTTGTATGAAAATGACATTTAGCAGATTCCTCCATCCTGCAGAGCCCAAAGGGAGCACTTGATTCTGAAGTAGCCTACTCTGGAAATGTGAAAATGACTTATCTGATAGCTCTAGATATGTTTGTCATGCTTGGCCAAAATGGTTGTTTTCCGAGTAACAATAAACAATAGATATATGAAAAGGTGACGTAATGCTAAATTCCTGTATTTATACCTTCTGATAATGCTTATGATGCACATTTCACAGTAGTGAAACTGAACTTCACTTGTGTTTTACACAAGTTCAAAAAGCAATTGTCTGCTTGCAACTCATTGTACTGTAATAAGTTTTAAAACAACCCACCAAAAACCTCTCAAAACTTTAAAAATCATGCTGTGATGCTTTGGATCCTGTGAGATGCAAAGTGCCCTTGATTAGCACTGATTGGGAATGTACTAGTGAACTTTATTTTGTTGGAAAATTCTAGTTTATTTAAACTTAAACTATATGTGGGAAAGGTCAGTTTTGAATTTCTTGAGTTGATTTTTAAAAAGATTTTGAAATTGTAAAAAAAAATCTTGTTTTGACATATTTGAAAGAAAAAGTTTAATTTCCCAGTTCTGAATGACTTTTCCTTTTGAAATTTTAGTTTACATTTTTTTTAAAAAAAAAATTGAAATAGGCAATCAAAATGTTTTGTTTCTGAGTCAAAAAAAAAAACGAAAAAAAAAAATTGTTTGTGAAATTTTGGAGATTTTGACATTTTGTCCTGATTTGGGACAGGAAAAATGTTCAAAATTTCAATTTTTCACCGGCCAGGAAAAATACTTCCAACTCAGCACTGTGCAGGATTGGGCCTTAATGTAATTTTGTGAGTGACCAGTAGGTGGCACTGTTTCTACAACTACAGTGATAACATACAAAGGTAGACTGAACAGAGCTTCTAATTCATTGGCCGGGGTGGGCAAACTTTTTGGCCCAAGGGCCACATCACAGTTTCAAAACTGTATGGAGGTCCGGGTATGGAAGGCTGTGGCTCCCCAAACAGCCTGGCCCCTGCCCTCTAGCCGCCCCTCCCACTTCCCGCCCCCTAACTGCCTCCCTTAGAACTCCCAAACTATCCACCACTCCCTGTCCCCTGACTGCCCCCCTCAGGATCTCCAACCCATCCAACCCCCCTCCCTGCTCCTTCTTCCCTGACTGCCCCCTCCTGAGCCCCCCCCAACCCTAATCACCCCCCCAGGACCCCACCCCGTATCCAGCCCCTGCTTCCTGTCCCATGATTGCTCTGACCCCATCCACAGATCCACCCCCCAACAACCCTCCCCCCCCCCCGACTCCCATGCTTATCCAACACCCATTCCCCGACTGCCCCCTGGATCTCCCTCCCTCTTATCCAACCCCCTGGCCCCGGCCCCCTTACCACACTGCTCAGAGCTGCGTGTCCGGCAGCTGCATGGTCTGACCGGGCGACCAGACATGCTGCCCTGCAGGAGCACACAACCCCTCCCCCCAGAGCCCTGCCTGCCAGGCTGCATGGCTCTGGGTGAGTGGGGAAGCAGGGTAGGGGCATCCTCCCTGGCCGGGAGCTCAGGGGCCAGGCAGGATGGTTCCGCGGGCCGGATGTGGCCCGGGAGCCGTAGTTTGCTCACCCCTGTCATAAGCCCTAGTGGCAGCATCAGAATAAATGCATCTTTCCATTTCCCAGCAAAAGGCCATTTATAACACTGACCCGGCTTTGTTTTTATTTTGAAAATTTGATTTCACTATGACTTTTACGTATAGAAAAGCTTTGAAAAGGAAATGAAGATATTTTCACACTGCTGGGTCAAAAAAAAAAAAAAAAAAAAGCTTTCCTCTTTGGCTTTTTAAATCCATAAAGGGATTGTGAAGGGAGTGGTAGTGGGGAGACGACTTTCTTCTGTTACCATGGTAATGGGTTTAATAAGCAGGCCTAACACTGGTAATCCTACCGCAACTATGTCTGAATTGCCATTTAATGTGAGCTGTAAAATGAGCTGTTTTTCACAGATGTAAATGAATCCTTTGCTTTAGTGGTGCTTGGGTGTACCAGCCTTACCAGCTTTGTCATTCTATTGTTGCTCCAGATTAGAACCCTTTTTTTTGGCAGATCATCTTTCGTTCCATGTTTCAGATGCTGCAACAGCTGCATGGGACCAAGCCCCTAAAATAATGTAACATAATAGCTTCTGTTTTAACAGCCACCAGTAATAACATCTCATTAAAACAATTGTCAAATTACTTCTGCATCTCTAATTACTTATTTTAACCAAAGTTCCCAAAATGTACATCTCCCTTCATATAATTTGATTCACGAATTATACTAACTAAAACAATCTTTCTCAGCAAAAGTCTTGCCTCTGTGTGGCAACAAGGATAAAGAGAAAAACTATAGTATTCTACTCATTTACCTACTGCTTGTACAGCTGGTTTTGTTTGCTTTCTTGTTTAAACATTGCAAAGCTAATATCAAACATATGACATTGATTGTTGCTGTTAAAATAGGCCTTTTTAACGGAAAGTAAAGATGATGACTGACATACATGTTTACATGTATTTTTAAATGTCCACGGAGCGTAAACAGTACCTTGCAAAATGTTTTTTGATTATTATTTTCAGTAGTATCTTTCATGTGATACTCCCACCATCAGTTGAGAGATTACAAGAGGGGACAGGAAGAAGGCTGGGTACAGAAACAGAGACACCAGGTCAGGGGACTAGTCTGCAAGCAAATCTAGGGAAGGTTTCAATGCCAAGGAGATGGCAGTTTTGAGTGGAGTCCTGAAATGCACATGAAGCCAGTAGAGTTGGGATGGTAATGGTGTGGTCTTGCTGTATTGGGTTAAACAATAGTAATGGAATTAAATAATAAATGATAGGCGAGGAAGAGTGAAATTAAGAGGTATAGCAGAGAGGGAAATTATATGATCAAAGCTGAGAACAGAGTTGATGGTGGAGATATGGAGGCTGTTCCACATGACAACAACAGCAGAAAAGAAGGCTCTCCCACAATCAGTTGAGAGATTACATGAGGGGACAGGAAGAAGGCTGGGCACAGAAACAGAGACACCAAGTCAGTGGACTAGTCTGCAAGCAAATCTAGGGAAGGTTTCAATGCCAAGGAGATGGCAGTTTTGAGCGGAGTCCTGAAATGCACATGAAGCCAGTAGAGTTGGGATGGTAATGGTGTGGTCATGCTGCTTTGTAAGTGTTAGAAACTTGATTGGTCGGTCCCCCCCCCCCCCCCCAAAAAAAAGAAGCTTTAATTCCTCACAACCTTTCAGCCACTTCTTTTAACTTAGATTAACACTGATTTTTTTTTTTAATCCTATTAGGGCTTTATTCCGTAGACAGAGGTGGATGTGTATACTCAGCTTAGTTTGTATAGTAGCAAGCTTCTCTGCTGGTTTTATGGTGTATTGAGCAGGTTCTGCAGAACTTTGGGGTTGTGATTTCAAGTCACATTTCAAGAGTACATTTGACTATTTGGACACCAGGTCAGGTTCCTTCTGCTGTATTCTAATTCTAGCTCTAACACTGACTCCTTCTGTGGTGTTCTGTGGTGTTGAACGGCTCTAGCAAAAGCTAGTTGGAACTGATTGTTATGTTATATGTCATAGGTTGCAGTGCCGATCAGTCAGAACTTAGACATTGAATGAAGCACACTTCATCAGTCTGCTGGCTCTAAGTAATCACTGAATATCGCGTATACATTTTTAAAGTGACCCTTTACCTTTAAAATGTGGCTATTGTGCATGCACTGATAGTTAACTTCTTGTGGCATTTTGACTTACGCTGTTGTCACATTTTGGGAATACTCAGACCAGTAAGGGGTTCTATCACTTCCTGCCCTGTAATGCGGCTTAATGGTGTGCTTTTATGGCTCAGAGCCCTGACGCCCGTAGCCAGCCCTCAAGCATAAAGGTCTCCCTGTGGCTTCCACCAGCCTAGTTGCTCCTTGCAGGGTGACCTCAGTAGCCCTTCCAGTCCCGAGTCTTCCTGAATCTATCTATCCCGAGTTCTTAACTCTCAGACACTTGGACTTTCCCCCTTCTCCTTCGTCATCCTTGAAGGAGTAAAACCTGCCCAGTTATCAGTTCACTTTGGCGCCCACATTTCACACAGTTTGCCTGCCAGAAACCCACTTGTGATAAAAATAAGTAAACTGTGTATTTAATAGGAAAAAAACCCAGGAATTCAAAGATGAAAAAGTAAAGGGAAGCAAACACATACAAGTTACACAGAAAATAAACATAAAGATGTGACTTCAGGCTTCAAATGTCTATATTAGACAAGTTCCCTTTTCTCTTACAGGTTACCTCTTGAGTCTGAACAGTTTTCCCAGCATGCCCTCTGTCCTAGAGGGGATCCAATGTTTCACGGACAGCACCATGCCTAGATGCTGGCCCTTAGTACGTAGATATCTGTCATGTCAAACCCCTTAACTTTTAAGAGTTTCTTTTCTTTCTCTCAGGGCTGTGTACTGTAGTGCTTCAGTGCAGACAGTACCTCCGCCTACTGGAGGGGGTCTGTCAGCATAGACAATACACCTCCTTGATAGGTGGTAGCTAAGCTTACAGAATTATTCTGTACGGCAGAGCTTTCCAAACTGTGTGCCGTGACACATTAGTGTGTCGGCAGCTGTGTGTAGGTGTGTCGCAGGAACTAAAAGCACTTCCCTGGTCAAAACTGCTGGAAAGCAAGCTGCTGCTGCAGGCTTGGCCAGTGCCGGCCAGCAGAAGGGGGGGCGGGAGGGGGCAGAAAGCCCACTCCCCTCCCTCCCCCCACAGAGACAGTTGGGGGAAGGAGGATTGCACCATGACCGCGGCAGGAGACTCTATGGGCCTTGCATACAGGTGCCGGGAGGGGAAGAGCCCAGAGAGCCTCCCCTCGCCCCACAACCTGGCTCTGCCCCCCCAAGGGTCCACCGGCCTCCCCTTGCTGACCCCTTACACCTTCTCCCCAGGAGCAGAGCATCCCTTCTCTTCAGTTCCCTGCAGCAACATGCTGCCTCCGTTGCTGCAGGGTCCTAGCACCCTCCTGCTTCTGCTGCCTGTGATGGGGGTGAGTGAGTATGCTGCTGCTGAGGGGTGGGGGCAGGAAAGGAGGAAGCTGATCCAGAGCTTGCTGCTGCTGGCAGGGAAAGGGCTGGGGGGAGTCCTCCTCTCTGGCTTCAGTCCCAGAGCAACCTGCCTACATGCATCCCAAACTCATCCCCAGCCTGCCCTACCCCAGAGCCCACACCCCAGCAAGAGCTTATCCCCCCGCACCCCAATCCTCTTATTCCACCAAATATTGAAAAGCTGTGTTCATCCCATCAACTTTATACATCCCTTTAAAATGGTAAGTAGTTAATGGTGTTATTCAATTTTTTTAATTCTTGCACATATTTACATACTGTTACTCATAAATGACAACAATGTATGTTATTATCTTACAAATCATATATTTTTTAAAATATAAATGAAAGGTTTTCATGAGATATGTTGTGTCCCCATACATTTTGTTATTACAATTTATGTATGTGTCCGTATCTCTTATAATGGGTTAGTTTAACCTCCGGTTTGCTAGTAAAACTGATTTACTGTGTCGCGAAATGATGCATGTCTAAAAAGTGCGTCACCAACATGAAAAGTTTGGAAAGCTCTGCTGTATGGGGACTTAGGTTGGCTTAACAACGCCACTTGGGGATGTGAATTTTTCACACTCCTTACTGATTTAGTTTATGCCAACCTAATTTTCTTGTGTAGATCAGACCTTAGTTTATGGTGGTTCATTGTGAGGAAAATTCCCTCCTCTCTTAGTTTTCCTGAATTAGGGGTATGTCTACAGTGCAGTTAAAAACCTGAGGCTGGCCCATGCCAGCTGGCTCGGGCTAAGGGGCTGTTTAATTGCAGGGTAGACTTCCAGGCTTGGGATGCAGTCTGATCTCTGGGACCCTCCCACCATGCATGGTCCTAAAGCCTGGGCCCCAATCTGACTCTGGAAGTCTACATTGCAGTTAAGAAGTCCTGAAATGGGAGCCAGGGTCAGCTAACCCTGGGAGGCTTTTAATTGCACTGTAGATGTACTCTGGGCCTTTTCTTTTCAGTTTCAAGTTCCAGTGTTTTCCCATCAACTCTAATGGTTCACAACTGTCTTTTCCTGGCTGGACAATGGATGGGTACTCAAAGTGCTTGAACAGTGAGGCTGGGAGGAGACCTTTCCCTGCTGTGACGTGTACTTGCAACTGTAGTACTGGTCATGAGCATACTATTCTATACATAATGACCAGGCAGTTCAGAACATTACAGTCTTTCCTAAAAGATCTTACTTGCCATATTTTTATGTTACACAGTAACACTGTGTAAAACCAGCTGATTCAACTGCTTATTCTTTGGAATCTAGATCCCCTGTTCTACCCTTGGGATGTTTAGACACTGTCACCGGTCACAGCTGTGTATGATGGTAGCATAATAAAGGTGTGGAAGTTGTATGGATATGTCTTGTATTATCCAAAGGATCTACATAGGATACATGATGATGATGATGATGATAGAATTTCTTATTTAATGCGCTCATAAAGATAAATTGTAAACCGCTCTGAAGGTGATATGGATCCAATGTGTCTGAGAATTATCTGTAATTTATGTGTTTATAATACTCTCTATATATAATATATATAGAATATGTATTCTATACTCATGCTCTGTGTTATAGCACATGTGATATTCAGCATCGCTCCCTGTTTTGGGAATACCTAGACACAACGGGGTGGTTTTCTCTTAACACATAGGGTATGTTGCATAGCCTTTAATTGGCTGTGTAGTCACGGCTCCAGCACTGGAAGAGAGCCCAGAACTCTCCCAGTGCTATAACAAAACCACCTCCACGAGGGGTACAGCTACCCGTCTACACTGCCACTTTACTGCACTGGAATTTGCATTGTTCAAGGAGGTGTTTTTTCACACCCTTGAGCGAAGAAAGTTTCAGTGCTGTAAGTCAGTGGTCCCCAACCCCCGGGCCGCGGACCGGTACCGGTCCGTGGATCATTTCGTACCGGGCCGCAGCCGCCTTCGCTGCAGCAGCGCCGCGGGACACTTCCCGCCCTTGTATGTCCGCTGAAAAGCCGACGCCGTGATAGCTTCCTCATCGGAGGTACTTTATTCGGCGGCTTTTCGCCGCGCCGAGGAAAAAAAATAGGGGTCGCGCCTCGCCGAGGAAAAGGGGTCGCGCTGCGCCCCGGGCCGCAGTAAAATTGTAAAAGCATTGACCGGTCCGCGGTCATACAAAGGTTGGGGACCACTGCTGTAAGTGACGGTGTAGACAAGGCCTAAATGTCCACAGCCTTGTGATTCTCTCAGCCTCTGACAGTTTTATGTGTAATGTAATCATTTTTCTCCCTAATTGTTAGGAACAGAGTTTGAAAATAAGAAAATGGTTAAAAATAGGGTAATAGAAAGCTGGCTATCAAAAACTTGAATTCAATGACACGGCAACCCATATTATTAGTAGTTAAATTATTTAAAAAACAGGCAATGCAGAAAATAAGTGCTGTTTTTTGGGTCTGTGTGTAAATGATAGCTCAAGGTTGAAAAGGAATTGACAGCTTTCTTTAAAAAAAGAAAAATAATATGAAAGCTGCAATGGAACAGTAAGAATTTTATTCAGGGGCTGCTTTTGAAGATATAAGGTGAAATCGTGGCCCCTTTGAAGTCAGTGGGAGTTTTGCTATTGACTACAATGGACTGAAGATTTCACCCACAGTGTATTATCAGACAATGTACAAGATTTATTTTTCTTTTTATTAAGAGTTTCAAACTAAGAATTGGCAGTGGGGGAGAGTTTGCAATATACTAGAAATGAGTTATTACACAGAAAGAATGAAGCTGCGGTTTCTTTTTAAGTCTTCATGATTTTATATTTGTGAGTAACTCAGAATTTAATGAACATAACTTCTAGCACTTGCATATTATAAGTGTGGATGTTCAGGATTCACGGGGAAAAAAGGTTTAGTCTTTACTTAAAGAATGAATGCAGACATTAATTCCTACCACATGGTAAATATACTCTTTAAAACTGGATTTCAGTACTGATCCCATTATCGTGAATTAGCATTACTGGAGGGGCACACATTTGAAAACATGGCTAATGGAATGTGTCTGGTCTTGAGAAGTGCAAGTTAAATGCTATTGGGTCTTCTGACCAATTGGTTCTCCTGTTTGATTTTATTAAGAGTTTGGAACATGGAAATCTTCTGGTTTTTACCACGCTCTCTTGTATTTGTAATATGGGTTTTGGGGCCTGCCCAAAGCGGCTTTTGAATATCAGCAGGGGAGCAAGAAAATCCTTATAATATACATAACACTAGTGTACTTTCACATGTAAGTGATTGATAAAGTTGTCACAAAGATGTTCTGTGACTGTGAATGGGGAGGGATATGATCCAAGGCAATTGTGAATGGGGAGTTGGGGAAATGGTCCATGAAACAATCTGCTTAGATGTGATCCGCACTATGGAAAAAAGTTTTACATTCTCACATTAAGATCATTTTAAAACACCCTTATTCCTCCTTCCCTCTCCCCCATCCCTCTCCAGCCTACCAAAAATACAAAGTAAACCTGTAAAATCAACTAATGGAAAATGTTTGCTCCAAGTGGGGATCATCCTACCAAGTGATTTGTTCGGTCTCTCACCCTCCCTTCACTGGAATTTTGAATGTTTTGGAAAATCACTCTATAATTACATCTGGTACCACAGAAGTCTTTCCTAAACTCTTCACCCAGTTCAGCTAAAATGGAGGACAAGGAAGATTATCATTTTACATGCACCAGTGTATGCATATGCACAGAAATAGAGGGAGTGATAGTATCAAGACTGATGCAGCTACAAATATGAGGTCCCATTATTTAAAATGCTAATCACAGGTATCACAATGTTTAGGAGAGGTAACATGAACTAGAGAAGATGGAATCTGAGGTTAGTCACCTGGAATATCTGAATTCTAATCCCGGCTTTTCCGCTTAAAGCATGGACAAATTATTAAACCTCTGTGAGACTGTTTGTCTTCATCTTTAAATATAGATAATACAATCTCATAGGGGTGTTACAAAGATTAGTTAATTTGTTTGTATAGCACTGATAAAATGCTAAATGATCTATATCTAATTTTATTTATTTACTATAAATATAGTCACAGACTAAACCGCGAGTTATTTCCCACAGTTTTTGTAACGAATATTAGGATTCAGATGTTAAAATGTCATATCCTTGCTCCAGTCCACATATATAAAAATCCAAACATTTACTTTCTTTTTGTCACTTTCTTTAACCTACAATGCAGAAGGAATTTAAATTTCCTTAATCAATGCAGATTCCTTTCAGGTTATGATCATGTTGCAGTGATCATGCTAAGTTAGCCTTGAATAAACTTCTAAGATCTGACCATCTGTGTGTGTCCATAGTACCTGTTATTTAGAGGGTGACATATAATCTGGGATAAAGCTTAAGAGAAACAGCAGACGTTAGTGGGAGCACCAAGGAACAAGTTTGAAATCTGTTGCAGATCTGCTTCACAGCTTTGTGCTGCTGATAATTTTGTGTCTCTTTGCTGCAGAAATCAGGCTGAGAGTAAGAAATATTGCTGGATCCAGCACCTAAAAAATCATCTGCTTAGTCAGATTATTTTTTAAGGATTATAAAATCCTGTTCAAAACAGCTCACATTAAATAGTTTTGCTTACTTAACTGAGAAGGAGAGCAAAATCCTTGTCCTCCATAATCTTTACTTCTGCCCATTTGAAAAGCTATGGACAGGCCACTCCTCCTGCTCCACACTAGCCATTGGGAATACTAAGGACATCCTTTGGAGCAGCATTTTACAATGATTGCTTATGTGCACTGCCTGCCGTCAGACCCGATGGTTGGGTGTTTGCACAGAAGCAAGTGGCAGGCCAACCGTAATGATAATGAAGAGGAACTTATCCCACTGTATTCAAACAAAATGGGGAACAGTCACATCAAACTTCGTGGGCGCCTCAAGAAAAAGTTAATGAACAGAGAAGACAATTCCTACTGGCCAAGTAAGAATGGATTATGTCCTTTTAGTTAATGATTTGAGTTGCTTAGTATTATGTTCTCTCATACTTGGAAAAAATAAATATGAGATGGAATCAAAATATTGGTTAAATTCAGTAGTTGAATCAGATTAATACTTATCTAAGTGGATAAAGTGTCTTTTTGTGTGTGTTAGGATTGTGTGATTAGATCGTGTGAATCTCGTTTACGACAAATGTACTGTTTCAAGTAATAAACTATGGGCAGTGCTTTTTGCTATGTAACTGATAATGGTGTGTCTTTGTGTTGTGATACGACCATGTTTGAGAACTCTTGGGAGCCTGCATCAGTTTAATTATTCAGGGGTGGGGTTTTTTTTAGCAAAACAGTGCTTTGTATTAATGGAATGTTGCCATATTACTCACATTTTAAAGAACTAGAGAAGCAATTAATATACAAAGCAGAAGATAAAAATTAAACCAAAGGAAAAGTTAGATTTGCTTTATAGATGTTAAATCTTCCATTTAGATGAAAACTGCTATTGGTGCAATAGATGAGTACTTAAAGGGCTTTTTTTTTTTTTTAATGTCTAAGGTTTTTTTCCTCTGCATGTGGGGAGAAGAATTCCTGAGTCAAAATGAGGGTGTTTTTGGTTTGGTTTTTTTAAATCAGGTTCCATTAGTAAATAGAAATTGAGATAGAAGACAGAGAGGAAAGAATCTATAATGGTAGTGCTCAACTGGCTGCTGTTAATATCATTGCTTGCCTCCCCTTTTCTCTGTCCATTCAAGCAGAGGCACCCAGCTGTTCATGGAGTGGTTGTTGAGAAAAGTATATGAGCAAAAGGTGCACAAGTCAAGGAAAACATCCCTTGCAAAAACCTGCTGTTCTGAATGGCACAGCCTTTGTTTGGAAAAAGTGAATTAATTCATTTGCAGCTATACAGTATTGATTTTATTTTCCTCTTTGCTCTCAAGCTGATCTTCTGATGGTGTCTATTTATCACCAACTGAAAAACACTACCTAGCCAGACAATACTAATTCTGGTAAGTGAAATTAGACAGAGCTCTAGTTTTCTGCATCCTTGCATTCTTCTCTCTAGTGCCAAGCATGCTTCCACTGGTGCTCTGTGCCAATATCCCTTCCCTCTTTAAAGAAGAAATAATGTCTCAAAATGTAAACTAGAGGGTCCTGCTGAGCAGGTCTTCTGTTGAGTTTTGTATCTAAGAGCACAAGGGCAGCTCTGGCTTAGTCGAAGGGGGAGAAAAAAAAGAATTGCAGCAAAATTATATGAAATATTTACAATATATGTGTATTGGGGAAAATGCGGAACTATTTTGTATAAAAAGAAATCATGTTATTGTTGTGGCTAAGCTGTCTCCTATGATATTTTAGGAAACAAAACCACTGATGGAGCTCATGGAAGGATAAATGCAGTTTTATCAAGACAGATTTAGAGTTGGTTTGTTTTATTAGAATTTTTAGTTTGGTACAAAGGACCCTTTGCAGACAATTTTTGTCTTTTATTATCTGATTCTGGTGTTAGGTGCCACTTCTGAACTAAACAGGATATTTTATCATGTTACATAGTACAGACCTGGTCCCTTAGCAATGACCTTTTGGTATGTTTCAGTTTTAATTACATTCAAGGTATGTAGAATAGCTGTTCTGTTTGAACGTGCTTCTTCAAACTATGAAGTTAAGATTTAGAAGAATAGAGCACTCAGAGATCCCACAGAGAGCTTTTCACTCCTTTCTCTTTGCTGCATATGTGGAAGGATTCTCCCTCTCTCCTCCCCTCCCCCCCAGGATCCTGTTGTGTCTTAATAATGAAATTCTCCTGCAAGGGGGTGGAGATGGAGCATGAAGGAAGATAAGAGGTGAACCAATTGTTGGAAGCTGTTTATTGTTACTACAGTAGTTAAAAGTATACTTAAATGGGCATTGGTGATCTTAGTTCCTTTTTTCAAATAAGTATTTGAAATCATTGCATCCACTTAAATTTAGCAAGTGTTTTGGTCTCTCTTTTCATTCATATTTGGATATTTTTGATTCATTATGAGGGTATGTTTGAATCACTGACTAATGCAATTAGATCAGTGCTTAATGAACTCTGAACCAGGAATTTAAAATGATATAAATGTTAAAGCATTACATGCTTGTGACAGAAAAACACACAGTTGTGAAAATAAGATCCTAGGAAGTTTCAGCCATCAGCTCATCTGTTCTATAATTCAGTTTCTGAGTATGCTGTGCAGGTTTCTCCAAGAGAGCTGCTTGTGCTTTTTTGTGTGATGCCCCACTACAACAGGTTTTTTTTCCTGCCATCTCGCCACCCCCATTTCCTCATTTAAGACAATAAAAGAACATACAGACCAATCGTAATTAAGGCATAAGTTGCAAGCGCAATGAAGAACAAGCATAAACCACCCCCATTGGACAAGTACTGAATATTTAACCTCTAGATAGTAGAGTTTGTTTTATTTTAAGGAACAAAAGCGTTTAAGAGCTTATTTCTGGGAACAGGTGGTGATAACCGCAGAGCACAGTGCGTGCTTATTGGCTGGGTTTTATCTCTGTAGATAAAAGCCTCCCATTGGGGTCCTTATCGAGCTGAATGAGAACAGCATTTCAGGTGGTTTCACAGTACTGATTTACCCAGCAGAAAAAGCACTCCGTAAAACTGAGATTGTTGTAAAGCATACTGTGGTCAAATTATTGAACTCTCACAAGTTAACGGACCACACTTATTTGAGAGGGGGGAGGGGGAAGTACTCAGCGTTTTGCAGTACTAATCCCAAACACTGCAGTTTAAGTAATATTACTTTACTATTTTGTAGAGTAAATAACTATAGTACACTTAAATTTGACAGTGTTAAATGAGAGTTCTGTATTGCTAGCCTTGCCTTGGTCCAGTGTCCATGTCTCTGTTCCTCTGCCTTCATTACTGACCCATTTCTTATAAGTAATCAGGGTATTGAAATCAAGCAGAGTCCAGGAATAGGAATCATGCGTCTTTCAATAATCTGCCTTCTCTCAAGAAAAAACTACAGCAAACCAGTAGGTCAGTAACTAATTTATCCATGATTATAAACAAACCCATTAACCTGGATTGGTTGCTGATTGGTTTCCCAGTACAGAAGTTAGAGCTGAAGCAGTGTTTTATCTCTGAACTTGACAAGTTGTCAGGAATGGAACGTGTGTGTGTGTGTTTATTACTGAGTTAACTGAACAGTTTCATCTGGTTTTTGTGACAGCCGAGTATACTGGGAGGAAAGCGTATTATTTTCTTGTTTGGGGAGTGTGTTCTTAGGAGTGTTAGATTATGTCAGACGTTGGTAGCTACTGCTAAGCAACATGAGATGCAAAATGTTTTCTTTTTGTGTCATTACACTTTCTGAAGATACCGAAGGTCCAACTTTAGGTGTCAGGTGCTTTTTGTTTGTTTGTTTTTTTGCATCTACCTGTATAATAATGCAGTCGCCATATCTGTGTGAGAGTAAGGCCTTGTTTACACTACAAAGTTTTGACACAGAAAGCACTGCACTGTGGTAGCTATCCCATTGTGCAACTGGATGCAGGGTGATTTGGGTTTGCGGTGCCTCATGAGGCAGATAGGGGCAGGTTTCTCAGTCCCATCGTTCCGGGGCATCCTAATAGATTGTCTACTGCTTTTTCAACTGAAGTGGGGGAAAGGGGCGGGAGGAGGGTGGTGTGTCTGAGGCAGTGGAGGCAGCAGGTTTACTAACCTATTCTGGGGGAAGGGGATACCCCCACCCCACGTCAGCCCCTGTCTCTGCTCAGCACAGTAATCTCTCCCGAACCTGCCTATGGTTCTGTGATTTCATCTGAGTTCTCCCACATCCTCCTCAGCTTTCGGGAGCCGCATCCTGAGCCGCTCTGTGTGCCCTCCATGCTGAGGAATGTCAAAGCAGTGCAGCAGTTTGCCTGCCCCCCTGTTCTTAGTGTAGGGCAGAACAGGAGCATTCCACCTTAATGATTTGCTCTTTTGTTCCTCAAACAGAGCAGCACTCTCAGCTGTCAGATACTTCCTGGAGCTTTGAAAGTGAAGGGATTCACGCCTTCAAAACAGTGAACAGAGTGGTCAGGGCAGGCATTGTGGAATACTGGCGGAAGCCAGTTCTGTCCACAAAACAAACAGCAGTGTCTACACTGACTCTTTGTCAGTTTAACTTTGCAACAAAAGGCTTTATGCCTCTCCTTGAGGTGGTTTTATTTTGTCAGCAAAACAACAGAGTTTTGCTGTCAAATGTAGCTTTGTAGTGTGTACTCCGCCTCCCCTGTTTTGTCAGCAAAAGGCAGCTTTTGCCAACAAAACTTTGTAGTGTAGACAAGGCCTGTAAAGAACATGAGTTTATAACCAAGTTATAAACTAATGGAGCCTTCAGAACAAAAGTCTGGCTTTCTTATTGTTAACTGCCTGCAGATGGCTTTCTCTCTCTTTACTGTTTCTATCTAGTGTGTCCATCACTGTAGGAACTAAATTTCCCAATTATTAGTCATTATTTAAGCAAATGCCAGAGTAACCCAGTGTTTACCCATGACAATGAAGGGTCCAGTCTGCTTGACACAGCTAGGTGTGGAGACAAAGGTGACTGAAAGTTATGTTTTCATCTCTCCCATTTCTAGGTCTAGCTGAGTGTTGAACTGGCCTCTCGTTTAAGTTAGAGCAGTCACTAGATTTCTCTAATTTATGCCGCTTAAAATAGAATGGTACCCAAGGAACTATCAGTGGGGGATCAGCAATGTGCATTGTGCTCCAGCCCTACCCCTATCGTGCTTTTGCCCCTTATGCCTATTCTGGGCTGGACTTGGCATATCACCAGCTCTTGGGTGTGAGGAAGCCACTGGAAGGGCTGGTGCAATGAGCCTTGCAAGACAAATTTAACCTTAAATATTTGCAATTGAAAAGTTAAGTTCTGTTCCTGTTCTTGATTTACTGTAAAGAAATTGCCCAAGATGATAGGATTAATACTCTAATTGTCAAACTTTGAAAAATGATCAATAGGGACAGTTGGGGAGGAAAACAGACCATTTTGAAATGCTCTTGAAACGTATTGAATAAAAACTACTTACTTTATGATGGGATGCTGGCAAAGTGGTAAATGTGCTGAAAAGCATAAATGAATAGGGAGCCTACTTGTGGTCAACCAAGGCAAATGTGCTGAAGGGAGAACATTTTAACAGTCTGGCTATTAAATTGAGGGCTAGGTATAAACAGAATAATACATGGGTTTTGTTCATTGTAAGACTGAGCTATTGCATTTCCCTGAAAGTTCTGTTATACAAGATACAGTCTGTGGCACTCATGCTATAGAGAATTGGAGAAGAGGTTTTGATACTCATTAACATCACTTGTGTGAATCTGGAGGCGTCTCAAAGAAAGCAAAGTATAGACACATCTTTTAAAGGATCTCTTGTAATTCGAGCAATGAACATGTGCTTTAATTAATCAGGTGGAGGAGCCTTACAAGAAGTTAAAATCTGAAGCAAATGAGATCTGTTGCAGATGAAGGTGGTTAGAGTTTAGGGTATATAGTCACTGCAGTGACAGAATCTGATTAAACATCTTCAGATGTGTTTTTAATGCTGAATATAGTATACAGTATTCTCAAATCTTTACCATGGATTGCTCCATCCAACATGTTGTAGTCAGCAAGTGTTTCTGTGCAGAGAGCAGTTGCTATAATGTGAAAAAATTGAACTTAATTTGATTTAAGTCTGCAGCACAATAAGCAGAACATTAAACTTCACCGGAAAAGGTACAAGCATTTTAAGGGCTCTGCTCATCAGTGGCAAACACCTAATCAAATCAGGCTTGCCAACAAAAATTGATTATGGCAGCATAATGTAAACCTATTTTATCATGTCGTGGTTCAGAGAGATTGCATCTCGAAGAGAGTTAGCTGGTTCCAGATGAAGTCATAAAAGGCAATCAGCTTGCAGTTGAAGTGCATTTTCTGTACCATTGGATTATGGTTAACTAGTTCTCTGACTGGACCAACTTCCACTGGTGAGAGAGACAAGCTTTTGAGCTTGCACTGGGGTTGTCTCTCACAACAATAAAAGATCTTCTTTGAGTGCTTGCTCATGTTGATTCCATTCTAAGTGTGTGTGCACCCACGTGAACAGTCGTCGGAGACTTTTGCCTTAGGAGTATCCGTAGGATTCGCTGCGATGTCCCCTTGAGTGTCGTGCTCGTACGTCGATATATCAGGCACCAGTGGAATGGACACGAGCAACAGTTACGAATATGTAGGTAACAATTTTTTACCTCACTCATGTTGTGTCTCTATATCCTGGGACTGACATGGCTGCAAAAATGCTGCATTGTTCTCTGATGAAAGTGTTATTTTTCACACTGGCCTTTTAAAAGCTCACATTTCAACACAGTAATATTGGATCCCAATTTCTGGTAAAGTGTGTGTGTCTGTCTCTCGCTAAGAGCTTTAATATATGTGACAGTGTTGATGGAGCAGAAATGAAGATTAGAGTAAGATTTTCTTTGCAATTGATTAGGCTTTCTTGCAAACTATTAGTAAAAATGAAAGTTTTAACATGCCTTCTCCTTCTCCCACACTTTTCCCCTGAGTCCTTGTCCCTTCTGCCAGCTCTTCTCCCATATGTCATTCACCAGCATATGTGTATTGGGAAGCTGCTAGCTCTAGTGCACACTTGGAAGGATGCAATAGGACAGGGGTTCTCAAACTTCATTGCACCGCAACCCCCTTCTGAGAACAAAAATGATTACACGGCTGCAGGAGGGGGGGGGGGGGGGAGAGGGGCAAAGCCTAAGCCTGCCCGAGCCCTGCTGCCCTGGGTGGAGGGTGGTTTGGGGGTTGGGGTCAAAGCTGAAGCCCAAGGGCTTCAGCCCCAAGGTCAGGCAGGGTTCAGCCTTGGGCCCCAGCAAGTTTAAGCCAATCCTGGCGACTCCATTAAAATAGGGTCATAACCCACTTTGGGGTCTGACTCACAGTTTGAGAACTGCTGCAATAGGATATTGTCCTTAAAACATTCTGGGTATAGTTTTCACCTAATCATACTGATGATTGATGTATGTGGCACATAGTCCCAGGTATTTAGTCCCAGTTGGATTTTTTGACATAATTTACATTGGAATCAAAACATCAGGCTGATGGAGCACTGTACAAATACATAGATCAAAAATATAAATGCAAATATAATCAACTTCTACATGTAGTTTTCATGCTGATTGCATAACAAAATGAATTTTAAACTGTTTTAAACGTAGTTTTAGGGTTAAGTTGAAAAGTTTATTCTGTTGTTGACCAGGACTAGCAGGATAAAATAATTGGAAATATATAGACTGGCTGAGGATGGGTGGATCACTAGGAGATCCTCAGACTTTCTGCTTGTACTTAGATACAGGTCAAATCTGATCTTTCTGTCTCTCTGCCGCGCCCCCACCTCCCAATAGCCAAAGTCTTCTCTGTTCCACTCCCTGTGATAATCATTGCTCCATGATAATTTGGTTAGTCTTTAAGGTGCCACAAGTACTCCTTCTTTTTGCGTATACAGACTAACACGGCTGCCACTCTAAAACCTGTCATTATTGCTACATTGTTAGGTCCAGGATACACCATCCTTGAATCAGATCAATTCTGTCATTAACTCACTGGGCAGCTGGTGCCAACATTTTAAAGGGAAATCAAACTTACCTTTCCCTTCTTTATGGATGGGGATTAATAATTCTGGTTTATTGAGACCCCTTCAGTATTATTAAAAAATAATAGGATGGGTGACTTTAAGCACCAGCAATGCTGTCAGTTCATCAGTAAACAAAAGTGGTCCATCTTAATTTGTCTAATTACCATCCGACATGTGGGCCAGCTGCCTCATGGAACAAAAGCAGTTGATCACACTATCTTATTAATTGCATATTAATTACTGCATTCATCTTAACCATATGGGAGATGTTGCTGAATGCATTGAAGGCTGTTTAATAGTAGGAAAGGGGAAAATGAAATAGTAATTGTATCTTCAGAGCATAAGTCTCAAGGGTGCTGGTGTGCACACCATCCTAATATAATCCATGTGTTGTCCTTCTGCTCTTTCTGTTCTTTGACTTGTACTGAAAATTTGGAGAGATTTGAAGACAAATGATCATAATGAAGTATGTCTTGGTTGATGACTCTGTACAGATGAAAACTAAAACAAGCTGGTATTTTATTTGTATGAATGTCTGAGTGGTAATTTATTACAGCCATGTCTCTTGTTTAGAGTTGTTAATTATAACCCACACATTACCTAGAAAAATAAACCTTGCATGGGCTTCTGTTTGTGACTCTGTCCGGTGTCTCTCTAGTTCTTATACTTATTTTCGTTTATGGGACAAGGATCTGGGCAGGTTTGTTTGGGAAGGGAATGGTGATATTAGAGATTAGACATAAAGAAATACGAAACTGTGAAGTTCAAGGTTTTATATATTTTTGCTATAGACTTGTGTATCTCTCATACAAAAAGGACAGTTTCTGAGTAAAATTGGGCCTTTTTCTGAACATAAATGCATTGCTGCCCTTTTTAAAGTTGAAGATGGGTTTTATATCTGAAACATGGAACGTTTTCATTTTTGCATGTTTTCTGTAGGAATACAGCCATTTCTGGAAATCTGAAAATGAAATTTACTGAGACACAAATAGTGGAGAAAAGTGAAACACTGAGAATTTCTATGCCCAAAATTCCACCCAACAAAAATGCTGATTGTTGCATGTGTTCAGTGTCAACCCATCTTTCACAATGATGAAATCTGTCACACTTGGAAGTAAGATACTGAAAAACTTGATTTTTTCCCATGCATTTGTGAATGCACCTGCTGCCATTTGAAAACACCCAGTGGCCTTAAAGCAGACAGAAAATATAGGTTATGAGTACACTGGAAGGATTGACTTTTTCCCTTTTATTCCCAGATTTACATTATCATGGTCTAATCTTTACTAGTTTGCATAGCTACTCATTGCAAATTGATGAATGCCAGTGGTCCCCTGTAGATGGCAGTCTTTGGCCTTGTGCTAGACATTCACTCTTTTTGTTTTGGAATGCAGCAAGTTTTCCTTTCAGATTGCAGAGTTAAATGAATACAGGAGAGTGATACTTAAGTGCTTCAGGTAGCATTTCAGTCCTTGTTTGTTTGTTTGTTTTACTACTACAGTATATTGAAATTTTGGGGGGGAGGGGTAATTCACTTTTTCTGGTTTGTGTATTCCTTTAGATTTTAAAAAGTGGTGATTTATTTGAGGCTAAGCAATGGTTCGTGTTTGGTTCCTCTGTACTCTGCTGTACAGAGGGACCAGTCTCAGTATGCATTCAGGCTACATCACATGGATAGAGACAAAGTTGAAGTGAATGTGATCCTGCTGGTGCTTTTTTAAAACATGATTGTTTTGCAACAATGATGGTCTGAGTGACTTTAGCAAAGCAAATGATGCAAATCATGCAATATGTAATATACTCTTCAAGAATTTCAGTTTCATAACAAATGTGCTCTTGGAAAGACCCCTGTTACCATCTGTGTCTAAACTAGGCCAGTATACTTCAAGTACAACCGCCACACTACTTTAAAAAAATCTAATTAAAGCGGGAGAGCTAAGGCCTATCCTAGTTGTTTCCCCATGTCCCTTGCAGTCTGTTTAGGAGGGCAGGAAACTCCTCCTGGAATTTTTAAAGTAGCGAAGTTGCAGGTTGACTTGGCAACAGGAAGGACGATGGTGGAACTCCTTAAACTCTAGCTTTCTGGGAAATGGAATGGTGTGAGTGAATCGCTGATTGAATTCCTAAATCCCTGCTTGTATAAAAGGAAGGATGGGGCTGGAACTGGAGTATGCTTGGCCTTACTCAGAAACTTTGAGATTCTTAGCTGATTAAATCTATCAAAGTGGCTGCTCCAAAGTGAGTCTAGGAATATTTTGGTATTAAAGGCTTAGCCCTACCTTAGTATCAACAGATGGTATTTTGTTTGTATTCCCTAAGTCTTTCAGAAGAACGGAGTTTGGGAGGAGGTTAGTTGAGTATTTAATATCACATTTTAAAAATGTCTTCAGAATCCAGGTGTGTGGCAACAGATATATAATTACAAATTACAAAAATATTTTGCTTTAGTAAATTTGATGAGTACACACAGGAGTTGCTCAATTTAGAAAAATTATTTATCAGACTAGACCAAACATATTGGCAGAATACATCTCATAATGTACTATTGCCTAAACATGCATCTGCTTTTTGCTCATAACTCCAGATAAGATAACTCCTAGCATTTAAAGCAGTGGATTACAATTGCATCTCAACTGTAACTATAATCGATAGATAAGTTCCAAAGTCAGAGGAGACCATTGTGATCACTAAGTCTGACCTGCTGTATAACACAAGTCATAGAACTTTCCCAAAATAATTCCTAGTGCATAGCTTTCAGCAAACATCCAATCTTGATTTAAAAATTGCCTGCAATGAAGAATCCACCATGACCCTGGGTAATATCTCCAATGGTTAATTAACTTTCTCAGTTACAAATGTATGCCTTATTTTTGGTCTGAATTTCTCTAGTTCAGTTCCAGCCATCATGTTATACCTTTCGCTGCTAGCCTGAAGAACCCATTATTAAATCTTTGGTTCCCACATAGACAGGTACAAACTGTAATTAAGTCAACCCTTAACCGTGTCTTTGTTCAGCTAAATAGACTGAGCTCCTTGTATCTATCACTATGACATGTTTTCTAAGCCTTTCATCATTCTCATAGCTCTTCTGTGAACCCTCTCCAATGTTTAGCCATCCTTTTTGACTTGTGGACACCAGAACTGGACACAGTAGTCCATCAGTGGTCAAACCAGTTCCAAATAACCATTCTATCCCTACTCAAGATTCCCATGTTTATGCATCCAAGCATTGCATTAGCCCTTTTGTCCCCAGCATCGCTCTGGATGTTCGTGTTCAGCTGGTTATCCACCACAACCCCCAAATCTTTTTCAGAGTCCCTGAGTCCCCTCTCCTGTAAGTATGGTCTACATTCTTTGTTCCTAGATTTACACATTTACATTTAGCCATATTAAAACACATATTGTTTGCCAACTGATCCAGATTGCTCAGTGTCCGTGACCAAGTCAAATACCTTACAGAAGTGTAAGTATATTACATCAACACTACTATCTTTATCAATCAAATTTATAATCTCATAAAAATATCAAGATGGGTCTGGATTATTTGGGTTGATGTATGAACTAGAAAGAGCACAGGTTGAATTTCAGATCCCTGGCTTCATCTGCAGTTTTAGCAGTTAGCAAAACATCATTTTAATTCTAACCTGAGCAAATAATCTGACCTGGAGTCACTGAGGGGCTATATATGAAACCCCATGATACCGTTTTTTGCAGTCACTTACCAGAGTGGAGCTGCATTTAATCAGTCTCCATATGTCTTCCATACAGAGAGAGATTTGCTTCAGTCTGAGTATTTGTCATTTTAAAATAGAAGTCCCTCAGGCACTGGGTTTAACTATTAGGTTGCAGTTCTTATCTCTTGTTAGAACAATACTTTGTCAATACAATGGCAAATATCCAGCCTGTTGGCTGAATCTGACCCACATGATGTATAAATCTGGCCCTTGTGACAGGCTAGTAAGTGTCTGTTGAATTTAATGTTTTGTTTTTTTAAAATTCAGTTGCTAACACTTATGGTTTGGAAGCATCCCTTCCAAGTGTGAACTAGGCTTTTCTGTTGGAATGCGCAGCTACTCTGAAACAGTAATTTGGAGAAGGGTCAACATTTGTCTCAACGTTTAAACTCTGAAGCCTAATGACAGTAATTCAAAGGTCAACTTTTACTATTCAATTTTAGCAGAAACATTCATTTCTTACACTTTTCCTTTGTTGGATGTAATGGTAGAACTAAAAAACTGTGGTGATATAAGGGCTGGAACCAACTTTTCTCTCTGATTTTCAATGTCTTAGGGCATGTCTTCACTACCACTTTAATTCGACCTTAACGACGTTAGGTCGAATTAAATGTGTACCTGTCTTCACATACATGCCCTTAAAGTCGATTTAAAGGGCCCTCAAAATCGAATTTGTAACTCCTGCCTGACGAGAGAAGTAAGGCTAAAATCGACTTCTCTATGTCTACTGTGAGTAAGTGAAGAGGCATCTGAAGTTAAGCCTCCGACCTCCGAGCAGCCCCGCGCCGGACCCCCCGCCCCCCCGCCTGAGCAGCCCCGCCCCCCCGCCCACCTGAACAGCCCCCCCCACCCGCCCGAGGGGGGGGGGAGCCAGCGTGGGGCTGCTTGAGCGAGCGGGTCAGCTGCCTAGTCAATTTCACCTGAAATTGACCAAGCAGCTGACCCGCTCGCTCAAGCAGCCCCTCGGGCGGGGGGGGGGGTCAGGCGGGGGGGCTGTTCAGGTGGGCGGGGGGGCGCGGGGCTGCTCAGGCGGGGGGGCGGGGGGTCCGGCGCGGGGCTGCTCGGGCGGGGGGTCCGGCGCGGGGCTGCTCGGAGGTCGGAGGCTTAACTTCAGATGCCTCTTCACTCACTTTCAGGTGAAATTGACTAGGCAGCTGACCTGCTCGCTCAAGCAGCCCCGTGCCGCTTCCCCCCCCCCCCTCGGGCGGGCGGGGGGGGGCTGTTCAGGCGGGCAGGGGGGTCCGCGGGGCTGCTTGGGGGGGGGGGGTTCTGGCACACATTGCACTGTGGGCTACCTACCCAAAGTGCAATGCGGGCTATGTCGACCCCTGCAAAAGTTCTAGGACAGACAGTGTCGACCACTGTCGACCTGCTGTCCTGGTGGGGACACACTGATTCGATTTTCTAAAATCGAATTTAGAAAATCGAATTAAGGGAAATCGACCTAGTCCTGTAGTGAAGACATACCCTTAATCTCTAGGTCCTTCCTCAGGTGGGCGCCGGGAGGGTGGGGTGGGAATGAGATGCCATTGGCTTTTCGACCCTTTCTGAAAACAGATGAGTGGGTTTTTTAAAAAGTGTTTTTCCTGTAGTTTTGTGTTCTGGCTGTTAAGGGCCCCTAACCTCGAGTTTCTGGTCTGTAGATTCTAATTAAATTTGTAATTAGTCGTTCTCCACAGAAAGTTTGACAACTCTGTTTAATTTAAAATAGCTCCTTCAGCTTTTTGTAGCAACACCCTTTTTATCTGCATGCTTTTCCTTTTCTTTGTTAAACATTTGACTGATGAACATGAAAGGCATTGCTAGACCAGTAATAATGAGCTGGTGTTCTGGAAGTGTGTGAGTAGACAACTGAACAGATGGTAGCAGTAGTGTCAGATTAAATAATTTAGTAGTATCAGAGATGGAGGCACTCTTTCCATGCCCAATAGATAAGAAATTTTTGTAGCAGTACATATAACTTCTTTCAGAAGTGACAAGAGAGTCCTGTGGCACCTTAAAGACTAACAAAAGTATTGAAGCTTAAGCTTTCGTGGGCTAATACCCACTTCGTCGAATGCATGCAGTGGTATCCAACGAAGTGGGTATTAGCCCACGAAAGCTTGTGCTTCAATACTTTTGTTAGTCTTTAAGATGCCACAGGACTCTCTGTCACTTCTGCAATTCCTGACTAACATGGCTACCTCTCTGATTTATAATTTCTTGTAAATCAAACACTTTGCCCCAGAGTTACCAAGGGACAGCGGTAGTGTAGTGCAGGTTTTTCTCTTGTGTCTGTTGGTGAAGATTATTTTGCCTACCTTGTCTTCAATGGGATTCATTCATCAGAAGGGAATGTTAGTGCTATTTGGTGTTGCATAAAAAATGTGTTCTCAAAGCATGCCCAGAGAAAGGGTTGTTTCATCTCTTGATTCCTAGAATGAGCACTGTTATAGAATTTTAAATATTGGGAAATGTTTTGGATATTTTAGGTGTCTATACTTAAAATCACTTTACAAAGTTTAACTCATGAATCAAACCAGCTGCGATAAGCATATTAGATTGGAGAATGTCTCTTTACAGATCTGTAACGAACTTGACATGATTTTTGGACTCTATATATAAAATAGTAATTCCTTATAACTACTGTATGCTTGGGGGATATTTCTGTGTTTGAGGGTGTTTTTGCACTACATAACTTTCTGCTTGATTATAAAATAAGGATACTGTCATGTGACACTTTTTGTCACGCCAGTGGATTGTGAACTCCAGAGATATTCTATTTCACCTAATACTGTATTTCATAATGTTTAATAAAAGTTGCTGAAGAATAGAATGTGTCTTTTTCATCATCCATAAATGTAAGCAAAGAAATTAGTGTCTTTTTCACATCACAGTGCATCCTAAAACAAAATTATTGAAGCTTTATTGATTAAGTTTTCCTAAGGCTGGAACCTTCATTCGTGGTTGCACCACTGATTTTTTTTTAAAACACTCTCATCGAACATTCTCCTTTTGCAATCAAACCTTCCCATTGAGTCTACTGGAGAATGCTGATTAACTGCTCTCATCTAGCTTTTGTATGTGCCAGTGACCAAAATATTTATTGTTTAAAACCAACATACTTTAACAACTTGTCTCCTCCATTTGTGTTTATGTTCAATGCCCTAGCTAGTGTCTAATTCGTTGCCTTGGGTAATTTAAACATAAGATCAAATTGTTTAATAATATTATTGGTATGTAAAATTAGCAGTCCTGTTAGTCACATTAGTAAGCGAGAGTAGAATTTGGACCACTGTACAGTAGACTCTCGATTATCCAGGATGATAGGAGAAAAATTAATTCTGGTTAATAAAATCCCGGATAATCATCATCCATAGGAAATATGGGGAGAGGGGGTTGGTTCACCAGCCATCCTGCACCATGGGGAGGGGGTGTTGGTTCACCGGCTGCCCTGTGCCCTGGTGGGGGTTTTTTGTGTGTGCTTGGGGCGGCAGCAAAGCCAGAGCCAGCCCTACAAATTGCGCATATTTTTTTTTTTGACATCCTGGTTAATCCACATTCTGGTTAATCCAATCCTGGATAATCGAGAGTCTACTGTATATGACTTTAAAATGCATCCATTGGAACCGGAGGTGGAACATGCTACACAGTTTTAAAACTGTATTAAAAGGTGCCAACGTTTACTCCTTTCTACTGATTATTCTTTTCCTTTTTTTCAATTTGTTTGTTAACAAAGGATTTGTCTTTTAAAAATAAACTGTATTGTGCAATTCAGTTATTGTGAACACTGTATCTTGGCTGAAAACACCCCAAAATTAGTCGTCATATTACTTTAGAGACCTTGCAGAATTGTTTATGTACATGTTTGTGTGGCATATAGCGCCTCTCTAATTAAGACTTGGCAGGCTTGAAATCATAGTGTATATCATATTGACATGTGTGGACATCTTAAGGCTTTTTGCCTATGTTGAAATTACCCACACACATCATGAAATGTTGACTTGACTTTTAGAGATGCTGAGTATCTGCAGCTTCAGTTCATGTGGTAGTTGAGTTCCTCACCCCTTGTAAAAGGTCATTGAGCTGTTAATTTTCAAGGATTTTGTAATGTCTGTCATATATATATATATATATTGTCTATAATGCACCTATCAACTTGATACTGAAATGATGAAGATGCTTTGACCTTGTTGTGAGGTTTTCAATTATAAGTAATAAATCTAGTGACATGAATGTTTTTAAAGATAGACTGAGTTCTGTATTGCTTTAAATTTTCACTCGTGCAATGCCTTTTATATATCTGAAAAGCTTATGAAAGATTTTCCATTGTGTATTAGGTTGGGGACTGAGGGACCAGTGACACATTTTTGCAGTTAAGTGAGTCTTACTCAAATTGTAATTTTACTTTATTAAGGAAACTGTCTTAATACAATATCATGCTGAACCCACCAGTCACTAGAGGAACAGTACTTCTATTGAAGTCCTTAGAGGTTCCATGTGGAGAAAGCTTGCTAGGTTGGCCCCATGTTAGTTGATAGCACGTTTTTGTAAAAATATTTTATAACCAATTTCAGCCCTACCTGTGTCCACCCTGGCCAGGTAAGGGAGACATTTAAAGGGGAGACTTGTTTTAGAGGTATGAGTGGAGCACTAAATAGAATCAGCAGTTCAAGTTGTCATCCTAGCTCTGTAATTGATTTGCGATATGGTTTTGGGCAGGTTATTAACTTGTTTCTTCTCTTTCCCATCTTTGAAAAGGGCCTTCTTAGCCACTTTATGTGGAGTCATTAGTTAAGGTTTGCAGGTTGTTTTGAAGAGATCAAGCACTATCTATAAATGCTGCATTGTTGTTAACTCTGTTCCTTCTAATGCACTTACAGCACTGGTATACAAAAAGGACATTTTGTACATTCACGAAGTCTAAATTTTATGAGCTAATTGGGCATTTACTATAATTCTTCTCTGAGTGCTGGTTCCTATCCTATGGCTATTCACTGTGGGTGTGCGCGCATGTACTCCATGCCCCCCGAGACCAGAAATTCTTCAGTAACTGTGTCCCTTGTTCTGCACCTGTAAACTATGCCTTCTTGTGCTGTAAGCTAAGGGCTGGTCCTCACTGGGGGGGGGAATCACATAGCTGAAGTCTCCACGGCGGCGACAGTCGACGGCGCGCTCCCCCGTCGACTCCAGCTTGCGCCTCCTGGCAAGCTGGAGTTCCGGAGTCGACGGGGGAGCTTCGGGCGATCAATTTATAGCGTCTTAGCGAGACGAGATAAATTGATCGCCAGAAGATCGATCTCCGGCAGCGCTCGTGAAGACCAGCCCTAAGGGTGTAAGTGGTGGCACGGACCAACTGCCCCTTCACTTCCTGCTTGCGGTGTGGGAAGGAACCCTGTGTTGGTAGCTTTTAGCGTCTTTGGCTTAACTTTCCTGTAAAAAGATTATAAATACTTTTAATAGTTTTTGTTAGCGTATAGTTATAATTTGCTAATGGGGATACAGGTGTCTTTTTCCCTTCTAACCTCCAGCACAGTTAACCTTCCTTTTCAAGGGTGTGTCATTCCAACCTACTTGTATTCCCCATTTATTTTTGTTAACTTTATATATCAGGAATATGAAATTCTGTCTTGCATGTCTTTGTTTGGGGACAAGAGAGCTGGAGTAAAACCTTTCTTGTTCCTCAGCTAAAAGGATGTGAAAGTTTGAATCTTTCACAAAATAGATTTTTTTTCTCCTCTGTGTGTGTGTGTGTGTGTGTGTGTGAGAGAGAGAGAGAGAGAGAGAGGAGTTGGGGGGGGGGTCTGTGTGGCGGGGCACAGGTCCATCCCCAAGGGAATGGGCTCGCTGGCAGCAGAGAGTCAGGTGGGCCACTGTGTCTGGCAACTGTCGGTTTGTAAACAGTGCCCTCACACTTCACTGGGTGGAGCCGGGCTGTCCCTGCCATGCCCCGCCCCATTGCTCCTGGCCATGCTCCATTGCCCCCATAGAGGCCCACAAATATGTTTGGCGCTGGGCCCACAAAAGGTTAATCCGGTGCTGATATCTATATGATGATTTTTTAAAAAAAAGTTCAACAAATTAATAGCGCACATTTATGGGACTAACCTTTCATTTTAAGGGCATCATAGGGACATTTTAGTTAAGAGGAATTGACCTACACAACATTCTGTTTTCCAGTTTTTTTGGTGTTTGGTGGCATGAGATCTATACATCCATTGGCCAGCAAACGACATTTTCTGCAGACACGTGAGGATGGATGTTGGCTCAGTTTGCAGTGGCATCTTAAGTAAATTGATTCCTCCTTGCATCTTCACACAAAACAAAGTCACGTGTGTATATGAAGTCAATATATTACTTTAGCTAACAATTTTGTTTGTCTGAGGGAGAGTATACTTGTGTTGCCAGTTCTTGTGATTTTTTATCAAGTGTCTCACAATATTTGGTGTCTTTCTTAAAACCCTAATTGCTGGAATTAAGTTACTACCTGGGAATCTCATCTTTCATTTACATAAAGTAAGCATCTAAGCCTCCGTATTGCAGAAAAATATCTTGAAAATGTGTATCCTAAAGTTCCCAACACCTAAGGGCAAAGTGTTGTTTTTTTAAGGCTCATGATGTTGGTGGGGCTTGATCCATGATTTTTGGGTCATGTGGTTTTTGTATTGTAAAGGTGTAGTAGTGATGATATTTTCGGTCTTTTTCATCTGTAGAGCACAAAACACTTTTTACAAAAGTGGAGAGGTATTACTACCCCCATTATGTTGAGGGTGTTTCTCTCAGAGCATAGGGAGTTCAGTGACTTACTTGAAGGTTACACAGAAAGTCAGTGGAAGGGTATGTCTTCACTACAGCAGTAGTTCGATTTCCTTTATTTCGATGTTGTGAACGCGACTGTATGCAGTCGATATTGTGTGTCTTCACTAGGCACAGCAAAGCACAGCAAGTCGACAGTGTCTGTCCGCAAAACTTTTGCAAGCATCGACATGACGAGCGTTGCACTCTGGGTACCTATCCCACAGTTCCCTGATCCCCCAGCAGGCACCATTTCGAGTGCTGCACTATGGGTAGGCATTTCCAAGTTTCGCGCCCTTTTTCCGCGCCGCCGACCCCCATTACGAGCGGTGCACTGTGGGTAGGCATCCCATAATTCGCGCCCTTTCTCCGCGCCGTGCTAACGCCATAGCACTGCAAGCATGGAGCCCGCTGACACCACGGAAACAGTAATGGCCGTTGTGAAGACCTCGATCACGGTTGCGGAGTTCATGCTGCACCGTCTGCAGAGGAGGAATGCGATCCGGGGAGAACTGCGCTTTCTGGAACCCGACGACAGTGAGGAGGAGGAGGAGGAGGAGGAGGAGATGGACAAGGAGGTGCACAGCGGGGACGACAGGGACACTGACGGTTTTGGAAGTAGGGCGACTGACAATCTGTCAAATTTGGTGGCAATGGGGCAGGCTCATGCCATTGAACGCCGATTCTGGGCCAGGGAAACAAGCACGGACTGGTGGGACCGCATAGTGCTGCGGGTCTGGGATGACTCCCAGTGGCTCAGAAACTTCCGCATGCGAAAGGGCACCTTCATGGAACTTTGTGACTTGCTGTCCCCGGCCCTCCAGCGCAGGAATACCAAAATGAGAGCGGCCCTTACAGTGGAGAAGCGAGTGGCGATAGCCCTCTGGAAGCTTGCAACGCCAGACAGCTACCGGTCAGTGGCGAATCAGTTTGGGGTGGGTAGGTCTACAGTGGGCTTTGCTGTGATGCAAGTAAGCAGGGCAATCGTCGAGCGGCTGCTACACCGGGTTATAAACCTCGGAAACCTGCAAGCCACAATAGATGGCTTTGCCGCCATGGGATTCCCTAACTGTGGTGGGGCTATAGACGGGACTCATATCCCTATCCTGGCACCGGACCACGAGGCCGCCGAGTACAGAAACCGGAAGGGATATTACTCAATGGTCATGCAAGCAGTGGTTGACCACAAGGGACGTTTCACCGACCTGTACATGGGGTGGCCGGGAAAGCTTCAGGACGCTCGAGTGTTCAGGAACTCTAGGGTTTTTAGACAGCTGCAGCAAGGCACTTTCTTCCCCGACCAGAAAATTTCCGCGGGGGGGGGGGTCGAAATGCCGATCGTGATCATTGGGGACCCAGCCTACCCCCTAATGCCCTGGCTTATGAAGCCCTACACAGGAACCCTGGACAGGGGTCAGGAGCTGTTCAACTACAGGCTGAGCAAGTGCAGAATGGCCGTAGAGTGTGCATTTGGCCGTCTGAAGGGGAGATGGCGTTCCTTACTGATTCGCTCAGACATCAGCGAGAGAAATATCCCCATTGTTATTGCTGCTTGCTCTGTGCTCCACAATATCTGTGAGAGCAAGGGGGAAACGTTTATGGCGGGCTGGGAGGCAGAGGCAAATTTACTTTCTGCTACTTATGAGCAGCCACACAGCAGGGAAAGTAGAAGAGCACACCGTGAGGCCCTGCGCCTCAGGGACGCCTTGAAAGACAGTTTTATGAGTGCCCGAGATGGCGTTTGAGAATCTGCTCCCTTGCTGTGCTCTAAGCCTGCTGCCCTTGAACCCTCTTTCCCTCCCCCCTCCCCATGCTTTCCCTCCCCCCTCCCCATGCTTGCAGAGGAAATAAAATCACTGTTTGAAAAATCATGGTTCCTTTATTGGTTCATCGGAAATAAAAATACAGGGGATCACTGTCCTGGTATCCTGGAGGGAAACTGGCAGTCGCAGTGGGGGAGGAGCGGACAGAGCAGGGGGGGGTGGCAAGGGGGGAGAGGAGGGGTGGCCAAGACACAGCAGCTTTTAAAAATTTTCCTAGAACGTCAGCCTGCTGCTGTTGCTGCTGCTGCTGGCTTGTGGGGTGGAGTGGAGTGGCCCACGGAGCTTGCCCCCCCCCCCCCATGTTCTCACCCCGCGTCTGGGGGGGAAGCTATGGGAGTTGGGGAGGGGGGGAGGTGGTTACACAGGGGCTGCAGAGGTGGTCTTTGGGCATGCTGCAGCTCCACCAGAGATCGCAGCATGTCGCTCTGGTCCTCCATTATGCGGAGCAAAGCATCCATGCATCTTTCCTCACGCTCTTCCCTCTTTTCTACAGCGGCTCTCCATTCCTGCCTCTCTCGATTCCTTGCCTCTCTCTCTCGATTCCTTGCCTCTCTCTCTCGATCCCTTGCCTCTATCATTCTTTCCCTCCAATCCGTCTGGCGGGCTGCCTCAGCGCGTGAGTTCTCCACGAGTTCACTGAACATATCATCGCGCGTTCGCGTTTTTTTTTTTACGCTTTCTTATCTGCGGTGCAGGGCGGGAGGAGCAGGCCGGGGGATTCAGAGATAATTGTTCATCTGTGGGCGAATGTGGGAAAAGAAAGTTTGAAAGTTATGAGACAGATACATTCAAGGTTAGGAGGCAGATGCAGTCTCGGACGGTACACAATGGGAGTACTATGCCAATTGCAACCTCAGTATTCAGAGGCCTGATATGATTTCTGTACAAGGTCATGTTCTACACCTAAAAGTGACTGACTAGCTCACAGAAAAGTCAGAGCATCTCAGACACATATGCGTGCCTCAGCCCAAGACGGCTTCTGAAATCACCATGCAGCCGGCCATGGTAAGTGAAAAGTGGCGCTTGCATACTGTAGAGTAACCCCGCCCCCTTCCCCCCACCGCGTGGCTGGCTCCCACTGAAACCGCAAACTGCAAAGCAAATGGCAAAAAATCTGTTGCTAAGGACTAGCTAAGGTCTTTTTGGGGCTCTTCAGACCGCTTGCAGACTGCTCAGAGTCCCTGGCAGCTACCACTACGGGCTTGGGGGGTGTGTGTTGGTTACGCGTTGGATCTGAAGCAGTTCAAGCAACCGCTTGCAGACTGCTCAGAGTCCCTGGCAGCTACCGCTACGGGCTTGGGGTGGGGGTGGGGGGGTGTTGGTTACGCGTTGGATCTGAAGCGGTTCCAGCAACCGCTTGCAGACTGCTCAGAGTCCCTGCTAGCTACCGCTAAGGGCTGGAGGAGGGGGGGGGGGGAAGGTTGGTCGGCCCTCAGCAGAAACGAGTACTCTGCAGCTGGGAATCTTATCTCCCAACTAATTGCAGTCCGTATCTCAAACAGGCAACCATGAGTGACATCACTTTGCTGAGAATTTCTTGGAGAGAGAGAGAGCGCATGCTCCTTGACTCCATGCAAAGTCCTGGTCCATACGCCGCAATGCTAGCCTGTTCAATGATACCAGACTACTTACTACTTTCGTGGCGTGGGATGGTCTCCTATCACGGGGACCACATAAGGCGGCTCTCCCCAGAAATCTGCTGCGCTGGATTCATCGCTACCTCCTGGATACCTTCCTTGAAATGTCCGTGGAGGACTTATGGTCAATCCCGGAGTATATTGACAAACTCTTTGAGTAGAAATTGACTAGCAATGAAAGCACGCTAAGTCCTTAGGGCAAGTTTTTTTTTTTTTAATTTAAGTTACTCATTAATAAATGCTTCCTTTACAAAATCACGCGTCATGTAATCCCTTAAAAAAGAAACACTTACCCCTCTGGGAGGCTTGGGAGGGTACTGGGTCCAGGGTGACAAACAGCTCCTGGCTCTCTGGGAACACGGGTTCTCCGCTGGGCTCCTGCTGCTCCGTGAGATGTTCCTCTTCCTCATGGTCGTCCTCCTCGGAATCAGTCTCCTCCCTGACGATTATCCCATCTGCGGAGTCCACGCAGACCGGCGCGATGGTGGTGGGGGCGCCCCCCATTATCGCATTTAGTTCATTGTAGAACCTGCATGTCCGCGGCGCGCCCCCTGATCGTCCGTTTGCCTCTTTGGCTTTCTGGAACGATTGCCTCAGCTCCTTAATTTTCACGCGGCACTGTGTGGTGTCCCTGTTGTGGCCCCTTTCTAGCATGGCCTTGGAGACTCTTCCATAGGTGTTGGCATTCCGTTTGTTGTTGCGGAGTTCCAACATCACGGATTCCTCTCCCCAGATAGCGATGAGATCCAGCACCTCTCGAGTGGACCATGCTGGAGCTCTTTTCCTCTGGCTGGTCTCCAGGGTAGATGAGCTCTGCATGGAGTCTTGTGATGCTGAGCTCTGCATGGTGGCTAGTGCTGCTGATTGCTCTGAATGGCGACTGAGCTGTTCAGGTGAGCTGGCCACGCTGACCAAACAGGAAATGGTATTCAAATGTTCCCGGGTCTTATCTACCTGGCCAGAGCAGCGAGTTCAGAGTGCAGTGTAGAGCGGTCACAGTGGAGCAGTGAGGCAGTCCAGAGCGGTCAGAATGGAGTATTGTGGGACAGCCTCTGGAGGCTATTAATGTCGGGTTCCGTCTTCACTAGCCCATGGTCAAGCTTGGAATGTCGAGATTAGCCTTATTTCTCTCGTCAGGCTGGAGTTCCAAGATCGATCTTGAGGGCCCTTTACATCGACGTTAAGGGCATGTATGTGAAGACAGGTACACGTTTAATTCGACCTAACGTCGTTAACATCGAATTAAAGTGGTAGTGAAGACAGGGCCGAAGAGATGAAAAAAGAACTTGGTCTCCTGCTTCTCCACTCTATGAAAAATCCACTTGGTCCACATATAGATATAACTGTCAGGATGAGCAGTGTAGGGAGGGGAGATGGAGGTACATTATCCAAATTATTTATGTGACTTTTAAGTACGTGAAACTAGCAGGAAATGTGTCTCCCTCAGGACCCTCTTAGAGAGAATGCAGGTTGGGATTAGTTTAAAACAGTTGCTAGATATTATTCCAGATCAACAGATACATAGCTGCTGCCAAATGTGACTTTGTGAAATGAATGAGGTGGAACTGGGGGACAAAAGTTCAGAAATGAAGTTTTTATGATTGACTTTGTTGGTCTCCTACTCATCCCAAAAATCTCCTAAAATAGAAAAAATAAAACGAGAAGACCAATCCAAGTTTTCTATCTGATAGTTTATTTTCACTAACATTGGTTCAGAAAAACCAATAAACTTGAATTTATCTGACAAATCTGAAGGAGATCTAGATTTTCAAAAGACTAGTTTTTCTTCAACTGCCATCCTAGGTTCTGATCAATTCTATAAACCAGGGGTCTCAAACTCAAATGACCATGAGGGCCGCATGAGGACTAGTGCACTGGCCCGAGGGCCGCACCACTGACACACACCCTGCCCTCGCTGCCCCGGCTCTGCCCCCACTCCACCCCTTCCAAGAGGTCCCACCCCTGCCCCACCTCCTCCTCTGAGCACGCAGCTCCCCATTCCCTCCTGGAAAGCGCTAGGCACCACCAACAGCTGTTTGGCAAACAAAGCAAGAGCAATATAGGAAGTCCAGAGCTAGAAACACGCGCGGCCCAGTCAGGCAGCAGAGAAGCCTTCACTTCTGTCCCCTCCATCCTGCAAACTGCTATGGGGGGACCGGGGGGGAGGGGGGGCACCAGGAAGCTTGGCGGGCTGCAGGGAAGGGCTTTGCGGGCCGCATGTGGCCCCCGGGCCGCATGTTTGAGACCCCTGCTATAAACCAAATCCCAGGCTCACAATCAACCACAGGGAACATTTGAAATTTACAATAAAGAATATTTTCCAATGTAATCTAAAAAGATATTTCTCAGGGGAAAACCAAACTTCTGTGAGCTAATATTCCCTTAACCAAGTTCAGGAATGAAGGAAGAAAAATGGTTGCACACCTACATATGAAGCAAAACATTAAAAAGTTGCACAGTAGCTACCCTGTTTCCCCGAAAGTAAGACATCCCCCGAAAATAAGACGTACTTCCAGTTTTGCCTCTTGCTGTAATATAATGTAATGTAATTTTGGGAGCAAAAATTAATATAAGACACTGTCTTATTTTCGGGGAAACACGGTAAATGTTCTCTGTTCTCATTCACATTCTTGCAATATTTGACTGGAGATGTTCCTACCTGAAGAAAATGCTATTTTTCCTATGTGCAACTCAAAGCTGGTCTCTGTTTGGCAACCTGTTTATATGCTATAGCTGGAGAATGTGAGGGAAGATTTTTGAATTGCGGAAGAAGTGAATTAGTTTTCTTGTGGCTTAAATCGGATAATCAGATCAATCAAAGTCTGTTTCTTATCTACCCTTGTGTTGCTTCTCATCTTCCTCATTCTTCACTGCCCCCTGACCTCCTTCCCAGAGTCTGTGGCCCCTAATCCCCTTTGAGCATGAATAAATAAGGGAGCTGTTGTGATATCTTTTAAATCAATACCTGCTTGGTAATAGCGTATGCAGAGAGAGACTTCGGGCATGGCTCCCCAGAAGGTTAAGTGGGGCATGGACTCCTCTCTTTTACAACTGCTTTTAGATAAAATACTTCTCCCTCCCCCCCCCCCACTTTCTCCTTCTCCTGATCCCAGAAATTATTATAATTTTTTAGTAGCTGGGGAAGTATTATGCTTCATGAAGAGCGAGATTGTCTTGAAAGAAGCCATTGTGAGCATCTTGAGTTCAAGATAGGAGGGCAGCCATTTGGGATTGCCTTTGTGGTGGGAACTGCTAACTTTTGTTCTCAGGAAAAATAGCCTGAGCTGACCAGACTTGATTGGCTCCAAGGGGGAAAGAACACTTTCTAATTTATAAATTAATTATTCCTAAAAGAAAAGAGGTTTTGGATCCACCTCAGGATTAACAAATAGTTGATGTCATGAGAGAAGTTACTGGAATTGGAATAAAACTGGCTAGACACTCCTTTTCCAGAGTGCTGTGTGGTATTCCTTAGTGAGTCTATTACAAGAGCCTTTTTTTAACTGAAAGACAGAAAGAGGTATACTGTCTAAGGGCCCAATTCTGTGAAGTATTGAGCACCCTCCGCTCCCTTTGTAATCAGTGGAAGCGGAAGACACCTTGTGCCTTGGAGGAAGTGCTCAGCACTTTGCAGAATTGGGCCCACTTTCCTGCTTCTCTCACTGGAGATACAGGGCACATGTGCTCAGACTCTATATGGTGGGTGACATTCTGATTTAGCCCAGTCATTGTTTCCTTCTGTCAGCAATAGCTGCTTAAAGGGATTGACGGAGAGGTGACTCAGAAGCAGTTCTAAGTAGTATATTTAACCTGCGCCTGTGGTCATACTATATATACCAGGGGTGGGCAAATGTTTTTGGCTCGAGGGCACATCTGAGTGGGGAAATTGCTTGCAGAGTCATGAATGTAGGGCTAGCAGGGTTGGGGTGCAGGAAGGTTGGAGCAGAGCAGTGTGAGGCATACGAGGGGGCTCAGAGAAGGGAGTGCAGGAGGGGGTGCATAGTGTGGGAGGGGGCTCAGGTCAGTGGTTCAGGGAGAGGTGCACTGTAGTGGAGGAGGCTCAAGGCAGGGAGTTGGGGTGAGAGGTGAGGTTGTCAGTCCAGCACCGCTTACCTGGAGTGGCTCCAGGGTGGCAGTGGGGCCAGGGCAGGCCCCCTGCTTGCCTGCCCCGGTCCCGCTCTGCTCTGTTCTGGGAAGTGGCTGGCGAAATGTCCCTGCAGTCCCCTGGAGGGGTGTGGGGGGGGGGAAGTGCCTGTGGTACCTCCCCCGAAGCTCCTCCATTATTTCACTTATTAAATGTAAAATGGAGATACAGTGGAATAGTTTTCACAATGAAGTTCCTTGTTCAACTAGGTATTTGTATCTTTTAAAACTCTCCCTTTAAAAGGTTTTCAGAGCATCTGTGACTGTTATTTCTTTTTGCTGAACAATATGGTGGATAACTCTTACACTTTTAACATTTATAGTTTGAGCCTATAGCAAGTACCTTGGCACATCACTCATTGCATGAACTTCGTGTTCTGTGTAGTTTGGGGAGTGGACTCAAACTTGCGTGCACGGAAATAAATGATGAAACTGTTAATGTGAGAGGGAACAGGACTAGATTCTTTCACTGCTGAGTATTTTCAGAGTTTTGCATAATACAGTCACGTAGTATGATGAGCAGGAATAGTAGAGGACACAATACATTCAATGCTTCTTGAAAACGTTCTCATCCTGCAAAATTTCTGTAGTGCCTTTGGCAGATATGTTGTAAACCTGTTTATAAATGTTACAGTTTGGGCTAGTTTTGATGCTTAGTTCTTAAAGCCTCAGATTTTCACAAGATGGTAGCAGTGGGGCAGAGTTCCATGTATTAAGTGAATGCAGGTTAGATAAAAAAGGAAGCTATCTCAGTGGTCTGCCTTAAATATTTCTGAGGAAATAAAATATTTCCAGATAGTTTCACAGGCACACACTTCTTGTATGGCTGTCATTGTCAGGGGTTGACTGTCCCAGATGGTTGTCATGGAACAGGTCAACCAGAAACCTAATTCCAAAGAGGGGGATGGGTGCAGTGTTTCAAGCACTTCATATACAACCGATCGCTCATTTACAACCTTTCCGTATTTCACAGATTTATAACATGTGTATGTCCTTATCATACACTACAGTGCCACTGTTCCCAAGTTTTTAGCAGCCTTTGAAAGAAAACAGAATAATTTATGTTGACTATAGCCAAAAAAAGCTTTGTTCAACTTGCCTGAAATTGAATATGCAGAGAGACTTCTATATGCTGGAAAAACAGAGAAGCAGAAGTTTGCCAGTGATTCTGCACACTGCTCTGTTAGTCTATAAGGTGCGACAAGACTCTTTGTCACTTTTGCAGATCCAGACTAACACGGCTACCCCTCTGATACTACTCTCAAGGTTTTGATTAGACATTTGGGACACTAGGTGATGTGCTTTTTTAATTACTTGTCTTTTCTTGGTGCACTGAATCCTCCCCCCCCCCCCCCCCCGCCGCAATAAATAACCTGCGTTGTTTTATTCTGTAGGACCAGAGGAGCAGCTTGGATTAATGATCTCATCAAATAAAATATCTTTTACCATTTCATTATATTACTTTCTGATAAACATTACTCCCCTTTTGTTTTCATTTTATCAAATGTTTTGAACTTGCCAAACACCTATCTATATTGAGAGTAGCTACTTATATGGTCTACGTGACATAGAATCTGCACACCTGATAACCTTTAAGGGATTTATCCTCACAACTTCCCTGTGAGGTTGGGGAGTGCTGAAGAGACTTTGGACTGGTCTCCACTACAGGGGGGGGGAGGATCGACTGCAGATACGCAACTTCAGCTACGTGAATCACGTAGCTGAAGTTTGCGTATCTGCAGCCGACTTACCGTCCGTCCTCATTGCAGCGGCGGTCGGCGGCGCGCTCCCCCGTCGACTCCAGCTTGCGCCTCCCGGCAAGCTGGAGTTCCGGAGTCGACGGGGGAGCTGCGAGTGATCGATTTCTTGCGTCTTCATAAGACGCGAGAAATCGATCGCCAGAAGATCGATGGCTACCCGCCGATAAGTGACTTGCTCAAGGTCACCCAGGTAGTCAGTGGCAGAGCAGGGAATTGAACATCTCTCTCCCAAGTCCAGGCTTACATCCTAACTATGGGTCAGCCCCCTATGATATTTAGATTGTGACATGAATCCTGCTGGTGTTGTTCTTGTCCTACTATAACCCACTCTTAAATGTTTTTCTAAAAATTAATTTTAGGGCTGGTATTTTGACTGCTAGATTGACAACACTGGAGGATGAAGTCCTTTAATTATTGGGGTGCTGATCACAGTCTAAGCTTCCCCAAATTGTCTCACCTTTGTGTTTCTACCCCTGACCTTGAGGATACACATTTGGAGGATATTTAAGTCTCCATGCCCATTCAGTTTTGAGATAACTCCCGGGTGCCAGAGTGGTGGATGTGATGTGGAACATGTCCACTAGGGATACTCAAACTGAGGCTTGACAGCTGCAAATGACTCTTCAATGTGTTTCCTGCAGCTCTTTGCAGCACATGATATTGAAACACTGTGATTTAATTATTAACCAGTCTAAGTTATTAACCAATCAGGATTCTTCTACTATGTTATTAACCAATTGTAAGTAGATGATAAAATGTTAATATTTGGTCAGTCATTTTGCTGTTTAAATATGAATATATGCTACTGTGATAAATGAAAGTGAATTCACTCTACTGTGGCTCTTTTGGATATTGTTGTTCACTAATTTGGCTCCTGAACCACTGAGGTCTGAGCATCATTGGTCTTCTAGACTGAAACAACATACTTAGTTCACAGAAGCCACTAAATATCCATCCGGGGAAGAAGCATGTTTATATGATGGATTTCAGTGGCTGGCTATGTTGTCATTTTGGAGGTCAAGATTTGTGGGAAAGTTCAAAATATTGCTTCCAAGGGTGACTAGAGATTGGAAATGTCACAGAGGTTACTTTGTGTAAGTGAGGTTGAGAAATAGATCTTCCGTCACACCGGAGCCTTCAACAGGTCAGAGGTAGTTATGAGAGGAACCTTATGCTTAGTGGGGACAAATGGCAGCTGAAATGAAGAATGAAGGAAGCTGCTTTCACCATTCAAAATTTTCCCAGGTTTCTCCTTCCCCGCTCCCCACCCCCAAATCCATATTTGTATGCTTAAGCTTGGGTATTAGAGCTTCATTAAAGGGGTGGGGGCAGTTATTGCTTATTCCCCTGCTTTATAGTTGTATTTACTATTAATGAAATGTGCTGGATTTGGAAATTGAAATTCTTTATCTATAAGACAGAAACAGCATAGGCAGTGACAGTATAAGCTTCATGACACTGGCCTGCTGCTGATGTGCTTTTGGAGAGGCTGGGGTGGTAGTAAGGTGTTGCATCTCCAGGCTTATTCAGTGCTTAACATCTCTGCAGAGACTGCCAACAAGGGTGCCACTGATTGGTGGTTATTTCCAGGGATGTGGATACCTGTTTTTTAGGAACAGGACTCATTTTCCTTCAGCCATCAGATTTTAAATAAAATAATTCAGGTGTTACGTAGTTAATCTAGATTTGGTTCAGTACCTAGGCCAGGTCTACACTTCAGACTTCTGCCAGCTTAACTCTATTGGTCAGGGGCAAGCTATATTGATCTCTGACCACTTGTATAGATGGAGCTATACAGGCAAAGCCAATCTTGCATCCGACAAAGTGGGTATTAGCCCACGAAAGCTTATGCTTCAAAACTTTAGTTAGTCTTTAAGGTGCCACAGGACTCTTTGTTACCTCTGCTATTCCAGACTAACACGGCTACCTCTCTGAAGCTTTTACTGGTATAATTTGTTTCTCTCACTTACTTTCTCCCTCAATTACTCTTCCCCCCCCCCAAACCATATCTTTACCAGAAAATCAGGTGCACCCTTGCTTGAAATCCCAGAAAGTTTGCTTAAGCCCTTCATCATTCCAGGCAGGTAAAATAAGTACCATGCAGTTTATCAGTACCTTGACAATCAAGGATGTGGAATTTGTAACAGTAGAGGTTCACCTGCTTCAGATGAGCTGTATGCTGGTTGTCTGTCCAACTCTTACCCACACCCCTTAGGTGGCTGCGTTTCTAGTGGTGGTTATTTGTGTAGGGCCAGAATGTGGCTGACAATGCACAGGTGAGCAAGGGTGGAGGGCTTGCAGGTACACAAGGGGAAGCCTCAGTCCCTGGCCGTGCGCATCTGGGACTCCAGCAGATATTGGGGAGCCATAGTATCACTGATAGTGCTCCATTCCCCAGAGAGAGGCTGATAAAGTTCAAGGCCACATCCAGCCCTTCTTTGCATCTGCTGTGGGGTGGAAGCCAGCCTGGGGGGAAAGCATGCGGCATCCTTTCAAGCACTGAAGCACTTCCCACTCTGGTGTATTCTCTTCTGGAATGTTCTGACTGCCTCAGTGCTGCGCCAGACAGAGTGCCTCTGGGACCTGCCCCCAATGGTGGCTGTGATATTAAACTCGTGGTTTGTAAAGTGCTATGGGGCCCTTTCGGCCGAGAGGCAAGGCATGAATATAAAATATTCTCCCTTCCAGTCTGCTCACTTGTGATTCTGAGATAAACCAGCAGGGCTAGGAATTGGATGCTTCTCAAAAACACCTGCTTTTGCATGCTGCACTGCGAAGGCTAGAACTTGCAGCAACTTTTGGGGCAGACGAAGACCCCTGCTGCTGCCATTTCTTTCCCCCTAAGAAAAACCCTTCCATTGTTAACCCAAGGCAGTTGCGGGAGCTTTGCTTTGTAAAGGAGGACTTGCTTCTTGAATCTTAGCATTGTGTGAGGGGCATGCCCTGCTGAGCGGATTGATGGGGTACTTAGCATTTTCTCTTGGATTTCAGTAAAATAGTAATTCTCGTCTAAATAGAAAAAGTAGATGTACTTATGTACAGGAATATTTAAAGTCATGAGGTTAAAGTGTATTTCCAAAAGCCTTTTCAGGTCAGGCTCTTGTACTGGTGTCGTTGAATTATAGTTTCTTTATTAAACAGAAATTGTTTGATTAGCTCATTATTCATTTTGTTAATAGAGTTTCCAAATTAATCCTAATCAGGATATCTCAGCATGTAACTGAGTGAAATTCAACATGTAAGAATGCTGGGCTGTTTCCATTATTGTAATTGTAAGGGCGGGGGAGAGGGGGAAGGAGGGGGAATATTTTGAGAGCAAGGAAATGCAAAGAAAAATTCTGTGTTGGGGGCAATTAAGACATTAAGAAGGGGAGGGGCGGGGAGAAAGGGAAGAGGTGGGAAAGAGGGGCATCTTGATTTGCAGGAGAATGCAGCCCTCATTTACAGCTCCATGGAGATTCAGTTGTAGAGCCTTGCTGCTCATAAATGTTCCCTATGGATAGGAGGAAGGGATTGGGGGCGTGTTTGGGAAACAACAGTTGAAAGCCTCACTGTCCCAGCCAGTTCAAATTCCATACACTCACAAGTAGCCTGGGCTATACAAAGGATGGACATGAAAGTATCCACTTTTCTCTTGCTACACTGTAAAGGATTTTGGAAGATCTGGTTAGAGCAGTGAAAATGGAAATTATCTACAATTGTCACTGTTTATGGTGGAGTGAAACCAGGAGAGGAAAACTGTTGATTTGCGAGAGAGTGAACTGGATGAATGAGCATTGAGTTAAAAAGCCTGATCTTGGTTCAATTCAAATATGAACGATTGGCTTTCTTTTTTCCTTCCTTCACGAGTTGCAGCTAGCTGCTCCCAGCCCCCAGGATTATGTTTCAGAAAGAGGCGTTCAGGTTCAAGGATTGTTAATGGTTTCTAACTGCCAGGACAATAAGGCCAACCTCACCGTTGTGCAAAACAAAAGGGGGGGGGGAGGGAGAAGGGGTGTAGGAAGAGACAAAGTTAGTAGGGTTTGCAGAGCTTTGGCGAATACAAATCGAAAACCAGCCACCTGCTTGTTACTCCTGTTTTCTATGGAACTCCAGGTCCACAGATAGACACCTTGGAAATGGTGGTGTTCATCAACACAAAGCTGAAATCTTTATTTAAACTTTTCAAGAAGAAGAGTAAGTAGTGATGTGCATGCAAGTTTTCTTTCTGGAAAGTGTTGAAATATTGGTAGGAGAGCTCAATATGTATATGTACTTTATAGACACCCTTATTGGAAAATCTGTACATTTCTCTCTGTGTTTCAAAATGTGCAGAGGCAGTATTACGGAAGGCAATGTTCATGAGCATCTGCTTCTTTGTAAGAGTGAGTGAGAGTTAACTTACTTTGATTTCCTTTGTCCTAAATGGCTTTGAAGAAGCAAAACTTTTTCATTTAATCTAAGATGTTTGATTGTGAGATTTGAAAGTCTCTTGGTGTAACTTGCTGCTGTGTGTATATCATCATCACCCTATGCCGAGGTATGACTCTAACGTCTTCTGGTAGCCCCAGCTGTACAGCTGCTGAACATGTGCAGAAATTTGTGCTTCTGTTTCATTGTGTAATATCATTGTAGTCATAAACTTTTTAAAAAATTATTGAGATATTTTATGTACTTGCATATTTAGCTGGTGAGATTTAATCCATTGAGACAGGCTAGTTGTGTTTGATCTGGCAGCCTGAGTAAGTGTAGCACATCTTGGTGGTTTTAATTATGCACTAGATAAGCAATAAACTGCTCTTAGTATGGTATTGAGTAGAGCTGGGCAGTAATATGGCTGGTGTCTGTCATCTTTTCTTATTTTGTAAGGCAAATGCCTGGGGTAGAGGTGCTTTCCTGGTAAGTCAGTCAGTTGATGTACATTTTGTTTCCTATAATTCTAGGATGATTGATATTGTGATCAGATAGTGAGTGACATGTCTGTTCATTATCATTTGGATTTGACCTCTGATTAGCAAGGACAGAGACTGCAGCCATACACCATGTCAGCATTGTCTGCCCTGCTGCATGAGGTGTTTTCTTTCAAATCCAGTACAATGAAAGTAGGCACAAGAGGGGAGGGGCCAGGCCACATGACCAAGCAAATTTATGAGCAAATGAACAGTCCAACAAAATATTATGAAACAATATTTATTAAAAGATCTGACAAAACCACAAGGAAATTCAGTTAAAAGCCTCCAAAAATGAGTCTCTCTCACTGCATTTCTTGTAGCATACTGTTGTATCGAGATTCTGCATTAATTTTGTTTAACAATACGATTATTTTACAATTGAAATTATTCCTCTAGGTAATGTGATGTGATGAAATCTGTCACTCTTCAGATGTAAGGAAGCTGTCACTTTCATGCTGTGCTTCATAGCCTGCACTGCTTCTCTGCCATTATACAAGGCACTCCATTTCTAATGCTTAATAATGATACAGTGCTAGGTGGTGTTGCAATATAAACAGTAGTAGGAGCGTCATGATTTAAATGCTATTCCCAGTTGCAACAAATGAGAGGTAATGAAAACTCAGAAACAGAGACAAGAAGATGGAGAACAGTTAGGTGACCAACACAGTTTGATTGAGTCAGCATAACAGGTGCTTGGGAGACAGGCCCAGCTGTGGTTTTTTGCTTTGGAGATTTGGATGCACAGTATGTGCTCTGAAGGGCAAATGCTGCTAGAGGGGTGATACTGCAGCTGCCCTTTTCCTGTCCCTACAGCGTGAAGGGTAATATTGTTCAACCACAAAAGTTTATATTGAGAGAAAACTTTAGACAACAAGTAATGTCTGTCTCTCAGGGAAGATAAATTATAAGTAAATATATGGTGGTGTACTTGTGTTAATTAAGTAATTGATTTATTACTAGATAATGTTTTAAAGCCAGACTCTGCTCTCGCTCATAATGGTGTAAAGCCAGTGTCATCTTATTAATGTCAATGGAGTTGCTTCTGATTTATACCAGTGTGAAATCTGAAGAGCCCTAGTCTGTTTTTATATTGGTATCCTCAGTTCCCATTCCTCCCCACCATTTATTCATAGTCCTCCTTCAGTTGCATTTAATTTGTGCATTACATTCTCTGTCTCTTTCTTTGCAGCGGTCTCCAACCTAGATGAAGAAAGTAGATGGACAGTCCATTATACCGCTCCCTGGCACCAGCAGGAAAATGTGTTCCTGCCCTCCACGAGGCCACCTTGTGTGGAGGATCTGCATCGCCAAGCCAAGCTGAACCTCAAGTCCGTACTAAGAGGTAAGATACTGGCAGTAAAGCTATTGCTAAGAAGTTTGAGAGAAATTCAGTAACTTACATGGTTATATTCGCTGTGCCACTAGAGCCTGGCTTTGTCACTGGGCTTCTGATTCTTTAAAAGCATATTTGAATTTCTTGCGCTCCAAAAGAAACAACTTCTTCTGCAGTCTTAAACAGATGTCAGGTGTGTTGGATGACATTTGCCAGTGGAGGAGGGGAAGTAATTCTTTCTGCCAAAGAGAGATGAGTAAATTCCCAGCTTTGCCGCACTGAACTCTCATGGAGGACAGAAAAACTGCCTTTGATTACTTGGTGCCTTTATAAATTTATATCGGTCTTCAGAGCCTTTTTTTAAATAATAACTATATCTTAAAGTTTTGAATCAGCCCATTTATTATCTTAAGAAATACAATGGTCTTAAGATATAGCCAGGCAGAATTGACATTTTTGTCATCAGTGCTGTTCAAAGTGGAACAGTATCTCGTGTGGTAGGGTGACTGCTTTTGAGTAGCTAGCAAAATCAGCTTTCAAAGACGCTTTCTGTAGCGTAGCTCCTTGTTCGCAAAAAGTTGCGTTAAACTTTTAAGGACTAAATTCTGCCCTCACATACACATGCACAACTTTCATTGAAAGGCAATGGATGTGCAAAGTGCACACTGAAATAGACAATATGTCTCTAAAGTTTTAGGTAAGAATTAGAAATTGTCCTGGAGTTTAAGTTTCTGTGTTAGAAAGAAACTTATAAAAATTTAACCATTTTTTTTCTTTAAATTTTTTTTACAAAATTAAGTCAATACAGATGGTTTCTTGCTAGTCTGTCCATGTGTCTAAGGCCACCATTGCATGATCTCTGGCATTAACGGCACTATGTTCTGTTAGGTGCAGCCATTTGAACAAGAGCAGTCAGTGGCAAAAAGTTTGGAACATCCACCTGTGGGTGGAAGTAGAGTTTTGAGACCGTCTCCATGTATTGGAATTAAAAAAAGAAAGAAAAAAAAGTTTAGCCTTTTGTGTATTATTCAATAAAGACTGTGTCCCTGCACCAAGGTCCCTGCAAAGTGTTGAATCCTTCAACTCCCATTGATTTCAATGTGACCTGAAGGCACTAAGTACCTCACTGGATTGGGCCTGAGTAAACGCACCTTGTGATTTGGTTTGCAGAAAATATTTGTCTGCATTAGTGGCTTGCCTTTGAATGCCTAGAAATGTTTTTAATAGATGTAAATGGAGAAAAAAATTGTTGCTATATTTTTGTTTGTTTTGTTTCAGTTCTCTTACCACTTCAGTTAACTGGGTTTCACCATCTCTTGTTTATGCCTTTGAGTGTAATTTAATAGACTACTCTTCACACACAACATTATTAGATCACACATGATTCAGCAAATACCCTGCATGCTCTTAAATTTATTACTGGGTTAATATATTTGTGCAGAACTTTAGTCCTGAACTCTCTCTTGTAGAGGTAGGCTTACAGTGTAGATACAAGACATGCTTGTCCACTCTTTACATAGAAAGGCATTTTCCACTGTAGCTTAAAGAAAATGCTGTTGGTACTTAAATTTTGCATTGTCAAGTCTTAATTACTTATTCTTCCATTTTCTACCTATCATCTATCCTGGAAACTTAATGAAAGGAAAAATATAAGGGCTGAATTCATGCCTGCTGTGGCTTTCTTTCAATAGTTCTATCAGGATGAATTTCCTCTTCAGTCTTTAATAGATTTATATATCTAAAACCATATTACCATGTGAAATAGGTAGCTTTTATGCTCCTCTGCAGCTTCAAAATATCAAAGTGGGAACTGCTGCTAGCTTTTTCTGTAATTTTTTCTTTAAAATAAATCCTTTAATGCTAGCTGCTAATTACTTATGATGAGCAGCCCTGAAAAAAAATAAATCAGTGTATGCACACAATTGAGGAAACTTTGATAAGGAAATAGGTTTCGGTTTCATGTTTCCAAGGGCTGATGATGAACATCAGAAGAAAAAGTTACTTCATGTTTACCAACAAACGAACCAACAGACCTACTTTGATGCTGTCTTTTTTAAATGACCTCATCAGTGAGATTTCTGTTCCAAAAGATGAGAAAACAGTGTTAAAGCTGATGTTTGCATATTCTGACATGCATGACTGAAATTGAAGGTTCCCATAGCAATATTAAAATTGTCCAATCATGTGTGGGCAATGTTATTAGGGTCACACCAGATCTCTGCAATAATACAAAATGTTACATGTCCCAGGCTTAAAAAAATGTGTCATCCCTACTAGCTAGACTCAGAGGCTGAAATGAAAGATATGGGGCTGGGAAGTGTTTAGAGATTCCCTGGTTGATGCCCTAGTTAGCTTCTCCCACTCTTTCCCCTTTTTCATGTAATTCACAGCAAATGAATTGGCCAAAGTCTTGTCAATGTTCCTGTACTGCAGCTCTGGAAGGAGTAGTCAGGGGACAAGGAGTGGAGGGGTGGTTGGATGGGTCAGGAATTCAGAGTGGGGCAGTCGGGGGATAGGGGGTAAGGCCAGACTGTTTGGGGAGGTATAGCCTTCCCTACACAGCCCTCCATACAATTTTGAAGCCCGATGTGGCCCTTGGGCCAAAAAGTTTGCCCACCCCAGGTGTATAGACCCTTGTAAAAGATTGTACAGTAATCCCACATATAATAGACATATTAAGGACAGGAGGTCCAGTAGACACATCAGCAGAGGCTTCCTGCATAAATTACTGGTTTTACATTGCAGTTGTATTGATTCAGGTTATTTGCACACACTGAAGGGCTCAATGCTCCAGGCACCAGTGTCTATGGTGATTCATTGGTTGTCTTATCTTGTGGGGAGCGGGGTTTGCTGGCTGTGGCTTCTATTTTGTCCTGTTAGCCATGTTCAAGAAATGTCTTTAGCAGCAGTGATTGAAATGTTTGATTTATATTCCAGAAGGCATCTGGCTAACATTATAAAATAAAACCAGATTTCCCAGAAAGCCTTTTAGCATCCTATCCTGAAAGAACCTCCAGACAGGTTTGTGTTTACCCGTTGTTTTCACCATGCCTCTGCTTGATCACTGTACAGATGAGCAATATTGGGGTCAGCCCCACTGGTGGATAATCCTGCTGAGAAGATTATTGTTTTAACAGTAATCTTGTGTTTCATTAAAGAGCTGCAAAGTAAAGGGGAACCACTTAATATTAACAACAGGTCTAGTCCAGGTTCACAGAGATGTCAAGATGTGAGCTCCCCACCAAAGCCTTATTGAAATAAAAGACCATTAAAGGCTTGGAGCAGACCATATGTCCTAGCAAGGCCTTGTTCTTACAAAACCAGGAAATAAAAATCAACTTATTTCTTATTATTTTCGTTTCAATAGTCAAGTTAGTGCCGGTAGCTCTACCCATGTACTCTATCCTTTTTACTCCTTTTGAATTAATTCACAGTACATCTGTTGTTGACTCTGGCAGAGTTCCATATTCCAACTGCCCTTTCTGTAAGGAATTAAAAAGGAAAAAAAAAGTATTCAAAGGAAATTATACAAAACTCCACCAAGAATCTAGACTTTACGTGTTGAATATTGCTTTCATGCTGAGACATGAACGCTTACTGGGGCATGCTCAGAATGCAAATTTATAGATTTTGTTAAATCCCACACCATTGGGTGTGAAAACAGAGATTGAGTATATTTAGATGGATTACATATACACAGGGCACATCATAAGCACTTTACAGTAGAATTCTTGACACATAACTAAGAAACACTGTCAAAGTCCCTACTGAGAAGATATTTTAAAATCCTCCAAAAGACAGTTTGTATGTCTAATATTGCTCACTCAAAGCCTATAACAATATTCCTCTAGTATTCTTAAATCCATTGAGCCTTACCATTTTTTATTACCAATCTTATTTTTTAAAACCTATTTCTCAATAGCTTTAAAGAATCCTGTATAGGAAGCAGGGAGTGCTAAATAGCTTAGGATTTGTCTTGAGTAGGATAAAAAGTGGGTGATTTAGAATGTTTTCTCTAATACATTTTAAAGTCTAGTGGCGACAAGGCAGTGTGTACTTTTAACGTGTGCTATCTGGTCTACTTGACACCTGGGGGTGGGGGTCACTGCAGTTAAGACATGCTTACAACATACCTTTAAATCTTAGTCAAGACAAACACTTAAGGATGGTCTCCAGTACGGAGAGAGTGATCGATTTAGCGGGTCTAGTGAAGACTGGCTAAATCGATGGCAGAGCGCTCTCCGGTCAACCCTGGTACTCCAGCTTCTTGTGAATAGCATAGCGTAACTTGGGTTGTCTTACCCCGGTAGTGAAGACAAGCCCTTAGATCAGGGGTCTCCAAACTACGGCCCGCGGGCCGGATGCGGCCCGCGAGGCCCTCTCATCCGGCCCGTGGAGATCTTTTTGTCTACGGCAGGGGTCGGGAATCAGCCACGGGGCCGGGATGCGCCGCGTGCTCCGCTGCCGCCGCCAGCCGCGGGGCCGGGACGCGCCGCGTGCTCCGCTGCCGCCGCCAGCCAGGACGCACCACGTGCTCCGCTGCCGCCGCCGGCCCTGACACACCGCGTGCTCCGCTGCCGCCGCCGGCCAGGGACACCTCAGAGCTGGGGCCGGGATGCGCCGCACCGCCACCCAGTTACAGGCAGCGAAACAAGGAGCCACCCACTGCCAGGCGGCGAAACGGTCTGTGGGGAGAGACCGGGTTGAGCGGGTCAGTTGTGGGGGGTGTAGTGTTCATGTGTAGTGTATCAATGTGTTATTAAATAATAACTGAATAAAATAATATTAAATAAATAATTTAAAACAACATCCATGTTTTGATTCTTTTTTATTTGGACCTCGAGTGTGTTGTCGGCCCCCGAACTGCTATTTGATAGTTAATGCGGCCCTCGGGCTGAAAAGTTTGGAGACCCCTGCCTTAGATAACTGCTATTGAGACATAGTACCTTTCACTTCTACCCGGCTGTTTAAAAGCTGCTTCTTGATTTGGAGACCTACATGAAATGAGTTAGTTGTCTCAGGCATTGTCTACATCGGGAATTTTCCCTGAATCCAAGAACTGATGGCCACTTGCTGATGTAGCTACACCAGTGCAAGAAACTAGTGTAGACAAGGGTGGCTTGACAGCCAGTGATTTCAAGCAGGGCTAATTATCCACCGGTGGAAATCACAGCTTTCATTATCTGCACTAGGGGTTTGCATGAGTATAGCATCAGTGATTGCCTATGACTTGATGAAATTGACAGAAATTGCTGGTATTGACAAGGCTATGTTCAGTTCTTAGTGGGCTGGTATCCATACTTCAAGAATACAACCATGTCAGTTGTCCACCTAACTGCCATTCCATTGTCTTCCTCTGAGAAGGATAAAGAACGTATCAATACTAAAACTAGTTTGTCACTTTTACCCCACTGGGAAAAAGATCATGTTGTCAGGTTAGCCAGCACATATTACATAACATGAGATTAAATAGGATTTTGCACCTAATGGTGACATGGTTTAAAACCTGTTTGATGGTTGTTGACCATCACTTTAAAGCATAGCTTTCTGGGTCTCTAATAGGTACAAAGTCCTGTTTAAAATTGTTTGTGTAAACCTGGCCTGTTTTTTTAGCTTAGACATGAGCTTGAGGGTATTCCCTCCGTATCTGGTTGAGAACTGTTGTCAGTGGTGGGCTAGGGACATTACTCCCTCTGCTATAGAACATTTATGGTTAAGAGGCCTCCATCTCCAGGACTATCAATCTGGCATTTTGCTGGGGGTGTTCCAGGTACTCGGTTTTTTGTTTGCAGTATTTTAAGAATCCAATGTGTTAAATTGAAGCCAAATGTGTTAGAAGTAAGCCTCTGGATATATTTATATAAATGTTCAGTTTGTGTTCAGTTGTCTTAGAAACAGCAAATGTCCATAAAAGGGATAGAAAAGGTGGTTATTTTTTCTTTCAGCATTGAAAAAGCAAGAATAAATGAATATAGAAAAGGCACAGTTAAACTAAATAGGCATATTACCACATACAAAAGTGCACCAGTATTATATCCCCATAGAAATTTAAATTAGTCCAAGACAAATGGAGATAATCGTTTTGAAGCCTCCCCAGTGACGGCTTGTTACAAATGATATTTGTTTATGTCTGTTTTAGCTTAGTGCCCTTTGAAAACTGATTGGGTTTTCTGTACTGGTGAATCATTTAGATCATTCACTCTGCTGGAATTTGCTGGTTGTGAAAGAGCCAGGTGAAAGACAGGGATGTAAATACTGTTTAAAAAGTTAATCGTTTAAACAATATAAAATATTTACTTTACATGGTTAACTGATAAAGTGGCTGGGGCTGATCCGACAGCCAACACATGTGGGGCCGTGACCCAGGCCACTCTGGCTAGCATTGGGTTGCTGGGGCTGGTGGATCGGCTGGCCAGGAGATTAACAGTTATGACAGGTTAGCTGGTAAGACTAATGTGTACCAGTTAACATTTGACATCCTTAGTGAGACCGAGACAGTGGAAATATTTTTGTATGCTGATGATTCAACACATATAACTGGGAGTTCCCTATTGGAGAGCTCTTTCTTCTCAATCATGTCTGGAGCTTTCCTGAAGAATTCAGCAGCAACCGCTTATTTGTCTGATATACTGTAGAAGGAACTCTTCCCCTCCCCCCCCCCCAACCTCCGTCATAGACATAGAATCATATAATATTAGGGTTGGAAGGGACCTCAGAAGTTCATCTAGTCCAGGGTTTCTCAAACTGGGGGTCGCGAGCTCCTGCTGCCACCGAAAAGCTGCCAAATTGATTATTTCCACATTCGGCGGCTTTTCAGTGGATACCGAGCGCTCTTGGAAGTGCTCGGCATGTCTGCCGAAAATAGCCGCCGAATGCGGAAGTACTCAATTCAGCAGCTTTTCGGCGGACATGCAAGGGGTCGCGCCGCGCTGCCGGAGGACAAAAAAGGGTCGCGGTCTCAACAAGTTTGGGAACCACTGATTCTAGTCCAACCCCCTGTTCAGAGCAGGTCCAATCCCCAACTAAATCATCCTAGCCAGGGCTATATCAAGCCTGACCTTAAAAGCCTCTAAGGAAGGAGATTCCACCACCTCCCTGGGTAACCCATTCCAGTGCTTCACCACCCTCCTAGTGAAAAAGTTTTTTTTCTAATATCCAACCTAAACCTCCCCCACTGCAACTTGAGACCATTACTCCTTGTTCTGTCAATGACATGATGCACTATAAAACAAAGAACTCTCCCCCAGTATACATATATTAAGTCACTAAAAACATACACTTTACTGTTACAGTTGTGATTACAAATCCAAGGAGAGTATGCTTCATTTTTAAACTATCAGCTTTTACTCTCATCTTAAAAGCTGGCTGGGGTGCATAGTTCTAATCGTAGCCAAAAAAACAGAGAGCTCGAAGGTGGCTTGACAGCCATTGGAGTGACAGTTATGGACATGAGTCTGAGCTGATGGTCTCGAATTAGCCTATGATGAGCACAATTATCAACCCAGTCTGTTTCTGAAATTGTGGAATGAAATGGGGAGAAGAGAAGCAAGGAAGGGACACAAGAAAAAGGGAAGGAAAAGGTTAAAAAAAGTTACAAAAGGATCTGCAAAAGTGAGCCAGGTGTGTGGGGAATGCTGGGATAGTAGGTGTGTTGCAAAGACCAGGCACTTCGATGAGACCATTAAACCATGATTTCTTAAGTGAGATTAAATATATTTTGAAGTTTGCACTCCACTAGTGAAGAAGGTGCTAGCACTGAAATTACTTGATTGGGGATAAAGTGTCATGAGTCCCAAAGACTAAAGACTCCCTATTGGACTGATGCATGCCAGGAAACACCTCATTATATGTACTGATGTAGCAAAGTTTAAACTTGTTAACATCACCGTACATTGTGGGAAGGGGAAGGTGATGAGGATGGGAGAAAGGTTGTGTGGGACAAGGAAATATAGTAACTTAAATAAATAGAATGCTAACCAAACCATCTAGAGACTGTTGAACAAAAGATTTTTCAGCTAATCTGTTGTGGCAGCACATCTGTTGGAATTCCTGACTCAGTAAGAGAAAATTGTTGTCCTCTATCCAAAATGGGTACTTCAGATGTATTGTAAATAAAGTTCATGAACTTGCCTTATATTCAGTATTGGTCGTCAGTGGTGTGATTCTGCAGCATATTTTAAAGCTAGCTTTAATGTAGAGATTCACTGTGACAGCCCAGTTTTGCAGATATGGGGATTAAGACAGGCAAAATGAGACTTGTTCCAAGTTGAATATATTCTTGTGTGATGTGTAGACTGGTATCTGTATGAGGTACTTCTATGTCCCCCATTTCTGTAATACCTGAGCACATTGCAATTTTTAACATATTTATCCTTACATCACCCCTGTGATGTAGGGAAGTGCTGTTATCCCCATTATACACCTGGGGAAGTGACACTCCGAGAGATTTAAATGACTTGCCAAGGTCACACTCGAAGTCTATAGTGGAGCAGGGAATTAACCCAGGTCTCTGGCTAGTATCCTAACCACTAGACTAGGGGTGGGCAAACTATGGCTCGCAGCCCCTCCTGCCCGGCCTCTGAGCTCGCCAGAGTGGCTCCCCCCCCCCCTCCCCGGCCCCTCTGCAGCCTCGCTACCACACGGGCAGCGCTCTGGGGGCCAAGGTTGCTTGGCAGCATGTCTGGCTCTAGCTGCTGTGCTGAGCAGTGTGATAAGGGGGCCAGGGCTGGAGCCAGGGGGTTGGATAAGGAACAGGGGGCGGTTGGTTCTGGGGGCAGGGGGCAGTCAGGGGATGGGGAATGGGGGCATTGGATGGGGCGTGGGAGTCCCGGGGGACAAGGAGCAGGGGCGTTAGATAGGGAGTGGAGTCTTGGGGGGAATGGTTAGGAGTGGAGGGTCTCTGGAGGGGGTGGTCGGGGACAAGGGGGGCTTGGATGGGTTGGGAGTTTTGAGGTGGGCAGTCGGGGGGAAGTGGGAGGGGTCAGATGGGGGTGGGACCAGCCTTCCCTACCTGGCCCTTCATACAATTTTGAACCCTGATGTGCCCTCAGACCAATAAGTTTGCCCACCCCTGCACTAAACCATCCATCCTTACTAGCTACAAGCTGTTTAGCTCATTTAGACTAAGGGACATAGTTGTTATGGGAACATAAATCAGACCCTCTTTCAATGTACTATTAAGTATGAGATATTTGTAGAAACTAGGTTTACTGCAGATAATATTTTAGCACTCTGCATCAATACAAAGGGAGAGAGAATCAGTATTATCCTCATTTTATAGATGGCATCCAGAGACCAAGTGACTTGTTCAAGGTCACACAGCAAGTCAGTGGCAGAGTTGTGAATATAACCCAGGTCTCTTGACACTCAGCATATGCACAGTCCATAAGATGACAGCTGTTCCAGGTATAATGCAGCAATTAATTCAAGAGGTGAAGGTGAACTATTACCACGGAAGTTACGTCTCTGTCTCTAAAATAGAAGTTCATTGCAAAACCTGGTAGCCAATAACAAAAAAGCATAAAGCAACAAATGTCATTTAATCAGTTTGCCTTAAATAGAGACTGCACATTCTAATAGGACTGCCATCTTCTTATCTGGTGATTTTTAGATACAGTTTTTATAGACTTTAATTTTAAAAGTTACTTTATTACAAAGGGCTGCTTAGAGATGTGACCTATAAAAGGAACTTTTTTTCCGCCGTAAAATGAGACTTCTTAAGATGTTTAAAATCAACGAAAAGAATTTTTGACCTTAGGGAATAGAATACTTTTCCAGTGATGTGTGCAATGAATAGATAAATATGTGTTCATATATTGGTCAGCAGATTTATTTCTGTGGTTGACAGTTCAACTAACTACTACGATTAATAGCCCTTCTCCATGATCCCTCAACCCATCCTTCAGATACAAGTCTCAGTGAGAAAGGCTGTGCCAAAAAGTCACCCTGAATTTAGCCAAGCTAATTTTTCAGGCATGCAAATCCAGCTGTCAGCCCGTCACTTGTTCATTTTTTCCTTCAGCAAAAGAGAAGACCTTTAGTACAAAGGCAGCCCCTCTGTGTTCTTTTCTTCCCTTTTCTCTTGGTCCATAGAGCCTCCTCTACTGAGGCAGCTTTGCATAGAGACATCTGCTCTGCCATGCATGCAGTGCTAGTAGAAATTACCCGTGGTCCAGCTGGCATTTAATTTGTGATTTTATCAGTTGTTCTGAAGTTGTAGTTGAATTAATTTTCCTTGGATGCAAGACAAGATGCCTGATGGAGGCGTTTCTGAGCAATAATTTCTTTTGCTTTAATGACCCAAAATGTGTCTCTCAATTTTGTAAGTATCCATTGTTAAATTAATTCAGGAAACACGGGCATTTTTACTGCTAACTGATAAATACTTAAAATATGGAGAAATGGGATTACTTGGATATGGATTTGTATTATTTATAGGCATACTGGGCTTGGGATTTACACTGAAACCCATGCTTAGGCAAGCAAGGTTTACTTACACAAGTAATCCCATTAGGACTACTTTTGTAAGCAATGATCAGGTCTATAACATGTAGTCTCCAAAGGGTTAAAGTGTAGTACATACCTGAAGGCATAAAAACAGTGCATAAGCTATGTGGGTTTGTGTTTGGTACAAAAAAGCACATGACAATTTGGGAGATTGTATCTTCTTGGAATTTATAGCAAATATAACTGTATGGAAAACATTCAGAAAATGACTGTAAATCCACGTCGCTCTGTTCAGTTCTACTGTCTGTTTAGCCGTTCTATACAGCAGTAAATTTTGCTTCACATAAATTTTCAAGGTATGGAGATTAGTTTTAGCTGCTGGAAATTCTGCTGGTATGAAATATTAACTAAATGATAAGACTTGAATAGAGGAGAAGCTGCACAAAAATCCTTCCAGTCCCTCCCCCAATATATGCACTCTCTTTTGGCATTGAGAAATGCAGTGTGTCTGTCTGACTAGACAGACAGTGCATAAGTTAATCCTGCTTTTTTCACAGTAATACCATGTCAAATGAATTAATGAGGTATCAATTCTGTGCCTTCTGTTCACTCAATTGATCTGTGACTAAAATTAAGGTGTAAGAATATGGTCTCAAGTTGTTTGAAATGCAGTAAATTGCTTATGTATTCAGTAGTTACTACTGTGCATTAACTATTGAGAGTCAGCTACAGTTTGACACGAGATGGGAGTTGTCTCTAGTACAAAAATGACATGGGATCTTTTCCAGGTTTATGAGGTTTTTTAGGATTGGTCTGGGTACACACCACAAAGGCTGTTAGGAATTTGCAGCTAACAAGTCCAGTTATTTGAGTGGAGTCTGATCTTTAACCCTGTCCAACAGATGCTAATAACATTTAAAGATAAAAAGCTCACTTAGTTGTACAACAATTCTTAGCTCACTGTTTTTGGTACAACATTCTGTTACAGGGCTGCATTGAATTCCACTGAAGCCTCTCTGTGAACTCCACTTTGACACACTACTACACTAATACTGTCTACAAAATCCCTGCTCTTAACAACAGCCTTATGTAATGGGGAAAGTGCTGTGAACAGCTTATGCATGGTCTGTGACAGACGCTTGCCATGCACCAGAATATAGCAGTGTGTGTGCTAGTAAAAGGACCAGCAATCACGAGAAAATGTTTATATATAGCTAAGGCTAAGATTTTGTCATGGATATTTTTAGGAAAAGTCACAGGCAACAATGAAAAATTCACAGACGTCCGTGACCTGTCCATGACTTTTACTTAAAATATCCGTGACAAAATGGGAATCCTGGGCAGCTACCGGTGGGCTTGGCGCTCCAGGAGCCCCCTCCACTGGCAGCTCCAAGCAGCAGGGGGTCCTCTTGCTGCCTGGAGTGGCTGAGAGCAGAAGGGGTCTGCCTGCCACTTACAGTAGCCAGGAGCTGGGGGACAGGCGGGGGGAGGGGGGTTGGGATACCCCATAGCTTCCTGTGGTAGCAGGGGGCTCTGTAACTCCCAACCAGTCCTGGCTGAAGTCACGGAGGTCTGTGGAAGTCACGGATTCTGTGACCTCCATGACTAAATTGCAGTCTTCTATATAGCACCATTGACTGCTTAAAAACATTTTCTTCAGTAATGTACCTCCCAGAGACACACCTAACCTGTTGTTGCAAATGTGTAAATGGCCTGTGAATCTTTCAGAGGTTTCTGATCATATTTCTCCCATCACAATTTAAAAATCAATGAAATAAATAAACAAACCCTGTCTGTGAACAAAACAACCACAGTAACAACCTTGGATAAAGCATGGCACTCTGACAGGGGTTGTAAACCCCTCCCCCCCCCCCCCCCCCGGTTCACACACACAAGAATAAACCAAGTTATAGAACCTTCAACCACAATCATTTTTAAAGTTATTTTTGTAGTGTTAGTAGGCCTTGAAGTTGTAAATATTACTAATACAAGAAGAGAAACAAGCATCAGCACTAGAAAGATTGTGGATGAGCCTATAAATAAGCGCACAAGGTACAGCTACAGTTCCATCAGCTTTGATTCGGAGTTTCTGGTTTCAAGAATTAGAATTGACTCTACTCGGGTTTTTTTTTGTTTGTTTGTTTGGGGTTTTTTTGGGGGTGTGTGTGTGTCTGTTCATCTTCATTTAGTGATCCCCTTGCTAACCATGTTAGTTTACAAAGTTATAATGCTAAAAACTTTTAAAAATTACTACAGTGGTTAGGGCTTCTCCAGGGTGGCATTCCCAATCACCGAGACCATCCCGGAACCAGCCCATGCAGTCTGGCACGTGCCAGCCTCATGTGCACCCGCACCTAAGAGAGCAGAGAGGCGGTACTTTGTGCTGGCTAAAGGAGCTGACTTATTATTTCCCAGCCTGTTCCCTATTCCCTGGTTGTTCAGGTGGCTGCGGAACAGGGGTAGCAGCAGCTGCAAAAGTTCGCCCCTCCCAAAAGGTGGCCAAGACACTGGACCTGATGGGAAGGAAGGTCTTTTAATCTGCAGTTCCGTGTTTCAAACTACCAGGCTCTGCTAGGCAAGTATGATTTTAACACTAGAACAGCCTAGCTGAGTTCAAGAACAAGCTTCTGCTAGAACTCCAAGAGCGGTTCCAGACATTGGTGGACAAAGGGGACTGGTAACCAAAGTGGCCCTCCAGGGAATAATTGATGCAGCCAACACTGCCTTTCGGTCACTAGCTACCAATATAGTCATGGCAGGGACTCGTGGCACCAATCTTCCAGCTTTCCTAGGGAGATCCAAAATGCAATCAGCGACCTCCCTTACAATGGGACCAATCTCTTCAAGGAGAAGATGGATGAGTCCCTGCACTCCCTAAAGGATTGGAGGTCCATATGTGTTCCCTTGGCCTTTACGCTCCGGCCCCCAGACACAGATATCAGACACAGTCCTTTCTCCTGTGGCCATACTCATGTTACTCAACGTACTACCAATGCCTGTAAAAGCTTCCACTTTGGCAACAGTGCTCTGAGGCCTTGCTTCCCCACCTCTGCTATGATCGCCTCCTGGACTCTTTCCCAGCCACAGGCCAAGAGCCAGTTTTGACGCTTGGTTCAAGATCAGTGAATCTCCTTCAATGCCAAACACCGCATCTCAAGTCATCTTCAGGGCCTGTCTTGCCCTATTCACCCACAAGTTGGGCAAAATCACCATGGGCAGTTGGACACTAGAAATCATCCACCGCGGATACTCTATAGAGTTCCTCTGCTTCCTGCCTCAATGCCCTCCCACCGGCCTAGTCCCCAGCAGAACTCTATGCCTCAATGATGTACGATGGCTTGATGCATGATGCCATGATCAATGACCTCTTTGCATGGTGCGGCATGCCCTGCTGGGACATCTGTGCCTCTTTTGCTCTAGAGGAGCTCTAGGCAAGGTCTCTCAAGTTGACACTCCTCTCCTGGACAGGTGACCTTCGCTATGCCTTTTCTCCCATTCCCCTTCTGCCACAGGTTTTTCACAAGATTCACCGGGACAGGCTCATAGTGGCCTGTTGGCAGCTCCATTAGCATCCTCTTACCCACCTCTGTGCTGACTGCTGCTCGCAAATCACTCATATGTGGAATACACATAGGGACCATCACTCAAAGAAGAGGAGGTTGCTTACTGTAACTGAAAGTTCTTCGAGTTCTATCTGTATTCCACTACCTGCCCTCCCTTCCTCTGATTTGGACTAGAGCATACAGTCGTATGAAGGGAAACTGATATGGTGTCGACCTGCACTACATCTTATATCCTAGGGTAGGAGCACAAGTGGGTCAATGGACACTGCTAGGAAATACTTCTGGATTAGGCGCATGGCACATATATGTGCCTACATGTGGAATACAGATAGGGCCTATATCTCAAAGAACCTCCGATTATAAATAAGTAACCTCCTCTTTTGTCTTCATCCTCAAGGTTCAACTTTGCATAGTCCTGCCTTCATCTCTGAACTGATCTTCATTTGCAGTTCCCCCAGTCCTCTGTCAGTAAGACAAGCAGCAATATTATCCTTGGTTCCTTCTCTCACAGGCTTCTCTTTGCCTCTTCCCACATTGCATTCTATGTTTGAAATTCCCTGTTTCAGTTTGATGTATACAGTAAAACCTCCATTTAACGGACTAATTCGGGCGAGGGGGTGTCCGTTAAATCAAAAAGTCCATTATTTAATAATAAAAAAAAACACGAGCTGTCGGAGCAGCAGCCCGCCTGCCACAGGGTCGGGGCGGCAGCTCCACAGCCCGCCCGCTGCTGGGACCCGGGTGGCAGCCGGGAGCCGGCAGCCAGCCCGCATCCAGCTGTGACCCAGGCGGCAGCCGGGAGCCGGCAGCCAGCCCGCCCGGTGCCGTGACCCGGGCGGCAGCCGGGAGCTGGCAGCCAGCCCGCCCGCTGCCGTGACCCGGGTGGCAGCCGGGAGCCGGCAGCCAGCCCGCCCGCTGCCTGGACCCGGCCGGGACCCGGCAGCCAGCCCGCCCGCTGCCTGGACCCGGGCGGCAGCCGGGAGCCGGCAGCCAGCCCTCCCGCTGCCTGGACCCGGCCGGGAGCCGGGAGCCAGCAGCCAGCCCCCGAGAAATGGATTTCGGATGCATCAGACTTGGTCATAAATTTTGTCCGTTGCATCCGAAGTCCGTTAAATCGAGGTCCGTTAAATCGAGGGTTTACTGTACTCTGAAACCTGTTTCAGCTTATTTATCAAGCCACTTCTCTTGTTGCATTCAAATCTCACATAAATACTCAGAGCTGCTGCAAAGTTTACAAAAAGTGATGGGAAGAAAGGTAACAAACATCCAAGTAACAGTCTCATGAAGTGTAGGTGGCCTACTGAGTAATCACTTTTGGACAAACTCTCCTTGTCACATCTGCTCCCTTGGCTGTTTGTGGCCTTTACTTTGTGTCATGCTGTATTCTTTTCAAGGAACTAAGTTTTACCTGTTTTGTGATGCACCTGTTACATTCCTGGTCACCCAGAAATTTAATAATCATAATCTCTGATGTTCTACATGTGCTAGTTATTCAGACATCCATAGTGTCTTCAGGCATAGACAAAATTTGAATTGCCAAAGCCTTAAAAAATAAAAAAATAAAATAAAATAAAAATATCTCCCATCCCCCCCCCCAAAATAATCTTTTAGTTTTTCCTTATAAATAGACTTAAATTTGTATTTGTTGAGTTTTCCTTTCACAAGAAATATCAAGATCTTGAAATTACATTCCATTGCAAAATGGAACAAAAAAGCAAAATACAGAAAATGTCTCTGAAATGGAAAATTTTGAAAAGTATTTAATTGGGTTTGTCAGTATGGGAAATGTCAACACTACAATTCAACATGTCAAAAGGATATTTCTCATTAGATTCTCCTGTTCAGAAAATCAAAAATGATATCAAAATCAGCATTTATCTGTGGGAAAGTCTGATTTTGATTAAACCACTTTTCTAACACAAATAGCTATACTTATAAATTATACAGAGACTAAAAAAAGAATTGTCACAGTTCAGAGCAACTGAAGTTGTATTTGCCCTTTGTGGTCTAGCAACAGGCTACCCTCTCTAAACTTGAGACTACTCAACATTCACCCTCATCCCGACCAAAGTATTTCCATGCTATACAATCCGATCACTATGCAAAAGACAGACTGTCTAAGCAGGCTTGCTAAGCTTCCCTATTGCCAATGGTTAGAAGTTAGCACACAGTTCCCTCTAAGCAAGAACTTTTATTCGTAAGAGAAAATGTATTACAAACAATAAAAGAACCCCCAGACATGCTAATAAGCTTACCAGAGATCACCACCTGACTCGAACAAGGGATCATTGCCAGGGAATGTTGTGAACACCAAAACTATAACTAGATTCAGAAAAAAATGAGATAATTTCATAGAATATAGGTCCATCAAGTAGCTATTGGTCAAGCTGGTCAGGGAGGCAACCCCATGTTCTGGATATCTCTAAACCTCTAACTGCTAGAAGCTGGGACTAGATGGCAGGGGATGGATCACTTCATTCCCTTTGAAGCATCTGCCATGGCCAGTGTTGGAAGACCAGATACTTGGCTAGATGGATCATTGGTCTGACCCAATATGGTCGTCCCTATAGCTCTGCTTGGTGGTTAGTCCTTCCTACACTTTCCTAAGTTTTGGGGCTCCCCTTGGACTAGAGGTCCTGTCCATTTGCTGGATCAGAGAAAAGGTCCTGAGTCAGGTTTTACTCAGGCTAGTTAACAAAAAATCCTTTTTCTCCGTTGGTCCCTGGAAAATCCAATTTGAACCAGTATATGTGAGCATCTCTCCAGGTGGTGGTAGCTCTCTAGATGTGTTTCAACCTGAGTGAATTTGTCTAAACAGCTCCCCACTATTCTTATTTCCTGGAGGGCTGTGGTCTCCCACCTCATGAGATTACATACAGTCTCTCAATTATGCATAAACAATTGCATTTTTAATACTGTGTACTCCTAAAATACTTAAACTTAAGTCAATAATGTATAACTAGGACATTGCAGGAAACTGCCATCTGTCACACTCATAACAACTACAGCCCACACACCTTCTTTACTTCACTTTACGATTTAACTTTAAAACCTGCACCTTCATTTTTTAAGGAGGTAATATTTGGGGTCTGTTGTCCTTTACAGCAGTGGTCCCCAACCCCCGGGCCGCGGACCGGTACCGGGCCGTGGATCGATCGCTACCGGGCCGCGGACGCGTTCCCGGAAGTGTCCGCCGAAAAGCCGCAGTTTCTCTTTTCGGAGTGTATTCGGCGGCTTTTCGGCGGACATACAGCCGGTCCGCGGCAGCGAAGAAAAAAGAAATCCGGTCCGTGCCGCGAAAAAGGTTGGGGACCACTGCTTTACAGTATCATCCTACATATTTGTAGTCTTCATCTTAGGTGTTCCCAGTTTAGTTATACTAAGGTAAAAAGTAGCTGCTCTTGAGGACAGATTGGAACATACACAGTGAAAGGCCCACTAAACACAATATCCTGTCTTTATTGTATAAAGCCATTATTTAGAAACCAAGACAATTGTGCGACTTCACAGCAAGAACACCAAGATCTTGAACCAGATATGTGGCCTTATAATATGATGCATTCATGAGGTTCATGGTGGGGAAGATCATGTGCCATAATCCTGTTCCCCCACCCACCCCAAGTTAATTGTGAAACTTGGTATTGCATTCCATTAAAAACATTGCCATTTAAAACAGGCTTTGTCTCATGGAATTAGATTCCTGTAATCAGTAAAAAGGCTTTCTGTTTTGGAGGCTGTTTTAGAGTATGATGTTCCTTGCCATCCACAAACTGTTTTATGGATATCTTGTTGAAAACAGTAGAGGAATCAGTGGGAAAACCTAGATTGTAGAGTATAAGATTTGAGAACGTTCTGAATAAACAGTAAAACAAAGCCAAATTATTCTCTGGTTTCAAATTGTAACTTCATTTAATAATTTGCCAGGCAAAATTCCTCCTTAAAAGGTGCCTTCAATTCAGAAAAAAATGAAGTTTTTATTTATATATAAACAGACACACACACACACGAAAAAAGAGGTCAAATGATAAGGAGTGAAGCAGGCACAAAACTGTTAATTCTCAAAACACCTCTTCTCCAGTAAATAATGACAAAAACTACATCATGATAATGCACACTGTAGAGGAGACTTTTCAGTTACTTAGGTAGAGGTGTGGGCAGATTAGTTTGGGCAGATCAGTTTGATCGTCGCATCTTGAACATTTAATTTTTCCTTATGCTCCAGCATCTGTTAATCTTGAGCACAATCACGCTGAATATCAATTAAGAGAAGTACACAGATAGGAACACAGTTTCAGAAATTTTATTCAGGGAAATGAAGTGATACTGGGATTTTGGCCAATTTGTGTTGGTTTTTTAATTCCTCCCTCAATTTTACTCTATATTCTCCCTCTGCATGAAAGACACTTCACTTTACACTCTTCCCACATGGCCTGACAGAGGCTGACCTAAGGTTCTAAGAACCTATAATTTGCACTCCTGCCTCTCTTTCTAAAAACACTGTAATGGTTGTGTCTTCCTCAGGCTGGGAGGCTAGATGACCGGTCAGTGCCAAAGCCACTTAACAGATGGTGCTTGAGTAGTGAGCAATATCCTCACTCAAAGCATAGGGCACAGCCTGGCAAATGAGACCCCCACTGTTGCTAGCACACCTTCATCTCCCATACAGTAGTACGCAGCCATCTGTCAAGACATTGAGCCAGACCATACTTTAAAAAAAAATTCTCTCTTTCTTGCTCTCCCTCTTATTTATACTATTTCTAGAGCTCATGACACCTGAAATCAACTATATCTATCCTATAGCTATATGTATAGAGCTTCAAAATAGTATCCTATTATCTGTTCAACAATGGTAATGTACTGTAGAAGTTTGTATCACCATAGTCACAGTAAATATTATGTATTTTATTTTTAGATTTTCTGTACAATAAAAAAGTAATAGGTATTGGCCTTCGTAATTTGATATCAGTAGATGTGTGTGTGTATGTATATGTGTGTGTATGAACTGATGTACATATGTAATTATTATAGATAGATAGATATAGATAGATATATCTGTGCATACTTAAGGAAAAATAGAATGTATGCATGATATCTGCAGTCTACTGTTATAATTCATATTAGAAACTGGCCAGAAAAAAAGATTAGGGATGACCACAGACAGATAAGGATCAATTATTGTTGTACATTACATTACACAGGAATCAAAACGCTTAGTTACAATTAAACTTATATGTATCAAGCTTTATAATATATGCATTGATAGCAAGTGAGTTTTATGTTTAGAGAGGTAAAAATAAATTGATCTGACAATGATCCTTATGCCTTTCTTAAACTAGACACTGGATACAAGTAAGAGAATGGGAATAAAATGTTATCTATCTTCTTTTTTGTTTGTTTTCCTTTTTCTCTTATTTCTTCCCCTCCCATGTGCAGAATGTGACAAGCTACGGAGGGATGGCTATCGAAGTTCTCAATATTACTCTCAGGGTCCAACCTTCTCTTCTTCTTCCAGTGCAGCCTGTGGAAGTTACCAAGATGACTATGAAGAAATTGAACAAAAGGTAAGGAATAGGGTTGTCAAACGATTTTTTAAAAAACCACATAATTGCGAGATTAAAAAAAAAAGAGTTGCAATTATTCGCAGTTTTAATTGCACTGTTAAATAATATAGAATATAAATTTAAATTCAGCATGGATGCATGTCCTCTGGAATGGTGGTTGATGCATGAAGGGGCATATAAATGTTTAGCATATCTGCCATGTAAATACCTTGCAATACTGGCTACAAAAGTGCCAGGCCTGTTCTCATTTTTCACGCCTGTTCTTCCTTTCAGGTGAAATTGTAAATAAAAAGCAGTGAGCATTTAATCTAAACAAACTTGATTGGCTGAACAAGAAGTAGGACTCTGGACATGTAGGCGCTAAAATTCTACATTTTTAAGTTGTACTTACACGATATAGAGATATCACTACAGTACTTGTGTGAGGTGAATTGAAAAATACTATTTCTTTTCTCTTTTTTTAAAGTGCAAATATTTGTAATAATAATATAAACTGAGCACTGCATACTTTGTATTCTGTGTTGTAATTGAAATCAATAGATTTGAAAATGTAGAAAAACATCCAAAATATATTTATTATTATTTTAAATTGATCTTCTATTATTGTTTAACAATGCAATTAAAACTGGGATTAATTAATCATGGCTGTTTTTTAAATCTAGTTAATTTGTTTTGTGTTATCGCTTGCATTAGCTATGATTAATTGACAGCCCTAGTAAAGAGGCAGGAGATTGGGAAGAATGCATTACGTGGACTATGAAATCTGCTCTTTGTATCATTTATATACACTGAGATTTATAAAGGAGTTTAAGGAAGTTAGATGCCCAACTTTTATTGGCACCTAACTTCCTTAGGCTCTTTGAAAATTCCAGCTCGAACCATATGTATCTATATGTAAATAAAGTTCCCACTAGTGTATTACAAGGATGACAGTGTGAATGGCCTGGTAATGTTCCGTGGAGAAGGTGCATCTTGTGTATTAACAATGGCAGCTATTTTGATATAGGGTCATGTTAGTTTTTACTAATCTTTTTATGATCAAGTATCATGTGGGCCAACATGACTGTGTTCACACAACAAGTACACAGACTTCAGACCTTGCTCTAATGTGGTTAAATCATTTCAGTACTCTGAAGTGCTGTCCTAATGTTATCCCATCTCTCTGTAATTAATTCCATGAATGAAAGATCTCACATTGATATTGGTTTGACTCACTGTATGTCAGTTGGCTTCAAATTATGTTCCCTGTCCCAGCTCAGTAACACTGGGCAATTGTCTCAGAACCTGGAAATTACCAAAACAAATGAAGGGTGATGGAAAGAGACAGTTTAGCCATAGTATTAAGATGGTTTTGTGGTCTTCATGTGATTTTAATCATTTCAGCTACTGAAGCATTAATATCAAAGTTCTGAGTTAACTGCATAAAAGCAAGAAAATTCCAATCTGCAAAATGGTAACCTGTCCTTAACTCATCTCATTGTGCATAAGTGTTGGAGCACATGTGGTATACAAGTTATTGTATCCTGTGATATGTTGGTAGAAATACCAGCAATAATTCTTTTGTCAGTTCGTATCATAGCCTTATCTTTATTGTAGTTTAGTTTCTCTTTTTGCTTGTTTAATACTAACATTATATCATGTGTTTGTGTGTGTCTGTATATAAATTGTGTCTATACTGTGAGGTCTGCAGATCCTTTGAATTCAATATAAAGTGACTGATAATATCATATATAGCTTTTCCACTTCTGTGGCAAGGTACTTTGGATTTTGCAGAGACAAGGCACACACACGTGGGTGAATAAAGTGGATGACTTTATTGGAAGGCCTCGGTCCCTCAAATAGGCGCTGAGGGGCCCAAGTCTGTCAGCGCGACCACAGGAGGGGTGCCTAGCACTCCGGAGCCGTTGCTAGGATGGAAGAACCCACTAGCAAACTACAAGTGTGGGCTTAAATACACTCACATATTTACATCTCATACATAGGCAAATCTCATTAATATCTAGCAGGCAAGCACCTGTGACATGGTCACACGCAACTTTTTTTGTTGATTATACACAGTTGCTTTGTTTAGCTTTGCGTTTCGACTTTCACACACACTGTTCTTACACACAGAGCAGACCAGAAAAAGCAAAAAAGAGGCAGAGGGAAAATAACAGGCAGCTGCGGAGCTGTTTCGTCTTCCCAGGAAATAACGGGTCGCCATTACCTTGAGCACGCTAATCATGGCTCAGTGCCCTTTCCGGGAGGGGCCGAGAGGAGCGCTCCCGTTGCCTAGCAGCTGCACCGTGACAATCTCTTTTGCATACTACAACTTCCATTGTTCACATTGCCTCACATCAATGACACGGCTGTGGCTTTGTAGAAACTTCAACTATTCTTGCTGTGCTTTAACAATATCCATTGTTACATCTCATTTAAAGCCACAGTTGTTTTTCCTAGCGTTAGTCCCTCACTATGGCAGGGTCCGCGTTGTCAGCCCATCCGCCTCCATTTGGAGCCCGGACAGGACCAGTGATATGACCGGGGTATACTCCAACCGATGCGTCGCGCCACCTGTCGTTGGAGGCATTTTATACTTACTGCCAGGTGTTAAACCTACAGCACCTAGTATTCCTGGGAGGTCTCCCGTCCAGGTACTAGCCAGGCCCAACCCTGCTTAGCTTCCGAGATCAGACGGGATTGGGCGTGTCCAGGGCGGTATAGCCGTACATTTAAAGCCACAGTATGGAGTAAGAATGTTAAGCACATTACAATGATAATCTGCAAAGATCTATGGAAATCACTAGGAGTCATAATATAATATGTGCTTTTTATTCTAAGTATTGACTACATATGTTCATAGCTGTTGCTCTGTGTGTGTAAAATTCTGTGTGTGTGTGTGTGTGTGTGTAAGCTATTTTAAGTATCTGGTTGTCCTTGTTAATATTGTGGTCCTTATAGATAAATAGTCCACAGAACTGCATTTGTAAAATGAGTGCGGTATGATGTAACATTAAGGTTGAGCAGACCTACTAAGGACTAATTGCCATGGATAATTCTGCTTAGAGACTTGACACTGTCATCCTTAAGATTTCTATGGTATGTTGTTTTAAAATTATTTAAAAAGGAATTGTTAATATTTTGTTCAGTTAGCCTATGCATTCTGAAATGTGTAACTATAAATTATTACAATTCATTGAATGAATAGCATTTCTATTTCAAATTAAAACAACTTCCTATTAATCTGTGTTCCTCAAAACATGGGTTAGTGTGAAGGAGGATGAACAGATGCAAAGTTGACACAGTTTTTAGTGGCACTAATTAACTGAGCACCATTAGCTCTCTCACTCCAGCTTAAAACTTGGTAGGATTTTACCCATTAGAAAAATTACAGTGTGGCTCTCCCTTCATACTGTACAGTTTCAATGGTTCATGTTCTTCTTTGCATCTGTATTAAAAGTATTTACTTTTTTTTAACTTTAACTTTAAAATGATATTCTAGAATTTTACTTTGTTTGAATTACCACCTCTCAAAACCATCCTCTAAAATTGAAGTTTAATATCATTGGTAAAAAAAAGTTAAAGGCTTCTAAGAATGTAGCTGTAACTTGGACTTGAGCACAAGTTTTCATTTATGGGAGTAGAAAAGTACTCAAACAGTCTGGATTTGAGCTTAGAATTCTTCCATATTGCAGCAAGCCTGCTTCAAACAGCAAAAACATCCCCCCTTCATGAAAGCTTTCTAATGATATCTGCTCTTTATCAAAAGCAATCAAAGCAAATATTTAACAGGCAGACCAGAGGAAGGACATATTTCAGTGTAGTAATTGAAGACTAATAGAATAGTGAATGGATCAATGACTTCTCATTTACTGTTTGGAAACTTTCCCCTAAATTGGCATTATTCCATTTTTGCTTCAGGAAAACTATATTATAGAGCATGGTAATTTCAGATAATGGACTTATCTGAAGTTTCCATTTTCTCTAAACATTTCTGGGAGATTAGGTGATGTAGCTGGATAATTCTGTATTTTTTAGACAGTTGACATGAAATCATGGTACAAATGTAAGTATAGTTCTCTCAGCTAAGTCACCAGAGGATGATGATCACATCAAAAAACACTACACGGTCTGCTTAGGAAAGGTTTGGACCGGCAGAGTGTCTGATATTCCAAGTGATTATTCCAGTGAACTGTCAGGGATGTATAGGCGAGTTTATCAATTATTCTTTTTAATGACTGAATAAATAAGTATGGTTTTCTGAAAGATAGTTCATATACTACAAAATATTTAAATTGCCTTTTTTTCTCGTGGAATGGCTTCTAAATTACAGTACACACAATATTAACTAATGTGGCTGTGTATTCACAGCACCAGCACTGGCAGAGTGCTGTAAAAAAAATCGAAGCACCTCCATGAGGGGAGTAACTCCCAGCACTGGGAGCGTGGCTCCCAGCGCTGGTGCACTGTCTACATTGCCACTTCACAGCGCTGAAATTTGCAGCGCTCAGGGAGGTGTTTTTTCACACCCCTGAGGGAGAAAGTTTCAGTTCTGTAAAATGGCAGTGTAGACAAGGCCTAAGTGGAGTTCATTAAGGATGAATTTGTCCCTTTGTATTTTAAATCTCAATATAGACTTGTTTAGTCTTACTGATTCTCTTTTGTAAAAGAAGACCATTGCTCTCAGTACTTTTGATGCTCAATGCTTATCTCATTTCCTAGTAACAAAGATCTAGAAATAAGGTGTTACTTCAGTCACTGACTCCCCCTTTTAGAGTGATAGTCGTATAAGTCTGTATCAGCAAAAACAATGAGGAGTCATGCCCAAATAAATGTGTTAGTCTCTTAAAATACCACAAGGACTTCTCATTGTTTTTGCTGATCCCCCCCTTGCTTTCTGAAAGTGTGTATTATACTATATAATTTAAATGTGTTTGTCTTTTTACATGTTGTTTCTCATTCATTCGCTTTCTTTCTTTCTTTTTCTCTCACTCAACAGTCTAGTCTGTTAGACTGCATATCTCAGTCTTGCATTAGCGCCTGCTGTTCCTTGGTTCCATGGAGCCTCAAGGTACCTAGCCACAATGGAAGCATCCAGCTGTCCTAGTTGCAGCTTGATGTTACTGTAGCATTAGCATATCTGGAATCTTACTGTGCTTTTATTCTTTGTTCCTCGCTTGCTGCTGTTTTCTTTGTAAAAACAAACAAAAACAACCACCAACAAAAGTAATGTTAAATTCAGTCATGCCCTTTTTTCAGCATTAGCTCAGTTGTCTGCAGCTCAGGATCCTTTGTTTACTTGATAAACTCACACATTTTCATTGCCTTTGCAAACCTGTTAACACTCACTTCTCTTTTAAAACTTCTGTGATGAGCAGAATGTTTTATTTAATGGCTATTTGATGACAATGAACTAGTTCTATTAGTGATCAAAATCTTTCAAATATTGTGATTTGGAGTAGCACGATTTGACGGTAAGGAATGCCGATGGCACAGAATACATGGATTCAGAGATGCATTGCGCTGTGCCTCTATTTCAACAGACGTTGGGTAGCAAAAAGTACTTCGCGCTTGTTAATGGGGAAGAAAATACATATTTGTCACTTTTGCTCATCAGAGCTGTTGGTTCTCTTTTCTTTTCAGCATTCTGCAGCAGTTGGGGTCCTTAGAAATCATAGGTGGAAAGAAATGTATTAATAGTATTTACACATGGGAATTGAGATTTGAAGTTGGGATTTTCCAAGAGTCTCAAAGAACTGAGTGCTTAGCTGCCTTAGGCCCCTTTGAAAACTCTACATTGATGTGAGTTGTGGGAGCTTTGGACTTGCTGAATTGGCTCTTGTAACAATATTGATCTTCACTGATGAAATTTCCTCCAGTGTATACAGGCTGAGAGAGGCCTGTACTTCTTTGAGAGGCATAGGCCCTGCATTAAATTGCTTCCTGCTGCTTAATAGCCCAAGGATGTGGCAGGCTGGCTGTTGTGATGTTGTTGAGTCTGCATAGCAGCAACAAAAAGTTATAAGTGGCACTATCTAGGAAACCGTAAGACACTGACTGAGGAGATCATGTAGTGAAGAGATTAACAGAAGAGCACTGTCCAAAAGGAAATCTCACGTGTGTGTTGGATGGGACCTTCAAGAGGCCAGGGTGATTTAGAGGCATAAGTTCTATTGAAAGTTAAGGGACATATGCTTCTAAATCAGTTGGCACTTTTGAAAATCCCACCCATTTTCTTCAAAAGATTGTTCAAATGGTAGAATACACAGGGAAATAAGTAAAGAAGCACTATAGCAACAGAGGAAAGAGAAGGAGATAAAAATGATAGTAGAAGGCTTGATTTTTTTGTAGCGAAGTCATTTCTACTCACAAAAAATTGCTCCCTTAACAAGACAGTGAGTGATAAGAGTTCTGGGGCAAAGGCTAAGGGGCTGATGAATTAGTCTAGAAAACTGGAGATAAGTCTGCCCAGGTTGTCCATTTTGAGATAAATAATGTAAGAAATACTAACCGTACCTAAAAAGAAGTTCCAGCCACCTTGAGTTGCAACAGAGAGTTGGCTAGGTTTCAGATGTTGTTTATAATAGGAAATGACTGATTTGAAATAACAATAGCAAAGTTGGTACATGAGACTGAAAAAATCAATAATGAGGATTCTCCCAGATTCAGAGGGATTTGAGGATTGCCACTGGACCAGTAGATGACAAATTGAATGTAATTGAATGCAAATTCATAGTGAAAGTAGCAGTGATCAAAAATAGATTGGTGTAAACACACTAAATGGAGTAGTTACACAGACTGTGGATTGACCAGGATCGAAATGTAAAGACTTTTGATTAAATTGGTGTGGGTTTATTTGTTTTGGGGTTTTTTTTTAACAGAATAGAACTTGAAACCATCAAACTAGTATTTGTCTGAGAAGAAACTGCAAACAGGACACTGAGATACATGAATAGAAAGCTGAATTGATACTATTCTTATCCAAAGCACTGCATAGACCATAGTTCTGTTTTGTTTAGTTGTTCAAAGGAGTTTTATTCATAGAAATGGTTGCAGGGTGAATGGCATGATTAGACATTTCAAGGTTTTTTTTATTTCAAGGGCAAGTTTCTAAGGGTTAATTTCTCATCTGAGAAGACAGGACTTCCAAGTGACCTTCTAGAAACCTTTGGGGCAAAGTCTGTTTCTATTAGGAGATTAAGAGTAAACAAGGAATTTAGGCAGAACATGCTGTGAAATAATCAACCTGGAGTCGGTTGTCAGTTAAGGTCTTTGAAGCAAATAGTATAAATCTTCTGAGGAAGAGAAACCATTTTAGAGGTAATGGGAACAGTGAGGGACAGAATCTCAAAAAATGATGACAAGTTTAGAGGAAACAGCCTTGCTGAGTCTATTTCCCTGGAGGCCAAATTTCCAGGGGGGAGATCTCACTCCAACCTCTGTTTTAGTTCAGATTTTTTTTCTATAATCTCCATGGCACACATCAGTGAAAAATGTGTATATGGTCCGAGTTCATTATTTGCATGTGCAACAAAAAACCTGAGCATTCAAGCAGCAGCTCATGCAAAGATACATACCTACGAATTAGAAGCCATAGTTTGAAATTTAGCCCTATTGGTCCAAAAAAACCACTAGTGTGAAGCAGAGAATTTTTACAATTTTAAAATGGGGAAGTTGCTTTCTGTTATTTCAGAAATACTCTGTGTTTATGGGTACACAGATGTGCTCTATGGCTAGTATAATCTCGCAGTATTCCCTTGCACTACCCCTGTGATGTAATGTGCCTTATTTGATAAAAGATACTCCCTTGATTAGAACGGTCACTAGTCAAATCTACATATAAGGCTCTGTGCACTAGCCTAAAAAAAGTAGATAACCTTGAAATATTTAAAAGAGCCTACTTCCGTATTTGGCAAGAAATCTTTATCTCCCTATAATCGGCCAATTTAGAGATTAACCATTTCAATGCAAACAGATCCAGGCTGCTGTTTCCCAGCAGGTGAGCTGTGCACAGCTTTGTAAATGTCATGTCTTTTCAGTACACTGATGTGGAAAAGTGTAAACAAATACTACCTCCCACTACCACTGTTAGTCCTTGGGAGCAGAAACGTGAAGAAGGGGAAGTTGTGTGCTTCAAGAAGCCAGTACAATGGGAAAAAATTATCTGAAGTTGGAGCCTGACTTTCCACCCCGCTCCTTAAAGCCCCACATTTCCAAAACTCCCTTTTAGCAGAAATACAAATGTGTCCTCTGGCTTGAAAGAGTAGCTTTCATCGAAGCAGCATTTTAGCTGCAATCGGCACAAATAGTGCTTTGAATCACTTTTCACAAGGATCTTCACCTGTGATATTTGTTTGCTCACTAAGCTGGTAAATTCATCGCTCCCACCCCCACCCCCCCCGCCCCCCGATTTTTCTGAAAAATGTGGGCAATTGCCCCAGATCTTTGGATAATGAGGATTCCACCATAGTGTTTTCCCCTCAAGATGCCATTGTTTCCCCTCCATCTGATCACGCCATTTAAAAGAAAAATATTGTCTGTGCCCCGTTTGTCGGAGTAATTTCCTTGAAAGAGAAGGCGAGCTTCTTAACTGAATATCTCTGTCACTTGTCATACTGGAGCAGCCCCTGGTGATTGCCTGATGACAGCTGAGACCTAGAGCACCACATAGCTTCAATGTGACAGTTATCGATTCTGACAGTATCAAGCAACCAGAGGAAAAGTAGGTTAGTGGAGCTTATCACCACACAAAGGGCAAAGCTGTGCTTCAAACATGTCCCTTGGCACGTGAACCACAGAAAGAGAAAAACGTCTGGATGGAAATAATGTTACCATCAAACAGATTCTGACTACCACATTGAAACACACACACACTATTTTTCCTTTTTGTTCTATTGTACTGTAGCAATACAGGTTAACACCACTTACAGTTCAGCGTCATTTGACATTTTCATTAGAAACCCATTATACCTCAGCTATATATTTTTAATCAAATTGGGCTGAAACATGGCATACAAGCTGCTATTCCTTATGTGATAGTGATTTAGCTTTTCTCCATTGCTTAACTCATGCAGTTTTGTTAAAATCTTCAGTGGTGGAAAAAAATCTGTTGAGGGTTGAGATTTTTTAAAGCAATTTAGACTTCAATCCTCTGCATGAAGTGATTCTCATTGTCTTCAATGGAGCATAGCCACAAGGATCTATCCAGGGAGTTTTGTGCAAGATTGGGTCCCTAAACTATACTTAGGCTTTGTCTACAGTAAAGGGAAAAGTCGATCTAAGCTACGCAATTTGAGCTACATGAATAGCGTAACTCAAATTGACATAGCTTAGATCTACTTACTGTGGGGCCCACACTATGTGACATCGATGGGAGATGCTCTCCTGTCGACTCCCCTTACTCTTCTCGATCAGGTGGAGTACGGGAGTCAATGGGAGAGCGATCGGCAGCCGAGAAGACCTGCTAAATCGACTGCCGATGCATCGATCGCTGTAGCATCAATCCTCCGGTAAGTGTAGACAAGCTCTTAATGAACTTAAGACTGTTGGGGTTTGGCCCCTCTAAAATATGAATGGAAGTGTCCAATGACCAGATAATACACCAGTATCATCAATATAGTATCCAATAGAGAAATATGAACAAAATCTTACACTTCAAAGCATATTCTCATATAATGGAAATACAGTATTGTTAGTGTCATTTGTCATTCCCATCGAAATCCCTAGCCCCATTGTACTAGGCACTGTACAAACAAATCAGACAAAGGTGGCCTGTGCCCCGAAGGGCATACAATCCAAGTGGTAGTTGTGATGGGGAACTGGATATAACACTGTGGGAGGGCAACATGACAGAGATGTTTATGATCCGTGTATTAAACACTGGTTACAGCACAACAGCTGCCTATACCATTTGTATACTACTGTACTTTTAAGGAAAATTAAGAGTGTACAATTTTAAAAATCTCTCTTAAAATATATATATGTTGTGCAGACATCTCCCCAGATCCTCAGCCTGTGGCCCATAAGTGGTGACTGCAAAGCACCTACAGAGGGTCACGGCTTCCATCTCCATATATGAGAGTCCAGCTATGAGGAATGAATGACAGCAGTGGGAGGCAGTGAAGAGCGAATTTTAGATAATACCTCCTTAATAAGGGGTTGTTCTTACCTTGCAGAATGACAAAGGGACTGAATGGGTAACATCAGCTAGCACAGCATCCCAGATTGCTGGTCCTGAAACACAGATGTCAGTAGAGATGTAAGATGGAGGGTCTTGGAACATGGTAGTCAGAGAGAGGAAAGACCCACCAACACCACAGCTATCACTTACAAAATGTTTTGGTTTTTTTTTCCCCTAAACAAGGACTTTTCTCCAGTTCTCTATCCTTCCCTGCCACCGGGGTTGGCTGTGATCACCTGGGTCCAGGGAAGAAAACTGAGAGTTTGACAGGTTGCTCAGGGAGCTTGACACTCACCTCAAAGCCTATGGACGTGCACAGTGCCCTCTGTTCTGCATATGTACTGGGTCCGACAGTCCTTGGAATTAGTCTGATGCCATCAGCATATTCACATCAGAAAGGGGTTACTTTCCTCCCCTCTCTACCCCCCAGAATTTGCCCCATGTAGTATAACACGTCACTCAGCCAAAAGCCTTTTTTTGGCACAGTCATGTTGGGTAATGAAAATACTGCGTGAGCTTTGTTGTTCCCCACCCCACTCCCCCAAATAGTGGCATGGATGCGAAGCATGGTCCTTTAATAAGGAATGGCTTTATAAGGTATGCAGATCTTGTGATAGTATGGTAATAATTAGATTTCCCAGTAAAATGCAATGGTGGTTAACTTCATTGTTTTTGTTCCTTGGTATTACCAATGTATATCCTTTTCCTTATCACTGATGGGGTCAGGGTTTCTCCTGTGCTTTATTTTAATTCTTTGCTTACTGAGCTGCATAAAAAACTGCCTCTTCATAACAGGCTTCTTGCTAAAACTGTGCACATCACAACTAGATAAACAGGGGCTCAATTCTAACGTCCCTTGCTAGCACATTGCTGAGAGAGGCAAACATGGAAGTTAACTAACCTGACAGTGTGTAATGCAGTTGTTCGTGGAATAACAACTGCAAAGTGGAATACATTAATAAATAACTTTATCATTTGCCATGCTCAAGATCATTTCTCATGCTACTTTAACATATATTTCTTTAATCTGAGCAGTTTTCTTGGATAAATAACAAGTTTTCATTAAAAAAAAAAACATACTTTTTATGGGCAGGCTGTGATATCCTTACTCTTGCCGAGTAGTATCCACGAGTAGTCCTGCTGACTGCAATGAGACTACTTGCAGTGTCAAGTATTGTTCATTGTCAGTAAGACTATCACAATTTGCTTGCCATTTTTTTATTTATAAGAAATTCATACTGTTGTATACATTTATTTTTGTAGTGCTCAGTCCCTTCCCCAGAAGAGGAAAAGCTTATTAGCATCAAGAGAACTAGAACGCCAGTTTCAAATGAATGTTCTGATATCCACACTCAAACTAACTGGACCAAGTCACTTCCACTGCCGACACCAGAAGAGAAAATGCGACAGCAAGCACAAGCGGTCCAAACAGATGTGGTTCCTATTAATGTAACTGGTAGGCTTTTAATTTCAGTGGTGTTTAGAATGCTTGGGGGGAAGAAGGGGAAGATGAACCCTAATCAATGTTGTTTCTTTATTTGTTACCAGAAGCATATGATTTCGTTACACCTGAAATAAATACTGGTTACTTCAGTTTATTTCAAAACAGGAAACCAACAACATGGTCTTGAAACAGAATAAAAATTGATGGAAGCTAACAAGAAAATTGATATCAATTACATTTTGCAATGGACTACATTTAAATTTTGTAATGGAAAATCATCTGCTTTAGTACTGGCAATGATTTTCGGGATTTTATCTTAAGAATTTATGGAAGGGAAGTTATCAAAAGATTTCTATCCCCCAAAGTGAGAGAATTTCAAAATTTGGAAAATATATAATCTTTTATTATTGATGGCAAGAGGCTTACGGGGAAAGAGAAAGGGTAGGGTATAAAAAGAGTTGTTGGGCTGCTTATATTTATGGCTCTTGGGAGGAAATTTCCCTTTGTATATATGTATTCCATATTTCCTTAGTATCAGTAATATATTGACCCTAAATGTAAAAAATGTTGTGGGTGATTTTAGCTGCATAGTTCCCATTTAAAACTATGGAAGTTACAATGCTGAAAACCAGCTAGACCCAGAAAAGTTTTTGATGTGTCCCAAATTAGAACTTTCATGAAAGATTAAATCATCAGTTAATTCTTCCTTGTGACTGAATATTATAAAGATTTTATATTATAGGTTATTCAAGATATGTGTGTTTGTTTACATGCCAGAAACAGAAAGGTATTTAGTATCTGACTTATTTCAAATCTCACATGGCTTCCATTTGACTCAAAGCTTACCATTATATTGTAATCAACAGTGTTTGATTTTGTTTAATAATTCATTAATATGAGGTGTTTGCCTCTCCTGTTTGATTACTAATAACTATTTAATACACATCCTTTTTATTAATATATTTTTATGAAAGAATCACATATCATTAATGCTGAATGTTTCCATTGGTGAAATTTTACAATGCTATAAAACCTCTGGCCAATAATGAACACTACAAAGAAATCTGCAAATCAAGAAAAAAATTCATGGACATTAAAAGAAGATACCAGAAAATAATGAAATGTTTCAAATTAACAGCATAAACAAATACAACACTGAACGTATTGCAGACCAATTGGAATTATCTTGGAAATATAGGATACCCAGGTGCAGAAGGTGGTGTTATGGGAACAATGGATTATCTGCCATAATCAATAAGTCTGAGCATGGCTTAGATATTGTGCCAGCAGGAGCACAACATACTTATAAATTGAGTCATCTGCAGTTCACAGTAATGACCTCTGTACTGCAAATGTACAGTGGAGACAAACAGATGGAAAGAATGGGGGTGGGCCAGTAAAAAGATAGGAGATCAAGTACCTGCCATGGGTTTAATTTAGCTTTACACTATTGGAAATGCTAATGAATCTGTACAAATTGTACTTGTAATTTCATCAAGTTGTGTAACAAATCTTTCTTTGAAGTGCTTGTTTTGCACTCTATTCCTTTTATATGTGATAGTAAAGGAGCTATGAAAATGATTAGAGGAAAGCAAAATTACTGTTCGGTATGTAAACTGCTCTATATGAGCCATAAGGTTTCCTTGTCTCTGAAATTTTTGCTATTACACTTAAAAAATAATGAATTGAGTGCTGTAGTGAAGGGGAGCTATCCTTTGTTGCAGTCTATTACAGGTTTCAAAAAATTCACTCTTTCCCCCAGCGCAACTTGGTTTTATAAATTTCCTATGTTAAATTTACTTATATGGGGGAAGAAAAAAAAATGCAGAATGAAAACTTTGTTCTGTGCCACTCTTTAAACTATGCTGTGCAACATACATAGCAGCTTTTGTTCCTTTGCTTGCTCTTTTTTAATAACTCATGACTCTTAGGTTATTTGCACAGAAGTGGGACAGAAATCCCTATTCATTACTGTTTGACTGAAATAAAATATGAACCCAAGAAGTGACTTTTGGAAATTGAAAGCATTTTTGAAAGTGCATTAATAATAAATAAGCTACAACTCCTCTTACTTGGGGTGTGCACCACATGGCGGTGTTCTGGCAGTTTATCTCTTCAGTAGGACAGATTGCAATTAACACATTAGTATTACAAATCTGGTGGCTGGTCTTAAGATGCATGGTTACCGCATTAGGCTGACAAGCTGCTGACTAAACATCCAGGTTTGGAAATGGATTCTGTCTTTAGGGTAAACAGGGACTGAGCTTGTTCTGCAAGTGATTTTGCTCCATATTTTAGTGATGGAGTGATAGCCAGTGAGTGCTTTTACAGCACATTCTACATTTAATCAAGAGACATTTAGTGGTGTCTGCTGTAGTGGGTTTTCTAGGACTATTTTCCAGCTCTAAAAGTATCTGGTGGTGATGGGTAGGAGAAGCAAGGTGGGAAATGAAGAGCAAGGGTCTGATTCTGCAAAGCAGCTAAGCCTGTGCTTAAGTCCTGTTGACCTTGTGTCCCAGGATTTAACAAGTAAGACGCACAGACTTCAAGTGAGGACTTCGAAGGGCATTTATTATAAACCAGTAAGAACAAAAATGAAAATATTTAGATATTTTTATTAGACCTGATAAATATATATTTTAGCCTCAAACAGTGGTCAAAATAAGACTGAAACATCCTCATTTGATTAGTTTAGCTTAGGCCATGTCTACACTACGGGGAAAATTCAATCTAAACTATGCAATTTGAGTTTCATGAATAGCATAACTCAAATCGATGTAGTTTAGATCTACTTACTGCGTGGTTCACACTACGCGATGTCAATGGTAGATGCTCTCCCGTCGACTCCCCCTACTCTTCTCGATCCGGTGGAGTATAAGAGTCGAGGGGAAAGGGATCGGCGGTCAGTTTAGCAGGTCTTTACTAGACCTGCTAAATCAATGCCCTATGCATCGATCGCTGCACATTGATCCCCAGGTATGTGTAGACAAAACCTTGGTTTGTTAACGCAGCCTCTTTGTCCTTAACATTCTTCATTGTCCATAACATTTTTAGTCCATACAAATCAATATAAATTTGAGCCTCTTCTTACTGCCTTTACTCACATGAGTAGTCCCAATTAAACCAAAGACTGATTGCATGAGTAATGGTTGTGGGATTGGATCCATAATTAATATTCATGTGTTACATAAAACATACTGCAAAATCAAAGGCAGAATAGGGCAAATGAGGATGGAGTGGCAGTGTTAATCAACAGGTGATTTCCTTGTTTGAATTCTCTTAAATGACAATGAAAATTTTCTTTTATTCTGAAGGATTTGTGATTATATTTTTTTTGTCTTTTTGTTTTGCATTCTAATTTCCTCAGAACCCACTGTTCTGTGTCCAATTGTTCATTTGTTTTTTTAAATGGAAGAAGAACTTTTGAAGAAACAAAAAAATCCCTTCTATTGAGAGCTCCATCCAGGTCTTTGGCCCTATCATAATGTGGGTAGAAGCGTTAGTTGTTCATCTGAAGGCTGGATTAACAAATGATCCTGAACCTTCAAGCAATAGGGTCTCAGTGTCTCAAAAGGTGCCACAGGCACTCCTGTTCTTTTTGCGAAAATATTTAGGGTATGTCTAAACTGGAATAAAAGACCCATGGCACAGCCATAGGTGGCATAGGCACTGGGTTTCTAATCTGCTGGGAGGTGTTCCCCCCGGCTTCTCCCAGGACCACCCCCACAGCTCCGCCCACCTCTTCCATGCCCAGTTCCACCCCCTCTCCTCCAGCGCACTGTGCCCTCGCTCTCTTGCCCCCTCCCCTCCCAGCACCTCCTGACGCTGCGAAACAACTGATCTGCAGCAGGTGGTAAGTACTGGGAGGAATGGGGCGGTGCTGATCGGCAGGGCCCACCAGTGGGCAGAAGGTTCTGGGGGAAGAGGACGGTTTTGGTAGGGGGACTGCCAGCCCTGGAGCACCTGCGGAATTGGTGCCTATGACGGCTGGCCTGATTCAACTGACTCAAACTCGTGGGGCTCCAGTTGTGGGGCTGTAAAATTACCATGTAGATGTTCGGGCTCAGGCTGGACTCTGGGCTCTGGGACTCATCCCCCTAACGGTTCCAGAGCTTGAGCTCCAGCCTGAGCCTAAACGTCAGTACAGCAATTTTGCAGCCCCAGCCCACTGACCCACGGCAGCCCCAGGTGTTCATTTGCTGTGTAGATGTACCCACAGGGTATGTCTATATTCCAGTCAGGACATGTGATTGCCATCTATGGGCTAGCTTGCTAAAAATAGCAGTGTTGCCATGGTGGCATGAGCTAGCCGCTTAACATGTCTGCCCAGGACTTGTGGATGTCCTTGAGTGGCTAATCCATGCTGCCATGGCTACCCTGCTATCTTTAATGAGGTAGCATGGGTATACCTATATGTGCTGCCACCTAATTGCAGTGTAGACATACTACTAGAGTAGTAGTAGTAGTGTCCTCTAAAAGTAGACATTCTGCCAGATTACTTTGGGGCCTCTCTTTCATAGATCGTGGGGGAATGCCCCCCACCCCTTTACTTTAAATATGACCTTATTTAAAACCATATTTAAATAAATGCTTTTCCACCCCCATACTTATGTATGGCCTTATTTTAATTAGAACTCTGAACATTGAAATTAAATTGATGCACTGTTACAGTTGCAAAGATTTTGGTTAACAAGAATGCTATACATTGGGACACAATGATCCATTAACATTTAGTCATATCCTTTGTATATGATAAATGGAACTGCTACACTCATTAGTCCTCTGTTTTCAGGTATCTGCAAATGATCTTTTGAAATGTAAGGTGTTGTAGAAATTGATAAGAAACCAGGAGAAAGGTGTATGAGAAGTACATTAGCTACTGTGTACGTGCAGTAGTCACTTTTCAGGGATACATAATTTGGCTATTGATTTTTTTTTTAAATCACTAAAGAAAAACATAGAAGAAGGCAAGGGAATACACATGCTCAAGTGTGTACAGCATCTCAGTTTTTAAAACTCTCCCCCAAAATTAGGGCAGATTTAAGTGTTTAAACTCATCCAAAGTGAATTTGTATTTTAAAAATTGAGTTTTTTAAATAAAAAAAAAAAAAAAGGTTTGAGCACCGTGATCTAATTTTAGGGGGGGAAATTAACTTGGCTGACAATTCATTAGCCAAGTTTGAGCTTAGTGGGAATGAAAATGGCCAAGTTGTGAACCCCTAAAAAGTGAGTTTCTAAAGAAAAGCTACTCAACCTTAACTGGAGTGGTGCTGCTGTTGGGTCCCTTTATGATACAGTACATGGTCACTATAAGGCTTTCTCCAGTGATAGACACAAGTTCTTCATCCTGTAGTAGTCTGTTTATGAATCTTCCATTTATAAAGGTTTGATAGTAACCAATATTACAGTTTAGTAATACTTTTGGCCGTTCAGTTATGGAGATTGGAATTGAAATATAGTTGAGATCACAAGGAAAATTAGTTCGGTCTCACCCTGGTCACCAATGGACCTTTTACCCACATCACGAAATAACTATAGAAATTTGATACTGTTGCTTTGGCAATATTTGCTTGAGAATGCTCAGACTGAAAAAAACCCCAACATTGCAGGTCAAGGTTTAGATGCATTGGTGGAGCTGCATGAGGAAGCTAGTATTAGTCCAGCCATCACAATGTCTGTTCCTAAATGAATAGTATTAGTCTTTCATTTTCAGGGAGCAATCAAATTTGCTCTCTTCCCCCCCAAAACAACCCAAATTCAAACCTGTGACTTTAGTGGAATGACACTTGCTTCAGTCAGATTTGAATTAGGTCCCAGGAGTCAAAAGTCTCATACACCATTCACCTTTCTATGCTGTATATGTTCCTCAAGCCTTATAGTGACAATATGCTGTCTCTTTTCCTTCAATGTATACCCTCACTGTAGGGCCGAGCTAACATCATTTATTAATGCCTTTTTTTCATTTCTACAATGAGCTAGTGGAAGAAAGTGCATGATGTCAGCGTGCTTGAAAGTAATGTTGCTTTGCTTGTTCTACTACACATTAGGGGAGAATTTCGACCGCCAAGCCAGCATTCGGCGGTCTCTAATTTACACAGACACTGTGGTAAGACGGCCGAAGAAAGTCAAAAGGAGAAAGACTATTACAGGAGTCCCTGACAACATACAAAAGGAGCTAGGTATGGCTCATCAGAACTGTATTCCGTCACTATTCATCTTCACTGCTTACCCTTACTTGACTAATAACATTTACCAGTGCTCATGAAGCCAATACAGTCTGATAGCCTATAAAAGTTCCAAATAAATGTGTGCCCTATTGCAAAAGGCATGTTAATTGAAGCCAAATCATTTGTGCACCTGGAAATTAAAGCTCTTTGTTTGCTGATTTCAGTCAATTGAGGGGAACACATTATTTGAAAAAATTGTGTACTGGGACAATAGAAATCTTCAGGATGTAAAATCCATGCATTTAGAATCTTCCTACAGATTTTGCTCTATGCTCCAGAATATAAGCAACCATTTAAATAAAAATAAAGTGTTTTAGGCATTTTACTTGTGAAGAATGTATTACTACTGTCAACCAATTAATGGTTGTCTTACTGGATCTGCTGCCTCTCAAACGAAAACAAAAATACCCAAAGAGCCATCCACTTCCTCCAGTGTAGTTCAGACCTAATTGTGACCTCTCAAATGCCAGCATTGTTAACTATCTCATTTGATCATGCTTGACATAGAGTCTAGACTATACATCTAATAGTAGATTAACTAGCTGTTTAATGAGAGCACTTCAATGTCCTGATGTTCAACTCTTTTACATGTTCCAGGGGAACAATTTTATAGTCAGTGGCAACCACTCTGCTCAGGGTTTGATCTTGTTCAGATTTAATAAATTAGGGATGTTTGAAGTTGGTGGAGCTCTGGGTTTTGGCAAACCCTTTCTAACTTTTTTTTTTAGGGGCTTATAAAACTAATCTGAGTGAACAAATCTTTATTTTCCCAGTGATTTAAATCCATGCTTTTTCCTGTTTTAAAGATATTGAGTTTTCTAAATCATAATATTTTAACCAGTGACTCCAGTAATTATATATTAAAGTTATAAGAATTTCCAAAAAGCTGAGGTAGTGCAAGTTGGATGCCCTACATATGGTAATCATGTGTTGAGTCTTCCTTTAGATTTTCTCTTCTGCATTTTTTCCACAAATTTTTTCCCATTTTTTTCTCATTCTTCCATTTTTCTCCACTCCATTTTTCAGTCTCCCAAGCAGAACACAAAACTTATGTTTGAATCTGAGTAGGTTTGAAATTAGGCAAAGCATGCTCACCTGTCCCAATTTTTGATATAAAAAGGGTCAGTCTTGTAAAATCCTTGAATGAGAAAGCTACAGAGAAACCCAGGTGCAGTAAAAAAGTGGTGCTGCAAATAGAGCTGTTCCCTCAAAATCCATAATGAAAGTGTGTCCCAATACAGGAATCCCACCGTTTCGTTTTGCTACCAGACCAGATTCACACAGCATAACACTGTATCGAATCTTCACATGGCAACTTTATATTACAGCACCTTTTGATATTGTGACGAAAAGACCATTTCTAGCTATACTGATTTTGAGATTCTCTTCATGTCCTGAATGCTAGGCTTTTAGGATGCAAACCAGACCTGGAAAAGCTGGATTTGTGAATTCGGAAATGAGTGGCAACCCAATTAGGAAGCAGTGTGTGGAGGATGTGGTCTTTTGCATATTATGTAAAACCAAAACTCTGGATATGCTTGCACATTTGTTGCATTTATTTTTACCATCTAAAATAATTGATTATAATTAACTAGCTGAAATAAATAGCAAATACAGATCACATCTGTACTATGCAGAAATCTTCCACAAGTGTCTTAAACAAAGGTTGCCTTTTGGTAGTTCTACTTTTAAAAATGTTGAGACCACAGATTTTATGGGCCTGATTCTTTGTTCATGTGTAATGTGCTGAACACAGAAACAGAAGGGGCAGGAGTGAAAACATCTTTCACTCCCTGCATTTTCTCAGGCTGTTTGGAAATTCGCTTAAGCTACAGCAACCTCTGGGCTGCTAATCTATGCTCTGGCTGCAACAGCTTCTTATGTAATGTCTGCTATGTCAGGATAGGCAGAGCACAGCCTCATCCCTTGTGCTGGGAGCTGGTATATTAGCTTCACAGAGCCATTGTGGCAGTCCTGCACCACATAGGGAGCAAACTTACACTAGGGGGATTCCCTGGGAGCCATTGTTGCCCCCTTAATACCTAGCACGTGTGCAATTTTAACAGTAAATATCAAAACACTTTTCAGAGTAGGTCTGTATCATTCCCATTTTACAGAAGGGTAAACTGAAGCACAGAACAGAGTTGAGAAAAGAACCCAGGTTTCCTGAGTGCTGTTCAGTGCTTTGTCCACTAGGCCACACTGCTTTCTTGCAATATATGCATGTAATCCATTCTGTTTCCCTAACCATATCTCAAAACAAACAACTTTTTATTAAACAAACCATGGCTCATTTTGTTGGAATGTGGATCCAGATCAAATGCAAATCAAGCAACTACATTGTGCCTGTCTACATTTTCCCTGTGGTTCCAATTGAATAAATCCATCTTCATGTCTTCCATAAACATTGCTGTGAATGGCTACAATGTTTATACAAAAACTGAAAACCCTGGAGTTCTCTCTGGAAGCCACGGCCACGCGCCTGCCAGGCGCAGGGGACTCCAGGGCTGCAGGTGCCGGTGTTCCCTGCTCCCAGCAAGTGCAGGGTGCGGTTCTCTCCCCTGCTGGGCAGTGGGGAGAGAAACCGGCCCCATGCCTGTGGGGGCTGGGATCCCTATAACGTGACCTCACATTTAGCGTGATGGGATTTCTTGGATCCCATTTGTCGCATTATAGCGGGACTCCACTGTATTAGACCCCTAACAATTTAGAGATACCACCTAGAAACTGCAAAGAGACTAACTTTGTATATGTTAAAAACAATACTGTTGCTGAACAGTAGCATCTCTTAAAACTATTTAACAGAAGGAGGAGGATGGGTATTAAGTTTCTACAGACACTTGATTATTTTTACATACATAGCTAGTCTAAATTATCTGCATCAACTACATAGAAATCCTAAAACTTAGCCTCTGTGGGGCAGAATTTGAACAAGAGTAAAGAAAAGGCAAGAAAAGTCAGAGACTAATGCTCCAAATCAATGTACCTGAATGACTTAGCTTCACAGTACAGCGCTGCAGCAGCGCCTTTGTAGCCCTTAGTGAAGAGGCTACATACACCGACAGGAGACCTTCTCCTGCCCACATGGGTACTCCACCTCCCCAAGAGGTGGCAACTTTGACGGGAGAAGCCCTCCCATGACACAGCACTGTCTATACCAGGAGTTAAGTCAGTATAACTGCATTGCTCCGGGAGTGGCCTTTCCATACCCCTGAGTGACATAGTTATATCAACATATGTTTGTAGTGTAGACCAGGGACAGCTCTCTCTGTCTCTCTCTATTTTGGATGTGGCATTACTAAAGCAGCTACTTTCCATCACTATTTCCTTTGTCACACTCTAACTCTTGTCCGGATGTCCTGATGTATCTTTTTTTGGAACTGGTGAATCTGGGTTACTTGCACCTGTCAGGAAGTAAGAACATTCCTCTCTCTCTCTCTCTCTCTCTCTCTCTCTCTCTTTCAGAAGGGCAAGTATCAGGGAGAATCTGCTAGAAGCTTCCCCCTCTTTTCAGCTCTTTGTAAAGTTCACCTTCCTTTTCCTATATCTCTAGGATGTGGACTGGACCAAAGACACCAACATTTTTTTCCACATTTTTACAATACTACTCATCTTACTCTGTACTGACTCCTTTATCAGGGATCTAGCCTAATCTGATCCAGTGCTGCCTTTATCAAGTCCTGAAGCTGTCTTGCTTGTGGATAAGCTTCCCCCCATAAACCTGCACCAAAGCAGTTCCAATGGATTACTTCATTCATTTATTCCAGGCTCCAGGTCTCCTACGCCCCCCCCCCCCCCCCTAATCTCTGCACCAGTCCTGCAGCAGGAACGACGTCTAATTGTTCATTATTGGAAGCAAAGCAGGTCTTTCTTCATCCCAACATGGATAGGTTCAGTAGAGGAAATTGCTTTAGAGTTCTTTCCTTGCTTGTTTCTCCCTCTCCCCGCTTTTGTCACACAGGCTCCACACACATTCTGATTCTTCACCTCTTAACAGCCTGGCAGCTACCCTCTGCCCTGTTCTGGTCCTGAAAAAAAACCAACCCTCTGAACATTCTGTTCATTGCTGCTGTTCTCACATCACATCTTTAATAACAGTGTTCACAATTCTTTTAACAGAAGGTCCAATTGAATGTCCTGGGGCTTTATTCACAATAACCTCCACCCTTTTTTAAAAAAAAAAGAAGTGGTTTTAAGGGCCAGAATGCTTTTCTTTGGCTCCTGTCTCTAGCATCTGCTTCCTGATAGGTCCCCAAATACCAAATCTGTTTGTGACAACCCATCAGTGGGTCAGGATGGAAAAGTCTGACAGCTGAATCCAGAATGGTCACTCAGCACCTGCTTTCTGGTAGGACAGATCACATCACTTGGTTCTCACCGACCATCTGTAAATGTTCCAACTGTCACTTTTTAACTTCTTATAGTTGGAACTCTTTCTTGTAAACAGCTGACAAGAAACAATTCCTGTGAAGTCACAGGTAATCATCTCAGAAAATTTTGAGCAGCTATGACCCCAAATGATACTAGGCTTTAATAAGTAAATCCATATGTGTTTTGTTTCCTGGGGGATTCAACTAACTCCATCAAGTTCCCTGAGCCCAAGTAATTGCTGTATACAGAAATATTTTATGTTTGCACCTGATCTCCTGCCTTCTGAGATAGAACTCCCAGATGACTAGAGGTTCTACAGACGTGTATAGATTCCATGTAGTGTTAGACAACTCAAGCCAGGGGATTTTAAATCCTGATTGTCTCTCAATGCATACATATCCCACATAGTCTTTAGAGAGGATATTACAGTATTTCCTTTAGGGTCACTGGGCATTTGCGCTGTTCACTGGTGGTATTTTCTGATAAGGCTGCAGCTTCTGGATGTCATTGGTTTGGGGCTTAATCCATTGCACTTTTATAATACCATTCATCTGAGGGTCATAAACAATATTGAATTCACAGTTAATAACAGCACTCTTAGGAGGCAACTAAGTTTTATCCCCATTTTGCAGATGGGGCAAGTGAAGCACAGAGAGGTTAAGGATAATGACCTTGGCCAAGATCAGATGCTTAGATCAGTGGAACAAAACCAAAGCTGTCTGGATTCCCTGTCCAGTAGACAGTCATCCATTAAACATTCATATTTTTAAGAAGCAGTAATGATTACAAGGATCCAACATATCAAATGTCACAGATTCTTTATGGCGCACCCAGTACAAATTCATATGCTTGTAAGTTGATTTTTGTTGTGTAGATATTATATACTTGTGCAAGTGCCAAGGGAAAACATAGAGGAGCAAGTGACTCAGGCTGCTCACATGTGATAACAGGGATAGTGCTGGCACTGCACATGCTCCATTCCTTTACCCAGTTTACCACCTTTGGAGAAGGCCTAGTGATAGGGTGTGAGTTGGGCTAAGTCCATGAACCTGTCTGAAGCATAAGTGAGAAGTGCATGTGCTAGAAATAATCATACAGCCAGACTCAGGAGCTTTGGAAAGAGATTGCTTATATAATATTGGTTGAAACAAACACAATATTTTGTAACAACACTATTACTCTTTTTTCTCTTATCCATCCCTTCCATTTGCACCGTTTTACCTCAGAGTCCCGCTTGTGATGACCCACAATTAAGTGTTGCTGCTCTTTTTCAGAGTAATCACTGCAAAATAGCATGAGGCTCTCTTCCAGCTGCACTTCACCCAATCCTAGGGCCTTAAAGGCAAACACTTTTCTCAGATCTGCATGGTGGTTAAACAATTGCTAGATGTTTTGGTGACTATACAAGTAGCCACTAGAGTCAGGAGATACTGATCTCTGTCATGTGACCTTTGTAAACCTGTCCCAGGTCAACTGAGTCTCTATCCAGCACACTTGATTGCAACCCAATAAATATATGAGCCTATCTTGACTCAGATATTCAGTTTTCTCTATTTGCTCTTAAATTGTGCCCTAATTGAGCTTTCTGTTCAGTAATCCCAGTAATTCCCAGCCTGGCAATGGTTTGATGGGTAAAGTACTATGCCCAGGTCTCTCACGTGGTAGTACACAGCAGTAATCAGCAAGCCAGTGTGTTAGACACCACCATTTAAAAACTCAAACATGATGATGATGATTCTCAACCACATTTGTGCAACCTCTGTAACTCAATTTTCATTCTGTAAAAAATTGTTGATGTTTGCTTAAACACCTCTGAAACCAGATGGGCTTTTAGCTGATATGTGGTATCCTTTCAAAGCTCAAATTCTCTTCCAGCTTTTGGTATAGTGGCAGGCATAACTTCATCCTGTTATTAGATTAGGAGTTTTTAAATTTAATATTCAATTAATGGTTTGAGGTTTTCCTCAGAAACTGCTGCTGAACAATACACATTCCAGCAGCTGTAGCAACAAAGGCAGTTCAGTTAAGAATTTTTGTAAAGCTTTCATAAGTGTGTAAGAAACAATCTGGCATTCGATGAGGAATTCCAAACAAACTGGGAAACAATAACAAAATAAAATTCCCTCCAAAGTTCCACCAAGCTGGGGTTAACCCACAACATTTTGAGAGAGGCACAGTGAGTCCCACAGATTTCCCTGCAGATTCCTGTTGTCCCTGTACAAGAAATGGAACTGGAAACAGGTACATAGTTGTGCAATTAGACAGGGCTCACAACTTCCATTGATTTCAAAGGGAGTTGTGAATTCATCTGAGGACAGAAATAGACCAATGCAATGTCACAATTTGTCACTTAGTCCTTTTTAACAGAAAATTTTTAAAACTTCAAAAGTTATGTTCTCTTTAAAAAGAACAAGACACTTTTCAGAATATATTACTTGAAACAATTAGCCTACAATTTATGGCCCTTCTCCATCAGCTGTAGCTGTGTGAGTGGACACTTGCACCTGCACAGTGTGCCGCTGATTTCACTGGGGCTGCACACTGGTTGCCTGTTACAACTGTGGAACCTCAGTGAAGTCATGTGGCTCTGCAAGGGATCTGCCTACATGGAGCTGATTGCAGTACTGGGGCCTAAAGTTTTAGCCGTCTACAGTAAAATTTTGCACTCCTTGCCATGTGCATAAGGACTGCTAGATTAGGCCCTAAATTGTCCTGACATTCTTTAGCTCCAATCAGTTTAAAATTTCCATGCATATTTACAGTAAATAAATTTGTCCCAGCTACTTACATTCTAAAATTCTCAGCTTCTTGTCTCGGGTCAAAATCTTTGGTGTTGTCCTGCTTTGTGAATGGTACTATTATGCTGAATACTTACTTTTCCTATGTGTATCATTTTAAACAAATGTGAAGTGTGTTTCCATGTATTTTTAAAAGTTGCTTGTGTAGAGGAACAAATTTAGCGGATCTTATATATAGAAAAGAAATTCTCAGCCAATCAGAATGCAAAGATACTGTATGCATAACTGCAGTTTATTCTCACAGTTTCCTACGTTCTATCAAATCACAACTGCTATTTCTCTATATAATACACAAATTCCTTATCTCACTCTCTAATAATAATTGTCCTATGCCCCTCTGATGTGACCAGGTATCTTCGTGATGTCTACCTTTGGGTTTTTAGAGCAATGTGCAAAACATGGCCCTGACCCTGTACTATAAATACAAATGACCCTGTACTATAAATACAAATAATAAAAATCTGATTATTGGTATATGGCTCTCTCAATAACTAGAATCCGATGATACAAATCTGTACCTTGATTGGCTGCTATAGTCTGTCTGCTCTGCTAGGCTCATGTACTTAGAATTTTCAAGCTGAAAGAATTATCTAATTTCATTTTTCATTCCCTTGGCTGAAGCAGTGAAACTCTGCATTTTCATGAGAGCGGAAGAATCTACACACGAGCAAACAAAATGGGCTTAAAATGGCTTAAAGTTTACTTTTTGCCTTGGAAAAAGTAAAACAAATTCAGCCTTTTATGTACTCTTTTCCCTTTAGAAGCATGATCCCAAGTAATACCCTTCCCTCCACCCCCAAATACCTTTTCACTCTGATAGATGCCAAGAATAATTGAATGTGCTTTAAACTGTATTTAAAACTGAATGGAGAAAACACTTCTACCAATCCAGTTGTGTTTCACAAATAAGAAAGAAGGCAGAGTGGAAGAGGGTGCCAACTCAGACTCGCCACTGCGTCATTTCTGAGAGCAGCTTGCAGGCAGGAATTTTAAAGCAACCGCTTTCCCCCTGTTCCAGCTGTTTTTAGTCCTGTAGCAAGAGTCCAAGTGTGTAGATGCGGGCTCTGTGACTCACTGCAATAGGTTTTAAAACAGTGTAGACAACTCTTTTTTTCCTCTGCTGACTCTTATGTTTGCAATGTACTGTAGTAGCACAACTAAAATGGGGATTAAGAGTCCTTCCCATCCAGTTCTAAATTCTGTTTAAAGAACAATATATATGGCAGTGTTTTTTTTCTTGGCACAAAGACCTATAAAGATATAAATCTATAATAACCTGATAGTCCTTTCTGTTGATTTAGTAATAGCTGTATAGAGGGCTTCTAGGCCCCACAGTAATACAAATAATAAATAACTGATTAATATATCTTGAATTAATACATTCTTCATCCTTTGTCTTCCAAATCTGTTTACCCCACACTATGGTATTTGCCTCATAAACAGGAAGCACAGCAGTCCTCAACATCTGTTTGCTTTTTAAATAAGAGGTGTGGGTATTTGGTGGTGCTGGGCACTGGAAGATCAGTAACATTATTTTTCTCGGTTCTACCCCTTTTCTCCCTCCTGCCCCCGTTTTCTTCTTTTACTGTATGTACAAAATAGTTCCAATGGGAAATGGTATTTAATCTTTTACAGATTTAGGTAATACCTTATTTTTATTGCTTTCTTTAAACATTTTCTTTATTTGTGATTCAACAACTCCCACTGTCAATTCTTTAGCCCACACAAAGATTTGTAGAGATACTGGTGCCTTCTGAAGGACTTTGAAAAGAATAGTGTTTAGAAACAGTTTCACAGATTTAATTTTTTTTTTTAGCATTTCTTTTCCTTATTCTTTGTTTCCCAAGATGTTAATACAGAACCAAGATTTCCATTTCTCAGGCTTTTGTCTGTTCCTGCTGCTTCTCTTCTGGAAGCCATGCAGTATAAGAGAAATGCAGAAAACATTCAGTGTATAAGCAGAGTTTGTTGACACTGCGTGGTTTTTCAGAAGGCACAAACATCTCTCCACAGCTGTATAACTTCCAATGGCAAAAGGGAACAATGACCTAATAATGAATAATTATTATTTGTTAGTCTTTAAGGTGCCACAGGACTCTGTCGCTTCTGCAGATCCAGACTAACACGGCTACCCCTCTGATTCCTAATAATGAATGTGACCTATTATGTCTTTTACTTTAATAAAAATACAGAAATAGTGAAGCAAGTACTTGTATTTTCAAGGGATAATTGTTGTTATATTTTGACTCCAGCAGTTGGCACTGGCCAAAGTGACTTCCGTGGGCATTCGATGTATGTCCCAGATCACTGTTCCACACTAGGGAGACTAGACAGCTACCGCTCTGCTATGCAGCGATCTGAAACCAAGGACACCAGCTGCCAGACAGAGGAAGTCAAAGTTGTGCCCCCTTCAGTGAGAAGAATACGAGCACAGAAAGGACAAGGGATTGCGGCCCAGATGTCACAGTTCTCCAGCTCATCTGGAAACATGTCTGTGATGAGTGATTCCGCTGGAGTTGTATTTGCCTCTCGCCTAAATGACATGGGTTTTCATAGCCTGCCTCGACCTGGAGCAAGAGTGTCTCTTCAGTCATTAGAACAAAGACAGAGCATTTCTAACCAGGCGGAAGACATCACTGGCACTTTGTCACACCAGATAAGCAAGTTGCAGGTTGATAATAGTGTGGTCCATATGAGGAATAACCCTAGGACTGGTACATTGCCAAGGCCAAAGTCCCAAGAGGTGAGAAGTTCTGAGAGTGAAAAAGCTGCAAGCCCAGCATGTGTGGTTTCTCCTCATGCTACATATTCAACCAGCATCATACCAAATGCCACAATATCATCCTCTTCAGAAGTTATTGTGATTCATACCACCCAGAGTGCCGGACCATTGGATAGTAAAATCACCAGTTCACCTTCCTACACAAAAACCAGAGACAGTCCTGTTGTCAACAATGCAGTAAGCATGAAAGAAGATCACCATTCTTCTAGTGGGAACTGGAGTGAGAGCAGCTCCACCCGCCACTCACAGACCTCAGACACTATCTCCTCTAATGCTACCATGATGCTCTCCCTTGGTGACTCAGCAGTATCTCTCAGCACTCCAGGAAATGTGGAGAATGGGTCCCAAAGTCTGAGCTATAGCTGTAGAAATAATCTCCCTTTCCCAGGCCACTCCCAGGATAGCGATGGCAGGAGTGAGTCCAGTTTTTCAGGGGACAGATCACAAAGCAACAGTATAAATAGCACAGAGCACTGGCTGTATAAATCTAGAGAAAATGAGGAGACTCCCTCACACAAGCCAACCTGTGCCACTGTGGGTTATTCCACTCCTGTAAGCAACGTGAGTAGCAGCAGCCTAGAGAGAACCTCTATCAAAGAAGATTCAAGTTCCCTGTATTCAGTGGATCATGACGGCTACTACACGACCATGCATATGGACTCTGGACTCAAGTCAGGTAAACTATGCAATAGTAATAATGGTTTTGGAAACCCCAGGCACAGTGTGATTAATGTTTTTGATGGAAATGAGAAGAAAAATCAAGACGAACGGTCAAGCAACAGTGACAAATCCCTCATACGAAACATATCTTTGAAAAAAGCCAAGAAGCCACCTCTTCCACCATCCAGAACAGACTCGCTCAGAAGGGTCCCAAAGAAAAAAACCCAGTCCAGTGGACAGGTACTTGATGAAACACTAATCGCTACCCTCCAGCATTCACTGCAGTTAAACCTTCAGTGCAAAAATGGGGGCTCCCCATCCCAAAGTCCATGCAGTGATTATGAGGATCCCTGGGTGCTGCGCTCCCGTAGCCAGAGCTCCATCAGCGCAAGTAGCAGCATGATGTCCACCACGGCTCCGAATCTGTACTCCCTCTGTAATGTCACCCCATCACAGAGTGACACAAGCAGTGTCAAGTCAGAGTATGCTGACCAATGGAGTTACTATAGTGACTATGCTGGAGTGGCAGACGATCAGTTCAAAGGCCCAGTGGCTCGTTCTGCAAGCACTACGGCCACCCTCAATGATTACAGCATCAGCCACCTCAGTGACGGCGGCTCTAGGGCTGCTACGCCCCAAGAGGCCAGTGGCTTGGCCAAACCAAAGAACGCTTCTCCAGAGAAGTCTCACCGAGTCACATCACCATCCAGTGGGTATTCGAGTCAATCAAATACACCCACAGCACTTACTCCAGTGCCCGTGTTTTTAAAATCCATGTCACCAGCAAATGGGAAACCCAAGTTGAAACCGAAAGTGCCTGAGAGAAAATCCTCTCTGTTATCTTCAGTCTCCGTCTCTTCATCCTCCACTTCTCTTTCTTCCAATACATCTACTGAAGGGAGTGTGAACATGAAGAAACTGGACCCAGCCCCGATCTCCCCTCCTGATGTTGCTGGTCCTCCACTTCCGACACCTCCACGTTCCCCTGACCATCTTCTCCCTCCTCCGCCCCCTGCCCCAGCAGATGGAATGGATCTGCCTCCACTACCAGCCTCTCCCAGCTTCCCTCCACCCCCACCAGAAGCTGTTATAAATGCTTCCTTTCCCCCGAGTGGTCCATGGTTTCCTTCTCCTCCACAGGAAATGTCCTTCAGTCCTTTCTCTGCCCCGTCTCTTCCCCTTCCATCCCCATCTTCCTCCATTTTCCCCAATGTAGTACCTCCACCAGCACCACCTCTTGACCCCAAAGTGACACAAGATGCAACTAAATTCACACGATATTCTTTTCTGAAATGTAATCAGGATGATTCTGGCTACAGTGCAGTGAAACAGCCAGCCAACAAGCAAGACTCCAGTAGGCCTGCAATGCCCTTAATAACCACCAAAGCACTGCAAATGGTACAACTGAAATCTGTGAAAAAATGTACAGGCGCACAGACTGAACAATCAGATGGATCTATTTCTGAAGCCAACTCTCAGGAAAAAGCAACGATAATTTTCTCACCACAGCCTTCTCTAAAACCATCTCTTTCACTAAGGCTCAGTAACAGCCTGGATGAAGAGATGAAAACTCATAGTGCTTCCTTCAAAAACTTAGTTCCAACTCATCCTCAGAGTTCATTTCCAGATCTCACTGACAGTGCCCGTGACATCAGCAGTGGTCAAAAACCTGGAAATGCAGCAGGTCTAATACAAACCTTTGAAGCTGATATATCCAGAACAAACATTGAAGAAGCACCTCCGTTTCCTGTGCAGAATGAAAAATCTCACTCTGGCCTTATTAGTACACCGTTTCAGGTGCCATCGGGGTCTCCAAACAAGACTCAGGGCACATCACCAAACAAGAAACCACCTCCTATTTCGAAGAAACCCAAACTGTTCCTCATTGTGCCATCTCCGCAGCTAGATTTTACAGGAGAGAAAATAGCTAACGTGAGTGATCCTGTCAGAGGCACATCAAGTCCAACTAGGAGAGAGACTGCACATTGCGAAGAAGCAAAAAATTGTCTTACAGATGGACTCAGTTCCAATGAGATGGACTCGGGCAGCTTGGTTCCTGAGGGAGGAGCTGCTGGTTCCACCTTCTTTGAAATAGTGGAAACCAATGTCTGTATGGTACAGCCTGCTGCATCACCAGTTCAAGAAGCTCCCAGGCAGGAGCAGCAGACCACTTTGGATGAAGGAAGCAGTTCAGACAGCAATGGAGATGACAGCAGTAACACTGACAGACATCTATCTCAAGAGGATGAAAGTGGTAAGTCTGTCTTTTATCCTTCACGTGTAGCAGGAGCTAGTTTACTGATGGTGGAGGGTGGGAGAAGTGTGATAGCATTCAAATTTTCACCCATAGAAAGGGAGGTGTGATGCTAGACTAAATATCATAAGGAAAATAACAGAGCTCGGATTAATCTCTGATAAAGATTCTCTATCTCAGTCTTAACCTCTAGTCAGAAAAGCAGTGGAAATACAAGTAATGTTTTATTAACTGCATCGTCTGTTTTAAAAACCCTACGAAAACCTGATTCGTTTGAAGAATTTCCATTTTAATTGAAGCCCTAAACAAAATCTTAAAATATAATTTTGTACTGTGTATATGTAAATAAACATAGGCATTTCAGACACCGCAGTTCCCTCAAAAAAAATTATTGTGAAATCAGAGAAATACTGAGAAAACCGTATGTTCAATACATCCCTTCAATGTTTCACTTACTGTAGTGAAGAATACGGAGGGATGCTTTAGCGGATAATGCAGTTTGGGACTCTGGTGACAGCGTGTCTGTATTTTTTTATTCCTTCTAATTAGCTGAGGTGTTTGAGTCAGACACAACAAATAATTCATCACTGCCAAGCAACAGTTACAGGGGAGGGAGTGCGGAGGTGACAACACCAGCTAGACCAAGAACTACTGAGGATCTGTTTGCAGCCATTCACAGGTACTGCCGAAGTTGCTGTCGGTATTGCTCCATCCACTAACTCTCTCACAATTAATTTAATAGTCTCCTCCAAATGTTTATCATTTTTGTTTTTCCTGCAAACCCCTCTTTATTTTCTAGTAAATATCTGTAGTAGGAAATCAGTAATAAACACAAAAATGGACATTTTATTGCTTTATAATAATACTTAACTAATTCCACATTAAAAATTGCTCACAGTTAAACCAGTTTTGATAACCCTACAAATCTCCTGACCCCTGAAAATTTCATGTTACACCTTGTGTATATTGTATTATTCTTAATCTGCCTGATTAACTTTACTTTTGCTTTCTCTGTGTATCTTTTTGTTTTCATTCCCTTTCCCCTTCATCCCTTTTATTCTTCTTCGCTGGTTATATGGTGCAGTTTGGGACAGAGGCTCAACGCTAATGCTTCATGGCAAGCGTGGCTTAAACTGGCAAGTAACATAATGTGTCAGTCATATGGCAAAACATATGACAAATTCTGGATTATAGTTTGTCATAATCCAGTCTGAAGTGGGGTATTTTGTGTCAAACTGGTTTAGCAATGAAGAGTACAATACAGATTCCATTCATCATTCCCCTATTTAAAAAAAAAACCCAACTCAATAGGTACCTGATTTTTCATTTAGCTTTCTTTAGATTTAAAAAAACACAACAACACTGCAGTGAGAAGCAGGTACACCGTTTAACCCAGCAGGTAGGCATAAAAATATTATCTACAATTGGAACAGTTGAAGAACTTGCATTTGGAATGTGTGTGATGGTGGTGCCATCTTATGGCCATGTAATTTTCTTCAAAACAAATATGGGCCAAATTTCCAATGGGTCATTGTAATTGGTTACTTGCACTCACTAGGAATATAATTAGTCAGTTTGTGCACACAGTTTGTGTGGCTTTTCCATCACAAATATTAGAAAAGAGGAAGTCTCGTGGCTCATGCACATGATTAGGAATCAGGACACTCAAGATGCATATAGTATATCATTTGTGAAAGAATCTTCTCAGTTTCAGACCTTATATCACAATGTTGGCTTTCTATAACTTTGATATCCCTTAAAAAAGAAAATTGTGATATGTCTGAAGTTGAAAAAATTAATGTACAAAGGAAATACTGGTTTCTTGAGGGCAATATTTTACATTATATACACACAAAGGTTTGCTCTGCATGGAATACATACATGGAATTAATGTGTATATTTGTGTGTATAGATGTGTCTATACACACACATACACATTATACACAACATATAAAAATAGGCAGTGATGCCTATAGTTAATATTAACTGAGACTTCCCTTTAAAAGACCCCAATTTTCAGTTGCTTATAATTTTGCTAAACTTTAACTGGTAGGGCTGAAATTTTCCATGTTAGGTGTCTGCTTCAGGCTGAAATTTTAGGTAAGTTTCAGCAAAAAATGGTTCAGTTTGAGAACAAGACTAGGAAAAAATAAGATTGTTTTGACCATATTTAAACACTCTTCTCTCTCTCTCTCCTCCCCCCGCCCCCTTTCAATTGGGAAGGTCCCATGTCTGCATGCGTTGGAGCAGGGATTTGAAATTTGGCAAGGAATTCAGCCTGGGTCAGAGATGTGCCTTTTGCTCTCCCTCTGAAATTTGGCTGAATAATAAACCTCTGCAAATCTTGGTTTGTGCAGCAAATGTTCTATCTCCACTAAGGATACTGCACCCTCTCAGAGCTCCAGGCCAGCCACACTGAGCGTGCTCCTCCGATTCACTTACAGTGTTCACTGAGCATGCTTCAGCCTAGGAAACTGCAATTGTGTCCCTTTGGCAACTGCATGAGAGCCTGGACTTGGAGTGTTCAATGTTTGTGCAAGCCTGCCACCGTTTCTCCAAGGAACCTAAGAAAGAGAAGTGAAAGGACCATTTTTAACCATTTATATTTCAGCCAAATCTGAATGGAATTTCATGGAGGGGAAGAGGGGGAAGGCATCTCTGAGTCTAGACCCTGGGGATTCTTCCTGCAAAATAGCCAAGACAGGCTAGAAACAGTGGAGCTGTAAGAGCTTCTTAAAGACAAGATCACAATAATCCTTTGTAAGTGGAAAGTGTTAGGTAACTTCTATATAGGGGTCACTAAAGCTACCCCGGTAGAACATATAAATCCATATACTAAAATTCAAGTATTATTTTCCCTGGCTGTGTAGGCCCTGACACAGAGATTGACTTAGATAGGTGTTCCTGGTCTTGGACAACACTGTTGCAATATTTCCCCCCCCTTATACTCCTTAACATAGCCTGTCCTCCCTCACAGTGGATAGGTGCCAGCACTGCACTTTTCTCTCAGCTAGAAAGATGCAAGCAGCACCTTTGAAAAGTACACCAATTGCCCAATAAGTTGACTAGAGGTGTGTCATAGGTGGGATGCACCTGGACTCCACCAACACATATCCAAATATCATGTGGCTACATCCTCCTGCTCTGCTTCCAGCTTAGCCGATATACTGTATTTTGGTATCTCGTTTTTTTCTGTTGTAGGCCATAATGCAAAATGCATCTGAGCTTGCCATGGAGAAAGCTCAGCCTCTGGCAGAAATGGGGATCAAAATGTGCTTAAGTGTACACGGAGTTGTACCATTTATGGTTTTAATAAGGGGAATGGTCTGTATTGTACAAGTCTTTTCATAAATAACATGTCATTTGTTGTGTAAATCTTGCATTTGCAATAAGTGCTGAGAGTCATTTTTAGTCCTTTGGTGATATTATATATATGATAATATAGCATTAGTACACTTTTTTCATGCAGTCTTATTTAGTCCACAGGTGCCAACCATATAATCTACATAATGACATAAAAAATGGGAGCAATAAAAATCCAGTTCCCGCACATTTAGGCTCTTCTGATTTTTGCTGTTTTTTCTATAGTTTTCATTTTTATATTTAAAATCATGTACCTCCTCTGGCTGCAAAGATAAATTTCATGTTGTAAATTAGCAAATTGGTCTGCTCTTGGTTCTGTTATCAAACAGATGGGAGTCACAAAGCACCGACAGCATTGTGCATATCTGCCATTTATCTTGAAGGCCTGATTTTAACCATTTAAATTCTTATTTTTAAAATCATTTTATCTAAAACCATATCATCTAGGGTTTTTTTATTCAAACTTATCTTAAGTGTTGTTAACATGCATGACCATGTACATTTCCAAAGTAAAATGCACAAAACTACATCCCTAAGTTCTCCTAAAGGAACCATGAGCAATAAACAGCATGAGTTTCTAAAGAATATCTGCCAGACTGGACTGATATATTTTTTGTAGGGTGGTCAAGCGATTAAAAAAATGAATTGCAATTAATCACATTAAACAATAATAGAATTACATTTATTTAAATATTTTGGACATTTTGGACATTTTCAAATATATTGATTGCAGTTACACCATAGAATACAAAGTGTACAGTGCTTACTTTATATTTATTTTTGGTTACAAATATTTGCATGGCAAAATACAATAAATAGTATTTTTGATGCACTTAATACAAATGCTGCAGTGCAATCTCTTTATCATAAAAGTTGAACTTACAAATGTAGAAATGATGTACAAAAAAACCCTTGCATTCAAAAAGAAAAAAATGTAAAACTTCAGAGCCTACTGTCCACTCAGTCCTACTTCTTGCCAATCGCGAAGACCAATAGGTATGTTCTTGCAGGAGATAATGCTGCCTGCTTCTTATTTAGAGTGTCACCTGAAAGTGAGAACAGACGTTTGCATGGTACTGTTGTAGCCGGTGTTGCAAGATACTTACATACTAGGTGCACTAAAGATTCATATGGCCCTTGATGCTTCAACCACCATTCCACAGGACATGCGTCCATGCTGATGATGGGTTCTGCTCAATAACAATCGGAAGCAGTGCAGACTGACGCATGTTCATTTTCATCATCTGAGTCAGATGCCACCAGCAGAAGGTTGATTTTCTTTTTGCATGGTTTAGGTTCTGTAGTTTCCGCATCAGTGTGTCGCTCTTTTAAGACTTCTAAAAGCATGTTCTACACCTCGTCCCTCTCAGATTTTGGACGGCATGTCCGATTCTTAAACCTTGGGTTGAATGCTGTAGCTATTGTTAGAAATCTCACATTGGTACCTTCTTTGCATTTTCTCAGATCTGCTGTGACAGTGTTATATGTACTGGGTCATCATCCAAGCTTGCTATAACATGAAATATATGGCAGAATGCTGGTAGAACAGGGGACATACAATTCTTCCCCCAAGAGTTCAGTCACAAATTTAACACATTTTTTTAACGAGCATCATCAGCATGGAAGCATGTCCTCTGGAATAGTGACCAAAGCATGAAGGGGCATATGAATGTTTCTCATATCGGGCATGTAAATACCTTGCAAAGCTGGCTACAAATGTGCCATGTGAATGCCTGTTCTCACTTTACTGTAAATAAAAATCAGGACACATTATCTCCTGTAAATGTAAACAAACTTGTTTGTCTTTGTGATTGGTTGAACAAGAAGTAGGACCGAGTGGACTTGTAGGCTCCAAAGTTTTACATTATTTTATTTTTGGGTGAAATTATGTAACAAGAACCCTCCTACATTTGCAAGTTGCACTTTCAAGACAAAGAGAGTGCATTATGGTACTTATACTAGGTGAATTGAAAAATACTATTTCTTTTGTTTATCAATTTTACAGTGCAAATATCTGTAATCAAAAATAATACAAAGTGAGCACTGTACACTTTGCATTATGTGCTGTAAATGAAATCAATATATTTTAAAATGTAGAAGAATATCCAAAAATATTTAATGAATTTCAATTGGTATTCTGTTGTTAAACAATGTGATTAAACATGATTAATGTTTTTAATCACGATTAATTTTTTTGAGTTAATCCCATGAGTTTAACCCTGATTAATCGACCACCCTAAATTCTTGTAATCAAATCCCAATATTTGTGGACAAAAAGAATGCAGCCTATATCTAGATTTAGTCAAGTATTGGCTTCAGAAAATCTTGTTAAGAACGTAAGTTCAAATTGGTGTGGACATCAGCACTGTCAAATACAATAGATTCATTATTCCTATTCTGAGGAATAAGAATAGTGGATTTGTCTCTGACTCCTTTATACCTCAAAGATCTGTTTTAATATATGCACAGGTTTGCTGGTGTCATTATTTATACTTCCTAGGTTGTTCCCCTCTCTGTTTAACAGTAACTTGCTGTCGTGCTTATTAGTTTATTGAATAGACTCCCTCGTTTATTTGGGAGGAAAATGTTTTTTATTTTTATATTTAAAATCTCAGATCCAAAAGGAAAGTCCTTGGCCGCAAAGATTCTGAAGATGACCGCACCCGCAACCATTCTCCTTCGCCCCCAGTAACACCCACTGGTGCTTCCCCCAATCTGGTTTCCCTCAAGCACGCAGGATCAATTCAGAGAAGCATTCGCAAGAGCAGCACCAGCAACGATAACTTCAAAGCCCTGCTGCTGAAGAAAGGGAGCCGCTCAGAAACCAGTTCCCGCATGTCAGCAGCAGAGATGCTGAAGAATACAGACCCGAGGTTCCACCGAACAAAGTCAGACTCCTCCCTTGAGTTTCCCGACAGCCCTGCAAGCTGTTCGCCGAGCAAGAACAAAAGGGCCCAGGAAGAATGGGCCAAGAGCGAAGGCCTGATGCCAAGGAGTATGTCCTTTTCCAGCACTAGGTATGGCAGGTCACGAACACCACCCTCTGCTGCCAGCAGCAAGTACAACGTCCGGAACCGTATCCAGAGCAGCCCCATGACTGTTATTCGTGAGGGAGATGGGGAAGCAGTCGAACCAGCAGAGAGCAGGATCCGTAGGACTTTAAAAGAGCAGCAAGAGAAACAGCTCGATGTGTTTGACAGCGATGACATGGACATGAATGATTTTCCGTATGTTGAGGAGGCCGGTTCCAATGAGACCAAGGCTCCAACCCACCTAGACTTAATGACTCAACTGGTAAAACCGAATACTTCAGAGAAGTGTCTCAGCCCTTCAGATGAAAAAAGTTAAGAAGTGAAGACAAAGGCATTTGGTATTTCAGATGGTATATAGAATGACTAAGCAACAGATCCCAGGAGAAAGCCAGGTCCAGAACAGTTTATTTTGCTGAGTGTTTATTACATGGACTTATGTGCTTTGAACGCTGGAGCACTGACTGCTCTGCATGGTTGGGTAGGGTAGGGTAGGGGCTCGCTTTGAGTAGGTGGTCTGCGACTTTAAAGTAACAGATGAACTTTTTCATAAGCCTTAAAAGCCCTGTCTGAGGGAGTTTCCTCAGATCCTTTGGGGTTTGAATTTTTTGAGACTTTTTGATTGTGGGAGTAAAATTTAGAGTAAGCCTGAAAAGAAGATGGGACGCTTCTGTGGTACAAAGGGGAATTGCTTTAAAGGCTTGGGAAGTGGATGAGATGTGTGGGCCTGTTGGAGGTAGCAGGGCTAGCGCTGCACAGCTTTTTTTTTCTGTGTGCACCTGTTAATTTAAGCATGTCATATTAATGTAAAAAGATCAATAGATTATGAATTGGTGTAGGTACCTTTTTCCAGAGGAAAATATACACTTTTTAAACCTAACACAGGAGAGTGGGCACAGTTGTAATACAGTACTAGCTGCTGTGCAGCCATAGTGACAGACACATGCTCTCATTTCCAAGTGAATTGCTTACTTGATTGGAAACTGAGTGATCCCTTAGGAGAACTGAAATAACAGGATGCATATTTATAAAGGGAATGTAAACAAATAATAGGAAAATGGGAGAGGAATATGCAATACACTGCCAGATTTGGAAAGGTCCAAGTGTCTGACATGAAAATGAATCACAAAACATGAATTTGAGAGTTTGCACCACAGAGCAGTGGTGGAGCCTTTCCATTTAAATTAAACATGGGGGTTACATTTTGCCAGAAGTTTTTCTTCCATTTATCAAAATGGGAAGACCTATTGTAACTTTCATCACTTGAAATGTCAAATATTTGCTAACTTTTGGTTACCAAAGAGTAAGTTAGTTATTTTCCTTTTTGATTTGCCTGCAGTATTTCTATTTTTAGAAAAAACAATAATTTAGCAAGGTTTGTTTTATTTTATTGTATATTTTACTGATGGTAATAAGTTGGTTTTCATTTGTAAAGAAAACAATTGATTAAAACTGAAACATTGGCTGGAGTTTTTGGTTCATAGTAGGAAGGAAGCTTTTAATTTTGAAAAGGATTTTTGCATCATTTGATGGTTTCTGCAGTTTTTATATTGATTGTAAATAATAGGAGTTGTTAAATACCTTTTGATCTTCCCACTTTAGAATTTATACATTTTTAGACTGCTTTAAGAAGAAACACACTCTTTGTAGATTATTTATTTTAGTGAAATATGCTTGTAATCCCTTTCTTCAATCCCTTATTTGTTAGTAATGTAAATTTCCAGGGCCTTCACTTAACTCTTCCCTTCAAAAGGGGGCGGGGGTGATGACAATGCTGTGACTCTGCTTAAATAAAACAAGGCTGCCAATTGCTATCTTGTCTTTTGAATTGATAACATCTGTCAAAAGTTGCAGCCAACATTTTGTGCTCTTATATAGAAAACCATGCATCTAACTATTAACATCCAGTTCATACAGTGAAACTTACCAAAAATTGCTAGATGCTACTAAAGTGTCTCTCTTCATCCCATTTTTACAGATCTTTTGGGACAACCCCAATTTCAATGAATAGGCCTGAAGAAATCCTAACTCATCTCCAACCTCCACCCCATACTGTTTACTGTATAATTTTCTCAGATGTTATTGTTCCTCCTTTCTTCTCTGCTACCAGTCCCAAGGAACTGAAGTTCTTGAAGCAGCAGATGAGGGATTAAATCTGTGGGAGCAAGTTTGCCCATAATATGGGCTCTGTGCTGCATGTCTAAATCCCTGGAACAATGAAACTGTGTATAGCAAACTTTTCTATGCTTCAGATATGTTTAACAGGTGAAAAATCCACATATGTGCATTTGATTATTGGAACCAAGTGAAAACTAATTCAGGTAACCAACATTTAAAATAATTAATATTGATCTGAGCTATTTACAGCTATAAAGATAGAGTGCAAACAAAATGCACAAGTACTACACATTGAATGAAAGTTGTAATTAAATAAAGGGGAATCACACATAGTTATAATTTTTCTTCCTACGCCAACCAAATATTAAATGTAGAGCTCCATATTTTCATGTATCAATTAACACTTATATTTTCAAAACGCTGCACACATGTTAACTAATCTCACAATACCATTTTGAGAGGGAGGTAATTATTTCCATTTTGCAGATGGGAGACTAACAGGCCTACTGCTTCAAGTGTGTGATTACATGTAGGAACGACTGGGGTTGCAGGATCAGGCTCTAAGACAGGTGCCCAAGCTACCCAGCAACTCAGTGGCAGATCTGGTGTATAAATAAGAAATTAGGAGTTTCTGGTTTCCAGCCCTGTGTGTTCATTCACAGCTCCATAGTTAAGTATTGTAAGAGTAGAATAAAACAATGTGGCAATCAAGGGCTGTAAGCAACAGGAAAAGGATGGAATAGCAGATCAGTAGTGTGTGTAGAAACCGGTGGCGATGGAATATTAATTTTATCTCAAATGGACAATAAAAAATGTTAGAGGCATGCAGAGAGTCTGCCAGATGAAGAAAATTTGAAAGGACTAGGATTATTCAGTTTAGAAAGATGAATGAAATTTTCTAGGTACACAAAATAATGAATGATACAGAGGTCAACTGGGTGCCTTATACACAAGGGATGTCTTTGATGAAAATGAAAGGCAAAGCATTTAAAACTGTCAATACCACACATTATTACTACCTTATGGCAATATGTTCTAAAGGTTACCTGAGGCCAAGAGTTTAGCAGAATTCAAACATTTGGCTGAGACAAGCCTATTACATTTATTAGGATTTTTTTTAAAGAATGGTTTAGTCAACCATCAAGTGATACCGTGTTTCCCCGAAAATAAGACAGTGTCTTATATTAATTTTTGCTCCCAAAATTACATTACATTATATTGCAGCGAGAGGCAAAACTGGAAGTACGTCTTATTTTCGGGGGATGTCTTACTTTCGGGGAAACAGGGTAGTAGTGGGGAAAACACTTCCCCTGGGAGGTTATTCACTAATTGCTTAACCTCTGGTGCTGGCCACTGTCAGAGGCAGGGGACCGGAGTAGATGGACCACGGGTCCAATCTGATATGGCAGTTCTTATGTCCCGAATAGTAATACATAGCTCTCATATGTTACTAGATTGGATGGCTTGGAAAGACAGAGGCTTGTTTTGGTTGTGTTCTGTTCGAGTGAGTTGGTTGTGACATTTTGAAACTGAAACTTATGTGAATGTAGTGATCTCTTTTCTGTGGCTAAGGCTTGAGTAGAAAGAACCATTTCAATGCTAAGTTTATCCTTCAGATTTTCCAGTTCTCTTTTTATTCCTTTGTGTTGCAAATATTAACATTTTCTGTTTTAAAAACTTGATTTCCTTCAATCTGTTACCTATGCAACAAAGGAAATATTTGCAATGCATTTTGACAAACAAAAATAACATATGACCATACGATTTATCAAAACAGATACAATACCCAATCCACTGTTTGGAGGTGTCTTAATCTGGAACTGGAAAAGGCAGAAATCAATTAATCAGGTGGTTGCTATAGGAACACATTTCATTCAGTGTAAGGCTTATATAGTAAAATATGTTCTAATCAGATCATAGACTTCTTTATTCCCATAGTCCCTCTGGAATCTGGTGATGTCCTCTGTTTTCAGTGTCTGTACCGTAGCTCCTCAGTCAGTGATCTGTACTGAATTTTCTGATATGTACACAACTAATCCTCGGTAGCATATTGTTAGGCCAGGTCTAATTTTGTCCACATAGTAATGTTGATTAGGGATTTGGGTTCTTTTTACATATCTATGCTGGCATCTTATTTCACTAACCAAATTGGTAGAAGCAACACCAGCAAAAGTACATTTTTGCCTGTATAAGCTCTGTCTACATTAGGAGGATTTTGGTGATCTAGCTCTATTGCTACAACTTCTGAAATGTAGATTGGGCCTTACAAAATCTCCACTAAACATATCCAGGGAGTTTTGAGGGAGTTTTGAGTTTTGTTTAGTTGCAGAGGGCCTAGGAAATGCAATCCTAGGCCCTCTGCAACTAAACAAAGATTATTCATCCAAGTCCTTCATTTAGTGTCACTGTTGGAAGGCTTGTTTGCATATCCTCCAAGTAGTTGTTTGACTGTTGATGTAAGTCAGAAATGATTATTAAATCTACTTAGCTATGAGCTGATTTTCAGTTTTCCTCTTCTTTGCTCACTTGCTTTTCAATTCCATTGAGTATTCTCTCAAGTTTGTTCTTTATTCACTAACTTTATACTTCCTTAGCTCTGGGAATAGTATCTGTGTATTGGATCTTGAGTATATATACTCCACAACACATGAGCACAGTGGGCCCACGAGCAAAACACAACCTGAGTCCACATTTATTTATAACAAAGGCTAAATTCTTGTGATGGATAGTTTTAGTAAAAGTCATGGACAGCTCACAGGAAATAAGCAAAAATTCACAGCAGCTCCTGATTTTCACTAAAAATCTCCCTGACAAAAGGGGTAGGTGGGTTCAGCACCCATTGCTGCTGGGACTCCTGGGTCCCCCACCGATGCAGTGTGTGGTATCTTTGGGGTCTCCCTACCCTTGGGGCTGGGCTGCTGTGGGGTCCCCTCACCTGGGCAGTTCGTAGCTGTGGGGGTCTCCCAGTTCCAGCTGTGGGGAATCCCCACTGCCCGCCGTGGCTGGGCAGCTGCATGGAGTGTGTCCTCCACCTGCCACAGCTGGGCAGTTGCACGGTCCCCCTCACCGCGTTGGGAGCTGCGAGGGCAGGCCTGGCTGGGAACTTCAGCCCCAGGACAGAAAGTCAGAGAGGTCAATGGAAGTTACGGATTTCATTATCTCAAACATAATTGTAGCCTTATTTAGAACATACAAAACTGACATGATCCTTTTCAAACAGAGTATGGATCTTTTACTCCAATAAGCTTATCCTTTAGGCAAGACGAAGATTAATCAAGGGACAAAAGCTCAGATTCAGAAGGAGGTGGAGGTTATTGGTTATGAGAAGTTAGGGAAGGATTTCTGGAATACGTGGATTTGAAGGAGAGGAGACTGTTTGACAGACAAGCATGTAGACCAGGGGTCGTCAATCTTTCAGAAGTGGTGTGCCGAGTCTTCGTTAATTCACTCTAATTTAAAGTTTCGCGTGCCAGTACTACATTTCAGTGTTTTTAGAAGGTCTCTTTCTGTAAGTCTATAATATGTAACTAAACTATTGTTGTATGTTAATTAAATAAGGGTTTTAAAATGGTTGAGAAGCTTAATTTAAAATTACATTAAAATGCAGAGCCCCCCCGGACTGGTGGCCAGGACCCGGGAAGTGCGAATGCCACTGAAAATCAGCTTGTGTGCCACCTTTGGCACACGTGCCATAGGTTGCCTACCCCTGGTGTAGACTGTTCCAAGCATAGGGAGCACGCGAGACAAGGCACAGAGCCTAAAGTAGCAGTAGAGGTGAAGAAATACAGAGTATTGAGGGAAAACGGAGAATAAAAGAAGGGGAAGTGAGAGCAAGATGTAAATGTGTGCAAGATTGTGTTTGACCCTGAAAACAACAAGCTTGAATTTAATACTGTAAGAGACAGGAAGCCAATGCATGGATTATAGGAAGACTGGGGAATGATGCAGTTGGAGCAGTGGCAAAGAAAAATTCTTTTAGCAGCAGGGTTTTTATGGACTGCAGGGGAAGAGCAAAGAGGCCAGAGGGAGAAAGGTAAAGGCCAAAGTTGGTGAAGGCATGGGAATCAGTTTTAGAAGAGCAGAAAGGGCAGATTCTGGTGATATTAGAGGAGAAGAAATAACCAGGTGTACTGAGATGAGATATGATGAGTCAGGGAGGAGCGAGAAATCAAAGGTGACAGTTATGAACCTTGAGATACAGGTAGGATAGCAGAGTTGTCAATCATGGAAAGGAGGTGTTGGAGAGGAGCAAGGATGGAAGTTCACTTTTGGAAAGAGTGCATTTGTGATGGGTCAGAGAAATGAAGAAATGCTATATAGGCAACTTGAGATTCAATGATGATGAATCAGGTAGAGAAATTTGAGACATATATCAATGAGGGGCTTGAAATTCAGATGGGGTCATGGGGAGAGTAAGTGTGTGTGTGGGGTGGAGAGGGGTGGCCAGTGATAGAATTTTAAGGGAAACAAATAAAAAAGGAGAGTGGGAAGACACAGAACACAGTTATGAAAACCAAAACAGGACAAAGCGGGGAAGAAAGGTAAACAGTGTGAAAGGCATCAGATAGTTCAGAAAGAATGATGGAGACAGAGCCCATGGATTTACCTAGGAGAGGCCATGAGTGTCCTTGGGCAGGGAAGTTTCAGTGCAGAGGAAAAAGCAGAAGGTAGATGGGAGGAGAGAAGATAAAGGATAAAGTTGAAGAGGAGTGTAGATGCAGCCTGAGTAGATACTGCACTCAGTATATGGAGGCAAGATAGAGTGAAGGTGGAATCAAATTTGATTCCAAGATGAGGAGGGGAGGAAAACGAAAGCATACGTCAAAGCACAAAGGAAGGTGAGAGTTGAGAGAGAACTATTAGAAATAAAGGAGGCAGAGAATCAAAAGAAGTTTTGGATGTAGGAACATATCAAAAGGACAAATTGAGGACTAAGGACAGATAGAAGGGAGACCGCAGACTTAACTGCTACAGAGGAGGAGAGGAAGGAAAGAGTTTGACACTATTAAGAAAATGCATTCTGGGGCAACCTGCATGTAGCTGTAAGGTGAAGACAAAACTAACTAGCAACAACCTTTTTTTGCTTGTGAGGCAAACAATCTCCATCTCTGAAGGAGAAGTATAGGCAAATATTATAGTTGTTTACATTTTTCGAATGATAAAATGAATAGGAAAATCATAGTCACTTAGCTCCTCTTCCCTGATTGCTTTTATGTCTGTCTCTTGTAAGGCAGACACATACTGCCCATTTTTTATAATTATGGTTGGAAGTCCCTTCAAGCTGCCAGTCATGCTAACTTAATGAACAGATACCATTAATTAATTCCCTTCTTTGAAAGAGGCAAGATTTCCTGCCAACTCCCAACTGTAAGTCTTGTCTATTCCAGTTTAACTAATTAAAATTAAACCAGTGCAAACCCTCTAATATAGATTCATGTAAACCAGATTGACCATCCCTTAAATCAGTTTAGCTTGACTGATTTAAAATCAATTTATTAAACCTGTGCAACTTTTCCTGTTTAGAAAAGGTTTTACTCTTGTAAGTTTCCCAAATTCCTTTAACCACCAGCCCACATGGATTTATAGATAGAGGACCACTTCCCAAACCTAAAATATATGGCGTAGCCATCTATGATGTAATCAGGACAACAGTAGCAGACAAAAGTTAATCCCTCCATGCTCCACTGATTTTTCCACCTTAAAAAAATATGGATTGAGCAAACATCAATGGCACCTGACAGAGAACCAACGTGAGGGATATCCGGATGGTGGCAATTGTACATGCATAACATAACTGTGTGGTCAACATGCATGTCTTCTCCGATATGCTTTGGATAACACTAGCTTCTGCACAGCCATCTTTTGCATGACCACCACTCATTTCTTTAACATAAATTAGGTGCTCCATCCCAAGTATTTACAAATTAAAACAATCTAATTACATAAGATTATTAAACCTGGCAAAATTCCTCAACACAAAACTTTAACTAAAACCAATAAAGATTGTTGCATAGCAATGTACTTAACTATTCTGTCCTTTTACATAATTGAAGCATTTACAAAAGACTTGAATAGTTGGCGCATTTTAAATCTTAGTCTGCCCACGTTATACTTTATAAAACGTATTTGTTTATTAAGCACCTGTTTCATAATCATACAACCTTAACTTTGATACAAAATTAATACTATTCTTTCATAGTCAATACAGCAAATTCTTCTGAAAGAAGACTTCTGAAAGGCTCTTGGTTCCATCATTTTAAGAGCACTATTAAGACTAGATCATATTGGACCCTAAAAAAGGATACTGAGTGTGGAACATGATAGTGGCCACTCAGCGAACTATACACTCTGGGAACTGTGCCAGCTGACTTAGGCAAGGGGCTGATTAATTGCAGTGCAGATGTTCAGGCTTGGACTGCAGCCTGCGCCCTACAACCCTGTGAGGTGGGAGGGTCCCGGAGCTTGGACTGCAGCCCAAGTCCAAAGGCCTACATCACAATTAAACAGCCCTTTATCCCAAGTCAACTCAGAGAGCTCAAGCTCCACGCGCCTGAGTCAGTTGACACGGGCAAGCCACAGGTCTCTAACAGCAGTGCAGACATCCTTTCTGTTAAGAATCTGAATTAATAGATGCTGAACAAAGGTGATGGTAAAGTTTGAAGTGTCCGGTAATTTATTGCTCTGAAGGAGAATAAACAAGTTTTTAGTGATACATTATGCAATAAGTACATTTTGTTCTCACAAATTACTTAAGCACTTTGTTGATAAACATTCCAGTGACTTTTTTTCAAACCACCTTTTGGGGCCAATTCCTACTGAAGTCAATGGTAAAATTCCATTAATTTCAGTGGGAGATCAGGCCCTTCACCAGTAAATTTCAATCTGTATAGATAATATCCCACCATATAGTTCCTTTCCTCTCTAATATATACCCTTATTGAACCAGACTTTAGAACTGTATTAGACAGCAGAAATCCTAACTACTGTAGAACCGAATTAGGAAAATAAATCCAGCAAAAGATATAGGTTTAAAGAGTATGTACTTATAAATTAGATCTAAAATGTATACCTCAGATTAATTTTTAATAAAAGCCTGATGTTACTGTGTCTGTGGCAATAACAATTTTAGGAACACTCAAAATTAGCTCAAGAAAAACAGAAATTTAAATTGAAAAATAAAAACCCTCATAGCAAACAAGAAGTGAATCAAAATAGGCTTATCTGATCTTCTCTCTGCAAAAAAAATAATAATGCAGCTGCAGCAATCCCTTGCTATTATTTTCTGTTGTCTCTTGCCTAATCCCCTTTTCTGCCATGGTCTCTTCATTGTCAGTCTAATATAGATTGTAAACTCCTCAGAGCAGAACTTAAGACTTCTAATTTGCTTGGAAAGGACCCGGTACGTGGTGTGAAGTGGAAGGAACAGGAAAAATTGCATGGCTTTCTACTCTAACTGGAAGTGTGACCATTCTCATGCCATTGACAGAAATGGGGAAATTGTGTCATTCTAGAAGAGGCACATTTGAAATCTGATATTTTATAATCTGTCTAGGTGTTTTTTTTAAAAAATTAGAATTCCTGGGCAAAAAAAGTGTCTGAATAAACTGAACTTCTGTGTCTAAAGAAAGCATTTTGTTTCCTATTCTTGATTGCTGGAGTTTCCATTTCTCTTGATAAGCCACACCTCATTGTGTCTATTAAGCAATTTAAAAGGGCTATCATATCCAGCAGTATAATAGACCTTTTCATCAAACGCTTTCCCATCCCGCTTCAAACTTTCTGCTAGTGTCAGTAGTTCTTCTTGGTTCTTTGTGGCACTGGAATATCCTCCAAAGGACCTGTCAATAAACAGCAAGAGAACCTGAAGAAAGATTATCATGATAAATCGAAGCTTGCTCTCAGTGCTGCTTGTCTAAATCCAGCATGGGTCAGCAGTGATCTTTTGAAACCATTTAGTCCAACCCTTTCAGGGACTGTTCCCTACATACAGCCTGTTTTCTAGTACTTTCTCCAGTTTCATTTGTTTCAAATGATGAAGCTTCTGCAACTTCTTTAAGATAATTTCACAGTAACAGAGTTAACCAATGGGAAAATGGGGTATCATCAGGCCTGTATCAGAGCTGTTCTTGGTGCAAAACTAGTAAAATGTATGACCACGCACCTTGTTTTGCACTTGTAAAGAGTGTTGTCTTGATGTCCTGAGAGTGCCACTGTGAAAAGCAAAATTCCAAGGAACGTGGCTTTGAACACCCCGGATTAATGTTCAAGAACAGGGATGGATAGATGGGACACTTTCCCCACCACTCATTTAAATTTTATTTTTCAGGAGTTTAATTATGGAAAAATACTACCTGAAGCATATATGGAAAATGAAGTTATTTTATGCTTGAAAGTTAACTACTGTATGTCTTAGAACAACCTGTTTTGGTTTAGATTTGGCAGTAGGGAAATTCAGCAAGTAACATTTTTCTGTTTACTTGAACATATATTCTTAACTGTTTTAAACAGGGAAAAGTACAGTGTTATTTCTAATCCCATGTATTTCATTGTTTTCAATATAAAAAAATATTTTTTAAAAAAAAGAATGCAAGATTATCTCCATCCAGGTATGTTCAACAAAATACTTTCAGGACATGTGACTTCCGTATACTCATTATACTTACTAGGTTCTTGTGAAAAAGGTATGAGGATACAGAGAATTGGATTGAATTACAGGCTAGGACTATGGTTCCCAAACTGTGGGGCATGTCATGGAGGAATGTTGGGGGGGGGGGGGGAGAGAGTTTGGTGGGGGTGGGCCAGTCCCCATGGGGAGGGAGGTGAAGAGGGAGTGCCACCCAGCTCTGCTTCGGTCCCAACCCCATTTGCAGCCCCAGCTCCCGGCTGCGGCTCCGCATCCAGCCACAGACCCCACTGTGGCCTGGCCAGGGCTCCGCTCCTGATTCCAGCCACACTCCCAGCTGTGGCCCGCTCCCAACCCCAACCATACCCCTAGCCTTGGCTCTGGTAAGGAGCTGGCTGCAGATCCATTCCTGGCCTTACTCCTGGCCTCAGACCTGCCCCCAGCTGCAGCCCCAGCCTCGGCCCCCTTACTCTTGTCTGTGCCGGGGGGAGGGGGCGGCTGGGGTGGACAAGGGTATTGTGGGGGTGTGACCATGAAAAGTTTAGGGACCCCATGGCTAGTACACTGCTACCTCGACATAACGCTGTCCTCGGTATAGGTACCACCGTGTTCTTTCGAAGCCAGGCACGCTGACTCGCTGATCCACCAGAGCGTGCCACCACCACCATGCAGAGCGTGCACTCCCGGGAGTGCTCCTTTACTGCGTTATATCAGAATTTGCCTTAGATCAGACCACGTTTTATCAAGGTAGCAGTGTATAAAGATTACTCATTTAATAAAGTATGTACATGCACCAAGATATTCATCAAGTGACTGCCACAAGGTGGCAGCCACAGTTTACCTGAGGAATATCACATTGAGTTGGTATATTTTAAAAAGTGTCAGCACTACCTTGTCTTTTGAAGACTAAAAACATTTTGATCATAAATCTGTGCACACAGATTTATTACCTGTACTTTGCAGAATTGCAGTAGTTCGTTAATACATACCTGACAAACACAGTCATTTCTAGTCTGTTTTCAATGAAAATATCCGACTCCAATGGCTTAGGTGGATCAGCTTGATGATCAGATGGAATATAAAAAGAGACTGTAATAGTGGACTCGCAGAATGGGCCTGCACCAGGTTCCACATGACATGTTACTGGAGGGGTCATCTCGATCTTCATCCCTACCAGAGGCAAATAAGTAACAGCTCACTGCTGTCACAAATCTCAGGTCAGATAATGTAGTGTGTCGAGAGAGAGCACAGTGGTGGCTTTATCAAAAGATTGCCTTTGATTTATATTTAATAAAAGGTAGTTTTAATTCATACGTGTCTCTTCTATGGTTGCGTTGTATTAGGATTAATAATATCTGCCTGTGACAATTTTAAAAAGAATGCATAATGGCAAATTTCTGCTCGTATGCAGCAGATCCCTTTGTTTCAATTGTTAACATTCCACTACCACAGACCAAACCGCTTAAGCTTTGTCTACTCTTGCAGTGGCATGTAGGGTACGTTTAGCTAATTGATGCAGTGATAGATAGAATACATCCACACTATGAAAGGCTTCGGTAGAGGGGAGGCAGCAGTGAAAGGCTCCTGCACCTTTCTTCATGGTCTCCCTCTGCCAGATTATTTCCCTACCAGAGTCTCTCTCTCTGGGACAGGGAAAGGCTCTGGCAGGGGGGAGGCAGCAGGCCCCTACACTGCTAAAATCAGCAGTGTATGCAAGAGAGGCACGCACGGCCTGGGTGTGCAGAGAACCATGTAGGGGTACATAGCCTATGGCTTTTGGTGTGTATCTACTCGCCTAAGAGAACAGTTACTTACCTCGTAACGTTGGTTCTTCGAGATGTGTTGCTCATGTCCATTCCCATATGTGTGTGTGCGTTCCGCGCATGCCCGGTCCGGAAAGCTTTTCCCCAGCGGTACCCGTAGGGTCGGCAGGGGCGACCCCTGGAGTGGCGCCCTTATGGCCATGTATATATGCCCCTGCCGACCCTCCCCCCGCTCAGTTCCTTCTTGCCGGTACTCCGACAGAGGGGAGGCGGGTGGGATTCGGAATGGACATGAGCAACACATCTCGAAGAACCAACGTTACGAGGTAAGTAACTGTTCTTTCTTCTTCGAGTGCTTGCTCATGTCCATTCCCATATGTGACTTACGAGCAGTCATCTCGGAGGAGGGAGAGGAGTACTTTGGGTACCTGTTAACAGGACCGCCTGTCCCACAGCTGCGTCCTCCATCGACTGCTGCACGATGGCGTAGTGCGACGTGAAGGTGTGCACTGAAGACCACGTCGCTGCTCTACAGATGTCGACGATTGGAACGTGTGCCAGGAACGCCGTGGACGCGGCCTGGGCCCTGGTGGAATGCGCCGACAGTGCTGGTGGAGTAGCATTCGAGAGGTTATAAGCCAATTTGATACAAGAGGTGATCCAGGCCGAGAGGCGCTGAGTAGAAATTGGTAACCCCTTCATCCTTTCTGCCACTGAAATAAAAAGTTGTGGAGATTTACGAAAACCTTTGGTCCTTTCTATATAAAAGGCTAAAGCTCTTTTGACGTCCAACGAGTGAAGCATTCTTTCCCTGTTATCCGCATGGGGTTTGGGAAAAAACACCGGTAGGAACACCTCCTGATTCAAATGAAAGGGCGAGACTACTTTGGGCAGGAAGGCTGGGTGAGGACGTAACTGAACCTTATCTCTATGGAAGATCGTGTAGGGCGGCTCAGAAGTGAACGCCCTAATCTCAGAGACTCTGCGTGCCGAAGTGATTGCTACTAAGAACGCGGTCTTCCATGAGAGATAAGAAAGGGGGCAGGAGGATATGGGTTCAAACGGGGGTTTCATTAGGGCCGTTAGAACCAGGTTGAGGTCCCAAGGGGGGGTTGGTTGGCGTATATGAGGATACAATCTCTCCAACCCTTTAAGGAATCTGCTAACCAAGGGGTTACTAAAGACCGAATTGTCATCGACCCCCGGGTGGAACGCCGAAATGGCGGCCAGGTGTACCCGAACAGTGGAAAGCGCTAGTCCTTGCTGCTTCAGCTCAAGGAGGTAGTCCAGGATAGTGGAGACTGAAGAAGACAGGGGATCCACCCCCTTGTTCTGAGCCCACAGTGAGAAGCGCTTCCATTTGGCAGTGTAGGTTCCCCTTGTGGAGGGTTTTCTGCTACCCAGGAGGACCTCCCTGACTGAATCCGAGCACTGAAGCTCTGCTGGGTTCAGCCACGGATATACCACGCCGTGAGGTGGAGGGACTGGAGGTTGGGGTGCAACATCCTCCCGTGGTCTTGGGAGATCAGTGTCGGTGACAGGGGAAGTGTTATCGGCGTCGTCACACAGAGAGACAACAGGGTCGTGTACCAGTGTTGCCGAGGCCAGGCCGGCGCTATTAGTATGATCGAAGCTTTGTCCTGACGGGCCTTCGCTAGTACCTTGTGTACGAGGGGGAACGGGGGAAATGCATAGAGCAGACCCCCCGCCCATAGAGTGTGGAATGCGTCCCCCTCTGAACCTGGGCTGAGGTTGAGGAGGGAGCAAAACCTGTGGCACTTCCTGTTGGCCTTTGTGGCGAACAGGTCGAGGCGGGGAAACCCCCACCTCTGGAAAATTGAGTGGGCTACATCGGGTCTGAGAGACCATTCGTGACCCCGAAATGAGCGGCTCAGGGAGTCCGCCAGTACGTTCTGAACTCCCGGAAGGTAGGTCGCAGTGAGGGAGATCCCTCTGGGAATGCAGAACTCCCACAGGGCGAGGGCTTCCTTGCACAGGAGAGAGGAGCGAGCACCACCCTGTTTGTTTATATAAAACATCGAGGCCGTGTTGTCTGTTAGGACTGACACGCTCTTGCCCCTCAAGAGCGACTGGAACGTCTGGCATGCCAGGCGAACTGCTCTGAGCTCTCGAACATTTATGTGGAGGGACAACTCCTCCTGAGACCATAGGCCCTGAGTCGTGGCCTCCCCCAGGTGAGCTCCCCAACCCAGCGCCGAAGCGTCTGTCACCAACGTGATGGATGGTTGGGGCTTGTGAAAGGGCACCCCGCCTTCCAGGGACGTGGGCTGGAGCCACCAGTAGAGGGACTGCCTTACCTTCAATGGTAGAGTCACTACGAGGTCGAGGGGGTCTCTGCGCTGGTTGTATACCTTCGCGAACCAGGCTTGCAGAGGACGAAGATGGAGCCTTGCAAATGGCACCACGTAAGTGCACGCTGCCATGTGTCCCATCAGGACCATACAGTTCCTTGCTGTTGTCATGGGAGACCGGAGGAGTGGTCGAATAATGTCCCCCATGGTTTTGGCCCGAGAGGGAGGTAGGAAGGCTCTCGCGCGGCGAGAGTCTAGAATCACCCCAATGAACTCGATTTTCTGGGTAGGGATGAGGGTTGATTTCGGCACGTTCAGAATGAGTCCCAGCTTTAGGAAGGTGGCTCTGATGAACGTTATTTGCGATAGAAGCAGGTCCCTCGACTGTGCCTTGATGAGCCAATCGTCCAGGTAAGGGTAGACATGGATGCCGTTTCGTCTGAGGAATGCTGCGACCACCGCCATGCATTTCGTGAATACCCTTGGAGCTGAGGAGAGGCCGAACGGAAGGACGGTGAACTGATAGTGTCGGGATCCCATCACGAACCTCAGGAATCGTCTGTGACTCGGGGTGATGGAAATATGGAAATATGCGTCTTTTAAGTCGAGGGCGGCGAACCAGTCTCCATGATCCATAGCAGGAATTATGACAGCCAATGAGAGCATGCGAAACTTCAGCTTCTTTATGTAGGAGTTGAGGCCTCGCAAGTCCAGGATGGGGCGGAGCCCCCCTTTGGCCTTCGGGATAAGGAAATAACGGGAGTAGTAACCCTTGCCCCGAAATTCTTGAGGAACCTCCTCGATGGCACCCAAAGACAAGAGGGTATGAACCTCCTGTTCTAGGAGTTGCTCGTGAGATGGGTCCCTGAAGAGGGACGGGCACGGGGGATGGGTGGGAGGGAGAACAGAGAATTGGATAGAATATCCCATCTCTACCAGGCTGAGAACCCACTTGTCCGAGGTGATAAAGGACCATGCCTGGTAGAAATGGGATAAACGGTTCACAAACGGGAGGGAAATCATGGAAGTGGAGGCTGGCTCGGCGTCCCCGGGCGCATCTTCAAAAGTTCGGCCTGGGTGCGGGAGGGTGATTGCTCCCTGGGCCTTGGGGTTGTCGGGAGGAAGATCGCTGTCGTCCTCTACCCCCACCCCTTCCGCCTCTCCTTGGTTGGTCCCTCCTATAAGGGGGAGCTTGGGAAGGCCTAACTGGCGGAGGCGGAGGGGGTCTGAAGGGCCTCCTTTGTCCTTGGGGAGTATGCAACCCCAGTGATCTAAGCATGGCCCTCGAATCTTTCATTGACTGGAGTTTTTTATCTGTATCGGCCGCAAACAGTCCTTGTCTGTCGAAGGGTAAATCCTGTATGGTGGCTTGCACCGGTGGTGGAATTCCCGACACGTGCAGCCACGCCCCACGACGCATGGCCACTGCTGTGGCTAGCTGTCTGGATGCCGAATCTGCCGAATCTAGGGCATCCTGGAGAGCAGCTCTGGAGACCAGCCTGCCTTCCTGGACGATCGCCCTAAAGTCCTGGATTGATTCCTTCGGGAGGGTCCCTTCAAATTTGGACATAGACGACCAAGTATTATATGCATATCTTCCCAGGGCGGCCTGCTGGTTTGCTATTCTTAGCTGCAATGCCGCCGACGAGTAGACCTTTCGCCCCCACAAGTCCAACTTTTTGGAGTCGTGGGACTTAGGGGTGGGTCCCGTCTGCCCCTGACGCTCCCGATAGTTTACCGCGTCTGCTACTAAAGTGCCTGGCGGGGGGTGGGTGAAAAGGTATTCGTACCCCTGCCTGGGTGCGAAATAGCGACGCTCCACTCCCCTTGCCGTCGGTGGAAGAGAAGAAGGGGTCTGCCACAAGGTCTCCATGGTGGATTTAACTTTCCTCATAAACGGCAGAGCTATTTGGGGCGGTAGATTAGAGGCAAGGATGTCCATATTGGGATCCTCCTCCTCCTCCTGGACTTCCTCCGTCTGGAGGTTCAGATTCTGGGCCACCCTTTTCAATAGGTCCTGGTGGCCCCTGAGATCCATGGGGGGCAATGACATGGAAGTGCCCGCCACCGCGTCGTCCGGTGATGAAGAAGAGGAGGCTGGCTGGGGGTCGGCTACCTGGGGGTCCTCCTGGAACTGCTGCTGGTAGGCGTCCCTATCCTGCTCCTCATGCACCTGAGATGCTGTACCAGATGGTCCAGGCTGGTCATCTCCCATCTCAGACTGTGGCCTCGTTATAGTGGCGGACACCGGGCCCCTTGGTACCGAGGGCAATGACGCTATTGAGGCAGGGCCCTGAGCCTGATGGTAGGCAAAGGGCGTCCAGAATGGCCATGGGCTGGTGGCCTGTCTGCCCTCCTCGTATTGACGGTGCCGACGGTGTGAAGAATGACGGTGCCGTGAGTGGTGCCGTCGAGACGAGCGGTGGCTGTGCCTCGACCTCGAGCGATACGAGGATACGTCCGACCCGGAGGAGTACTCCGACTGGGACCAGGGCGGTGCCGCGCCATCCGGTGCCACCAGCCTGCCGTAGACATCCGGCTTGCCAGGGTACATGTAGCCCTGCGGTGCCGGCCGGGCCGGTGCCGGAACTAGCGGTGCCGAGGGCCCCACTGGTGGCTGGAGAGAGGGAGCTGGCGGTGCCGGCGCCGCTGTCAAGGGCGGTGCGGACGGTGCCGCTATACGGGGGACCGGTGCCGGGACGATGAAGTCCGGTGCCGGGTCCGTGGTGAGGCCAATAAGGTCCTCCGCTGCGACGAACACCTCCGGGGTGGATGGGATCCCTATCCCGGGTGTCTCGCTTTCCAGGGGGAGTTCTTCTTCAGGGGGAATCACCCCTAACTCCGGTGCCGCCGGTGCCGGTGTGGGCTCTAAACGGGGCCGCCTCGCGCGCTCCGGAGCTGCCAACACCTTTGAGGGATCACCCGTGGACCTACGCACCGGGGAGCGCCCTCTTGATTTCTTAGAAGGCACCGGGGATTGAGACCGGTGCCTTCTAGATGAACCTGCACCGTGCCGGGGAGACCGGTGCCGGGAGGACTTCGCGGTCTTCGGTGCCTCGGTGCCGCGGACCGATGCCGGTGCGCTGCCCGATGCCGCCGGCTCCGCTGGTTGCAGGGCGGACTCCATTAAGATGAGTTTAAGCCTGGAGTCTCGCTCTTTCTTCGTACGGGGTTTGAAGCCCTTGCAGATCGTACAGCGATCCGTTTGATGTCCCTCGCCGAGGCACTTCAGACAGCGAGAGTGTGGATCGCTGATGGGCATGGGCCTCCCGCAAGCCTTGCACGCTTTGAACCCTGACGCCCCAGGCATAACCTGACGCCAGGGAACAAAGAACTAACTAACTATTCTAATTAACTACACAATGCACTATCTAAATATCTAATTAACTAACTAACTACGAGATAAGGATACCGCACGAGAAGAGCACTGTTCCAGCAACCGCCACGGACGGAAAGAAGGAACTGAGCGGGGGGAGGGTCGGCAGGGGCATATATACATGGCCATAAGGGCGCCACTCCAGGGGTCGCCCCTGCCGACCCTACGGGTACCGCTGGGGAAAAGCTTTCCGGACCGGGCATGCGCGGAACGCACACACACATCTGGGAATGGACATGAGCAAGCACTCGAAGAAGAACAGTGCCTTACCATGGGTATGTCTTCACTACAGCAGTAGGTCGATTTCCCTTAAGTCAATTTTGTAAAGTAGACTTTAGAAAATCGACTTAGTGCGTCCCCACAAAGGACAGCAGGTCAACAGTGTCTGTCCTTAAACTTTTGCAGGGGTCGACATAGCCCGCATTGCACTGTGGGTAGGTATCCCACAGTGCCGGGAGTCCCCCAGCTGGCACCACCTTTCGGGGCAGCCAGGCACGCTCCCCAGGGGAGCGGCCCCAGTCCGAGCAGTTCCGCAGACCGCCCTGCCCACCCGAGCAGCTCCGCGAACCCCCCCGCCCGCCCGAGCAGCCCCGCGCCGGCTCCCCCCCGCCTGCTCGGGGGGAGGGGGGGTCCGCGGGGCTGTTCGGGCGGGGGGGGGGGTCCAGCGCGGGGCTGCTCCGAAGGTCGGAGGCTTAAAGTCCCATGCCTCCTCACTATCCACAATCGACCTAGAGAGGTCAATTTCAGTGCTACTCCTCTCGTTAGGGAGGAGTACCAAAGTCGATTTTAAGGTCCCTTTAAATCTACTTTAAGGGCATGCATGTGAGGACGGGTACAGGCTTAAATCGCCTTAGCTTGCTTGTGGGGACCTGCCTCATATCTACACTGCTTTTTAAACCTGACTGGGGGTTGTGCAATGTCTATACATCAGGGGTGGGCAAACTTTTTGCCCCGAGGGCCACATGGGGGAGCCACAGCCTTCCCTACCCAGCCCCCCATACAGTTTTGCAACCCCAAACAGCCTAGCCTGCCACCAAGCCGAACCCCACCCACTTTCTGCCCTCGACTACCCCCCCATCAGAACCTGCAACTCATCAAACCCCCCTGCTACTTGTCCCCTGATTGCCCCTCACGAGCCCCCCCCAGCCCCCCCAGGACCCAACCTCCTACCCAACTCACCCCTCTCCCTGCCCCAACCTCTATCCCCCCCGCCTCCTGACAGACCCCCAGAACTCCCATGCCTACCCAATCCCCATCCCCTAACTGCCCCCCCCCCTCAAGAACCTCCACCCCATCCAACCACTCCTGGCCCCTTATCCAACCCAGCCCCTGGCCCGGCCCCTTTACTATGCAGCATGTATAGAGGCCTCATGGCCCACCGGAGCTTGCAGCGACCCCCACTCCCCTGCCCTTCATGCCATTCAAAGCGGCAAGAACTGCAGTGCTGCCCAGAGTGCTGGCACCAGTGGCACTGCAAGAGAGGGAAGGTGGGGGAGGGGCTGGGGAAGCCTCCCCAGCTGGCAGCTCAGGTGGGGGAGGGGGGCAGGCTGGTCCTGGGAGCCATAGTTTGCCCACCCCTGCTCTACTGTGCAGCTGGAAGCAAACCTCCAGCCCAGCCAGCTACCAAACTAAATAACTGTGTTGACATTGTGGCTCTGGGTTTAAGATTAGATGCCTATCCCAAGTGACCACTGGAGCCACAATGTCCACAGGGCTATTTTTAGCATGCTAGCCTCAGCCTTTCTATCCAGGCTGGGAGGCTCACTCCCAGCTGCAGTGCATACATACCCATAGTCTGGGACTATTCAGTACTTGCTATTGAGAGGTTATCATGCGGACAGCTTTATTGTAAAACTCAAAATTGAAAAAAACACATGCAGTACAAAAACACAATGAAGCCTAACTTCTTTCTTCTTTAGAGGACCCCAGGCAAGTAGTTTTAGGTTCCAAGTTTATAAACTGAAAATTAACTCCGAAGTTGGTAGGAAATGCCCTCTGCATTCTGGCTGTTTGATAAAAATCAACTGCAGCTGCCCTAACAGTGAGCACCCTCTGCTCTATCTGACCTTTGATTGGTTCTGTGCTGCAGAGCAAAATAATTGGTAATTGTATCAAAAATAAACTACATAGCAATTGCTGATGAATGCCCCAAAATAACAGTGGGTAAGAGGAACATTCAGCAGATCAGTGGTTTCAAACTAATTTCCAGGTTCTAAAGTCACATAAGCCAGCTCTTGATGTATTAATATGGCTGGGACACTTAAGTATCTGCTGAAACCAGCCTACTGGAGAGGAGGAGTTTAGCTATTTTGTTTTCAGTTATAAAAGCCCGGCTGGAGGGAGTTTCTCTCAGTGGGTAGAAGAGTTTTGAGAAATACCACTGTGATGGGGTGTGCCCCTGCCCCCCAAGGTCTGGAAGGGTTGAAGGGGCTAGGTAGGCCAATTAACTGCCCAGGCTGCACCTGAAGGAGACAGGGAGCAGGCCACTAATTGGAAATGGGCTCAGCTGGGCAGAAACAAACAATTGTGTAAAGAGCTGTGAGCAGCAAGGGGCTTGTAAGGAAGTAGTCTACTATCACTCCCTGGGAGGAGGGTGCTTGGGCTGGTAAGCCCAGAAAGAGGAGGAAGCCAGAGAAGTAGGAAGAAGCCCAGGGAAACAGCAGCTAGGGACAGGACTGTGCAGACATTGGCTTTTGTTATAGGGTCCCTGAGCTTGAACCCAATGTAGAGAGCAGGGTTCCCCTACCAGCCACTGTGAAGTCACCACTTGGAGATGACGGCTGATCTGGATGGACTTTGCATTCCCCAGGAGGGGAAGACCTTAGTAACCTGGCTGGAGGACCAAGCCATAAACAGAAAGCTGCAGCTATAGGAGTGATAGAGGCTGCAGGGTGGGGGAAAAAAACAGGCAGAAACAAGGACAGCACCAGGCAAGCAGTAGGCACCAGGAGGAGATGCCACTAGCAGTGAGTACACCCTGTGATTATCACCTTATATCTTAAAGAAAGCCCCTAACCTTCCTCCAACTTGGCCCCTCTTCTAGTGGAACACTTGTATTGTGAATGGTATGATAAGTGGATTTGAAAACACTTCTGAAGTGGGGATGGGGAAGATGGGGAGTAGGGTAAATTTAGAAGCATTCATGTGCTGAATGCTTCTCTTCCCTACTATTGTTAGGAGTATTGGGGGTGTAAGCTGTATGTGTGTTTAAAAAAAGCCATAAGCTTATCTCTTTTCAGCTATCCTGACTTATAAAAGCCAACATAGTAGTATGTCCTTTTATGCTTGGACGGTGGTTTTCAAACTTTTGTACTGATGACCCCTTTTACATAATAAGCCTCTGAGTGCAGCCTCCTTATAAATTAAAAACACATTTTAAGCAGCTTGCTAAATGAAAAAGGACAAATGATATAGTCAAGACAGAAGAGAAGAAAATAATTGGGATTTACAAGTAACACTTTTTTACTCAGAGTTCTCCAATAACAGCAACAAATTTATTTTGGGAAAAAATGACAATTGTTAGTGCATGTGATGGGGTGTCTAGGCCACCCAAGGCCTGAAAAGGTAACACCGGGCAATTTAACTTTATTAGGTTGCACCTGGAAGGAAGCTGGGCTAGGTTTATAAAGAGGGGAAGTTGTTGGTCAGAAACAGCCACAAGGAGGAGCTCTGCCTTCACCGTCTAAAGCAAGGTGTTGGGAGATAGTTAAACCTAGGAGCCTACAGTGGACTACAGAATCTGACCAGACTGCGGTGGGGGTGAAGTAGCTGCAAAGCGAGCTGCCTACCCCAAGCAGGAGCTGGAGAGGTAAACTAAGAAAGAGACCAGGGAAACAGCAAAAAGGTTGAAGCATGCAAGTAGACCATGGCTGCTAGGCAGAGGGTCCCTGGACTGGAACCTGGAGCAGTGGATAAGCCTGGGTTCCTCTGTTGGCCACTGGGGAAGTGGCACTTACTGGGCAGTGGACAGACGACTGAGACAGTTTGTCCAGTGCATCTGTCTTCTCTTGGAAGGAGAAGACTCTAGTAACCTAGCCAGGGGGCCCAGTCTCCCAGGAATAACCTGTTTCCACTGAGCGACACCACAGGGTGAACAAACAAAAGGGGTATTTGACTAGGGAGAGCTAATCCCGGGACACTACCACAAGAAGGTGCCCAGTGATGAGCAAACCCCATGATAGGCCATAACATGTTTAAAGTGCTTTGTCACATTATTTACTTTTCAGTAGCTTAAAACAAAGAGATTCAGCCATCAACAGCAATTGTTCAGAAGCCAAGCTTATGGGAGATAGGAGTCCCCGGTAGTATTAAAGATATTTAGTATTTGATCTATTCCAGATGCCATATTTAAATGTATTAACTTTTTCTAGACCCACTACAAAGAGATTTTATAAAGCCCATTTAAATGCTGCTGATTATTGCAATTTAGGTACTACAGAAGACACTGTGTTAAGGAAGTGTTTCCTAAAGTGTGTATCCACCTGGGTGGAGTGAGGAACTGTTTGCAAGATGGGTGTGCAGAAAGACCAACTGTCCTCCAGAGTCTTTTTTAAAAAAACAAAAACCAACTCCCCCTTCCCCTCCACTGTTATAACTTTCAAAACTAAAGAGTGTTTCTTAGTTAGGGAAATGTGTCTGTATTAATTGAGTCTGCAGGGAGCCTTACACAGATGCTACTTTAATTGTCCACATTAACTATTTCACTGCTCAAAGCAGGAGGATCTACACCATAATCACTAGCATTCCCAAAGTCAGACGTGGAACGAGCACAAAAGACTAGTGGATATGTGGAAGATGTATGGATTAAGAGAAGAGTAGTCTTTGCCATCACATAGTAGAGTTCCTGAGTGACGGGACTGGCTTTCTTTTCCTGAAAGGGGGCTGAGCTTTCAAAAGTTTAGAAATACTGAATTATTGAAAACTATAGTCCAGTGCATCTTACCTTTCTCGTTCTTGCCCTGAATATAGTTAAAGAGCTTCATGAAGCCAGTGCTGACAGCGGAATCATAGTCCATTGATTTAACAGGAATGATAACCCATTTAGCTGGTTCATACTGCCGGACTTCATAATCTGAAGCCTATAAACAACCAAAAATATACCATCAAGAATAGTGTTTCACATGGGCATCAGAGCATACTAATTAAGCATTCACAAAAACAGAACTCCTTCACTTTTACACCACAGATTTAGCATTGGTATTTCTTTCATTATCTAACAAACTTTTTTAAAGGAGAGGAGTATTAACCAGCCTGATATTGCTGCTAGAAAATGATTAGGTGCTAGCTAGTAGGAAAAGAGAGCCCAATTATTGCTTAATTATTGTTTGGAACAGTGTTGCTGGTCAAGTTCAGATCAAAACATTGTTTGGTTTTTTTAAGTTAGGAAATATATGGAAGTTTTTCTGTGTTGATTTATTCAACATTACAGTAATGGTAAAGAACAAAAAGGGAATAAAGCAGTGGTTCTCAAACTATTGTACTGGTGACCCCTTTCACAGAGCAAGTGTGTGTGACCTCCCCCCTTATAAATTAAATATTTAATTTGTATTTTACATCATTATAAATGCTGGAGGCAAAGCAGGGTTTGGGGTAGAGGCTGACAGCTTGCAAACCCCTATGTAATAACCTCAAACTGGGGGGGGGGGGGTCATCTCTGGTTGTTTCCACTTGACACCTTCTTCAGCCCAGGATGCTGGATTCTTCCGGCTTTTAGGCTGGCAACTCCCTAACCATTCATTCATCATTTAAACCAGGGGTGGGGAACCTCCGGCCCGCGGGCCTTATAAGGCCCGCCAAAGCCTTCCTTCCGGCCTGTGTCCCTGGCCGGCGGCTCCCCCAGGCGCTTCCCGGCCCCTTTGCCGAACGCGGAGCCGCCCCCGCCTGGCGGCGCGGGGCAGCTCCGCGCTCGGCGAAGAGGCCAAAAGTGCCTCGGGGAGCCGCCGGCCAGGGACGCGCGGGGGTGGCTCTGCGCTGGGGCCAGCAAAAGCCTGCGGGAGCCGCCGGCCAGGGATGCGCGGGGGGCCGCCAGGCGGGGGCGGCTTGAACCGGGGGGGGGTGCTGGCGCCGCGGGGAGTCGACGGTAAATTGGGGTGTGGGGGGGAGGCCGGGGGAGGCGAGGTGTGGGTGCAGGGGGGAAGGAGGTTTGGTGGGGGGAGCCTGGGCTGGGTGGGTCAGGCATGGGGGGCAGGAGGCTGGGTTGGGAGGGAGGAGGAGGTTAGCTTCGGTAGGGTGGGCCGGGCCAGGCAGGGGTGGGGGAGGGAAGGCGGTTAGATGGGGGGAGGCTGGGCGGGGGTAAATGAAGATCACCCCCTCCACCCAGCCTGACAGCGGGAGCTGACTGGGGCAGGCGGCAGGACCCCAGCTGGCAAGGGGCCAGCGGGGAAACCCCAAAGCAGTGCAGGGCTAAGCACTCTGCTTGCCACTGCTTTGGGGTTTCCCCCGCTGGCCCCTTGCCAGCTGGGGTCTCAGCTCCCATTGCTAGCCTGGGCTTCCTCGGGGGGGGGGGGGGGGGGGGGGGCGGGAGGGGGGGGAGCGGCCCGTGAAGGACATTATAAATGTCCAAATGGCCCTCGGCACAAAAAAGGTTCCCCACCCCTGATTTAAACCAAGCACTCATTCACATGTCTTCTTTAACTTAATCACATTTATCTAATTTTCCCCTTAACTTTCAAGGTGTTACTAATCTGAGACTCCCTGTTAAACATAAAACTATAGAGGGTGGGAGTCTCTATGTACTGTTACTCTTGTAATGTAGCTTTTGAAAAGTATTGCCTTGACCACAGGCTCAATTAAGGGTTTACAGTGGTCCTGTGTCAATCTCAATTACAAATCTCAATTGCCAAAGTATCACCTTGGTCCTAGAGTCAATTAAGGGCATGTTATTACAAAGTGTCAATCTCAATGATCAGGTATAGCCTTGTTACAAAGTTGCACCTTGGGCATAGTCAATTAACAGCTTTAGAACACTTATGTATATACAGTTAGCAGCTTTTACCTAAAGATACAGTCAGCAACTTAGCTTTTTTAATATGGCTTTCTGAATATACCTACATATTTAATGTGGCTACAGCAACCTTAAATTCTGCATTTATTTTCATTTTATTTTAAAGATGCAAGATTTGTCTCTAGATTAGTTTTCTGTATTTTATTTGATCCTAGGGGAATAGCTAACTAGTTCTTACCCCATGGAGAGTACTGGTTTGCGTGGCTCTGATTGCAGGTGGAAACAAACACCCCATAACTATACCATTGCATAACAATTTTTTTATGCAAGTCACCGTGCCATAGCTACTGCAAAAACCTATCTACTACACTGTGGTATCCTGTACCTCTCTCGTGAAGAGAAAATAACTAAAATTCCTGTTCAAGTTGATTTCTGCACTCCCCCTTTGCCCCCACTTTCCACAATGATTATCCCAAGCTGAAGAGGAGCCATTTAGGATGTTGTGAGCATTAGCCATTTAGCCCATTATGATCAGCTTGGCTTGTCACTCTGTGGGCTGTGTTATATAAAAGATAACCCTTCTAGCAACCTGAAGTCTTGCAGATTGACTTTATTATATATATTAAAACTTATTTCCTCTGCTCTCCTAAGCACTAGGGCTAAAGTGCTTTAACTCAAGCTCCCTGCCATGCCTCTCATTTTGCTGAGACCTAAGCCTGGCATTTTTTGACCAAAAGGAAGGCAGATAAAAGGAGTGAGAAGTGAGGGAGGAGGGGTTCTAGCACAGGCAGCAGGGGCCCCTCTCCTTTTTGCTAAGAGGAATTTCACCTGGCTTGGTACCGCCGTCCACTTGGGCAACTCCAGCCGGGAGGCAAGAGCTTGTTTGTTGGGCGTCAGCATCCTGGGGAAATTCAAGCAGAGTGAAGTCAGTAGCGCCTTATCTAGCTCCTCCCCCCTTGAACCTCCGCCTGTAGCGGGGGGGAGGGAGGGGCACACAGCTCTCTGTGCACCTCACCCACTCAGCCGCGGCGACAGGGCGGGGTTAGCTCAGCACCTCCCGCCCCCTCGCGCGCTCTCCCGTCCCTGGGCTCAGCCCCGTCTCTCTTCCTCGCCTGCCTCAGCAGTTTCCACCCAAATGCGGCCCCTGCCCTTCCCCAGCGCGCTGTCCCCTCGAGGGAGGCACAAACCTCCGTCTGCCGGAGCCTGTCTGCGGCTTGTGGGCGGGCCAGGCGACGAGGTTGCATAAGGCCCGGAGGCTGGGCACGGCCCGGGGGGAATCGGCCCCTTGCACCTGCATGCTGCCCCCTCCCCCTGCTACGGGCAGGGGCAAGGCGGAGACATTCAACTGCCCCTTCCCTCCGCTGTGCAAGCGGCTGCAAGCCCCGGGATCCGCTACGAACGGCCCTTCCCCAAGCGCCGCCCGGGGGAGACACTCCCGTGGGGGGCGGGCAAGGGAAGGAGCCGCAGCTTTCTACCGCCGCCCGCCCGCCCGCTATTCCAGGCGGCTGGGAGTTCTGCAAGCCCCAGGCAGCCGGGGGATAAGCCGGGTGGGTGGCTCCAAGGGCCGGCCGGGCCAAACGGAGTGGAGACAGGCGGGGGCGCCAGCCTGCTGTGTCCAGCCGCGCCGTCCCTGCAGTCCCTGGGCGTGTTATATGCGCGTGTGCAGCTCTCGGCGCCTTCGTTGGAAATCACACCCCGTGAGACCGTAAACCCACGTCCCCAGAGACAGACCGGCCACCCCCAGGCCGGGCACCCCTCTGACTTTAATGTAAAAAGGCCTTAATGGCCTTTCTGGCAGCCTTTCAAATAAGAGTGAATCATTAGCTGGCTCCTTAGGCGGTCCAGATCCCTCCACGTTCATCCAAATGAGGAGGTCTGGGCAGATGCTACCTCACTGAATCGGAACACCGATTTGTATCTGACCACATCTCTCCCGGGGCCTGCTGTCTGGGGAGGCCAACTCTCTAGTTGCACAAAACCAAATACCCGCCCCCACTCGCTACAGTCCTGCTCCCTCTCCCCACCCTCACTCACTTTCACTTGGCTGGGGCAGGGGTAGGAGCAAGGATATTTTGCACCCTAGGCAAAACTTCCACCTTGAGCCCCACTCCCCCGTCTCTTCCGCCCGGAGCATCACCTTAAAAAATGATTACTGCAGATTGTGGCATTGTTCATTAGAATTAATATACATTTGGCTTGAAAAATTATGAATTTCGTTATTTAGTCTACATACGTAATGAAAATAAATGACTAACCAGGCAGGGTGTGGGGCTGGCTGGCTTCGGGCAAGGGGCTGCGGGCAAGGATGGCTGCAGGCAGGGCTGGAGATGCGGGGCTGACTGGAAGCAGAGCAGGGGGGTGCAGGCTGGTGTGAGCATGGCAGGGGGTGCAGGGCTGACTGGAGGCAGGGTAGCAGGTGTGGGGCTGGTGCAGGCAGGGGGTGCGGGCAGGTGTGAAAGTAAAAATAAGGACTTACCGGTACAGGGCTGGGTTGGTGCTGGCTCTGACCCCCAGAAGCGGTGGGGCCTCAGATGGAAGATGTGGGGGCTGGGGAGGTCAAAGCCGGTCCCAACAAACGAGTAAGTGTCCTCTCCCTCTCTGTCCCCCGTCCCTCCACCCCCACCCCTCGACTGGGGTAGCAGTGGCAGCCAGGGGCTCCAGAAGCAGTTTAGAGGGCCCATGGCTCGGCCGCCGCTACCCTTTAAATGGCCCCCGGAGCCCCACCACTACTCCAGGGCTCCGGGTAGTGGCTGCGGGGCTCTGGGGGCTGTTTAAAATGCCGGGGCTCCCACTGCCTCAACTGCCCTGGCCCTTTAAATAGCCGCCAGAGCCCCGCTGCCACTACCCCAGGGTTTGGGGCTGCTCGGGGCAGGGATTGGGGCATGGACTTACCTCGGGCAGCACCTGGTCAGTGGCGCAACGTGGGGACTGCCTGTCTGCCTCTCCCGGCACCATGCTGTGTATGCCCTGGAAACACCCAGCAAGTCCAGGGTGGGGGTGAGGAGGGCAGGAGGCTCCAGGTAATGCTTTAGCTCACAGGCCCCAGCTCCCTTGGCTGCTTCCTGACAATGGGAATGCAGAGTCAGTGCTCAGGGCGGGCGCAGCGTGTGGAGCCCCGTGGCTCCACTGCCTAGGAGCCGGACCTGCTGGCTACTTTTGGGGTGCAGTACTGTGCTATCCAGGACAGGTATAGATTAGCCTGCCTTAGTACCGCCAACCAGACTTTTAATGGCCTGGTAAGTGGGGCTGAACGGAGCTGCCAGGGTCTCTTTTTGACCACATATTCCAGGCAAAAACCAGACACCTGGTCAATCTAGACTTGAGCAGGAATTAAAATTTCAATGCTTTTGGAAGGGCATGTTAAGCACACACATTATATACATCACACCATATTGACACATGCACATACATCATACGCATAGAAATAAACAGCTGTATGCTCATCATTTCAACAAAAATGAAAGGTGAGGTGGGGTGGGGAGGGAAGCTTGGCTGCTCACCACCAATTTTTCTCTGTGGGTGCTCCAGCCCTGGAGCACGCACAGAGTCGGTGCCTATGACGCTGCTAATTATTTGGGGTGGGGGGACTGCTTTCCCACATTTTGCACATCCCTGATCTCTCCTATAGGAGAGATAGCTAACTTGCATCTGGTGGTTTAGAAGGGGAATCCCTCTCTCAGACATGGGTAAAGGTAATGAGAAGAGAAAGAACATTTCTAAAATGATGTAACATGATGAAACTGTAGGGTTTATTTATACAACAGCTGCTGTAATTAGGAAAGGGAAACCAAAATTGTTAGAATAGGGTTTGCAAGCTCTCCTTGATCTAGTGTAAAACACAGGATTATACCTTCCTAATTTACAGGGATGCTGAGAGAGTAAATTAATTCCAATAAAATTCTTTAAGTTTGATGGAAGGTGCTATAGAATTGCAGAATATTATTCTGATGGTGAAAGATTTTGAAGAAATGAATAGTATTTGAGATTATATATGTGCATGGAACCGACTGTTGTTGAACCATTGCTTTGAGTCTCCTGCATTTAAAATCTCACCAAAATGATGTATTAACCTAAAGCCAAATTAATTTTAGTTATAACCTCACTGAAGTCAAAGGGTGAACTGTCCTAAGGATGTTTTGTATTTAGTTCGTCATAGCTTTCGTCAGCATATTTTCATGGTTGTCAGTCAAGATTTATGTTCAGGTATTATCTCTAATGTTTTTCTGGGAATTAACTAAGAAGCCTTACGTAAGGCCCACCTCACCCGTTTCAGAAGGATTAATTTATACTACACCCTTTTCCTTAGGGGCAGATTGAAAAGCAATAATTGATATAGGTCTCCCTTCTCTTAGGGTCAGATGTAAACTGAGGAGAAAATAGACTACTCTTCATATGGCTTTATTCTTTTGTTTGTCTGGTGTCTGAGGCAACATATTCCACAGCTCTGTGACCCTGTGGAGAAGAAAATACTGTAGTAAAATATACAATGAAGCCTAATAAATGCACATTCTTTAAGCACAGTGTGAAGTGTTTGGCATCAGTAGCTCTTTCAGGACACACTCACTTCTATTGATACATAGGCAAAGATTTAATATGGCTGGTCAAGTTATTGCACCTTGGTACAGACAATATGTATTTTTTGGTCAAGGTTATTACTTTAATAGATACTGACATCTACTTAGTAATAATACTCGTATTATTACATACATTTATTTTGCTGCACATGAAACAAGTATTGGTTGGGGTAGGCTACACTGTTCCTAAAGGAAATGCTAATGCATAGTTGGACAATGTTACTGTAACTTATGAAAAATACTTTGATAGTTTTGTTTAAGTGGGGATATATCATTTTAAAAAAAAGCTTTAAGGAGGCTGTGTTGAAGGCACAGATATGGGGTAAGAGATTAGTGGGGAGTTATTAGTGTTTAGCACTGTTGCAAAGCCAACCTTCAGTGTCTCAAATTAGGTATTCAAAAGAAGAGGTAATCAAATTTGTGGGAAATTTGGATCTTAATTTCTCTATGACTCCCTTTCCATACCTTTAAAACTGAAACAGTTATGCCTAATATACAGGGGTGGGGTGAGTCAGTGTTTATAAGGTGTGTTAAGATCCACAGATGGAAGGTGCTATAGTAGTGTAGAATACTAGTTTATTATTCTAAGAGTATTTCCCCTGTGCTTATCAAATATTAGCTGGTTATCAACAGGTGCTTCTTCTGTCCACTTTCCAGTAGACATACACACACCATTACCCCAGTGGGCAGAGTCCTGACAGTCTTTTTGGAATTCACAGCAGATCAGCCAAAGACTGAATGAACCTAGAGACTCAATTACAGTAAAACCTCCATTTAACGGACTAATTCGGGCTAGGGGGTGTCCGTTAAATCAAAAAGTCCGTTATTTAATAATAATAAAAAAATGAGCTGTCGGAGCAGCAGCCCGCCCGCCATAGGGTCAGGGCGTCAGCTCCGCAGCCCGCCCGCTGCCTGGACCCGGGCGGCAGCCGGGAGCTGGCAGCCAGCCCGCCTGCTGCCGTGACCCCGGCAGCAGCCGGGAGCCGGCAGCCAGCCCACCAGAAATGGATCAGGAATGCATCAGACTTGCTCAGAAATTTTGTCCGTTGCATCCGAAGTCCGTTAAATCGAGGTCCGTTAAATCGAGGGTTTACTGTACCACCTTATCCCTACAAAATGACTGAGCTATTCATATTGAGAGAACTTTGTTCTCTGGAAGTCTCAAGCCAGAATCTTTGATACATACTACAGTATTCAATGGCCCAAAACCCCCACAACCTACATTAAACATAGAGTTAAGATTGCTTGGTGATATGTTGTTCCCTTACAGAAGGTTGAACTGACCTAAACTGAAACAGGAAATGCAGAGTAAGATTGCACATGCAACTTTAACTCTGCCCTCTTTCAGCACTGACCGGGTATTCCCCATTAACATGCACACCTTTACTTAGCCAATCCCAAATTGCTGAAATGTACGAAGTCTTCATCACCCCCTTTTACAAACTATTCATTCTCCCTCAGAGGAATTCAGATAACAAAATTAAAGGTCAAGTCAAAAAAAGTTGACCCCTCTGTTTCCTCTGTTCCCCTGGAGCTGGTAGGAGCCAACGGGAATTATTTGCATACACTCCAGGTGCAGTCAGTGTGTTAGGTGTGCCTACATACGGCAGTGGAGGGAGTCGTTTGCCCTGCTTTCATAGAATATTAGGGTTGGAAGAGACCTCAGGCTGTCATCTAGTCTAATTCCCTGCTGAAAGCACGACCAATCTCCAACTAAATCATCCCTACTTTGTAAAGGTATGTTTGTGATATAACTACATGTGTGGATTACTTTGAAAGGCCATATCTACACTACCGCTTATGTTGGCAAAATGTATGGTTGCTCAGGAGTGTGAAAAAAACACCTCCCTCATGGTTTTATTATGTCGATGGGAGAGCTCCCATTGGCATAATATGGCTACATGAGTAATCTTACATCGATGTATCTGTGCCACTGTAAATTCACTACTGTAGACATGGCCTTAAACGCAACCCTGAGTGTGACATAGCTTTTCTACTGACCTCAGCAGTAGTGTGTACATAGCCTAAAACTGTCACCATGACTTGCAAATTATAGCAACTTCTGGCCACTCAATGCAAAATTCCTTTTGTCTTAGGTGAAGGCTTGTCATTAACTTACCCTTTAGGGCCCTACCAAATTCATGGCCATGAAAAATGGGTCATAGAATGTGAAATCTGATCGTCTGTGTGCTTTTACCTTATATTATACAGATTACATGGGGGTGAGGGGGACGATGACCAGTTTCTCAAATTGGGGTTCCTGATCCCAAAGGGATTTGCAGAGGGGTTGCAAGGTTATTTTAGGAGAGTCATGGTATTGTTACCCTTACTTCTGTGCTGCTTTCAGAACTGAGCGGCCAGAGAGTGGCGGCTGATGGCCAGGTGCCCAGCTCTGAAGGCAGTGCCCTACCAGCAGCAGCACAGAAGCAAGCATGGCAATACCATACCATGCCATCCTTATTTCTGTACTGCTGCCTTCTGAGCTGGGTAGCTAGTGAGTGGTAGTTGCTGACTGAGGGCCCAGGTCTGCAGGCAGCAGTGCAGAAGTAAGGGTGGCAATACCGTATCATACCATCCTTACTTCTGTGCTGCTGCTGGCGTGGCAGCTCTGCCTTCGGAGCTGGACTCCTGGCCAGCAGCCCTCACGCTCCAGCTGCCCAGCTCTGAAGGCAGCACCGCCACTTGCAGCAGTATGGAAGTAAGGGTAGCAGTACTGGTACTGCCCTTACAGTAACCTTGTGGGCCCCACCACACAACTCCTTACAAGTACAATGCCATACATTTTAGATTTAAGTAGCTGAAATCATGACATTTATGATTTTAAAAATCCTATGACTGTGAAACTGACCAAATGGACACTGATTTTGGTAGGGTCCTACTTCTCCTTAATTGAATGGTGATTTTAAAGCCATCAGGAAGTGTGTGACTCATCTAGTCATTAGTACCCCTCAGTATGAGGCTGCAAAAGGAAACATTTTTTTGTTGTTGGGGTATTTTTTTTTTTTTTTTGGAAGAGGCTGTAACTCAGGGATGCCTTGGTCAAATGACCCCAAATTGACCTAATATTATGCATGAGGAAGAACTATATAAAACTCACGTGAGCTTTTTGTGTTGCACCTGCCCAATGATTAAGGCCCCAGCTCTCTGATTTTTTGACTGAGACATTGGTGGATGGCTTGGTGGATGAGGAATTTTCTGAGTAACCGTCCAAGTACCTGGTCCTAATGAGAGTTAATGTGGTTTTGGAGTAGTAAAAATTGATCTGGAGCAACTTGGACTATGTTTATGAGAGAAATATGCTAGCTGAAGGTCTGAACACACAGAGCTGTCTGCTTGAATTCTTAAGTTACCTTAAGTGGCACTTTTCTTTGACATCTGATCTCTCCGTTCAAGAGTATGTACCTGTTGCAAATAATTTAGGTAAGAATAGTAGATATTTAAGGTCGGAAGGGACTCTCTTAATCCTCTACTCTGACCTCCCAATAACACAGGCCACAGAATTTCATCCAATAATTTCTGCATCAAGCCATAACTTGAGCCAGAGCATATCTTTTAAAGGAAAAATCCAGTCTTGCTTTGAGTGCTGGAGAATGTCCCACAACTTCTGGTAAGTTGTTCCGATGGTTAATTACCCTCACTGTTGTGTTGTGTTGTGTTTTGTGTTTGTTTATTTATGTCAACTTATTTCTTTCCCAACAAGGGAATATTCCTGGAATTGAAATTGCCTTGACTTTCGGAAACTGGGACAAAATATTAAGTGTGGATGGGTAGTGAATTTAGCACTCCTGGATGCTTTTCTTGCCAAAATGTTTTAACTTTCGTTAGGCAGGAGTAAGCATGATGACTTTTCCTGCCAGACTCTCCAGTAACTAAGGCCACTTGGCCTTAAAACAGTTGGAAATAACCAGTGAGAATTTCCCTTGTGTACAGGAACTATCTGCTGACATAAAGCTGGTAGAAATGTCTCTGCTGCCTCTTGCATCAGCCACCCCCAAGCTCCTGGTATAAGGTGGGAAAGGGGCATGTCCAGGATGGGGTGGGGTGGAAGGTCCCTGGGAGACTTCACTCCTGTGGTGTAAATTAGAGCTGAATCAAAGCAGCTTTAAACGTGCACTGGGGTTGTGTGGCTGAGGATCAGGGACCTGCCTCCCCTCTTTGCTAATCTGAGCTGCACTCAGGCAGGGTGGGAAACCTCTTCATCTCTCCCAGGTAACATTCTTCCACTGCATTTCACTGGTTTGAAAGTGCCTATCTTGTAAGCCATCAATTCTTAAGCTGGGAGAGGTCATAAAAGTGAGTTATAAAATCCTGCAAATGGGGGCTCCAGTGGAAATGCTGGCAGATCTAGAAATACAGTAAAACTATCAGGTGAAGCAATAATAGCTATAAAATACTTCTCAAGCATCTATGCAGCAGACAAATATTAAAGGAAACTATCAGCCCGCTTAAGAAAGAATGACAAGGAATTAGGACCAGAGGATAAGAACCCCCTGAGATATTAAGCATTATTACATTATTTTGCATCTGCCTTTATAAAGAAGGCAGGCCAAGACCCAAACATAGGATCAGATTTAAAGGGAATTAGACAATGCAGAGATAATATCAACAATAGTTTTAAGAGCTTCTAACTTATTTTAAAAACAGAAACAGCACAAGAACCAGACAACACGCATCCAAAAAGCACTGGCAGGCTAACATCGTTTGTGTTCGACAAATGTCTCCACACACAGCTCAAGAGAAGTCGCTGAAGATTGGAAGCTGTGATGATGATGCTACAGAAAGGGAAAACAAAAGTGTAGGGAATAGCAACAAGTTCAATGTAGCCCATTAATTAAAGTCAAATGCAGTATCACTTAGACTTCTTGGTGTCGCGTGCTAAGGATCCTGCCGCCCAGTAGTGGATAAGCCACTGGGCCAACGGAGCCCGTGCCCAAGGGCCCCAACTTATTGGGGTGGGCCTGGAAAAATGGGCACCCCCATATCCCAGATTGCCCTGCTTGGTGCAGAACTGGATAAATTGATGGAGGTTAAGTCAATTAATGGCTACTAGCTAGGATGGGTAAGAAATGGTGTCCCTAGCCTCTGTTTGTCAGAGGGGGGTGATGAATGGCAGGAGAGAGATCAGTTGATCATTACCTGTTAGGTTCACTCACTCCGGGGCACCTGGCATTGGCCACTGTCAGTAGACAGGATACTGGGGTGGATGGACGGTTGGTCTGACCCAGTACGGCTATTCCTATGATGCTCCTGCAGGGGAGTGGGGAAGCCTCCATGCCCTGACCCAGCTTAGGGTGACCAGACATCCCGATTTTATCGGGACAGTCCCGATTTTTAAGCATTTGTCCCGTGTCCCGACCATACTTTGGTCAGGACGCCCCTTTTGTCCTGATTTTGGGACCTTCAGAAGAGCCCGGCGCTGGCAGGAGCACATGCCACGCCCCCACTGCCAGGCAGAGAGCGCAGAACATGCTGTAGGGGGAGGAGAGCTGCTGCCAGCTTGCAGCCAGTGCCAGCCGGCAGAGGGAAGGGGTGGGGGACAGAAAGCCCAGAGTGTCGTCCCCCCCCCATGCCTCCCCCAATGGTCCCCCGGCCTCCCCTTAGACTTTCCATGGCCCCGGGGCACAGCAGGGCAGTCAGGAGCGTCCCTTCTCCTCCCTGCAGCAACTGCCTTCACGGGGTCCTAGTGCCCGCCATCTTCTGCTGCCAGTGATGGGGGTAAGTGAGTGTGCTGTTGGGGGGGCAGGAAAGAGCTTGCTGCTGCTGGCAGGGAAAGGGCGGGGGGGGGGGAGTCCTCCTCTCTGGTCTCAGTCCAAGAGCAGCCTGCCTGCACCCGTCCCAAACTCATCCCCAGCCCTGCCCCACCCCAGAGCCCACACCCCCAGCCAGAGCTTATCCCCCCACCGCACCCCAACCCTCTACCCAAGCCCTGAGTCCCTCCAGCACCCCAAACCCCCTCATCTCCAGCCCCAGCCAGAGCCCCCCATCACCCCAATCCTCTGCCCCATGCTACATTACATTATGCAATATTCATTTAAAAAATGTATAATAAGCAATGCTCCGGGAAAAGGGGAGGGGGGTGCAAGGTAAAAATTTTGCCTAGGGCGCAAAATATTCTTGCACCACCACCCCCTCTTGCTCTGCCCCCACCTCTTCCTCGCCCCCACCCCTCACCCCCGCTCACCCAATATGTCCTGATATTTTGCTAGTGAGATCTGGTCACCCTAACCCAGCTCCCTGGCAGGAGCGGGATGGGGAGGCAGGGAGGATTGCAAGTGGAAGGGTTGGGGAAGGGCCCAGGGCCCCACAAAGTCCTAATCCGCCTCTGCTGCCATCAGGCCAGCATTAGGGACATTGCTACCCACTTTTGTAGCTCCGGATTTCTCCTCAAGCTGACTATTTTCAGAAATGCTGCACCTGAGTAGCATAGTGCATTAAACTGGTTGTTGTGCCTAACTGGACTAGGTGCCTTTTAAAGTTAATTGCTAGTCAGAAAAATGTCAGAATGGGATTCTGAATTATCTATCATTTGATCTCCATAGCTAATATGCTCTGTTTACTTTATTTTTCGAAGCACCAGTACTGCAAACTTAACTCAGATTGAATGTCAAAAAACCCAGGTTATCTTGTTTCTTGCATTATTAGTGGTAAAAGAACTGCTGTTTTGGATTTTAGTTCACAACTTTAATGCACGAATCAGCAAAGCATCAGCATTCATTGGTGAGAGAACATTAACTAAGACACTGCCAAGAGATTGGATGTATAGCTCCTGTAATGTTTTTATTCGAATACTGAAATGCTGTTTCAATTTAAAAGAATAAGTTTCTCCTGTTAATCTCCATATGGTTTGACCATGCATTCCCGAAGAAGGGACTGGAGCTAAACATTGGTAAACAGAAGAACAGTGGGATTTTAATTGGACATGGTTCTTAATATTTTTAATTAGTCTGTTTTAAGACAACTCCCTAAATGACTTCTAATAAGTAACGAATTGAAATATTTTCTTCCACTTCATAGGATTTAGTTTAGGTTGCTTGCTTTGCCCAATTATATACAGTTTAGGTTATTAACTAGACAGGCTTTACTTGTCCTTAAACAAATTGTTGTGTCATATATAAACTGTTCTAAGTATCTAATGAGATACTAAAACTGAATTCATGGTAATATGGGGAAATAATGTATTTTGGTCTTAATTTACCAAGAGAAAAATGACCCACCAAAGACCAGTTCACTCTCAAGGATATAATGTCTATTTAAAAAATGTCCACAGAAAAACATACAAAAGAGACTGTAACAGAACAAACAAGTTTATCACTTGTATTCTGTCACTCATGTTGTCTTTTTTTTTATTTTCATGTTATTCCTTTAATAATAAAATAACTATGGTTAATAACTGTGATGATTTTGCTTGGTCCTGATGCTGGTGTTTCCTAAGGTATGTAAAAACACCTGTGACTAAATAGTGGGTGCCACACCTGGAGTTGGCGGTGAGAGAAACAATCATTAAGAACTGCTTTACCATTTCTTGTTTCTCTGGACTAAAAATATTTAGACAACTTTTAAAAAAATAAAATAAAATTACTTGTCCTCTGTCAGGAAAGAGTGCCAGCAGCTGGGCCTGGGATCAGCTAGCTAACCTCAGCTGCAATCCCTAATCAAGCAGATAGCCTGATTGGCTGAGCGACATTGCCAGAACTGCTCTTAAACCCAGCAATAACACTTGGCCAGTGGCTGCTCAACACTTATGCCTGCAGTTGCAATGTCTCCTGTGCTTGCCTTGTTCCCTACCTTGCTCCTCTGCTCAGTTTCTGACTCTGGTTCCTGCCTTCAGCTCTGACCACTAGGCATGCCTGCCCACATGCTGGTCCGTGAAGCATCCAACAATTTAAATCTACCCCTTTCCACCACACACAGGTACATTAGAATTAAAATAACTTTGCTTTAATAAACTAAATTATTGTGTGTCGCATAGGTGAAGAAATGAGTTTTCAGAAATGGCTCTGAACTTGACTGTATCCATTGAACATGGTAACAACAACTTGTTGCATGCAAAGCATTTTGTAATGAAAAATAGATATTCTAGATTATGGCTAGAAGGTGACAGGTTGCATATTTATGCTTTGTTTTGAATGCACAGTCAATATACAGAATTACTGTTTCCCTTGTATTATTTTTGTATTGGACGTAAAAGTGAATTAAATAGAATGAGAATCTAGGGATGAGATGCAGGAAGTAGGTTTATAAGAAATTTATTTCTGGACTGGCTTGTTCTCTACTATTTTTCATCCCTGTGCATATCCTTCCTGTTCGGATGCTTTAGTATGCTAGGTAGCTGATAATGATGCTTTGAGAAATGGATTCCCCTTAGTGCATGAAAACGCAGAAGTCCACTAGAAGAAGTAGGTTTGCCATAGTGTTGTGCAGCAATTGCTCCACCAGAAGCATACCAAAGGACTGGTGGAGAGATGCTAGTGTGAACCTGCCCCAAATTGAAGGAGAGAGAGTGAAGGCTTTGGAAAGAGACTCCATATGCTTTTTTTTTCTTTCTTTCTTTCCCCTGCCTGGAAGAATAGTGGCATTTGTTTCTCAAGGGTGGTGGAGTTAAATATGGGGAAAGTAAGGTGGAAAAAATGACCACAGGATCTGATATGAGCATTCATGGGAAAAAAGATACATCCTGGGCCAAGGAGACGAAGTACTGTAGTAATGATTTACACACTGAGCTGTCTTGTTTGACTGTCTGAGTATTACAGGCCTGTGTTCTTGTTTTGCCCTGGTATTTTATTTTTGGCAACAAACTCTGTATGAGATTAGAACTGGAGCTGAGTGAATAGTGCAGGAAAAAAATATTTTGACCATTTCACACCCTCTCTTCATTCACTTTCCACAAACATTCAAGGAAAAGGTTTGGATTTTATTTACACAAATGTTAATGGGAAAACTCTCATTGTCTCTCCCTCTCCCCCTCCAACTCCTCTGCAAGTACTTCTCTGAACCTCTCTGGAGAATCAAACCTCAAGATCATTATTCACCCCCTCCTTCCTGTTTTTAATGAAGCTATGATCATCCAGTCAAGGAAGAGAAATGATACCACGTGACCAATCACAAAGTGTGACTCCTGAATAGCAAATAGCCATAACTCCTAGCAGACCCTTTACAAGCATAAGCTGAAACTCATTCACGTTGAACAATGAGCAAATGTGAACATAGACATTCATAGGAATTGCAATGTGTTCATGGATAATTTGTGAACACATAAAGGACTCTGTTCAATTAATAAATTGTTCTAAATTAATTGCTCCCCCAATTCTTCTTATAACTGTTACCATTTTACCTAGAGCTGGGTTTAAAAAAAAATAAGTGTTTTAATGTTTTATCAAAATGTTTCATTTATTTTCAGTTTTTCCAAATTAAAACATTTTAATATTTCATTGTCTGGTCAGCTGAGTCTAACGATGTGATTTGTGGGAGGTGGTGGTGGCTTTTTCTTTTTAAAACGTTTTTAAATATAAAACCATTTTTTAAAACTTTGTGTGAAAAACTCTAGTGTTTGGGAGAAAGGGGTACTTATCTAAGAAAAATGTTCATTTTGAACAGCTCTGTCTTCAGTCAGCATGGTAATAATGACCCTATAGACATAATCATTTGGTGGTAGTTTTTCTTTAATCTTTGAAATCAAGGCTATAAATATTCATATTGGAAATTTGTTACAAACTAGAGAATTTTTAAAAATGCATTCACTTAAACGTTGATGCCTTGAGGCTGCTCAGCAGTAGTGAAAATTAAAAGCCCTATAGCAGAAGCATAGTAGGAATTTTCATTTATAAATGGAATCCCTTGAACTGTGTTTAAAGTATAGCTGCTCACAGCTAGAATACTAGTAAATATTCATGAGCTAGCTTGCAGTAAGGAATGGGTGCCAAGGGCCAGCTGAGTGCGCAAACGAAGCAATTTTATTTAAGAGTTTAGTTTATAAATTCCTACAGTGCAAAGGAGATCTTCAGTCTAGCTCATTTGCTTTCTTATACCCGGAGTAACTAAACTTGCATTGCTTTTCAACCTGTATGTATTACTGGAGATCAAGACTCTGCACATACAAGACTTTGCGCAATGAAGCCTCTGTGTGTAAAAGGAAAATAATACAGCACTTACATACAATTAATTTACTCCAGTTTGCATCTTTTGATTCTCAAAATAACCACATCCACATCACTATTTGCACTCTTGTTGGCAGCCTTAGTGGAGAGGCTAAGAAACAGAGATTGTTCTTCAAGCTTTAGGAGACCTTTTTGATAACTGGGGCATTGCAGGTCACACATTCTCCTTGTAAGGACTGGCAAATACTGGGAGAGCTTACGTACACATCATAGTCTTATTCAGAGCATCTAGCATCATTTTAGACAGAGAACTGTACATAATTATCTTTCAAATCACTGTGACTTCACTTCCCATAAATATTTCAATATCTACTAAAACTCTACTTTTTAATGAGCTCTAAACTTCACCAAATTCAAATGTGTGCATAAGTACACTGCATGTAGTATATAAGTAAATACCACTGTAAAATTGTTCTAGGGAGGAATTTGCAAAATTTATATAAACTTTCAAAAAAACAATTTTCTATTTCTACATAAACGTTGGAAATGGTAAACAGAAATGCATTTGGAGTCATCTGATTTACTGATCAGTGGAGTTCTTAAAATCATGGCTTATCTGTATATTTATTACTTTATTGCATTGTCAGACAGAAATCAACTGGATGAGCCTGAGTCATCAAACCTGACCTAAAATAAGTGTGCTTAAGTGATCTAACTGGTCAATAACCACTTAGCACTTAAAAATAAGTACCCGCCTACCAACAGGCTCAGACAGGTCATATGCTCTAAAATAACTATATATGATTCTAGAGATGAGTTAATTCAGACTTGCGGTGGAGGTATTGATTTTGATTGGAACCATAGTTTTGGGGTTTCTGGAGTCTGGCCCATTATGAAAAATCAATGTTAATTTACTTAAAATCCACACTTGATAGTGAGTAGGCATAATATTAAAATAAAATTATAGGAAAATAAAACTTGACTTAAGGGGGACATTGAAGTGGGGCTGTAGGCATAACTTTATCCAGGGACTAACTAATATCTAAAGCAGATACCATTATGTTGGGGTGGAGTGAGAGATGCTAACTCTGAATAAAATACAAAAAGTATTCTGTTGGGGTAAAATAAACTGAATTCATCCATCTTTCAAATGTACATAGGATTACAAACAAATAGGTATCCCAAACTCTTTGTCCAAAAATGGATTTGAGAAAATAATCTGTGAGCAAGAGATTGACAATGACACTCGTCATCAACCTGTATGTCTTATGTTGCTCGCAGTAAGAGTTGTCTACATAATAACTCATTCATAGAAGGTTTTCGTGAAGCCATGTTATAATCTCTGAGCCCTGTCTACACAAGTGGCTTAGTACTCTTGTAACTGCACAATTGATCAGAAATGGGTACTTATTTTTCTCCACAATGTGGAGTTGCATGTTACAGAGTAACGTGAATTGCATTTTTTTTGTAAGCGTTGTTAGTTGCTGAGTAAACTCCATTGCATCCATATTTCCGCCAGTTCCTTTAATTTTACTGCTGTATCTAATCAGCTACACTTAATTTGTCTAGTGATTTAAGGGGAAATGGGTATTTGTTTGAAACACAATATAGTTTTTTCACAGTTAATTTATTTTTTTAATTTTTTTTCTAATACTTTATACATTGAACCTCATGTCCAGCACTGAGAGGTTACAGGGTTTGATTTCTTTTTAAACTTTAAATAAGAAAACAAAGTAAAACCATCAGCCCCACACAACTTATAGGACTGCACATCTGCTTATCAGCTGCATGAATATCCTGCTGTGCCACCACTTGCCATGATGTCTGTTTCCAGTTAACCCAAAATGGTTGACTCACCCAGAGGTGAAAGTAAGCCAGTATGCCCCGGTATGGCATATCGGCAAGAGTCAGTGCACCGTACCGGGAACCGGCTTCCCCAGGTGGCAATTTAAAGGGCCCAGGGTGGTAATGGAGGCTAGAGCCACGGGCCCTTTCAATCGCTGCCCAAGCTCCACTGTGGAGCCCTGGGGGTCCGTCAGCAATTTCAAGGGCCCAGGACTCCGCTGCAGTAGTGGTCGCTTGGAGCCCCTGGCCCTTTAAATTGCCACCAGAGCCTCCGGCTGCTGCTGCTATCCCAGAGCTCTGGCAGCAGGGCTTGGGTGGTGATTTAAAGGGCCCGGGACTCCCACTGCCACTACCCTCCAGGACCCTTAAATCTCCATCCAAGCCCTGCTGCCAGAACTTTGGTGGAGTGGCAGCGGGATTCCAGCAGTGACTTAAAAAACTGGGGGTTCCACTGCTTTAGTTGCAGCTGGAGCCCTGGGCCCTTTAAATCGCCCCTGAGCTCCAGTGCTCCCAGCTTCCTCTGCAGCTGGTAGCTCCAGGCGTGATTTAAAGAGCCTGGGGTTCCCAGCCACTGCTATTGCAGCCAGAGCCCTTGGCCCTTTAAATTCCCCATCTCTTCTGGTGGAGGCCCCACACTCTGCTCAGGACTCTGGAGTACCGGTAAGATCTTTAAGTTGCTTTCACCCCTGGAATCACTTCTGATCCTTTCTGCTTGTTAACTCAGGGCATGGCTACACTTGCAGATGTAGAGCGCTGGGAGTTAAACCAGCCTTTGGAGACCGCAGCAGGGAAAAGGCTGCCGTGTGTTTACACTGTCAGCTGCAGGCATACTGGGGTGGTCAGGTTAGCAGTTCTTGCAACGCCATAGAGAGCAGTGCATTGTGGTAGCTATCCCAGTGTGCAAGTGACTGCAACATGCTTTTCAAATGGAGGGTGTGTGTGGGGTGTGACAGGGAGTATGTTGTGTGTATGGGGGGTGTGGGTTTTTGGGGTGCTGAGTGTGTCTGCATGCTGTCTTTTAAATTCAGACAGCAGCAGACCCCCTCTCACTCCACCTCTCTTACTCTCTCAGCAAGCAGCATTCCACAGTAATGGCTTGCTTTGTCCTGAAGCAGATAAGCATGCCCGATGTCAGAAACAGAGCTTTGAAAGGGGATATCCGCATTCCTACAGCCAAGTTCAAAACAATGACCAGAGTGGCCACTTGACTTCAGGGGATTGTGGGATGTTTCTGGAGGCCGATCACAGCGCAGTAATGCAACACCTCGTTCACACTGATGCCCGGGCATTTCAGCTGAGGCGTAGCAAGCGTTATTTTTCTTGCGTTGGTGGATTACCAGGAGTCCTCCATCTGCAGAGTCCGGGTGCTCTAATTGCCTTGCCAGTGTGGAAGGGTTGGGAGTTAGGGTGTCTAGAGCTGCTTTAATGCGCTCTAACTCGCAAGTGTAGCCAAGCCCTCAGTCTCATTGTTGCACTGAAAGGCAGACAGCAAAATCTTGATCTACTGTTTATAGGCCTGACATTGGCAATACTTGGTAGACCTTGTTTCTTGTTCTCTCTTCCTGAGATCTGTGTCGATTACAGTACAGTGAGTTTGTTAATACATATACTTCAAATTAAGTTACTGAAATTACCAACAACTCAATTAAAAAAAACAAAGGAAGAGATTTCTGTGATAAAAGCCCTTTCAGGTAATTGGCATATATCCAGTAGTTTGCCTTCCTTCATAGCTGATAACCCACATCCTAGATTTAGCTCTCTAACCTAAGTGAGTGTCCTTCAATTTAGTTAATTTATGAGGTACATCATTCATTTTATCCCCACAGTTCCTCCCATTCCACATCAGTCTGGTATTTGCTGCTGTGAACTGAGGTTAGAAATGCTGAATCATTAAGTGTGTTAAAGTAATCCCACATCAACCCAAGCTCCTTCCTCCATTCATTTTTTTGTTTCGTCATTTGAAAATTTTGTCACTACTGTCAATGACTAGAGGCCTCATGTTTATGCCTTGTTGGGTTGCAAGAGTCAGCCAAAGGTGTTTCCTTTAGGAAGTTTATTTACTGTTGGTTGACCGGTGTGTATTCTCTTCATAAGGAGGCACTGGATCCTGAGAAAACTCAATGTGAGCCTCTCCCATAGGTGGTTTCATAGTGGCCTCCTCATATGATGGAGGCAAGCTTACTGTGAGGAAGGTGGCTTCAGGGAGTAGAGTGGAGTAGTGGAAATTCTGCTCACTGTTCCAGGGCAGCGTGGAAAGGAAATCGGACACATCGCATTCAGGCAGGTGCTCTGGGAGATCAATACTGAAGATCTGCCCTTGGGGGCTGGGTCGCTGGCAGCGGCGGTATAGGAAGAGCAGCAGGAATGCCAGGAAGAGCAGCATGGTGGCAGGCAGGATGATGCATAGGAATGGCTCTATGTCATCTTGGGTCGAGCTGATCTGATGTCCGCTCTGTAATTGAAACAAAGGAGGAAACATCTTTAACTTGAAATCTCTCCCCATCCCTTCCCCCCCCCCTCTTCTTTTTACTTTAACCGTTGGATACATATACCTCCCTCCTTCATTCACCAAATGCTTCTGTTTCTATTTATTTGGTGATCTCCTATCTTCCATATTAGCTGTTCTCAGACTGTAGTCCAGGGGTAGGTAGCCTTTGGCATGGGTGCCAACGGCGACACGCCAGCTAATTTTCAGTGGCATTCACGCTGCCCAGGTGCTGGCCACCGGTCTGGGGGGGGGAGCTCTGCATTTTAATTTAATTTTTAAATGAAGCTTCTTAAACATTTTAAAAACCTTATTTACTTTACATACAACAATAGTTTAGTTTTATATTATAGACTTCCAAAAAGAGACCTTCAAGAAACGTTAAAATGTATTACTGGCACACGAAACCTGAAATTAGAGTGAATAAATGAAGACTCTGCACACCACTTCTGAAAGGTTGCCAACCCCTGCTGTAGTCTGTAGGTCAGTGCTCTGCAGAACTCTCCCTGGTGGTCCACAAAATGAAAATACTTTGAGAACCAAGGGTCGGAAGAATTGATGTATTGGCAGTGGGAGAGGAAGGGTTTTTAGAGGAAGATCCCTCTGAAGTGGTCCACAGAAGGAAAAAGGTCAGATACCCACTGCATGAAGCCCATAACTTCTCTTTGAGCAATAACATATCATTAGGCCTGACAGGATTATATTTTTATTAGTAAAGGTGGGTAAATGCCAAGTTCACCATACACACAGAAACTGATGGAAAAAACATTTCCACTGATGATCAAAGCTTACAGACAGGCAAAGTAAGAAAAATGCTGCTTGAGAACTTATTAGAGTTTGATATAAGGATATTTACTTTGTGTATATTGACATGTCGACAATTTGTGTGTTAACGGTTATAAAGCTAAGTTAGACACCACCTCCATATTGGGGCACATAACAAAATTCATTCCGCCCATGGGCATAAAATGTGTTAGAGGGAACGCTGCCCTGCATCCTGCCCTGTACCCCTACCCCAGCCTGGAGTCCCCTCCTTCACCCCAAATACCTAGCCCTGTCCCAGAGACCACATCCCCAGATAGGCCCACACTCTGAACCTCTCGGCTTCAGCCCAGAGCCCTCTCCTCTACCTAAACCCCTCGGCCCCACCCCAGAACTTGCACCCCCAGCTGGAGTCCTCACCCCCCTGAACTCCAACCCCTGCCCCAGCCCGGAGGCTTTTCCTGCACCCTGAATCCCTCATTTTTGTCCCCATCTACAGCCTGCATCCTCAGCCCAGATCCCATACCTCCCCCAACCCCTCCTCCCTGGCCTCACCCCTCCAGCCAGAACTCATCCCTCTTGCACCTCAACCCCAGCCCAGTGGAAGCGAGTGAGGGTGGGAGACAGCAAGTGATGGGGGGGGGGGAGAGATAGAGCGAGTGGGGGCAGGGCCTTGAGGAAGGGATGGGGTGGGGCAGAGGTATTCAGTTTTGTTTGGATTCGAAAGTTAGCAACCCTAGTTGAATCCTGGGGCCCCAAGTCCCACCCCCCCGGGGCTGAAGTTGAATCCTGACTGACTGAGCTTTGCGGGGCCCCATGTGGTGTGGGACACGGGGCAATTTCCCTGCTTGCTACCCCCGAATGCGGGCCCTGGCATTTATATGCAGACAAACCGCTGTGGTGCAGGTGGGCCTTGGAATTTTTATAGCATGTTGTGGGGCCCTCAAAGAGAGAAAGCAAACTGTTTCTATACGGTTGCTAATTGTGTCCTCATTTTCTGAGTGCCTGAGAATGTCCCAAATTAGGGAACATTCTGATCTGAATCTCTCAATCTCAGTTCCCCACTTATAGTAATACCACCTCATCTCCCAAGGGGCTGTGAAAATAAATTCTTTCATATTTGTAAAGCACTCAGATACGGTCTTGAAGAGTGCCATACAATAGCCTATGAGGAATTAATAATTCAGTCTTCAGAGCAAGGTCTGAATAGCTTATAGCAAATAGGGGTTGGGGCCACACTAAATAAGGAGAAAACAATGTACTGAATAGATGCTCATTAAATGAGTACTGCCCATCCTGTCCTCTGAATGAGGCAGGGCACCTCTGGAAAAATAGTACGTGATCATGTCATGAAAATATCATCGTGTGCAGACAAGGGGCTAAATTAAGGTTTTACAGGCAACTTTGTCTGGCATTTCCCAATTTTGGGGGGCTTGGCTTTGTGGGCATCATATTATTTTGGTGTAGTTTTGTTTGTTGAATATAGATACTAAAATATGAACTAGCTGGGATTAGAGATTGTCACTCTGGTTTTGTTTCTTTGAATTTGAGGCGGGAGCCAATGGATTCCTCCTTCAAAACTGAGCAAGAGAGGTTAAGGGCCAGATTGTCACTGGTGTAACAACTACACAAAGTGCTAGGCAGTTGATAATGTTTCATATCTCTGCATTTGCTTTGCACAGATACAAATGACTCCCCAAGGGAAATATGTTGTGAAGAATCAGGTTCTAGTAACTAATACATTATTTGAATATTTTAATCAAAAGTATTTTGTATAAAGTGCATTATTAAGGCCAGTACTGCACTCCTCGCTTGAGGCAAAATTCACATGACCTCTTTGTCTGAGATAGAGAAGATGAGAGTTTATTTTTGGTATGCCTCCTGCCAAACACTTCACGTTATCTTTGTAAATTCTATAGAGGTTGATCCAAGAAACATTTGAGTTAGTAAATGTCTTATAGGCATACCTGAATACTTAAAACCTGTTTAATGGAAAAGAGTATTTGGAGACAATTTGATCTGTTATAGACTTTCTGTATACCCCCCCCTTCTTAAATTATTTATTATTATCGCTGAAGAAAGCTGCGTGGTATAAAGACTTTGCTTCTTAAAGGGACAGACAAGTACTTCACGTAGATCTATTTGGAAAAGTTTTGAATGGAAATATTTTCATGCAATTAAACACACAAAAAATCACCTTTTTAAAAAAATCTACTTTTTCCTCCCAAGTGCTGAGAAGTGAAATAGCAGAACTGTACAAGTGCTTGGGTACCAGAAAGTGAAACTGTCTAAAAACAAATCATACTAGATTGAGTGAAATGAAAAAGCAAAGAACATGCACTGAGAAATTCTTAAAAATTTAAAATGATGGCCTTTTCTGGACTCATTTGCTCCTGCTGCTTGTCCTTTATTTCATAGAGTCTAAGACCTGAACACACTATACATCTAGTTTGACCTCCTATATAACACACAAGACTTCCCAAACTAGAGCATATCTCTGAGGAAAACGGCCGATCTTGATTTTTAGAACTGCTGGCAAGGAAGGATCTACCATGGTACTTGGTAAATTTGTTCCAATGATGCTGATGGCCTCTGTGTGTGATGACAGAGTTAGTTAGTTGTGGGTATTATGATAAGAGATTATGACATCGAGTGAGAAGAAAGCAACAAGATCAGATGAACTTTTCTTTTCATGAGAAATGGCCTTCATTAATAAAGGAGGGGGGAAGGAGAACTAACAAAATTGTGTGACACACACTTCAAAAATTAAAAGTTTCCATTAGCATCCACTAAATTCCATTAGCATTTTAAATAACTTCCTGTGAATTTTATTCTCTCTTCCTTAATTTATATCCTACTTGCTACTGAAACACTTGGTGGCCCATACCCTGGCTGGGGGGTGACGGGCAAAGAGAGAGTGAGAGGAACTGAAAGAAAGGGTCAGTTTTCAAACTGAGCACTGGGAAGGACCATAAGGAGTAAAGACTTTCATTACAAGTCAGCCTGTACTTGTTTTACCGTGCTGGGTATGTACAACTGCCATCTTACAGGTTACATGACCCTTGTCAGTTTGGATGGGCTTTTCACCCATGTTAGTAGGTAAAGGAATGAAGCCTAGAGAACAGATAAGATTGTATTATATTGTTAATGATTTGTTCAGACACCCAGAGCCTTGGATAGTATATCTGAATTATTTTAAATCTAAATAAATATGAATCAGGAGAGGGATTGAATATATTAATGCTTTTTTTTTAAAGGAGGCACAGGTGATAAATACGAAGGTAGAATTTCCAAAACTTCCAAAGTGAGTTAGGAATATAAATCCTATCGGAAGTCATTTGGATTTGTGCTCCTAAGTCATGTAGGCACTTTTGAAAAATGTCACCTTCATTTTTTTTTTAAAGTTTTCACAGCATTATCGAATGTTAAATTGATTGACAGAAAATATTTGTGCATCTATAAATATGTAATATGTATCAAATCCTATTTTAATAGTCATTATTGTCTATATAAACATTATTTTGTTGCAGAGTAACGTTAATCTCAATTTTCAAATTTGTTCATATGCCTGTTAGCATGAGGGCACAACAGTGAATTTGTGTGTTGCAAAGAATATGTATTTTATTTTTCATCGCAAATCACTTTTGTTGACAAAAGGATGTTAGTTTAACAAGATGAAGATTTTTCCATTTACTATTGTTCTGGTAGTGCCACTAATGGACTGGTTCTGTTTAGCTTAATCTGGAATTAGTTACAATCTCGGGGACATAAAAAACCCACTTTCCTTATTTTATTTCAGTGTGCTTGATGTCTTGTTTGCTGCAGCTTTCAATCTCCTTCCTGGTGTAACTCTGCTCAAATTGGTGAATTTACATCAGGATTAAACTTGCATCTTTAAAGCTGAGACTGCTTTCAGTACATCCCAGACAACAATAGAAAAGCAGGCTGTGTTTTATCTCTGACAGACATTTCCCTTCCCCCATATCCCTACATATTTTCCCTCCACTAAGAAGTAATCATTGTACAGCTTAGAGAACAAGAGTTCATTGCTGAGTACTACTCACTCTAACAGCTGTAGAAGGGCTTCTAGGGATCAGATCCAAAGAGTGTGTGTATATTTAAAAACAAAGGAAAGGAAGTATAAAACGTAGAATACAGTATACTCATTTTTGAATTCATTTGGAAAATGAATCTTTTGCTGCCTACAACTGCAAGTTTTTTCCTTCTTTAGTTTTAAAGCTTAAGTATATTTGTGTTTTTGTAGGAGGAAAAACAAGCTAAATGCAATGACATAAGGCATCAACTTTCTGTAATCAAATGCATCTCTGTTTCCATTGGTATAAATCCTAGTGTCCCCACATCCAGTCATTACCACTGTCACATACACCAGGGTGTTTCACAAAAAAACCCAAAGACCATTCCCCAAAGAGAAGCCATGGTACTGACCTGCAACTGTGTTTCCAGAAGTGGCACATCTGGTTCACTAGTTAACCAGTCATAGCTTCCCCTGTCAGCATGTCCAAATTTCCTCCAGCTGTTGCCTAAGAGCCACCTCATGCTTTCATTAACCCAGTACTCCGTCTTAGTCCTTCCACCTTGCTTCAAAGCTTTAAACAGTGCCTCACCTCTTAGTCCAGACCCAGATGGGAGGCTCTCAGCTAATGATCCTTTATAAATTCTTTCCTTTTGACAGTAGTGAGGAGGGAAAAGTGAAAAACCAACCAAATAGATCTCAGATGCTACTCTCAGTTCCAACTCAATCTCTCTGGATTTGCTTCAGTGGCCTACATTACCAGAAAAGCTGGCATCAGGTATCAAGGACAGGGTAGCATTCTGATTGGAGGGTTCCCTGCACTAGGATTATTAATTTGCATGTGAATCTGTTACCACATGGTCCTGACTCTTTGTGGATAAATAATTTTCTAAATTTAGATATCTAATAAACCTCTTTTGGGGTGCTTTTTTAGAGTTCCCATTCCCAGAGAAAAAGTTCCCTTCACCTTGTAAGAAAGGCGGAAGGGGGAATCAAGCCAAATTTTCTCTCTACCTTTGCTGAAACACACAGTAAACAGTGAGCGGTTTCTGGGTAGAGAGGCAAGGACATAAGACTGAATGCTCTGCTGAATTATTTAGGAGCATTAGAATGTAGATGTTAATGATAAATCCGGTGAGTGATCTCTGCCAGCAAAGGCTTTGGTCACTGAGAATATATGATTACTTTTAATAATAACAACAAATCTGATAACTGCTTAATTCTGCCCTTGTTTACTCCTTTTTAGGATAAGCATCATTAGACTAAAATCAGTTTAGTATTAAAAAAAAAATCCCAACAATGTGTATTCACATCTCATTGAGGTGATATTTAGCTAGAGGTAGGTGGAGGGAGGACTATTTTTTGGAGAAGTGGACAGGTTATTTTTCATTCTGAGTAGAAAGAGGGACTGTTAGTAATTGCTCCTGCAGTTGCTTGTTCTTTTATAGAGATAGATAGAGAGAGAAAGAGATATTATAATCCCACCAAAAAAAGTAATAAAATAACTTTAAGGTTGCAAAGTCCAACCCTGAAAATTTAAGAATTCCAGAATCATGGTTGCTTGTGCAAACTTAAATTAGTCCCCTTATGCCTATATGTTACAATAGTCTTTCATTGCAAGACCCCTGTCGCATTCAGTGCACAGAATGGCCCTGCTCTGGTGATGAATCTGGGTTCTGTAGTGAGGGAAACTGTTTGCAGGGCCCCTTGTCATTTGTTGCAGAAGTTGGTAGGCATGTAGTGAGCGAGGCAAGGGGTTGGCGGAAGAGAAAAGATGGTCTCATAGTTAAAGCACTAGAATGCCACCCTGGGGAATTGGATTCTATCCCAGACTCTGCCAGAGAGTTTATAGTGATGCTGGGCTAGTCACTGCAACAAAATTCTTCACAAGTGGTCACTGATTGTCCCTTATTTTTCAGATGTCTGTCTTGAGACCTTTGGGTCTAATTTGCAGAAATGCTCAGCACTCATGGCTGCAACCGAAGTCAATGGGAGCTGTGCTTTGAACTGTTGCAGGGGGCTTATCTCATTGCCGGGAGAAACGAGGCCTCACACAGGTGGCTAGTTGGAAAGTGGTGAGTTTATTGGAGGGAGCGGCATTTAGTGCTGGGGGGCTTATCTGCCAGCACGGCCGCAATACAAGATGACTGACACACTCAAGCGGTGTTCAGAGTGCCCAAAGAAGAAGCCCAACCCAAAGAGGTGTGTCAGCACAGATGTACCCATGCTCATTTGCATCTCATACATACTCATCTCATTAATAGCAAGCAACAAACTGATTGGTTACACACTTGTTGGTTACACAGTCCTGCCTTAGTTTCCCCATTTGGTTTCCCACGCATTCATTCTCACACAGACTGGGTAAACACTCACACAGCTGGGAACAGTCTGGGAACTGTTCCCAAACACACAGATAACAGCAAGGTCAATCTCATAGCATCACTATGCACTCTCCTGGAGTTGACCCAGAAGCGTAACTACACGTTCTAGTGGGTGCCCGTCACAATGTCTTCCGGTCCTAACAGAACACATGAAGGCCTATATATTAATTACAGTAAAACCTCCATTTAACGGACTAATTCGGGTGAGGGGGTGTCCATTAAATCAAAAAGTCAGTTATTTAATAATAATAAAAAGAACCGAGCTGTCGGAGCAGCAGCCCGCCCGCCACAGGGTCGGGGCGGCAGCTCCGCACCCTGCCCGCTGCTGGGACCCGGGCGGCAGCTGGGAGCCGGCAGCCAGCCCGCCCGGGTCCCCGCTGCCGGGACCCAGCAGCCAGCCTGCCTGCTGGTGGGACCCGGGCGGGAGCCAGGGAAGGGGACCGGGGCCGCAGCAGGGAGGGGTCGTGGTCTGATATGGATCAGAAATTTTGTCCATTGCATCCGAAGTCCGTTAAATCGAGGTCCGTTAAATCGAGGTTTTACTGTATTCTAAAAAAGCAGGTCCTAGATGTCTTAAATTGGCACCCAAAAATATGGGTTTTTTAAAATCTTCATCTTTGTGCCTCAGTTCCCCATCTGTAAAATGGGAATAAAAGCCACAGGGGCATTGAGTTTGTGAAGCATGCAGACACTGTAGTGATGACGCTGCAGAAAAGTCTGAGGAATTAAAAATTCAGTCTTCAGAGCAGAGTTTGAATACTATGCAGTGAATAAGCCCTGGGCCCACACAGTGAGGAGAAAACAAAACATTGAATAGCTGCTTGTTATGTGAACAGTCTATTATTGTGTGCACTGAATAAGGCAGGGCTTGTGTGGAAAAAAAAATTATGTGATCATATAATTAAAGACTGTGTCCAAATTCATGCACCCACAGGACTGAATTGGGTTGCTCAAGCAACTTTAAGTTTGGCATTTGCTAACTTTTGAGCACTTCACTTGCAACCAGAATTCCATCATGTGACATATCAAAACACATAAGGTCATCAGCAGGGTTGGAATCCTTCGATCCACCACAGATTTCAGTCACCAGAACTAATGGAATAACTGAAGGTAGCCATAGTAGTTCCACACCGAGGAGAAACCGCATTAGGTAGGGATGAGACATCTATTTTGCCAGTGGGTCTTACAGGTATTTGCTGAACTGAAACCCAGTCCCAGTCTCCACTCCTTAGGCTTCTTGTCCCCATCCCAGTCTTCTTACCCCTCTAAATTCCCCATCCCAATACTGGTCTTCTCTCTATGCATCCAGTTCCAGGCTCTTTTCCTAGCCAGTTCCAGTTTCCCCCTTACAGCTCTTCATCCAGTCTCTCTTGTTTCCCCTTCCACCTGTCCATATTGCCAGTTACCATTGGCTGCCAGTCCAAGGCTCTCATCCAGTATCCTTATCCTCCCCTACCCCTGCACAGTCTCTTCCTCATTCCTTGTCCCAGTCTCTCCCTTTCCTGGCTTCTTACCCCAGTCTCTTGGCTAGGCAGCCCCCAGTTCTTTCCCTTCACCCTGGATCCTTCATCAGTTCTATCCCCCCTTCCTCCATTTAATTTCTTCAGTCCAATTTGTCCCCAATCCCAGTCTTCTTTCCAGGGTGTCCCCTCCCACAATTTTCAATCTATTTTCCCTTTCCTCCCCTGCAGCCTCCAGGCCCAATTTACTCCTTCCTTAGGTCTGGCTCATGTCCCAACTGCATTTGAATCAGACAACTTCTTCCTCTACCTACATGGGGAAGATAAATTTGATAACCGAGAGCTCTTCAATCTAGCAGACAGGTATGGCAAGATACAATGTCTGGAAGTTGAAAGACCAATTCAGAGTAGGATTAAGGAGCAAATTTTTAACATTGAGAGTAATTAGCCATTGGAACAATTTATCAAGGGTTATGGTGGATGCTCTACTGGAAATATTATCAAGTGACCACTTCTGTGTAAAAGCAGGGCATTACACTCTGGTTGAAGTGGGTTGATCAGACCTATTTCCATGAATGTTGGAGTTTGAAGGCAAATCCTTGAATCTTGTGATGGGCTCTTGTTATGCGTGTGTGTTTGCCTCTTGTGAATGTGCTTTCTGAGAGCATTTCCCAGGCTTTTCTCAGAGTGACACTCAAGGAGCTGCAGCAGAAGGAACACGTTTGGGAGAGGGTAGTGGGTTGCACTAGGTTAGGCAGGCTAGGTATCAAACAATAAAACAGAAACTAACAGCAACCGCGAAGTCAAAATGTCCTCCTTCCCATAACCCACAAGCAGGTCAGGTGCCACAGCAGTTTGTTCATGCAGAGGCAGGAATGAGGACCCAACGTTATGTTAACTTTGATGTCACAGCCACGGTCTAATGTACATTCTGCCCATGGGCTGCTGTGTGTTGATTAAATAGCTCCAAGTTGGCATCAGTGGCATTGGTTTCCTGTATTTGATGGTTTTGTTGGGGTTTTTTTGGAAGCATTTTGGGATTTTTTTCAGACTAAAAGGTGCGATGTTATTTATTACTCTAATGTATCTTCCTTTGAACGGATAGAAAGTATTTATGCTGTCTCTGCTTCCTATGGTAGCGCTGGCAATGTTGTAAATGTTGCTATCTCTTGCTGCGGTCTTAGGCCCTGATCCCATTCACTTCCATGATGTGAGAATTTTGATTTCAATGGCTGGAGGATTAGGCATTTAGCTAATGTGCATAAACTTGCTTGGCATATCCAAAGCAGGCTGTGGGCCTGATTCTCTGCTCTGTTACATCACTGTTACCCCCGTGTTACTCAGCTGAAATCGGTGGAGTTACACAAGTGTAAAACTGATCCACCAGAATGGCTAATCAGGCCCTCTGTCTCATAGACCTATAGGGTACCTCCCAACTTGAAGAATAAACACATTTCTTTATCCTGGTCTGTTTTCTGCCTTTCCACCAGGGACCATTATTCTCCAGTCATCTACCTTCTACTCAATCTACAATATGTTTATTTGCAAATTCATACAAAACCCATAAGTAAATATCTCAATCAATAATTAAAATTAACTGCTGGTTGTGCACTCTGCTCTTCCCAGCACTCTATCTATGGAGATGCAGAGGCGAGCAATGTTTTTACTTCAAAGCAATATATAATAACATCTGCCAGTAGAGAAGAGCTTTTAGATCACGTAGTCTGCCTCTTGCCAAGTCACCATTGTTCCCTTAGTGCATATTCTAGTGTTGCTGTTTTTTTAATTCAGATTTCTTTTGAATGATTCAAAACCACCACTATGTTGCTTTGGGAGACTAAGGCCCTGATTCAGAAAGGGCTATGCAACACCACTCCTTACATGCTTAAGCATGTGCCTAATTTTAAGCACCTCACAGATTGTATCATATTAGCGATAAGGAGCTAGAAGTAAAGAATTTGGAGATGGGGGGGGGGGGGAAGGGGAACTGTGTTAGAGCATCCAGTCCATTCCTCCTGCCAAAGCAGAATTTCAGTCTATTGACTTCAGTGGGAGTATTTACATGCTTAAAACTAAGCACATACTTGTGTGCCTTGCTGAGTTGGGGCCTTAGTGTACGTGCTCATCCCTTTCTCTTCATTGTTCATCCATTCCTTCATTTCCACAGCTTAATTGACCCTGATATTTAGTTTGTCACCAATCGGTATTTGTGTGATGATTTTCTCATTATGTGCCCACAGACCAGAATTGAGCATGTTGCTCAAACTCTACACCGCTTCCCCCTTAATGAGTCAAACTGCTCTCAGATGCAAAAGAGAGCTGGGTAGTGTTACTCTTCTCGTCTCCTTCTGGTCTGAGATAAGACTGGAGTGTATTTTTGTAGGAGGGGAAGAAAGATGCTGAAAGTCTGTAGAATGTCTGTCAATCTTTTTGGTAATCAAGCTTAATAACAGACTTTATACAGAAACAAGAATTAATGTGTGCACAGAAGGGAAAGCTTACCAAATAAAAATGCATCTTTATTAATGACATTACTAAATTAATCACAGGTTTTATTTTCTAGGCAAGATTTCCAATCGTTATTAAAGTATACAAAATGTAAATGCATCATCTCTGCTCCACTCTTAGACTTGCAGAAAGCAACTTTGACACCGACCTTATATTGTGTGTCACAGCCATCAATTTGTATTACAGTAGTGCCTAGAGTCCTCCGCGGAGATAAGGGCCCCACTGTGCTAGGCTATGTAAGCACATAATAAGAAAAGTCCCTGTCCCAAAGAGCTTACAATATCAATGGCCAAGACACAAGGTGGAGGGGAACCAGAGATTACACAGCATGTCAGTGGTAGGGCTGGGAATAGAATTGAAGTCTCTTGAGTCCCTATTCTTTACTGTGTCACATTGCATCTTCTCTCCTCTGACTTTCAGGGGTGAAGAGTGACTCCCAGCTATTCACTGCTTTCTGTAGTAGGCAGGTCCTGTGATGGATGCTAAAATGGTATTCTAAAGTTCAGCCCCAAGGCAGTGGTCCAAGTAAGCCAGTATGGTTAGCTACGCCATACCATTAAGACATTTATTGCCAGTACACTATACTGGAAAGACACATTACAAATTAATTCTTAAAAGAGCCCTGCGCGGATGCAAATTTATACCCGCAGATGCAGAGATCTGCAAATCGAAATCTGTGTCTGCTGAACCACAGGGCTCTCCTAGGAAGCGCAGCAGCGAAGGGAGCAGACTGCGGGGCTGCTGCTCCTAGGAGCTAGTGCCCAGTGCCAGCAGCTCCTCTGGCACAGCTGTGCCATCCCCAGCCCCCAGGTGACTGTACTAACTCATCCACTCAGGACCTGTTCAGATCATCTCCTCCAGCTGAAAGACCTGGATAAATTAAGATTCTCCTCAATCCAGATTTCATCCTCTCTGGCAGCAGGAATGAAGGCTGAAAAACCCACCTCCTGTCACAGATCTCTCCCTTGCAGAGTGGAATCTGTTGTATTCCACCTGAATTAATAGCTGGGCTAAAGACATCAACATAACCCAGTCACTGTGCAGCACTCAACAAGTTTGCGGTTTGTTATACAATTTTCTTAGTACCATGGCAAACACGCCATTAAAAATCCTGTTAAACTTTCTTTAAAGATAAAGAGAAGAAGGAAAAGCAGGAAAAGCATTTGAAATGTACTCAATACAGATTTCATTTTAACAGCATCCCTTGTTCCCCTTCCCTTTAGCAGGAGAGGGGTTTTAGAAGGAAATACCCCCCCTCCCCCTTGTTTGACAGGCTCTTGGATGGTAATGACTCCTCTTCTGGGGAAAAGAGAAGGTTAGCTGAGATGGGCTGGAGCTGTTTCATCCCACATGGTAGTTGGGAGTCAGTTGCAGAGGTGTCGATGTCATCTCATTCCTTCGCTCTAATCTTGTTTGGTCAGGACATCTCTCAGGATTAGGATGAAGATGGTCTGGGGGTCCCAGAAGATGGTGGGTGGCAGCCATGATGGTGAAGCTTGTTTCAGTAGTCTCCAACTAGTCTTCCCTATTTTCACCCCAATGTCTTTTTTGTCTTTTTGCAAGGACCCATGTGTATCATCTTATGAACTTTTAGATCTTGAAGTTGAGCTCACAATTAAGGTACATTTTTAGGCCCAATTTTTCTAACTGATCAACATGGGGACAATTAACAGATGCTCCTTTCCAACCCTATTGATTTGGACCCACAAGTTGTGAGGTCAGCTCTTCATAACTGCAAACTTATAATACATTTTCTAGATCCAGGCCTTTCTCAGCCATATGGCTTTCCAAGCATCTCCCGCCTGTTATATAGCTGTTTTTTGTATTTTTTTTCTCTTTGATGTATTGGATTGCATTTTTCCAGGTTGAATCTCACTTTAATTCCTGCTGTTTCTCTAATCTCTTTCTATCCATTTATATTTTTTCTTTTGACTCTGTGTCTGCAGTTCACTTTGTATTGTGCATGGATGTAGTTAATGTGCATTTATATTTTCTTTTCCAAGATTGTTAATGACCACATTTAACAAAGTAGGATCCAACAATGACCATTGCATGACCTCGCTAAACAACTGAGCCCAACTAAGGGCAGTCATTGCCATCTATGATTCTACTTTGCCTACAATCTGTTGATTTGGTTTTGAATCCATTCAACAGTACGATTGTTCAAGCCTACTTGATTTAACTTTTTAAATAGCATTTTGTGAGGTAGTGTCTTGTGCGCTAGTGAAGGCCAAGTATGATATCCACTCTGTCTTAATTTTCATTGCTGATTCAGTAAATTGGCTCAATGAAACCTGATCATGCCTTCCTGGCATGCTTTATTCATTGTTGATCCCATGCTACTTATTGCTTTTAATGTCTCTATCTTCTATGTGCTAAAAGAGAAGAGTTCAAGTACCTCATTACTTGATTAGGGACTTAAGTTGGATGTAGAGAATCAAGATAGCTCTCTTTTTCCCTATTTAAAGACTGGAAACAAATATGCACTTTTAGTCATCTGAAACTAGCCCAATTCTTCAAGAAGCTTTGAAAATGCCTGATGGTTTAATAAGTTCCTCTACTAGTCTCTGGAGACTGGAATGTGATTCCAGACCAGCAGATGTGTATATATTGACATTTTTCTAGTACTGTTTCCCAGAATTCTGTAGACTGCTATATCCTATATGTTGTCATGAATGTGATATTTGGTCTGCATGATCTTATTTCTCTTGTTAAAGAGATGAGCAGTGTTTGAGAAGCTGTCAAATGGAGTTTCCAAAATGCACTCATACTGTAAATATACCTGTATTGAGCTTTCTATACATGTAGTAATATTAATGGCTATGAATTTAAACAGTGATGGCTAGTAAAATAATCACACTTTTGTGAGATTAGCAGTGCTTGAACTGGGGATGGGTAGGAAGTGATGGGATTCTTTTACTCCCCTGCCCTCCCCCTGCTCAATTTTCTCCCCCCATTCCCCTTTTCAACCAGCAGAGCTGAGAAGTAGGGTATGGCATAATCACACACATAACAGAATGAGAACTTGTCAATATGACAAATCTCACCTAAATCATTGACATGAATGAAGAGTTTTTTAAAGAATCTTTCAGCAATAATATCAAAGCTTGCCCCCCGCCCCCAATATTTCAGCAGTCTCTACAATATAAATTGTAACACTTTTTTCCCCAAAGGGCTTTAGATACAGCCATTTAGATCCAGGGTACACAAAACTCTTATGAGATAGATAGTTAAAAACTATTTATTATTATTGCAAATAAGAAGAAACTAAAGTCCCAGGCCACAGAAACAATCAATGTCATAAGTAGAAATTAGAAATCAAAAGGCCTTCGTTCCCAGTCCTATACTCAGTCCCCTAGAATACACTTTCTTTCTAAAAGGTAAGAAAGTTATACTAAGTCCATGGACTACTGAATCCAGATGAAAGTTTTTGAATTGAAACCTGCATTATTTAACAACGCATTCACCGACAGGCTCCTGGGAATTCTCCTGTTGATTTAATTTAGCAGATTCCGAGCTGGAACATCAGCCTGATCCACGCTCACACTGTGTCTACTGTTCCTTGATTTCTAAAGGGCAAACTTAAAAAAATTAAGGGAATTAGTTAGCGAAGTGGACTGAACTGAAGAACTCAAGGATCTGAATGTTGAAGAGGTTTGGAATTGCTTTAAATCAAAGCTGCCAAAACTATCTGAAGCCTTCATACCAAGCAAGGGGAAAAAATTCATAGGGAGGGGTTGCAGGCCAATCTGGATAAGCAAGCATTTCAAACAGGTGATTAAGAGAAAGCAGAAGACCTACAAGGAATGGAAGATGGGATGGATCAGCAAGGAAAATTACCTCTTGGAGGTCAGAAACTGTAGGGGTAAAGTGAGAACAGCCAAAAGCCAAGCAGAGTTGGACCTTGCAAAAGGAAATTAAAAGGTTCTATAGTCATGTAAATTTAAAAAAAATCAAGGAAAGAAGAAGTGGGACCACTAAATACTGAGGATGGGGTGGAGATTAAAGATAATCTAGGCATGGTCCAACACCTAAACAAATCCTTTCCCTAGTTACTAATGAGTCTAATGAAGAGCTTTGGGTTGTGGCAGGGTGGCTAATGAGAACAAGACTACAGAGATAGAAATTACCACGTCTGAGGTGGAAGTCAAATAGTTTAATGGGACTAAATCAGGGGCCCAGATGATTTCTGTCCAAGATATTAAAGGAACTGGGACATGAAATTGCAAGCCCAATAGCAAGGATTTTTAATGAATCTGTAAATTCAGGGTCACACACTATGATTGGAGAATTGCTAATATAGTTCCTATTTTTAAGAAAGGGGGAAAATATGATCTAGGAAATGACAGACCTGTTGATTTGACCTCAATTATATGCAAGTCTTGGAACAAAGTTTAAAAGAGAAAGCAGTTAAGTATATAGCAGTAAATAGTAAATGGATAAAATACAACATTAATCACACAGATGTGGTGTTTTTTGTTTAAAAAGGTATGGGGTCTTAAAAAACAAACAAAGCCCCACATGCTTATGCAATTTCCTGGCTTCTGCTGGGGATGGAAGTGAAAGTATAAGATTAAGAGTTAGTCAGTACATGTTTAAGTGATGATTTAGGTGTGGGTGGAGGGGAATAATTACAAATTACAACTATTTGAAGGGTGTAAACACTAGAAAAAGAGGGATTATTTATTAAGATGTGTGTTTTGAGGGGAAATTTAGGCTGAATATCAGAATGAGGGCTTGATAAAGAGATGTATTAGGTTATGGCGTAATTTCCTTGGGAAAGCTGGGGAGACTCTTATCCTGATATCTATAAGACTGGACTGGGGGGGGGGGGGGGGAAAGCTAGCACATCTGTCCTACTAAATGGTCTAGATAATACTTAGTCCTACCTTGAATGCAGAGGACTGGACTAGAAGACCTCTTGAGGTTGCTTCCAGGCCTATGATTCTACGAGAAAAATCCTGCATTGGTGAGAGGCAGAATCGGTGATTTTTACAATTTTTCCTTTCATATGTAACACACTTATTTCTATCACGTTTGCTGATCACTATTCCAAAATCCAACATGTGGTCTACCATCACAAAAGAAAGATATTGAGTTATATCGGCTGCAATCAGATGTTCCCAAACACACTCACTGTGAGAAGGTTGCACTTCTTGCAAGAATGGGTCATACTGGGTCAAACCAATGGTCCATCTAGCTCAGGATCCTGTCTTCAGACAACGGTCAATGGCAGGTGTTTCAGAGAGAGTGAACAACACAGGCCAATTAAAGTTCTGACAATAAAAGATAAGGGACACGCAGAGCATGATACATTCCTGACCATCTTAGCTAATAACCATTTATGTACCTATTCTATTTTTAACCCAGTTATAGTTTTGGCCTTCACAACACCCCCTGGCAATGAATTCCACCGGTTGACTCTGTGTTGTGTGAAGAAATACTTCCTTTTATATATTTTAAATCTGCTGCCTATTAATTTCATTTGGTGACCCCCGTTCTTGTGTTCTGTGAATAACATGTCCTTATCCAATCTCTCCACACCAGCCATGATTTTGTAGACCTCTCTCATATCCCCCCTTCGTTGTCTCTTTTCCAAGATGAACAATCTTTTTATTTTTTTAATCTCTCCTCATATGGAAGCTGCTCCATACCCTTAATCATTTTTGTTTCCCTTCTCTGTACCCTTTCCAATTCGAATATCCTTTTTTGAGATGGGACAACCAGAACTGCATGCAGTATGCAAGTGTGAGTAGACCATGGATGTATATAGTAGCATTATGTTTACTGTCTTATCTATCCTTTTCCTAATGGTTCCTAACATTGGTAGGTTTTTTGACTGCCATTGTACATTGAGCAGATGTTTTCATATGCACCCTACGTAATCAGCACCTGCTTAATCAGCACTTTTATCAGGAATGAAATTAAGTATACTTAAAGGCAAGGACTGTGGTTTAATTGGGACAGTTTTCCTACTTAACTGAGATATCTGCAAGTGATAAAGTAACTTGCAGCAGGATTAGCAGCTCCCTGGCCGCCCTGTTGCTAAATATTTCTTGGAAGTCTCTCACTGATGTACTACTCCTGGCACAAGTCAGCTGGTGGCAAGGTTAATGTAGATCTGTCTTAGGCTGCTGTTGCCATTTTCCCCACAGTGTTTGATCTAGGGATTTACGGAGTATCTCTGGCTCCTGATACTGGCTATGGTGTAGGAATGATTTTCTTCCTTCCTAGGCCACATGGCAGAGTCTGATGTGGAGGGAATGGCTTGAGGCTTGATGTTCCCAGAGTGGAGTTGCCTGAAGAGACTTAAGTCCAAGGGGCAGAACCATGGCCTTGCTGGTCTTCAATTGCCTCCTGCTGCTGTTTTCAAATCTTAGGAGGCATTTGGTTTCAGGTGTCAGTCTCTGAGGTAGAAAGTATAATTCCATCAACAAGGATGCTTGCTCTCCTGAAAGCATGTGTTGTTTTTGAACTCAGTGAGCTTAATCTAGGAGAAACACAAAAGGGTCTATAGCAAGCTATGTTGTGCAGAATTTCCCTTCCCTCTTCTCCCCTAAAAAAAGATGAAGATTTCATGGAGAGTATCTAGAAAAATAATTAGGCAAGCTAAATTTCAACCTGCACCTTGTTTTCTTTCATCATGGGCGGCTTTGCAAACTAATAATTGATCTCTGGAGTTTCGAGCTGGCCACAAGAGCTTATATGAAGGTATTTAATTATTTAGTGTTCTTTTAAAAGAAAAGGTAATGTATGCAAGAGAGATGTAAGATCCGCTCTGATGAACACCAGAGCAGCTGGGACTGTAGATGAATAGTTAGATATATCGGAGTGCTCAAACTCCATGGCGTTTTCAGTGAAGCCCATTGTAATTCAATCTAGGAATCCAATACTCATATTTTTCCCATGAGGGGATTAATTACATGGCTGTGTGGAATATTTTGACACTGAAAACCTTTGTCACCGTTCTCTCCCCTATACAGGATATGTGCAGCACATTTTATAAAATGATTTCTCTTGTCCTCCTTCACTTTCTATGAGAGTTGATATCCTCACTGATTATCCAGGCTTGAAGCCATTTTGATCTTCTACCTCTGGTCACCTTTGTCTCATTGATCCTGTAGGAAGTAACCTATTTACTGGAAATCTCATCTAAGCATGTGAGATGGATCACTGCCCAGCAGGGCTGGTGTAAGCTCTAGGTTGCCTAGGGTGGCACCATTTTTGAGGGTGCATTTACCTGTTTTTGAGGGTGGCATTTTCCCACCCTCTGTGGCATTTTGGCAGCAGCTCCCAGGCTACCTTTTGGCGGACATGTGGCGGGAATACAACATCCAGAATCTTTTTCTTGTTTCTGTTTTTCCTGCCGCCCCGGAAGCTCTGCCCATCTTCGGTGGACTTCCACTGCTGTTTTCGTTAGTCGCCTAGGGCGGCAAAAATGCTGATGCCAGTCCTGCTGCCTAGTCCTTTATGTTCACATCACGGTTTCAACAGGTATCACAGGGCTGGCTCCAAAATCTTCATCTTCTTTCATTTGTATTTTTTCCAAATCAGTAGAGTAACACTAGGTCATTACTGAATAGATGAGGTGTTATCAGGTTGGGAGTTTAAAACTGAGGACTTGGGAAGAACTCATCATTATTTCACAACAAATTAATCTGCAAATTTACCACAGGATTCTTTTGAATGGCTTCTTAACTTCCTTCTGTTCTTCTTTAATTTTATAAATAATATTTGGAAACCTCTATTGTCTAGCAAAATACTAATAAAAAACCTGCCAAGAAAGCTGGTAGTGTTCCTTCTTTGGGGCATTATTCATTTCAACACTGCTTAACTCTATATTGGCTTTCCATTTTTGTAGTTTAATTCAAGTGGTTGGACATGGATGCCCTTTTCCCCCTGGAAATAGCAAGTTTTGCAGATTGTCTTGTTAACATGGATCATTCATTTCCATAACAGCCATTGCTTAAAGAAGACATTTATGACAAGCTAAGAAGATTGTGGGAGATTCCTCCATTTGAGGAAGGCTATCAAAATCTATTTGTTCATACTAACTTTCTTGTATATATGTGTATGGTTACATTTAAGGTTGATTTTTAATTTTGTCATGTTGTGTAGTTCTACTGTGATGTGTTTTAGAGACTTCCCCTCCCCTCCCGATTAAAGGAAAACAACAAGACATGGAAACACTTGTTCTGAATATTAACATTTGCATAGAAAGAATACAAAATAGCAATCTGTACATTCGGGGTTAGGCTCTGAAGCCTAGGAGTATGGGTGAGTTTGAGAAACCAAGCTTCTGCCTGAGTCAGAATGTCCACATTGCTATTTTGAGTGTGCTAGCTTGAGCCCCGTAGTGCAAGACTTGCTCCCAACTGCAGTATAGACACCGCTAACTGCCCCATGTAGACTCCACTGGCATGAACTAAAAGATACATACTGCTGTTAACGTCGTCCTGGAACAACATGAACTAATTAGTTTGCCTTCCTCTGTAGCATTGGGCCTGGGATCACTTGTAGGTTTAAACTAGTATAAATGGTGGATTCTCATAATTTTAGTCTTTTAAATCCTGATTTGGGGCCTTCAGTAACTCAGCCAGAGGTTATGGGTCTATTACAGGAGCAAAGAGCTTCTGGCACTTTGTGCTGGATTTTTGGCTTGCATTTCTTGAAAACAGGAGCAGAGATTTGGAGGATGGTCTTATTTCAAGTGCACTTCATGAAAATGTTCTTCACCAAAAGGAACTTGAGTCCTGAGATACAAAAAAGTTGTTGATGGGTGATGTGCTGTCTCCTGCAATGTGCAGGAGGTCAGACTAGATGATCATGATAGTCCTTTCTGTCCTCAGTCTGAGTCTACATGGGGCAGTTAATGTGCAACATATTCTAGTGCTCTACAGTTTCCCCCCCCCAGAGGCTGGACTGTGCCCCCTGTAGACAAATACGAAGTGTTCAGATGGACTAAGCAAGAGTTTTCTTAATAGCCAATATCATGCTATTCAATGCTACATTGGATGTGGTCTTTCAGCCAATAGCCTGGAGTGACATATTCCCTTCTGTATTATCCTCTACGTATGGTAGTTGCTACTGCTGAATAGTGGGCACTGCCCATTGTTAGAAATGAGTGGGAAAGGAGGAGCTTAAGTAACTGGGGTATCTTGGGAAGTCAGCACTGGTCCTTGGGCTATGGGGCTTGTGGTTCCATTTCCTTGAATGGATAACAGAGTGTCTCTACCCAGGGAGTGTGCCAGAAAGGCTAAGGAAAGGGCTGGTTTTGGAACTTACCCAAACTCAGGGAAGCTTAAGACCAATGTGACCCAAACAAAGCTGCCTGGTGAGTGTCTAGCAGGGGCAACTCACCACAGGCTGTGGCAGCCAGCAAAATTCGTGTAGGTGCCACAACTCATGTTCATGGCCCGGGTGATTAATTGCATGTATAGTTATTATTTGTATCAAAGTAGCATGTAGCAGGCCCAACTAGACTGGGGTTCCATTGTGCTAGGCATGGCTAGGCCTTGTTAAAATCTGAGGGAGGGCTCTGGTGACTTGTGTAGGAAGTGCAGATAGTGCTAATGGCTAAGATCCCCAGGGGAGGGGCTCACTCCTGCACATTCTAGGAGATTCACTAGGACAGTGGTTCTCAACCAGGAGTCTGGGGCCTCCTAGAGGGGGCTGTGATCAGGTTTGAGGGGTCCATCAAGCAGGGCCAGTGTTAGACTTGCCGGGGCCCAAGGCAGAAAGCTGAAGCCCTCTCCTCGCACCTGGGGTGAAGTCCAGGGCCCTGAGACCTGCCACCTGGGGATGAAACCGAACTTAGCTTCGGGGGGGGGGGGGGAGGGAGGAAGAGGGGAACGGTGGTGTGGGGCCCCAGGCAATTGCCTGGTTTTCTACCCCCTAACATTGGCTCAGTGTTGTGGCACAGATGGGCTAAGGACTTTACATAGCATGTAAATTTACATTTATGTACATTTACGTGGTGGGCTGAGATAAAGATTGAGAACCTCTGCTCTGGGGAATGGCTTGGAAGGGATCCATGCAGGTGCACACTGAGCTTATTGAAATTGGATTCCTTATGGCAAGCACTAAACTACTGCTTCAGTCCCTCTGGAACTTGTAATATTCAAAGGGGTATAAAAGGCTCTACTGTGGTCTTTGCATGGTGCCAATGAGAGACCTTATGGTGATTCGTCTCCAAAGCTATTTTGAACATGAGGAAGGCCCAAAGAGGGTTTCTCTCTGCTAGGACTATATTGTGTGCAAAAGGAAGGAGTTCCTCAAGCGCACCTTAGGAGGCTGCAAAAGGAAGTTCTGCTCTGGGGCACCTGAGGAGCTTTGCAACTGAGGGAAATGCCTTAATTTTCAATGAATGTAGTTATTTCCTCTGGGGTATACTATATATTTGTTTGTCAAGTGAGTTTGGGTAAATGGGGAGTGAGTTTTATATGGAAATTCAAAATATTACAATAAATGGATTTACCTGACCAAACTGATCTACATGGTCCCCAGTTCATGCCCTGGCTGTAGGACCCCAAAAGGGCAGCACAGCCTTTTCTCTTGCAGTTTTGGGTCTGCTTCACATTCAGTATTGTAAATGTTACCCAAACTGAGTTTTGTTCTATTTTGAAACCATACTGAGGGTTATCTTGAGAGAGTGAATCAGCAAAGATCCTTTGAATAAGGATGGAAGAAAATGGGAATAGCTATGAAAGGAAGGTTTTTACCCCTGCATCTTGATCTTAGAACTATTCTCAATGCAAGCGGGTTGTAAAAAGTGGGATCCATTTCACTTCTGCTCACAAATTAGGATGCAATCGTGCAGACAGGAATGCTCCAAAATAGGAGGACTTGCTTTCAATTCGGGAAACTGAGAACACCCTCTCATATGTTCAACGCCTACATTTGCATCTCCCAGAACTAACATGAAAACTAAAATTATAGAATTTACCGGGGGTGGGAGGAATAACTAGTTCATGACAAAACTGTTTGCATAATTGGCCAAAATAGGCTAAATCAGGCAAATATAAATAAAAGAGAATGTATTGTTGATGAAAACATTAGGTAAAGTAATCTCATATGCATGAGCTAATGGGAAGTTTTTTTCACCGGTCAATTAATGAAAGCCAAAGCAATGCATTAAGTTTTGTATTTTTCTTCTCTCTGGTTTATGAGGTCACTGACTCTGCTGAAGGACACACAGCGCTTGAGATTAAAACCCCCTACCTATTAAATATTTATCGCAGCCACTTTTCTGACAAACGGTTGGAATTTAAGCCAATACTCAGAGGAAGAACAAATGTCCTCTGTGCAACTGAAAGAAACCTGATCCTTTCTATTTTATGTGCACTATACACTTTGCAGACACTGGTCTACAGCAAGTGTCATGCCAGTGATGTGAATGGTGCAAAATCAGTGGAAGTGAGAAGACAGCCCTTGTAGACACAGTGTCACTGCCCCCTGAAAAGGAGCTACTGCACCTCCTATGTTCTTACCCACTAGCCATTCTGTTCCAGCAACACTCATTAGGAGGAAATGAAAATAATCTAACTGGAGTTACATGAGAGTTTTAGGCAGCAAAATGTAATTACCCAGAATGGAATTGGACCCTGATGTTGGGTTTTAACACCCCTTTACTTTTTTGCCAAAAGTGCCATCAGATTATTAAAACATAATGCCCACATTGTATTCCTTTGTAATCTGCTTTAATACACTTCTTTTTGCACAACAGCTCAATGGAAGTAAGGGTCTGTTCTACAAATCACGGGACAGATCTTACCTTGCTATAGACTCTTGTTGAGTGCAATAGGAGTTTGACATGAACAAGGATTGTGGGGTCTAGGCCTAAGTGTTAATGTAACTGCTTCTTTGTACTGCACCCAAACCAGAGACCGCGCACTCATCACACCAGTACAATTCATTGTATTTGGAGCTGGTGAAAATATTTTGAATTTAAGCAAATTTTTGATCTTGTTTTTTTAAAATGTGGGGGATGAGGGAAATGTCGACAATGTATAAAACGTTTTTTAGTTGACAAACACTAGGGCTAGTTGACCCTTCATTTCAAATGCTAAAAAAGGGAGCGCACGTCTGGTAGCGAACACTGTGGAAAAGTGTCTCCATGTTTTGAGTAGCTCCAGCTGTCCTTGTGTTTTGCTTATAACAGGCAGAAGGGGCTCAAGGAGGGAGGTGCCATTGGTGCTGTCTTTATGCTATCATGATTTGGTGGAGTACATCTGGTACCCCTTCCTCCTTTGAGTAAAACCAGCCGGCATGCATAATGATAATTATTACATTTTGCATCCAAGACAGACTATTGTACCTTTTGGTTTCTCTTACCATGACGCCATTATAGTAAATTATCTGGTAATTTAGCAACCAGAGTTCAAGTTGCTGTTGGTATAGATCAGGGGTCTCCAAACTTTTCAGCCCGAGGGCCGCATTAACTATCAAATAGCAGTTCGGGGGCCGACAACACACTCGAGGTCCAAATAAAAAAGAATCAAAACATGGATGTTGTTTTTAATTATTTATTTAATATTATTTTATTCAGTTATTATTTAATAACACATTGATACACTACACATGAACACCTGTTCACTACACATGAACACTACACATGAACACCTGTTCACTACACATGAACACTACACATCAACCCCCCAACTGACCCACCCAGCCAGGTCTCTCCCCCCCAAACCTCCTTTCCTCCAACCCCCCCCCAAATGACCCACCCAGCCAGGTCTCTCCCCCCCAAACCTCCTTTCCTCCAACCCCCAACTGACCCACCCAGCCAGGTCTCTCCCCCCCAAAACCTCCTTTCCTCCAACCCCCCCCCCCAAATGACCCACCCAGCCAGGTCTCTCCCCCCCAAACCTCCTTTCCTCCAACCCCCAACTGACCCACCCAGCCAGGTCTCTCCCCCCAAAACCTCCTTTCCTCCAACCCCCCCCCAACTGACCCACTCAGCCAGGTCTCTCCCCCCAAAACCTCCTTTCCTCCAACCCCCCCCCCCAACTGACCCACTCAACCCGGTCTCTTCCCCCCCCCCCCAACTGACCCGCTCAACCCGGTCTCTTCCCCCCCACCCCCCCAACTGACCCGCTCAACCCGGTCTCTTCCCCCCCACCCCCCCAACTGACCCGCTCAACCCGGTCTCTCCCCCCCCCCCCCAACTGACCCGCTCAACCCGGTCTCTTTCCCCCCCCCCCCAACTGACCCGTTCAACCCGGTCTCTCCCCCACCCCCCACCCCACCCCACTGACCCGTTCAACCCGGTCTCTTCCCCTCCCCCCCACCCCATCCCACCCCACTGACCCGTTCAACCCGGTCTCTTCCCCCCCCCCCCAACTGACCCGCTCAACCCGGTCTCTTCCCCCCCCCCCCAACTGACCCGTTCAACCCGGTCTCTCCCCCACCCCCCACCCCACCCCACTGACCCGTTCAACCCGGTCTCTTCCCCTCCCCCCCACCCCATCCCACCCCACTGACCCGCTCAACCCGGTCTCTTCCCCTCCACCCCACCCTACCCCACCCCACTGACCCGCTCAACCCGGTCTCTCCCGACAGACCGTTTCGCCGCCTGGCAGTGGGTGGCTCCTTGTTTCTGGCGGTGCGGCGCGTCCTGGCCCCAGCTCTAAGCCGTCCCTGGCCGGCGGCGGCAGTGGAGCACGCGGCGCGTCCCGGCCCCGCGGCGGCAGCGGAGCACGCGGCGCGTCCCGGCCCCGCGGCTGGCGGCGGCAGCGGAGCACGCGGCGCGTCCCGGCCGGCGGCGGCAGCGGAGCACGCGGCGCGTCCCGGCCCCGTGGCTGGTTCCCGACCCCTGCTGCGGGCCGGATGAGAGGGCCTCGCGGGCCGCATCTGGCCCGCGGGCCGTAGTTTGGAGACCCCTGGTATAGATCTAAATTCAAATAACTATCAAAAATTGTTTTTTTTTAAGCATATATTTTGGTTGCTAAGTGTAACAAGCTAGTTAAATACAAAATAGATTTGCTATATATTTGAACTATGGTTGGAGTTTTCAAAAATTGATTAGGTGATTTAGGGTAAAAAGTGCCTAAATGACTTAGGCTCCCATTTTTAAAGGGAACAAGTATTTTTAAAAAGAATGAGGAGTACTTGTGGTACCTTAGAGACTAACCAATGAATTGGTTAGTCTCTAAGGTGCCACAAGGATTCTTCGTTCTTTTTGAGGATACAGACTAACATGGCTGCTACTCTGAACAGTATTTTCAAAGACATTTAGGCACCTAAACATGAAGCTAGGTTTCTTGAGGGCTTTTCAAATGCATCTTGGCAGGTTAGGTACCTAACTCCCATTGAAATCAAAGCCAAAGGGCTCTCATTGATGTAAATGGAAGTTGTGCACCTATGCCACTTTTGAACAGGCCACAAGGCATATTCAGTTTGCATCTTTAGGCACACAAATACTTCGTCTATTTTTTGAAGACACAAATACTTTGTCCATTTTGAAGACGGGATTTAGGGTAAAATTTTCGAAAGTTCCTCAATCTCACAACTCCTTTTAATTTCAATGGGTGGCTAAATCCCTGAGGTCAGCTCTGAAAATTGCAGCCAATATCACTAAATAACAAGTATTCTGTAGTTCCCTCCACTCTGCTCCTTCAGTTGACTGTGAAAGGACTGCATGATACTGTTCTATCAAACACAAAATGGAGTGTTTTTTTTTTTTTTGCATTTGCTTCTTTATTCTACAACACAAGCAACATAAATACAGTTTGTTTATAATTTGTTTTAAAATATTTTCCTTTCTGAATTCAGTTTGAATAAAATATACACAAAATACATTTTGCAAGCCAGCTTACAGTGACCTGTTGGGCAATGGACACATAATAATCAAACAAACGTAACGGCACAAAAAGCATAGCAGCTATGAGGCAGTGTTTCTTGTCTAAAGGGCACAAAGAAAGACAGGAGACAAAATATCTGGAAATCACAGCTAGATGAGCATTAGGGTCCAGATCCTTAAGGTATTTAGGCAACTAATGTTGATGTCTAATTACCTTTGAGGATCAGGGTGTAGATAACAATGTGTGGACTGTATGGAATGTAAACCAAATGTATTCACTCCCTTGAGAGGCCAGTTAAAGTCTCTGGAAAATTATCAGAGGCTCTTCATGAACATATGACCAGGAAGGTAAAGTCCTGGGCTTAGTGTTTTTTGTAGTAACATGCTCGTTAGGGCAGTCATCACTGTGGGAATATAGTAGTTAAATCTAGGTTACTTTCAAACAGGAAAGAATTAGAGCTTTGGCATAATTTTAAGAGGGCAATGCAGGGTCAACTCCCTTTTGGCTTTATTTCAGTTCCTTGTAGGAGGCAAAAAGGGTTTTGTTTGCTATAGCAGTATATGTTGTAAACAAACACAATTAGGGGAACTGCAAGAAGATACTGGATGCTTGCCACAGGTCCCAAGGCCCATGAAGCAATCTGCTGTGACAACCCCCTACTGCTAGCCTCATTGTACAGTACATGGTCTTGCAGTAACTGAGACCAACAGCAGCCTTCACTATGTCCTTCCCATCTTCTCTGGCTGTATAGAATGGTGTTTGCTGCACATTGAGGAGCTAGGTGGTCATAGCCATTTGGGTTCATTCACTGCTCAAAGCTAATCGCCTACACCATCCTACCAGCACAGCTCTTTCATTTCAGTCGCTTCTTGTTGAATTGTGGTAGTTTCTCTTTCACTTTAGCTAAACTGAAATTTGGGACAGGGAGAGGAAACACTGGACTAGGAAGTCAGAATGCAAGAACTTTCCTATGATAATGCTATCTTTGCTAAAGAAACTTCTCCCAATCTCTCAAAATGTTACCTGGCTCGGTGGTTCTGATGCCCCATTCTTTACAACAGCAGAAAGGAGAGAACACCAAATAGTATATTTGGGTCTAAAATAAAGGACAGGTTGGAGGTATGATCCCATGCGTGGATTCACTCTTGCATTGCTCCAGATATATGCTAGTGCAATGCCACAGACTTCCAAAAAGATGTAGGTTTTCCCTATAACTTAGCCTGAGCCTCTGAATATAAATATATTTATTTTTTTACATGCAGACATCACAGAAGCACAACTTTGTAGCACTTCTTTATTGTAATTTTTATGGCGAAAGCAAAACCACTTCTAGCCAAAGCTCCTGTCTGGTTTACTAGGACACTGCCTCTGCTGAGGAATGAGCCTAGAGGAGGGTGTGTTCCAAGTTGAGGCACTAACTAAACTAAAAGGGAGGTAGCACAGAAACGGGAGATGGTGATCTGTTCAATTCACATGTGCAATTTAGTGGGGTTGTGGTGTGTTGCCAGTCATGGTTGCTAATATAATCCTATGTTGTAGCCTCATGAGCTATAAGGAATGCAGGGGATGTGGGAAAAAATGTGCAGCCTGGTGCTATTATTTATATTACACAAAATAAAACCTTGTGCTTGTAGGCTATGTTATCTTGGCCTCTTTTGCGTTTATTAGTAAAAAAGTGAGTGCCTGTACTCGTTCCTTTAAAATCCAAAGAGTTTCTGCAAACTTGGGTGGCAGTGGGGGAATCCTCACATTTCAAATGAGCAAAACCAAAACCATCAACACAAGGCATGTGATTAGTTAGCAACATGTCTGGCCTCGCCTACATGATTTTACTGAGTAGAATGTTCAGATGGGCCACTCAAGCTTAGGCTCGTTCTCTCACACATGCAACCGTACGGGCAAGGGGAGGAATGAAAGCATACAGAAAAATTCCAGACCGAGCAATGGTATCTCCCAAACAAGACATTAGCCCACGTTTTGGATATTTGTAATTCTTTGAGGTCATGGGAATGTGAACATTCCTCTGTTTGTTTCACCCAGAACATGTGGCCAGGAGAGTTATGACTTAGCTTTATGTGATCAGGCCACTAAACATAAAACTAGAGCTGTCCTAAACCTGGAGGTTTTTGTTTGCAGGGGTGCATGAGTACCTCAGGTGATGCACTAGAGTGAAGGCCTGTATACATCCAGAAGTTTTTGAGAAGCTTTGCAATCTCCTGAGAAGCTGAAAAGGTAAGCAGGATAAGGTCTGATCTTGCTCCCTTCAGACAGCAGTAGTGCAGGATTGAGTCCTAAATGCCTTAAGGAGATACAAATCTCAAAATGGGCACAGTACCAGATTTCTCTCCTGCATGCTGAAGGAGGTGTGGTGCATAAAGGGCTACATCTCGTTAGAGTTCCTATCCTGTGGATCCTCCAGGAACTGTGCCTAGGTTTATCAGACGAGAGCTCACAATGTGGTGGTACAGCAACAAGCAGTGTGGACATGCTGCATCGGAAACAGATGTACTCTGTGGATGTACTGCACCAGTATAGGTGGCAGTGGTACAATTCTCCAGTGTAGGCTGTTTTTGTTGAGTTTGGATCCCTGTGTATAGCCCATGAGTTCCAAAGCTGAATTTGGAATCTCAAATTCGTTTTGTTGAAGGGGCATAAAATCTGGGGAGGGGCTGAGCTTTTAGTTATGTTAAACAAAAAGAAGGGCGTACATTTTAAACATGACGAGAGGGGAGTTCTACAAATAAAATCTCCTTAATAAACAGTACCCAGGACTGCCATGCAACACTTGAAAAATGTTCCCTTAAAAGCTCCACCTTGACCGGGCAGCCTTACAAAAACACTGCATATTTAAATTGAAAATCACCTTAAAACAGGAAAAAAGAACAAGACGGATTCATGGCATCTTATCAAAGCACAGGAGCAGTTTCTTTCACTGACAAAACGATGGCCAAAACATTTTATAATTTACTTCAGATTATTTACAAGGGTGCAGAAGCTGGCAGAACTTGTACATTCATTGTCTTCTTTCCAATTAAAAACAAACACACACAAATGTGTGACATAGAAAATGGAAATAAGAAACACAGAAGCAAGTCAGGTGAAGAATCCAGTCTTTAACCCAGAACCAGGAGGAATGGTTTGTCTGTAATGCATTGTAAACCAGGCTGACTTTAAAGGCTGCTAAGAATTCTCCAATTAAACTAGCAATTAAAATTCTCCCATCACCCCACACTAATATGTTAGCAGGGCTTGAAATATAAACTTTCATGATTTCTGTGGGACTCCTGTGTGTGAAAGAGGAGACTATTTCTTAAGTGGAAATCCAACCGTGTCTGCTCCACGAACACCAAGGCTCACACTCACTGGTAGGGACCATCTGTTTTACCACTACTACCTGATTGGCTTTAGGAAAAGAACTATATACTAAGACCTTGCATTTTCCATAAGAGTTTCTTTAAGCTTTCACCACCTTTAACTCCTTTTTAAAAAAACTGACAACTCCAAGTAGTTTCTGGTACTACAACTGCCTCAGATTCCACCCGCCAATTGTTGAAGTTTTAGTCACATTTTACTATTTTTAAAAATGTGTGTTTCTCCTGTTACTTGGTGAAACAGCTACACCAACAATAGGTAAAACAATGAAACTATCAAAGTGCTATCAAATGCAGCGTATCAAGCAATAATTTTTTTCTCTAATCTTTTGATTACTACAGTGGCTGTTACTTATACCAGTACTAGATTATTTTTTTTAATCAGCTCAAGCATGTGTTTAAAGCAAAGGGACACCATAAACTTTAATTTTGGAACAAAAGGCTCACGATTCAGGACAGATTATTTAATCACATTGTTGTGTATAGTGTTGCAACTGTGTTGGGCCCAGGATATTGGTGACACAATGTGGGTGAGATTGTAGCTTTTCTTATTATATTTATAAAAGCTATTACCTCACCCACCTTGTCTCTCTCTTTAGTCATACAATTTTACTGCAAGCAGGGAGGGGCTGTAGAATCACACCCTGGATTGCAAGCAAATTGGAAAAACACAGCAGCGTAGCAAGCTGGTGTATGGTGTAGATTCATATCCTGGCTTTCTGTGTGAACTAACTTGCCACATGGAAAAGCCCTCTGTCACTTTGTGAGGGTTGTAGAAAGCAAATAATGATAAATGGTGATGCAGATATGTAAAGATCAAAACATAAGATCTCCATTAAGGAAAATAATAGATAGTTATAGTTATTGTTTAATGTTAATGTTTATTTTAATAAGGTTATGAAAATGTTTTGAATCAATCATGTAACAATTGGTTTTTGCACATTTATACAATCACTACCTCATCAAAAGTAATATGCTGCTATTGCATGTTCTGTGCACAAGCAATGCAACAATCCTGCAAAAAGGGCGCGAAATTCTGTCCAATCACGCTGTTCCTACCACGTGCCTGCTCCACGTGCGTAGTCTAAATCTGCCTAGCAATATGGGATAGCCAATCATGTAACACATAAAGAAACTGCGTAGCTAACCAAGACTATAAAACTGTAAGTTAAGTATGGTTGGTGTGGCAGTTTCTTCACGCTTTTGGGCGGCTGCCACCTCGGCCGAATAAACACGTTTTGTTTTGAGCCTCATTGGTCTCCTTGAACTTCATTACTGGTCTCCCTCAATAGCCTAGCGAACATCCCGCTACATCTTCTGGGGGCTCGTCCGGGATGTCGAGGGACGATCAGGAGCAGGTTCAGGGATAAGTCCATTGGGGACTTGCAGGGGTGAGTCTGCTTCGGGGGCCGGCACAGAAGCGGTGCATCGAGAGGGGCCCCGTTTTGACCGGTGGCCGCTCGTGGGCCGGTTCACCGTTCAGATTGCCTTTTTGCACCAACGGAGAGGCTTTGAAAACAACCGTGGGGAAAGGGAGGGAAACTCCAGCCAGTCTCCGGAGAGGCAAGTATAAGAGGGTCTCTGGGAGGGATCTTCTTGTCGGAGTGACTGATTGTGTGTGTGACTGAGTGAATGGCCATTACGGTTCCTGTTGTCAGCCGTTGGAACGTCCGGTGACTCAGGCTAGTGGCGATTGAGAGTAAACCTCAACCCTCCCACCAACCGACTCCCCCATCCTCTATAGTCGGTTGGGAACCCGTCTTCCCTATTGTGTCTGTTTTATCTGTTCTATCTGGGTGGAGAGGTAAATAAGAAAAGTAAAGACAGCTGTAAAGTCAGGCTAGTGAGGGTGCCCCAAGACCTAGTTTGCAAAATGGGAGGAAGCGGATCCAAGGAAGACCGCAAAACACCTCTAACTTGCATGTTAGAGCATTTTGGAGAATTCAAAAAGCGCATTCCCACCGGCAGCCGTAAGGCCGGATTGTTAAAGAAATTTTGTGAAAAAGACTGGCCGGCATTTCCACTTCAGCCCACGTGGCCAGCCATAGGGACTTTGGACATGGATATTATTAGAGATGTCCTCAATTTCGCGGGACACCAACACCCCGATCAGTACCCTTATATATCTGCATGGTTTGATATAGTAGAGGAGAATCCATCTTGGTTACAAAGATATACCAAATGCCTAGTTCTTCGCACACGTTCACAGAGGGGGCTCAGGGGAACCCAGGAGGAATCGAAACCTATCTATCCAAGCCTCCCAGACGATGAGCCACAAGCCCCACCCCCTTACATGCCGCTACCCGTAGTCCCGGCCGCCCCGCTCGAGCCTATACCTATACCGCAAGCACCAACAGTCCCGCCGCCAAGCGTAGCAGGCATGTCCGTCTCAAATTCACCAACTGACTCCGGTCGGTCAGGCTTACAGCAACTTGAAGAAAGTGTGGCAAAACTTCAACAACTCCTAACCCCTGAGAGAAAACCCGAGGATCATGATTCTAATCGGGATGAGAAAAGAAACATTACAAAGGAGCATTCCTATGCCCTCCGGAGTAGGGACCGCGATACCTCTCCGGTGCGACAGTTCCCTCTCCGGGTAGTTAATCAATTAATTCCTCCTCCCCCAGACAACCCCACAGGACAGTACCGGGTCCAGGGAGTGTATCAGCATGTTCCCTTCACTAGTAGTGATCTCCTTAATTGGAAAGCTTCAAAGGCACCGTGGACAAACGATCCCACAGCTATTGCCACCTTAGTAGAGGGAATTATTGGGACTCACTATCCTTCTTGGATGGACATCAGCCAACTTCTCCAAATGTTGCTTAGGCCAGAAGAACGAACCCTAGTTCTAAGCCGAGGGAGGGAAGAAGCCCGTATAGAATATGGAACAAGAGACCCTAATGGCCTCTTAGATTTTATGGACAGTACATTTCCCACAATTAGAGATCCAGGATGGGACCCTAACACACCAGATAGCAAAACTGCCCTTGATTTATACCATTGGTTACTTGTTAGGGCTCTCAAAAGGGGGCCACCTAGAGTTGTAAACCTCCGGAAAATTCATGATTTGCTCCAAGATAGAGAAGAAACACCTGGAGCATTCCTAGAGAGATTGAGAGAAGGATATCGTAAATGGTCCCCATATGATATGGACAATGAATCAGAAGACAGTCCAGGATCCCAAGCCTTGAAGAATAGTTTTATCAGTCAATGTGCACCAGACATCAGGCGTAAGCTTCAGAAGGATCAGGGATTAGTCCACATGAATATGGGGCGCATTCTTGAAGTAGCTGCTCGAGTATATGCTGCCCGAGAAGGTGAAGAGGAAAGGAAAGCGGAAGAAAAGGTGAGAAAGAGAGCCCAGTTGGTTGCCGCAGCCTTCCAGGATAATTACAATGGAAAAGGAAGAGGAAATGCCCAGCGCGGTGGAGGAAGAGGGCGAGGCAGAGGTCGACTAGGATTCACCCAGTGTGCCCATTGCTTCCAGGTTGGACACTGGAAGAATGAGTGTCCTAACAAAGAAAGTGAAAATACCTCAGAAAGTGAGAAAGGAAGAGGAGGGCCACACAATAGGGGAAATAGAAAGGAATATGGGGCACCTGTCTGGTCCAAAGCAGCAACTACTCAAGCACTTGATGGAGATACCTTTGGTATGGCAGTGATAGAGGATTGGGCAAGAAATCAAGATTAGGCCAGACCGGTTCCTCGGATCCCGACAGAAGTATTTACAACTGGCCCCGGGGAGCCGATGGTCTGTATGAATGTGGGAGGCCAGTTCATAGACTTTCTAATTGATACAGGAGCTACCAGGTCTGTGGTTAACACTAAAGTAGCCCCTGAGAGCCAACAACAAACCACTATCGTTGGAGCAACAGGACAAATAAAACCCTGTCCCTATTTACAAGAGAGAGCATGTAAATTAGGAAGCCACGTTGTTACCCATAAACTTCTCTATATACCTGAATGTCCCATTCCCCTCCTTGGGAGAGATATGCTGTCAAAACTTAGAGCCACTCTCACCTTTGATAGTGATGGAAACATGAAAATGCAATTAGGAGAAAAACCATCCCCAACTCAAAGCCTTATGTTAGCACTCCCTGTAGAAGAAGAATGGCGACTTTACACCTCCATGGAAAATAGACAAGATTGGCAAGCTTTCAATATCCCAGGTGTATGGGCAGAAGATAATCCACCTGGACTGGCAGTTGACATCCCTCCCATAATCATTGATTTAAACCCATGGCAACTCCTGTCTCCATTCCCCAATATCCTCTACCTCGAAAAGCAGTAATTGGCATACATGAACACTTACAAAAATTATCAGACACTGGTATTATCGTCAAATGCCAGTCAGCCTGGAATACTCCCTTGCTACCTGTGGAGAAGCCTGATAAAAGCTTCCGACCTGTACATGACTTACGGGCCGTGAATAAAAGAGTGATCCCATTGCACCCAGTAGTACCAAATCCCTACACTCTTCTCAGTTTGGTACCAGCTAATGCCAAATGGTTCTCAGTGCTAGATCTTAAAGACGCCTTCTTCTGTCTCCGGATTGCACCCATCAGTCAGCCTATTTTCGCTTTTCAATGGGAACATCCTGATACTGGTCAAAAGACTCATATGACATGGGCACGTCTCCCACAGGGATTCTGTAACTCACCCTCCTTATTCGGACAAGCCCTAGCCCAAGACTTAGTGCCTCTCACACAAGGAGGTAACCGCTGGAACATCCTTCAATATGCTGACGACCTTCTAGTAGCTGCTCGTACCTACACTGAATGCACAGAGGCTACTGCTAATCTCTTAAAACATCTCTATCTCAAAGGTTACAAGGTTTCTAAGAAAAAGGCTCAGCTAGTACAACAGGAAGTAAAATATCTGGGATTTAAGCTCACAAAAGGAATCCGCATGCTGGACATTGAGAGAAAAGAGGCAGTCTGTGCCATTCCTACCCCTACAAACAGACGCCAAGTGCGCGAGTTTTTAGGAGCTGCTGGCTTCTGCCGTCTCTGGATCCCAAACTATGCTACACTAGCTAAACCTCTTCATGAGGCCACAAAAGGAGGGGCTGTAGATCCTTTTATTTGGACAGAAACACAACAAAAAGGGTTTGAAGATATCAAGTCTGCCCTGATGACAGCCCCTGCGTTAGGCCTCCCTGATTTGAAAAAACCTTTCACACTGTATGTAGGAGAGAGAAAAGGTATTGCAGTTGGTGTCTTAACCCAGACCATCGGTAGCTGGCCGCGACCAGTAGCATACTTCTCTAAGCAACTAGACACTGTAATACAAGGATGGCCACCCTGCCTACGTGCCGTAGCTGCAGCTGCCCTTCTTGCTGAAGAGGCAAGTAAACTCACCCTAGGACAACCAATCTCCTTAAAGTGCCCACATGCTGTGGTCACCCTAATGGAACACAGGGGCCATCATTGGATGACAAACACCAAACTCCTCAAGTATGAAAGTATATTAGTAGACAATCCTTCTGTTGCCATCTCTGTCTGTTCCACCCTTAATCCTGCAACTATATTGCCAGTAGAAGAAGATCCCACTGAAAAACATGATTGCCTTCAAGTCATGGAAGAAGTTTATTCTAGCCGACCTGACTTACTGGATACACCTTTAGCCACACCTGACTCTGTCCTTTTCACCGATGGTAGTAGTTTCATTGATCAGGGTCAACGTTTGGCAGGGTATGCCATAGTCAACGATCAAGGCACTGTCTGTGAAGCAAAGGCACTTCCTCCTGGCACCTCCGCCCAGAAGGCTGAACTGGTCGCCCTCCGTCGAGCACTTGAACTAGCAACAGGGCAAAAGGTCAATGTTTACACTGACTCAAAATATGCCTTCCTAACACTCCATGCCCATGGTGCCATATACAGGGAAAGAGGACTTCTGACTTCAAACGGACAGAAAATAAAGCATGCAAATGAAATTCTGGCTCTTCTTGATGCTGTTTGGATGCCCAAACAAGTTGCTTTAATGCACTGCAGGACACCAACATGGTGAGGATCCTGTCGCAAAAGGAAACCGACAGGCGGATGAAGAAGCAAGGAATGCAGCGCGTCAGCAATCTCCAGCTATTCATATCCAGCACCTCAATGTGGCTGAAATGATTCCTGCTGAAGTACACTACACTGCACAAGAACAACTTTGGGCTGAACAGGAAAAAGGAGTAAAGCGATCAGGTTTATATGTCTTGCCAAATAATAAAATCTTCCTGCCCGCAGTGGTAGCTTGGGAATTGATCCAGGAATTACATCAACAGACCCATTTAGGTAGCACTAGTCTAACTGAACTCCTAGACCGTGAACTGTACATAAATGGTCTACATTCACTCACCAGACGTGCTGCCCTACGTTGTCAAACCTGTGCAAAACATAATCCTCGTGTAGGACCTCTTCGACCACCTGGAGTCCAGCATATAGGATATAGTCCGATGGAATCACTAGTTGTGGACTTCACTGAAATGCCAAAGTCTGGGAAATTCAAGTACCTGCTTGTAGCGGTTTGCACATATTCCGGCTGGGTTGAGGCATGGCCTACCACTAATGAAAAAGCTGAGCAAGTTACTAAGGCCCTGCTCCGAGATGTAATCCCCCGATTTGGACTCCCATTACACATTGGAAGTGACAATGGTCCCGCTTTCGTTCACAGAGTCATCCGCTCTTTGTCAGTACTCCTAGGCATCACCTGGAAACTCCATTGTGCATATCATCCACAGGCGTCAGGAAAGGTTGAAAGAATGAATAGGACTTTAAAAGATGCCCTAGGTAAAATTTGTCAGGAGACCGACCTATCATGGACTGTAGCCTTGCCCATGGTACTGCTCAGAGTTCGATGCACTCCCACACGATCCTTAAAGCTCTCACCCTATGAGCTAGTGTTTGGCCGACCACCGCTAGGGGTCCGCCACTTGAAAGGGGATACTTACCTTCTGGGAAAACAAGATCTTATCAGAGAAGTTCAGCTCCTAAGCAAAGTGTTAACTCAATTATCCACCTACGTTAGTGAGCTCAAGTTCCCTTTCCCTGTCACTGCTCTGCACCCTTTCTCCCCAGGAGATTCTGTATGGCTCAAGGACTGGAAAACTAACCCCTTGGGACCTAAATGGAAGGGCCCCTATACTGTTCTCCTTACCACTCCCACTGCTGTTAAATTAGCCAGTGTTAAGCCGTGGATTCATTATACCCGTGTCAAGTCTGATCACACATCGCCTCCACCCAACTGGCAGGTCTCTGTAAAAAGCTCCAACCCTCTACAAATCGTCTTCCGCAAACCAGCCCAGCCACCTAGTCAGCAAGATGTTCAACCTACCTCTTGTGAGTCAGGTGACCAAGCACCACTCTGAAAACCTGCACTACTGTATGAACATTTGTTCTTGGAAAATCCTATTCACCTGCTGCCCCAAAATGTTACTGTAATGTTTCTCAGGAAAAAGGGGCAGAGGTGGGTTTGTTCAATGTGTGTGAAGTATACTATTTTTAATATTTTTGTTTATAATAAGTTCTCCTGTTTAATCTTATCTTGATATGTTATATATTTTGTATGTCTAAAGTAGTTTAGATAGTGATCTGTTATAATCCGAAAGAATAATGTTACTGTTTAAAATTCACCAATAACTAGTAATAATAATGTTTAGAGTGTTGCTAGTTTGCAATAACTAGCAACAAGAAAAAGGAGGGAATGTGAGGGTTGTAGAAAGCAAATAATGATAAATGGTGATGCAGATATGTAAAGATCAAAACATAAGATCTCCATTAAGGAAAATAATAGATAGTTATAGTTATTGTTTAATGTTAATGTTTATTTTAATAAGGTTATGAAAATGTTTTGAATCAATCATGTAACAATTGGTTTTTGCACATTTATACAATCACTACCTCATCAAAAGTAATATGCTGCTATTGCATGTTCTGTGCACAAGCAATGCAACAATCCTGCAAAAAGGGCGCGAAATTCTGTCCAATCACGCTGTTCCTACCACGTGCCTGCTCCACGTGCATAGTCTAAATCTGCCTAGCAATATGGGATAGCCAATCATGTAACACATAAAGAAACTGCGTAGCTAACCAAGACTATAAAACTGTAAGTTAAGTATGGTTGGTGTGGCAGTTTCTTCACGCTTTTGGGCGGCTGCCACCTCGGCCGAATAAACACGTTTTGTTTTGAGCCTCATTGGTCTCCTTGAACTTCATTACTGGTCTCCCTCAATAGCCTAGCGAACATCCCGCTACAACTTGGATCGGGGTGGGGAGGGTAATGGTAGTTTTTAAGCCACTTTTCTAGTTCCCATATTTTGGGGTTTTGCAGTATAAAACCCTGGTATAAAAAGATTCTCAACTGTGTTCTGACTTACTCTGTTCCATCAGGCCCTGGGAAACAACGTGGCCATAGCACTGTGCTATCCAGACATGTCCCTGATCCTATCCCCCCCCAGACGAGAGGGCTGGGAGAAGGCTGTCACATCACCTCTACAGTGGTTAGAGAAATTCCTAGAGGGGCTAAAGGCTGGGGGTCATTTCTTCCCTTTATAAACCTAACTGGGCCGAAGCATAACTGAGAATTAGCCCCCCCTGAGTTTGCTTCCCCCCGGAGTTCATTGTACATCATCAAGCTTCCTACGTGAATTATTCATGAAAGTATCATGGATGTGGTTGTTTTGTTGTTTCCATAACATGTTAAAACATCACCAATGGCAAAGTGGGGCAGTTGGAGTGATTTAAAGACCTAGTCGTAGTGGGCTAGAGGTCCTACCCTCTTACACGTCACATTATTTGCAAGAAAAAACTTCCCTTGTTAATTTTTTTAAACACCAGCCATATTGTGCGCCTATTTGTTAATGTCCTCTTCAAACCTTAGGCACGGGGGTGGGCACTTCATGTTGTTGTATTTAAAAAAAAAAAAAAGCAGGGATTTAGCTCATTAGATGCAGGAGTTTGGCTCAATACAACAAAAGTCAAAAAGGAAGGATCTCTCTCTCTCTCTCTCTCTCTCTCACATGCTCTTACTATGAGCAGAACTCTGTGCAGGTTGGTCAGTAACTCCTTCCAAAATAACCACTGGGGTGGAGAGGGTGGCTGGAGCAGAAGTCAATTGTTCTCATTGCAAGCTTAGAGCTCCTCTGCCAGGAAATGCGCAGCTAACAAGCCAGGGCTACATTCCACCTGAGCAATGCACACAAACTAGTTCAGAGGAAAGAATACTGCACTGAGATGATTGCATCCATGTGGATGCTGTGCCCACATACTGCAGTCAGGTTGCAACAGGGCAGGGGGATGGTGCAGACTCAGCTCCCATTAAAAAAGAGTCAAGATGCACAGAATATGCTACAATGCTCATGAAGATTATTTTAAGTAAGTTCTTTTCTTTCTGTTAGTTTCACATTTAACTTTGACTTAATCATAGATCTTGGCCTTAATTTTCCACTGTGCTGTCAGTGGAAGAAAAAAAAAACAAGCCAGGTGCTGCAGCCTGGTAGGCGAGAGCTGACTCGCCCCCAGAAGGTATTCGCTCACTTGTAGTATGCTGGGTAAAGGTGCGTGCACAAAATTTAACACACATATCAGATAAACCCACTCAGCTTTTTTTGGCAATTCGAGAGATGTGCCTTTTAGACAGTTGTTGAAAAGCCACATTTACACAATACAACTAGGGTTGCCGACTGACTGAAGCTATTCCAGGAGATTTCCCCATCTTCCCCCTACCCTACTATCACCTGATGTCATTTTCTTAAAATTTCCTATTAAAATGACCTGGATTGCTTTCGCTAGGCACCAGGAGATTGATGCAGATTCCAGGAGACTCCAAGCCAAGCCCAGAGGGCTGGTAACCCTAAATACAGAGTAGGTATGGGCCCAGTTCAGGGCTGGTGTGAATGGGTGAAACCCTTGTGGCAACAGATGCTACCCTGGTGAACAGGCACTAGAGAGCTAAACTGCCCAGCTCCTACTATGGTGCTAAAATCAACATGTAGCTGCTTGGGCACTGAAACCTAAAGAGGGAGTGAGGTTTAAAGCCTGAGCCACATCATCTACACAGTTGTTTTTAGCACCATAGCATGCACATCAAACCAGGCTCTGAGACTTACTGCCATGGGCTATATTCACATACCTAGAGAGGTTTAAGGTGCGCTGATACCTTTAAATCTATATGTAAAATGCTGAACCTCCATTACACTTACGGTGCTTATTCATCAGCCAGCACTTCAAAATTACTGGCAATAATTTGTCTATTTTAAGCCTTTTCCCCCCCCAACAGCACTAGATTCTGTCAGAAACTTGGGTCCCAATCCTGTAAGGAGAAACTCTGCACCCACATGGTATTCTACAGATTTAAAAGGTGCGCCACTCACATGGAGGTTCTTGGTGGCTGAGGTTCATCTTTGGAAATGAAGATTTTGTTTTTGTATGTTTTACACCACTGTAGGCACAGACACTGTCCTGGTCAACTCTGCAGAAGCTGGAAGCATGAGGGGCAGGGATCTCAGTCCACCACAGGCCTCCTCTGGCCAACTGAAGAGTAGCACTGCCCGATCTTGTCCAATTTGACTCTCTGAACCAGTGGTACTGGCAGTGGGGGGTAAATATAGCTGCAAATGGTGGGGCTCCTCTGACCTACAGTAGACAGGCTGTATACATAAGAATACCTTCTCATGTGAAAACATAACACCAATTCTATGTACAGGATGCTGATGTATAATATGCTAGGTGTTTGCCACAATGCTCTGGGACAGGCTGCAATTTAGCTCACTAGTGACCTCAGTGGGAGTTATGAATGTAATAGTAGCTGCAATGTGGATTAGCAGAGCAGGTCTTGTTGCAAGGTGGCTGATAGCGGGGGGGGGGGGGGGGGGGGGGGGGAGGAGCCCTGGCAAATGTCACCTTTCTTCAAGCTATGCCCCATCTGTTAGCATTAGGGTAGTGGGTCCTTTTTGCAACTATGTTACAGCAGCCTCTCCTACCCAGCAAGGACTCTCCTGTAGCTGGTTTACAGCTGGGATCTTCCTAAGGTGCAATGGAAAGCAGCCACGCAACACCTCAGGCTTAACGCCTCTGCACAGAATGTAAATTTAAATGACTACTAAGCCATGCACATCAATAATTTTTTGGATATGTAATCTTTATGGTGACTTTTTTCCCAGCTGTGTTTTGTGGAAAATTTAAGAGTACCACAAACAAACAACCACTCCCCCCTGCCTTCACTTGTTATGGCCTCACACTTAGATAACTGAATAATTGTGAGGAAAAAGCTGTGTGTGAGGAGATCCAGTTTTCTACAAGCTGGGTGTTGAAGCATAATCAAATCCTGTACTTAAACATCTACGTGAGAACTGTATCTAGCAATTATTGAATCCTCTGAACCTTCAATTAGTAGGGCCCACACTATTACATGTTCAAAAAATGGTGGCCAGGTAAGGCCAGGCTGATCATTTTGGTCCTAAATCTTGGGAATTATCAGTATTATCTGAGAGACCCATGAACACAGCAGCTTTCATCCCAACTGCATTCAGGGAGATTATGGCTATTTCTTCTCCTTTTCTCCCTGCAGAAGTGCATTCATACACAATCTAACTTTCCCAGATGAAAATACCCACTATGAAATTTACTGAGCCTTTATGTACCAGCCTGATTTACCAGCAATTTTCAGATTAATCGTTCCGTGTCATGTCATGCTACTTAAAGTGAAGTGTAGCACTTCCTTTCTTGGGGTGAGAATGACAAACATACAATCTTAAGTAAGTAGAGGACATGTTAGGGAGCTTGCTGTTTCAGAATTTATCACCACGAACAGGCATTGCATGTGTAGCTCCGTACCAGTTACTTTCAGTAATGGCTATACCTGGAAAAGCCTTGGATTCCTTCTCCCGTTGCTAATGAAACATGTTCCCTTTATACAATAATATCATAGATCCTTCCCACTCTTCCCAACCATTCTCTCACAGCCTGACGGACACGGATATCGGTCACATGACAAGTCAGCTGACTGATGCAGGGGAACACAGCTGGCTGGAGGGCTGTGAATGTTTGGTCAGGCAGGGTCTGAATCTGGTTGAGAACTGTCAGCACCATGTTGGTCCATGCCTAAAACAAAATTAGAAAAATTAGGAAAAACAAAAACTTTGCTGTTCAGAATCAGAAAAGAGCCACACAAATAGCTATTGGGAGGCCACAGCACCACTATGGATTTCAATTTGCTACTAGTGGCACAGTGTAAATCAGAAGGAACTACCCAATAGTCACGGAAGATGCACCGCGGAATGATGGATATAACTGACATGAGAATCAGGCTCTGTGTCTTTCATCTCCTCGCTAGATCTTAAAAGCAGGTTTTTCCAAACTTTGCATTTCATTAGAATCCACTTTCTTGTTGTTGTTGTTAAATAAAGGGCTAGAGCCCTCCTTCTCAAGAGAAACAGGATTCATTGAGGGGCACGCTTGCTCCTTTAAATTCAAAATAAGATGGACAAAAGCATCTTCACCTTGGCAGTGTTTTGCAAAGGGAACATTCATAGGAGAATTGAATAAGGGATTAGGATGAACAGGGCCTTCTCTTCACTGAACTGACACTGCAGGGTGTAAAGAAAAAGCACTACAAACTATACTTTCATCTGTGTTAGGGTCAGGATGTAAGGGAGAGGGATGAAGGAAGCCCTCACAATTGTGCCTCTGGGCACCTGCAGCCAGCCTGGCAGACAGTGCACATGCTAAGAGGGAGACACAAATTGCTTTTTTTTTTTTTTTTTTTTTGAGGTGCAGCAAGGTACATTCCAGGGGGAAATCTCCACCTACAGGGTATGAGTAAATCCCATTGAAGACAGAAATTACTTGCACTTTCTGGAGAGAATAGTCTCCTCTTGGGTCACATTACATGGTAGAAAATAAAGATATCTTGAGGCTATGACTGCAGGAAAAGTCTAGAACAATGCTAGCATGTTTCATATTTATAGGGTACAACAGGAATCAGGAAGACCCACAATGTATCCAAGGTTTTTTTTGGCTTAACAGTGAGTATCACCACTGTAGTGTTTCTTCACATACTATCCTATCCCCAAATAAGCACAAATCCAAAGTTTGGGGCCTATAATGGCTATCTCTCATCCAGAGATAAAAATAGTAACCAGTCATCAGTTCAATATTTCTGAAAAAAGAGCTTCATAAGTAAGGCCCTACTTGAATTGCAGAATGATTGTCAAATAATTGCAGCTGCATTGTGGGCAAGACATGGAAAAATTGCAGAAAAGTAATGATGGACCTTTATTAACTGTGGTAATTTGGAAGAGCCAGAGAAGACCTCGTTGTTTAAGAAAAATTTGCTGGAACAACAAACACACAAGTATTGTATTATGCCTACTAATTTTTTTGAAAACTAGATCTTTTGCGCCAGCTATATTACAATCATTCATGCACAGGGCTGACAAAGGGAGTCCTGCTTTGCATGGGGCTGACAGCTTGAGCCCCAGCTGCTACCTGCTCAGATAAATGGAGTTTGGCTGTACTACTGAGGAAAAACATGTGTGGGGCAAACCTCAACATCTAGGCAAAATTGTGGACTGCGCAAAGAAAGCTAATTAAAATAAAAATTGTAATGGAAGTCTAATATTGCAGGATCTGCAATATCACAAATTAAGTAAGATCTTAGTCACAATACATCTGAGACAATTGGTAACATTTCCAAAAGCACCTAAGGGTATGTCTGTACTGCAGCTGGGAGGTGAGAGTCCCAGCCCAGGTAGACACTGCTAGCTCTAGTGCATTAGCTCGAGATGAGCTAGTGCGAATGTGTCTACTTGCGCTGGGAATCACATCTCCCAGCTGGAGTTTAGACATATCCTCAGTGACTTAGATGCCTAAGTCCCATTTTCAAAACAGACAAGTAATTAGCAGCTTAAGTCTCACTGAAAGTCAATTAGATTACTAATTAGCCAACTTACTTTTGAAAATGGGATATGGGCTCCAAAGTCACTTAGGTGCTTTAGGAAATTTTACACAATAGATTTGATCATGACGTAGGGTCACATCAATACCAGCTTGTGGGGATACTCAGTAGATCTCTGATGCTAAACATTTTGGTTTAATCTTTTCTACCCCTTTTGGTATTACCCTACCATAGTCTACCAATTGTCCTACCTGTATTTGTGCCTCTGCATCTCGCACAGATATGTTCAGGGAGCTGACAGTAGATCCTGAGCGTGGCCTCTTCTCTTGCCTCAAGATCTCTGGGCCAGCACTGAAGGAATGCCTCATTTGGCCCTGGTCCACCAGATGTTGCGGTCGCTGAGGGAGTGGTGAATCCTGCCCTCTTGAGCCCAACAACTCTCCCTTCTTTTCCACTTTGATGTCTTTGGTGAAAGAGGTCAAGTTTTGTTGCTGCTTCCTCTTCTTATACTCCGTCATGAGTTTGGAGATAGTTTTATCAGTGGCTATGGTGTAGATTTTGTTGCCAGCACTCTCCCACCATTCTTTTTTCCTGGCTTGGTCCTTTTTCTCCATTTTAGGGCTCAACGGTGGTAGCAGTAGCATTTCTCCACTCCCTCCCTTGGGAGTTAGACTGTCTATCCAGTTGTCCCTACTTTGACTTCTGTCATCTTCTGAGGGTGTATCTTTCCCAGACTGTCCTCCGGTTGATGGGGTGGAGGTTTCAGATTGAAAGGATGGTAAGATGAAAAAAGGGTCACCTTTGAAAACTGGAGGCTCCTCCACATTATTCTCCAAATCCAGATGCATTTGGATATAGTTGTTACAGAGTTCCATGCATAGCTTGTGAAGTCTTTTGATCAACCAAGCCCAGTCTGCATTGCTTACTGGCTGAACACTCAAAGATGGTATTCTAGCCCTCCACTGTCTCTTCTCCTTCCCTCTTGGTGGACTGACTTGGGCAGTTTCTTCAAAAATGTCTTCATCTTCTGAAGAGCACTGTTGGGAGGAGTCTGTGCTTCTTTCATCATCCTCAAATAGGATCTTCTTCACCTGCTCTGCAGTGATGTTCTCCTGGTTTGTCAGTATAGCACAGACCAAGGCATGGAAGTAAATGTTGAAGCTCATTGCCGATTGGCGATACAAGTTGGCAGCTCCACTAATGCCAGACACTTTTTTCAGCAAGCACTTCAACCCAGGCCTGGTATCAAACTCTCTGGCTGTCCGATAAGAATCCAGCAGTAAGTCAAAGATGACAGCCAAATTCTGCATGGAAATGTACCCGAGGAAACCAGCCAGTTTGGTTTCTGGCACTTGTACAGTCTTCTCTTCCACGTGAGAGGGGCCCTTCACAAACTCTTCCAGCAAGATATCATATAAATTCTGGAGCAGCACTTGATGAGACAACAGACTCACCACTATAGTCCTGAAAGGGATACTTGATACCACCAAAAAAAGGAAAAAATATATTAATTAACAGTTCATAATTCACAAGTTATTTCACTATGAGTTATAGGCATATACTGTAGTTTAGAATGACTTATGAAAGCTATCCTGCAAATCCGTACTTGCTTTAACAGTCATGACTCACACTGTAGTCCTATTTACTACAATTGGTTGGGTAAGGACACAGAGTAAAAGTTATCTGGATCAGGCCCTATGCCACCCTAATTCAAATTGTAATAGTTATTTCAATACTGTACTATACTTTTGCTACTTCTGTAGCCTTTTGGCACATGTGACATCAACTGCAGGATTAAATGTTTTCTTTTTCAGTATCACTGTAACTAAATTTACTCCAAATATTGTACACTACTATAAGAGGAAGACTGTAGACTACAATGTCAGCGCCTCCTGATTTTGCTTCACTTAGGTCCTTGTACTTCTTTTTTTATTGCACTTTGACTCTCTCTAGTGGTATCAATCTCTCTAATCAAACTTAATCAAAGCTCAGCTTTGCTATGGCAGTGTTAGACACAAACTGACATGCTTCTGAAAGACTAATTCCTGGTTTCCATTTCCCCTCTACTAAGGCCAACAACCTCTCCCCAGAACTTCCGGACACAAGCATAAGGAATATGGTGAAGACTGCACAGACACTCTTGTTCTAAAACATATTACATGGTTGTTGGTAAGACTATCTAATTTAATCCAGATTAAATGTGTTAAGAACAGATTCCTCAACCTATATACCTCTAATATGGGATGGAAATTACAGTACCACTCCTAGTGGGTATTATTCCCAGACTTGAGTGTATATATCCCTGCTCCTCTCAATGAGATCAGGAACATCCTGTGACCACAGCACTGAATTAACGATCTGCACATTAAGCCCAGGAATACTAAAATGTCGTCTTGTCAACATGATCAAAATTTGCAGATAATTCACCAGTGAGTAATATTTAGAATCCTACAGCCTAGACCAGGCTAGGAAGAAAGGCTAGGATAATTTTTAAGGCACTGTTTTTTTTAATCCTACAAATCACTAGCATCTTTATGATAATTTTCTTAATCTCCTAAATCTCTGCATACAGTCACAGTTGCTATGATGTCAGAACAGGACTGATGCTGGGGTAAACGTACCTTGATAGCAGTGCCTGTCATCACAGGAGGAACTGAGTGCTAGTATCACAGAACTTGCACAACATGCTGCTGGATGTGGAAATACATGTTACTCTGATAGAGGCGCTAGCTAGGATGTTATGATGCAATTGCTGTGTGCATTCATGTGCAGCGGTCATGGGTCAGACAATGTTGCATCAGTGCTTTCATGGCAAATCTATCCATGCATGTGCATTTGCCATGACACCACAAGTCAGTGCAGGTGACTCCGTAAACACCTCTGTGAAATCTGGAATGGTCTCATATTTCATGATGACCGCAATGATGACAAAATCCTGATGTTTATTGAGGAGCTCTTTTCTAGCAGGCAGTCTTCTGCTTTACAAACTTTACTGACAGACACTCTGATTCAACAAGGTACTTAAGCATGTACATAACTTTAAGCAAATGAGTACTTCCACTGTCTTGAAGAGACTAATCACATTCCAGACCCAGGGCCAGAATTAGGGAAATCCACAGACCCTTTAATAGGCTTAGGCCCATATTTTTAAAGGTATTAAAAGTTGCACTACTATAGCAAAACCTATACTGATTTAGGAGCCCAAATCTCATTTCAAAAGGGATTTAGGCACTTAGGACCTAAAATCCCAATGACATTCAAAGGGAATTAAACCTTGAAATGCCTAAATTCCACTTCCTTTTGAAAATTAGATTTAGGATCATAGATCAGTTAGGCTTTGCAGTGCTGAGCACCGCGGTGCCTAAACACCTTTAAAAATCTGTGCCTTACAGCTTAATAGGATATTTGTTTGCAGTACTGCTTGGCCAGGATGTCATTTCCTAGGTAAAACACCAAACTAAGGTGCTGACACAGACAAGTGAGAACACATGACAACCACTCCTATTTAAGCATAACGTTATTTTCATCTTTTGTTTGAGATTGCAAATTATGAAACTATAATGTAGGGGAAAAAAATGCTCCCTTACCCCAGCTTCCTGTGGAACAATGTAGCATTAATGAAGAAAAAAATCAAATGGGAAAAGAGAAATCCCACGAGGTTAAAACAAAGCTTCAGAATGGTTACAATTTTTAGCATGCAAGATTGGCACCAGATGTATTGTTGTAGAAAACAATAAGGAAAATAATGGCACAGTGAAGGTTGAACCTTATTCTGGTGAAGACTAGGCTAAATAGTGGAAACCCACTTATGAAAACAAAACCCAACTCCTGGTTATTGTTTAGACACTACACAGGACTAATGGTGCTGGAATGGTTCAGAGTACAGTAGACTCTCGATTATCCAGGATGATAGGGGAAAAAAATAATTCTGGTTAATAAAATCCCGGATAATCACCACCCATAGGAAATATGGTGAGTGGGGGTTGGTTCACCAGCCACCCTGTGCCGGGGGGGAGGGGGTGTTGGTTCACTGGCTGCCCTGTGCCCTGGTGGGGGTCTTTTGTGTGTGCGCTTGGGGCAGCAGCAAAGCCAGAACCGTCCCTGCGAGTTGCGCATATTTTTTTTGACATCCTGGTTAATCCACATCCTGGATAATCCAATCCTGGATAATCGAGTCTACTGTACTTATGTTCAGAGCAGTGATCCTTTCCAAAGGCCCATGTTCCCTTATAAGTGCCCTGGTATAGATTGACATGTATGCCACTGCCCTGGGAAGTGCTACAGTCTCCACTGTGACCTCTCGCTGCACAATGAGTAGGCAAAGGAATGTTGCACAATCTGTCCCATTCTTTAGAATGGAGCTGGTTATTCTCCCCCCAGCAAAGAAAGGGTTAAGGTCATGATCCCAACTCTCCCTCCATGACCCCTTTTTGGAGTCCTGTTCCTTGAGGGGAAGCAGGAGAAAGCAGTTCCCATGCACCTGTGAGAGGAGGTAGCATAGGGACTGCAGCTGTGGGAGACCTTTGCTCACCCCTACAAGGAAATTAGGCTTTCTTGCATTGTCCTCCTTTCTCCTAAGCCAAGGAAGGACCATCAAGATCTGTCCCTCAATGTGAACAGGACTACAGCTCTGAATAAGGAGCAAAGGGGGACTTGCCACAACACCTGCTTGCAGACCATTTATTAGATACAAGAATCAGAGGTAGCCGTGTTAGTCTGGAATAGCAGAGGTAACAAAGAGACCTGTGGCACCTTAAAGACTAACTAAAGTATTGGAGCATAAGCTTTTGTGGGCTAATACCCACTTCGTCGGTTCATCCCCAAATGGTTCATTGTTGGCAATACATTTCCAACAATATAAATCTAGGTCCTGGATTTACAATTCTGACTCTGTCCCCCATTTGTCCTATTGGGGTTGATGTTAGTGTTCCGCAGTGCCAAAAAGTATCCACCTAAATGTTATGTGATGAACTCAGAACATGAAGTGTTAGGCAATCACATGCTGAAAGATCTGTGATGGGGTGACTTAATACTTGAAGAGTTTTATCTGCAAACACACAAAATATTCCTCAGCTTAGTATACCAAGCATAACCCTGGTAGTTTTGGACAATGCTCCACTAGACCCACTGTCCTATATTTCTTTTTTAGTTCTTAATCCAATAATTTTAACAATCCTTTAGCTGGAACAAGCACAATTCAGGAACAAGCAGAAGTTTCCTCTGCATAGTTTTGGTGTTATGGTAAAAAAAAAAAAGGGGGGGGGGAATTTTACGGACATATTTGTGGAATACAAATTAATAATTCTGGTTCTAATTTCTACATACTATGATAGTTTACAAAACAGTATAACCATTTTTCCATTTGTCTCCCTGGTGCTTGTACATTTTTGAAAACTGTTAAAGGGAATTTCTGCTTTTGGCTGATGAAAAATCCAGAGAGGAAGGAAACGGAATGAGCCCTAGATATTGGGGATGGGAAAGAACTAGCACTATAGGTTATTGAGTCCAACTCCTTCCCTCACTCACATACACACAGTCCCCTATAAATGATTTGATAGTTCTTTTTCCAGTCAAGTTTTCACATACCATGTGATGAGGCTACCAAACTGATTATGGATCTCTGACATAGGTGAGAACTCACACATGTAACCTTATCTACTTCAATGGAGCTACCCATATAAGTGTGTGCTCACCAGTGGGAGGATTGCACAATCAATATTTCCTCACAAATGGGTCTCTTCTGTGTGCTGATAATGTTTGTTTCCCTTCTCTAAGTTCCATTCTAAAAATTGACAATACGTATTTTTAGCAAAACTGGAGGACAGATTTGCTCTTCTGCTCTAACTCCTACCTAGCTAAAAGCTTTCTTTGCTTCCTGATTTAGCCATACGAAGGTCTTTTGGAATGGCGTCTCACCTTTTCTGGGTATGCCCGTTGTGTTTCTTGTCAGCAGGCAGCTCAATGATGAGCACACAGGACTGAGCATGTTCAAATCCCTCCTTGTTGTTGGGGGTCTTTGGTGAGCACTGGGTGTCTAACATGAAAACCTAAAAAACCACACATTATACACAACAAGCAGCTCAACCCCTGCACCGTTTGTAAAGGTAATACATATAGGAACAGAACAGCCCCTTCACATGTCTAATGTGTCCCACCTCTGAGGGCTGTGCACTCAGAGAGATTATTTTCAAAGGCACCCAACTCCCATTGACTTCCCAGGGGAAGTTAACCAAATCTCAACTCTTGTGGCTTGTCATGCTTTGTATTGTAACTGGATAGTTGTGCTAAAGCACAACTGAGCAGAGTTCATCTCAGGAGATGTTGCTGAAGAGACACAGTGTATGCACATGTGCAACCAGGTAGGGGTTATGGGAGTTCTGAACTTCATGTGTTAAAAAATTACAAAACAAAACACTGCCAATGCCACCCACTGGTCTCTGTCATTTACTGGGTCGCCTTTCTGTTATTGCCCATCAGTTCCAGGTCTGCACCTTATCTGTGGACTAGGCATTCCAAGAAGCAGCAAGTCCAATCAATTAAACACAGAAATTGACAGAAGTGACCTGATGGTTCATTTAATCCAGGGGTCTCCAAACTACGGCCCGCGGGCCGGATGCGGCCCGCGAGGCCCTCTCATCCGGCCCGTGGAGATCTTTTGGGCTCTTTAGAGAATGTTTGGCTCTTTTGAGCTTTCCGCAGGGACGGCTCCGTGCTGGGGCCTGGAAGCCCGTGCGGGCCGCCAGCCGCGGGGCCGGGACCCGCCGCGTGCTCGGCTGCCGCCGCGGGGCCGGGACCCCCCGCGTGCTCGGCTGCCGCCGCGGGGCCGGGACCCGCCGCGTGCTCGGCTGCCGCCGCGGGGCCGGGACCCGCCGCGTGCTCGGCTGCCGCCGCGGGGCCGGGACCCCCCGCGTGCTCGGCTGCCGCCGCGGGGCCGGGACCCCCCGCGTGCTCGGCTGCCGCCGCGGGGCCGGGACCCCCCGCGTGCTCGGCTGCCGCCGCGGGGCCGGGACGCTCAGCTGGGGCCGGGACGCGCTGCACCGCCACGCAGTTGCAGGGGGCGAAACAAGGCGGCGAACCGGTCTGTGGGGAGAGACCGGGTTGAGCGGGTCAGTTGGGGGGGGGGAGAGACCGGGCTGGGTGGGTCATTTGGGGGGGGGGGGTTGGAGGAAAGGAGGTTTTGGGGTGAGAGACCGGGCTGGGTGGGTCATTTGGGGGGTGGGTTGGAGGAAAGGAGGTTTTGGGGGGGAGAGACCTGGCTGGGTGGGTCAGTTGGGGGGGGTTGGAGGAAAGGAGGTTTTGGGGTGAGAGACCGGGCTGGGTGGGTCATTTGGGGGGGGGGGGTTGGAGGAAAGGAGGTTTTGGGGGGAGAGACCTGGCTGGGTGGGTCAGTTGGGGGTTGGAGGAAAGGAGGTTTGGGGGGGAGAGACCTGGCTGGGTGGGTCAGTTGGGGGGTTGATGTGTAGTGTTCATGTGTAGTGTTCATGTGTAGTGAACAGGTGTTCATGTGTAGTGTTCATGTGTAGTGTTCATGTGTAGTGAACAGGTGTTCATGTGTAGTGAACAGGTGTTCATGTGTAGTGTATCAATGTGTTATTAAATAATAACTGAATAAAATAATATTAAATAAATAATTAAAAACAACATCCATGTTTTGATTCTTTTTTATTTGGACCTCGAGTGTGTTGTCGGCCCCCGAACTGCTATTTGATAGCTAATGCGGCCCTCGGGCTGAAAAGTTTGGAGACCCCTGATTTAATCCATCCCTTTCCCCCAGGCAGGATTGTCTCTAGCTTCAAGGGCTTGTCCAATTTAATGTGATCAATGTGACAGACATTTCACTACTACTTCTGGGAGAATGATTATTCCTATTTCTAACAGGACATTTACCTGGATTTGCACAAAGCGCTGCTTGGGGAAGTGATAGATGTGGTGCTGCCTTAAGTGACAAGCAAAGTGAAAGGGCAAGGTAAAATCCGGTAAGATGCTATTTTAATATGGAGCTTCACAAGCCTACTGCCCTCCATGGGGAGACAACGCATAGTTGGAGGGAAATGCTTCCCCGGTCCTCTGGTAACAAAGGTACTGTGCAAAGACCCTTCCCACGTTACACTTATTTGCTCTTTCCAAGAGTTTTCGGAAAGAAAATTCCCAACCTGCGTGTTGATTTAATTCTTAGTAAATAGTTTGTTCTCTGGCTTCCTGTGTAACGAGATCATTACCTGTTGTGCCATGGCTCGAATTCTCCAGTACTCAGCTTCGGCACTGGGAGAGAGAGATGGAGCCGCCACCTTCACTTCACAGGCATCGCCACTAAAGCTTTCAGAACCACTGTGGAAATAGCCCAATAGATTCTACGGAGAGACACAACATTAGCCTTTCACTGTGTGTAAGATCAACCAAGTAGTTGTAGAGCCCTCTATCCTTATGCGCACATGTGCATTACCAGATTCTGAGTGATCTCCCACCATAATTGCCCTGGCATCTCCCTGGATATTTTATAGGGGGGGAGGGGGGGGAAGGGAGGGAAAGCACTTTGATTGCCTTTTAAGCAGCTTGGACTGGGATGACTTACCAGGGTTTTTGGTTACAACCAAAGACTGAGTCAAGAGAGACAAGTGTTTTAGTCTGGACTCAGTTGGTAGCAAAGGCATCACTCAGGCAATCATTTGTGTTTCCATTGCTTTTGTAAATCCAGCTGAAGAACTGGATACAAAGACACGTCATGGAGATAAAGTCTGTTCTCACTTGCACCTGTTCAACCCTGCTAATTTCACATGGGCAGGGAAGCATGAAGAAGCGTGGTCACTTCCCTCCTTGATCTTTGGTGCAATACTAGAGTACTGTCCTGGGAAGCATGGCACCATACCACTGCTCATGAGGTACACATTTTTTGGAAGAAACAGAACACTTCTGTTCTCAGGGTTATTAATGTGAGACCTTTCCCTAAATCTAAATTAACATAATAACAGCTAAGATATATGACAATAGATCTGAAATTACTTTACTTTTCTGATGTTTTTGACTTTCAGGCAAACAGTCTTTATTGTGGCTTGGGTGAAATTAGACACAAAAGTTTCTCAGAAAAGGGAATCTATTTATCTAGCAAATATCCATGAATTGAGGCTGGTTGGGATGTTGGTTTTACCTTTACTGGCTCAAGAGTTGCAGAGAACGCGTCCTGTAATGCACAGCATGCAAGCCTCCACATCTCTTCTGTAAAAACAGGCCCTGCTGTCACCAGGACATACCTGCAAGTGAGGACACTGGAAGCTATCAAGCCTGCAAGCCCTACAAAACTTTTTCTGACTTAAAGGAAGAAGGTAGAAATTGGACTACTGGGCAGAGCAAAATCTAGGCAGTTGCTTCACAAACATTGAGATAGTAAGATGTGTGCTGATCATAGAATCTCAGGGTTGGAAGGGACCTCAGGAGATCTAGTCCAACCCCCTGCTCAAAGCAGGACCAATCCCCAATTAAATCACCCAACAGATTCTTGCCCCAGATCCCTAAATGGCCCCCTCAATGATTGAACTCACAACCCTGAGTTTAGCAGGCCAATGCTCAAACCACTGAGCTATCGCTCCATTCCCATTTTCCCCCTCCACCTAGATAGTGTATTCCTTTCCTGACTGCTATTTGAGTGCTTTTTATCTATAGAGATTGTGAGCTTTCCAGGGCAGGGGCTGCATCTTTCTTTGTCTGTTCAGTGCTGTGCACCACATTTTGGGTTTGACCGTAATAATAATTTGCACAATGTGATGGGGATACTTACCTCAGGAGATCTGTGAATCCCACCCAACAGCAGTTTGATTCTTTTTAATAGAACTTGCATATTGACTAGTGATGTAGATATTAGTGTAGAGCAGATATCTTCATGGGAGAACATGCATGTTTATTTCCCAAATCATGGACTTTCTCCTCTGCTCTGACAGCACCTAGTCAATACAGATGGGCCATGGGTATTCCCACACATTCCTACCTTCCCCTTTGAGACTGTGAATTTGGTTTGATAACAAGCAAACAGAGTCTGACTAATTGATGGAAATTTGATTTCAGCCCTTGGAAGCTTTTTCTAACTCTAGTTTTTGCTTTTAAAGAACAAGAGACAGGTTCTCATTACTATGGAGGTACAGGCCAGAATGGTCAATCTGCACGTTTGGCCAAGACTTTTCTAGTCAGGAGTCTTTGCATCACTTCCTCTTTTTAACATGCTAATGGGGAAAAGAGGCTCTTCTATATTACCTGATACATGAGCAGCCAACTCTGGAGATAGTTTCTGTAGGCTCTGCCACACAGGCTACCAACAACTTGAAAAGATCTTTTAGCATTGTATTAATCATATTCTCGTAGCCAATGTCTATGGGGAAAAGAAAGTTGTTTTTAGCGTTCCCACCTTTGCACTATCATTCTAGACAAACCACAGTCCTCCTTGATATCTGGATGTTTTACATACTTGATTCTCTTTAACACTAATGGTTGTTTTATAGGCATCAAAACACAGCAAATTAAGAGGAGCATTGTTCTCTTCAGGCAAGTATATGGGAATGTAAAATATTCCCACTGATACTGGGGAAAGTACTGTGTTAGCCCCTATTCCTACCAATTCCTGTCCATTATGATCTTGAGTGATCACTTTATATTTTTGGAAAGTTTAACAATCTCTTTTAAGGTAAAAATGACTTTTCCACTCTCCCCGATTTTGACTTGTTCTTGAGCAACCAAAACCAAGCCATCTTCTAAGCATGTCACACAGTAAAACCCTGCGTTGTTAGTGAATCACTAGATCTGATGTTGAAGAGTCACTGCTTACCTGAATGTATGAAACTTTGAATGTGCTCCACTACCAGCTCACAGGAAAGGCCAATGGCATGCTTGAAATTAGCAGATGCCACATCCCAGTAAGAATGGTCACCATGGCTACGATGGAGCCAGAGGGACATTGTGGGGAGTAGAAGATGTACAACCGCATAAATGCCAAATCCTGGGCCTGGAAGGAAAACACAATCATGGTAAGAATTTTTGGCTACAAATACCCACTCAAACAGATGCCCAAACTAAGAAATCTAGGATCCTTTACCAGACTGAGATCACGAATTGAGTGATGTTAATGAAAACTACTTCCAAAATATCTGAAACATTTGTGTTGTCTTAACTAAGAGCCAGTAGTAATGTTTGCAGCAGTGCATACACCTTCGATTGTCTGCTGAAGATGTATAAATCACCACCCATTAATTGAAGGGTACATGGAGAATCCAACTGTCTTCTTGAATTTAGTGAAGGTTTATTGTAAGCTGTAAGAGATGACAGAACAACTATTTTCTGGAGAGGAGTGAACAAGAGCATGGCAAGATATTCAGCTGTTAATAAAACAAATACTGGCCATAACAGTACTTATGAGTTTGATACCAAAAACATGTTTTTTACTCATTAAGCCAATTATTTGTGTGGTTTTAATATAAGAGGCCTATGTCTCTATATTAGGATGTTTGAGGCACAGTTTTGGTTCTGACTGTAGGAATACAAACTGAGCAGTGCAGTTTTATGCTGGATGAACATTCAAGGAGGATTTCATGAACAGTGTCTATTAATATACTAATATATGCAACACTTCAAGAAACAGGAGAAGCAGATACAACAGAGCAAGGTAAAAGCTGGAAATATTTGTTCTGGATAAAATAGCAGATGTGCAGGGAATGTACCAATATACAGAGATGTCGTATCACTCCACAGATTGGCCTTCAAGGGAGTGGAGAAAAGAATACTTGCATATATCATGATGTGTCAAGAGCAAGGAGAATCGTGTACACTAGACAACAGTACCAATAAAAAAGATTAACGCATACCAACAGCTACCACACAAATACCACAGTTATCCCTTTCCCCTCCGCTATGCAAAGACTATAATCTTTTTGATGAAGCTTCCCCTTGGGAGCCAATCAGTGTGATCTTTAACCACACCGAGAAGTTACTGATGAACACCACAAGGACAATATCTCCTCTCTAGAGGAGCTAAGCAAACTATCTTCACGGTCCTTGCTAGCTTAACAAGGATTTTTCTGTGTTTCAGTAGCAGATGTTCCATAAAGTCATTGAAATTACCAGGAATTTTGGCAACATCTCTCAGCAGCTCAAAGAGTAAATCCAGGGTGGGTGGCTGGTGCTGTCGGGGACAGTTGGATATGGCAGTAGTTAATTCTTCCAGCAGAATGATCCAGACATTGATAAGGCCTAGAAATATGGACACAGAATGAGAAGTTAGGAGTAAGGTATGGGGAAATAGACTAGAAATAGACAAACCCCCTTGCTGGTGATGAATGGCAATTATACTGCAGTCTGCCCCAGAGAACGGGGGCAAATGGTGACTGGCAGTTGCCTAGACTGAGGCAAGGTGGGGATAGGGGGTGGGGACCCTGAAACTGGGGGTACTGCAGGGGGCAGCACCGCAGGTAAGAGGTCCAGGGAGGGACTCTGGGCAGAAGCAAGTGGACTGCAGGCTGCAGAGGGCACTCCGGAGGCTGGTGAGCTGATTCCCTGGACAGAGACAGCAGGAGGCACCCTGGGGTGAGTCACCGCACGCTTACAGAAGGATATAGCTAAATTAGACCTGTGTTCTCGCCACTGAGAGGAACCATCACAACAGAGCTTAACTTGCAATATATGTAGATATATAAACAATAGACACAGGGCGACACCATATTTCTGGACACTTTTCTGAACATTTGCAGCAGTTGGCCAAATTCACTACATGTGGAGCTGATTAACTTCTGTGTGTAACCACAATTATGCCACAGCCATTATTTTAAATTCACCTACCGCTGTCATCCTCAAAGTCAGAAAGGACACACTCAATCCCATCCTCACTGCTGGCTGATTGTTCCTGCACTCTTCGGGGCAAGTTGGCCATCCGGCTACTGAGGAAAATTGGCTTCAAGGGCATTTTGTAGATTTTGGCTAGCAACTAAACAAAGAAAAAATGTAACATGGCAAAGTGGCGTCATGCCACACACAGGGGAAATAAGTATTAGAGTGACAGTAATATTTGGGATGGATAGTGGCATGATATAGTCCATCTTGTGGCAACATAGTCTAGGGCACCGAACACAGGATGAGGAGTCAAGAGCTCCTTCCTCTACTGCAAATTTGCTCTGTGACCGTGGGCAAGCAATTTAAATAACCTGTGTGTCAGTTCTCCAAGCTGGGAAATTCAAATAATACTGGTCCTGCCTGAATGTTCTGAGGATTAGTTGTATACAGGGTACTTTGAAGATGTAAAGTACTGAATAAATACTAAATATTATCATTCTCTATCAGCCATCCACCTATCTGTAGAATATTTTGGAGATTTTTCTTTCTGCCGACTAGCTCAGAAAAGGCTGATCACTCCTGAAACAATATACACTGGTTTGCCAACTGCAATGAACATGATCTTTGCAGCATTATATTACCAGTCACCAGAGATAATGTTAATGCCTTATATGTTCTGAAAGCTGGGATTCCACATTTTCTGGTGCCATAAATCACTGATGCTTAAGTAACTTTAGAAGTTCTTGAGTGAGTGGCTGCTAACTATATGAATTGAATAGATTAAAATTCAATGTGGTATTCAAAATGGTTCCTCACAATCGCACATTGGTGCCCGTGGTCCAGAGCTAAATAAACTATAGCAGTATTAATGCCACTAACATTTTCACTCTCTGCATTTGTATCGTGTCATACCAATCTTTATAAACTAAATAGTATTCCTCAAAATTATGAGGCACACCCTATGGCTTGGTTCTCCAACATCTTCATCAGCCTGTGATACCCAACAGACAGCAAGGTATTTTAAAACCAAACAGACCATAATTTAAGGGCCTGATTCTTCCCCCTAGCTCACATTGAATAGGTACTTTGCAAGCAATCCCTCTGATTTCAATAGGGCTATTTACAGAGTAAGATACTGGTTTAAGTATGGTAGAATTGGGACCTAAATTTCAATTAGTGAACAGAGAGGAGTCCTGTACTTTACTTCTTAGGCATTTTTGAATATAAATAGAGGTAGTTGCAATGTACATATTGTATTTTTTTTCTTCTTTTTTCTTTGGTAAGATTAATTAAAATGTATATCAGAGACAGATAGGGTGGTTGTGGTCGTGGTGGGAGGAAAGGATAATGTCACATGTAGCAGAATTTCCCACTCACCAAATGCTTAACATTATCACATAGAATATTAACAATAGCAACTAATTATGATTTGCTGGAACTGCTGCTTATCTTGCTGACGAGTACTTCCTCATTATTTCCTTGTGCTCATTCCCCTCTTGCAGTCTGTCTATTGCATCTACTTCTTGTCTCTCATCTCATACTTGGATTGTAATTGCTTTGGGGCAAGGACACTCTCTCTGTTATGTATTCGTACAGCAGCTATCCTAATGGGGCCACAATGCATGATTAAGACCTGCACATATTACTGTGGTACAAATAAATTAAAATAATAGCAAAGTGCAGATAAAAAATGTCCAAGGAGCCCTGAACAGAAACCTATGCTGTGAGCACTGGGTTCATACAAAATAGGTGTAACTTTGCTAGACACTAACAATCATGGTCTTAATAAAGATACTGGATGTATGATGCATTACAACAATCTGTAATCCACTAACCCTCCTTTTCATCCTATGGCTACAAGGTGTTAATGGGCCACTTCACCTTGAATAGTCCCCCTTAGAATATGTGCCAACTTTTTAAACTGTTTGACCTTGTATTTAACTGTGACACTCTGAGGGCTGGGCTGGGGGAGGGTGTCGAACGAAGATACGCAACTATTTGCGTAGCTGAAGTCAGAGTATCTTAGTTCGACTTACCTGGCTGTCCCCATGGCAGCAGATCGACTGAGGCCACTCCCCGCCAACTCCGCTTACCCCTCCTGCTGAGGTGGAGTACAAGCGTCTTATCGCGTCTAGATGAGACACGATAAATCGATCCCTGATACATCGAGCGCTACCCGCTGTTTCAGCGGGTAGTGTAGCCGTACCCTGAGGGACTTCCTCAGGCCTGAATAAGAGCTCTGTGTAGCTTGAAAGCTTCTCTCTGTCACCAGCAGAAGTTGGTCCAATATAAGATATTCCCTCACCCATCTTGTCTCTCGAATATCCTGGGACCAGCACGGCCACAACACTGCATACAAAATATGCTGACATTCCAACCTTTTAGAACTCTGCCCTTGCCTTTCCACATATTTCAGCAGATTGAGTCCATTGCACTTCTAGAGATGTGAGGAGTCTCGTTAATTTTTTTCTCTCTGAAATCTCTCCACTCCCCAAAGTCCCAGTGTTGTTGGAGTAAGACTGGATGCACCTTTGATCTTGCTAGTACCATATCTTGCTCATTCACAGAGCATACAATCCATTTCTCTCCCCTTGGCACTGAGTCTACCATATCCTGAGTTTTACCCCCTTCAGCTGGCCAAGAGAGTAAGAAACTCCAATAAAGAACTGACCTTGACCTCCTTTATGGCAGTGCAGGATATTACCACTAAGCTTGCCACAAAGGTTGTATACATATAATATTCTATTATGTGCATGCACACATTTCCAATGATTACCGTGAGTCAAGGAACCTAGAAGCAGTTTTTTAGTTCAGGTCTGTACCTCTCTGTAGGCATACCTGAGAACACCTCCTGAGGTAATCAAGAGCGGGAAGGCACAAGTCAGTAGACATGGATCCTGACACACAATCGCCAATCTCCTTACAATCCACTTCTCCTAAGGATGGAAGGGCAGGGTGAAGGAGAAGGGAGGGAAAAAAAATGAAATGTTTAAACACACCATTAAAAGTTATGCAATACACATTCCTCATTCAATCTAGCTATTATGTGCTCTTGACTACACTTTTCATAAATGCAGCCTTTAGACCTCAGTACAGAGTTTGGGGAGATTTCTCCCATCGAAGAACATAATAATGGTGATCACACTTCAGATTAAGAGTAGATTTACAAATACTTTCTAACAAAGTGTTAAGATTTGATAAAAGCTTTAATAAATGGATAATTAGTTTTATTACAGATAGTTATAGATCCAAATAGGTTATTTATACTATAAACAATGTTTATATTTATCTATAACATGTTCAACTGACATGCTTATAACCATCTATAACACACTATACACATCATATTATCTATTTTTCATTCATGAGCTATGTATATATCTACCTTTAATATAAAGTGTGACCACAGTGTTTTTAAGAGGGAGGTGACAAATCTTTGATTCATGTAGGTACAAATTCAAACCTGGTGCAACTCTACTGATGTCACTGGAGTGCTGCCAGGGATAAATGTGGACTAATGTCTCTCACTAACTTAGAGATTACTGGATTTGTTGATGGATTTGTTAATGAGATAGTGGGAGAAAATTGCTTTTGGTTCAAGAAATTTTAGACAATTTTATTTAAACTTTTCAATGCTCATTGCAAGCTGCAGGTACTTTCCAAGAGTTAAAGCAAATGAACAGACCTGTGTATATTTTGTTAAAAATATGGTTCCTCTTAAGCACTGTAGGTGTGCAAGATCTAGGGCCTTATCCAAAGCCCACTGAAGTCAGTGGGGCAGACAGCTGTCAATTTCGGTAAGCTTTGGAACAAACCCGTAAATGCATAAATATCCTTTCTTTTCCCTTTGATAAATCCATCTCACCAAATGGAAAACACATTTTTTAAACCATCAAGAGAAACAGGTTTCTGAAGACAGTCAGGTTCAGCAGTCACCAGTTTGCTCTCTGCATACTATTTTAATTTTCTCGATAAGGTAGAAAATAATTGAAGTTCCACTCCCTTCCCCTCCTCAAGGGATAGATTCTGTGCCCATTGAAGTCAGTGGTAAAACTCCCATTGACTTTAGTGGGTGGGGTCAGGCACAAAGTTACTGCATCATTTCTGAATTAAAGGTAGAGTTATATAAAAGAGAAAGTAGGGCCCAGTCCAGTTTCCCCTGGCATTTTGCTATTTACATTAATAGGAGGAGAATCAATTCCATAATTTTAGAATTTTTGACAATTGTTTTTTAAATGATCAAAGCAAGCAGGGAAATGTGAATAAGAGGGCAGAACAACCCATCCGGATTTGCCTTTGTTCTGAAATGTCTCCAAGCACTACAATTAAAGTACAGGGTCACCTTGACTTGGCATACCCTATCTTCTATCCCACTTACTCTTAGGAAAGGAAAAGTTAATCTTGCTGACAGATTGTTATTATCAGTGATATTCATGTTCTTACTGAAGGTTCCAGCAGAGTTCTGGCAGTTTGTGTGCCAAACGCTGCTGCTAGGGGACTGGGGAAAAAGTCTGGCTTTGATCACTGAATGAAAAACTGCCCTTATGAAAAAATGCTACAGCTGTTCTTTGTGCTAATCCAACCCCACCCCCAAATATTACAATACCGTGACTGCAGAGTTCTGGACTATTACTGTACTGTAGAATTCTGTAGTATTTATATAGGGGTATGGTAGGTCATAGTGAAAATGAGGAAAAAATAATAATTAGATGGCTGAATCTTTGACATGCCCTAAAATCCAACAGCATCAAAAGTGTTTTTGAATAATCCTTCTATTTTAGTGTCTTTTATATGGTACCCCTGCTTACCATCTGCTAAACCTCTCTCCAAGCACATTTTGTACCTTAAAATAAACAAAAGTCACTTCTTCCAGAATAATCACCCCCACCACAGCAAGGTTGCACTTAATGAAAGAAAAGGAAAAATCATATTTACCCAGTCCTTTGACAAACTTCATAAGGCACATAATATAACTAGTAGCGGCATTGGCAAAGACCTGGATGTTGTCTGTGTTGAGAAATGCTTCAAAAACATCAAAAACTGGAGCCTGGCATTTCCCTGTGAGAACAGTAGGAGGTGAAGTCAGGATTATTTTTTTAAAAATTAAAGTTTAGGTTCCCTAGTTCAGCTGAGTGTACTGTACCTCTCCTGTGATCATTAAGCTACTCTCTGACAGGTAAATGTTGTGACTGCCTTGGAAGCTGCATCTACTTTCCTTTTCTCCTTGCTCCCAAGGGACTAGCAACCTGAGGGTACACTCACAACCCACCGGTAAGTGTTTTACAGGTTCCTCTCTGTGCCTGATCAACAGAGGCGTGAGTCACAATTTCACAGATTCCAAGGCCAGAAGGCACCTTTGTGACCTCCTGTAAAACACAGGCCAAAGAACTCCCCCAAAATAATTCCTAGAGCAGATCCGCCCCAGCTACTGAGACTTGTCTCTCTAGCTCAGGCTGTAGCACTTCATGCTTTTAGCTCTGGTTTAGGTCCCTGGTTCAATTCTTGGTGCTGCTGGCCAACATGGTGGCTGTCACATTCACAATCTTGACAGTATTTGACAGAGGCAATACTGGTTTGTTTTCCTGAGTTGAAGAAAAGCCTTTTAAAGCCTGTCTAATGTACATAATGGATCTTAAAGACTAGATTCTAGCATACACATAATACATGTCTATATTTGACTTTAAAACATTTTAAAATACCTGTTCAGTTGATCAAAAGTCAGCGTAATGGCTATTTCTCCACATAAGTGCCATAAAATTGAAACATTGTGCCTGGGAGAGATCTGGGACTGATATGCCAAGACTGTTCCAGATTAAATTTTAGGGGTTGTGTGTTAGTGTTATGTGAGATGAAGCTTGCTCACCATCTGCCCAACACTTCTAGTGCTAACAGTCCTCCTCTTACAGGAGCCACTGTTTCACACTGGGGGGCAAAATGTAGGCTGCCTGGTCTGGATGCATAGACAAGAGATGGCCATGAGGAGCATCTGTCTTTCCACCTGCAGAGGAACCTGATAGACCTAATGTTCCAGCAGCAGAACATGGCTCGGCCAGACTGCTAAACGGCTCTGTTAACGCCCTCTCTTTCTGCTGTGTCTGCTAGTGTCTGGCAGGAATCACAGGATAAAGTATTCAGAGATTTACATTTGTTTTCTTACTAAAAATATTCTGGATACTGCAATACTCCACAGTAAGACCCCAACACACCCATGACCCTACTGAGTTTTGCAGTGTATTGTTTTGGACACTTATTGTAGATTATGGTAGTATTTTCATTTATTTATTTATTTATGTCCTAGATAATGGGATGGGATGAAGAATCAAAGACATATCAAACAAGCAAGAGCGAAAACTCGTACCCATAGAATACTCTCCAACAAGATACTCCTTAAGCTCTGACTTGCTACTGCTGTGCACTGTTTCCAGTGCACTGAACAAGGGCCTCCACCCGGACTGGATCTGAATGGAACACACCTCCACCAGCTCTCCTATAGACGTGATCACCTGTTGTACGCAAAGCAGAGAGGACTTTACAAGCATAAATCCACCCAGTGGAACAGGTGGAAGGAATGACAAACAGAAATTACCAACATCTATAGAAGTAACTGAAAAATATAGATTTTTTTTCTACAGTTTTTTTCTCCCCAGAGAAAAAGTTACTTTTCATTAATATCTATAGGTCTGGAAGTGGATTTCTGTTGAATAACCATGTTCCTGCTCTAAGAAAAGAGAACAGCTAAACCAACAGGCATATATTCCAAAAGCCTAGTGCTTCTTGGCTGCAATTGGATGTGCCCCCTCTTTGAAGATGTGGCTCTAATGCAGAGTGTATACTAGGCAGAATCCCTTACCTTGTAAAAGAAGTATTTTGAACCTGAGGTGAGAACAGAGGAATAGGAACAGAGCAAAATAGAGTACTGCTCAACAATACACTGCACTGTAGAAAAGCCACTGTATTGAGCTGCACTGGGGTGACAATGGACAGGGCTCCTATTACAGAGAGGCACTTATTACAAAAATAATTGTGCTCTGCCTACCACAGTTTGTGTTGGTGCTATAGCTAGGGAGAAGGGACCCTTCTGAAACCTGAATAGAGATTTCACCCAATTAAAGGAAAGTAAGCAGATACTTTAGCCATCCCTGAGACCGCCCTCATTGTTTGTATGACGCACAGGGTGTAGATACCGTCATTAGGGTTGACTTGCCTGGTCCTGGACATCCTCATCACACAGCTCCAGCTGCATGATGCGCTCAAAGGGGCGGAACAGCGCCTCGCTGAAGTGAAAATGAGGGGGCTCATTCCAGTCTGTCAGCACCTCGGTGAGGATGTCATGGATGAAGGAGACAGCCTTCCGAGACACATGTCTCTCCTTATGACACGCAGCCTATAGGGACAGAAGGGATGAAGAAAAAAAAAAAAAGGCTTTTAGATGAGACTGTTTTGCGGGAGGCAGAAGTAGCAAGTTGATAGTGCCAAGCTCCAAAAATAACTCCAGCATAATGTGACCAGAGGGTCCTGCTTGAATGAACAGAGTGCCTGTCCAGTGGAAAACAAGGAACTGTGTAGCCGAGATGCTTAGTATTCTGGAGACGCAGGATGATTTATTGAGAGTTCAAAGAACACACTAAACTCAAAAGTTAAGAAATGGGTCTACAGTCTTCCCAGCTTTTTCAGATTACTGTTGATTTGAATGGCTGATGTGAGAGATTCAATTTCTCTTCATTCTCATTGTATAAATAGAATGTTTTAATAAAAGGCTATTTATGACTAAGTACTGTACTTAGTATGTTCTTAGACTCCAGAATAAAAGCCTCTTGGGAAAGGGACCTTGTATCTGTTTGGAACTGGCTACAAAAGGCACAATAAAAATGATTAGCAATCAAGTATATTAAAAAAGAAATGGTATGCTGACAACAGTACACTTCTCATCTGACAAGAGCTATTCCAAAATCAGGGCTGGGTGAATCTGGACAGAAAATTATTCTACACTGGGGGACTATCCAGGCATCTCTAAGCTCAGTCCCTTCACTCCATCCAGCCACTTCCTCCTGATATTTTCACCTATGCCAAAGTTCACCAACAGAGAACTACACTTCCCAATATTTTGAAAGCGACAGGGGATTTTGGGGGTCTCACCTCTTTGGATGCCCAAATTAAGAGATTTTAAAGGGGCCTGGATACCAGAAGGCTCAACACCTTCTGAAAATTGGGCCCCTTTAAGATTGTTCAAACTGGGCATCCAAAATCACTAGTCATTTTGAAAATTTAGACCACTTGTACAGTCAAAACATACCACTATGGACACATTAACAGACCTTAACCCCGGACTTCAAATATTTTCTTCATCGTAGATCTTAAACATCTGAGAAATGTACTTCCTGTGCACCTTAAAAACCTGAACGCATGCGGACATGTTCATTAACATAAACAAAGTTCAGGCGCACATATTTATTAATATGAATGACAGACACCCAAAGAAACCCAGCTCCAGTACATAGAACAGTTTTAAATTATTTTAGGTACAACTAGTTTCCCCAGGACTATAAGAATTGCCATATTGAAACAGATCAATGGTCTGTCTCTGGAACCATGTTTCCGAATGTAGCAATTACCAGATGTTTGAGAGGTAGGTGTGAAAACGCTCACAACGTACCTATCTGTAGTTGAGCAATACTGTACCATAAGAAAAGGCATGTATTTCTTCTTGACTCTAGCTAATAAAGAAGATTAATAACCCTTGAGATGTTATTTTAACCAGTATAATTGCAGATATTCTGCTTTAGTCAATTAAAGGTTCAAACTTTTTCTGAACATCTCTAAGTAAGGGGTATTTATAATATCTTCTAGTTGTGAGTTCCACTGGTTCTTCTTTCTCTCTCTCTCACCTCTACAAGATGAGGTGCCACCAGGCTCCAGCAGCGCATGAGGTGGAGCAATGGGCGGGATTTACTCCGTACAATCCTGAGCATGGCATCCCCAAGGCGAAACAAATGGAGTGCACTTCTCCTGTCCTGTGTAGACTTTACTTCACCTTCAAGAAAAATAAGGTGCATGATGCAAATAAATGCAAAAATTGTTATGACAAGAGGGGTAAACAACAGAAATTATGCATCTTCAGCATTTCATCTCTTCAGGTCTCGATTAGAATTTAGATCTGGTCACAAATTATTTGATTTTAATTACATACATATCAAGACCAGTCCAGAAATAAATTCATCTTAGCAAGCAGTATGTGCTTGCAAAAAGCACAGGAATAGACCAGGGGTGGCCAACCTGAGCTTGAGAAAGAGCCAGAACTTACCGAAGTACATTGCCAAAGAGCCACAGTCATACATCAGCAGCCCCCCATCAGCTCCCCCCCCCCTGGTGCAGTACAAAACATACCACTATGGACACATGGCAGCCCCCCACCAATCAGCGCCTACTCCCCCTACTCCTGCCCACTGCAATCAGCTGTTTCACATGTGCAGGAAGCTATGGGGGGAGGAGGAGTGAGGGCAAGCAAGACTTAGGGGAAGGGGCAGGGACCTTGGGGGCAGGGCTGGAGAGGGGGCAGGGCTGGGGCAGAGCAGGGGGTTGACCCCCCTCCCCCGCATATTGGAAAGTCAACATCTATAGCTCCAGCCCCGGAATCCGTGCTTAGATAAGGAGCTGCATATTAACCTCTGAAGAGCCACATCTGGCTCTGGAGCCACAGGTTGGCCACCGCTGGAATAGACTGAGAAAAGGACCTACAGTGTAGGAACATCTTACACAGCTATGCAGTTTAGGTGTGTCTCACTGGCTTCAAATATTGTGGATTTTTTCAAATAAATTTTTAAAGTGCAAACGCTTGGGAAAGTATATAATCAAATCAATGATAATAAATAAGAATAATGTTCAGTACTGGCAAATATGGTGGGCAAGTGGTTTAGAATTCATCCTGAGTACGAGTTGGCTTTAGATGCCTTTGGTAATATTTACAGGGCAGAGTATTAACTGCAGTTTCTTAATTTTCTTAGTAGTGGAAGGTTGTAAATCAGGGGTCAGCAACCTTTCAGAAGTGGTGTTCCAAGTCTTCATTTATTCACTGTAATTTAAGGTGCCAGTAATACATTTTAACGTTTTCAGAAAGTCTCTCTCTAAGTCTACATTATATAAACTATTGTTGTATGTAAAGTTTTTAAAAATGTTTAAGAAGCTTCATTTAAAATTAAATTAAAATGCAGATCTCATCAGTTTAGTGTGATTCTTGCCCTTGCTTTTCTTTGCTGAGTTTTCCAATGTTCCTAGACGGGCAGTGGGCTGAGCGGGGCCGGTGGCTTGGACCCTGGCTGGCAAAGGGCTGGCAGACAGAACCCCAGACCGGCAGCAGAGTGCCACTGAAAATCTTAATAAATAAAATAAATGCATCTTACTTCTGTTCCATTCTATGCATCCGATGAAGTGGGCTATAGCCCATGAAAGCTTTATGCTGAAATAAACTGGTTAGTCTCTAAAGTGCTATGAAGTCTTACTTGTCTTATTTATTGAAAATCAGCTCACGTGTTGCCTTTGGCATGCATGCCATAGGTTGCTGACCCCTGTTGTAAATTATCTTTACTGAGTTGAAGAACACAGGACAAAGAGAACTTAGAAACATACTCTGAATTTCCCAACAGACAGTACATATTCTTAATTCCCCAACACTTTGAAAACCATCCTAATACAACAGAATTTCATCTCCCACTGCTCTCAAAATGTTGGAAAATTCACATCACTGACTGGCTCAAAAGGATGCCCATGCTTTTATCTCTAATGGAGAACATAATTAGGAAGCTTACTTCTTTTTGACACTGAAAACAAATATATTTAAGCAGCTGTGTGCACTAGGCTTATTATTAATGGTCTGAATCTTTAAAAGGGAATTATTATTACTAACATTTATTGATGGAACACTGTGTATGGAACACAGAGGGAGACCATTTATTAATAAGAAAGTAATTCATGCTGTGGAATCCTGGAGAGAGAAGACGTATGAGCAGAAAATAGCAAATTGAGTGTCATTCTGGAACAATGCAAAGTAGCACAAAAAACCATCTGAATTCACTTGGGTTGAAACTCACCCCTTTTCAGAGGACCAGTGCTAATCTTGTGCACCACTCAAGTTTCACTTAGATCTTGGTCCAAAGTTCTTTGAGTCAATAGAAACTGCTCTTTTTGATCAGGTCCTTATGCCCAGTCTGAAGACCTACAGGGGACTTAAGTATTGCACAGCCCTTGTGCTACAGAGGGGTGGATTGCACGCTGAGAGAGAGAGAGAAACCTGGAGAACACATCCCGCCTGCTTTATCTTGAGAGCTCTTGTTAGATGCTTTGTGCACAACCCACTCATGGCTTATTGCCATGGATACCCACTTAGTGACATGTAAGCTTCACTCACCATCTAGGTCACCTCTGAATTTAGCCAATAGATATTATTCATTTGGAACCTTAAAGGACAATGTATTATTATTAATGTTTATAGTACAGTAGCACTCAGATGTCTGAGTCAGGATTGAGCTCTGTTGTGGCTAGGCACTGAATCACAGAAGTTGAAAGTTCTCTTGGTCAGGGACTGTAGCTATCTTTTAAACATGTTTTGTAATTCCCCTACAGAGGAATTTTACACTGAACTCTGTATTTTATTGTTGCCTTTGAGCATCTGTCCTGGGTATATTGAAGCAAAATGAACCCAAAGTAAATCATGTAGGAAATGAAAAAATGTACAAGAAATACCTGATTCCTTACGAGGCCTTTAGTAGATTTACCTGGCATTGCTAAGGAGTAATCAACTGTATCTGTGACTGAGTAGAAGAGCTGGGATTGAGAAGCTTTTTTGAGCTGGTATAGGAAGCCACCCAGTGCCATCAGGTTTAGCTTGTAAGCAGCATCTTCAAATAGCCTGTAAGCAACAGTGCAGAGAATGTAACTTGAAAATGAGCCATGGAGGTTAAAGTTTCACCTATATTCAGCCATTGCCTGCTGTTACCCAGGTTTCCATGTCCACTTTGATGCACCAGCTTTATTATTTTTGGGGGGGGGGGAAGAGCAGGGGGTTCCAAAATTAACCAGAACTCTTTCTGGGGCTCTAACTACAGCACAGACCATTCTTAATCCCACCTCAAAATACATCTAGTGGTTTAATGCCACAGTTGGTCCACTAGTTAACAATCCAAAATATGGCATGGGTCAGCTCTTCAGCTGAGGTGAATTGACAGCTCCATTAACTTCACAGTTACACCATCTGAGGAGCAAGCCCCATATATATATGTAATATATGTGAATCCATCTTACTTTAAGAAATTTAGGCCTGAATTTTCAGGCACAGGAGCCTAAAGTTCAGCACCCAGGCAAGAGGTCTGATTTTCTGCAAGACTGCACACCCAAAGCTCCCTCCGAGCTTCTGTTTTTCTGAATTGGGATTGTAGTTTAAAACTGTAAGATGAACTTTACATTAATGTAAAATTCGGTTTTTAAATTATTTCTTTATTATGTATTTTAAAAAAGGAGATCACAACACCAATCTTGACTGATATGGCAGTGAAACTCCATGAGACCAGAGTCAAAAACCCAGACAGCCAGGGCTTTATCTTGCTCTCATTCAGTCAACAGAAAATCTCTCCTTCACTTGAATGGGACAGGATCAGGCACCTGCTGAGGTCCACAGTGAAGTTACAGTACGAAATTCACACCTGTATAACTAAGAGCGCTATTAAGCATTTGTATTATTGGGTAGTCCTGTGCACAGTGTTGCAATTCTGAATTTAATTAAAAAAAAAAAAAGATGCCACATACGAAATAAGGCGTTAACTATTTTTTTTTCTCATAATTTACAAATACACATTCCTCTTGGGGATGGAGCCAAAGCCTGGAAAAATTCAGCAAAAAGGAGATTTCAATTTTTTTAGCATGTTATAAGTATGTGAAAATAGGATGTGCTAATAGAAATCTCAACCCCACCTCAACTATAGCATTGGCTGCAGAGCGAATGGCATAAACATTCGCAAAGTCCAGAACTGGCTGCCGGTTCCTTTTACTCTATAGGAAGGCTCAGGAGAGGTTTTGAGAAGCCAAAACCAGGTTTCAGACATTGCCGTCCATACCTGTCAGCCTGAGTGGAGAGGATGAGGACAGCCTTGGCAGCATTGCTTCCACTTAGCAGGCTGCCTCCTCGAAAGTCAAAAGCTCTACCCTTGCTGCTCTCCTTGATGAGGTCCTGGATGGAGACGGGCTGGATGACGGGATTGTTGCTCAGGGTGGTCTCCTGCTCAGGGGTCAGCTCCTGGGGAGAGTTTGCAGACGGATAATCCACCTGCAACCCTCCTGCGGCCTGCTGCGATTGGGTTATAGTGAGAGGGGGCTGAGAGGTGCCATCGCTGAAATGAGTGTGCTCCAGAGTGCTGATGTATTCACACACCCTGAGAATAAATGGGACAAGATGAACCGTGAATCCCTAGAGGCAATCACTGTTTGGTTCTGCACTGCACTCACTCCTTAAAGGTAATCTGGAAACCTCTGTAGAACAATGAAGTCCAAGGTATCGGTTTTACTGGTCTCTAACAGCGTCTGTCTCTGCAGCTAGTTTAATCATTTAGAAAACGCATAGTGATGTAGGCCAATCACAATAAAAGGGGGCATAAAAGTGAAAAGAGTTCCACTACCAGAAAATGGTACTGGAGATCACGGACAGGTGGTCAATCTGCTTTGGAGCCACACTGGTCTATGGAGCCAGCCTACCTGATGCCAGGCAAGTGGAGGTTTGTTATCGTGTCATGTGGCCTGGAATTTTTCTAAAGGGGATATTGCTTTTATTTACAGTCTGAGGGGAGACTTCCAGAAGTGCCTGCTGGGATTTGTTGTTCCTAAATGCCTGGACTTTCAATGACCTTAGAAAGGAAGGATAGCCTGGTGGATAGGGCTCTTGCCAGAGACCTGGGTTCAGTTCCTGGCTCTGCTGCAAGCTTCCTATGTGTCCTTGCACAAGGGGTATTAGGGGCCTTAATACCCTTTGAGGACCTAGGCCATAGCTGCCCTGTGCCTCAGTTCTCTATCAGTACTATGGGGGATAATAGCATTGCCCTGGTTCACAGCAGTGCTGTGAGGATCAATATATTAAGGATTGGAAAGCACTCAGATAGGTGTATCTAAGATTATCCTTAGGCCTTTTAAAAAAAAAAAAGAAAAATCTCCTCCTCATTCTCCTCTCCCTCACTGAATTGCACTCAATCTCCTAGGTCAACTATTTTTGAGTGTGGCACCGGAGCACCTCCCAGAATGAGAACGTGAATGCATACAGATTTATTTCTCTCTCGCTGTATGTAGCAGGAGTTGTATTCTGTTAAAATACATTTTCTGACCTAAAGCCAGTAGATTCCTGTACCTGAACACATGCGGCCAACAGTCTTGATTGTGGCTTCCCATTTCCAGGCCCACATTGAGGATGGCATCCATGCACAAAACATGAGCAGGGTGCAGACAAACTCCCTGCACTTTCCCCATCTGTTCCAGCTTCTGCTCCACTTTCTGTTTCACTGTCCCGTTAACAATAACATAACATTATTTGAGAACATCCATCACTTAAGAAACAAACAAACATTTGTTCTCACAGATGGTGGAGATGGAGAAGACTACAATATGAAAGAGATCTGTATTAAGATGGCGTTTTAGGCAAAACATAAAAGCAAATACCTTTTTCAGATGTACATGCACTTAAAAAAATCCATTTGCGTATGTGAGAGAATGTATTGCTTATGGAAGGTGCTAAACCGACTCTGTTACAGATTCACATCTTGTTATTCACAAAATACACAGGATTGAAAGACAGAGTGCAAGCTTCCCGGTACAGCTGGTTGGGATCATTTTTGACAATATCTTTTCACTGAAGCGGAGATGCTTCATGGAGATGTACTAGATTTGACAAGTTCCATGACAGGAAGGTCTCCGAGGTCCAGGGTGGACTCCCTGGTCACTTGATAACTGAGAGAGACCCAGATCGAAAACCTGATCTTTTTTTAAAAATCAGAAAACAGACGTTCAATGCCATTCCTTTTCACTGAAACTCTGGAAAGATCTGTATTTGTACCAAGGTGGAACAAACACCAATTTTGAAATCTTGAAAGTTGTCACGAAACAAAAATGTCAACCTCCAGCCAGTTCTACTTCCCCCATATTGATTGGCCAGTATACCTCAAGTGTCATTTCCAGGGTTTTCTTCTAGGGGTCAGAGGTTTTTCACTCTCCTACCTATTCAGTCTTTGACCTCTGCTGCCTGCCACTTAGGGCCACTTGTTATGGCCATTTTTGTGTCATGAACTTCTATCCAGTGGGAACTGGAGTGAAGTCTTCAAATTCATTTAACTCAGGCCACCAAGTAAACATGTGAGGTTGACAACTTCGGGTCTCTAATGATTTGCACTGGCTTTGAAGTAGTAATCTAGAAGTGACGGACTTTTTATCCTATTACTACATTTTTTCAGCTTCATCAAGCTTAACTTACTACACTCCAGAGGTAAGCAATTTTAAACATGTGAGAATTTGTGATGGTAAAGGATGCATATGTAAATAAGCAAGCTGAGTGAACGTCATGAAAATAAGAAAGACTGAGCACATTTTGGTGCCCCTCTGAACTCATGGTAGTGTCAGATACATAAGATGTACATTTTTATAAGTTGTTATAACTCAGATGCCACTACAGCTGCATTTGTGTCACCAAACTTTAAAAGATTAAACTTTAAAACACAGTTTGAGCTTAATAGTGTTCAAGTGAATCAGCAGAAGATTTATATGGGATAAAATGGAGTATGAAGTAATAACAAGATCCCAGTACAGTGGAGTTTGTATGAGACTAATGGTTCCCCCGGTAAGTGTACTTCCCATATATTTGCATTGCAGTGAAATCCCCCCATCCCTACCTTTCCCATAACAAAATACCTTACGATGTCACTACTATAAGGAACATTAGATAATAAGGACTACTTGGCCAATAGTAGCTACCTTGAGTTATAGCATCACTGGGCTCTTGGACTTCTCTTTCCTCCTTCTCTTCTTGAACGCAGGAGGCGGCAGCCATTTGGGCAAGGGCAGATGCGCAATTAGCAGCAACCCCTACAAAGAGGAACAACAGTTATTGTCTAATGAGCATTTTCATTTATCTCATTTATCTCCTTCACTGGATTTATGCAATCATGAACAGCTTCATGAACAGAGCTATTAGCTTCTACACCAGCTTTATTGTGCTTCCTAGTTTGCTTCCTTCTTCCCCAAATTCCCTCCCCGCCCTTAAGAACATTTACATCCAATCTCATGAATCCATCTAGGAATTCAGTCCGTTCTGATACCTAGAGCACAGCTCAGCCGGGCTGCCTTCCTCAGTCCATCCAGGCTCATACAAATGGAATCTTTCTCCTTCTGGTTCTGCTCCTTGATGCCTTCAGCTCCCAGGATGAATGCTAACCCTTTGGAGCTTCCTGCCATTCGACCAGTTAAAGGGGTGGATAAGGTGTCAATCAGATTCTTCCAGCAACCAATCAGAAGGTATCGGGCAAAAGCAACACCTGGATAAGAAATGCATCCATCATTTTCCTGGAAAGTGAAATACCTGCTGCTTTGTCATTGAGGGAAACAGGCCCTGTTCCTTCTCTACTTCTGGACCATCTGATCTTTTGACTAGTGTATTGCTGACTTAGGCCACTTGACATTCTAAATGTTTGATCTCTTGTTCTTGAATGTGTTTTACTTTTTATGAAAACACAGTTGAACTATTTGAAGCCTGCTGCAGCACCAGCTGTGATTACAACACTTAAGCACATTAGGTTAAATTAAGCCATGGTATAACTTCACTGGGCTTAGTCTCCCATTTATCTAAAGCCTTTGCACACTAGAATAAATTCCAGGGGGCCCAGTGTATATTATAAGCCTACTAATGGTGGACACATACACAATACAGACTCACTACCTGCCACAACAGAATCATCAGTCTTCTGGTTCTGGGTGAGAGGAGATTGTGTTGACGCAGATGCCATCAGCTGTCCACCTATTGCACTGCTCCCCAAGCCATCAATGTCTGTAGCACCATAAAAAACACACACATATGGGGTCAGAAGAACATTTCATATTGAACCATTGCACAAAGAAAGTTCCTGAATTTCTGATGGTATATTTTTAAGGGTCAGATTCTGAGTTATCTATCTCTGGCAGTGTGAAGGGACCTTAATGAGGGTGCAGAAGGGCCTTTGGGTAAATAAGAATGATATCCCCGAAAGTTCTCTTCAGTGAAATTTTAAATGATTCGAAGAGAAGGGTATCCATCACTTTCCTTGGTCCACAGTCTAGTAGACTTCACTGATAAGAAATTTTCTTCTGGTGTTTGTCACAGTTCAGGGTAAGCCACATCTTTGACTCTGCTAGCCTCTCAAAGTGGGTGCTTGGGGTGAAGGCCCATCTGGATTTGGGTACTGCAAGCTTCCCTTCAGGAGCGGTGACCAGTGGGTAACACAGTGACTCAAAACAGACTTTTCAAAACAAAGTATTGTTTAATCTTAACAGTAGGAACAAAATATAACCAGAGAAAAGTGTTTTTAACACAATGAAAGATGTACACGCATATCTATCTTACCTATAGGCTTAGGTAGGCCTAGCAGTTTAGCCCAGACATTCCAAACTTTAGGGATTGAGTTTCAGTCTGGTCCCCAGCAATCTCTGCCTTTGGGGGCTGACTTTTTACCTATCCCAAAATTTTATGTTCCAGCCCTTCCCCCGTTATTACAAGCTGGATGACTGAACTCAGCGTTGTTGGAGGTAAAACATTAGAATGAATGACCCCAGTAAATGGGGCTACCTGAAGTTATTGTTCCTTAATCCAGGAAACCCCTACTTGAATGAGTCCCATGTAATCATATTGCACCTAACATTGAAACAGAATGTATAATATTGACAAAATATTACAGGCATCCCCCACCTCCTTCACAATATTCATCCTACATTTTCTTTTTAGGAAAGTGTTTGTCAGAAGAGTTATAGTCTCTTAGCTTCTTAGCAGAGTTATGTCTCAGCGGTAGCATTTCAGCATATCCCTGGCATAGTATCAATCAAAGTCAATGTGAGTTCAATCAGTGGAAAAATTGCAGGATCTGACTCCCAGTAGTTATGCTTAGCCCAGGGTACACTGACATTACATTCCTGTGATATCATGAAACCAGTGACCTGCTGCTCCAAAAATCTGCCTGTGAAAATACAAATCTAGGATGTGTGCCCAGAACATAAAGAACATGGAATGCTCTTTTCCAAAGATTCCCCCCGGAGAGACCTGAAGTGACAAAGGAGTTTGGTGCACTGAACCACACTGTTTCTAGGCAGTTACACAGCTTCCTTTCCCATTCATCAGTATTTACCTACATGAGCTGGTCAAGTTTTAAAAACCCCTTTGACTTCTTTCCAAAACGATACATTTTTTGAACAATAACTGCGGCTTGCTACTATGGAAGCAAATGCTGTTGAATTCCGTTGAGCCACATTTTCCCTGGTGTAAACTGAAATAGCTCCATTGACTTCAATCAGTCATTACTAAACATTGATGAATGGAGAAGAAAGTTTTTTTGGGACAGAAGTGCCAAGGAGAAGCAATAACAGCAACATTTAGATCTTATGTAGTGCTTTACAAAGGCAGCCCATGTTGTTGCCCCTATTTTACTGGGGGGGGGGGAGGGGGGAGGAAACTGAGGCACCAGAAGGGATGTTACTTGTTCAAGGTCACCCAGCAGGTCAATGGCAAAGCCAAGAGTAGAATCCAAGTCTCCTATGGTCCAGTCCAGTGCTCGATCCACTAGGGCATACTGCTTCCCGAGTCTAACCCACTACATTCTATCTTTATCACTCTGGGACGCTGAAGGAAAATCTTTTGAAAGGCACACACCATGTTCTTTAGGTTATGTTCACAAATCCTAGATTTATTATTTTTGCTGCTAGATTTTTGGCGCAGCAGTAGATTTTTGATTCCAAAATATCAAAAGAGAATCATTTCAGCATCTGCCAGAGACAATCCCTCAAGCTCAGTTACACCAGCTGAGGATCTGTCCCTATAACAAAGCCACAGAGCTACTTTCAACATGCTCTGATCATTCATATCAGTTACTGAACATTCCTAAACAGCATGTTTCTACATTGCCTGAGCCCGGATTCTGATTAGGAACATAAAACTGGCCATATTGGGTCAGACCAATGGTCCATCTAGCCCAGTACCCTGTCTTCCACCAGAGACCAGTGCCAGATGCTTCAGGGGGAACAAACTGAACAGGGCAATTATTAAGTGATCCATCACCTGTTGTCCAGTCCCAGCATCTGGCAGTCAGAGGTTTAGCCATCTTGGCTAATAGCCATTGGTGAACTTATGCTCCATGAACTCATCTAATTTTTTTTAACTCAGTTTAAAATAGCCTTCACAACATCCCCTGGCAATAAGTTTCGCAAGTTGACTGTGTGTTGTGTGAAGTGTAGTACTTCCTTTTGTTTGTTTTAAACCTCGTGCCCATTTATTTCACTGTGTGACATCTGTTTCTTGTGTTCTGCAAACGGGTAAATGACACTTCCTTATTCTCTCTCTCCACACCATTCATAATTTTATAGGCCTCTACTGTATCATCCCTTAGTCATCTCTTTTCCAAGATGAACAGTCACAGTCTTTTTAATCTCTATTAATATGGAAACTGTTCTATACCCTTAATCATTGTTGCCCTTCTCTGTACCTTTTCCAATTCTAAGATATCTTCTTTGAGGTGGGTGATCAGAACTGGACACAGTATTCAAGGTGAAGGCATACCATGGATTTATATAATGGCATTATGATATTTACTATCTTTTTATCTATCCCTTTCCTAATGATTCCTAACATTGTTAGCTTTTTTGACTGCCATTGTACATTGAGCAGATGTTTTCAGAGAACCATCTACAATGACTACAAGATCCCTTTTCTTGAGTGGTCACAGCTAATTTAGACCCCATCATTTTGAATGTATTGTTGAAATTATGTTTTCCAATGTTCAGCACTGCCATAAACACAAACAAAACAAACCAAACAATCCTTTCAGAGTCTATTCAGTTTTTGGTCACACTGGCCATAGGGAATCAAGGTATTGTCAGGTATTTTTTGATTGGATCCAGGATTTCAATACAGAGTGTTTGATCCAGATTAAACAACCAGATTCATGCCATAACTGAACCCAATTTCTTCTCCACTGGCACTTTAGTAAGCACCATATTTAGCCTTATTGCATCTTGATCGACAGGTGACTGAATGAAGCCTAATGTTCAAATATTTAATATTTCAGACATCTGCAGAATACATTTAGAAGTTAATCTTTACTGATATGAGCATATTACTGTGCTCATATGGTCACGGTGATATAATACTGACCTGTCAACATGGTGATGAGCGGAAGATGGTGCTCCTCAGGGTTTCCCCAGTAACCAGCCTCCCCCAGGATGTTCCTTTCCAGTATCTGATGGTAGAGCTCCTCAACCCATGCCTGAGAGAACACCATCAATACTCCACTGGCCTGAACCTGCTTCATAAACTCCTTCTGCAGAGAACAATACAAATCCAAATGTAACATGACAGTCAGTCACTAGAGCGTAAGCCTCAACCAGCAGATCCACTACTCCTCTTTGACAGGTTTCAGAGTAGCAGCCATGCTTAGTCTGTATCCGTAAAGAAAATGAGGAATACTTATGGCACCTTAGAGGCTAACCAATTTATTTCAGCATCGGCTTTTGTGGGCTATAACCCACTTCATCGGATGCATAGAATGTAGGTAAGATACACACACACACACACACACAAAATATGTAAAGGTGGAAATTACCATACAAATTCTACAAGGCTATTTAATTTAGATGAGCTATTATCAGCAGGAGAAAAAACAAACAAAAACCTTTTGTAGCGATAATCAAGGTGGTCTATATCAGACAGTTAACAAGAAGGTGTGAAGGATACTTAACATAGGGAAATAGATTCAATTAGTGTAATGACCTAGCCACTCCTCTTTGAGTACATCAGAGTACTGGGGAAATGAGGAGAAAAAGGATGGGGGTATGAAGCTTCTGTAAGAATAAGAACTGACCTAGGACTAGATTGTGCCCGGCCCTTACACACCTGGACAATTGCAAGTGAGATGGTGCAAGGAGCTTTTCCCTCTCTTTGTGGCAGCTCATGTAGGAGATAGTTACAGTTCTTGTGGTGAGGTAATTGGTGGGACAGGTCCTTCAATACTTCTCCTGAGTTATACAGGACCAAAATGCATGTGGGAGGCAGGCCATCACCCAACACCCTCAACTTCAGCCTGTTGAGTAGGACTGAGTGCAGGGAGATGTGATTACATATGCTGCTCTCCATGGGGCACAGACTCTGCACTGCTCTCTAATACAAGGCTCTGCCTTCATGGGCCAACTAAGCCCTTGAAGAGGCAGGGCCCACTGCTGAAGTCCTTACTCAGGCCAAACTCCCAGTGACACACAAGACCAAGTTCAGGCCCGGTATAAGGGATGCACTCCCTAGAGACTTCAGTGGAAATTCTGTAAGGACTGAATTATAATAACTGAATAAAAAACATATGGAAATGCTAATAATATTCAAAGATTAGTTCTGATAGTCACTGGAATCGAAATACTCTTTGATATTACTGGTAAGGACTGTTTCCCCTCACCTGTCCCAAATGTTGTCAACTAGAGCTAAGTGAATTTATTCTGGCCAATAGTTTATTCATCAAAAAATGCATATGGGGTGTAACAAATCTGCAAATTTAGGGAACAGTTTATACTAGTCTCATTATTTGAAAATATTAGGTTATTTTCTCTGCCTTCTCTCAAATGGTTGAGAGGAAATGAACATATTTCAGCTGCTCTAAAATAAAAGAAATACTGCATCGTAGCCACCCACAGGATTTTTTACTTCTCACAATGGTTTGTTCTGTATTCCTCACTCACCAGCAACACAGGTGCTTGGGCAGGTTTCTTCCTGTAGTAGTCGGAGTTGGATAACTTCAGGTTGAGGAGAAGGGTGTAGTGCGAGACCATGTAGATACTGTCTGCATTCATCAGAGTCTGGAAGCTGAAACTGGGGTTCCCCTCAAATCCTGGTGAGAACATCATATCTAACAAAAAGGCAGAGTGAGCCCTCACACTTCAAATAGATTTTGCTCCTGAACAATCGTAACCTAATTCTAGTAAAACACAGGCCTTTCAGTAGTAATGAATATATATTTGGTGTGTCTATCATGAACATTTACTATAATCAATATATTTCTCCATTCATATTGAGTTTGATCTTGAATGGTTCTGAACACTCTGATTCTAGTCCAGCAAAGTCCTTAAGCATATGCTTAACTTTAACCGTATGACTAGTCCAAGGCTTCAAAAGGCCAACTGACATGTTTAACTTTTAAGTACATGGTAAAATGCTTTGTGAAATCAGGAACCAAGTGCTCAGCACCTTGCAGGATCAAACGCCATAACATCATTCCCTCTTTGACCTACAGTTAGAATTACAGGGAGAAATTTGGTGCTAACTTGGCTGGAATTTGGCACACCTCGAATTGTCACCAAATGCTGGATAGCTCATGTAAGTAGCACAAATAGCTGCTTTTCAGATGTGAAAAACACTCCCAACTCCACTTGACTTCAACAGAACCTGTGACTGCTCAGTACCTCTGAAAATCAGGTGTGTTACATATTTATATGTAACGATTTCACCTGATCATTTTCATAATGGCATGATCCCTTCTTCTCAGTCAGCTATTAGACAGAACTATACATGTTCTTAATGGTTACTAAATTGACTTATTGGTAGGAAAAGGTAAGTCAAGTAACTGGAATATTTATCTGAATCCTTGTTTTTGTTTTTAAACTATAGATGGCCACAATATTTTAGGTCCTTCACCTCTGTTGTTAAACTCCACTTACAAAATATTAATTGATTGATTAAGGGATAATGATCATCCTAAAGGAGTATTTGAGATGAAGCAAGAAACCACTTCTGGAGGTTGGTTAAATGTTTCAGCAAAGCTGAGTTATTTGATAACCACCCAGTGGTTTATTGCGAATATACTCCTCCCACCATAAAGATCATGCCTGTTCTTAGACAAGATTAAAAAAGAAAAGATACAATAAACAAAACAATAAACAAAACAATAAACAAAATAATGGTTATCTTGCCTCGGGAGGGTTTGAAAGTTCTGTGCTGCTGCCTCCTTGGACTTTCCACTGACGTCACTTTGGGGGCGTGGATAAGGTGAATAACTGTTTGAGGGCGGATTTAGAAAGTGAATAATTGTTCACAGGTGGGTCTAAAAAAATGAATAACTGTCTGAGGGAGTGGTGTGTATGGAAAAGGAGTGATGGGACTGAACATGTATTGTGTCCACAAAGATTTCCATATGACTTGTGAGGGGGAGAATATTTGATATTCCTGTGGTCACACCTGGCAGAAATCTTTATGTTGACTTGTAATAGTCCCCAGTTTGGCAGAACACTTCATCATGAGCTTAACTTTAGGTCTATGAGTAGTCCCAGTGATTGCAATGGAACTACCCAGGAGTTTTAAGGTTAAGCGTGTGTTTAAGTGCTTTGGTGGATTGAGATCATGATCAGGAAACTTGCAGCTACAATATAACGATTTGCTACTTAAGGTCAGCTTATAAAAGATACATGAGACATGAAAAAAGATAAGGCATTAAAGGAGATATTTTAAAGAAAATATGGACAATTACCTTAGCATAAAATTTTGCATGTAAAATGCATACAAAATGGCACACCAAACTGATGTGCCCAATTACTGCAATGAAAAGTACAAAAATTTGCAAAATTGCAAAAGAAAATGGCTAAGCGTGCTTGCAAATTAGGTATGCATTTTTGTGCCCAAAGTATTTGGAAATCTGGTCCCCTGAGTTACCGATTCCTCTAAAACACGGGAAAGTGGCAGTTCCTTTACGTACATTTAATGGACTGAGCAGATGCTCAGCCTCAAAAAAGAAACAAGCAGCTAATGTGTAGGCCTGCATTCATGAACTATTTGCAAGGCATAAACACCATAAAATCCTGCCAATAACAGAATATGATAGATGACTGATAAGCTGCACTAACTGTCCTGCTTGATTGTCCAGACAATGATGTCTGGTTTGTTACAATTGACTTGGTACTGTTCTGAAAATAGCTGTGTCTGCGTTTAAGGACTATTGGTTACTAATTTTAATGATAAAAAGCTTAACCCATAACAAACTAACACATTGTCTGGATGCAGACAACAATTCATTTAATTGTGTCGACAGGTCACAGAAGTCATACCACAAAATTTAATATTTTGTTTAAATCAAGATTGTGTGACAAGAACTTTTTGGAAATGAAGTATTACAATTATACTGTATAAAAAAGCACCCAACTTAGTGCTATTAGTTTTTGTTGTCACTGTTTTGATCCAGCAACAAATAGGGGAAGATTTTTCAGGGGGAAAAAAGATTAAAATTGTAATCATAAGATTTCCCAATGTCATATTTCTGACTCTTACCTTTCCTGTATCTCTCTACCTGGCTGACTTTACATCTTTTTTTTTTTCAAATCTGATCTGAAAACACACCAGTACTACCTGCTCTATACCTCAAAAATTTATGCTCTCTCAGCTGATTTTCAATTCTATAATTGTATGTATTTTGGGATATAGCTGGTATGAAAGACACTATTATAAATAATACTGTACTGCATTGTTCCAGTGCATAATAAAAAATATGAACTGAACAAAGCAGGTAGGATGGAGGTTCTCTGTGTAGAAACACTGATTTATTGAAAATTCGCAAGTTAGCGTGTTAACATCCACACTTAATGGATTTAACTGTACAGTATCTAAGTGTAGCTATCAGTCAGATCTTTTGCTTAGTTTACGGAAGCTAAGCTTTCCATCTGTGTCCTTCACAAAGAAAACAGCAAAAGATGTTTTAAATACAGAATCATCAACGGAGGCTTGCACACACGTCAAGAGGACACAACAACTTTCCTTGCTAATATGCAACCATGGATCCATGAAAATATTAGGATACTTCTTCCCATGTAAAAAACACCTGGGAGCTTTTTGTGACTTGAGTGTTGTTGTTGTTTTTTTTTAAAATATTTGGCCAAATCAGACTAGAAATATAGTGAAAAATTGTTAACAGTGAGAGTAATTAACCATCATGATAGCTTAGCTATGGGCAGGCTAAGTCAAGACTAGATCTCTTTCTGAAAGAGATGCTATAACTCAAACAGAAAGTATGGGCTTGATGCAGAAATTATTGGGTGAGGTTCTTTGGGCTTAGGATATATAATGCATCACTTCTGAGTGTGTGTGTGTGTGTGCGCGCAAGAGAATGAATGAATTAATAAATGAATGAAAGAGCGGACCAAGGGTAAAGGTCATTGTGGTGAAATAAGTTAAAAAGCAGAGAAATATATATTAATTATTTTTGCATGCTGGCTCATTGTCAGGATAAATAAATCTCTTTACAAATAGAAAATATTTATACTAGCCTAAAGTATATTTTCAATAGAAAATCAGGCTTCACTTGGCCATCTGTTTAATTTGCAAAGATCAAACTTCCAAAGATCCTTACCCTGAAAAGTTAAGTGTAACTATTCGACGTCTTCTAATGCCTATGCCTTTGACTATTTTCCACTTGCCGTGGGACGAGAGTCTGTTTAGGTGATATATAGAGTAGTAATAGGAACAGATGCCCTTTTTAAAATTCACTACTGTGAGACTTTTGGTTTCTTCTTTGTGAGGTTTTGAATTGCTAATACTAATACAGTTGCATTGCAAGCTATATTTAATCCGTTTTAAAACAGGAGATGGGTTCAAGCCCCTTTTATCCCTATTCAAATCTCTCCTTTCTCAGAAGAAGTTGTTTTACCCTACTCTGCTCTTTTGATGTACAGCACAATATAAGGGGAAACTTAGCTACCACATCAAAGTTTATCTTCTCCCTTTATTGATTTAGAGCCTGTCTATTAAAATCAATGGAGAGACCCCCATTGACTTCAGTAAACTTTGGATAATTTTGTTTCATGCCAAAAATAGTTTGCTCAAAGGAGCGTTTATATGCTTGGTACATCAGCCTGCCTATTCTAGAAGTGTTTTATGATGGCTTATTAGAAGAGAGGCTCTTCAAACATACTGCATGTTGATTGCATAGTAAATATCTGCTTTCAAACCTGAGCAGAAGGTCGAGGAAAAATTCTGGAGTGCTGAATCCACCTCCTCTACACTATGGAGTGTAATAAGCTGAGGAAGAAGGGCTTCAAGGGACTGTACAAACAGCTGTGCACTGTGCTGGTCTGCTTCTTGGTTTTTCAATAATTTCAAAGAGAGAGCAGCAGTACGCAAGGACCTATGACCCGGACAGTCCCTTGGGGTCTGCTCTTCGTCAGCCAGGGAACAGTTATCAGACCCTATATCTGAGACATCTGACCTTCCAGAGTCCTTCTCTGCTGCCATGGAATATTGATCACATGAGTCAAATTCAGTCCTCGAAATATCTTGGTCATCAACACTGAAGTTACTTTCACTATATCTGGATCCATAGGACCGTGTCCTGCAATCAACCGACAGGAAATTAGTTATATCTGGATAAACGATAGTGTGACTCCTTTGAACCACATCTGGCTGCTCTATTGTTTCTGACTCTGGTTCTTTACACTCAATCTCTTTAAGGTCTTGGACAGCTGGAGACGGCAGAGAGTTTTTTTGTTCTTCAGGATTATCCTCTGGAGTAGTCTGCCCCATATCTCCCTCCAAAGTGGTTTGACCAGTATCTGTGGTAACACTAATGCTAATGTCAGGACTCTTCTCATTTCTTGATTCCCAGGGGGTATGTTCTGATGACAGGATGCGCCTTTGCCACCTAAAGTCAGCATCATTGATTTCCATGGAGTCTCGGCTTGTCTCAGCCCCATCCCTCAATTCTTCCAGGCGTCGGAGTAACAGGTGGACCTGTTCCTCATTAAGGCCTTTTCCTTGGCTTAGTTCATCTAATGCCCCGAGCAGGGCACAGACACAAGAAACGGAGGCATAACATGCTTCAATACCACCTTTTATGCAAGCTTCAGTCATCCCATCCATGATACTACAATTTCAAAATAAAAAAAGAAATTAAGTTTATTCAGTTGATTAATCAGATTCCTAGAATCAACCTATATTGCTAACATACATCGTCAATTTTCATAATAGGCAGAAAAATAAGACGGTGGAATAGTCCTGCAAGACTGTTCATGGCAAATCACCACCTTGATGTTCCTTTAAAGTGAACTTGAATTTAAAATAAACAAACAAATAGATAAATACTAAAAAAAAAAAAAAAAAAAAAAATTCCCAAGTAATTAACTTAGATTTTAAAATGGCAAATCAAGAGATCTAAAACTAAAATTATGTAAAGTGAGTCTCTATTTTTAAAAGCACCCACACAAAATGATACCTTCTAATTCAACAGATCTGCTCTTCTTCTGTATTCAGAGCTACAACGGCCTGTTGTAGGCCCTGACCAGGCAACACTTATGTATGTGACTTTAAGTCTGTGAGCAGTCCCATTAATGCCTAACAGGACTACTCATGTTTAAAGTTAAGCATGTACATAATTGTTTTCAGGGTCAGGACCTAATGGCCAGATTTTCAAAAGGTATTTAGAGGTGGATTTAGGATTTCAATGGAGTTAGGTACCTAACCTGCTTTGGTGTTTAAAAATATTCTACTAGGTGGCTATCTATACCTTTAGTTACATAAACAGCTTTAAAAATCTGGTTTTAAGTAACTAATTTTTACTACATTTTATTTCTCCTTCATTTTCACAGCTCTGTTCAGTAGCATTTCTAACTAGGGAGAAAGTTTAAATGGTTCTCATTTGTGTATGTTCCTGGTAGGGTAGTTTTTCCGTAGCTACTCAACTGTAACAAGTGTGTACAACTAAAAGAGAAGACACTAAAGAAGGAAATAAAGCATACAGTTTGAGAAGATCCAGGTGAGACTTCCTTTTTGAGATTGACCTCTTTCTGGATTCTGGTTCAGAGGAGCAGGGCCCTGCCAAATTACAGAGCTGACGTGGACTACCGAGTATCTAAAAGAAAAGAAAATCCATGTTACCGCAGGGTTATCTAACAGTATGCAGCTCAAATAAATGAGTCTTTGTTCTATGGAGTAATCCAGGTAAAGGAGAAGCTGAGCTATTAACACTGTCAAAGGACAGGTCACAATAAAAGGAAAATATCTTTAATTTATTAAGGCTACACATTTCTCTCTCTCTCTTTTCTTTTTAAACAAAGGGAAGACACGGGGAAACTGCATACAAGGGGGGCAAAATACGACTGAGTAGAGAATTTGTGAGTTACTCATCAATAGTGGGCATTATTTGGGCTTCTAAGGAACCTGGTCAGAGGGCTACCTGAAAAGCCACAAGGAAGTGTTTGGGGATAGTGGGCCTGTTATAAAACCTTAACAACAATTTGAAGCCCCAGGAAAAGCTTAGGTTGAGGTTTACAATTTGGTAATTATTTAAATCACAAAGAAAGGCAAACCCACAGAAAGGCAATGAGTTGTGAAGACTAACCTAGTGGCTGTGTATGGTCCTGTTTAGAGAGACTTCACTCCTACACAACCTGTTTTTTTGTGTGCTTCAGCTATAAAAGTGCCAAATAATGTAGGTTGAGACTGTTGTTATCCAAACAAGTGAAGGAGACTGTAAAGTAAAGTGCAATGCGCAATCCCAGCAAAAGGTACTCCTATGGAGTCATCAACAGCTCAAAGAAGCTCCATGGAAGTTTTCTGATTCTTGGTGGCTCTTTCAGTTATGAGGAAGAGACAGGTAAAAGTAATGGGGGATTCGATCATTAGAAATACATATAGTTGGGTTTATGATGATCAGGAGAATGACCTGGTGAGTTGTGGATCTCAAGACATCTAGACAGGCTTATGTGCAGTATTGGGGAGAAGTCAGTGGTCATTGTACACGCAGGTACAAACAACATAGGGAAATGTACGGAAAAAGTCCTGGAGCCCAAATTGAGGCTGCTATGTAAGAGACTGACATCCAGGACTGCCCTGGTAGCGTTCTCTGAAATACTTCCTGTTCCATGCACAGGCCCAGTAGACAGAATTGCAGGGTCTCAACGCATGGATGAGACGATGGTGTACGAAGGAGGGATTTAGGTTTATTAAGAACCGGGGAACCTTTTTAGGAAAGGAGGAGTCTATACAGGAAGGATGGGCTCCACCTAAACTAAAATGGAACCAGACTGCTAGCATGTAAAATTAAAAAGGTCATAGAGGAGTTTTTAAGCTAAGGGCTGGGGAAAACTGCCAGGTGTGGAGGAGTACATGGTCCAGATAGAGACATCTCTGAGGAGAGGATCTATTAATGGGGATTCTCTAGAAAAGAGAAGAGGATAGAAGTAGAGGTAGGAATTGAAGAGAACAGTCAAATGAAAAAAGAGTACCATTCAGTTACATCACATAATGGCAGCTAAATAGTGACACATTTTATAAGTGCTTGTATACAAATGCTAGAAGTCTAAATACTAAGATGAGTCCCTGGTATTAAATGAGGATATTGATATAGTATGCAACATAAAAATTTGATGGAACAATAATAAACAATGGGACATGATAATACCATGGTACAAAGTATATAGGGATGACAGAGTAGGTCACGTTGGTGGGGGAATGGCACTATATGTGAAAGAAAGCATAGAATCAAATACAGTAAAAATCTTAAATGAATCAAACTGTACCATACGATATCTATGGATAGTATTTCCCTGATTGAATAATACGGCTATAGCAATAGGAATATACTACTGAACACCTGAGCAGGATGGTGAAAATGCTCCAGGAGATGAGATACAAAAATAGAAAATGCAATAATAATGGGAGATTTCAACCACTCTCATATTGACTGGGTATATGTCACCTCAGGACATGATGCAGAGATGCAATTTCTAGACTCTGTAAATGATTGCTTCTTGGATCAGCAAGTCCTGGAACCCAAAAGAGGAGAGCACTAGACAGACCATTGATCTGACCCAGAGTGGCCATCCTTATGTTCCTGTTCTAGTGTCTCTGGTCCTGAGATGCTGCCCAGAACAGTTAAAGAAATGACTGGAGCTGGCATAGATCCACAAGAAGCTGACAGCTACCTAGTACCTATGCTACTGCACCTCAACAACCGGGCACTGAATCAAGAGATACATCCATCTTGAATTTCTGAACATTATACTGCCAGGCCGAGTGCCTCCTTTTAGCAAGAGAAGAGCATGGGAAAAGATGCCAAAGAACTTGGGAACAGAATCATTTTACTTTCTATCATTCATCAGGACTGTCATGCCTCAGTCACAAGACCTGCTCCCAACAGAGTAATACAACACAAAGATTTCCAGTGTTGCCAAGGCAGCTGGTTTGATTGAGGCAAATATGATCAGAAAGGGGTATTAAGTGTTGGTCAGGCTAAATACATTTGGCAAAGTAGCCTTGACTGTAACAGCAACAGCTCTGATCCGAAAGGATTATTTTGATATCCATACGGCTATCCCATATTCCACACACACCTCACTATAATTTAGCAATTAGCAAGTGTTCACTTCCATTGCATTTTGTTTGAATTCATGTCTCAATTTTCCTACCTCTTTCATGATCTTGATGGCCTCCACTCGGTGCTGGGGTGGGGGATACAACAGCATCCGGTGATAGAGTGACTGGAGCACAGGTTTCATGGATTCTACTGACCCCACCAATCGAACTAGCTCCGCTGCTATGTAATATATGGTCCGAGCAACAGGGCCACTGAGGGTGGGTGCTGTGGAGGAGCAACCTGACCCTCGGCCATGATCAGAGACCCCTGAGGAGGGTGAATCGGCCTCGAGACAGATGCTACTGTGGGCAGAGGTGATTGTTTTGTCATGGATTGGATTTCCCAGGATTACTACAAGGGCTGGACACAATTGCTTCCTGGAGAAAGAGAAAAAGAAACAGGTGGAAACAGAAGGAAAAAAATCCCCCAGAACAGCTTTACAATAGCCTACAACCCTTTTCAACACGACACCTCAACGCGCCTGTATCTCTGGAGCTGTTTAGTGAGCATTTTTTCAGGGATCACGTGACAATGAAAACCAGGGGTATGCAGACTGTGTAAAGGAGATTTGAAACCAATCACACTTTACTCACAGACCAAACCTGCATGTGAAATGTCTATGTTCTCACCACTCTGAGCTCTTTGGGTTTGGTCAGTCCTCTCAGGGTCTGATCTCCCCCGGAAAGAGCTGTTAAAAGAGTCTTTCTTTAATAAAATTCTAGTCTCTCCCCTCCCCCCAATCAGGTGACTCTTCTCTGTGGCTTTATATCCTGCATCAGGTGATCCATTGTTTGATTACGAGAGAGAGCGCCTCTATCCAGCCCCAGCCACCTTAAGAGCACATCGGATCCAGGGAGAACTCATCCAGGATTGTAACAACTTGGTAAAGACTTGTAGCCCGGTGGCAGCCAAGGCTGGATTCAAACCAGTGACCCAGAGTGAAAGCACCTATATGCATCCCATTGCCATTCAAGTAATTTCTAATGACTTTTTTAATAGTCACAAAGAATTAATAGCTTTAAGCAACATATTTGTGCTACTTTCTTAAATCTCTGATCCAAACCTATTACCCGATATAGATACAGCACAGATACAACGAGAAGGGTCATTTGATACTGCTTGATGTAATTAGGTGCCACATTGCACCATACACATGTAAAATATTTTTCAGCACTAGATATGGTATATTTTTCCGAGACTCACTGGCTATTCCCATCCCCAGCCTCTCTCTGTAAGGACTCACTTCCTTGCAGTCCATCACAGCCATCGTACTAAAAGTGCTGCCTTCTAGCCCTCAGTATCAGGTGCACATAGATATTGTATATATCTGTAATGGAGAGGATTATCTCCCCTCTAAAGTCTTCTTTCTCTAGCTGTGTTCATCAAAAAGCAGCTCTTCCCTCTTCTTGTAGAATCTTTTCAGCCTGAGGGCCAAAAGGAGCAGAAACCACTAGCAAGCCCCCTGCTGGGGTTTCCTGTAGGGTGAGAAAGTCCCCTATAGGCATAGAGATACTGACTGGCAACTGACTCCTATGCCTCTCTCTGCACCATCTGGCACAGAGGGCATGTCGGGGGCACAGAGGGAAGGTGGCTGGAGTGAGCTGCGCTTTGGCTATTCCCAGCTGGCACATGGCCCTGACGGACCAAACAGCAGCTGGGACAAGTTAGAGTAGCCATCAGCCCACTTCAACCTGTGACAGGACTGGGGCAGAGAATGAGGAAGCTGTAACTGGTTGTTGGTTCTCAGCTCCTTTCCCCCTCTCCTGTGCTGTGCTGGTTGTGTTTGTATGTGTGCATGTGCACTCTAAGCACTCTCCTAGGCTTGTACAGCACCAGTAAAGCCCCACCCTGCTCATGGCAGGGCTCCAACACTCAGGTGAGCAGGCAATGGAGTAGCCGGAAGTACTCTGTCCTTCCAATCCTGGAATGCAGTGGGTGGTCCTCAGGGTAGCTGCTGAACATCTGCACTGGGAAGTGACAGCTGCTACTTAGAGCTTCCCCAGCTCTTGCCAGAGCTATGCCTGGGGCTGCAGGGGAAGTGGTGGAAGGGAGCTGAAAAAGCCAAGCCCCTTCCTTTTCCCCACAGAGGTGGGCCTGATTCAACCACTTCTATTTAGAAATCACAGGGTTCAGTAGCTCATGGAACACTTTTTCCATTCACAGTCACACACACATTTGCTTCTCAGCACAGTCACACTCAAGGGAGAGTTGGAGGCTCATGGGCCACAAGCTGGACACCACTGGTTTTGCAGACTCTGGTAGACTGTGTTAATTACACTTTCCCCTTATTTCTAACACCATTCCTGTGAGCCAAGCATCTAAACCAGGGGTGGGCAAACTATGGCTCACGGGCCGGATCTGGCCTGTCAGAGCTTTGGATCTGGTAGAGTTGCAAATTATTATTTCCTATTACGCAAGTACCACTCCTGAGCCCAGTCACTTCTGTTTGAATTTAAATAAAACGCCTATGTGAAGTGCACAGTTCAATCCTGCACTGTGGCACAAAGATCTACAAAGTGATCAATGAATTCCTTTCAAGGCCTAAATAACTGGGATTCCAGGATAATGATGAGATTTACTATAGAGTTTCATATAGCTGGGACCCAGTGCTCAGCAACCTGTATTACCCAACAAAGTGTTAGCGAAGAGCTTTCCAGTGAGGGCTGGGCACGGCTTCTACAATGTCAAATCTAATGGTGGTGGTGGTGGTGGTAGTGGGTTTATATTTGCTCAGGTGAACCCTGCACCCACCCCCCAAACATTTAATCAGTAGAAATCTAAGTTCTCTTCATAGGAAGGTGCAAAAACATGTGTACTCACCAAATAAGGTCAGTGAATCCCCTGTGATTGTGCATGCTGGGAGAGGAACTATTTAGCATTGAGAGAATACATTCCAGGTAGAGAAGCTGCAGTTGCTGATTTTCACTGACAGAAAACAGAAACAAAGAATATTTAACAATGACTAAAACAAATATTTTTGAGACTTTATCATCATCATTATTATTCTGTTTGGAGAACTGCATTAGTTGCATGTTAGCACTGTGCTATAAATTACAGGATATTTTGCATCTGTCTGAAAATGGTATGGATTTCAAAATGTGTGATCCTCTTTATCACCCCATTTGCTTTTCACTTAATGACATTCAGTAAAAGCAGGCAGTAGAGAAGACAACAGGGTGATTATCTAGTCCCATTTCACAATGAGGAAATGAGGAAGAAAAGTCTTCTTAAAAAAGAAAAGAAAAAGTAGATAGATGGATGCCATTATCTAAATTTGACTTAACACAGAAGACGACGGGATGAATAGAAACCTCTTCAAACCCCAATAGAGTTGTTACAGTCTCTTCATGCAAATGGAGAACACTCAGCAGCTGCCTAACATTCTTATTACACAGATATTTTATCTTTTTCTGCCTCTTCCCCCCCCCCCCACCTCTTTTTGCTGGCATCCTTTTCTGTTCTTCTTATGACAGAAATCATGGCAAAACACAAAATCAGGAAAGCTAGACTTTTGGTGTCTAATTCTCAAGTTCTCAAACTGTGGGTCAGGACCACAAAGTGGGTCACGACCCCCATTCTAATGGGGTCACCAGGGCTGGTGTTAGACTTGGTAGGGCCCAAAGCCCACCTTCAAAGGCTGGCTTCGGCTTCAGTACTGGTTGGCTGGGCTTGGGTGCAGGCTTCGGCTTCAGCCGGGGGCAATGGGGCTTGGGCTACAGGCCCTCCTCTCCTTAGGACTGAAGTCCCTGGGCTTTGGCTCTAGCACCTCTGCCCTGGGCACCGGGGCTCTGGATTCAGTTTTGGTGTCCCCCTGGGGCACCGGGGCTCAGGCTTCATTCCTCCCTCTTGTAGTATTTTTTTGTTGTCAGAAAAAAATTGTTGTTTTTCACTCAGCAAGTCAGGGAAGGATCTTTCTATTCCTTCTGGATTATTGTTTCTGATAAGGTGAGAGCTATGAAACCATATTTTCTGAGGTAAAATAAAAAGTAGGCAAAGCTATAGAGACTTTACTCATCTTGATCCAACATCTTTGCTTTTTCCTCATTCTTTTGCTGAATATATTTCTCTGTGTGGCTTGCCGAAAGAATGATCCCTAAGTAGAAAAGCCATCTTTTGGCTTGGCCAACAATTTGAAGCTTGAAGGTGTAAAACTAGATACCTAAATCCATATTACAGATGGTTTGAAGATGCTGGCCTACTTTGTTTGCATGTGTTTCAGAAAGATATGGACTGCCATATAAGAAATGGGCCATTCCCACATTACTTCATATAAGAGTCATACAAATCCAATATATACAGAACATGTTACTTATATGGCATTCATGGAGTTTTGATCCACATAGATGCCTTTGCCTCTGAATTCTTTCCAAAGTCTATTTATTATAAAAACTTCTCCCCGCCAGGATGAAGTTGATCTGCAGTAGCTAAATAGCCTGTATTGCTGTATACCTCAGTGCTGCCCATCTGCTAATAATCCTGATAGAGCAGGTTTCATTGTTTCAGGGCCCGGGGAACCATAATGACCAGAATTCATCACCCATGTCTCTCCTCCCTCAGAAGCAAATACTGTACAGTACCACTATGCTTGAAATTAAGAACAGTGTGTTAAAGTAATCATCAAGCTAGGAGATTAGAACAGACATCTTAATAACCCAAAGGCTGCACAGGATGAATCTCTGACCGGTTGTTTCTGAGGAGAAACCACCATTGGCTGAAAGGAAGAACAGCTTTCTACTCCCAGTCTCCTACATAATTACTTCAGTATGTTTTTTAACAAGCCAGCTACATTTGTTTTCCTCCAGAACTAATTAGAATCCTTCATTATGTTTCTCTGTTAATTAAAAGACCCAATTAAGAAAATAGGTGCAGACTTATGAGTTAGTGCTTCTGTGCTACCTGGATATATTACTGCAGTAAATCATGGTTCACTGACCATATTTTTAGGTTATATTAATCTCTTTAAGGCATATTGTAGACAAGCACAAAATCTGCTCTAATTCAGCACAGTCTCCTGGGGAGCTGGGATTGCAGATAAACTTCACAAAGGATCTTTCTTTCCTTTACTTAGTTATTTTAAAGTCAATAGTTTTTAGGAGAGATCCTATTAAGTAGTTTAATTTTGGTATTACACCCCCCGTGATTTGAAATGGCTATATTTTTGTTGGCAATGCCTATCAGATGACATAAAAAAATAGCACGCAGACAAAACTCCAGTTTGTTGCACAGGGTGAAGTGCCTAGGGCAACTGAAAACATCATTGTTTTTGTGCACATAATTTTGCAGACCTAAATGATCACCTCCTAAATGTACATGGAGCAAATGATTTCCAGAACATCCAGGGAAATTTTGTGTGCGCTTCCTACTGCTCACGCTGATCAATGCCTCTTTGCTCATTAACAAATGTGTCCACTCCAATTTCTGCTTTAATTTTGTACCATGTAAAACAGCTTCTAACAACTCCTTTTTCCTTTTCACTCAAGCCATAGTCTTTTGTAACCAAGCAGAAGAGCAGTAGCAAGCGAGAGCTTAGTTTTAATGATATGGAGGCAGTGTTGTTAATTAAAAATAACTTTTTTCCTTCCAACTGTCTCTCAAATATTCACCAAGATTTTAGTCTGTCGTATTTATACCTTTGAAATAATTGTATTGCTTATGCTACTTTTTCATTTTGATTAATTTAGTTTCTCAGAGTTTGGAGTTTTTTCCTGGTTGATTAATTAGTAGAATGTTAGCAGGGCTTTGCTTAAAATACCACAGCTAGGCTTTTTCATTCAATTTATTTCAGAGTACTTGCAATTAGATTGTAGGCTATTCTGAGGCCACAAAATGTTGCTTTCTACAAACTACTGATATAATGGTACTGAAACACTTGAAACTCTGGAAATTTTGCATGTTTCGACCCATAAATTGGTTGTGAGAGGAGCCATGTTACCCACATGCAGGCTTCCATTCTCTGCCCCAATCTCGCAAAGAATTATACATGGGTTTAACTTTATATATTGTGGGTGAAATCCTAACTCCACGAAGTCAAGGCTCCCTCTCTCAGTGGGTTTACTCACAGTGTGGAAAGTTCAGCACATATGTAAGGGCTTGTTTTCACTACCTGCCAGATCGGTGGGTAGCAATCGATCGGTTAACGATCGATTCTCTTGTCTGGTGAAGACGCGATAAATCGATCGCCTGCAGCACCCCCGTCAACTCCAGAACTCCAGCTCGCCGAGAGGCACAAGCTGGAGTCGATGGGGGAGCACGCCGCCGACTGCCGCCGCGAGGACGGCAGGTAAGTTGGCTGGAGATACGCAGACTTCAGCTACGTGATTCACATAGCTGAAGTTGCGTATCTGCAGTCGACCCCTCCCCCTCATAGTGAAGATCAGTCCTAACTCTTTCCAGGATAAGAGCCTTGGGCTCTCATTTTGTATGCAACTACAGGGCTGGCAGAGCCTGGCATCTGTGTGGATCCCACTGAAGTCAAAGGAATTTCGAAATTACAACGTTTTCTGAATAAATTCAGTCTACCCTGTTCTCAAGTAAGATTAATATGGAGAGCAATGCATTGCAAATGAAAAGCCTGATCCTGCCAACCTGACTCCTATAAGTAGTCATTACTCACCTACGCAGTCCAACTAGTATCTATGAATTTATTTGCACAAGCCAGGACTACTCATGAGAGTAAGAATTGTAGGATCACATCCAGAGGGCTTTTCAGTTAATTCATAATGCATTAAAAATGAAAACTGGCTAGATTTAGTCCTCAAGAAATGGTGCAGCATGTGCACTTCTCCAGAGTGCTGGATAGCTCCAGCAGTGACTGTTTCCAGAGCTGCATGGCTCTGGGACCCTCTCAAAGCACGGCCAGGTGTAATTCACAGAATCTGGCCTTATGGCACTGAATCACTGTGTGACCTTGGGCAAGTCCCATCTGTGTGTGCTTCAGTTTCCCCCTGTGTAAAATAGAGACAACAATTGCCTTGGCGATCTGCTTTGAATTCTTTGATTGAAAGGTCACCGGGAGGGTAAATCGGTCATGATTATGTTTTAAATAGTTTATTCAGTCTCTGTTCCAGCTAAGACTGCTCAGGAATCTGGAGAATAGTATTAGAGATATTAAAGAATCAGTGGGCCAGATCCTCACTTTGTGCAATCAGCAAAGCTCCATTGACTTCTATAAAAAAAGATAATACAATAATAATGATGGAATATAAACCATTTAAACTTAACTATCATCTTTCATGACTTTAAGGAAGCTGTGCACTTTACAACCACCTGAGAATCTGGATCAATATTCAGATGTATAGCATCATGGTATTTTAATGCAACATTATTGTACATATGGTGGTTGTAGTTCAACAGAAAACATACCATTTGCAAATCATAGAGTTATTTGGGTAAACTTTTCATTATAGTCCCAATATTTAGGTTAGGGAATACCAATACCACCTTCCAAGAGATCATTGTATTTTAGTCTTGCTACACCATTTGTCGTCTTTCTCCCTCTCTCTTCTGTGGATGTGTTCATTATGCACAGCATGGCAAAAAAAAGCAAGCATTTTCCTGAAAGGTGTTGTTACTATATAGAATCTATCTATAAGGGTTGCTATCACGTACCGGAGTTTCTTTAAAGAAAAACTGTGTATGTGGGTGATAAATCAATTTCTCACCACCACTGTAGGCTAAATTAATATGATCTATCCCACAGAGCGTGAGGTACCTCTGACAAGTAACTTAGTGAAAGAACTGTTTGCCTTGTTATCCTAGAATGAGGACAGTATGATCATTTATAAGTGACGTTCCACAAGAGAATCTGCAGCAACAAATATGAATTATAGCTAAATAACCCACTTACTTTATAACAGCCTGAAGCTTCTCGCAGAGCACAGTGAGGACAGACACCACGTCATCGCAAAGGGACTCTACTGTAGAACCTCCAGAAAGGACAAAAGCCAGTGGCATTATGTATGTTTAGCTGGTTTATCACCATCACTCTCCCCTGCATCTTTCAGAACTCACCCCAACTTCCGTGACTTGGATCTGTAGCTCTCAACTTTGGACCATGGGCTAGCAGAATTCACAAAAAGAATGCTATGGAAAGGTAGTGGGATGGGAAGTGATTCTGCTACAGAATGTCTGTCTTTCTGAAGGAGTGATCCACAAAATGAAAAAGCAGTATCACTAACTTGGAGGAGAACACTAATTGCTCAAATGCATTTATGGAAGTTTGGGCCCTTTCCTCCAACTCAGACAAGAAGAAAAATAGCAAGTGGCTCCTGTACTTCTGCATAGCACCTTACTATAGACAATTCTTCAGGATTAGTAAAATCTTGGTGGCTTTTCCTATTGTTTGTCTCTGTGCTGCTCCTTCCAACCACCAGAAATCTATGTAGCAACTAAGTCCCCAGTCCTGTATATGGAACTGTGTGGGAAGAATGTAATGCCTGTGTGGAATCTCATTGGAGTCAATGGGCTCCACAAGGGGCACAACGGTACACCCCCACTGATCCAATTGTGGGATCAGGGCCTAATAAAGACTTTAGTGGATACAAGGCCTAGGAAAAGCCTTGGGAAACTAATGGATGCTGTGGGACGAAGAAGGTGAGGCATATTAGCACTGCCCTCTAGCAGAGCTGTCTGTCAGGACCTGCAAAAATATTAAAATTATCCACTAGTTATATAATAGGGTTGGCCCAAAAAGAAAGAAATTGTGTGTCTCTCTCCAGACCCCTCCTAATCTCTCAAAAAGTCCTCAGAACACTGTTCAAATTTTGGGAGGGAACCCACTTCACTTAAACCCTGACCACAACACTGAAGCCCAAAGGTTGCAGAGACAGCACATTGTAATAATTAGTTCTTGCTTTCCTGTTTGGAACACCATCACACAGTGCAGATGAAGGTATAATTAAACACCACAACACTGAAGCCAAAGGTTGCAGAGACAGCACATTGTAATAATTAGTTCTTGCTTTCCTGTTTGGAACACCATCACACAGTGCAGATGAAGGTATAATTAAAGGTATTGCGAGCCAAGAAGATTTTGCAGACACTTCTCAGTTCTGAAAGTGACCAGAGCTCTTCTACAATGAGTGGGGTGATACCGATAAGGTGCGAGCAGTGGAAAATTAAAGGAGCACCATGACTCTGCAGAAGATGTAAATACTATGGCAACCGGGTGCCTTGGCAACAGTAGGCGAATGCGAGGAATAGTGAGAAAGAAAATAAAACCAGATTTTAAAGAGTCACCATAAAATAAAGTGGCACAGATACCTTGGCTCTTGAACTCTTGTATGGCTTCATGGTTTTCAGTTGTCTATTGGGGGAAAAGAAACATTGTAATTAGGATAGGTGAAAGAAAAGTTCTGTAGGAATATGCAACACTTTAAAGTGCTTGGTTCTTAATCTGAAAAAGCCTTACTGTGGGATTATGGTCAGAAAAGCAAGCGTGAAAGTCACAGCCTCCTCGGGTGTCGGTCATACCTCTTTTTCTTATTTTTACTAATTTTGAAGGAGAAATTTTCAGATGTGCCTAAGTCCCATTTTCAAAAATGATTTAGATTTAGGCACCTAAATCCCATTGAAAGCAATTGGGACACAGACTCCTAGGTACCTAAGTAACTTTTGAAAACTAGACGTATATTCTAAATCACCTAGGTGCTATTGAAAATTTTATTCTTTATCACTTTATCACTGTTAACACTACAATAGTGCAATACAGCCAGAAATGGCCTCTTAGATCACCTAGTTCACTTCTCTGCCAGTGCAGAGTGCCCTGTGGTACATATAGCACACGGAAGAACAAGGTCAATTCTCTCATCTCTCAGGTAGCATCAGAAAATTGTCAGGCACTAAGTGCACTTTGCAGAATCTCCATTATAGTCACGATGTACAAGCAGAAGTAAATCAACTGAGTTTTCAGATCCAGATAGAATTTGCAGACCTGCCAGCTTGGAAAAAATATCTTATTACTTATAAATTGGGCACACTGTTTATGGAGAAGGGATAAGTAATCCAATAATTACACTTTACAGTTATTTCTCAGGATTATGCTGTACTTACATTTTGGCTATTCAATTTTTAAAAAGGATCTCCATTGTACTGAACCTAGCACAACTGCTTTAAGATTAAACTCTACACAACTGCAGAATCTGCTAACAAACCAAACACACACCAAGGCAAATAATTTCTTCATTAATATGCAAGGAAGTGCTCATAAATGCAAGAAGTCAAAGTAATTTCAAATTTGCCTAGAGGTATTTATAATCCCATCTAGACAATAGGTTGGAGTTTAATGCAAACAGCTCTTGTGGATTTTAACACCACAATAAAGGCAATATAAAGAAACCAGTTATTTTTTGCCAGTAGACCAGCAGGTGGCCCAAATTATTTAATTTGATATACATTCAAAAGGATTTGGCTTAAATTTTGTAACAAAAAAAACCCTCAAATATATTTTCTGTAACTAAGAATGTATTTGGTATGGGCAACATTTAAGAAAGTTTTGACAAAAGGATTTCAACTGGACTTCACCAAGATAAACACACAAAATAAGAGAACAAAAAGAGGAAGCAAAGGCAAGACAATCTGACATCGGAATGAAGCCTTTCTTGCAAATCAAAATGTAGAGCCTTGTTTTGGGTAGAGTTGTTTCTGTTGAAGCATTTGTTAGGCATTCATACAGACAGAACCCTGAAAGGCAGCAGTTTTAAACAGGACTGATGCTGGAATGCTCAAACAACACCAGAAGGCACAGCACCCGGCCACAGAACACTGCATGCAGAGACACAAAAAGGACACAGCCATGGAACACTGAACCATCTGTTGATGCCGGAAGGCTCACCGTATTCTCTTGCTTTTGCCGTAACTGTAAAGTCAAGTCACTCAACATTTGGCTGAGGGTTGCCCGCACAGCGGTGTTAATACTCCGCTGGTGACAGCTAGATACATATGTCTCAATGCAAACCTGGTGAGGAAACAAGATAGCAGCACATAGATATAAACAAACAATTTTACTGTAGACCATCTTGGGAGGAAGTGACGCTCTCTTCAGAAAGTCAGTCAGATTTACTAGTGAATAGTGTTAGAAAATTTTTCAGCCAAGTGAATAGCCAAAAACCAATATGGTTTAAAAGCAGCATGCAATTTGTCAGGTTTCTGAAGTGTTGTGCACGTTGAGGTGGCAAGACAAAAATGGCAACCACTCCTCATCCTGTCAAACTAGGATGCCCAGGTAGTGGCTTGTGCTGTGGATGTTGCTTTCAAATATTAGCCCTATTGTTTAATTCCAGTGATGTATTCATGACATCAATAGGGATCAAATGAACCTACAGGAACTGTTACTTTGGATTTCTGCCCCCAGCATATAAGCAGTATCATCCTCTCATACGAGGCTCTTTTTAGGTTATTTTGTAAATTGTTATTTGTGTGGGTTTTTTGTATGAGTAATATATTGGGGATTTTGAGAGAGCTTCTGCTACGAGGATGCAACTAGGCATCTTGATTGTTCATTGTAAATCATGGTTCTAATTTATGTTATTATAGAGTCCAATAGCCTTTTGGTGCCCATAAGTGGAAAAAATTGTATTGTTTAGTTTTATTACAGTGAGAGTGACAGTGACTGCTATAGTTCATGTTGCATCCGTTTCCATTCTAACTACATTTTCAGTGACTCATAACTTTTGCAAACTTTCATCTTTAGGGTTGAATTTTTCCATTCTTGGACTCTGCCCAAAGATAAAGTTTTGCAGATAGTTATCAAAATTCAGTGGAATGCTGAGGATATGGTATTATGCCCAAAATTCAGTGGAATGCTGAGGATATGGTATTGTGCAATGTCCTTTACCAGATTTCTTTTAGGAGGTGTTTATCTCAAGTCAAGTCTGCAATTACTGTTGGTGAGAGAGACGAGCTATCAAGCTTATACAGAGCTCTTCTTCAGGTCTGGGAAATGTACTCAGTGTGTCCTAGCTAAATACAAGATGGAACACATTGTTTAGCATAAGTAGTTAACATGTATTTCAAGGTGAAGTGACCTGTTAACACCCAGTCATAGGGAGAAAAGGATCAACACTACATATACTGTATCTACACAGATTAATATAGTTTAGTTAGTCTTTAAGGTGCCACAGGACTCGGTCACTTCTGCAATTCCAGAATAACACGGCTACTTCTCTGATTCTTGACAGATTTATATACAACTGATATATTCTGTATAGACATCTTTTTAAACAAAACTGAATTTAACTGGTTATCCTTTTTCAAAGTATAGGAGCATAGATGGAATAAAAATGTTTTCTTGTTTTAGATACTTGTATTTCCCTAAGTTAAGCTTTTAAGATGAAAATTTAAAGGTGGTTAGCTCATTATGTGGACTAATCAATGCTGCTATGTAAACATGATCACAATCAAGAGCCTGATCCGACTCAGACTGAAATCAAAGGGAGTTTTTCTATTAACTTCTGTGGGAGGACAGGGAATAAGGTTAAAATGGAACTGCTGTCCATGTGCATTACTTCTAATGTAACAGAATGGAGAATGAAAGAACAGGAGTACTTCTGGCACCTAAGAGACTAACAAATTTATTTAAGCATAATCTTAAATTTGAATTTAGCACCTCTGCTCCCTTCAGCAGATGTATCCAGGAGATGTGGGAGGTGCTAATGCTTTTAGGATTTCTGCCTCATGGCTAAATTTTGGACACAATAAAGCACGATTGAAGTCCTTGGTTAGAAATATAAGCAGCTTGATTAGTGTAAATTGTGTGAACCAAAATGCTACGCTCTGGAATAATCTGAACTATAGCTCTTGCACCATTCTCATCCCAGTCACTCGGTTATGTTCCAGTGTAGCATTGTGAGAACTATATGTGGAACGTGATATTTTGTGCCAAGATAAAGAGACATTAATATTTCCTCTCTCGGGTTTGCATGTGTCCCCATCTTAACAATACATTAAAGCCTGATAAAGCCAAAGGCATTTGCCTCAGATAAAGGACAGAACCTACCGTTCATTTTGGCCTTTGGGCATCTGTTCACCTTTTGACACAGGCGGGATATGCTTGGAAAGCCATATTGCTGAGAAAGGCCTGAATCTAGAAAATGTATTATAAGTTGTGAACCGTTCATTTTGGCCTTTGGGTATCTGTTGACCTTTGAGTGTGTTATATTTCCTAAAGTAAGTGAGGAATTTCATTCAGCATGGTCTTAATTGGTAGACGTGTGAGGAAGATTCCAAAGATGCAAGAGGTTTCACACTGCACAGACTGTCAATGCAGATTAAAGCTTTTTATCTTAAATGTGTAAACAGATGCCAGGCAGCTGTCACTGCGGTTATTTATATAGTGCACAGTGATTCATGACAGAAAACCCATCTAAACAAATACAGGATTCCTACACTGAACAGCGTACATTCTAATCCTGCAGTCAGAACTATGTGAACAGACCCCAGAACCGTGCATCACCTCATTGGCTTCAATGGGGAGAAGGGATCTGCCAATACAGATCCATCACAGGACTGGGACCTAAGGAAACACATATGAAACGCCTCAGTTTACAGATAGTGCAAAGCGCTATCTTGCTGAGTCAGTGTGATTTCCTCTTTATGCTTCTCTGACGGCACAAGAAAATCCTTACTCTTCTGCCATTTTCAAAGGGAGACGTGGAACAGAGGTGGCTATCCTATGCCACACAAGAATTCCAGTTGGCAAGGAATACAAAATCCTATCGACCACTTACAATCATGCAATTCAGACCTTGCTGAGGCCGAGCCATTCACCAAAACGGTGTCTGCTGTGAGGGTACGAATAGTGATATTCTTGTCTAATTCAGTTTACTGAAAGAACTGTGGAAAGACTAAATTTAAAGGCAGGCTGACTTTCTGGAAAGAGCAGGATCGATTTCCCCTTTTTTCTTCCCCCGCCCCTTGTGTGTTAATGTGTAGCACTGTTGCTCAGCTGAGCTCCAGTCTCGCAAGCCAAGCATGATACCTTGTGAAATGTCATTGGTGGGGATGCACCAGTAAAAATGCGAGAGCACAGGGTACTGAAGAGGTGTGCAATGGACACTTTGATCATTTCATGCATTTGGGGGCTTCCAGCTTTGTGACATGCAAAACACAGCTAAGAAAGCAAAACACAAAGGATTAGACAAAACAATGCAATGGGTTAAACAAGAAATCTCCCAAAACGTGGGTGGGAATAGATAAGTCGCAAAGCATGAAATAACCTTTCATGCCGGGGCCTGACCAATATTAAAGGTATTGTCTGTAGACAGACATAGCTAGGTCGACTGTAGGTTCAACACTAGTAATCTGTAAGTGATTTACACAACACTCTTCATGGTCAGAGTGCTTCACAAACATTATCTTCTTACCCTTCACAGAACCCCAATTAGGTTAATAAGCATCATGGCCCGCAAATTAAAGATAGGAAAACTGAGGCTGAGATTAAGGCCAAAATGCTCAGCTGTATCCACTAATTTGAGGTGCCTCCCCTACAGACTGATCAGGTGGTGCAAAGTAGCCGGGTTCTAGCTGTAACTTGCCAAAAGATCATTCCCATTGGAGGGGTGTCCCCATTGGCAAGAGATGAGTAGATACAGAAGAGCTGACTCTAGCACCGGCTCCACCTTAGCATGGGACACATCAGGGAAGGGAGGAAGAACAGGCACATGGCAGAATAGAACTATGTTAATTTTCCACTGGAATAAGTTGGAGCAGCTAATGCTGGGGCCAGGCCAGTGCTGAATCAGGGAGCCATATCCAGTCCTTTAATGGCTACTACCCCAGCAATGGGGAGAACTGAGTCCTCAGACTTTACGTATTAAAGCCTTTGTAATGTCTATGGGCCAGAATCACAAAGCCCAAGGTGCCGATAGGTGCTTTTCTGTATAGGTATACTAGCAAACGCTCCTAATGCAGTCAAAGCTGATACTGCTTTTTGCTGGTCTAGCAGATGCCGATCCCCTGAACAAAATGCACTAACCCAGCAAAAGAACTTTTTTGTCCAATATATTTCATCTACACCCTGGCTTTTGCCAGAAAAATATATCACCCTCCTAATTGACTTTGCAAGCAAAAGTTTTAAGGGTAGACATGGCCTTTTAAGAGTGAGGATATGGGGCAGGATCCAATACTTAACATGAAACAAAGCTGGTGTTTATTGGGGTATTTTAAAGAGAAAACAGACATGTGTCACTTGCATATTGTTATCTCAAAATGCACAGCAGAAATAGAAAATGTGACTTCAGATAATGCTCATGGTCTTGGGGATGTCCCCAGGGAACAAAGAACATGAAGCACTGACAATTGATTTCCACTACCTGAAGTAGCAGCTCCAAGGTTGAAATACTGCTGCTATTAAACCCTTTTTCCAATGTGCATTGTATCTCACGATCTACATTTCATAGATTCATTGGGCTACATTCACCTTCAATTTTCACCTTCTTAAGCCCTCCACACTGTCTGCCAAAGAGAGGCTGCAGCAGTGGAAAGGATCCATAAGTTTGCCTCTGTGTGGGGGATTGGGGCAACAGGGGTTTAGCAGAGCCTGCGAAAGGGGTTGCATGGGCAGGGCAGAGGTAGGTGCTGCTGACTCAGTACATCTTTGCTAGAGCCCCAAATAGTGAGGCTCCTACAGAGCCCTCAAGAAAACAGAAGTTACTCTTCATGAGTTTGGATTTCCTAACATTACTCAAGAGGGGCAAAACCATGAGTTACACAGGTCATTCCAAATGAGTTCTATCATGTATTCTGTACATGGCACGTTTTTAGGACAGTCTTAGAGAGTTAACGTTTTGTATGGAGACTATTTTTGTACCTGTCTGCCGGCAAAGTCAATTAGTGATGTTTTAGTAGTTAAGTTACCATGGTAAGATGGCTAGTTTTCTTAGTTACCATGTTTTTCCCCCCTAGGTAGCAACAGGGTGATGCAGGATCAATTTCATCCCGAGATTTAGAAACCGCTACCACTGCCAGGTAAAACTAGGCACCTCCATCAGGTTTACTTTTCTTCACACGCCAAGGAAAAACTGACATTGACTCCGAATTGTTAGTCATTTTATGTCTCTGCTCACTAATTTCACTTGTAACTTTCCAAGGTGTCTTTTAAATAAAAGCAGAACACAGACTATTATTTCTGCATTGATAATTACATGTGGAGATATCAAATAAATAATAAATAATTATTATTATTCCCCACTACTGAAAAGAACAGGTAACAAGTGTTGTAAAAACCAGTGGGGAGTTATTCCATGGGGTTTTCAAGGATTTTCATACAAACATTTTCATTGCTGTATTACACATCGATGTTAAGTATGTATACACTCCCCTCAATCCCAGTCTAATTCGATATAATTTTATACTATGTTATATATACACACAACAGCCCCTGCCATGCAATAGGGCTGAGTATTCCTATGCATTTCTTCCTCCCAGGCTACATGGGAGGCTCACTGCTTGAAACTCACTGTGCAACTGAATAGGGCACTTCCCTGAAAATGCTCACTTCTAAACAGATCTGCCGTTAGCAGGTGCATTTTGCATCTGCCAAAGCCCTTTTTACAATTTAAGCCAGACAAATGTAATGAGGACAAGGGAAGCCTGATTAATGCCAGTGAGACAACGTAATAAATCTAGGGATGGAATAATTCCTTTTCTTGTATGAATCAGGAATAAGGGGCACACTAAGAATGCACATTATAGGTCAAGCTCATCTCTGATGTAACTGTATGAACTTTGGTGGGGTTTCACCGGGGATTAATTTGGCCCTACATGTTGTTGTAAAGTTGAAGGAGAAAAATGTATTACTGTGAAAGGTAAAGCAAAGCATGCAAAGTTTTAAACACAGACAACATTGTAATACACTGCGGCCACTAAGAAGAATTTCCATTAGCAGAAAGTGCATCTTCCAGTGCATTTCTACAGCTGTCAGCACTGTGGTTGCTAATCATCTTGACTAATAAACAGTAACATGGGTAATAGCAATCATTAAGAATAACTGCAATTGTTTTGACTAAACCAATCCGATCTATGTATAGAAAGCACATTCTAGTTAGTGGCAACAAGTCAAGAAAAACAAGCAATGTTAGTGGGGGATGGAGGGCACTCACCTCAGCAATCTTTAGCACCGAACTTCCATTCAGATCAAATGTGGAGGTGTATGTGATACAGAGCAAAACCTTGAACACAGAGGGGAGGGGGAAAAGCACAAGAGCTTTAGTTCCATCCACCATTTCTAGTTCGTGGTTGAGTTTTTAATATTGTCTATTGTGTTCCCTAATTACTTTTTCTTCATCATACCCTTTTAGACACAACTCCTTCCATTTTCCACAGCAACAATTACTGGGGCTTGGGAGGGCAATGAAGGTGCTGAGTGGTTCCTGCTTGGAAAATCGTGTCTGTTGACCCAAAGGGAAAAGGCACCACAACCGCAGATATTATGTTGCTCTCTATATACGTGCCTTCAAAAAGGAAGGATAGTCCAGTGGTTTGGATAATAGCGTGGGACTTGAAAAAGCTAGATTCAATTCCCTGGCCTGCCACTGATTTCCTGTGTTATCTTGGGGAAAATCACCTGGTCTCTCTGTGACTTAGTTCCCCATCTGTAACCTACCTAAACAGGCATCGTGCTGGGATAAACACATTAAAGATTGTAAAGCACTCAGATACTATGGGGAGTAAGGAACCAAGCAAATAAATATAGAAGCAGTGAATAATTTAGAAACCAGTCCTTGCATTGGCATCAATAAATCATTTTTTATTAGATTATCAGTAACTTTAATTAATCCACAAAAGACCCTGCCAAGAAGGAAAATAGAAAAGGGAGGGTCTTGAAAAGGACTAGGGAGGCTTAAAGGGATCCCCTTTGTCTGACAATATTTTCATCTTATTATTATTTGTACTACATTCATGTCTAGAGGATCAAAATCCCATTGTCCTCGGCACTGTACCAACACTCAGAAAGAAACCTTCTTCTAACCAGCCTAAATTTGCTCATGATTATTTGTTCCTGAGCCAGACTTGAAGAGCTATTTAAGCTAAAGCACATCTCCCTGGTGTTTATTCTTTCCCCACCTCCTGATATACCATTTACCGTTGACTCCAAATCTGGGAGAAAGATTCTTCCATGCAGCTCACTTGCATCAGACACAAAAATCATTCATTATTGGAAGTGCAAGGAATTTAAGCTTCAGTACTAAGGATCCTTTGATCATCATCTATCAGCGCTTACAGGTATAGAGGAAAAATGTGTCATTTTCCCCATAGCATACAAATGTCTGTATCCTCCTAAGCATTCACTTGCCTGTCAGCCTGAAAAATGCTTGTGTTCTTTGCACTTAGAAACATGATGGATCTTTAAAAATGATATGAGATATGACTCTAAATAACACCAGAGCACAGAAATAGACAAGTTTGATTTCGTGTATTTATAATTTGCCCTACCAATAAGATACCCCAATATTAAAAAACATTTGCAAACAAGTCAGGAAGATCCAGAAGCTGAACCTTGTTAGTCAATACATATATGTTAGGTGCAGTATATACCACAGAATTGATGCTATGTGCATGGTAGTAATACAATATACATACATGTTGGGAAGTTATGCCAATTTAACAGATTATGCTCTCCCCACAATTCGGTTAATTCATATCAAATATCCCACAATACTTTGCAAAGCTGATGTTGCTTTAGCATTAGAAAATAGGAAATGCATCAAAGCACAGACGCAGGACTACTTTGTACCAAGCACAGTTAGGGAGTACTTTCATGACTCATCAACGCTTTGAATGTAGAATTCAAAATGAGACATAGGGACATCTCTTCCCGGACCAGTACCTGGAATATCAGTATCCGAAAGCAATGCAAAGAAGATACAGAAGAACAAATTAAGGAACTGGTACAAACAGATGGGTTGGATTTTAGTGACATATAGAAAGTTTTGTAACTTATAAAAATCATACTACGAATACCATATTATACTATTTTACATAAGTGAAAAATCATACTACAAAAAGCTGAAATGCATATCTTTGAAGTATAAGGTAAGCAAGCAGAGAATTTGCATCCTGGAAGGAGCGTAAATATGTCTCCTTTTCGCATTGTACTGCTTTGTCTTTGTGTTTACATTTAGCTAATTTAGTCTCTTGGACATTTTAAAAATGGACTGTGAGGGAAGTCAAGCAATTGGCTATACCTTTGAGTCAATAACCTTAATCTAGAGAAGAGGAGACTTGAATTAAATTCTTAAAACCAGGCAAATAGGAATTACTGAATTTCAAAGTCCTTCACCAAGATTATTTTCTCCAACCCTCAGCCCTTTCTAAATATGAGCTGAATACTATAGATAAATGCCAGAGACCCAAGAGACTGGAATAAGAAAGAACAGAATAGTCACGTGACATACAGGAATTCTGGATTCTCTTCTCAGCTCTTTCGAATTTTCTGTCCGAGGTTGGGTAAATCAATTAAACTTTCTATGCCTTAGTTTCCCCATTTGTACAATAACATTTCCTCACCTCACAGAAGTGTTGTAAAACTTAATGTCTGTAAAGTGCCTTTAGATTATCAGGTGCAAGTTGCTCAGTATCATTATTTCCTGGTGTTGCCAAGAAATACAACCCCCTTTGGGTACATTCAAGATATTAACAGTATCAGATTTTACTCCTCTTGACAGAAACATCTCCTGAATTTGGGTGCTCGGACATACATTCTCAGTACTAAGTTGATAAATGAAGAAAAGAGGAGAAAATGGTACTTCTTTAATACTCCCACAAACCAAATAAAAAATACTGTTAAAAAAAAGAAAGCAACATTCAGAAGAGTTCAGATATTCCATCCAAATATACCCATTTCAGATGGGTGAATTCTGCACATGATTTCGTATGTTATAAACATATTCCATACCTGTTCATTACTGGATTCATGACACCTTTCACTTGAAATGTTTTGTACTGCTCATAGCTGGAGACAGGATGAACTGCCAGATGGATCGCTGGTTGGATCTGGCAATTCCTGTGTTCCTATCTCTTACAGAGGTCATATTTCACATGCCACCGGTCTCCAAAAGGTGTGCAGTGCATCTTAAAATGCCCACATCTGAATATCTGATCCACAATTTGCAAAGTGCTATTGGACCCTTTAGAATACAAAGCCTTACATCAATGTACAGTACAATCTTTTCCCTGGCACTAATGACACACAGCACCATTTGCATGACTACTCTGCTCTTTTATGGAAGCTCTGCCAAATACAGCTTTGTAAAATATTTTGTGTGTGCTTTGCAGAACATTCTGTGAAACACAAGGGAATATATCCCAAAACCATGTATTCTTATGAGGCTCTGCTTACTGAAATGATCATTTTTATTTCTATTTCTTCGCTCTCATTTAATTTTCTCTTCATCTTCTGTCTTTAAGTGGCTGCAATTTGAGCAGGTAGGAAATGTGTCTAGTCTTTCCTGTCAGAGATGCCAGTGAGCCTCAAGTAGTTGGCAACTGACTCAGTTTATGGTATCGGGGTCAGGGACAAAACACGAAACACGAAAAGATGTGATCAGTTGGTTGCTGATGAAGAGGTGACAATGAAAATATGTTTTGAAATAACAGGGGATTCAGGCAAAAGTAGATTTGACTGCTAATAATTTGTAGGGGTTAGATTTACAACAGAGTGGGGAAGCCACTCTCTCACAGAGGCTGTGGGCCCTATTGTCTTTTAAGGTCTTGTCTACTGATAAAAACAGTATAATTAAGGTTGCCTCTCCCCGCCTCCCAGTGTGGATGCAATGATACCAGTAAGGAAGTGCTTAAGGGGAACAAGCTATATTGGTATAAGCACTTCAATACTGATATAACTGTGTCCACACTAGGAGTTGTGCTGGTAAATAAAATAAATAAATAAATATCATATCCCGAACTGAGATAGTTATACTGTGTACAAAATTTGTATGCCAACTTGGATTTGTCAAGAACAAATCATGTCAAACCAACTTAATAGAGGGGAACAAGACCTATGGATAGGATGGAAGCAGTTGGGAAACTGTATTCAGAGAACAAAATGAGGAATACTTGTGACACCTTAGAGCAGGTCTGCACGTGTGGCCTGGGGTCCACATGCGGCCCGCACGGGCTCACTGTGTGGCCCGCGGAGGGTGAGTATGGGTGGGGCAAGCCAAGTGGGGGGCTTGGGAGGAAGCGGATGGGGGCGTGGCTTTTTGGCTCGCCGCTGGGTTTCTTGCAGCAATATGGCCCTTGCTGCTTTCCGAGTTGTGTAGGCCTGCCTTAGAGACTAACCAATTTATTTCAGCATAAGCTTCCATGGGCTTTAGCCCACTTCATCGGATGCAGTGGGCTATAGCCCACGAAAGCTAATGCTGAAATAAACTAAAGCCCACAGCTAGTCAGGAGTTCTGATTCTTTTCCCAGCCCCTCTACAGGCTTCTTTTGTGACCTTGTCAGATAACCTGCAACTTCTCTGTGCCTCAGCTATCCATCTGTTCAAAAATGGGAATAAAAAGAGTTCCCTAACTGAGGTTTAGGTCATAAATGCTCTTTGAGGTCCTAGATGGAAGGTGCTATAGAAATGCAAATTATTAGAGTGTGACAAATGATTACTTAGATCTTCTAAAAACACTGCTAAGATACTGATCTCCATCTAACATGCTCCAGCCACAGACTAAATACATTAAACACAAGCATAAACAACATGGGCAGATTCTGTACTGAAAAGAAATAATGTGCATTTCACTGGACCATGACATTTTACCTTGGCAACAAATGGCTGTGAAAGTGTAAAACAGACTACCGTCAATTTCTAGTGGCATCTTTCATAGCAAAATCCGTTCTTCCCTAGTATATCAAGGTGGACATTAGACAGGGGACTTAATAATAAAGTACAATGAGGGAGAGAAGCTAAAGTGAAGGAGCCTTACAGTTAGGAGAGACTGAAAAGAAACAATTTTATAAATAAGGAATATTGTTACTGCTGTGTTTCCTGCAAAGTCAAACAGGTTCTATTATCTCGTAAAGGTTCTAATCAAATCTGATTTCTAGCAATGGGTGACCTATAATGAAAACTGTTCGTTTTAATTATTGGTGGAGCTCTGCCTGTCATGGAACAAGAAATACTGCCTTTCTTCCCAGAGTCCAGGGTACAAATGGCATTGCAAGGCAATATCAAACTGCATGCACAGATGGATTTTCACAATGGGCAAAGACGGGGGGAAAAAAAGCTTTTTGTAATACACTGAAAGTCACTTTTCAGAGAAGGACTTTACTGTATAAAAAGGGGGTCACTAATTGGAATTGCAATTTCTACTTGCAGTGCATTGCAGACAGGCAACGAGTGGGAGAAAGTATTACCCCCATTTTATAGATGGGGAAAGTGGGTGAGAGGGGATAAAATTCCAAAGGCACTTAAGTCCAATGAGACATAGGTGCTTTTAAAATGTTACCCAGGGAGATCAAGGGACTTGACCAAGGTCCAACAGGAATGCCTGCGACAGAGCTGGGAAGTGAGACCAGATCTTCTGAGTCCCTGTCCACAAGACCAATAGGGTCCTACGATATTAAATTTAATTATTTGGGGGGGGGGGGGGGAGATGGAGACTGGTTTCCTGTAGTGCTAGGATCTGAATATGTGTTAAACTTTGTAGATAATGCTTTCTTAGCTCAAAAGAGAAAGAAACACAATCAGGAAACATCTTGATAGTTGATGGAATATCTGTTAGTCCAGGGGTGGGCAAACGTTTTGGCTCGAGGGCCACATTGGGGTTCAAAATTGTGTTTGTCTGATCATACAGGTTTCTCTGGCCTTGTAAGGAAAACAAGGGCAAAAGAAATGAAGAAGAAGTGCCGTACTGACTCTACATGGATTGTTCAATCCTGTATCATTGTATACAGCCTCTCTCTCTCTTGGCAGCTTCTAATTCTGGGGAGTATGAAGACAGTGGTTTCCCATGAATCAGCAGTGCTGTAAAAGGCTTGGCTATCAGTAGGAATTGGTGTTCTGGGTCATGAATGCACCACGGTTTCAGACAAAGATGCATATCTGATGTGGAAGAACCTCTCAAGTGATAAGCGATGACATGCTGAATGTTCCCAGAAGAACATGCTCGGTAATTCACGGGACTAAAAACTACTGCTGAAAACTACTGAAGTGTGAAACTTCTGCTTAGGTAGTACAGGGGTAGGAGGGAAGGAAATGATTTAGGGCAATAACAATAGATATTTTACAAGTTTCTTTAATGGCTCTGGCAGTGACTTTTGTCTTCAAAATTACAATACTCTAATGTAGAAAGGATTACAAAAAGCTCACTGGCAAAGCCAGGATGAGGTATTCTGCTTAACCAGCTATAGCAATATTTGTATATATTGTGTTACTCCATAAATTAAATGATAGTTAAATTACAAGCAAAACCAAAGCATTCACAAGAAAAACTATATGAAAGACAAATGAATTCCATTACCAAATGGAAATCAGAGCCAAGACTCTGGTGATGCTCCTCATGTTGAGCAGTACTGCCTGGGGAGTTCCACTAAGTAGGGGTATCCATGAAACCACTCTTGGTATTCGGTATGATTCAGCAGGATTAGAATCTGGTCCTATACGAGAAACAGAAACTAATACAGATAATAAGAGATAAAAAGCCAAATGACAGCTAGATAATAGGCTTTTTAAAAATACAAGAAGATGGGAGACTGGGAGAGTAGTAAAACGAACCAGGAAGAAGTAAAAAAGAAAAATGAGAGAAGCAAAAAAGTAATACCGTATTTTTCGCCCTATAAGACACACTTTTTCTTCCCCAAAACGGGGGGGAAAAAGTTGGTGCGTCTTATAGGGCAAATGTGCGCCCCGGTTCCCCCCTCCCCGCCGCGGGCGGGCTGCCGGGAGCGTCCCGGTTCCCCCCTCCCCGCCGCGGGCGGGCTGCCGAGGTTCCCCCCTCCCCGCCGCGGGCGGGCTGCCGGGAGCGCTCCCGGCAGCCCGCCCGCGGCGGGGAGGGGGGAACCGGGACGCTCCCGGCAGCCCGCCCGCCCGCGCGGCGGGGACGGGAGAGCGAGGCGCTTTTTTTTTTTTTGGTCCGGCTTTTTTATTGAAAAACGAGGGGGCGTCTTATAGGCCGGAGCGTCCTATAGGGCGAAAAATACGGTAGCTAGTGGCAAATTGCAGAATACATAAGAAACAACAAAGGGCAAATTTTTAAATATATAAAGGATCAAAGAAACCATTGAGCTACTTTACATTGAGTGGACATAACCATCTATTAGAAAAGGGGATCACATTTGAGAGAGAGAAAAAACAAGCGATCTGTTTCCTTCTGTTTTTAATGCTATTGAATGTTTATTTTAAAAAGCAATTAGCATAATAAGATTTTGCTATAGAGAGAAAAGACAGGGTATGGAAAGAGATTGTCATTCATAGGCAGGCACTAGTGACCAAAACATTAAAAACATTCTATTAATTTGGGTGTTTCTCTGACATGCGATAGAGGTATTTCGGACGTATTATGATCAGTTTATCATACCACACAATAAATGTCACAACAGTAATGTTAGTGAATCTTTCCAAATTGTCCTAATAATTTTCTAGGCAAATGTTATAAGGAGGTCTACCTTTTCTTTCTCTCTTTCGCTCTTGTGATCACAAACAATAAAGCTGAGGTTACATGAGTCTAAGAGAAAATATGAAAGTCATAAGAAAAAAAGAAAAGAAAGTTACATGGATCTCTATTAAAAGGTAAGTTATTTGCAATCACACCTCTTATGTAAAAATGTGCCAGTGTATTTTTATATGGCTCCTGTATGTATGTGATAATGTAGCGTGGTGTGATCTGTTTAGAGTCCATATTACCTGGTGTATGATTAATAGCAGCAATTCTGCTAAAGAGGAGACAGCTGACCGACCGTTCAGATGGGGTCAGCTGGAAAAACTTGGGGTAGCCTGGAGGTTGCTCTATATCATGCATTTGAACAGAACTGGTGCCTGGCAGCCAGACTATACCAGGCACTTAAAACCCACAGTTCTGACCCAGAGAACTTTAAAAACGAAAGGGATTATGGGTGGTGAACCTGAGGAAATAATTTTAGGATCTCTGCTTGATGTTATATTTTGAGAAATGCTTTGCTAATACTGTACAATGTTGAGATTTTATTTATTTTAGATATTTTTAAATGTATTTCATTTTATTTGCTTAGAAATCAGGAAATAAAAAATAATTCTTCCCAGAGCAACTGTATCTACCAGGGCTGTCAAGCGATTAAAATATTAATTGTGCTATTAGAATACCATTAATTTAATTTTTTCTGGATGTTTTCTACATTTTAAAATATATAGATTTCAGTTACAACACAGAATACAAAATGAACAGTGCTCACTTTATATTTATTATATTTTATTACAAATATTTGCACTGTAAAAAAATATAGTATTTTTCAATTCCCCCAATACAAGAATTGTAGTGCAATCTCTTTATCATGAAAGTGCAACTTACAAATCTAGAATTATGTCCCAAAAATACTGTTAAAAAAGAAACACAATGTAAAACTTTAGAGCCTACAAGTTCAGTCAGTCCTACTCCTTGTTCAGCCAGTCGCTCAGTGTAGTGGGGCAGCTGCCCCACACCCATGGAAAGTGCCTTAAAACAGCCCAGGGAATGGGTTGTGGCTGGGAGCCAGCCAACTCCCAGGCTTGATTGGGAAGCAGGCTCAGCTGATGGCCACGCCCCAAACACTCAGGCCTGTATAAAGGCTGAGAGGCAGGGGCCTAGAGAGAGAGTCTCCTCTGTATCCAGAGGAAGACAGGCCTAGCTGCGGAGAGCCTGAAAAAGGTACCTGGATTGGGGCAGGGCTGGGGCAAGGCAGTGGGAGCAGGGGAAGCTCTAGCCTGAGAGCCCCAGGCTGCAAGGCCTGGCAGAAGGCCTGACCCAGGGGTACTGGGGTTGCAGGGGGCAGCCCAGGGCTAGCATTAGGAGCAGCAGGCCAACCCCCCTTGCCGGTGATGAGAGGCCATGATACTGCAGTCTGCCCCAGTGAGCGGGGGCAAGTGGTGACTGGCAGTGGCCAAGTCTGAGGCAAGGTGGGGATAGGGGGTGGAGGGTTCCCCGGGGAGGGGAGACCCTTAGACTTGAGGGGGTTCTGCAGGGGTGCAGCACCCTCAGCCAGAGGGCACAGGGGGCCGGAGTAGGAGCGGGACATTGGCCGGCAGAGGGCGCTCTGGAGGCTGGAGAGCTGATTCCCCAGACGACCAGCAGGAGGCGCCGCCGGGGTGAGTGTCCGCTCGCTTACACTCAAATAGGTTTGTTTTTGAAGAAGATAATGCTGCCTGCTTCTTATTTACAACGTCACCTGAAAGTTAGAACCAGGTGTTTGCATAGCACTGTGTAGCTGGTGTCGCGAGATATTTATGTGCCAGATGGCTAAAGATTCTGATTCCTCTTCATGCTTTGGCTATCGTTCCAGAGTGATGACGCTAGTTTAAAAAGTAATGCATTAAATTAAATTTGTGACTGAACTCCTTAGGGGGAGAATTGTGTGTTTTACCTGCATTCTAACATATATTTCATGTTATGGCAGTCTTGGATGATGACCCAGCACATGTTGTTTGTTTTAAGAACACTCTCACTCCAAATTTGACAAAGTGCAAAGATGATTCCAATGTGAGATTTTTAAAGATAATTACAGCACTCAACTGACTATTTAAGCAACTGACGTGCCTTCCAAAATCTGAGAGGGACGAAGTGTAGCAACACTCTGACACAAACTACAGAATCCAAACCATGCAAAAATAAAACAAACAAACATAAAATAAATAAATAAAAATGTAACCTTCTGCAGGTGGCACCTACTGAAATAATGAAAATGAACATGCGTCAGTCCACAGCGCTTTGGACCATTATCGAGCAGAACCTGTCCGCATGGATGCACATCCTGTGGAATGGTGGTTGAAGCATCCAGGGACATCTGAATCTTCAGCAGATCTGGTATGTAAATATCTTGCAACACCGGTCAACAGTGCCATGCAAACGCCTGTTCTCACTTTCAGGTGACATTGTAAATAAGAAGCAGGCAGCATTATAGTCTACAAAAACAAATGTATTTGAGTGATTGGCTGAACAAGAAGTAGGACTGATTGGACTCGTAGGCTGTAAAGTTTGACATTGTTTTGTTTTTGAGTAGTTATGTAACAAAAAAAAATCGACATTTGTAAGTTGCACTTTCATGATAGAGATTGCGCGGTCTGATCTAAGGCAAATTCTGATATAATGCAGTAAAGGAGCACTCCGGGGTGTGTGGGGCTGCATGCTCCTCTACCTCAATATAACGTGGTTTCACATATATCATGGTATGATTTTTTGACTCCTGAGGACAGCGTTATATCGAGGTAGATGTGTACTTTTATTAGGGGATTTGAAAAATACTATTTCGATTGTTTATCATTTTTACAGTGCAAATACTGGTGATCAAAAATAAAGTGAGCACTGTACATTTTGTACTCTGTGCTGTAACTAAAATAGATATATTTGAAAATTTAGAAAAACAACCAAAATATTTAATAAATTTCAACTGGTATTCTATTGTTTAACAGTGCAATTAATCACAATCAATTTTTTGAATTAATCATGTAAGTTAACTGTGATTAACTGACAGCCCCAGTATCTACATTTTAATATTGCACATTATTTTTAATGTTTATGCCTTAATTATGGGTGAAGCAGACAGCAATACTTAAGTTAAAGAGCTACCTTAGGAAGTGCTAAAATTTAAGGGTCATTTTCAGTGGCTTATGACTTTTTCAGTGTTCTTCCTTTTGAGACAAAACATGGAAGTTTGCTTTTGGCCCAGGAGTTAATTTTTTTGAAGGTTTGATCTAAAACTGTTCCACCATTTTCAAGACTGAGACTAGAAAGAATATATTTTTACCATCATTTTTTTTTTTGTAATTTTTCTTTAACAGCTGAAGTGTCTTACAGTCTAAAGTAGAAACTTGAAATTTGGCCAGAAGAGATACTTAGGTTGCAGATGTAGTTTTTTGTGGTTTGAGAAAATCCTGATAGCAATTTCTAAAAGTTAAAGGGCTTTAAAATAGGACTCTGTGCCCACACAGTGACCTTTCTAATTCAATCCCTTAATGGTTTACCAATGTTTTCCTGGTTCTATGACAGCATGTGTGGGTTATGAAAATCTGTAGGTAGTTCTGCCTCCTCCCACACTATAACCTGAGAGTTTTTATGAAGGGACATAGAAAGATGTGCGTCAAATGAGGCAAGGGAGGCGGACACTGATTGCACTTGCTGCATGGTACTATTCTACACTTTATAAGATTTTATACCACACATCACCATGACATCTGGTATATAGTACACAGCATTTTACTATTCAACAAATACTTAGGGCCCTGCCAAATTCACAGTCCATTTTGGTCAATTTCATAGTCATAGGATTTTAAAAATAGTAATTGTCATGATTTCAGCTATTTTAATTTGAAATTTTGTGGTGTTGTAATTGTAGAGGTCCTGATCCAAAATGGAGTTGTGGGGGAGGTCACAAGGTTATTGTAGTCGGGGTTGCGGTGCTGCTACCCTTGCTTCTGTGCTGCTGGCACAATCTTCAGAGCTGGGCAAGCTGGAGAGCAGCAGATGCTGGCTGGGAGCCCAGCTCTGAAGGCAGAGCCACTGCCAGCAGCAGCAGAGAAGTAGGGATGCCATGGTATGGTATTGCCACCCTTACTTCTGTGCTGCACATTTCAAACACAAGTGTAAGGATATGAAAATGTTGACATTCTCATTGTAATATTAACATGCCAACATTGCACATAATGGTTCTCTGTCCCACCAGTGAAACCCCACTGAGTTTCAGTCAGCGTAAGGCAAGAGAGAGCAGGGAGCAGTACAATAGGGACAGGAGGTACACTCCTGTAGCTACAGCTTCCATCTGTTATAGCTGATCAATGGCCTCATCTCAGGTGTCTGCAATGCTGAACAGAGTGAGCGTTTCAGGCGGCAAGCTTACACAGGTGGGGAACAAGGCCATTCTTCTCTGCAAATGCTTCATCAAAGCACTGACAGACCTACGTTTGCATTTAACCTTATGTTAAAAATGTCATGCTGAGTCAGCAGTGAATTCATTCTGGAGTAGCAGCGACAGTCACTCTTTGTACCTAACTTCTAGAGATTCTGAGCCAAGAACATAAAATGCTTATTTTGCTCCTTTGTAGTTTTGCTAGTTCAAGAAGGTTCATAAGGGACAGAAAATGCGTCAGAGAGAAGTAACCCAGGGGGCAATAATTTAATTGGATCCATACTCCAAGTTGGGGCTGTAAAACTGATTAAGTGTGGTTTTCTTGCCAGGTGCTTCCCAGTTCCTCATGGTAGGTTCTTTGGATATGGAGGGAAAAATACTTCATGTCCTTGGATTGCCGTGTATTCATCTATGGAACCGTTAGAACAATGCCAAATCGGAGCCTTTACTGCCTTTCTGCTCTGCTCAGGCTCACTGCTCAGTGATATTAGAGTGGCTTTTTCACAGCTTGTACTAAGTCTGGTTTGGCCGTGAAAGTTTAATCCTAGCAAAATACTGCTCTGAAATAGGCCCTCTGAGGTCAGGCCTGCTGGGATCACCACAGTGGATTGCAGGGCACTGCAGCCTAAATCCTTTCTCAAGAGAGAGAGGAACGCAGGGCCCAGTCCAGACATAGATGAATGCTAGAGACCCAACACCTAAAGAGACATCCCTTGAACGGAACACTGAAGGGGTCAACGGTGGTTTTCTTGTAACTGTGCCCAGTATCTGTAAATTTGGTCTATAACACGTGTCAATTTTCAGTCCGTGGACCAGTAAACACCTCAACTGAGGGAGGAAAGGTAAGGGGTCATGTTAGTTGGGGACTGACTAAATTTTAAAACCCTCTGGCCATGAAATTAACTAGAACGGGCAGGGAATTTGATAGTGCCCTGTATTATGATTGTTCAATCTGATATCCGTATTTTAAAGGCAGAATGATTTGCTGTGGTTTCTCTGTGCTGCTGTACCTAAGTTTATGACTGTAATATCTATTTTTGGATTTCCTTTATGCATTTAAATAAAGTGAATGCTGAAATCACAGAAACTGCAGTCTACATTATTGCTGTAGAGTTCCCAAATACTGGGTAAGTGAAGAGGTGCGGAAAAAGGTTACCTTAAAGCAGTTTTAGCAAAGGTTCATTTAATCTCATGCATGGATTAAACAGAACATTGTCTGGTTCCTCAATGAAAGCCTATAGAATAAAACATGAAAGATCCTACATATCAGAGAGCAGTACACCTAATCCACCAACAAATGCGAATTTGGAATCGCTGGAAATAAACTAATCTTTACTAAATCAAACAGCGGGTCACTATGGACAATGCATAAAAACTAGGATTAGTAGAGCCCCTCCTTCCTCTGAACACCCTTTTGTAAACCCCAGTATATCCTTTTTTGCAATGCTGCTGGTTTCCAAACTATGCCATGCAATACACCAATCAGTGGCTGCTAAATGCTTTACGGTAAGCTTATTTGGGCTCAGAAAAGAAGATGGGGAGCCCTGCCTACTAAAGCTATAGGAAATATTCAGAGCCTATAACCAGAACGTCTTTATCACATTAACTAAGAGTGAAATGATGACTCAAATACTAGAAAAGGTTGCCACCGACACTATCTCAGGCAAATGGCTTTCCATCAGAGATGGCCTTAATTAAGCATTTCCATCTCTTGATCCTCCCATGCAGCGTCTGTCTCAGTAGTTTCATGTTTTCCATCCCAAATTCTTTTATAGGGTCTAATCCTGCATACCTTGCACACCCAAGCTTCTCTGTGATGTACTAGAGCTCATTAATTTAACCAAAATGACAAAGAGCAAACAAACGCTGGTGAGAGATGGGCACATCTTAAATTGCCAATTGTTACTTTCCACAAGGATTTGCCTGCTGTTTTAACATTACTATTGTTCCTCCACAGCGATCAGAAGTGAGTTCACCATACTTAAATATATGATTTTTCTGAGCCTCTATCCATGACTGTTTAAAAAAAAAAAAAAAAGCATTGTCTGCTTTGCATTGGGACATTTGTGAGGAACCCACTGATTAATTTCTTATAACAAAGAATTAGGCTGCAACCTAAATCATTAGGAAGGTTGGCATTTTACAAATAGTGTCACAATAACGTGGCAAGAATGAATATTGCATATGATAAAACTCTGTGGGGAAAAAAAATTATCCTTGCTCTTTGGAGCTTTCTTGTCCAACACACTTTCCTTTTATATATACTTGCTTTAGAGCCAGGAGGTCATGTTCTGAGCTAAATTCCTTTTGGCTACCAGCAGACCCAGAAAAGAAAGGTGCTGGTCATTCACCTGTAATATTATCACAAAGAGAGAAAACTAAAACTGTTCAGAAGCAGATCAGTTTTCTCCTGCACTTCTGACCCGATCATATTGGATAGGATTCTTGTCAACACTCCATATGATCTTGCGAGTAAGGTTATCTAATTTCATAAGGGGGGGGGGGGGCTAAAACCATTATACAAACTTTTTGAGCTCAAGATAAAGTCTGTGTTTGTCTCTAAATCAATCAAGAGCCTTCCCAGCACCTCTTCAGACGCTATGCTAGCTTCTCTTCTAACTCCTTCAGTGCCACAAGTACCAGCTGTACATAACAGTCCCATACAACCCTAAAAGCTGGGCGCATGCTAGCATTTAATTAATTGAAATTAAGATGTGGCTCCTAAAGCTAACACAATCAATTTCAATTCAACGACACCCTTTTCCTCAGTGCACACGTCAAAGGCCTGAAAACTGCAATGCAGAACCTTAACTAACCTATTTATTACTTCATTATACAACACATCACATTTGTAATTAGTGTTGGTTCAGGTTAGTAGCATATACTTATGGCTACCTAGCTCTTATATAATGTGCTATAACATAGACCTTAAAGTGCTTTAGAAAGGAGCAAAGTAACATTATCCTCATTTTACAGAAGAAGAAACTGAGGAACCCCTGAAAATCATCAGCAAGCCAACAGCATGGCCAGGACTTGAACCCCAGTCTTCTGAGTCCCAGTCCAGTGCTCCACCCTACAGGCCATACTACCACCTGTATATAGATATATACATAGTTGATCTGATTTTCCAGAAGTTGTATATAACTTGCTGAATTGGAATTGAGCACATTTGAGAGGGTTTTAGTGTTGCAATGATAGTGGACTAATACTTGGAGACTAGTATTGTGTTGGGTACATTTGTTGTCTTACCTCCTGTTTTGGTCGTTTTTTAGTGTTTTTATTATGAGGAAATGATCTTGAACAACCTTACATTAAAATTAACAATATGGGAATAATAGTGAGTCTGTGTCTGAATGTTTCACAGCATAGAATGGGGCTGGAGGTAGAGAAGTGTGAAATGACCCCGCTGGAATAATTACTGAGAGACAGACCTTGTATCAGGCTCACTATGTCAATGCATCTTTTTCAAGACAAAGAACAACAATACCATATGGAAATTATCAGATTTTTAGGCAATCATCAAAGAACACATGATCTGAGTGCAAAAGTTTGTTGGAGGAAGGGGGCCAGAAAGATCATATGCAACCTAACAGAAGCCTTTGTGATTTGCTATATATGCTTGATGTTTCACAGACTTAATCAAGAAAGGTCTTGGATCTTTCATTTCCTTGCCTTGTGGAACTTTCAGAGCTTTGTAATGGGAAGTTAGGCACCAGGGTACCAAATATCAGAAAAGTTTGCATAAGAATCACCCTGTTACCAGTCCATGGAAAAATACTAGTGTTAGACTCAGAGATGAGTCAGTCACTGGGCCTCTGACATTTCACAATGATCGAGACGAAGACAAGGTTTTCAAGAGGAGAAATAGTACTCCTAAAGAAGGAAGCGATAGGGGATCCTCATGCGTTTATAGGGTTGCCAACTCTGACTGAAGCTATTCTGCGAGATTCTTCTTCCCTCACCCCTCCATTACGGAATGTCATTTTCTTAAAATATCCTATTAAAATCTCCTGGGTTGCTTTCAATAGTCACCAGGAGATCGATGCCGATTTCATGAGACTCCAGGCCAATCCTGGAGGGCTGGAAACCCTATGCATTCACTCCATATGGGATGGCCTTTATGGAGAGAGACGTCCACGGTTGCTTTCAGAAGGATTAACGTTACTGGCAGCAAATGCCCACCTGAGATTTGATTAATTTAATCTTGTTTGCTTATTGCAAAATGAAATTCCATTTTTAATTAAAATTCATAGTTTCATAGAAGAGATAAGAGGTGCTGATGGGATCCTGCTACATCCCAGAGAGACTGGCCCTATGAGAAATGAGAGCTTCAAGTTCCTCTTGACACCTTCATATATCCCAGTGTATAGCAAGGGATCTGCTTGTGTCCCTAATGGATCAATCCAAAGCCCACTGAAGTCAATGGAGTCTCTCCATTGACTTCAGTGGGCTTTGAATCAGGTGCCAAAAGCATATCAGGGACAGGATTAGTAACAAAGGCAGGAGTTTAAAATATGATGAAAATAGAACGGGGTAGGCAATCTATGGCACACGCGCTAAAGGCAGCATGTGAGCAGATTTTCAGTGGTACTCACACTGCTCAGGTGCTGGCCACCAGCCTGGGGGGCTCTGCATTTTAATTTTAAATGAAGCTTCTTAAAATTTTTAAAAACCTTATTTACTTTACATACAACAGTAGTTTAGTTCTATATTATAGACTTATAGAAAGAGACCTTCTAAAAACATTAAAATGTATTACTGGCACACAAAACCTTAAATTAAAGTGAATAAATGAAGACACACACCACTTCTGAAAGGTTGCCAAATCCCTGAAATAGATCAAGGAAAACCAGTAACTCTCCAGAATAAGAGGAATGCAAAAAACTGCAATTAACTTGGGACATTAAACAATTATTAATATACAGTTACAGTAAAACCTCCATTTAACAGACTAATTCGGGCGAGGGGGTGTCCGTTAAATGAAAAAGTCCGTTATTTAATAATAATAATAAAAAAATGAGCTGTCGGAGCAGCAGCCCGCCCACCACAGGGTCGGGGCGACAGCTCCGCAGCCCGCCCGGTGCCTGGACCCGGGCGGCAGCCGGGAGCCAGCCGCCAGAAATGGATCAGGAATGCATCAGACTTGCTCAGAAATTTTGTCCGTTGCATCCGAAGGCCGTTAAATTCGAGGTCCGTTAAATCGAGGGTTTACTGTATTGTAATTAAATGTATTAATATTACTCCATCTTAATGCTGTGTATTTTGTTACTAACAAAAACTACAACCATCCTTTGGGTAATTTCCTTTTTCTAAAAAAACAAACAAAAAAACCCGACAAGTAAACCTTAAGTAATTAATAAATTAATTATTGGCGCTAATGAGGTATTCTTATAGTTAATGAGATTTCTTTGTAACAGAGTTTGTAATAGTTTCTTTAAGTGATACAAGTTGCACTTTAAGTGAAATGATGCCAGATTGGAAATTGGCAGCCTTGGAGATTAAGTCCTCTGTTTATCCATAAATCTAGTAAAAAAGTGGGCAGAACAATATATGCTTACCCACACTATCCAGCCGAGATGCTTTTAATTTGACCTGGAAGGGACCATCTCCAGGAAAGAAGGTAATTCAGGTACACATTCATGCCCAAATTTCAAAAGTGGCCTCCAGTTTTGTGGCATCCCACTTTTCCCCTCCTGTCCAGTTTAAATGATTAAGCATTGGAACAAACTACCACAGAAAATAATGGATTATCCATCTCTTGAAGTCTTCACATCAAGGCATATCTTCCAGCCACTTTGCACAACACAGGAAGCTGGTTGCCACTGGTCACAGAGAATTCCCTTGATAGAAGAGAACTCCCTATCATTGCAGATGTGTTAATTCTTAGCACTGTACCAGTCCCCTCCCACCACAGAGGGCACGTCGGGGGGGAGGGAGGCAGTGTGTCTGAGGTAGGCAGGATACATAGTTGATCAGTGCTTAGCATCCCTCTCATCAGCTTTAAGTTGCATTAGAGCTGGGGCTTGTCTCAATAATGAGGGAGTTGAACCCAGTTCCCTGACAACCCCCACCCATGGGGCATCTTCTTTGATAGGCTTCCCTCTTCCATATGTATATGTGCATTGGGCACTGCACAAATGACCGTTGTTAGGGGCACAAAGGAAATGATGAGCTTTGAATAAAAAACAGAAAACAGCAGCAGTTTGCATGACTGGCCAATATGAAGCAGTTTTTAGCAAGGGCCATTTTTAGTCCTTCAAGCAGTGGCACCATTCAGTGCTGAAAACCACAAAGAAATGCAGAAAAGCAAACAAAATCTGGAAGTCAAATGAGTAAGAGTAGTTGGATCTATTCTAGGAGCAGAGGTGAGTCAGGTCCCTTTGGACAAATGGTTTCATAAATCTTAATTCTGCATGAGACACCTATACACGGCAGTGTTGGGTGCCTTAAACATGCAGAAAAGGCTTCTCTGAACATGTTCCTCAAAGAGTTTCTCCTGGATGAGTTACTCTTGTTAACAGTAAACATCTATTTGGAAGAGGATATCAAAAGAGAATTTTTTTACATCAAGTATCAAATTCACATCAAAAGGACTGTAATTGAGCACTGGTGCCTGTCAGGAATTCAGTTAACTAAAGTTGATGCTCTACTGTACCTTTAATAAGGGATCATGAGCTGGCATCTGAAACGCCGGTTGTACTGGAAGGCCTGTTGGCAGGACAAGTCATTTTTTTGACATCCGCTCACTTCTGATACAATGGCAGCTGCCAACTGAGCATTCTGACTCATAGAGCAAGCATTCTGAAGCAGTACAAGTATTTCTAGGAATAAAAGCTTCCTTTAATAATACTAAGTGTGGGTGGCTCCCATACGCTATTCAAATATATTTTGGGAGTAACCAGCAGGTGCCCAGATAAGTCAAAATCCTCCCCTCACCTCCTGGCTTTGGCCAACCACCATTTGTAATCAATATTTTTTAGAAAGAGGCAAAGAACAGAGAACCTGGTCCAAATTTTCTAAAGTGTGTGCACAGAACCAGGGTTTTGAGTATGCAAATCCTCAGTCTGAGCACACACAACAAACACTGAGCACATATAATTGTGAATCCTTGTGACATCTCGGAACTCCTTCCAAGTTAGTTTTCAAACCAGAGTGAATGCTTTATGAGGTTTAAATTTGCCTCCTATCATATAGCTGGGGTAACAGCAACAAGGGAGAGAACTGTGTTAAGAGGCAACACATGAAAGCTGGTGTGTAACACAATTCAAATAGCAATGCAAATGAGTGTTCATGGTCAACAAGGAGGGGATCGATTCCTGGCAGAATGTGCAGGTGTACAAGACGCTTCTAAATTTGCTCACAAACCCTGGAGTGAGTCAGACAGTCTCTGTCGCAAGCACTGACATTGGTAAATTACTCACCTTCATCACTTCTACCTGCAGGTCTTCGTTCAGGGAAGGAGTCACTTTGACAGCATTCAGCATTTGATTTAATAGCTGCTTCTCATCTGAGCCTGTTTCCACGGATACAAATCTGTCATCAGCCAGCAGCTTCTGCAACAAGGAACAAGGTAGTTCAGTCTCAGAAACTGTCGATTCTCCCCTTTCCCTCATTCTGCCCCCATTATTTAACTCTGTTTTAACTCATTCTGTATTGGTAATCAGAGTATTAGTTGCATACCTGCCCTTCCTTCTCTGAAGGCCATCAGGACAGGATCTAGGGCTTTGCTGATGATGCAACTAACATTTCTGGGTTCATTATTGAATTCTACAAGTGGGTTTCTATTTCTTTTCTGACAGCTCAAATGATTGCAAAAAGGTCGTTTCCAAGCACACGCTCAATGTGTCAATTTCTGAGGGCTGCTGGACTTGGCTTTGGTGAAGCCCTCAGCTAATGCCATTTTAGAAATAACACTCCAACACATGTACAGAGTGGAAAATGAGGCTGGTTTGGTGGCATAGAGCTACCACTACTTTACATGTTGCTTAGTGGGAGATAAAGGTTTATCTATCATCCCACTCTCTCCCTTTGAGCTGCCAGGGGGACAGAAGCACTGTGGAGGTGGCACTGCTAATCACTGGAAGAAGGCGGGAAGAGGTATTTATGTATCTTTCAAGAGATGACTAATCTCAAACATTAACTAAGCCCCTGAAGAGAAGGCAGCCTGACCAGTGGGTTGTGCTGGTGGCATGAAGTTTGCTATGTAATTGCTGGGGGTAGGAGTTGAGAGGTTGTATAAGGTGTAGATTTGACACAGTTCTACTGATTTTTTATGGACTGATCAGGTTCTCTTTGCTTGGGAAGAACCCAGTACGTGAGTAATGGAGTGTCATAATGGTTATTTCCAGACAGCATGATAGAGTTAGAAAAGGTGGCACAAACGGGAAAATCCAACTTAAAAAAAATAAGAAAATGGACAAAGTGAATGTTTATGGGAGCCCATTTTCAAATCTAGATATTGGCCTTTTCATCATTCCAAAAACAAAACTACTTTCAGACACACAGACACAAAAGGTGTGAGCACTAAAGTCCTACTTATGCCCTCAAAACAAGACCTTATGTTGGCCCTTCGCACAGGGATGAATTGCACCTTAGTGAACAGCAACTTGTATTTAGTAGAGCAGCAGTATGAAGCCTTCCCCACAAAACTATATTCCTAATAATAAATATTAATTGCATACTGGTACAATGTCCATTTTTCTTCAATGAAGCAAAAACATACACTCTGTTTCCATTTCGTTACCTACAAATGCTTTAGCCCTCTGAAGCCTGCATCTGATTTTCTTGGTACATGCATTGCATGGCTCTTTCCTGTTGTAATTTATAACCCCCTTCAGTTCACCTACTGCTAGTGAATATGTAGGGAATTTTGATTTCAATATTCCATTGGTGGGGGGTCCCATAAATTTATAACGGAGCCTTTGCTACTTATGCCTATGTTACCCATTCCAAACTGGAAGCACCACTGAGCTGATCAAAGAGGACTAGATGGGACTCTCTTTAGACTCTGCCCATACAGCTCCTTCGTTATTTGTTGGAGTCCAAGCGCAAAGTCAGTAACTATCCACTCCACAGAATCCACTGCCTCTGCTAGTGCAGAGACTAGCTCCTGGATGCCTTCTGAGCAGTGCCCATGCCATCGCTAGGTCAGACCCCATGGTTTGATGCTTTGTTTACAGTACTTCCCCTCCCCCCCTCACTTTAAACACCTACATTTCCTTTTAATTTAAATCATATGGGAGCTGCCATTTTCTACATCCACCCTCCAACCAACCAAGCAAGTAAAAATCCACTCAAGTCCCACACCATACCTGCATCCCTGCTAGACCATGTTGGGCCAATTTCACATTCTTTGATTCCAAAGCCAGCTGCAGTGGAAGGAGACACTTCTCCCTATAAAAAGGAGAGGAAAACAGTGCTGCAAAACTGGCATTCACAAAAAAGCACAGCCTTTTGGATTTTCCTCACATTAAACAGTCAAACTCAAAATCATTGAGCAGAATTTAACAGCATACAGCTGCAATGTGATAATTATCTTCCCAAAGAAAACAGCACAGTGGTATTCCAAATTTTTCGAAGAAGCATTTCATTCCTCAACAGCCACTTACGGACCCACTTCACAAGCAGTGTGGTCCTTAATTTTTTCATTTTGTGCAGCACAAACACGTGATTTGCAAACCATTCATGGACATTTAGCACAGCTTGAGAAGCACTGTGCATCAGGTCACTGGTCTTCTGTTTACTAATCAAGTTGCAGAAACGGATACAGAGTTCCACATCCATGTTCCATGGAACAAGCTTTGCTCCATGCCTTGTGTACAGTACAACTTTTAATCGTGTGTTAACGAAGCTGAAAGCAATTTGTGCAAAGAACAAACATTAAAGGGTAGGGCTTGCAATGAGTTAACTGACATTTTAAAAACACGATTACAGGCATGTCACGTCTTAGGCACATTTAACATGCACAATTTCCACTTTATGTCGTCGCCAAAAAAGGGAAAAATAAAAATGTAAAAACTTTCTGTAGGGCAGGCGATTTCGCCTGCCATTGAACTCAATGGGTTTCACTATACGCGGTAACCGCAGAATGGAACCCTTGCGCAAGATGCGACATGCCTGTATTACAAAATGTACTTGGACTGTAGAATGCAGCCAGCTTTTGCATATTAAAAGATACAGTGAGTTAGGATGGTCACAAGCAGATCCATAAGCACTGGAGACGTGGATTAAAATTCTGACTTAAGATACAAATAAAAATGAGGTTAGTGGACCAGTCAGTGTAGATTTGCTTGTCTCACAGATCCTTTCACGCAATAATCTGGCTGAAGAGAGGCCCTCAGTTGGAATAAAAACTACTGCAGCTCATGATTGAGACCTATCAGCAGAGCTATGTGGGGAATGCTTATAAAGCACTTTCCCACAACCTGTCAATCACTAACCAAAACAGCAGTTCACAAATGAAATGAGTGTGGTTGTCTCAACCTAAGTGATATAAGCCACCGTGTGTCTCTCTGTTTTTGGGAGGCCAACTTGAAACCCTTTAAAAAGGACCTGATTTGTAGAAAATACTGAGTGCCTGCACCTGAAAATCAGGTCCCTTTAAGGGGTCTTTAGTTGGGCATCCAAAAATTAAGGCATTCAAAATGACAAGTCACTTTTCAAAACACAGGCCCTGGTTGTTAGCACCAATTAAAGATCTCGCCACATCCCAAGGCTACCAACATAACACAATGTAGCAAAACAGTAAAAGAGTGAACTCATGTAATTGCAAAGCTTCTTTGGGAACTTGCAGGACTTCCCATACTCTTTCCCAAACGGAGGCAAATTTACAAAACTCCATCTAACATATTTTGGTGACAGCACAAACATCAGTAGGTGGAATTCTTGCTTTTTTATTTTTAAATTGGAATGGAGTTTACACATATATTCAATCAGCTATTTAACTGAAAATAACCAATATGCCTTGCTTAGGATGCTTTGCAGAACAAGCAAGCAGAAAGTGTACCTATTTCAGAAGCTCCTCAAATGTTTCTGGAACATATTTAGCTAAAATGACTCTTCTTAAGTATTAGCTGCAGCATCCAAAGCTATGTGAACAGCGGCGCATCATGTGGAAAAGATCTCTGAGTGTTGTAGACCTGAAGACTGGAACATCCAAAGCACAGATAACCCACCCCCCAAAAAATCTATTATAGGTTTTACATGAAAATCCATTTGTAATTTACATACGCAGGGGGCTAATGGATTATCTGAGCATGCTGGAGCAGGACAACATTTTGGGAGATTATGGAGATGCATGGTGATGCCACCTGTATCCAGTACACATACTGATTTTTTTTTTTTTACCGTATCTGATATTCCAAGACTTGAACACACTGAAAATGTTGCTTTCTTTTGTTCTTATATATATTTTTCTTAACAAAATATCACAGCTATTAGGACAGGCAATACTCAGTGCTGTCCCATTTTGGCTGCTGAATCCAGGTTTTATAATTGTTTGTGTGACCAACAAGCAATCAAGGTCGCTGTGCATGAACTCATGTAAACAGGCAAAAGGATATTTTAAGCGCAGCCACTGGTGGGACATAGCAAACACCACACATTTATGCTTTTATTAACATGGACTGAGAAGTGGGGGTGGGGAGGGCAGTCATAACCCAATGGAACTGAGCCAGCTGATGTTCATTACAATGAAAATGTCCTGGAGCCCTTATGGCTGGCTCACTGTACAGCTACCACACAATTTAGCACAGAGCCCATCTGCAGCTAGAGACTGCAACAGATAAAGAATAAAAGTGATTTCTTGATACATCATCCCAAGATGAGCACAAAATTATAACAGGAGAATGGAAATGAGAACAGATTCAATTAGCTGAACTTCCCAGCCTGGCTAAAAATGCTTAACTGAAGATCTGATTAATGCTGCAGCAATCTCCATTCCCATTACATTCTCTGAGAAAATGAGCTGCCACAGTGTCATTTCCTGTTCTTGTTACAATCTCTGTCAATAAGATCTTTATCATCTCCTTGCACCTGCAGATACCCTGCCAATACTGGACTTGCTGAATATTCCAATACTTCAACCTGCACTTGACTCACAAAATTTGTGTCTGTGTACAAAGAGCTAGTCCTGGGAGGAGAAGATAAGCTAGCCCAATATGTCACTACTGAATGTCCATCACTTTTAATAGTTGATTTTAGTGGGGTTGCAAACGGTGTAAGTTGGGGTAGAATTTTGCCCCAGAATTTAGCTTTTTATTTAAGAAAGCAAGGGGGGGAAGCAGAGTCTGGTCCCTGTCTGTGAACCATCCCCAAAGCAAGAGACACCTACAGCAAGTCAGGGATGGGATCCATTGGTGAAGCTTGCATGGCAGTTTGTAGGGCAGGGGTCTCCAAACTACGGCCCGCGGGCCGCATCCGGCCCGTGGAGATCGGTCGGGAACCAGCCGCGGGGCCGGGACGCGCCGCGTGCTCCGCGGCCGCCGCCGGCCGGGACGCGCCGCGTGCTCCGCGGCCGCCGCCGGCCGGGACGCGCCGCGTGCTCCGCGGCCGCCGCCGGCCGGGACGCGCCGCGTGCTCCGCGGCCGCCGCCGGCCGGGACGCGCCGCGTGCTCCGCGGCCGCCGCCGGCCGGGACGCGCCGCGTGCTCCGCGGCCGCCGCCGGCCGGGACGCGCCGCGTGCTCCGCGGCCGCCGCCGGCCGGGACGCGCCGCGTGCTCCGCGGCCGCCGCCGGCCGGGACGCGCCGCGTGCTCCGCGGCCGCCGCCGGCCGGGACGCGCCGCGTGCTCCGCGGCCGCCGCCGGCCGGGACGCGCCGCGTGCTCCGCGGCCGCCGCCGGCCGGGACGCGCCGCGTGCTCCGCGGCCGCCGCCGGCCAGGGACGCGCCGCGTGCTCCGCGGCCGCCGCCGGCCAGGGACGCGCCGCGTGCTCCGCGGCCGCCGCCGGCCAGGGACGCGCCGCGTGCTCCGCGGCCGCCGGCGGCCAGGGACGCGCCGCGTGCTCCGCGGCCGCCGCCGGCCAGGGACGCGCCGCGTGCTCCGCGGCCGCCACCGGCCAGGGACGGCTCAGAGCTGGGGCCGGGACGCGCCGCACCGCCAGAAACAAGGAGCCACCCACTGCCAGGCGGCGAAACGGTCTGTGGGGAGAGACCGGGTTGAGCGGGTCAGTTGGGGGGGGGGGGGAGGGGGGAGGAAGAGACCTGGCTGGGTGGGTCAGTTGGGGGTTGGAGGAAAGGAGGTTTGGGGGGGAGAGACCTGGCTGGGTGGGTCAGTTGGGGGTTGGAGGAAAGGAGGTTTTGGGGGGAGAGACCTGGCTGGGTGGGTCAGTTGGGGGGGGGGTTGGAGGAAAGGAGGTTTGGGGGGGGGGGGGAGAGACCTGGCTGGGTGGGTCAGTTGGGGGGGGGGGGGGTTGGAGGAAAGGAGGTTTTGGGGGGAGAGACCTGGCTGGGTGGGTCAGTTGGGGGGGGGGGTTGGAGGAAAGGAGGTTTTGGGGGGAGAGACCTGGCTGGGTGGGTCAGTTGGGGGGTTGATGTGTAGTGTTCATGTGTAGTGAACAGGTGTTCATGTGTAGTGTTCATGTGTAGTGAACAGGTGTTCATGTGTAGTGTATCAATGTGTTATTAAATAATAACTGAATAAAATAATATTAAATAAATAATTAAAAACAACATCCATGTTTTGATTCTTTTTTATTTGGACCTCGAGTGTGTTGTCGGCCCCCGAACAGCTATTTGATAGTTAATGCGGCCCTCGGGCTGAAAAGTTTGGAGACCCCTGTTGTAGGGGTATCCACATGCCCTCTACATTTGGAGTTTAGATTGTAAAGTCTTGACTGGGGTACCAAAGCTGAGACTGTTTATCACTTACTGTCCATTTGCCCGTCCTCCCCACCTCCTCCTATCCACAACCACCTTGACTCTTCATGCTCCCACACATCCCATAACTTCTTAGGTAATTGCACATTGCCTAGGATGATCTCACTGGAGAATCTCAACTGGCTGCATGTCTGCAGCTCCAGGGCTCTGGTGCTGCTCTGTTCCAAGACTGTAGCTGAAAGTATGAAGGGAAGTCAGGGAGCGCAGGGAAGACTTTGAAACATAAAGAAGTTGCAGACGGGCAAGGAAATGGGGAGAGAGAAAGACATAAATGATGTTCAACCTGTGCATCTTTAATAGCTGTGTTCTTAAGCAAAGCCAAACAGTGTGAGGTTCATGCGACCAGGCAGCCATTAATCACGTCCGCATGCATTCATAGAGTTTAGCAGTGTCATCCTCAGGCTAGCGCTATTAGCCACTTGCTCACAAGAGTGCCAGAGCCACTCTCAAATCAAAAAGGAAGAAAGGTAGAAAGAGTGAATGCCCTGATTCAGCACAGACCCCTGGCATCCGTGTTCTTTCCCAGCTAGAGAAGAGGGACTAACGAGAGCTCTCTTAGTGTTGTTGCCATGGGAGGTGTAAGGTCACACTACCCGCTGTGCAGGATTTAGTGAGACTCACTGCAGAATAATGTTACCCACGAGCAATGTTTCAGCAGAGAGCACAATGGTACTTACAGAAACAACAGTGAAACCAGACAGCCTTCCTAGCCATGCTGCTCCCATGTCATAGCTGGGGGAACAGTAATAAATACTGAAATGAATGTATTATGCTGCCAGACCTTTTTTTAAAAAAAAAATGCAAGAAAAAGACAACCCAGTGCACACCATACTTATTGGATCTTCACAACTCTACATTAAAAATAACAGTAGCTTCCATGTAGGGGATCTTAATCAGAGGATCTCAAAACTCTTTGCAGAGGTGAGCCTTATTGTCCCCATTTCACAGATGGGGTAACTAGAAGAAGAGCCAACCCTGCTCCTATTGAAGTCAATGGGAGTTTTGTCACTGACTTCATTGGCACCAGGACCAAGTCATAATAAGCAACTTGCACAAAGTCACAAGGCAATTCAGTGACAGAACCAAGAATAGAAGCTTGGAGCCATGTCTCCCAGTCCCTAGTCTGAACCAGAAGCACATGTTGCCCCTCAAGGGATGTTGTTTCATGCAGCTGAGAACTATTCCATTGTTGTTCACTTGTTAGACTGTGCAATGCATTATTAGAATGCACATGCTCCTTATATTTAGCACTCTGGGATACAATGACCTTTAATATTCTGTGTTGGTAACGACTTGTCTGTCTACCCTTCAGATCCAAGAATCTGTCACTAGTGTAGGATAGTATGGCCACCCAATCAAAACACAGAACACTAGAAAGATCTGAACAAGACAGACGACTATTAAAAATAAGTGATCATGAAGATCCTGCTACCTCATCCTAGTGGGAAAAGACTTTGAATTAATGAGCCATTAGTCTCTTCTCATTAATCTCAGGATGAAAATTATAACGAGGATAGGAAATGGCACAAACTTAATTCTTTCCTTAGTGTCAGTGGAATGGAATCACATAGATTGCTGCAGCACATGAAAAAGTGCACTTCAAATGCAAACAATTTATCACTGCAACAAACATTACTTCCCTTCATACAAAAGCCAGCGACAGAATTCATTTTCCTAAGATTGGGTTGTTGTTTTTGTTTTGTTTTTTTTTTAAAAAAGACATTCAAAATAAAATCTCTTTCAGCATTATCTTCCACCGCCAATTATGTCGAAATAAAATTCAGAACCCCAGGGCATATCTACAGGCAGTTTGCATTTTACAACGTAACACAGGGACAACTCAAAGAATGGCATATAAAAATGCGGATTGCCGCTGTCTGATAATCTGTGCCAGAAGGGCATACTCATAAGGTGAGCCTGGCAGGAGAGGTCAGACTCAGACTGTTGGTGAGGAGAAGCCTGTCAACCCTGAGTTTGTCCCTTTGTGAATCTGGGTACAGTCCAGATTAACTATCATGCACAGGGTGACCAGATGTCCCATTTTTGGGGACTTTCTTACATCGGTGCCTATTACTCTCCAGCCCGTCTCATTTTTTCACAGCTGCTATCTGGTAATCCTAATCATGCATATTAATAAAAGATAGTTCAGTCCAAAAAAGGAGGCAAATTTTACCCCCAGACGGGTTAAAATGCAATCCTGCAGACATGAGGACTTTAAAAAATTTAAATATCTACAGCTCTATTTAGCTGCAGTAGTTTAGTTGAAGCTAGTGAAATCTCTGTAGTTGGCAATCATAAAAAACACATCTTTCAGGGGATGGTTCTCGAAATAGGCTGAGGATCTGGGAAGCATGAAAGCGTTTTTGTGCATCTGGGTAATTTTAAATTGAGTCTTACTTATTAAGACCATTATGCTATAGCTCATGTAGACATGATGGGTCTGATGCAGAAATTAGTGAGGGAGGTTCCATCATCCATGTTATGCAGGAGGTCAAACAGATAATCAGAATGGTATCTTTAAAATATACATGTCTTTAAAACTGATTTCAGACTGTTCTTAACAATTTTCTTGAGCAAGAGGGGGGAAAAAAGCAAAAGCTGAAAAATGGTCATTAAAACCTACATTATCTGCCATATTTTTAATATATAATATAAAATATTCACACAATGCATTCCTTTATGCTATTGCATCAGTACAAGATTATCCTGCATTACAATGAGAACACCAAAAATTTAGAAAAAGAAAGAGCATGCACAAAGTCAGCATCAATGCTGCAAAAATACATAAAAAGTAGTGATGGGAAAACAGTTCAAACTTCTAAGCTTTGGGGTTTAGGATCCTGAAGTTGGATGGTGACATCCTCATTCCATTGAAGTCAATTGGAGTTTTGCCATTAGTATCCACAGGGCCAGAATTTCACTGTGGATGCTTACCCAGATATACAGTGGCTTCCACCAAAAGGCTCACCTCTCTCCTAACACACTAAATGGATGAGCCGCAACAATTCCTTGGGATGTGCCCTGCTTTACCTGCAACATCTTAATGGGATTTCTGACCTTATTTTGCTCCCCCCCACCACCCCACCTGAGGTTTCTTTTATCCCCCTCTTCCTGGTGCGATCCTCTTGCTTGTAACACACAGTACGTGGTTAGTCAAATCCACAATACACCCATGTTTACACAGGAAATCCACTCCCAAAAAGCCAATTTTGTGATTTTGATTATTTAAGCATGGCGAATATTTGCACCCTCTGTGTACTTCCCACATGTATTGGTATTTGCAATGTGCTGTAGGCTATAAGTCCTGCCTCATGTGCCCCCAAATGCTTTCACCTGTTCACCTAGGGATTCCTCTCATCCATGAGACAGGGGATGTCCTTTGCCTTCCCTCCCCACTGCCCCAATGCTGTTCCTCTGTAGCGCTTCCTCTTTCTCCCCTTGATGCCTCCTTTCCAGTAGCGAATTCTCCTTGCTGTCTTTCCCAGCATTTCCTCTCCCCTTCACCCTTTGCTCCAAGTATGTGCTCCTCTCCTTTTGCTTTACAAACTATATACATGGAAGAATCACATCACCCACCTCTGAAACAGAAATGCAGAGCTGTTTATCACAGTGCAGTTTTGGAGAGGAAGCACGTCTAACTGAAAATTAATGGGGTGTATGTTAGCTGGGCCTAACACACTGGAGATCTGGAATTTTGGAAGGGAGGCACAGCTAACATCCCCATTAAACATAAAGCAGATAAGCAAAAGAATACAGAAGACAATACAAGAATATTTTCATTTACATAACAGCCACCAGAATCTGAGTTGCCATCACAGAAATGTAATGACCCTTGTGGGAAAGACAGACTTGACTAAACTAGTTAATCTACTGTACAACCTGAAGCAACAGACTACAGAATTCATATAGGTGATCATAATTAAATATCTCTGAAACTATCACCCATCTGGAGATGGTTTCTAAGGTTATTAGCTGCTTTGCTATGCCCCTTAGTAACATCTCTATTTAAATACAGAGAAAGTCCACCCTGTTAATAGCTTGACACTACTGTCAAGATGAAAGAACATTAGGCACATAATGTACTATTGCTCTGACAGCAGCAGTACTGTACAAAGGAAAAGGTGAGGAAAAAGCAACAAAGAAAACATACATCGCAATATTAAAATGTGTCAGTCTGTGGACAAGGCCAAAAGAAATAACCAGGATGTCCTTAATCTCTAGAGGAACTTCTTTTTGATACATTTCTAGTTGTTTTCCTACCACATCCCTCCCAAAGCTCTTCTTTCTTTGCACTGTGTGTACCGTGGATAATGGATTCCAGCTAACTCTGTTCTTAAAGAACCTGATGGCGCACACAAATCCCAAAGGGCCCTTTATTATAAGACAACCAGTATCCTTTATGTATTCATTGCCAATTTTATTTGCAGCTATTAAGTTTCTTCAGTGTTTCTCCAAAAAGCACAAGAGTGAGATTTAAGAGATTATTAGCTGAAATAGAGTGTGAATGTGTGATAAGGGTCAGTAAATCGATCCTTATTGGTGAACCTTCTGACCTTATCTAAAAGAATTCCTGTACACGACCAGTATGCCATTTTAAATGACTAACAACTTGGTCAAATCCAAACCAGCTTTCTCTAGAACAATGGAAAGCACTGCTCCCCAGTTAGAGTGATTCCCATGACAAATCTCTTTCTCCATCCCTTGACTGTCCAGATTGCAAGGTCTTTTGGGAAGGAACGGTCTCTTAATATTTGTCTAGCACAATGCTTCCGGATCTTGGTTGGGACCATAACTATCAAATATTTTCTGCTGTGCATTCACTTAGTACAATTCAATCAAACATTAACATTTCCACTAAGTGAAAAGATTCCACAATCTGCAGTAATTTCTTCCAGTACATGGATGACAATCTTAAGGAATTCATTCACTATTAACTACATTGTACAACACACACATTTTCTTTCCATCACCATCTCCAGGGTTAGAGCCAGAAGCATATTTAGTGGGAATCTAGACTCAGCAATAAAGGAATGAAAAACTCTTTCTGGTTAAGTCTCTTGTTTTGACACTTCAAACATTCTTCACTCCCTGATCCTGCATGATGAGCTGGATGAATGCGATGCTTATTTGTCCACTGTGTAAGCAAAACTGGGGCCATACAATCAAAAAAAGCTCAGTCAGGAGACAAGAAGGGTTGAGTTTCATTTCCAATTATTACAGGCAGAGTTTTAAAGGTTACCCTGTGTTTTGGGACTGCATTCAGCTTTAGCAGCAATGTAAACAGTCTTAAATCTTAGCAGTTCTAAAGGATGGCTATTAAAATAAACAGTTGTTTAAACACCACATTTGCCATGCACTGTGCATTTACATTCACTGGGCCTTAGTGTATTCAACAATAAAAATGCACTACTTTCCTAAGCAAACAAGGATTAAAAGAAACCAAACATACAATGTACTTTCTGTGCATTAGGAAACACCCTGTTTTATGTGCAGCTAATAAGCTTTTTTAGTATGTAAAGTGGGGAAATTTAATATCCCCATTAAGTCTCAGAGAAATTCAACATCACACAGAATCTGTAGCAGAGCCCAGAATTAACACAGATCTCCCATGCCCCTTCCTGGTCCCTTAACCACAGAAACATCCTCTCTCTCCTAAAAGTGTGCAGACCCATCCCCACCATCTCTCTTCCATCCTGAAAAGTGGCTGGCTAGCCCACATGCTGTTAAAAGTGGGGATTCTGCCTGGTAGCCTGGAGAAGGCACTTGCAGCTGAGCCCTGCTCAGAGCAGGAGTGTACTAAAAACCAAAGGTACAAAGAGGCAGAGAAGATAAGATGGAGGTGGACAGCTGCAGACCTGGTTGTAATGACTCTGAAAACAAGTTACAACCTAGGGCAGGGGTCTGCAACCCGCGGCTCCGGAGCCGCATGCGGCTCTTTCATCCCTCCGATGCAGCTCCCTGTGTGTTCTAATTTTAACCGGCCCGCAGACTGTTTTCTATGCGGCCCGCCAGCACTGTCCAACCAGTGCGCGGAGCCGCAGCCGAAAGAGAGGGGCGGGGTCAATAAGAGGCGAGCGGCGGGGGGGGGAGAAGAACGGAGGCGGAGCTGGGGCCGGGGCACGAGGCGAGGCGGAGCCGGCGGAGAAGTGCGAGTCGGGCCGGGGCCGGGGCAGGAGGCGAAGCACAGCGGAGCCGGCGGATAAGAGCGAGCCGGGGCCGGGGCACGAGGCAAGGCAAGGCAAGCTGGGGGAGGGGGGGAGTGAAAGCATGGCGGGGGGGGGGGAGGAAGAAGAGCGAGAGCACGGCCGGAGGGGAGGGGAGGGGGAGGGAAGAAGAGCGAGAGCACGGCCGGAGCGGGGGGGAGCGGGGGGGGGAGGAAGGGGGGGGAGGAAGAAGAGCGAGAGCACGGCCGGAGGGGGGGGAGGGAAGAAGAGTGAGAGCACGGCCGGAGCGGGGGGGAGGAATGGGGGGGGAGGAAGAAGAGCGAGAGCACGGCCGGAGGGGGGGGAGGGAGGGAAGGAACGTCTTTTTTTCAGAGCTCAAAATGTTTTGTTGCATGCAGAAATGTAATTTTGTTTTCTCTGCAGTCGTTCATTGATTTCATAAATGCAACACATTGTAGTTTGTTTATACATAGCATAAAGGCAAAAAAAACGTTATATGCAGTGTTATTTCATTTTAAATGTCAAAAGGGTTTTGTGGCTCCCAGTGTTTTCTTTACTGTGGGAAACGGGTCCAAATGGCTCTTTGAGTGGTAAAGGTTGCAGACCCCTGACCTAGGGGAAGTAAAGGGCTAAGAACTGAGAGGTGGGGTCCACAACCAAACTTCAGGCGAATCACAGCTGTTTTAAAGGGAAATAAACGAGGAACGTATATTTTTTAACTGCTCTACTGATGAATATCAACAAGGGCTATGAAAAAAATGGTCCAGGGCCATGAGTGACCTGCAGACTGTATGAGCACGGAGCCTGAAGGAATACACCTGACTGAAACTGCAAAACATTTGCCTTTTATCATTGAGAATGATTAATAAGAGCTGATAAACTATTCTCCAGGGAGAAGTATTCCTAATGGTTTTATGGAAGATTCTCACAAGCTGAACTGGATGGCAATGATATAAAAATAATCCTATTCCTTGTGCTACATGGATTTCTGTGCCTATCAATGAGTCTCCCTCCATCTTAGTTACTTCTAAATTCTGGCATGGGTCATTCCTTCACCAATGATCACTTGTGAAGCTAAACTTTTCCAGCCTGGATTAAACACTATACCCCTCTGCTCCCAGGAATGATGGCCTATAAGACAGGTGAGGCACACTCTTAATGAAACGTCTCTGGAGCTTCATCTACTACACTGCTGGTGTTAACAATTCAGCTGCGTTGGGGCCAGTAATGTTGGGAGCCCTATTGTAGGGGACATTTGGGGCTCCAGGAGCTTTTTCACCATTGTGATGATTAATACGGCCCTACCAAATTCTTGGTCCATTTTGGTCAGTTTCACAGTCATGGGATTTTTTGTATTTTATTTTTTTAAAATATCTGTACAGCACAGGTTAAAAATACACAAAAGAAAGACCAGATTTCATGATCTGTAACGTTTTTCACAGATGTGAATTTGGTAGGGTCCTAATGATTAGATATGCTTGGATATCAGTGGGAGGTTTATAAAAAGATCAAGGCCCCTTATCTGTAACTAAATTCTAAATCATCATTTATTATTCATTCAGTACCTACTGTCCCGTTCAACATTATTCAGTGGGAAAATATGTTCACATTTAGGATCACTGCTACTTTTGCCCTCCCTCCCCACCCAGGGGCCGGTTGGGAGGAGCCCACGGGCCGGATATGGCCGCGGGCCATAGTTTGCCCACCGCTGCTTTAGAGTCAATAAACCAGTGACATTAATAGGCAGTACTGGAGTTCACACAGCCTGAAACAATGCATCTGAGCTATCTGCATACTCAGGCAGACAACACTGCATAAGATTATATTTGCAACCATAAGGGCTGGAATATATTTTTTTAATTAAAGTTGAGATTCTGCAGAATCTGAATATGCCAAACAGGATGCAGAACTATGCCAAGCTGGATGGATCCAGCCTGCAAACCTGGTGTTGAACCACCGGGCACACTAATCAGCAAATCTATGGTACTGCTGGGGCCTCCCCACCAGTGCATCAATGATTTGCTCCGATTTACCATCAGAGGTGACCATGTACTTGCACAGCGGCGTGGGGCAATTCTCCTATCCAGCACTCAGATGGAGGAGGAAGGCACAAAAGCACTAGCGCCAGGTAGGCTGGGCAGGTAAAACAATTTGCTTCATGCTTTTAACATTACTTTGTCATACAGTATAGCCGACTAGGAGTGAATGTACACAGGACACATTCATAATCCTATCCTTTTTTGCTACTGCTGTAGTGGATTCAACACCCAGAGAAAATAACCTTGAACAAAAGCAATGCTAAATTCAGCTTAAAGTTACAGGCTCTGCATTGCTACCATCCTCTTACTGCAAAGACCCACATATCAAGTGCCTTGAAAACAAGGTACAGCAACTTAAATTACGACAATTTCAATCACTGAATTAAATCACGATTGAAATCACCTACTTTGTAAAAATCATTGATTTTTAAATCAGGTAGGAATCTTATACAACCAATTGGAAAATTTGGGCTACTGCAATTTTATAGATTAAAATCTAGAATTAACTGAATTATAAATGCTGGGGTTTTAAAATGCCACCACCAGAGTGTCTTATTTTATGAGATTTCAATGTTTTGTTGTTTTTTTTTGGGGGGGGGGGGGGGCGGGGGGGTTGCTTATAGCAAATTGAGGCCCTAACCAGGGAGACATAAGCAGCTTCATAATTTTACTCTCATCAACAGTCTCATTGACTTAAATAGGACTGCTAGTATTTAGAGTTAAGCATGCATAAGGAGCATTATGGGAGGAGCTCCCTGTAAACATCTGCAGAACTCTCTCATGATCATCCTTCAAAAGCCTTCTTTTTCCACCATGCATACAAAACCACTGCTGTGCTGAGACCACCGCCTACCATGCTGACCAACAGTGTCTCAACTGTTTCCTCATACTCCCCCATCTGTTTTTCAGTATCCATTGTTGTCTTGGTTTACGCTAGATTGTAAGGTCTGGACGGCAGGGCCTTTTTGTTCTGTGTTTGTACAGTACCTAGCACAATGGGCCAAAATTTTCAAGCTAGTCTCCTAGGCCCATATTTGGGTCCCTAAGATTTTTAACAGGACCCAAGTGTCTTAGGAGCACGAGTCCACTGACTTCAAACTGTAAACCTGAGGGGGAATATAGTCTGGTTAAAGCATTTCAGCTCTCTTGATTTGTAGAAGTTCAGTATTGATAGTTAGTTACAAATATAGCACAGGCTATTCGCTTATCAATTTTGGGTTTGCCCTATCCTCAATGTAAGGATAGTATTTCTGGTCACAGAGAGAAAAATGCACACCTCTCCCCCTTCTTCCCCCCCCCCCCCCCCCCCGCCAAAAAAAAAAGTTAATAGTCCATTTACCAAGGATTTGGAAGATCCAGGTTCAAGACCCTGCTCTGCCTGATTCAGAGAGACTTGAACCTGGATCTTCCAAAGCCCCCACCCTACTTGCTTACTGACTATTCTTGGGTCTCTCTTGCTGACATTTTTCATGAAAAATGTCAAGGGGTCTATGATCCATTCCAAAGCAGAGTAGGAAAAATTCTTGAGATCTCCAAAAAAAAAAGTTTGGCAGGAAGGAGAAACTCTTCTCTAATACGCTCTGAAGAAGAGGCCCTGAATTTGTCATTTTCAGCATACATGAGCACTCCAAATATGAAACTTCATAGCAGAAAAAAAAAATCAGTATTTTTTTTTAAAAAAAAATAATCTAAACTTGACTATCAATCAGGAAACCAAGTAAAGAAAAAAATTCAAAATATCAACTTTAGCAATGTAACAATGTGAATAGGAAGAAAGTAGGGACACCAACATGTAACTAAAAAAAAAATTTGATTTAAGTTTTTTTTAAAAGAAATCTATTTAAACACAAACCAAACAAACCAAACTCCACCTGACCACTCTTTCCCAGTTGAAGGAAACTATCCGGAATGAGGAAGGAGAAGAATGAAATGATAAAAATCACCAACATTCAACATAAAAGGAAGGGCCAAACTACATTCCAGTTTCGGGACTGTCCAGCTGCATGAACCATCCATGCGATTAGCTGGATGTCAGATCTCCACAGTGCTGGAAATCTGGTGATAATCATGCAAATAATCCCATGAAAGGCCAAAACCCATATTGTTGAGTGGAAACGGTGTGCATATGGTACAGAAGGCAATTCAGTCCCTGACCTTGAGAGCTTAAGCTATTATTGCTTTTCAGGACATAGACCTCTGTCACATGAGAAGCTGTAGAGAATATCAGAGACAGAAAGAGAAGTTTTATCAGAACTGCTCTGCTATCTACTTTTGTCCAGCACTCCATGAACTACAGAAAAATTCAAATACATTCTTCAGAGGTCAACTACCTTTGATGCTAACTTCCTGCTCCTCACTGAGCAGGCTTCCTGGAGTTCACACATCAGTTGGAAATAATTGGAATGAAATGCACCATGGCAGAAAGACTGCACTGAGAAAAGGCTAGACGCACAGGAACTGATTATCCTACCCAGCATAGCTTACTCAAATGATAATGTGAGGCCAAGATGCTATGGTCTCTTTCTTATCCACTAATTAAGAAGGCTGTGCCTTCATCAGTTTACCCCGAATGTTACAAAATGTTGTCACTTTTTGACATTAGCTTTTGTTTTGCTTTTAGTCCTGAAATCCTTTCCTCCTCAAACATTTCTGCAAAAATCAGAGCCCCTGTACTGAATGTATCACTCCAAACATGGAGAAACCTCTTCAGGAATGGGAAAAAACCCAAACAATAGCAAAAAAACTTCAGGATCAGACTTCAAAGAGAAACTGCTGAGCTTCAGCTCCTTTGCAAATTTGACACCATCAGCTCAGGATTAAACAAAGGGTATGTCTTCACTACAGGACTAGGTCGATTTCCCTTAATTCGATTTTCTAAATTCGATTTTAGAAAATCGAATCAGTGTGTCCCCACCAGGACAGCAGGTCGACAGTGGTCGACACTGTCTGTCCTAGAACTTTTGCAGGGGTCGACATAGCCCGCATTGCACTTTGGGTAGGTAGCCCACAGTGCAATGCGTGCCGGACCCCCCCCACACCCTCCCAAGCAGCCCCGCGGACCCCTCCGCCCGCCTGAACAGCCCCCCCGCCGGACCCCACCCGCCCGCCCGATGGGGGGGGGGGGGGGAGAGCCGGCGCGGGGCTGCTTGAGCAAGCGGGTCAGCTGCCTAGTCAATTTCACCTGAAATTGACCAAGCAGCTGACCCGCTCGCTCAAGCAGCCCCGCGCCGGACCCCCGCCCGAGTAGCCCCGCAGGTCCCCCCCCCGCCCACCTGAACAGCCCCCCCGCCGGACCCCCCGCCCGCCCGAGGGGGGGGGGGGGAGCCGGCGCCGGGCTGCTTGAGCGAGCGGGTCAGCTGCCTAGTCAATTTCACCTGAAATTGACCAAGAAGCTGACCCGCTGGCTCAAGCAGCCTCGGGCGGGGGGGGGGGGGGCAGGCGGGGGGACTGTTCAGGTGGGCGGGGCTGCTCGGAGGTCAGAGGCTTAACTTCAGATGCCTCTTCACTTACTCACAGTAGACATAGAGAAGTCGATTTTAGCCTTACTTCTCTCGTCAGGCAGGAGTTACAAATTCGATTTTGAGGGCCCTTTAAATCGACTTTAAGGGCATGTATGTGAAGACAGGTACACGTTTAATTCGACCTAACGTCGTTAAGGTCGAATTAAAGTGGTAGTGAAGACATGCCCATAGACTGAATGGCTAGCCAACTACAAAAGCAGTTTCTCCTCTCTTGGAGTTCACACCTCCAGATCAACTGCTAGAAGAGGGCCTCCTCCTCCTCCCTGATTGAACTAACTTCCTTATCTCTAGCCTGATTCTTGCCTGCATATTTATACCTGCTTCTGGAAATTTCCACTGCATGCATCTGACGAAGTGGATATTCAACCACGAAAGCTTATGCTCCAATATGTCTGTTAGTCTTTAAGGTGCCATAGTACTCTCTGTCGCTACTGACAGAGTAGTGTGAGAAAACCCCATATCGGTTCAGTGGGGAAATGAGAGGCCTCAGTGTCCGGAGTTGGGTGTTTTTGTTAGGAAGTTGTGCTGGGAAGATAAACCCCAATGGGTCTCAGTTAAGTAAAGTAAAGCTGTGACATTCAAGGCTGCCTCTCCTTCCTTAACTGTCCAAATACTGCGGAACATAGCTGGGCTGTGGGGCAAAATACACCTCAGGTGTTGTCTTGTGTAATAGGTATTTCATCCGGGAAATGCTGAGTTGCCTTGGAAGCAGCCATGATACAAAAGCTGCAGCAGACCTCACTCATTTGTTACAAAGGCCTCAGGAAACCATTTGATCTTACGTGCCATATGTTCAAGAATACACAGGCACAACCACACAGGGTGAGCTAAGAATAGAGCAGCAGGTGTGCATCAGAATCACTTTCACGGTGTTGGAATTAGGCACCTCCTTAATGTTCTTCTAATGTAGTTTTTGTACACTCTATTTCTTTTGTTTTTTGAAGAGTAATCTTAAAGCCAATTGGAGAACATCCCCTCCACAATGTCAAAGCAGATCTCTAGACTCTTTGGGGCCAACATGAATCAGCTTAGCTCCCTCTGGTTCACTGGATTTGATATAGTTAGGGCCCTACCAAATTCCATTTTGGTCAATTTCACGATCAGAATTTTTTTTTTGTAAATTTCATGATTTCAGCTAGTTAAATGTGAAATTTTACAGTGTTGTAACTGTAGGGGTCCTGACCCAAGGTTATTGGGGGGGGGGGGCTGTGGTACTTCTACACTTGCTTCTGCGCTGCTGCTGGCAGCTGTACTGCCTTCAGAACTGGGCAGCTGGAGAGTGGTGGCTGTTGACCGGAAGCCCAACTCTGAAGGCCGAGCCACTGCCAGCAGCAGCACAGAAATAAGGGTATTGCCACCCTTACTTCTGTGCTGCTGCTGGCGGAGCACTACCTTCAGAGCTGAGCACCCAGCCAACAGCCGCTGCTGTCCAGCCACCCAGCTCTGAAGGCAGTGCAGAAGTAAGGGTGGCAATACTGTTACCTCCCTAAAATAACCTTGTGACACCTCCCCCTGCAGCTCCCTTTTGGGTCAGGACCCCCAATTTGAGAAATTTCCTTCAGGAAATCGGAATAGTATAGGTAAAAGCACACAAAAAGACCAGATTTCTCGGGGGGAGGGGGGGGAGAAGAGAGAGGGGAGAGGACCAGATTTCACAGTCTGATATGTTTTTCATGGCCAAGAATTTGGTATGCCCTAGATATAGTGTTAGTGAATGCAGTTCTTTCACTGACATTGTAAGAAGACTGTATTATTGCCAGAATTTTGTACAGTATTCTTATTAGGTAGTGCCACTGTGTTCCATTTGCTACAGAATCATAGAAACTACATATGGAAATTAACAAAAAATAGGTGAGTTGGCTCATTCTTTGTTGTTCGAGTATATTGCAGAGAATAATCCTACTTTTAGCGGCGTGCACTCCAGTTAACAGATCTCAGCATTAGGACATTTTGCCTAAATCATCAGTCTCATCTTCCTTTGCCCATTTTCTTCCTGGCTTTTGGTACGTATACGGTATTATAACTACAGCATTGAATACAGGGCCAGATTAAATGAAGTATCCCAGGAAAGCGTTTATGGGGACACAATTCCTCTTGGAGTTCCTAGACAGAACAGCCACGGCACCATCCCTTATAAAAATAAAAGTGCATCCCCTACTGCATTTCTTCATCTCTGCAGGACAATATGGAGTGGGGTGAAGGTGGAAATGGGGGGTAGGACCATGGCCCCATCCTCTTCTGCCCCTTTTGGTATGGCTAGCATCTCATGGGGAGCTAGTTGAGACTGCATTGTAGCTGGTGCCACTGCAAGAGACCCTGCCACAAGTTGGAAGAATCTTTGTTCCCTCCTGCTCTTTGCACTCACTTACTAGGGCCAGTCACAACCTGGCACATAATGGACCAATTCCTCCATCCCTATTCCAACTGCTTGCTCTGGTCAGGCTGTAGAAAGCAGCTCTAAAGGCGCTGAGTATTTTTCCCTAGCATCAGTTAGCTGCCTGCATCCAGAATAGGATGCGTATCACACATGGTGCAGGAGTGGGATATAGTGTGGCCAGAGAGCCTTGCATTCTGGTGATACCCAGCCAGTGGAACCTTTCCTGCCTGCATAACTTAGAGAAACCTTAAGCTGCTCTAAAGTTTTGTTGGGAACTGCAGGACTCAACTGGCCCCCAGTCTGTCCCAAGGCTGAAAACCGTTGAGATCCCTTCCAATCCTACACTTCTATGATTCTATGACAGGGAGCCAACAGAACCAGGAAAGTCTGGGAGCTCCAGCTCAGTCAGAACAGGCCTGCAGATTCCCAACTGCCCTTCAGCTCACCAGTCTGACTGAAGAGGAAATAGCTGGGAGAGCCAGCTCCCAAACTCCTAGGCTTGTAACTCCTCAGCAGCCTGGGCTCCCAGGGTCCACGGCTCCAGGGAAGTCCACCACGTTGACTGCTCCAGAGCTGGGACGCTGTTCCCTTTCATGGGAGATTGTGAAATGTTTGAATTTTATTCCATATCGGAATGAAATCAAATTTCAAAATATCAAAATCCTCTGCAAAATGGAATTACTGTTCCCCAGCCTGCTGTACCCTATGCCAGACAATCCAACTGCACCTGGGAGAACAGTGCAGTAAGGGGGGGGGGGGGGGGAGTCTAGTGTAGACAAGGTAAAAGCTTAGACTTGCTAAGGAACCCTAAAGCAACTTATGAACTAAAACGACAGACCAGGGATTTCAAACCTAAAAAGTGGTCATTTGGAAACAATATCCCTTTTCTCAATGTCAATTTACGGCTTGGCTAACAGTGTGAGTTCACTACCACTATATAATACGGAAGACAGAATAACTAAAGATGATACTTAGCTCTTATGTAGCAGTTTTCATCAGGAGATCTCAAGATGTTTTACAAAGGAAGTCAGTGTCTTTATCCTTGCTTTTACAGATGGAGAAACTGAGGCACAAAACGATGCAGTGCTTTGCCCAAGGTCACTCAGCAGGCCAGTGGCAAAACCAATACTCAGTTTCCTGAGTCCCAACACACTGTTCTATCCCTAAGACCACACTATCTGTCCCCATGGTTGCTAATTTCCATACACATTGAATGAGCCACAGTTAACAATACAGTACATCAGACTGAAAGGAGCAGTGAGAATAAGCAGGCTTCCCTCATGAGTGTCATCCTGCCACAGTCCAGCTTTCCTTTCTCACTGAACATATACTTCTGTCCATTTATGATCCTTTCTGTAGTCGCTCAATACCCACAGTGTCACATGATCAAAGACATTTATGTTTCCTTACCTCAGCTGATAAGGAGGGATCTTGGTAGCAGCAGCATCAGAAGATTCCAAAGTTTCTATATGATTAAAGAGGAAGAGTTAAAGGAGACAATGCATTCAGGATCTAGATACTGTACATTTCCACAGTTTTGAATTATTGTTCTCCTTTCAACAGCAGACAGTTAATTGACAACTAACCATTTCAAAAAATTCTCTATGGGCCTGATCCTGTGAGAGGTATTGAGTGCTTTTCTCATTGTAGGGAATCCTTCTAGATGTCAGCATGGTGACATATACAGGACCCTGGAACAGGGTAGTCAATCTACAAACTTGTATCAAAATAACAGCAGCTGTGGATTACAAATGTTTTAATTATTTCAGTCCAAGTCTGTGTGTAGACACTGTTTCAAAATCTGCATCCACCTGGACTTGCAACAAAACAACTAAACTGGTTTTAATACAGCGATTGGCAACCTTGGCACGTGGCTCCCCAGGGTAAACACCCTTACGATTGTGTCTCCCACTGGCCGCAGTTTGCTGCTCTGGTCCAATGGGGGCTGTGGGAAGTGGCATGGTGCTCGCCGCCGCTCCCCACAGCCCCCATTGGACCAAAGCGGCAAACTGCGGCCAGTGGGAGACACAATCCGCCAAACCTGTAGATGCAGCAGGTAAACAAACTGGCCGGTCCCACCAAGGGTGCTTACCCTGGGAGGCCGCGTGCTAAGGTTGCCGATCTCTGTTTTAATATATTGATTTAGTTACATTGGTGCAAATTTATGTATAGATTAGAACTGTCAATCGCAGTTAACTCATGCAATTAATTTTTTTAGTTAACTATGATTAAAAAAATCACAATTAATCACACTATTAAACAATAGAATACAAACTGAAATTATTTAAATATTTTGGATGTTTTTCTACATTTTCAAATATATTGACTTCTATTACAACACAGAATACAAAGTGTACAGTGCTCACTTTATATTATTTTTATTATAAATATTTGCACTATAAAATTATAAAAGAAATAGTATTTTTCAGTTCATCTCATACAAGTACTGTAGTGCTATCTCGATCATGAAAGTATAACTTTAAAATGTAGATTGTTACATAACTGCACTCAAAAACAAAACAATGTAAAACTTTAGAGCCTACAAGTCCACTCAGTCCTACATCCTGTTCAGCCAATCACTAAGACAAACAAGTTTGTTTACATTTATGGAAGTTAATGCTGTCTGCTTCTTATTTACAATGTCACCTGAAAGTGAGAACAGGCATTCATATGGCACTTTGGTAGCCAGCACTGCAGTATTTTTACATGCCAGATATGCTAAACATTTATATGCCCCTTCATGCTTCAGCCACCATTCTAGAGGACATGATTCCATGCTGATGATCTTTGTTTTATCCACATTCTGCCATATATTTCATGTTATAGTAGTCTCAAATGATGACCCAGCATATGTTTGATTTACGAACACTGTCACTGCAGATTTGACAAAACACTAAGAAGGTACCAATCTGAGATTTCTAAAAATAGCTACAGAACTTGACCCAAGGTTTAAGAATCTGAAGTACCTGAGAGAGACAAGGTGTGGAGCATGCTTTCAGAAGTCTTAAAAGAGCAACACTGATGCAGAAACTACAGAACCAGAACCACCAAAAGAAAAGAAAAGAATAAAATAAAATTAAAAAAATCAACCTTCTGCTGGTGGCATCTAACTCAGATGATGAAAATGAACAGATGTCGGTCCGCACTTCTTTGGATTGTTATTGAACAGGTCATCAGCATGGATGTATGTCCTCTGAAATGGTGGTTGAAGCATGAAGGGATATATGAATCTTTAGCGCTTCTGGCACATAAATATCTTGCGACTCTTGTTACAATAGTGGCATGCAAACACCTGTTCTCACTTTCAGGTGACGTAAACGAGAAGCTGGCACTATTATCTCCTGCAAATGTAACCAAACTTGTTTGTTTGAGCAACTGGCTGAAGTAGGACTGAGTGGAATTGTAGGCTATAAAGTTTACATTGTTTCATTTTTGAATGCAGTTATTTTTGTACATAATTTGACATTTGCAAGTTGCACTTTCATGATAAAGAGATTGCACTACAGCACTTGCACTAGGTCAGGGGTTCTCAACCCGTGGGTCACGACCCCTCGGGGGGTCGCCGGCCACCTCCCGAGGGGTCGTGAGCTGCTTGTGCCGCCGAAAAGCCGCCGCCATGATCACTTCCGCATCCGGCGGCATGTCCGCCAAAAAGAGCTGCTGAATGCGAAGTTAATTTATTCGGCGGCTTTTCGGCGAACATACTGAGCGCTTTTGGGAGTGCTCGGCATGTCCGCCGAAAATAGCTGCCGAATAAGGAGTTAATTTATTCGACGGCTCTTCAGCGGACATACAAGGGTCCGCCGCGCCGAGGGAGAAACTAAAAAGGGGTCGCGGTTCTCAATAGATTGAGAACCGCTGCACTAGGTGAACTGAAATATACTATTTCTTTTGTTTTTTTCAGTGCAAATATTTGTATTCAAAAATAAACAAAGTGAGCACTATGCACTTTGTATTTTGTGTTGTAATTGAAATCAATATATTTGAAAATGTGGAAAACATCCCAAAATATTTAAATAAATGGCATTCTATTATTGTTTAATTGGGCAATTAATCACAATTATTTTCTTAATCACTTGACAGCCCGAGGATAGATCAACTCCAGCACTGACTTATTTTGCTTGAACTCTCTCTCCAGTCACAGCCTCTCTCTGAAAATTTGTGAGCAGCTCATTACGCTTGGTTCATGTTCACTCATTTTATTAGGTAGTTAACAACAGGGAATTTGCAGTGAGGTGCTCTCAGGACTGACCTCTTAGCATAAATTAGTGCTTGAGAAGTCATAGTATAAAAAAAATTGCTTTGTAACAGAAAGCACATTCATCAAAGGACACCTTATGTATGTGCTCACTCAGAACTAAGAAACAATACTTCCAGTGTACTGTACTTGGTATACTGCTCAACCAGCCTTATACTCGTATGGAAGATACATATTTTTAAAGAATTCAGTGTTGTATTAGACTGAATGGTTGCATGTTATTAAAACAAGCAGTGGTTCTGCAATCATCTTGTTTACTAAGCATCTCTATTACCTGCGCTTTTGAATGGTAAAATATTGCTTCTCTTTCCAGTGAAATAACTTGAGGGTTTACCAGAGCTTGCTCTCAAAGGTGTTAATGATTCCAGTGTAATCACCAAACACACAGTTCCCTTAATATAAATACTAAAATATCCATAAAATATGCTTATGGTGTTTCAAGTGAAAAACAAATGAATAGCTGTTTTTACCCATATTTATACTGTGCCAATCACAGTAGTGTCTAGGCACCGATATGAAAGTATGGATTTCCTCTGAAATCACTGGGCTCAAGCAAAGCATTGTTTGGCCACACAGGGTAACCTGTACTTTTAAAAACTACATCAGATTGAATCACAGCATATACATTTGAGGGATAACAATAAGTTACCAGTCAATGAAACATAAGTTTATTCATTTTTTATTCTCTCTAGTTTTAACACATCATGTGATTCACAGCAGTTAGAATGCACCTGAATATGACATGATGATGCATTGAAAATAGTAAAATTAAGGGTTGGGTTTTTTTTTAACCAAGGGGACATTAGCTTGACACCTGTGTGAGATGAGTAATTCCTCTGCCCAGAAGTACTGCAACCCCAACAGCTGTCCTCATTAAGTCATTATATCTCCTTTACAAATTTCATTACCAATAGTAACACCGTTTCACATGTTAATCGTTAACCCCTATACAGTCTATGCCCAATCGGTGTTGGATCATGTCAGCTCCCCGGTGTTGTGTCAAGCAGGCACTCTGGCTCATTCCCTTCTGAACAGTTTTACATCCCGTGAGCCTGACAAAATAATTTCCTTACCTGGCAACTAAGGCAAATGCAATTAACATATTTCAGTAAAACCAATGGTGCTACAACTTAAGTGCAAGGAAAGTGCCCGCAGTGGGCTCACAGCAGCCTTCCAGCAGTGGTGAACCACTGAGTCATATACCTGCAAGCTCACATATTCAGCTCGAAAAATACAGAATTAAAAGCAACCCTACGTACGCCTGTCTGCGCCTAGCAGGAAAAGGCACCATTGCAAACAGCTCGCTTTTCCTGAACTATTGGAGCTCACGCTGAAGGCCAACACATCGATAGCAATGTGCGCATTAGAGTCTCCAAGGGGGGGACGGGGACTACAAATACTTTAGCACAGGTATAACCTAGGGGTGTCTTTAAATCAATGGGGGAAAGGCTCCAAGAAGAGACGAGATTTCCCAGGCACGGCGCGTGCATAATGGGAAACACATTAAGGACACCCCACCCCAAAGCAGGGGGCTGGCTACTCTGCGGGGGGATGGAGAAAGCGCCCGGGGGGGAGGTGCCCGCTTCCTTACCAATGGCCCAGCCGCAGCTCTCCTTGATCGCTCTGTGTTTGTTCCCCGACGCTTCCTTCTGCAGTTTCCTCAGGGTTGCTTCCATCTTGGCTCCCGCGGGGCCCCCGCGGCTGCGGCCGGCCGGGTGGTTCGCCCCTCGCCCGGCTCTAAGCGGGGACGGTGCGCAGCATCCCGCCCCGGCCGCGCTCCTGCCGCTGCTGATGAATCACGCGGAGCTCCAGGACGGAGACACGTCACTCGGTGCCGCCGCCGCCTCCTCCCCCTCGCCGGCTTCCCCGGGGGCAGGTCCCTGCGGTGCAGCGGGAGGCGTCGCTGCGGCCGCCGGATCCTCAGCCCCGGCCTGGAGCCGGGCTCCCAGCCCAGCGAGGCTCGGGGAGAAGGGGGTGGAGGATTGCCTAGGCGGGGCGGGAGAGCGAGCACAGGTGGCGTGTCCCGGGCTCCCCCGCCAGTGCACACCTGAGGCCCTGGTCTCGCCACTACACACGGATGTTCCTGTAACTACGTGGCCAAGGGCCTGCCGATCTCCCAGCCCATTGCCACTCCCAGGGGGAACCCTCACTGCACGTAGCGCTGCTCTTCTCTGAGCCTTTGCAGCCCAAGGCAATCGCCTCCTCTTGCCAGCCCTGAATCGCTCCCCGAAGCGACCTGGAGATTACTCGGCGCACTAAGTAACCCCCGGCCTCTTCTCATTCTGCAGTGAGGGCCACATCCTGCTGCCTTTCGTGCCGGTGGCCAAAATCTCACCGTCTGCAGTGGGATCAGGAGCAAGCCCTAAATACCTAACACTTCCCTGTGGTGTGTGTGTGGGGGGGTTAGTTTAAAGAAATAGTGTCAATCTTGAAACCCTAAGTTGTAAATAAAGCAGAAAAATGACCATACTGGGTAAGAGCATTTGGTCCATCTAATGCAGGATCCTGTGTCCAACACTGACCAATGTCTGGTGCTTCAGGTGGCCTGCACAGACCAGGGCAGTTTCAGAGAGATCTAACACTGTCTTCCCCTCCCAGCTTCTGACAGGCACAGGCTTAGGTCACCCAAGCAGGCTGCAAAAGCATCTAGAAGCATTCTCTTATGGTGCAGTAAGAGAGGCTGAGCCTGATTCTCCACTGTGTTATCACTGAAGCCAAGGGCGTAGATTGATTCAGAAAAAGGACTGAACAATTATAGGGATACAGGGCCGGCGACAGGAATTTTGGGGCCCCGTACGGCAGACCGTACAGCCCCCCCCCTGGTCTCCCGCCGCCCGCGGCTCCCCCCCCCCGCCAGGCTCCCGCCGCCCGTGCCCCCCCCCCCAGTCTCCCGCCACCCGCGCCCCCCCCCGCCGATCTCCCCCGGCCAGTCTCCCGCCGCCTGCGCTCCCCCCCTCTCCTGCCTCCCGCGCCCCCCCAGCCGATCTCCCGCCGCCCAAGGGCCCCCCCTCCGCCAGTCTCCTACCTCCCGCGCCCCCCCCCGGCCGATCTCCCGCCACCCGAGGGCCCCCCCCCGCCGGTCTCCTACTTCCCGTGCCCCCCCCCCGCTGGTCTCCCGCGCCCCCCCCGGCCGGTCTCCGGCCTCCCCCCCCCCGCCGGTCTCCTGCCTCCTGCGGCCCCCCCCGCCGATCTCCTGCAGCCCCCACCGCCGATCTCCTGCCTCCCGTTGCCCCCCCCCGGCCGATCTCCCGCGCCCCCCCCGGCCGGTCTCCTGCCTCCCGAGCCCCCCCCCCGCCGATCTCCTGCCTCCCGTGGCCCCCCCCGGCCGATCTCCCGCGGCCCCCCCCCCCAGCCGGTCTCCTGCCTCCCGAGCCCCCCCCCCGCCGATCTCCTGCCTCCCGCAGGCCCCCCCCCGGCCGATCTCCCGCAGCCCCCCCCGGCCGGTCTCCTGCCTCCCAAGCCCCCCCCCGGCCGATCTCCCACCACCCGAGGCCCCCCCCCCCCCGCCGGTCTCCTACTTCCCGTGCCCCCCCCGCTGGTCTCCCGCGCCCCCCCCCGGCCGGTCTCCGGCCTCCCCCTCCCGCCGGTCTCCTGCCTCCTGCGGCCCCCCCCGGACGATCTCCCGCAGCCCCCACCGCCGATCTCCTGCCTCCCGTGGCCCCCCCCCGGCCGGTCTCCTGCCTCCCGAGCCCCCCCCCCGCCGATCTCCTGCCTCCCGTGGCCCCCCCCGGCCGATCTCCCGCGGCCCCCCCCCCAGCCGGTCTCCTGCCTCCCGAGCCCCCCCCCCGCCGATCTCCTGCCTCCCGCAGCCCCCCCCCCCGGCCGATCTCCCGCGGCCCCCCCCCCGGCCGGTCTCCTGCCTCCCGCCCCCCCGGCCAGTCTCCTGCCTCCCGCGGCCCCCCCCCTGCCCCGCCGATCTCCCGCGCCCCCCCCCGGCCGGTCTCCTACCTCCAGCGGGCCCCAACCCCGGCATGTGCTGCGGCCGCGTGGCCGGCCGGGAGAAGCAAAGGGGGGCGGGGCTGGCTGCTGGGTGCCGGGGGAGGGGGCTGGTGAGTGCACCTCGCTCACAGCCCCGGACAACGGTTACAGCTGTACCGGCCCCAGACTTCAGGGGGCCCCCCCTGAAGTCCGGGGCCCGGTACAGCTGTAACCGTTGTACCACCCTGTCGCCGGCCCTGTAGGGATAACAACAATATCTAGTAATAATATTAAAGATAAAAAATACAAGGGATGTAAAGGGATGAAAGGAATGTAAAACCCTCATGCTTCAGGGCAGGAGCCAACTCTCAACAAGAGGGGTTAAGAAGAAACTTTCCCCAAGTGCAGATCAGAGAATATCAGGGTTGGAAGGGACCTCTGGAGGTCATCTAGTCCAATCCCCTGCTCAAAGCAGGACCAATCCCCCCAACTAAATCATCCCAGACAAGGCTTTGTCAAGCCTGACCTTAAAAACCTCCAAGGAAGGAGATCCCACCACCTCCCTAGGTAACCCATTCCAATGCTTTACAACCTTCCTAGTGAAAAAGTTTTTCCTAATATCCAACCTAAATCTCCCCCACTGCAACTTGAGACCATTACTCCTTGTTCTGTTATCTGCTACCACTAAGAACAGTCTAGATCCATCCTCTTTGAAACCCCCTTTCAAGTACAGTAGACTCTCGATTATCCAGGATGATAGGGAAAAAATTAATCCTGGTTAATAAAATCCTGGATAATCACCATCCATAGGAAATATGGGGAAGTGGGGTTGGTTCACCAGCCACCCTGTGCCAGGAAGAGCGGGTGTTGGTTCACTGGCTGCCCTGCACCCTGGTGGAGTTTTCTTGTGTGTGTGCTTGGGGCGGCAACAAAGCCAGAGCCGGTCCTGCGAGTTACGTATATTTTATTTGACATTCTGGTTAACCCACTTCTGGATAATCGAGAGTCTACTGTAGTTGAAAGCAGTTATCGAATCCCCCTCCCCCCCACCATTCTTCTCTTCTGCAGACTAAACAATCCCAGTTCCCTCAGCCTCTCCTCATAAGTTATGTACCCCCTCCAGCCCCCTAATAATTTTTGTTGCCATCCACTGGACTCTTTCCAGTTTATCCACATCCTTCTTATAGTGTGGAGCCCAAAACTGGACACAATGCTCCAGATGAGGCCTCACCAATGCCAAATAGAGGGGAACAATCAGTCCCTAGATCTGCTGGAAATGCCCCTACTTATACAACCCAAAATGCTGTTAGGCTTCTTGGCAACAAGGGCACACTGACTCATATCCAACTTCTCATTCACTGTAACCCCTAGGTCCTTTTCTGCAGAACTGCTGCCTAGCCATTTGGTCCCTAGTCTGTAGCAGTGCATGGGATTCTTCCGTCCTAAGTGCAGGACTCTTCACTTGTCTTTGTTGAACCTCATCAGATTTCTTTTAGCCCAATCCTAATGCTACATAAGATCCTTCAATAACTGCCTACTTCAGGGTTCTTTTTTGCACCTTCCTCTGACTTGTCTTCTACTGACCATTGACAAAGACTGGATTCTGGGCTAGCTGGTCCAATGATCTGATCCAACAGTGCAAGTCCTATGTTGCTTCTCTCCGGTGCAATGGAGTAAACTCAGAGTAATCATGATTTGAGCTCTCCATTTTGTCTCAGCTTTGTTCTGGAGAGGTCATGTGCAGGGGGCAGAGGATAGTTCAGTCTCTGTACCTATTCACTGCTTGGCCTCTTTTCTAATGTTGATTACAAGGGAGCCAGTTGGATCGTCATAGGGTTTTTATAACATGGGAACCTAACTGCTGGAGAATGGATAGCGACCACCATTTTACCTAAGCCATTGAACCATAATGAATCATCATTGAACCATAATGAACCATTGAACCATCATTGAACCATAATGAATAATGAATAGTAAATTTATCCACTGTTTGCACACTTGCTTATTTTCAGGAAGCCAGAGATGGCACTCAATTAACTCCAGTCAAATTTATGATAATTTTTCTGGCTTAATGAATTATAAGTGCATGAATTCATCTCTCTGCGGTCTTGACAGCGCTGCCTTTTCCAATTGGGGTTCCTGCTAAAGCCTCAATCTTCTCATAGAAGTTTGTCCATGGAATCAAGACTCAGGCTCGTTTGCATTGCAGTCACTATCACTGCTGTTTGTTTTCCAGCAAAATGGATTCTCCACAGCTGAGCATTTCTTCAGGATCCATACAGCAGGGTGGGAGGACCCAGATTCATGTTCAAACCCTCAGCCCATGCTTGAATTCTGCAACCCACTCCATGATAGCAACCGGGGGGGAAAAGTCAAAGTAAACAATCGTGTCCCTTTCCTAGCAGATAAGTTTTAGAGTGTCACGATGCTATACTTACTTACTTACTTACGCCCGTCACCCCAGTCGGGGTATGGGCCGCCAACCACAGATCTCCAGAGTCCTCTATCCTGGGCCATTTTCTCTAGCTGGTTCCAGGTATAGCCCATTTTTGTGGTGTCAGCCTGAAGGTCGCGTCGCCAGGTGTTTCTTGGACGGTCTCTTTTCCGCTTGCCTTGGGGGTTCCACCGCAGTGCCTGTCTGGTGATGTTGGTTGGCTGCTTGCATAGTGTGTGTCCTATCCAGCCCCACCTTCTCCTTCTGATTTCTTCCTCGGCTGGGAGTTGACGGGTCCTCTCCAAGAGGTGGATGTTGCTGATGGTGTCTGGCCAGTGGATCTGGAGAATCCTTCTGAGGCCGATGTTAATGAAGGTCTGGATCTTCCTGGTGGTTGTTTTGGTTGTCCTCCAGGTTTCAGCTCCATACAGTAGGAGTCACGATGCTATGGTTACCGATATCCATGACATAAACCACTTCTGTTTATTAGCCCAACAACAAATGAACAGGAGTCCATCAATCCTTGTCTCTCTTTACTATGGTAATAACATAAATGTGCAAATATCACATTAGCTTCAGCACACTGGGAATCAATCCATGAGCTTATTGATTCGCCCTGTAAACTACATTACATACAGTAGGCCAAATTTGTTTGCATACAAAGGCTCCCTTCCACCTTTAGCCTGTGTGGCCTGGCTAAGGCACAGGGGCCTTGGGTGGCAGGTGCAGAGTGGAGTCAGGTGGGAGAAGGGAAGGAATCCTGTCCCTGCCATGGAGTGGCAGCATAGCTGCTCCATGGCTACTACTACAGCACACTGAGGCTGCAGCGGGGCCTGTTGCTCTACCCTAGCTGTGCAGGAAGCAAAGGCCAATAGGTCTGAATAGTGGCAGATATAACAGCCTTATCTCAGCTCCTCCCTTAGCACATGCCCTGTTGGACAGTGATGTAGATGGATGCCAGACAGAACTGGGATCCATGGGAGGCAATGGGAGATAGCCTAACACCCATTGATTTCAATGGAAGCTGGATGCCTGACTTTCTTAGAGGCTTTTGAGAAGCACATCCTGAAGTGTTGCAGATCTTTTGCATTGCAGCACTGCAGACGATATTTAAGACCCCGTACCACACCCAGCACTGAGTTCCTAAAGAAGCATCAAGTATGCAAGTACCAAGGAGGGGCATGCTATAGAGTGGAAAAGTAACAGATATTTCATATTTATTGTTGTCTTTATTATTTGTATTACTGAAATGCCAAAGAGTCCAGTCCTGGATCAAGACCCTATTGTGCTACTGTACAAACATGACAGAGAAACAGTCCGTGTCCCAAATAGCTTGCAGTCTAAAGAGAAAATATTAAGTAAGAAATTAATAACATTTGGGTGGCCTCCCTAAACACCTCAGGCCAGGTTTTCAAGTACTCTGTACTGACAGTCAGGGGGCCAGGTTTTCAAAATGACTCAGCATCCAACTGCCATCATTTTGTCACCACTGGCCATATTCTCAAAAGAGCCCAACACTCAGCATGCTCTGAGTCCATTGGAAAATCTGACCACAGGTTTTGGTGCCTAAATTGGAGCTAGGCTCTTGAAAATCCAGCCCGGATTGCAGATACTGAGCTGTTTTGAAAATCTGAGCCCATGTCTCTTAATTAACACTGTGGTGTTGATTCAAGAGAACAATGAGACTTTACACTAGCTGAGGCTCTGTCTCCTAGACTGCAATGAGACCAGGTGAGTAAAGAAAGCAGGATGGGACCCTCGTTTTATATTTTCCATGTCTGAGCTTTGACATAGGGAGGGTGCTGTAATTTTTACCATGTTCAGGTAGGAAGCCACCATACACTCTGTTAGTACTTGCTAACGTTCCTGCTCAGTGCTACTCACCCCACCCCTAGATAGTGTGTGACATTTGTAAACTGAGAAAAAGCTTTGTAAAACTAGTGGCACTAGGGTGGGGCAGGCAGCAGAGATTAGCAGTGTGAGGAAAAAAATATTTTGAAGTGGGATTTACCTCTATCTATTCAAGTTAACTTTGCCTTTCCTTTATTTGTAGGTATCATTTAAGTCTGATATAAGGATATAATAAGCTAGATTCTCTGGCCTTGCTAAGGAGTTCTTGGCGCAAAACCAACAGAGAGTTGGAGGCAAAACAGGTGATGCCCTAGGAACTTGAAGAACTTTAAAGACAATTGAGGGAGGGACTTGGGAGGGGGAATGAATAAAGGACAAAAGGCAGCACAAAAGACTTGAACTACACAAATGTAATATTGGCAGAAGTCCATGACACTGAAAACACTGCCAAGTGGGAAGGGAAAATGAAATGAACCAAAGGACAGAGCTTGATAGCACAAGTGCTTTGAGCTGGGCATAGATGAACATCAGCCAGCTGTCAGAGAAGTCACTGCACCCCCTAACCCATTGCAAAAACTCTGTAGGGCAGCGTTGGGCAAAGGGGATGCTACAGCAGCTCCTTTATCAAAAAGATCACCTAGCGATGAGACTTAAGGAGTCCTGATAACCAGCAGCCCTAAACTAATTCCCTAATGAAAACATTTCACCCACTTCAAAACTGAGAGGGGGTGCTAAAGGGATAATGGAAGTGTTTTTCCCCAAAAGAATAATATATCAGGCTGCCTTTTTTTCTATGATTTTATTATTGATATTTCTCTTATATGGCTTCACCTTATTGCTATGATTTTTTCCTGTATATATAGAGAGAGGGATTAAGGACATAGGACTAAATTCTTCTCTCTGGTGCAATGGAGTAAACTCAGAGTAACCCCATTGACTTTATCTGGGTATCAGAGCAAAATTTGCTCTTTGCAGGGCTGGCGACAGGGGGGGACAAGGGGGACAACTGTACCGGGCCCCGGACTTCAGGGGGGCCCCCTGAAGTCCGGGGCGGGCCCGGTACACAGCTGTACCCCCTTGTCGCCAGCGCTCGTCAGACCCCTCCCCCGGCCCCCAGCAGCCTCCCCTGCCCCCCTTTGCTTCTCCCGGCCGGGCCACGCGGAGCCCCAGCGTGCAGTGGCTCTGTGCCCCCAGAGGGGGAGAGCGCATGCGGGGGGAGGGGGCGGCCGGGCTCCCTCCTCCCCGCCTGGGGCGCCAGGGAGCAAGCTGGTCACGCTGGCGGGGGGGCACCGTGCCCCTTGCGTGGTCAGAACAGGGCCGGGGGGGCCCCCGCGGGTGGTGGGAGACCGGCCGGGACCCGCAGGTGGCGGGAGACCGGGGGGGGGGGGGGGCGCTGGCGGCGGGAGACTGGGGGGGGGCCATAAACGATCAGCGTATGGGGCCCCAAAATTTCTGTTGCTGGCCCTGGCTCTTTGAATCCCAACACTGAAGCCTTCTCTTATGCAAGTATTGACATTAACTTCTAGGACTGCTTCTATCAGAAAGGGTTGTAAGCTCAGGTACTGATTTATTACCCGTATTCATATATTAGTAGGATCCTGAATGGGCGAGTCCAAATAGTTTCAGTTTGAGTAGATCTATATACAAACAGGAATCCATCACATACCTAGTTCTCACACAATAAAATTCAGGTCACTGACAGAATTAAAAATGCATTAAACACAACTTTTTAGGCAATTTACTGTTGTTACACCTGTTATGGCCTTTGATCGAGAAACATATGCCTCTTGTTATCAGGAAAAAAGGCAGGTTGGAAGTTAATGGTTGCTATTCTGTTTCTGTCATAGAATCACAGAATATCAGGGTTGGAAGGGACCTCCGGAGTTCATCTAGTCCAACCCCCAGCTCAAAGCAGGACTAATCCCCAACTAAGTCATCCCAGCCAGGGCTTTGTCAAGCCTGACCTTAAAAACCTCTAAGGATGGAGATTCCACCACCTCCCTAGGTAACCCATTCCAGTGCTTCACCACACTCCTAGTGAAAAAGTTCTTGCTAATATCCAATAATAAGTCATGTACTAATGAGGCACAGTCCAGAAAAGGTCCATCAGGAAATGGACAGTGATTTACTTATACTGTTTGGCTATGAGCAGGTTTATAAATACAGTAGACTCTTGATTATCCAGGATTGGGTTAACCAGGATGTGGATTAACCAGGATGTCAAAAAAAAAAAAATAATGCATGCAACTCACAGGGCTGGCTCTGGCTTTGTTGCCACCGCAAGCACACACAACACCCCCCCCCCCCCACCACCAGGGTGCAGGGCAGCCAGTGAACCAACACCCCTCCCTCCCCCCCCCCCCCCCCCGGTGCAGGGTGGCTGGTGAACCAGCTGCCACCCACCCCCCATTTCCTATGGATGGTGATTATCCGGGATTTTATTAACCAGGATTAATTTTTTCCCTATCATCCTGGATAATCGAGAGTCTACTGTATGGTTAAAATGCCAGAAATATTACCAGAAAATCTTGAAATGGTATCAGGTTTCTTTGTAAAATAAAAATCCCTGCGAGACCAGAGATTTACAAGCCAAAATGCTTGTGCATTATCAGACCCACATGCTGACTTCACCAGTGACCAATCCCATTATTTTGACATAGGAAAACTGAAGTGAAATGCTATTTTTTAAGCAAATGAATAAAAAGCCTTTTTAAGAGCCTAAAACTTTTACAGAATATGGTCCAAATTTTGATCTGTTGCACCAGTATACATCTGGAGTAACTTCACTGATTTCAATAGCATAATGACAATTTTACACTGTCACACAGATGCAAGTAAAATAAGAATCTGGAATTTTATGTGTAGACTTAACATTTACAAATTAAAGCTTAAATAATTGCAGATGGTTCTTACATAACTTATCTGCTCAAGACTCAGGGTTCTGGGAAAAATTCACACATGGCATAAGCACACATGACATTTAAATTTACATAAATGGTGCTGGACATGCTCACACCATGTCTATATTTGTCCCCTTGGTGGTATTAATTATTATTATTATCATTACTAATAACTAAAATCGTGCAAGGAAAGTGGCTTCCTGCTCTGATTTTGCTATTCATGATTTAATCAGTCTATTAATGGGCCTCACTGTGAAACACCTAAGCACCATACAGTAATCACCTCTAACTCCCAAAACATTAGAAAATGTAAAAAGAAATAAATGTGGGTGTCAATTGTGATAGGTGAAGCACAGAACCCTGAATTGGTGTCTTGTCAAGGAAACGGTTTTTACAGTTCATGAATTTTTAAAAAAGTTTCTCTATCCACAGTATTGGAAAGCGGATTTGTCATTTTGCTTGTGGCCTCTGGGTTCTACAGGATGTCATCAATATTCCAGAATGTGTCTAAATATCAGATCCTGAGATGATCAGATAAAGAATACTGGAAAATCTGAAACATGCTACCAAAGCTGGGGACACTCGGTTTTTAAAGAATGGTCCATTACTTTCATTGTGTAACAACAGTTTGTCTGAGAGAAGGAATATTGGGTCTCATTAAGTGGTCGGACGCCACCGAGGGAGCATTTGGGGACCTGCGGACAGCCCTCTGCACCGACCCCGAGTTGATAGCCCCAGACTGGAAGGAAGAGTTCATCCTACAGACGGACGCCTCTGAGGTAGGGCTGGGAGCGGTACTCTCCCAGGTAAGGGACGGTGAAGACCACCCGGTCCTATTCCTCAGCCGGAAGCTCCTGCCCAGAGAACAGAAATACGCCGTAGTAGAAAAGGAGTGCCTGGCGGTGAAGTGGGCCATAGAGAGCCTCCGCTATTATCTACTCGGTCGACGGTTTACCCTAGTCACGGACCATGCCCCGCTGAAGTGGATGCATCAAAATAAGGACAGCAATGCAAGGGTTACAAGATGGTTCCTCTCGCTACAACCCTTCCACTTCCGCGTACAACATCGGTCCGGCCCCCTGCATGGGAATGCGGACGGTCTCTCGAGGATACACTGTTCCGCGACCCAAGTAGCCCAACCCCATGGTGTTGCGCGGGGGGGTGGGGGGAGGGAGGATATGTGGTAGACCCAAGGCAGACAGCTGCCAGAAAGGCCTGTAATTAGAAGGGTTACCACAAGGAAATTGGGTCCAGCTGAGCAAGGCTGCCACAGCCAGAAGCAGGGCCAGCTGAGGCCAGTTAAGGAGGCTATCAGAGCCCTTTAAAGAGACTCCTCCCCAGAGAGGGGTGTGGGAGTTTGAGGAGTGAGTTTGGTGGAAGCAGGGGAGTTTGAGGAGTGAGTTGGAGGAAGCAGGGACAGAGAGGCTGCTGGCAAGCAGGGGAGGAGAATAAAGGGTCCCTCCTAGGGGAACCTAGCTTTCCTAGTCTGCAGGAGCCTGACCCTGAGAGAGAGGGAAAGAGAGTGGGCTGCTAAGGAGCAGTGGAAAAACCGGGTCTGGTGCAGCCTGATCAGGGCGCCAGTGCCGCGCCAGAACCCCAAAAGGACTTGAGTCAGGGGAGTCGAGCAGCCACCTTGCCACAGTCCCCAATAAGTGCAAGGCGGTATCACACTCCATATACTACTATATATGGGGACATTATCTCACATTCTCCCATTCTGTGCAGGTACCTGGCTTTCAAAATACTTCACAATGATATCAGTTTAGGAGACTGAGAAATGCATGTGTATGTAACTCACATACCATGAATCAGATTCTGTCCTCAGATGCATGCACAGGACTCCTGAAAAACAGAATTTGAGCCCGTGCACCTAGAGCAGGCTTGTCCAACCCGCGGCCCGCGGGCCACATGCGGCCCAACACAAAATCGTAAACTTACAACATTATGAGATTACGTCTACAAATAACAGAGTATTATTCGTAATTCGCATTATAATTGCAAACAGTTCGACCAAAAAAATGAAAATCTGATAAAATTGACTAATAAAATAAAGAGCGAGAGGACTCTAATGTCGAGTAAAATGAATTGTGACAAAGAATTTGTGTGTACTAGGCATAATGCGTGGCCCAAGACAACTCGTGTGGCCCAAGACAACTTGTCTTCTTCCAATGTGGCCCAGGAAAGCTAAAAGATTGGACACCCATGACCTAGAGATTAACATAAAGAATCAGCCCAACAGCTTTCAGGTTAGCTGTGCAGTTACATGCTTGGAGAGTTATCTTGGAACACTCTCTCGAAAGATTCTGGTTTAAATTTTACTGTAGATTGTACACCGAGAAAAAAAAGTGACCAATATACTTTAGTTTTCAGTAATGCCCTTATGTATTCATTATTACCCTTTACTAGTAAAAGTCACTATGAAATCAATGCTCAATTATTATTGGCATATACTTTTGGAAATATCATCACAGAGAATGTATTATTCAGATTTCATCATGTTCAAAGTCGACAGTAATTGCCTTTAAATCATGGTCAGAAAATCCAATACTAAGTGTATATTGAACCACACAAGAGCTTTATCGGCACTAACAGCTCACTCCAAACCTGAAATAATGTCTTGCCAAGTACATTACTTAGCAGGGCAGAGGAACACCACTTATTAAATAATACTCACATTTGTAAAAAGATTTGCTTTGAAAATTGCTAATATTGGCCATGTTTGGGGAGATTTTCACATGAACAGAAAAGGTCATGCTTTTTCACAGGAACAGAAAAGACACAAGCACCTCCCCCTGTTCAAGTCACTGCTCCAAAGCCTGAGAGCACTAGAATTTTACACCTGGGCAAAACAATATATTTTTCACTAGCTTCTTCCTTGGAAACAGCGGAACCATTTTGTTTGAAGTTTTCTGGAAACAATTCAGCCTGAAGCAGGTAAGGGAAAATTTCAACCCAAATGGTTAAAATTTGGCAAAGATAGAAGCAACTGAAAACAGGGCCTTCATAAAGGGAAGTGCCAGGCAACCTTAATGATAGGCTGGTCCCCCATTTGTGTCTATAATACAGATCAGTCTTATTATAACTCAGTGGTTCTCAACCAGGGGGCTGTGAGCAGGTTTCCGGGGATCTGCCCAGCAGTGCCAGAGTTAGACTTACTGGGGCCCAGGAAGCATTGCCACCCGGGGCTGAAGCGGAGCCTGAGCAACCTAGCTTTTCAGGGGCTCCTTTGGTATGGGGTTCTGGGCAACTGACCTTGCTACCTCCTAATTCTGGCCCTGGCTTTTATATGCAGAAAACCAGTTGTTGTGGCACAGGTGGTCTGTGGATTTTTTAATAGTATATTCGGGGGGGTGGGGTGGGGTGGGGGATGTCAGAGAAAAAGATCGAGAACCCCTGTTATAACTGACTTAGCTGTGAAAGTTATTACTTTTGTGATACTCTGCCTCAAAGCAGCACCCTGCCACCCCAGATTCACCATGGTCATATAATTAGGATAGGTTTTATACAAAGTATGCCTTGTGAAGTATAATTTTAGACATCTTGAGCTGCTGAGCATTAATATCCTGTTGGCTTGTATGTGAAGTTATGAAGTTTTGCTATGTGTGTGTTACTGAAATATGTTGTGAGGTTGGGAACAACCAGCCTTTTAAGTACTACAGCTGGAGCAGCCAGACAGCATGGATGGCCCATTAAAGGGAATCCACACTACCAAGGACTACCACAGGAGCCCACAGTGAAGGCTTCTCAGAAGGAGCATGTAGATAATGGATACTGTTTGGTTCATGTCTAAACAAAAGATCTTTCCAGCAAGTTGGAGGAACCTATAAAGGAGGGGAAGTGACATCATATGGCCTCATTTCCCCCCACAACTCCACACCCGTAAACTCAACTGAAGGACAAAGACTGAACTGGGGGGGATGGTCCCAGGCTGGAAAGGAGAATCTGAACTTGTGTCTGAAGGAACTATACTATCAGAGTGAGAGACTGCTTGATTCAAATTCTGTCTAGTTTATAGAGATCAGATTGTGATTTTATTTTTATTTCTTAGGTATTCATTTTTCATCTGTACACTTACTACTTATAACAAGAACTCATGTATTCCCTATCATTCCTGAACGGCTCATGTGATAAATGTAAGTTAATCATCATGTATGTGTGCAAGAATGGCTGTATATAGCCTGTGTTGTACAATGCCATCAGTCAAAGAACAGATCTGTCAAAAAACTGGACGGATATTACAGAACTCTGTTGTGGACAACCAGATCGTCAGCTGATATGAATCAGCATACTGCCATCAAAGACAGTAGAGTTACACCAATTTGCAGCAGCTGAGGAGCTGGGCCTATATTTTTAATACTACAGTGTACCTAAATCATGAATCAAGATCCCTAATATCATTGGCTGGTCAAAGAGAAAAAGGCAAATGTCTTATGCAGCCAAACCTGCTTTATTTCAATTTTCACTATCCTCAGAAGTAGATAAATAAGGAATAGGTATGCTGGTTATCAATCTAATGCTTCTCCATTATTGCTATAATGAATCCAGATAGATGGGATACAGAAGATCTAGGCCACACATTAGAAATGTTATTTTTATCTTGGAAATGAGACATTCCAGTTATGGCGTAATGATCCATATTGTGTTGTGCAGATGGCCTTTGGCCTTGTGTTTAACAATGCAATGAAGAGGACTCCTTACAAGCTGTGCAGCAATAGAAGGATTCGGAGTCAGTGGCAGCACAGAAAAATTAAATGTGAGCCTTGCACATGTGATCAATTTTTATTGATGCTCTGTGTGTATCCAGTCTCAGCACTTTTTTCCATTCACCATTATGTGCCCTCAGAAAAGTATTCATGTCTGCACTCCCCAGAGGAACATTACTACAAAGTCTGGGAAAACAGTAGCACAGATTTTTCAAATCCTCACAAGGTAAAAAACAAAACAACATTCTTTTTCTTTCTTTCTTCTAATCTAATAAGAGAACTTCCCAAGGCATCGGGGCATATTTGCAATGACTGGATTTTGTGCTTATCAAACATTTCACAGCTTGCTTTGGCATTCAGTCACATGCAAAGGCCATTTATTGCCTTAGCTTCCTCCATCATGAGCATTATCCCTTAAATAATTTACATTCCATTGTGCCTTATTACTTAAGCTGCAAAGGGCATGCCAGATATTTAGAGAAGCTCTTTGCTTAAAACTCACATATTTTAATATAAATACAGTTGAACCCTCTTCTGGAGTCAAGTTTGTTCAAGAAAACTATGGTAGGCAGGAAATATACGCAGTCTGGTGTGAACAGTTTTCCTCCTGATTTGTGTCTGAATCATGAGAAAGAACATCTTTGGTGCAGGCTGCATTTTTGGAGGGACATATACAGGCAACTAAATCATTTTTATCTTCTAGATGTTCCTGTGATTTGTTCTTTTTGCATTTACAATTAGGGGGCAGAGCAGATGGCAAAGGCTCAGCTTGACGTAACATGTCCATAAAATAATGGAAGCTGTCAGTGATCTGTCTCTCCAGCAGGAGTTTGTTTCCCTTCCAATAGCATTTTTCCTTTGCTGGAACGTACTGTGAGAAACTGATTTCAAAGAGAAAAAAAAATAACTGTCTTGTTACCTAAGGCAGTCAAGTTGCATTGAGTTCACAAGATTAAGGTTTAGCTATAGAAAAAAAAATCCTAAATATATCCTTGAATTATAAGTGTGGTCTAGGAAAGGTGGAAGATTATTATTTATTATCCATATTACAGTAGCACAGCGAGGGGCCAGCCGAAACTAGGGCTCCATTGTGTTAGACACTGTACAAACACACAGCAAGAGACAGTCCCTGCTCCAAAATGCTGACCATCTAAACCAGGGGTCTGCAACCTTTACCACTCAAAGAGCCATTTGGACCCGTTTCCCACAGTAAAGAAAACACTGGGAGCCACAAAACCCTTTTGACATTTAAAATGAAATAACACTGCTCTTCTTCCCTCCCCCTCCCCTCCAGCCGTGCTCTCGCTCTTCTTCCCTCCCTCCCCCCCCCTCCGGCCGTGCTCTCGCTCTTCTTCCCTCCCTCCCCCCCCCTCCGGCCATGCTCTCGCTCTTCTTCCTCCCCCCCCTTCCTCCCCCCCGCTCCGGCCGTGCTCTCGCTCTTCTTCCCTCCCCCTCCCCTCCAGCCGTGCTCTCGCTCTTCTTCCTCCCCCCCCCCCCGGCCGTGCTTTCACTCCCCCCCTCCCCCAGCTTGCCTTGCCTTGCCTCGTGCCCCGGCCCCGGCTCGCTCTTATCTGCCGCGCTTCACCTCCTGCCCCGGCCCCGGCCCGACTCGCACTTCTCCGCCGGCTCCGCCTCGCCTCGTGCCCCGGCCCCGGCTCCGGCTCCGCCTCCGTTCTTCTGCCCCCCCCCCCGCCGCTCGCCTCTTATTGACCCCGCCCCTCTCTTTCGGCTGCGGCTCCGCGCACTGGTTGGACAGTGCTGGCGGGCCGCATAGAAAACAGTCTGCGGGCCGGTTAAAATTAGAACACACAGGGAGCCGCATCGGAGGGATGAAAGAGCCGCATGCGGCTCCGGAGCCGCGGGTTGCCGACCCCTGATCTAAACAGAGAAGGCAGAGAAAGGGTGATAGAAAATATGATGTGCATTTTACAGATGGGGAACTGACGCACAGAGATTAAGGTCTAGATTCACGAAGGTACTTAGGACCATAAGCCTCTGATTTAGGTGCCTACATTTGGGTTTAGGGACCTCAATACCAGTCCCAGCTCCACTGTGATTCACAAAACTCTTACTAAAATCTGTAGATGCCTAAACGCACTCAGCGCCTAAGTTTTTGCAGTAAAAAAATTCCCTTGGTTCCTACATTGCTGCTTCTAGACATGTGCACAACTGCCTCCTTCTAAGTATCTGGCTGCCTCTCTGCTGCCTACACCTGAGTGATTCATCAGCCAGCGAAGATAGTCATCCATCCACATAACTCATGTATGCGACCTGATCCAGCAGGCTCACCTTGAGCAGGCCCTGCATGCGACTTCACACAAAACAGCTGAGTGGTTGGGGCAGGGCCGGCGACAGGGGGGTACTACGGGTAGAGCTGTACCGGGGCCCCCCTAAAGTCGGGGGCCCGGTACAGCTCTACCCGTAGTCATCCGGGGCGGCTCTCCCCCGGACGAGCGCCTGTCCCCGGCCGGAGCAGAGCCCGGCCAGCGGCAGCGGCTCAGTCCGGGGGAGGGAGGGGGGGAGGGAGGGAGCAGCAAGGGAGGCTCTCGCTGTTCCCGGGCTCTCGGGTCTCGCTGCTGCCAGCTGGTGGGGGGAGCGCCGGCTGGGCTGGGGAGGGGGGGCGGCTGGGCTGGGGAGCCCCCAGCCGCTGTCAGCTGGGGGGGCGCCGGCTGGGCTGGGGGCCCCCCAGCCGCTGTCAGCTGGGGGGGGGAGTGCCGGCTGGGCTGCGGGGGGCCGGCTGGGCTGGGGGCTCCCCAGCCGCTGTCAGCTGGGGGGGGGGGGGAGCGCCAGCTGGGTTGGGGGGGCGGCTGGGCTGGGGGCCCCCCAGCCACTGTTGGCTGGGCTGGGGGGGGGCCGGCTGGGCTGGGGGGCCCCCAGCCAATGTCGGCTGGGCTGGGGGGCCCCGGCTGGGCTGGGGGGGCCCCAAACTATTAGAGTAGGGGGCCCCCAAATTTCTGTCGCCGGCCCTGGGTTGGGGCTCCCTCCTTACTGTGAGCCCAGTGGTTAGGGTACTCACTTGGGATGTGGGTGGGCCCTCAGTTAAGGTCTCCCCTCCACTTAAAGGGGAGAAAGGATTTGAAGAGGGATCTACCACCTCTCAGAGAAGTGCCCTGATTACTGAATTATGGGATGATCTGATGGGGGGGCTCCCTAAGTCCCTCCTCTTGAAGCTGTTCCACCATGGTTAAGTAATGAAGGAGTCACTGGAGCAGGGGAACTAGATGCTGGGTTGCCCACATCATAGGTGCATGCTCCAACCACCAGGCTGTGGAACCATTCTCAGACTTGGGCCCTCTACCTCTAGCTTTTTTTACAGCCTCATCCTCACTTGGCTTCCCGAAAGGAGCATCCTCTCGCAGAATTACATCACACACGTCACTGCACCCCAGAATGCTTACAGACTGATATTGCACTACCACTTCCTTTCTGCGGTTATTATTGTTATGGTGGTAGTGCCCAGAGGTCTTAGTCAGGGGTTGAGGTCCCAAAGTGCTAGGTGCTGAACACACAGGTGTGACAAAGGCAACCCCTGCCCCTGAGTGCTCACAGTCCAGGTGTAGGACAAGACACCATAAATGGAGAAAAATGGAAAGAAGGGTGGGGTGGAAAATATGGGAACAGTAAAAGAAGGCACACCTGCATGGCTAAGTAGTCACAGTGGTCATAGTCACTGGGGGCCACCAGCCTGACTCCATGACATCTCTTCGTTGTTACAACTTCTGTTTGGTTACTTTTAACTCTATACATGAAATAGGTACACATTCTATTTTTTTTTTAAGTCTCACACATTGACCAGCGCCCAAAGTCAGCTGGGAAGATCATAGGATCAGGACACACATGGGGGTAGCTCATATCAATAGTGCTACTCCCCAGTGCAGAATCCCTATGCTTTCCCTTGCTGCATATGTCACCTGAGATGTCTTCAAAGTCTCCATCCCTCTCATTTCCCTTTTTCTAGCTCACAGAGTCCTCTAGCTTCCTTTCTACATCTCCATAGCAGGAAGGTCTTCCAGCAAATGAAATCAAGACTTGTTTTGTTTCATTATTTTGATGAACATACTGGGTTTGAATTAGAGCAAAGCTGGAGTCCTGTCATTTACATATTGATCCGCACTTGAATTTCCCCAAAGGTGGCTGTTGGTGGAGCTTGATGCTCCATTCTAACCCAGTCAGGCCTTAGTCAAGACATTGAGATAAGGATCCAAATGGACCCCAAACGAGAGATGTGGGGACATAGATCAGGTATTCTACCTTGTGCCCCATCTAGCTGGACTCTAGTTAATAATAGCTGCTCCCTTATTGTGTATTGATTTGCAAGAATTTCATTTTTCAGTGTATAAAAGAGTGAGTCATATAGAAGCAGCTCTGCTGAGAGCATAACAAAGTGTTTTGCAGTGCAGCACATTTGATAAGTATCAATGCTATTATCTGGGCATTGTCAGCTCAATACTGCCGTGAACGACAAGTCTCATTATAGTGCATTCAAATGATGTTTCTGGTGTTTTTTATTTTTTTTAATTTTCTTATGTTTATTTTGCTCCTACTATCATAAAAAAGGGAAATTACAATACCAATACCATGGAGACAAGGGTCAGGAGGTTAGTTTTAAAGATATGATTTTAACCATGATGGTATTCCTAAATTTAGGCACATGAGCAGTCCCATTGAACTTAGTGGACTACTCATAGCATGTGTAAGTCTTGGCAGTGCTAAGTAGGGTTGCCAACTTTCTAATCACACAAAACCGAACACCCCAGTGGCAGTGGCACATGGAGAACCTAAGGGGCCCCATTGAACTAAATGAGGCAACTCTTATGCGTAAGGTTTTTTTTTAGGATCAAGGTTTTAGAAAGGTATTAGCACACTCGGGTACAGGGGACTCATACAAGGACCTGCACACAGGGAGTGCCGAGAACTACTGACCCAAACTGTAAATCTTCTTTATGATAGAAACCACTTCAAGCTAGAGGGTGTGGCACCAATCCCAGCATCCCTAGTTCCCACACCTATGCCCGCGCAGGATAAATTTCACATTTGCCCCTACATGGGTCTCAAAATTCCTTACCTTTTTTTTTAGTATCTTCTGCCCTCTAGTGGTAACATGTCAGCCTTTTTGTATCTCCCAGGAATGAAAATCCATTGGAACATCAAGGAGAGTGGCTATTAGTAGTAATGAATTAGCACTTAGGACCAGGACTCTGTTGTGCTAGACAGTGTATAAACACAGAACAAAAATCCTACATGCATTAGCTGTTTCAGTTGTTTTCAAAATAATATAATGGGGTACCTTAATTCTGACTAATATGCAGTTTTGAGTCTGACTTCAACCTTGACAATTGACTATGGCAATGATTCGCAACCTACAGGCCACTTGCGGCCCAATGAGCACACAGCTGCAGCCCATATGACTCCTCAGGGCCATACGGGTAATATATAGATTGTGTGGTTGCAGCCTACATAACAGAGCTGCATATGCAGCCCACGGTGGACTATGAAGATGTTTCACAATTAACATTGGTCTCCAGTTATCAGGATTGTATCAGGTAATATTAGCAAATTATTCCCTCTGAAGTAGGTTGGGTTCTAAGATTCAGACACCTAAACTTTTATTCATTCCTTACATTCCATAAACCAGTTAGACTCCAAAATAAGCATCTTCCCCCATTTTATGCACATTGAGGTGAAAATGCCATTTTGAAAAACAAAACAATTAAGCTGCTCTACAGAAATTCTTCAAGCTCTTCTGTCCATCTGTGAGGGAACAGAAACAAAAATGTAAACATCTTCTGTGTAAAAATCTACTACAGTAAATGTCAGGCTTTGCTTTGGGCACTGTCATGGTGTGACAACTCACCTTGCAGCACCTTCTGCTGGTCATCCAGGAATTAGCTTTACCAGCATTTGGAGCGCCCTCTGCAGACCAGTGACTCACTGTCTGCTGGCCCCATGTCCCTCCCAGACCCCAGTGCCCTCTTACCTGGGGTGCTGCCCCCTGGCAGTTCCCCCTCACTCTACCTCTAGGCCTCTCCTCCCTGGGGAACCCCCATCCCTCTGATCCTCACCTTGCCTCAGTCTAAGGCTACTGCCAGTCATCATCAAGCCTTAGGTCCCTGGGGCAGACTGCAGTGTAACAGCCAGTCATCACAGGCAAGGGTTGTTGTTTTTTGGACCAGCTGCCTTCCTCTACCACCAAGTACCTCTGTAGGCCTAGACCAGGCCCTGCAGCCTAGGGAATTGCCAGCCTACAACTCCCCTGCTCCTTTCCCCAGTCCTGCTTCTCTCTCAGTACCCTTTCAGCAGAGAGTCAGACCCTACTCCCTCCAGGACTGAAAAGAGACTGCCAGAGTGCCTTCCTACAACAGCCTTTGATAAGGGCCAGCTGGGCCCTACTTGACCAGCCAGAGCTGTGGTTGCTCTGCCCAATCAGCCTGGGAGCTGCTTGCTCCAAGCCACAGCCCAGGGCTGACTTTAACCCCTTTTTTTCCTGGAATGGGGCAGCCGCCCCACTACAGGCACATTAACATTTAAAAAAGAAAAACAAAAAATTACAAATTGTAGGAAATAATGTCCAACTTGCTGTGCTGTGGTACCATTCCTGGGCATGAGGTTTTCTATGTAATCCAGAAAAAAGCTAACTCTTATTACACCCCCATAGGGTCTTGCAAACCTATGTTAGCAACCTGCAGAAGAAAAATGTCTAGATAAAGAGATCTTTAAAATGGAGGGTAAAGTCATAATAAGTTCCTCTGTTTGCTTGTTTTTTCTTTCTTTACATCTTGGTAGGGAAAGAAGATGGCAAAAGAACTTTCTGAAAAGGGGAGGAGAGGCTGCAATGACACTTTCCTGACCCTCAGTCACGGGCCCCTCACTTGTGTTTAGGCATTGGACGCTGTGTGGGCCCCATCAAGCTACTTGTGCTGTGCTCGAGTCCTCAAATAAGCCCTGGAGTGAAATCCTGTGTTCCTGTGAGGTCGATGGTAGTTTTGCCACTGATTTCAATGAGGCCAGGACTTCACTCGATATCTCTGTGACATCAGAGAGGCCCGTATGCTGACATAAGCCCAGAAGGCTATAAATGAAGAGCCTCTAATCTCAGAATCCTGTGACTTGGCATCCATACAGCAAGCAGATGAACAGCTTGTGCAATAAGAGGGTTTTCTACCTACTATCCCTTTTGAGTTTTAAGGATGAGGATTGTTGATCTGGCTCCAGGTGGCTTTGTACCAATCCAATAAAATGCAGGCTTCTGACTAGAGCTTGTCAGAAAATGGCTTTTTTATGTCCCACAGAAATTGTCACCTGTTCAGGAAAAAATCAAGAACCAACATTTGATTCAGGAATGTCATGGCAGTGCCTCATGCGAGTTATAGTTCGGGTGCCTCATGGTCCTATTCTCTTTTGTAGGCTGGGCTACCTGGTCAGACTATAGATCCATGATGCATGACATTTGCCCCTCTTGGTGAGGGGAGGTGATACTTCATAAGATTCCCATGGCTTTGGTGTATCAACAGAGATTAAGTCTGGTTGGGGAGCCTGCCGAGAGGAGACTAAGTACAAGATGCAACGTGCAGGAGGCACCCTGATGGCATAGCCAAGTAAAAATATTTTGGTTTTTCAGGTGTCTTTTTTTTTAAAAAAAATATCCAAATTTTCCATGGAAAGCAGACACTTGTCAAGAAAAAAATGTGTTTAGGCAAAAACACAATTTGCCATTGGAAAACAGTTTTGATAGAGCACTGCCGACCACCCTCAGAGTCAGATAATGAGAGTAGCAGTGGAGTAAGCTTCCGATAAGTGCTGATTTCAAAACAGATTTCAAAATGTATGCAGCTCGGTGAAAATGGATTATAATCACAAATAATAAAAATACCTCATGTATGGATATTTTTTACTGGAAACCAGATGTGAAACAAATTTTGCACTCTCACCTGTTCAACTCCACTGAGTCACTAAGGCTCTTAACGGGTAACTGAGGACAGAGTCTAGACCGTCACTCCTGTTTACATTGGACTTGTTTAACTTAGTGATTCATAAAAGATGATATGTTCCAGACAATAGCTTAAAGATATGAATCACAACAAAGAATGTTCAATCTTCAGAAGATCCAGCAGGGGGCACTGTAAATCCAACTAAAGATCCATCTCTGTAGTTGTGTGTTGGTGGCCATCAAAACAAATAAGAAGGAAACCTGCATAGACTTAAAAGTTTGTAAGAAAAATATTTCAGAGTACTAGCATTTAACCTTCAGGTATAAGCCTTGTGAGGAGTTGTGTTCCAGCATTTATAATGGCTTTGGTAACAAAGAGTCCTGTGGCACCTTAACGACTAACTAAAGTATTGAAGCAAAAGCTTTCGGATGCAAGCAGTGGAAGTGTCCAGGGGCGAGTATTAGCCCATGAAAGCTTATGCTTCAATACTTTAGTTAGTCTTTAAGGTGCCACAGGACTCTTTGTTACCTCTGCTATTCCAGACTAACACGGCTACCTCTCTGATTCTATAACAGCTTTGTGAGGCTGATGTTGCTGCTCTCTAAAAAGACCTGAAGGACTCCCCATGGGCTTTGGATCAGGCTCTCGGCCTAGACTAGAGGTGATTACTAAATGGAAATTTTGTTTTGTAACTCAGGGCAGCATATGGTTTTGCTGACACAAATTACACCACATATCAAATAGCCAAATACAGGCAGAGCCCCAGCTGAGTAGCACTGAAAAAATATTGCTAGAAAATAAAAAAGATGATGACATTAGCTGATTTGAAACAAAGGCTTTTATCCTCAATAATTAAGAGTGGGAGGAGGAACAAGGGATTCAGGGTTACTTATCGTTTCCCTGGTTTATGGCTATCACTATAAAGGTGCCTTTCAGGATGAAAAGTCTAGATTCACTCTAATTACAGCACACATAACTTTGTGTTGTAATTCAGGATCCTGCATGCCTGAGATAGCATCTTGTTCCAGAATGTTTTGTGTCCAACTGAGTCACATTTAAGTAGGTTAGCCAAGCAAAGGCTACTTCTCTTCATTAGAGGTTTTGGCACCTTTTCCTGTGATCACATGCATCACTAAGGTTTTGGATTGTTTCTTTGCAGCCTTAGAGTTAATAGCCACCCTCTGCTCTCTGGACATAAGCAGTCAAGGCACCTTTGACAGGAGAGAGGCACCATATCCACATGAAACGTCTTGCTCTGCTAAGGCTGCCATATTGGTCTGTTAGATTTTTCCGTACTAGATAACAGGAACATTAGGACTGAGGGCAGGTAACGGTCAGTAAAATGTCACTGAACACTTGGCCACATATACGGTAGATTTTAGTTTATCTTTGGATTTATTTTGATTTCCCAGGAGTCTCCCCCTCAGCTGGATTGTCACAGGTATTTCTGCTACACAGCTCAGTGAGGTTTCCAGAAGCAGAGTCCAGAAAGCAATGCAAACCATAAGGAGAACGCTTCTTTTGGGGCAAATTTGTCTACTTTTTTGGGTGGCACAAAGTATCAGTTCTAGGGTGATTAAGGATATTCCTAGTGTGCAAAGGATAGTACTGCTGAGTGTGGCTTGAGGGCAGTGACAGGAGAAATATATGCTGGACTTCAATGACAGTCATTCATTTAAAAATGACGGGCAAACTTACATGTACCTCTGTGCGGTTGCATGGGAGAGGGGGTAGGAGAAGCCCAGTTTAGCACTGAAGGCAGCGTTGTGAAACAAGAAGGGGCGTGGCTGGGTGAGATAGGGGAGTGGCCAAGTCTCCAGCAATACACTGAACAGCACTATGATGGCTGCACTGGAGGGTCAGAGAGGGGCATACATTACATAGTCTTACATAGCATACTCTCCCCATCCTCCCTTTAGACCCCAATACACCAAGGTACTTAAAGCATGTTCCTAACTTTATATATGTGAATTATCCCTTCACTGAATGAACTGACTGCATGGGACTGTGCACATGCTTAAAGTTTGGCACACGCTCAAAATACCTTCCTGAATTGGGAGTTAGCGTCTCTAACTTTAGAAAGCATAAGAATCCAGCTACCTCTGCCTGTGTGGCACACTTTCACTGCACCACATCTGTGCCTCTTACAAAGCATATTTTAATCTTAACATAATTCTCCTTCCTTCTCTTACCATTAGTGCAGTGCACTCAATACAATCTCATTTTAGTTTTGAATAAACTACAGTGTTTCCACTTCTGAGGTTATTTGTTTGAGTGAAGAGGGTGGGTAGGTTGGGAAATCTCACCACTGAACTGGCCCTGGTTACACTTTTTACAGAAAAACAAACAAACAAAAAAGCAGGCACTCCTGGGGCCATATTCTACCCTTATGCAATCCCCAGTGAGGAGTTACATGGACATTCAATTTAGGCCCTATATTTTATTGCTTATGTGAAAAAGGGATGGAATCTGAACAACAGGAAAGACGTGAAGATAAGATGAATTTGGGAACATCACTTTGGATGAAATTGCAGAGGCATGGCAGCAGTAGTCCAGGCTGAAGAAGAGAAAATTTAAAGTAGTCAAGATGCAATGGCCTGGATGAGAGCTTTGGCAGTCTGGAGCAGTCAGAAACCAGGACATGCTATAAAGGAATAGGTAGCAATATTTGGATATAGCCTTGATGTGAGGATCCATAGAGAAAGATCATTCAAAAATATGGGCATGATACGTGACATATGGTATCAAATGTATATTCATTAAGAAATTTTCAATTAATCACTTACCCATATTACCCTTCTTGCTATTGTTTGTATCTCAGTTGACTTAGCTAAGAATTCTTATAAGTTTATACATTTTATTAACCAAAATAATATTTATGGTAATATTAGAAATTACAGAATCAAAAATAAAGTTGGAATAATGTTCATAATTTCTAAATAAACGATTTTGACATAAAACACTAAAACTTTATACAAAAATCTATGTTAAATCAATAAACCAATATTTTTTCACAATAAATCTGAACACACAGTGGTAAATATACTGTATTTTTTCTGGATAAGTATTTTCAATACCAGTATAGAACAATGGATCTTAAAACAAATCCTTCATTAATTTGCCAATCAAACTTGATATTCTACTCTTATGTATACCTTATGCAATCCTCTGTGAGGAGTTACATGGACATTCAGTTTAGGCCCTATATTTTATTGCTTATGTGAAAAAGAGATGGAATCTGAACAACTGGAAAGACCTGAAGGTAAAATGAATTTGGGAGCATCACTTTGATTTGCCAATCAAACTTGACAAGCTTTATGTGTTAATTAAATGGTGGGACTGTCCATCAATTCAACACAATACAATTACAAATTTAGGAATTTATTTAATAATTGAAAGTATTAATTTAGTTCAAAAGTATCTTCTAGGTAACAATAATTCATAGCCACACCTTGTCATTTATACACTAACAAATATGTCACATGCTGTGCATCAAATATGCAGATAATGTTGTGGAGCTACTTTTAAGAACAAACATACATTACGGGAAGCAAACTTAATAACTTTATTAACCGCACCACCTCTTTCATTCATGTTTCATTGAAATTGGTATGAACAGCTGTGTTTTCTTTCCAGAGTTTGCCAGTGGAGTCCTTCAAAAAGGACTTTAGGAAAAACTAAAAAGAGTGATACTGTATAAGATGTTTGGTGTCACCACGTCACAAGTCCTTGCAGGTTCTAAACATTCTGGGGTCAGATGCTAACTTAATTTTCGTGGCTTTATATTCCAATAAATCATTTAGTTAATGTCATTCAACATACAGAACACCATTAGCTGTCACCTTCAGCCCCCAACTTAAGCCTCTCCAATGCATCATCAAATACCTACAACCTATCCTGAAAGATGATCCCTTACTCTCACAAATCTTGGGAGACAGACCAGCCCTCACTTACAGACAGCCCCCCCCAACCTGAAACAAATACTCACCAGCAACTGCACGCCACACAACAAAAACATTAACCCAGGTACCTATCCTTGTAACAAAGCCCGATGCCAACTCTGTCCTCATAGCCATTCAACTGACACCATCATAGGACCTAATCACATCAGCCACATCACCAGAGGCTCATTCACCTGCACATCGAACAACGTGATATATGCCATCATGTGCCAGCAATGCCTCTCTGCTATGTACATTGGCCAAACTCTATGCAAAAGAATAAATGGGCACAAATCTGACATCAGGAATCATAACATTCAAAAACCAGTAGGAGAACACTTCAATCTTCCTGGCCATTCCATTAAAGACTTGATGGTGTCAATTTTGAAACAGAAAAACTTCCAAAACAGACTCCAACGAGAAACTGAGGAACTGGAATTAATTTTCAAATTGGACACAATAAACCAAGGGCTTAACAGAACTTGCGAATGGTTCTCTCATTACATTAATTCATTGCATTTCCCTTGTTAATTTACCTTCAATGTAAATTTAACTTCAGGTGTTAAATCCTGCCTGACAGAAATCCATTTCAAAAGGTATTTTCTTCTCCTATTGATAATGGCCCATCTAAATTTAACAGCCTCTTAGAATCGGTATGCTAATGTACAACTTTTCTTTCTTTCTTTCTGTGTATAAATACATCTTACTTCTGTTCCATTCTATGCATCCGATGAAGTGAGCTATAGCCCATGAAAGCTTATGCTGAAATAAACTGGTTAGTCTCTAAGGTGCTACAAGTCTTCCTCATTTTATGTACGGATACAGACTAACATGGCTGCTAATCTTAAACCAGTCAACATACAGGCACCAGGCTTAATGCTGACCATAATAGCAGGTAAACTCTAGGTAAAACAAGCAGATTTCCTTGTTAATAATTTCTCACTTCCATTCTAAACACAGTTTTTGGCCCTAATTTTCATTTTTGCTATCTCAAAATTGCGTGAGAAGTCTCACATTTTAATTCAATAACAACAGGTTTTAAACTTGCAATATATGAGCTGATTAACGTATTAATCATATCAATTTTTGGTAGCTGATAATTAATACTATAAATTTTTGATAACTGACTTCTCTTCAGTACTCAGACTCTGGGTGTGAGCAAAAAGAGGGACAGTAAATGATCAAGAATAAAGGAAGAGACAAAAGCATGGGAGATAAAATGAGGATCTTAGTTTTAGCCATGGTTAGTTGCAACTGCCAACAGGACATCAACAAGGAGATGTTAAAGAGACAGCCTGATATGTGGGGACTGAAGGAGATCTGTTAGACTTATGTAACCAGCTACAAGCTACAACATAACACGATGAATAAATGAATAGAGAAGAGTTAAAGTGATCGGTTCATAATACTTCAAACTAACCTGGGAAATAATTATGTATAATAACGATATTAAAAAAAATTCAGGATAAGTTTGTGCCTGATTCACTGACCAAAAAAAAAGGGGGGGGGGGGCCCACAGGGGCTGATTTTATAGTAAATATTTTTTTACATCAAACATTTTGATCAGCACCACTACAGAATGCTGCGTGTAGTGGCTTTCAATGAGATTTTAACTATCACATATTTTATGAAACTTCACTTTCTCACATCCTAGGACAGCCCTGAATAGGGTGACCAGATTCCCCAATTTTTTAGGGATAATACCAATTTTGGGGTCTTTGTCTTATATAGGTTCCTATTAGCCCCCCACCCTCAGTCCCGCTTTTTCACACTCGCTGTCTGGGCACCCTAGCCCTGAATCTCCTTTTACTGAAAATAGGACTTGTGAATGCATGAGGTGTATTTTACCCTGAGCAGTGCCAGCTAGGAAAGGGTTAAGTGCCTAGACTAGGGAGTGTAATTGGAGCCAAGGTTTGTTTAGCAACCAGGGGAAAGGAACAGAGCAGCAAGGCAATTGAGCCCAGCCCTGCAGCTCCTCTCTGGCTCAACAGGTTACTACTGCTGCTGCTCTTAGTCACGGGAATCTAGGTGGGGCTCTCCCCTCCCTTAGTGCCTTTCTGCTGATTAAAAAGCAGATCTCTCTCTCCCACACACGCACTCTCTCTCTCAAAACACCCCGCCCTGCAGAATCCAGAAAGAACTCCCAGGCTTGTACCCCCCTTCTCTGCTGAAGGCCCTGACTGCTGCACGAGATGGCGTGTACCCTTGCCTGCTGGAGATGCAGGTGGCTCCTGCCCCTTCTCCTGGGCCTAGCTATCATCTTCGGCATCATTGCGCTGTCTGGCCCGGGCTGGGTGGAATCGGAGTCAGCGCCCTATGAACACCAAGCGTCGTTATGGGAGAGCTGCACCCGGTGGGACGGTGAATTCAACTGGGACTGCCAGTCCCTCATGGAGTTCTGTAAGTGTTTGCAATGAGGTATCAGAGTCCAGGTCACATGCCAGAGCTTGCCCTACTCCAACCACCCCAGTGATCCCTGCCAATATTTGACAGCTGTAAATTGGTACCATCTTTATTAGCAAAATAACTTTGCTTTTACCAATGGCTGTTAGCAAAATGACCCCTTTCCTCACTTAGGAAGGATCCAATTGTCCCCCTTGTGTGGCTGGTTAAAGGGGGGAAGGGAGGATTAGAACAGGTCGGTGTTTGCAGGACTAGCATTAACAGCCGTTTCCTGGTTAATAGTTACACTGGCTTTATCTGCTTCTGGTTGCTTTTGAACAGGCTTCCCTGTCAGTCCAACATTAAGCAACGGGATGAGGGACTCACTATGGAAGTAAATGGAAAAGAATAGCTGATGGGGTCTTTTAAAATCAAGTGAACAGGTCTGGCTTCTTTGCACGTCTTCTCTCCTTTATTGCTGGCTCTCCACCAGCACTATTTGTGACCTACATGGGGCTCCTTGAAGTTGCCAATCTCGGCCCTCTGGTGTGTGTTTGTTGCTAAATGTCGGCCCTGGCTAGCACAGCACACATGCCCAGCCTCTGGAGTGCCATTCCTGCACAAGATCTTAACTACCCTGCTCATGGTACTCTGGAGGGAGTGAGGGAAACAGGAGTCCAACCCTTCTGGACTAGGGAAATTCTGTTGCTTTGGCGTCTCTCAACCTGTGATTTCATATAAAGTGAAATGTGTTTTGAGCATGGAAAGAAAATAGTATTTAGTTGATACACATATGTACATTAATTATAGAAAAGGAAGTCACTATATGAAGCAACTGAAAAATCAGAAACTAAATTGGGGTTGTGAATATATTTTTTGAAGTGGCTAAAAATGTTAGTAAATTATGTTCCGTTCTGCTTTCTCCTCTTAATACTCTCACCACATATTCTCAGGGTATGGCCTTTGCTAGTAGTAGCTGCCAAAGTACTTGCTGATTACATTTGTTGTTTTATAAAATGAAACATTTAGGGTCAAATATAGAGACACACCTTCAAAACTTCATTTAAATTCACTGGACTGGTGAAGCTTGGAAGGATGAGAATAGGAAAATGGAATATATTTTTTCTCCCTAAAAGGCAGAGGTTGTTCTTTGTACATACTGGTTCTTTTACTTAGTGGAGGAGGAAAAGATACAGTGATCACATCAAGATGGGAAACTCAGAAACCATGGATTATAGTGGATTTTAAATGGGTATTAGGAATGTGGACACAGAGGATAAACCATTTGGGATACTGTATGTGTTGCGTGGATGAAAGCATTAATGTCCATTAGTAGTTTTCCATTATGGCATTGGCTGAAAGCAAAGTGCAGAACTCATTGTGAGAGCAACAGCATAATTTTTTTACCCTAATGATGTTTGTAGATTTTACTCTCATGTGGGAGGAATTTGGCTACCCTCAGAAAGTAACTCCATGTTCCCAGACCCTTTCTACAAAGGGCAGAAAGGCTAACACAGCAGGATTAAGTTTCTCTCAATACACATTGTGGATTAAGTGCTATATGACATACTAGCGAAAATTTTCGACACTTACCCTGTTTAGGAGCCTAAGACCTATAACTGTACCAAATTTCAAGTCTCTAGCTCAAACGGTATGGAAGGAGTAAGTGTATGTACATACACGCATGCATACACGCACGCATACACCATTTGACTTCTATATATATAGACTAGCAGAAATACCCGGCGTTGCTCGGGTCCGTCAGAGGGGGGGGAAGGGGACCCAGCGTTGCTCAAAGAGAGCTTAGAGATTGTGGGGTCCATTGGAGGGGGGGATGGGGGAGAGAGCTGAGCGAGTGCAGGGTCCGTTGGAGGGGGGGAGAGAGTTGAGCAAGTGGGTGGGGAGCGTTGGAGTGGGGGGAGGAGGGGGAGATTTAAAAAATTTTCGATTCTTACCTGAGGGGCGAGAGAGCTGAGCGAGTGCAAGGTCCGTTGGGGGGGGAGGGCGGAGAGAGCTGAGCGAGTGCCGGGGCCGTTGGAGGGGGGGCAGGGGCAGAGAGCTGAGCGAGTGCGGGGTCCATTGGAGGGGGGTGTTATTACATCATAACTATGTCACAGAGAACAGCAGGTGTTAACCTGCTGCCCAGCTGATGTGAATGGGCTTTAAAGGATTTCACCCCTGGGGGGCGTCAGAGGTCAGATTTGAAAAATTTTCAACTCTTACCCTGATTAGGACCCTAAGGCCTATAACTGTACCAAATTTCAAGTCTCTAGCTCAAATGGTGTGGAAGGAGTAAGGGAACGTACATACGCATACATGCATACACCATTTGACTTTTATATATATTGATTGATACTGGTTCATACTTCACCCCAGAAAACCAGGAGCTTTTTTGCTGTTTTGCTAAAGAACTGTTGTTCCAACTGCTGTTGTAAATGAAGAATAGTCTTAATTACCAGCAGGTTGTTTTAACCAATTTAACTTTTTTCCTTGAATAATCTTGATGAGGTTAATGCTGTACTGTCAAAATTATTCTGTTCAAAAGTATGTATATCTGGGTAAAGGACATAACATGTCAGACCATGGTTTTAATTTGCTTAACATACCAATATGCAACATGCTATTTTATTTTTTAAAAATGCTAAGAAATTTAACTCAAAGTAGTCATGCACAGGACTGCTGCAGTTTCAAAAAAATAATCTATTCATCTAGATGCATAACTCTTTGTAATATCTAATTACTCCACCCTGTTCTATTCCCTTACCAGTGATAAGAAAAGAAAGCTTCAAGGTGGATCCTCTCATTAATATAAAGCTACATTGGAATCAGCTTCTTAATCAAGCAGCTGTATGTCCATTGCATGCTGATTAGAGGAGATGAAACTGAACCACACCCTCTAGGGTGGAAATCTTCATGTTGGAATGGTTCCTAAATTGAAATGCTTTCTAATGCATGTCTGAAACGAGGGTGGGGCTCCGGTGTCCTACAAGGGACAAAGGATGGAAAGACAAAAAGAGGAGCAGAGGTCAGCTTGTAGCTGGAAAGAGGGTTTGTTTTAAGTGAGAACTATTCTGATTTGAGGCCAGGAAGTTCCTGAGTGCAAGCAAAAGTCCTACAAGTACTAAAAGTACTGAGTACTACAAGCAAAAGCTGGTATATTGCACTGCATTTTGAATTGAGGTTATGTTGCCCAGAATACTGCTGGATTAACAATCCTCCTTTTGTGTCTAGTCTGTGCTGTTCAGACATACTGTGTTTGACGTATTACTGATAAGGGTTTGATCGTAAAGCAATTGTTTTTTGCCTTTGTCTCTTAAAAAGATACTTGTGGGTGTAGGTCCAAAATGTGTGGGTGGGAATGTCCTCTTGATTCTAGTTAAATGTTTTTGGTTTTTAAAGGTTCTTAGCTTCATGGTTATTTTAGATTTGAATTACTATCCTCTAATCTAACAAAGTATATAAGGGCAAGTACCTAACAGGATAGTTAATGCTGGTTAAGTTTTAATAATCCATTGGCATTTATTAAGTTCACAATAATTGATTTGAAAAAATACATACAGTACATGGAAACATTAATTTGGATCTTTACCAGAAGATAAAAAGACTAGAAGCTTATGAGCATGACACGCACCATGAGTCATTTGCTAAGTCCATCCGGGGATGTTTAGCAGTAACAGTGTAGCTGGGAGACTGAGTGGACTTTGATTCAGCAGGCTCTCAGCCAAGTGTGTTGGTAGATTTATTGGAGAGCTCGGATGAGTTAGATAGGAATGTTAAAGATCTATTTTACTCTCTTGACCTTATCCCTCTGTGCATATTTCTATCAGATTTGTGATACAGGGGTTGCTTTAGGGAAAGTTGAATGGAGTTTGCAGTGTGTGCAGTAAAAGAGACACTAGTTTGCTGTGTCCAACCCCACCCAAATCAAGTATCATAGCTTTACTTAAACGAGGAGGTATTATATAAGATTCCTGCCGGGTACCAAATTAAGCATCCTAGTGGAGATGAGTATTGCCAGACCAATTTACAACATGCTTTTCAGCATGCTCAACTACAGTACAATGGTTATATAAACTGGAAGCCCACGGACCCCAGAGCCCACCCCATTGCTAACACGCACTGACTGAGCTCTGCACGCAGCAGGTGCTGTGGCAGTGGCTCGAGACAGACTTCTCGCTGTCAGGTGGGGGCTGCATCTTGCGGAGCCCACGGCCCTCTCGCAGTCCCTCGCCACTCATGGCTCACCACAAGTATTTTGACAGGACATACCAAGCAGTAATAACAACAATAACACTACAAGTGTGTGTATGAGAGAGCCTGTGTGTGTAGGATTGTGTGTTGGGGGACTGTGTAACAGAGTGTGAGATTCTGTGTGTGTGACGGTCTGTATCGGGGACTGACTCGTGAGAGGCAGAGTGTATGTGGCTGTGAGAGCCAGTCCCTGTGTGAGGGAGACAATGTGCGTGTGTAAGTCTTCTGTCCCCTCTGTCCCCTGCTCAGCCCAGTCCGCACTCCTTCCTCCTCCCCCACACCCACCGCTGAGTCACTTGGCGGTTTCACTTGTCCTGGCCCTGGCCCCTCCCCCTGCCAGAGACCGAGCGGCCCAGTCAGACAAGGTCCAGGGAGGGACTCTGCTCCGCGTGGCGGTGGGTCAGGCCGTTTTGGGCTCCCCAGGGCTCGGGCAGCAGAGCCAGAGGCTGGAGTCCTCAACTGGCCAGCTGAGGAGGGAGGGAGCGGTACTGGGGGCAGGGAGAAGCCCGCCAGCTGAGAGTGGGGAAAGGGCCAGAGAAGAGAGGATTCCAGCCACAGCCAGCAAGGGGAATGGGGCCCCAAATTTTCGGGTGTCCTACACAGCTACGTATGCTGCATATGCCTAAGGATGGCCCTGATGAAAACATTAAATAAAACTGGACTTGACACTAATCTTTTCAGTTTTGTCACTAGATGTCTCCCAAAGCTAAGTACATTGCTAGTTTCTTATTACTGGAGGTGAGCAAATAATTCAGAGTGAATGGATTCCAGGCTGAGCTTACACAGCAGGCAGTTATACAAAAATGTCTTTTTACTTGGAAAGTAAGTATATTTGATAAGGAGATCCCCAAGACTCAATAAATGTGAGACCCCTACAATGTCTGTTTAAAAAAAAAAAAAAAAGAGTCAACTATTCAGAGCCCATCCAAATTATAAGATGTTTGAGTTCTTGGCATGTTTGTACTTGACACTCCAGACTCCCCTTGGACAGGAAGTGTACAGATCTGGCTTTCTACCGAACTTTTATAATTAATAGTTTTGTGAATTATTCTATATGACAAATCTCAATAAATTAGTTTAAAAAGCTGGTTTCATCAGGAAGCATTTTTTCTTGAGCTGATTCCATGCTATGTTTAAGCATATTTAGACAGTAATGATCTGTAAATGAATCCTTTGGCTGTAACAGCTTTGAACAATAGCCAGTACCAGCACTGGAAGCAGCAGTGAACGGTATCTGGTATGGAGGAATTAGTGCATTCCTCCATTCCTAACCCTGCATTAGTGCATTCCTCCATTCCTAACCCTGCATCAGTTCCACAGGGGAGGGAAGGGAGAGGATATACTAGGGGTGGTTAGGGAGGAAAGCAGACTGGCAGAAGCTCATTTGCACAGACTCCCTCCTTTCTTCAATAGCAATGTGGGTACAGATTGCAGGGATGCTGTGGAGGTTCTCCACATTCTTTCCTTTGCCTGCCTAACTGTCTTCTGGATTGGGCCATGTGCATATGGAACCCTCGTGTATTCTGCTATGCCCCTAAGTCCCATATGAAATGGGCTCAGGATTGGGGCCTACCTGAGTTCCTTGATTTACTCCTCTGTGTAAATGCAGGCAACCAGTATTTAGAGTAGGTGGAGGGTGATGCATGGCGACTGTCTACGTATAAAATCTTGGATTAGTACCTTTGGGCTCTTCAGAGTCAAAATAGTCAACTACCCATCCTTGTGGTTAAGAAATGGCCTGTTGTTTGAATGATGGTTGCCGATGCTTGTGTCTACTGTTTGGAAAGAGAATAGAGATGGACAAGGAGAAGAAGTCTGGAGATAAATGTAAGAAACGAGGGGCAGGCAGTAGACACTAACATGAAACTGTTTGAGCAACATATTCCAGAAGTCTTGAAGTCTTTCTGCGTGTAGTCTTCATTGATTTGAGATCTACCAGACCATTCTCTCACTAGAAGGGAAAACCTATAATGGAAGCAGGCTGTAAAAGAGACGAGACCCAGTTTGGGTCTCCTCTATCTCTGAGTTGTGAAGAATATGTATTAAGTCTATGACAACCAACGAGAATGCACTTTTATGTAGAAATCATGGTTAAATCAAATCCACCTTTCTGCTTGTCCTCCATTACATCATTACTCATTTCTTCTTCAATTAACTACAAATTCATGATGTCAAACAGCTTCTATCTCTTGCTCCCAGCAGAAAATTGCATTGTACAGGGACATAGCCCTTCATTTGTCTGTTTCCTCATGGACCATGAATGGAATTTTCAAAAGTGGGCTAACTCTCCTCCCACTAACTTCTGTGAGAGCTTTACTGTTGATTTCAATGAGAGCAGAGCTAGACCAATGCTGAGTGCTCTTAAAAAATCTCAACCTTTGTCTTTTTTCTTGTGCTTGTAAAGCATCGTGCATAATTATGGCACCCTATAAATAGTGATAATAAACCATTACTCTCTGTTCAGACCTCCCTAAAAGTCATACTTACATTTCTGATACTAAGTCAAAGCAATATTGTATGCTTATAAGGGACAGAATCTCCACAATGCTAGAATTAAAGCTAACAAAAGACCTAAGAGTGACACCCACTTCCATGGACTGTTTTGTATAACATGTTTCCCCCTTTCCTTTCAAGCCTGGGGAAGAGCAGCAGCCGCTACCTACCTCGTCGGCTTCGTGATCCTAGTCATCTGTTTCGCCCTAGCAATCATTGCGTTCTCCGTTGACATACTTCGTTTCAACTTTGTGCGAGGAATCGGTGGCTTGCTCTTTGTCGTTGGTAAGACTGATTATTGCTTCTTAAACCGATGTTTGTTCTAAATCTGATAGCTGGAGTAAAGCCTCTCCCTCTCCTCCTAAAAATATCCACCCCACACATTTCTAATTGGGTTCATGATTCATTTTCATGAATGAGAAATGCTTGTTTTAATTTTGAAGTGATACTTGGTTTGCATCCTCAGAGGATAGGGATATTATAATGGTCAGTTACAATGTCCGAGGCTGCAAATCAAGTTTCACTTCACAATTAAAACAGGATGTGGGTGTTGTGACATGATGGGGGAGACATAAAGCAAGCAGGTAAACTACAATGCTTGGCTTTGAACTCTTTCAGATGGTTCTGTGGTAGTAACTAAACAGCAAAACAATCCCAGCAGCAATGTTGCTAACACAGAAGTATGTTTTGCCATGAAAACTGCTATGCAAATACTAAAGTAAATGACTTTTAACTACTACGTTTGATTCTTTTAGTCCAGATTGTTCCTTCTCTGCATTTATGCTTGGTTAAAGAAATGTACATTCCTCTTATTAAGCATCATTGCCATTGAATTAGTTTGAATTCTTCTCCAGCATAGGTTAAGAACCCAATTCTTTAGTCACTTTGCACTCAAAACATCCTTTTGAAGTCCGTGAGAGATCTGTGTGAAGAATGGTTCCAGAATGAGGCCCTGATTCTGCCACCAGATTTGTGTGGGCAGACCCTCATGCCTGCACTGAATCCCATTGAAGTCAGTGGACCTCTGCAAGAATGCAAGGGTATATACCTCCACTGATCTGATTGTAGGATGGCGGCTAAGTCCTTAAATATCTGAGAGAGGAGTGAACCTACCTCCCAAAAAAGTCAGAGCAGGAAATGTGATGAGATTAATTGTCACTCATTTTCAATTTGTTTATTTTTACCTTCCTTTAGCCCTGTTCCAGATCCTATGCCTGGTCATCTATCCAGTGAAATTCATGGACGACATCCAAATGAGGGGAACTAATATGTTCAGCTGGGCGTACGGCTTTGGTTGGGCCAGCACTATTATTGTTATAGGCTGTGCTTTCTTCTTCTGCTGTCTTCCCAACTGGGAGGATGAGGTTCTGGGTAACATCAAGCCAGCATATTAGTACTCTTCCCCAGAGAGGAGTTGAAAGGCACATTGTATACAATGAAAGACTAAATTAAAATATAAACATGCTAAAAATTACAGCACAGGAACTTTGCCAATTGGATGGTACAGACTGGGGGGAAAAAATTATTTTCCCAGAGTGTTTTGAACTTTTGCTGATGCTGAATTAGCAGAAAGGCTTGGCAACTTGAAGCAAATATTTTAGAAATTTTAGGTAAAATATCAGAAGGTTTGTATTTTCCTATCCATATTTGATATGGATTGATTTGGGTTATTCAATTTGTTGCCTCTCTCAACATGCAAAAATTCCTTCTAATCAAGTCATTCTCCTCCACAGATTTGTTTAGACATCCATATATAAAAAGAATTTAGTACTTAAAGTACAGAGGGAGAGAAACAGAAGTGCATTCTGATTTTAACCAGAAACACCAGAGAGCCTTTTATTCCCTTTCTGGTACAGTAGACTCTCGATTATCCAGGATGATAGGGAAAAAAATAATTCTGGTTAATAAAATCCCGGATAATCACCATCCGTAAGAAATATGGGGAGGGAGGGTTGGTTCACCAGCCACCCTGCACCGGGGGGAGGGGGTGTTGATTCACTGGCAACCCTGTGCCCTGGTGGGGGTTTTTTGTGTGTGTGCTTGGGGCGGCAACAAAGCCAGAGCCAGCTGTATGAGTTGTGCGTATTTTTTTTGACATCCTGGTTAATCCACATCCTGGTTAATCCAATCCTGGATAATCGAGAGTCTACTGTATATTTGTTTTTATGTTTTGTATGCAAATTTCAGTAGTGAAATAGAATTAAAAAAAAATCTTTCAAAGAATGTGTTTTTTCTTCCAACATAATGAGTCCTAAGAAGAATTTTTGCTGTGCAAGTTCATTGCAATCCTGAGTCGCCTAAGAATTTCTCTCCCCCCTCCCCCTCCATATTATTTGACTGATATCCAATATTAAGTAGTAGAAATTGGATCTAAAGAAATTATAAACTTAAAACAAAATATTTTCCACAGACTATTGCAGCTAGATGGCATGTTCCCCAAAAGCATAAAGTGAATATCTGTGGTTACAGTAGTAATGGTGTGCACTGGTATAACATTTATTGGCATTTGTTTGTTTGTGAAGACTGCAGGACTCCTATATGATGAAACCATGAGTGAATAACACAAATCATTCCAAGAGTACCAATAAAACCTTCAAACTATCAAACACTATCATGTATTTTTATGCTACATTTTCGAGATGTTAGTTTAGAAAATATTTGAGTTGTATTTAGTTTTTAAATAGGTACTATCTTTCACATCCCTCCACCTTTAAAACCATGTCAGACGGGCTTTGGAGGAAAATTTTAAAATTCAATTTTAAAAGTGATTTAAAATATACTTTGAAATACAGAAAATCTAGAAAATTTAAGGTCTCATATGGTGTGAACATCCAGGGATACAAATGCATGTCTCTGTGAGCGTGTGCATATATTTACACACATGTCACTGGATAATCTGAAATCCTAGCTGAGTGGAATAACACATGTGATTCTAGACTTGATAGAAATAGCCAAGAGATATAGACATATTTGAAAGTAGGGACTTATCTTAATATTGCAACACCAATGACATCAGGCTCTAAACTGTGGCTCCCACACTGATGCAGCAAATGTAATTTTAGATCTGTACTTTTTACCTTATCTGCATTTGAGGAGAAAGAAGGAAACTTTTTTTTTTTTTTTTGGTGGTAGGTTACTTTTTTTAAAGTGGTGACTATTTGAAGCTGCTCAGAGGTTGCAAATCCTGAAAGTAGCTTTGACACAGCTATGTTACTGGGTAGGTAACAGGTGAAGTGGTAAAAAGTGCAAAGCAAATGCATGCGGTTACATCCTTCCATTGATTGTCAAGTGGTCTGGGGTTTATATCACATGGCTGCAGAAATAAAACTTATTCCAAGTTATCATGACACCATACTGTAGGCGGAGTGTGTGTGCATACATGTATGTACATATAATGTACAAAACGCATACCAAAATATAACCTATACGATATAACCAGAACACAGTAAAACTAAAATACATTAAAACTAAGTTTTGTCAATGCCTGATTTATTTTGTATTATATTTTGTATTATATTGTAGCTTTTGTAATACACCTTTTGCTTTTGGTGAAAATGTATAATTATACATGTTATAATCTCAGTCATGGCTAGCCAATCAACTACATTTATTATTCTTGCTGGGAAGGAGCAAACTTTCCTCTATTTCTGTACAGTACTGCTGGTGGGGACTGCCTTATAAATTAATCTGTACCATTAATATGATAATATATTGTTATACATCAGCACAAAACACAACAAGGAATAGTGATGTTGTCTAGCAAATAACTTGCACAGCTAAAGCTCTGAAGCAAAACAAGACCTGAATGTGGATGTACACACTTGGAGAGAGGTTGAGTAGAAGTGTGTTGCTTAGAATTATTGAAGTGTTTTGTATGTTTTTGTAATCATTGTCATGCTTGACAAAAAAAGAGAGTTAAATATAAACCAAGTTGAGTTCCAGAAGTATTTTGAAAGAAAACAAAAGCAAAATGTTGCGCCTTGTTATGTTCAATTCGGCTGTTCAGGAATAAGCAATTTCAAATATTTTAATAATAAACTACTTTCAATAAATGATGGTAATATATTTTGGTACCTTCAAATATAGTGGTTTCAATTATTCTGTTTAAGGAGGTTATTCAAAAATGTATAATTAGTAGTGGAATTATTGGGAGTAGTTTGTGAGAAGGGGGCTCACTTAAAGCATGAATTTAAGGAATTCTTGACTTTTAATGTGAACATCAAAATGTATTAACTCTAAAGACAAATAAATGAGGCAGAGTTATTATTTATATGAAAGAGCAAAAATTCACAATGTTCACCGAAAAGAGAAGTCAATACAAGGTTTATATTGCACTTCATATTCAGAATACCTTCATCAAAAGTACTGTATGCGGAAAACTCTCCATTAGGCTGATAGGCCTATAAAAGGTAATAATTTTAAAAAACACATTAAACAGCATTTGAAAGAGATTAAGTATAAGATGCATCTGATGAGAAAGATGGAATACAGACATTTTTATTTGTTATCTGATTGGAGAATATTGTTCCGGACCGTACGACTGTTGATCTCTGAAGCAGATAAATAACAGCGACATCTAACAACTGTTTCCAGCTAATAAGCCAAGATTTTCTTTTATGGTTGCATTAATTAACCATCCTCCTTCTTCATTCGCAGTGAATTTGAGAGACTTGCTAGTACAGTTGTAGGGAATGTGTGATTTCTTTATCCTATCCTTCACCCCACTTTGTTTCTGACTTTTTTTCTTAAAAGGTTTTTTAAAAATATTCATGATTTTTAAGTACACAACTAGGTCAGTTTGGTTGATTTTATATTTTCCCAGATGGCTTGAAGAGAATGTAAGTTTGTTTCAGGTGTTTTCCACAAACAGTTATACATTAAAAGTCCTCTCCTACAACCCTGGCTCACATAAATGCTCAGTATTCATAGCCTGCTCTTATTGAAGTCAATAGAAAAATCTCCCCACAGACTTCTATGGTGCAGGATCAGCCCAATTCTGGGAGACAATAAGCAATCCTGGGGTGTGAGCACCTGCTATTCCTAGCTATGGCTGTATGAATCAAGTGCACTCGTTATCTTGTAGAAGTGGGCGCTTAAGAAGGGCCATTAACTTGAACGAGACAACTAGTGAGTAGGCCCATGAATAAGTGCGGCGGCATTAGGCCCACACTGAGGTTTTTTTTCTTTTTCTTCATATTTAGTAAAATTAAGGACCAATTCAAAAATAATTTGTTAACAGGGATCTTTAAAATATCTGGCCGAGCTTTAGTTTAAAAAACGGTGGTTAATTTACATAAAGAAAGGCACTGGAGTCCAGATAATTGAAGATGTTTGGTTGGGTTGGGGTGGGGGAGGGAGTAGTCTTACGGTGATGAGCACTATCGAAACACTCATACGTATAAACAATTAAATGAACTATAAAAAGGAATCTCTGAGATCCAGTGTTTAAGTAAACCAATGAGTTCCAAATACATTGTGGAGGAGTATACTGCAATTTATTTAAAAAATGGTTTGTGTCGTAAGTTAATTTTTCTTCTGTGCTTTGCCTCATCTGAGAAAGTCTGCCATGGTGTCAGCTGATGCATTGGTTTCCCAGGGGCAATGAAGGCTGCTGCAATACAGAGAAATGCCCTAAGAAGCACACCTATTAAAGACTCTAGGCTAAGTTCACAAAATGACTTCGGAGTCTAACTAAAAATTAGGTGCTTAAATCCCAGAATCAAACCCCACCGAGATTCACAAAACTCTTGCTCAACTGCTGCTAAAGACTGTAGGTGCCTAAACTCACTCAGCACCTAAATGTTTGTAGTAAATGTTCCCAGAACACCTGTGTTTCTGCCTCTGGGTATGTGCCCAGCAGGCACCAGGATACTTAAGCCCTCAAGTGATTCACAAACCTATGGAACATAGATGGCTCTCCACCAAACTTGCCTGTGGGGGGTCTGATCCAGTAAGCATGCTCACCGCTTGCCTATAAGGCAATCTTACACAAAACAGCCAGGGGGAGAGCAGGCTCCCTCACAGCTTTTAGCCCAAAGGTTAGGGGACACTCTGAGGACATGGGAGACCCCATGTCAATTTCCCCCTCCAGCTGAGAGAGAGAAGGGTTTTGAACAGGGATCTGCTCCCTCTTATGTGGATACCTTAAACACTGAACTATGGGATACTCTGAAGGCTGGGCTTCATCTCTCCAGTTAAAATTATTTTTCTACAATGGAATAGTTTCAAAAGAGTCATTGGCAGGGGATGAGGGCCTGGATCTTCCACCTCACAAGTGATAGTGTGCTAACGACCAGGCTCTAGAGCCATTCTCTCTCTTCCCTGCCTCCCCCAATGGCCTCCTTCACCACTGAGATGTGGCCAATCCCTGTGCAAATCTTTCCCCCCTCTCTGTTGGGGGAAATACAGGTGAATACACTAACCATGAGGTTAAAAGTTATGAGGGAACTCTTTTCCCTCACCCCTGACACTGAAAAAAATGGCATAGACACCTAAGGCCAAGACAGAGTTTGCAGCTGAGACTCCCACAGAGTGGTACCTCCCTGCAGCCTAGATTTAGGCACCTAGCTTCAAGAGACAGGCAGGAGTTGGCATATGTCCCTTGGCTTGGCATCTTTCATTAACTGCCTTAGATGAGGAGCTGCCTAGCAGAGTGTGTGTTTGTGTGTGTGTGTGTGTATATATATGTGAGTTCCATTCTGAGGCGTCTCTCTCTCCCCAATCATTAGAGGGTGGAACTTAGTGGTCAAACACAGGCTTTGTGAACCCCAACGATTTTCTAAGCACCAAAAAATTAGGTATTGGCAATGCATAGTGTCACCACTCATAAGTATCTTTTTGAATCTAGCCCTATGTTTTCTGTGCAAATAACTGGAACCACAAAGAAATAAGGACAATTAAAAATAAGTAACAACATAAACAACCAAAAAGTTATATACTGAAGTTAGACCTGGAGGAGATGACCCTCACAGAGCATATGGCCTACTAAATTATGCAAAGGGATGCCTAACGTCACATGGAAAATAAGCATCAGAGCCAGGATTTCCATCCCGGGCAAGACTTCTGATTCATAATGTCAGTTGCTGATCTATAAACTAGGAGTCGTAAATATCAGAGGGGTTACCATGTTAGTCTGTATCCACAAAAACAATGAGGAGTCCGCTGGCACCTTAAAGACTAACAGATTAACTTGGGCATAAGCTTTTGAAGCAGTGAGTTTTTACCCATGAAAGCTTATGTCCAAATAAATCTGTTAGGCTTTAAGGAGCCATCGAACTTCTCATTGCTTTTTTACGAGTAATAAAGTTCTTGGCACTCTCATGTTCTGTGGCTCTCAGAGGTCTTTACAAAGGTAGGTAGCTCCAATTTATAGGTATAGTGACAGAGGCACAGATAACTTAAGACTTAAAAACCACTGACTCCCATTTAGAGAGCCAGCTATGAGTCTCACAAAGTTGGATCTAGAACAGGGATTGGCAACCTATGGCACGCGTGCTAAAGGCGGCAGGCGAGCTGATTTTCAGGGGCACTCACACTACCTGAGTCCTGTCCACCGGTCTGGGGGCTCTACATTTTAATTTAATTTTAAATGAAGCTTCTTAAACATTTTAAAAACCTTATTTACTTTACATACAACAATAATTTAGTTCTATATTACAGACTTATAGAAAGAGATCTTCTAAAAATGTTAACATGTATTACTGGCACGCGAAACCTTAAATTAGTGTGAATAAATGAAGCACATCAGTTCTGAAAGGTTGCTGACCCCTGCTCTAGAACTTAGATCTGTTCGGTGAACAGCCAGGCAAATCACTAAAACATAGTGCTTTCAGGGTCAAATTGCTTACACTGGGGATCTATTCTGAAAAGTGACCAAAACCAGTACTACTGACTTCCAGATTTGACAGTTATGATTTCCAGATCCAACTGAATTAATCTACAAGTAAAATGTTTTTCCAACTGCAAATTCATTCAGAGATATGAAAGTTAAGCAGACTTATTTCCTTTGAATGCATCCCGCTAGTATTGAAGGCTGCAGTCAATTGTGCCAACAGTTGCACTCACTTTGAACAATGAAGCTAAAGAGGTGTAACTAATGGTCTTCAATTCAGTTACACACTGATGTGAATGAGGACACTATTTGGCCCTGCAGTTGAAATTTCTGTTTACGATTCCTAGAGAGGAACAGAATTCAGCTCACTCATATACATAGGAATGGCCATACTGGGTCAGACCAAAGGTCCATCAAACCTAGTATCCTGTCCTCTAACAGTGGCTAAAGGCAGGTGCCCCAAAGGGAATGAACAGACAGGTTATCATCAAGTGATCCATTCCCTGTCACCCAATCCCAGCTTTAAAAAACCACCCTAACGAGAGGCATACAGCTTTCTGCGCTGGGGGTACAGCTTTGTGGTGCCAGTGTAGACAGCCTTGTCAATTATGGTGCAGCGATTGGCCTCCGGGAGGTGTCCCACAATGCCTGTTCTTGCCTCTCTGGTCATCGGTTTGAACTCTACTGCCTTGCTCTCAGGTGACCAACTGTCAGCCCCACTAAGTACATTCCTCTGCAAAGTCCCCTTTCTGCTTGCTTGCTGATGTGTGCAGTGGTCTCAGTGCATCTTTCCAGGTGGCCATGCCTACTCCACGCACCAGGCGATCCCCTGCTTGGAGCAATGCCGAGCTGCTGGACCTCATCAGCATTTGGGGAGAGGAGGCTGTCCAGTCCCAGCTGTGCTCCAGCCACAGGAATTACGATACCTACAGAGAGATTTCATGATGCATGGTACAGCGGGGCCATGACCGGGACACACTGCAGTGCCAGGGTCAAAGTGAAGAAGCTGTGGGACGGTCAGCATTTAAAGGCACAGTCCCCAATCCCACTACACTGTATAGCTTTACTTCCATGCAAACTGGAAGCAAAGGCTACCACTAGTGCGAATGGAGTAGTCTGTTTTAGTAGCATTTTATATTCGGGCAGTGGAGAATTAGGCCCAAGTATTGTATTGTGCCTGCTGAGAATATTCACAGAGCACAGTCAAATCAATCCTATTTTCTCCCCATAGAAACATGCAGTGCTCCTCAGTACTTCCAAGCCATGCCCTATTGTAACTGTCTAATTTCAGCTGTTGATTTTTGCCATAGCTCTTCCAAGAAAGGTCAGAAATTTTCTTCACTGTCTTAACTTAGTAATGGCTGAGGAAACCTGCTCAAAAGATTTCAAAAGAGCGGGAGGCCCAGCACAGAACATTTCAGCCTCAAAGGGGAAAGTTCAGACAATTATGGGCATCTGACAAAAGAGCTTACCATGCAAATTGGTTTTTAGATTTTAGTGTAATTGTGCTATGTGCACCCACTCTAGTGCAAAAGCACCTTATTTAATCCATGTTGCTCCTTAGTGGGAAGTGGCAGCCAGGGAAGGGTTAAAAGCCCAGGGCCAGAGAGTGTCATGGTGCCTGATGTGTTTACGAATCAGCAGAGAGGAAAGAGGAGCCAGGCAGATGAGCCGGCCCAGCCCTGCAACTTCAGTGCGGCTCAACAGGTTTCTGGTGCCACTGCTACAGCTCTTAGTCATTGGAATTTAGGTGGAGCTCCCTCCTTCGGTGTCTGGATTCAAAAGCCGCTCTCACTCACACATTCATACATCTACACACACTCTCCAGGAGCCTTCATAAAACACCTTTGACCCACGCTGCTGAGTCAGTAGCAGAAAAAGCTCATCCATTTGTGCACCTGGCCTCTAGAGAAGCCACTGACCACACCACAAAATGGTGCAGTATGGCCTTGACTACACACGGTGCAGATGGATCTTGCCTCTGATGTTAGGCATAGCGGTCATCTTTGGCCTTATTGCGCTGGCTGGCAAGGGCTGGCTGGAGTCGGAGACGGTGCCCCGTCAGCATCGAGCCTCGTTATGGGAAAGCTGTACAAGGTTCAACGATGACCCCGACTGGATGTGCACCTCCCTGATGGACTACGGTAAGTGACCGCAATGCGGGTGGCAGCCCATGGTGAGTCTATGCCACATGACTGAGCTTGCCCCACATAAAATACATTGAGCATTTTTTGGAGAAAGAGTGCAACAAGGGTGATCTTTTTAGGAAAAAAAAGAGGGATGATTGCTATTTTCATAGGGCTAGAGGGTATGTATGTTCATGGTACAAAGACACATATGGAAACATAGTGCAGGGAACCTTTGAACCATGTGAGATAAATTTATTTAGAAATAACTACAATCTCTGCTTTCCAGAAGTGAATAATTATTGCAGGACAAGTCCATAAAGCAATAAATAGCAACTATGGGTAAACTTTGGTTTAACAAGAGGGATCATCCTTTACTGGCAAGGACCTGTTGGGATGTAAAAAAGGAGCTGTGAAGCAGCTATGTCCACAATAAATATCAGGTTGCAGAACATACTTCTAAAAGTATATCGGGGGGCACACCACACCATGTCTGACGTGGTTCTGAAACAAAATGTTGAAAGGAGAAAGGTTTTTTTCATTGAGAAGAGTCTGAATTAAGGTTTTCATACTTGGAGGAATTCTGATAAAAGTTTGGACTCTGAGGAAGTCACTTAGATAATGTTGATTCAAGTCATGAAAGCCCTTTGGCTAATAGCCTGAGTCTCAACTGTTTGGCAGCTTGTATACTTATTTACACCTGTATAAAGAGTGTGTATAAATACTACAGAATCAGAATAGTAGCATGTTACACTCACCTTGTGCATATAAATGTCTGTGTAAGGTGCACAGCAGTAGAGACACAGACCCTTAGTGTCCATTTGGTTCAGCCTCCCAAAACTGTCATGAAAATGTACCACCCATGCACAAACTGTGCTCGCTGGCCCTGCTCTGCATTGACTGATGGTAATGAAAAGAGAATGGGGATTTATTCACTAGTCAGAAGGAAATTATTCACTCAGGCTAGAGGAATTTTTCAACCGTTTACTATTTGCTCTATTTGGGGACTCTATTTCTACCCCTGATGCCCATTGAGTATCCCTCCCCTCTCCAATCCCACATGAATGTTATATTAATACATTCCACAATGGTATCGTTTCTCCCTAGGTGCCAGGGACACGATCCACAAAGGTACTTAGGACCTTAGCCCACAGACTCAGGAATCCACGTCCCTTTGTAGGTCCCTCTATGAGCCACAAAACTCCCACTGCTGCCTAATCATGAAGGTGCCTAAATTCACTGGGTGCCCATGTTTTTTCCTCTGAATGTGTGCACTGCAGCCTCACTGTAGGCAAGCAGGTGTCTATCTCCTGCCTGAGCACGCGCACTTTGGCCGCACTGTAGGCGTCTGGACGCCTGTCTCAGAGTGATTCACAGAGGAACATCAACAAGATGACTACAAGAAAGAGAGGCAACAAGACGGCTAAGTTGTCTGCCTGATCTGGTAGGTGGCCTCTGATCACACCTGTCAGATGCAGCCCCTCAGATGAGTTCACACAAAGCAGTTGGGGGGGAAAGGAGGCAGTCCTCCCTAATAAACCTTTAGCTCAGTGGTTAAGGAGCACACCAAGGATACTTCTCCCCACCTTGGAGGGGGCAGAAGGGATTTGAATAGGGATCTGTTATCTCTTTCAGGTCAGTGGCCTAGTAGACACTAGACTATGAAATATTCTGATATGGGGCCCCCTTAGGCTCTCCTCTCAAAGTTGTTCCACTTTAATTAAGTGAATAATTATATATTAATTGGGCCAGTAAAAGATTTAGAACAGGTCTATTATAGCCTAGTTGTTAGAGTTAGCTGAGCCCTCTTCAAATCCCTTCTCCCCTTCAAGTGGAGGGGAGACTGAAACCAGGGACCTTCTGCATTCTGGGTGAGTACCTATCCAGTAAGCTAAAGGTTGTAAGGCAGGTCCTCCCCCAGCCAATTTGTTTTGGGTCTGGCCTGCATTTATTCAGCTGAATGCCTACCTTCCCCAAGTTTGTGGGTCACTAACGGAGCTAGGCACCTCCCTGCAGCTGGACTTGGGTGCCTTTCTCCAAGAGAGGGGCACATCTTAGCACATCCCTTTCTGGTTGGCATCTCCATTGGCTGCTGAAGGCAGCTCCCTGCCTTTGTGGATCAGTCTAAGGCACTTATATTTCCCCATTCATTGTACAGAGAGCCCGGGTGCCTCCCTCGGGCTCTGTGGATTGTGGTGCTGTTCCATTTCTAGGCACCTAAAAGTTCAGTTCAGCATGCAACTTCTAACTTCCTTTGTGGATCTGGGCCCATGTCCCTCACAAACAAAGGGTTGGAATTTAGGGTCCAGGCTGGCCCGGGGGTTTTCATGACAGTCTTTCTTCCCTGCTTTTGTATTTTTCTCACAAATGCACTAGAGTTCTATAGCACCTTCCAACTGAGGATCTCAAGCCAATTAAAAACATCTGTGAATTAATCCTCAAAACACAATAGGCAAATATGATCTCCTATTTATAGAAGGGGAAACTGAGGCACAGAAAGGCAAATGCTCACATTTTAAAAAATGTTTACTAATGTTGAGTGTCCAACTTGACACTCCCATTGAGTTCATGTGTTGCTCTGCATGCTCAGTGCCTCTGAAAACTAGTCCATAGGTGCATCAAGTGGGGTACCCCAGATTACTGGACGCTTTTGAAAATTTGGGACTAAATGAGTTGCCTGAGGTTGCACAGGAAATCTTTGGCAAAATTTGGATACTGAATACAGAATTCCTGGCTGCTCTTAATCCTGTTTTAATCACAAACTCATGCTTCCCCCCTGTGTACTGAGACATTCTCTGGATCTGGAGAGAATGGGCAAACTGAGCCCTTTGGATTAAGTTAATGCCATTTCTTATTGACCAGCTCTCATCTGAGAATCAAAACCGCCTTCCACTGATCCTTTTTGGCTACAGTTGGAAATGCTTATTTTTGGCTCCATAGCCTTCCACTTGAATGCATCATGGTAGGTTTCCTGTACCTGTAATAAACTCCTGTAATAAAATTTAAAAGTTGCCTTTGCTGAAAACTAAAGGAAAAGGTGCACCTATGATCAGGTTTTTAATAAAAGATGCATTTTATTTGTGTGCTTCCTTTTATCTACAATAATACAAAAACTTTAAGGAGGACAAGTGTCCAATATCTCAAACCATACTACAAGTATGATTACATTTCCCCCTTTCATAAGCATGGAGACATGAAGAAAGACAATGTAGCTAATAGGGAGCAGAAGTGATTTGACATATTTTGTGAGGCACAAATTCCTTGTTTCTTCCCTATTCCCCTCCTATTGGCTTGATTTCTAGCTTCTCTGCTCCACCCATAATTGAGTGCAGGCCCAAAAGGGTTGTCTTCTGGAAGGCCTATGGAACGTGGGCTGCTGCAGTGTGGCTGATCCCACTGATGTGATGGAGATTATCCATCTGGGAGTCAGCTGCCTGCTGCCAGTGAAACGTATCAACATTAGTGGAACAGTGAATATAATATATTTTACTCCTACGATAAATAGATTTAATTATAAAGACCATGCATGTTATTCAATGACGTACACAAATTCCGACTAAATTCTTCCCTAGCAAAGCTCATAATTTAAATCTGAGCAGTTTGACTTATATAAACCTTCAGAGGCTGCACTAACATCTTTGTATCTAATGAGATTGGGAAGGGATGAAGTTTACAAAATTCACTTGTTGCAGCAGTAGAGTTTTAATCTCTTGCAACCTCAGTGCTTCAGCTGATGGAATTTACAAACCTCACAGGGATCACAAGAGGAGTCTATATTCTTTTGGAACCTAAACCATTAAAGTGACAGATCTAGCAAACCCCACTGGTGCAGCTATGTCCCAGCAGTGCCTCTGAATGCCCCAGAAAGTTTATAAACTTTGTGAAAGTGAGAGTCTGAGGAGTTTATAAACTCTACTGCATCCTTAAGAGTTTCAAATATTCAAATTTAATTATCAAACCTTCTAAACACACTTTAAGACCGTAGTTTCCATTGAGGATAATTTTTTTAAAAAAATTCTCACACTAGAGCAAGTCGTTTGAGAAAGAATAGTTAAAAGTGTTAAACTTATGTCTTATTTGTGCACATACTTATTTCTCAGATACATCTTGCTGAGATAACCTCAAACTTTGCAGGGGAAAAAAACTCCTTTTTCTAAATACCACTTATAAGACACATCAGGTGAAAGGCAGGTTGTTTTTATTCTCAAGGAAGATTAGCTTGGCCAAAGAAGAAAGAGCTGCAATAAAATATCAAGGTGTGCTTTAGCACCATGGTGACAAACGACTTAGATAATATAAAGTTAGTAAAAGGAAAGTACACTTGAGCTTTGACAGAAACCTGGGTGAAAGGATGACAACTACAATACTGACTGGGCCTATGTGGGAACTGGCTGGGCTTGCAAAGATTTTTTTACAGTGAACACGCATTTCTATTTTGTGAAACTGGAACAACACCCTTTTATTTTCCTGACTTGAGCTCTCCAGAACAAGGTATGGCTCTGAAAGCCTTAGCCACCTTTTAAATATTTAATGTATTGTGCTTCAGGCTTTTGACATGTTTGAACGTGCTTGTTGCTTGTTGCTGGAAAATTATTGTTCCTGTTTTGCTAAATTGAATGTGGTGCACAATAAGATCAAAGAATCTTTAATATATCCAATCTGTTTTCTCATATCATGCCTGGTCCTGCAGTCCTTTGGCATGCAGCACTTCCATCAGTTTCAGTGAAAAATGCCATGCACAGGACAAATGCAGGTTTCGTACCACCAGTTCAAATGTAGTGTGAAATGTTAGGCTTATTTGCATGGAGTAAATGCAGATCTTGAAAAATCCACACAGTGCTTGTGCACATGCTAAGTGGATTTCAATATCTGCAGCGGCTTGCACATACCATCCAATACAGAGCATTAAACAGAGCAGAGATCGGCAACCTTCAGCACATGGCCTATCTCAGGTGGACCGTGAGACATTTTGTTTACATTGCTTGCAGGCACAGGTCCCCCGCAGCTCCCAGTTGCTGTGGACTGCTAATCCCTGCCAATGAGGGATGTGGGAAGCGGTGGCCAGCACATCACCTATCTCCTGCCTAAGCCCCAGAGTGATTCACAAATCAGGAGGAATAGATGTTGGGCTGCCTAAGTCACATGTGCAGCCTGAGTCTGTGGGCATGCTCAGAGATCACCTACCAGATTAGGTCCCTCAAGCATGGGGATGAAGTGTGGCAAAGAATGACCTGTCTTATATCTTTAGCCAGAGGTGAAAGTAGGCCAGTACGGTGTACCAGTAAGAAGCCGGTACCAGCCTATATGCAGCCGATGTTAAAGTGCTGTTGCAGCGATGCTTTAACATTGTTGCCCCTTTTGCCTCCCCTCCCAGGCTGCAATTTGAACAAGGACCTGTCATCTCTCAAATGAGTGCCCTAATCACTAGGCTATGGAATACTTTGATATGCCCCTCCCAATCTCTCCTATTGAACATGTTCAACTTTAAACGACTGACTAATTACATATTAATTGGGCCCCTGAAAGAGTTAGAACAACTCTGCAACCTGGTGCATGGTCACTCACCCGGGAGGTGGCAAATCCTTTCTTCCTTTCAGGAGGAAGAAGAACTTGAATGGAAGGTCTCCTATAAGCTGGGTGAGGACCCCTAGGCTATTGGGGGTAAGGGTGGTCATCTATTCCCCTGGCCATTTTGTTTTAGGCTCTGTTTGCAACTAAGATGGTTGAACACCTATCTTCACCCAGTTCACAGATCACCATCTGAGCTAAGTGCCTTTCTGCAGTCTGGATTTCGGTGCTTATCTCCAAAAGATTGGTGGCACTTTTCTCACCCTCTCTGGTCAACATCTCCCACTGGCTAGCTCAGACAGCTCCCCTCCTAGCATACTGGCTTTGGGGATCACAGCCTAAGGTGCCTAGCTCTTGCCATTCATTGTATAGGGAGCCTAGGTTTTGGAGATTGCAATGTTGTTCCTGTGACTTTCTAGATGCCTAAAAGTTGGGTGCCACCACACCCAAAGCCCAAAGCCCTTTGTGGATTTGGCTTTGGCTGGTGTTACTCTCTCCCCCATCTCCCCACGGTGCATGAGCAGCTAGAATCTGATCCCAAATTAACACACAGGAGACTCCATTTCTCCTTAGTTCAATAAATCACCATGAGCAGAACATTAGAGGGCTCTTCATATTGCCAGATTGAGGGAATGGCCTTTTTCAGCACTGAATGGGATGAGTACCAGGTTTTTGTCAGTGGAGTACATTGACCACAGCATATATTGTGTACTATACCTCTACCCCAATGTAACGCAGTCTGATATAACGCATATTCGGATATAATGCGGTAAAGCAGCGCTCTAGGGGGCAGTGACGGCACGCTCAGGGGAGGAGGCCAAGATAGAGCAGAGGTGAGCTGCAGAGCTATTCCTCTGAGGTCCTCCCCTTGGATGGGTTGGGGCTCTGAGGGGCCATTCAGGGGGCGGGAAGTAGGTAGGGGTCGGATAGGGGCACGGCCAGGCTGTTTGGAGAGGCACAGCCTTCCCTACCCTGATATAACATGGTTTCATCTATAACCCGGTAAGATTTCTTGGCTCCCGAGGACCGTGTTATATTGGGGTATTGGTATCAAATTAGTCAGCTTTGATTGAGTAAAAACTGCAGGATTTAGCCTAATGATGCTAAAGGAAGACAAGACGTTTAGTAGAGGAGGGAGACTTACACTATCATGGTAAAGAAGGTTCAAGCTGATCTGGAAACTCCTATACCATGTAATGCCCTGGATTTTAAATCAGTTTGAGAGGAGTTAGGAAGGTGTATGTGTGTGGGAGGAGGTATGACTCTTTGAGGCACTGTAAATGCTACATGGCTGAACGCATTAATATGTGCAGATGTATATATATGTGACACATATATGTGTTGCAAATAACATTTAATTTTGATCTAAGTGTTGCTCGACAATTACTGTGGGGCCAGATTCTGATGCCTTTACTGACACTGAATAGAGTCTTATTCCACAAGCAATTCCACTGAAGTCTCTGGAGCTACCTGCAGAGAAAGCTGCTATCCAATAAGAGTAATAATTATTAGCTCTTATGCAGTGCTTTTTACCAATAGATTGCAAAGAAGGTCAGCATCATTATCCCCATTTTACAGTAGGGGAAATTGAGGCACAGAGCAACAAATTGACTTGCCCAAAGTCACCAACAGGCCAGAGACAGTAATAGAATTCCTGAACCCAATCCAGTGCTTGGTCCACTAGACCTTGATGTATCTCTATTGAGTAAAAGTATAAGAATATGGCCCTAAATATACAACTATAACATAGACTATTTCTGTAATCCTCAATCATATGTTAACCAACCTATCAACAGTCAATAACAGTGCATCAGCAAAAACTGTTAATATCGCCTTCTTGTTCAGTCACAGGGAGAATGAGCAAACAGCATCATGTGTCTCCCTGGAGGCTTTTTTGTGACTTGGGTGGGAAGGATTTAGTTTCTATCAGAAAGTTAGATCCAGCTTCACGGACACTCTCTTTCACTGCTTGCATCCGACGAAGTGGGTATTAGCCCACAAAATCTTATGCTTCAAAACTTTATAGTTAAGGTGTCACAGGACTTTGTTACCTCTGCTATTCCAGACTAACACGGCTACCTCTCTGATTCTCTCTACCCAGGGAAACTCCTTCACTGCAAAGCCACAACAAGGTTTCTGAACACAGTTTGCTCATACTCTGCTGCAAACTATCGACTAAGAGTTATCTGATTAGAAGTTCTTGTTTTTGGAAATGAGATGTAAACTTCAGCCAGATATAAGAGTGAGAGAAAGTTTTGGGAAAAGGATATGCTGCTATTTTGCTCAATAGTCATTGTTTGTAAGGCTTAGTTATATAAAAGATGAAGATCTCTTTTAAACTGTAGGTTATTTTAATCAACTCATCTTTAATCCTTGACAAGGTCTTCTGTTCAAATAGTAGTAACAGCTAGAAAACAGATATAACATGCTACATTGGGATTAATTGACATGGATTGGTTTATTAGTATGTTACACATTTTTTCCAAAAAACACTAGTAAGAATTTAGCTCAAAATAGACTGAATGAGCAAACCCTGTATCAAACCAAGCATCAAAACATGTAAAATCAAGGTCTGACCCTGAGGATGCCCACAATTCCTGTTGAAATTGGTGTGAACTGTGGGTACTCGGGGTCTGTCTTCTGATCAAGCCAATTTTGAGGCATTGGCATGCACATTATTTTTAATACCTAACTCACTCCTCAGCTGTGCCCTTTGATGATTCTTAGGCCTGGTCCCCACTAGGGCTTAACGTCGACTTTAGCAAGGTAAAGTCAATTTAAGCCTGTACCCGTCCTCACATGCATGTCCTTAAAGTCGATTTAAAGGGACCTTAAAATTGACTTCTGTACTCCTCCCTAACGAGAGGAGTAGCACTGATATCGACCTCTCTGGGTCGATTGTCAATTAGTAAGGATGCATGTGACTTTAAGCCTCCCACATTCCACAATGCCCGTTAGCTCCCCAGGGGACCAGCCACCAGTCCGAGTAGCTCTGTGGCCCCCGTGCCCACCCGAGCAGCTCCGCGCCGGCTCCCCCGTGCCCCCGAGCAGCTCCGCAGACCCCCGTGCCCGCCCGAGCAGCTCCACGGACCCCCCACCCCGCCCAAGCAGCCCCGCACCGGACCCCCTGCCCGCCCGAGCAGCTCCGCGCCGGCTTCCCCCGCGTGCCCGAGTAGCCCCGCGCCGGCTCCCCCTGCCCGCCCGAGCAGCCCCGCGCCGGCTCCCCCCACGCGCCCGAGCAGCCCTGCGCCAGACCCCCCCGTGCCCTCCCGAGCAGCTCCGTGCCGGCTCCCCCCCCCGCTCGGGTGGGCTGGGGGGGACCCGGTGTGGAGCTGCTTGGGCGGGCCGGGGGGTCTGGCACGGGGCTGCTCGGGCGCGTGGGGGGAGCCGGCGCGGGGCTGCTCGGGCGGGGGGAGCCGGCACGGGGCTGCTCGGGCAGGCGGGGGGGGGGGAGGTCCGCGGAGCTGCTCGGGCGGGGGGAGCCGGCGCGGGACTGCTTGGGCGGGGTGGGGGGTCCGTGGAGCTGCTCGGGCGGGCACGGGGGTCTGCGGAGCTGCTCGGGCGGGCACGGGGGAGCCGGCGCGGGGCTGCTCGGGTGGGCACGGGGGCCACGGAGCTACTCGGACTGGTGGCTGGTCCCCTGGGGAGCGTGCCTGGCTGCCCCGAAAGGTGGTGCCTGCTGGGGACTCCCGGCACTGTGGGATATCTACCCACAGTTCAATGCTGGCTATGTCGACCCTTGCAAAAGTTCTAAGGACAGACACTGTTGACCTGCTGTGCTTGTGGGGACACACTAAGTCGACTTTATAAAGTCTACTTTAGAAAATCAACTTAAGGGAAATCGACCTACTGCTGTAGTGAAGACATACCCGTATACACCCCATGTTGCTCCCTTCTTAGCACTAAGCATCAGGGAGGATCCCTCATTAGCACAAAGCTTTGTTGGACTCCCTTCTAAATCAAGCTCCTGCATGTCAAATGAATGGGCCACGGAGTGTAGCTGAAACTGAACAATACCCTCTAGAATCTAGATGGTGAGGAAAAAGCCCTGACCAAACACAAAATTCTTCAAGTGGAAATGTTTCCTGAACTGAACTGCTTCCCTCAAAAGGAGGAGGGTCTTCAGGCTTGTCAGAACTGTGGGCTCTGGATTTTTTAAGAAATATGTTGATGAGTGTATAGATGATGCTGTCTGGAAATAGAAAGGTGATGAGAAGGTGAAGGTCTGTTTGCTTTTAATGAGAATTAGTCTGTTTTGAATTTGAGAAACTGTTGATTACCAGCAGTTAGGTTATGTCTGCACTACCACTTATGTTGGCAAAACTTATGTTGCTCATATAAACTTACTTATGTTATTCAGATCCTATGTTAGGTACCCTCCTGCTCTCTAATAGGAAGAGATTGGCTTAAGGCCTGAAGCACACATTATAATATCCCTTCGAACATTTTTGTTACAATTAATTATAATTAAATGTTCAATTCTTTGTGAATCTCACTAAGTTCTTGACCCCAGTGACTTCCTGTGGCAGTGAATTAATCACACAGTTTGAGAAAAAGTTTTTCCTTTTATCGGTTTTGAATTTTCCACCTTTAAATTTCATTGTTCTTGTGTTGAGACAGAAGAACAAAGAGAGAGAGAGAACTGAAGATTCTGATCTACCTTTTCTAAATCTTGCATTACTGTAATATACTTTTATCATGTTCCCTCTTGTTCATCTCCTTTCTGAGGAAAACATCCCAGTGTTGTCAATCTCTCTTCATAGGAGAGGTTTTTTTCCATTCCCTCAGTCATTCGCGTTACTCTTTTTGGAATCCCCGCCAGTTCTGCAACATTCTATTACAGATGGGGGGAGGAGGGGGGGGGGGGGAGAGGCAATGTTGCCCCCCAGCGTTCCCAAGGATTTATATCAAGGCATTATAATCTTCTCTGTATTATTCTCCTGTTCATTCCTTATGCCCTCTAGCATGTTAGTTCTTCTGACTAGAGCTGCATGTTGACCAGAGACCTTCACAGAGCTGTTGACAATGACATCCGGGTCCCTGTCACAATCTGTCCCTGGGTTAATCTAAATCATCATCAGACTGGACCCTATTGAAACACAAAATTAGGATTGATGTCAAAATTGTTAATAGAGTTAATTAACAAAAAGTCTGTACTTAGACTAGATCTCTGGTGTGCCACTCTGTATCTTAGTTTTAGGTTGAGCACAGCACCTCAAAGTCTTTACATCTTGAAAACTGAATCTGCAAATCCTTGATTTAAAATTTTCCTGTGCTGCAGAAGATGGAGTCAGAAACCTGCAATGGTTATGTGACTAAACAATGCATAAGATGTAATAATCCTGCAGTAAGCATGTTTGTTCTTGCCATAGCGCCAACTCCCTTAAGGCAGGGAGTATGCCAATCTCTCCCAGTGTGCCTTCATACAGAGTCATTGGCATTTGCAATACCATTTGCAAAACCGGTTAGTGGCATGATGAGATGGGGAACAGGGTGAATGAGAGAGAACAACTCCCACCCCTCCCTGGCCAAATGGCAGGGGCCACTAAGGGCGCCTGGTTCAGCTGCCACTCAAGGTGGGAAGGGAGAAAAAAGTTTTGTAATGGATGGAGGGGGGAATTAGTGAAATGTAATGAATAGAAAGGGTACATGGGTGACAAAGTAATGGGAGATGGTCAAAACCTTCAATGAACTGGGGAGAGTCAGGGAGCTAGACCAGAGGATTGGGTCAGAATCCTCCCCCCCCCCCCCAATTTGTTCTGTGCTTGGTCTAGAACCTGAGTGAGGGGAATGGCTCACTGCCATCCCCGCACTCTCCCAGTCTCCAGCGTTGCTGCTGGGGGTGGGGGTGGTTTGGTCCACTATGTAAGTTAGAGCGACTTCGCGGCCCAAAGGCCCATTACATGCTCAGGGGCTTGCGACAGTAATGCAGTGGCCACGTCCCCCTCACCTGGTCATAAGCTGACAGATTTCCTATGCTGGGTGAGGTGACGTAGAGTGAGCATATCCTGAGGAGTGTAAAGCCTGGTATGTATACAGTGCAATCAAACTCCCATGGCTGGCCCATGTCAACTGACTAAGGCTCATGGGGCTCAGGCTAAGGGGCTGTTTTATTGCGATGTAGTAATGTGAGCTCGGGCTAGAGCCCGGGCAGTGAGACCCTTCTTTCTCGTGGGGTCCTCTGGAGTCTAGGTTTCAGCCCAAGCTCAAATGTCTACACCACAGTTAAACATCCCCCTTAGTCTGCAGCCAAGTCAGCAGAGACGGGCCAGCCGTGGATGCTTAATGGCAGCAGACATACCCTTAGGAATTCCGTCATGCTGGGGAGAGCCCTTAGCTACCCAGTTAAAGCAGCTTTGAAGCTTTTTTGCTGCTGCATTAGTTTTATTGCTGCTACAGTTCATGGTGTTGGGTACTTATTATATCACCACAGAAATAGCTGCATCAATTGAGATTTTATATATGAAATTAAACTTTGCATTAATGCAACCTTATGGATGCACCTTTGATTTCCATGGAATCATTGTTAACTCTGCACATCCTATAGGTTATATGGGATACTCTAACAAAACATAATGTAGCACGATTTAAAAGTAAAGCAGAAGTACTTGCTCCGAGAAACACAGACAAGGTAACAGTGCCAGGGGAACTTCATCTTTTGCATATCCTTATACTATGTGATTCTTAAACTGCATCATATATTGTGTTCACAGGGTTGCATGTCATTTGTTTGCTTCCTTTAAGGAGAAAAAGAATGCAGCTCATATGAGCACAAGTCCATTTCATGTACTGAACTGCTGCTTTTAAGGAGTGCGCGCTCCTTTCATTCAGCCAATATTACAGATACATATTAAGAAGTGAGCACATAATAAAGTCATCGGTGTAGTGTTTAACAAAACACCACAGGAAAAAAGAAAAGAAAAACAAGATAACCAGAGAGTACATCTGGAACGTGCTATCCAATGAAACAAGGGCTTTGATTTCCCCTTCCCCAACCATGGCTCACTGGGCCCAACAATCATCTCACCACTCATGTAATTCAAATACCTTGAGCTCTGGAGGCCATAGTGTGTTCTGGAGTGCAAATCATAAGGGCGAGGGAGATCTGAATTCATCATGACATCTAATGATCATTGATTGCACCTGTGTGGGGCTTCATAAATTTAGGGTGGACTCAAGTGGTTGAGAAGTACAAGTCCTGATGAAAGTCAATGAGTCACTTAGGTTCTTTTGAAAATGTTACCAGTAGAGCAAGAATCTCTGTACTGATCCAGGACATGTAGCTATAACTAAACATATGACATGACTAGGGTGACCAGACAGTAAGTGTGAAAAATCGGGACGGGGATGGGGGATAAGAGGAACCTATATAAGAAACACACTCCCCCCCCCAAAATCAGGACATTTGGTCACCCCAGATATGACAGAGATTGAATTTAAGATCTAACTAAATCTTGCATGTGGTATGACAAATCCTCAGGTACTTACTCATCCAAACACCTATTAATTTTAGTAAGAGCTTGCCTGAGTAAGGACCTATAGATCTGGCCACAGGTTATTTCTATAATCACCAATGTTGCTTACTGAAAGACCTGCTGGATGAGCCAGAAGAACAGAAATGAAATGAAAGGTGCCCTCCACCTGTAAATCTTAGGATCACGCTCCTTCCCTGGTTGATTGTGTCTGATGTATAGATTTACCAAATAATGCCAAACGTTTATGTTCACATCAGCACGGTATGCGAAGATAAACAGTTTTTGAAAATGGAAGATTTTAAGTTGCCATTGGTGCCATGACAGACATATACAACAGAGCCATGACTGCCAGTTGCTGAACAAATACCCTGTCTTAGTGAAATAAGATAAGGTTGTTATCGGGGTATTATTACATTTCTGCCTCAGTGCTTAATATTGAAATTCTTTGACATTTCTACATACTGTTCAAAGTTTGTTTAAACATCATATATTTTGCATTAACTCTCTGCTGGGTCGGAACCACTTTGTACATTCTAAACCTGTCAAAGGAGAGTAGGTGGCTGTGTTCTCCTCTTCTCACATTTGTCTGAAATGAAAACACGCCATTTTTAAGGCAGGCATGAATCTACCTGAATGCGTTGTTGCCTTCATAATATGTTTTCTTTCTGATTTCAGCCTGGGGGAGAGCTGCTGCGGCCACATTCCTTGTAGGCTATATCATTCTGGTCATTTGTTTTGCCCTGGCCATCATAGCATTCTCCATTGATACGCTTCGGTTCAACTACATACGAGGAATCGGAGGCTTGCTCTTTGTTGCTGGTAAGACTGTGCATGAGGAAAAGATTGCCTTTTAAAATGGTACCTGATGTAAAATTGGTACATGCCTTATTTGACTAGGGTGACCAGCTGTCCTGATTTTATAGGGACAGTTTCCATTTTTGGGTCTTTTTCCTTATATAGGCTCCTATTACCTCCCACCCCCATCTCGATTTTTCATAGTTGTTGTCTGGTCACCCTATATTTCACTCTTCCAACAAAGGAGTCTGTGCCCAGTTTTATAGCCTCTCGGCACTTGGAAATGTCAATTAAAATAAATGGAAAGGTCATCTAAGTAGTACATCCTCAGAACAAAGGTGGATTGGGCTAGAGATAACATCAAGGCAAAAACTTTAATGGATACCAGTTTAATCGCTCATTCTGACTTTTTGTTGTTGTCTTTTCTCTTTCTTCAGCTGTGTTCTCAGTCATGGCCCTGGTCATTTATCCAGTGAAGTTCACAGCCGAAATAGACATGGAAGGAGTCAATATGTTCAGCTGGGCCTATGGCTTTGCTTGGACCACCACCATTATGGAAATAGGCCTGGCGTTCTTCTTCTGCTGCCTCCCGAATTATGAAGACCAGATCCTGGGCAATGTCAAGCCCACATATTTTTATACTTCCCCATAAATACTAGAAATAATAGGAGAGGTGCCGTACTGTTGTTTTAATATTTAGGTTCCAGAGATACATACAGACTATCTTATTTTTACAGAGTATTATGACCAGGAATTAGTAGAAAGGCTTAGAAACTTTTTTATGCAAGTAGAACTATAGTGTTGGAATTATAGAATAGAAGATCTAAATTGTTCTTGATTTTCCTCTTTGATGTGGGTTTGTTAGGGTTAATTATTCTACCATTTTGTATTGCTCCATTACTTCCCACTAGTAGGAGTGTGGGGGTGGTTCTGGTATTGGTGTTTCAAGCATTTGTGTTTTTATTAAGTTCAAAGAAACCCTTTAATTCTCAGGGAATCAGTTATGGGGCCAGACAACAGAAACCCTTGATCCCTGAGGCAAAGCAGCTCAGGAAAACCAGATACTTAGGGTTATTTCTTTAGTTTAACCTGAAAACTGATATTTGGTTGCCTACAAAACCCACCCACCCACTTTGTGCCACCATTGCCAATAATTCATAACTCTTTCCTCTTTTATTCCTAAAAAATATAGCACTTAGAGTCAGAGATGAGGTAGAGAAAACTACTTCCTCATTTTTAACAGGCCATTTTCATTTCTCTCAACCAGAGTTTACTTGCTAAATTGTCAAAGGTGAACCAAAAATAAGAAGAAAAAGAAACTGTCTTCAAATACCATTAAACATAGACAAGTATAGTGTAGTGTAAACTGCAATCCAAGCGGTCTTAAAAATCCTGGGTGAGATTCTGGGCTGCTACTTAGAGGAGCAGCACAGGATTAGCACACTGCAGGCGGGGGACAAAAGTGGCTTTAACACACCCGTTCACCCTTCTGATTCTGGGCTGCTCTGAGGGCTGGAGAGACCCTTGCTGTAACTTAGAGAGTCCTGAGGAACTGTTTAAGTTATGGTAGCCTCACAGGCAGCAGCATTGTCCAAACCTCCATAGACCTATGGGCTGTGGCCCACCCATGACCTGCCTCCTCTGCTCCTAACCTCATCCTTGGCACATCCCCTATGCCAATGGCTCAGGAGTCCTTGAAGGACAGCATGCTTCGGTCTTCTTCAGTTCCTGCACCATTGCAATTCTTCCCCCACCAAATTTAGGGCTTTTAGAGCCTCTTTCGGCCATTCCAGCCCTTTTACCTCCTATTAAAAGGGCCAGAGCTGGCATGGGAATCTCACCTCTATTTACCCCTACGGCCCTCATCTCTATTTCCAATTGTCTCTATACTACTGAACTGCTGGAATTTGAATTTAGAGTTATTAAACTAGTTAAAACAAAGTCCCTTTCTTATTGGGCTCTTTCATTTAGATCTATTACTTTCCTAGTGGAAAGTGTGTGTGTGTGTGTGATGTACATATAATATGCACACACACAAATACGGTCTCACACAACTTCTCACCATAAGACTTGTATAACAAGAAACAACCACATTTTATAAAACATTTTCAGATATATTTCACATTCCACAACACTAAAAATATGTTAAAAGTAATTAAGTTTGCATGCTGTTTTCTGCATTATATATCCTGGTTTTGTAATATTCCATTTTTTGCTTTAGGTGAAAAACTTATAGACCAAATCCTATTATCCTTATCAAACAAGAACTCTCATTGAACTCATTATATCATTTTCTAAGACGAATATTGCCTCACTGAGTATTCCACACTAAAAAATACGGTTTTGGACAGGTAAAAAGGTTAAGCCAAATAACCAGATTATTATATTGCACTAATTTTGCAGCAGTGTAACTCCATTTATTACTCTGCAGTTACGCCTAACTTAAACCAATAAAAGTGAGAGAATAATCAGACCCAAAGCGTATATATAAACCCTTGAGAATGGTTAGAGAGAAGAGTTGTGTAATTATGGTTCTTCCCGGCCAAAAAATTTAGAAAATAGTTTGTATAAAAAAGTGACTGAGTGCAATTGAGGCACATGCAGTTAGTCTATTTAGGAATAAGCTGTTGCAGATATTTTCAGGATACTAACCATACTCAATAAATGCTGGTCATCTGTGTCTTGTTTCAAACATGCTGATTGTATTTAAGAAAAGGGAGGGATTAAATACCCAAAACTACACTCCATTGAAGAACTTTGAAGCAAGTGGAGGGCCGGAAAGTAACTTGCAAATTTATTATTTAATATTAATGGTACTTCTATTATTCTTCATTTATATTCTGGTAGCACAATAATTCACAGCCGACATGCACAGGAAGACACTGAACCTTCCCATGAGAGCCTACAAATTATGGAGAGCTACAGCACATAATGGTTAGGGTAGAGGGATACAGTTATCATATGTACAATGTTATATACTTCCTTATTAAATGTACGTCAACTGTTGAAGTGAAGACCACAGTTTTTTGATGAGAAGAAATATCGACAGAGGCAGTTTCACGGCTAATATTTACAGTGAACAATGAATTTGATATTTACCAAATTATGAAGTCAAAATGGGCCCAATCCTTTATTTCCACTCCCCAAAATTCAACAGACTTCTGATAAGACAATCAATTTAGGGAGAAAAGGGAGAATCTGGCCAATAATATGTTCACTTTTAATAGTCTGTAGTTTTTGTGGTACAAGGGGAGGTGCTCAAAACATAGGTGGTGGGGATACACAATTCCTTTGAGGGGAATGTAAGAGATCATGTGGGACTGAGGCCCTTGAAATCTGAACAGAGCTTTAGATTTTCAGCAAACAATATTTCATTGCCTATGGACTCAGAATCTGGCCCCCGTATTCAACACTCTGGACTGATAAACTTGCAGATGTCAGGGTATGTCTATACTACCTGCCGGATCGGCAGGTAGTGTTCGATGTATCAGGGATTGATTTATCGCGTCTCATCTAGATACAATAAATCGATCCCTGAACGTGCTCCCCGTCGAATCTGGAACTCCGGCTCCGCCAGAGGAGTAAGCGGAGTCGACAGGGGAGCTGCCATGGTAGACTCGCCACTGTGAGGACGGCCAGGTAAGTCCAGCTAAGATACTTTGATGCTGAAGTTGCGTATCTTAGTTCAACACCCCCCCCCCCCCCAGTGTAGCCCAGGCCTAAGAAACATGAGATCAAACAAGAGATGGCAAGAGTCAACAGGTCAGCAGTGATTGATTTTGGTTTTCTTTGAATAAAGCATTCTAGGTACAGATTAACTTTACCTAGCTCAACATTTATCATCATTACACTTGGTATTACATGGAAGCTGTAGACATCTTGAAGCATATTCTGAATATTTCTTTCCTTTTACTGAAGCTTCTGTATGCATTTCTTTTGAATGCTTTCTTTAGCGTGTGCTGACACAGACTCTGTTGGTTTCAGCACAGACAAGGGAATCAGGAACTCCTGACTCCTTCTCTGTAAAGAAAGAAAATATCACTTCATTATCTCAGACTATTGTAAGGATGATTTAGAAAACACTAAACACCTAAAATTCTTTAGGTGGTTAGTATTATTTTGTAGCTTCCTACAGCAATAATCCCCAGTGAATAAAAGCAGATGATACCTACACAAACAATATATGAAAGAGAGGATTTTTTTAAGTACTTTCACTAGCTATTACAAAACTTTAAGAAATGAGGACATTTGATCTGCAACCCACAGAAAAGCCTATAAATACAAATGATAAAGTAACTTAGAGGGAGGTGGGTTTGTGATACTTCAGTATTTCTATATGCTGGCTATGTAACTAATTAGTTCTGGGGAAGTTTGGGTCAACAGCCAGTGCAGCATATTCCCAAGTGAGAGTCTTACAGAGTTATGCTATTTGAGCTGTGCAAGAACTAGTTCAAAGTGCTATTGAATAATCATTAAACTAATGACTGATAGTGCACATTTCAATAAAAGGCTATTTTTAAAATAAAGGGCGAGAGAAAGCCATTGAGAAGTTGAAAAATACCAGAGTGATGCAGCAAATACTTTGCATAATTAATTCCCAGAAAATAAAGATTATCACCGACCCTGGAAAGGTTGAACAAGCTTTCTAAGCCCCATCGATGTGGGGAAAAGGTCAGAGAAAGGAGAAAAAATGGTGGAAAGTCATGTTTCCCAACCTTTTTTCTGTAGATCCTTTTGGTGCTTCCTCTTCCTCTGACAACCAGATTAGAGGAGCCAACTAGCTACCTGGAATCCTAAAATGACAGACAAAACACAATCATCTCTGGGGGTATGTCTATACTACTCACTGGATTGGTGTGTAATGATCGATCAATTGGGGGTCGATTTATTGTGTCTAGTCTAGACACAATAAATCGATTCCCAAGCACTCTCCTGTTGACTCATGTAGTCCAACCGCTGCAAGAGGTGCAGGTGAGGTCAACAGGGAAGCAGCAGCAGTCGACTCACCGCCGTGAAAATGCCGTGGTAAGTGGATCTAAATACGTCGACTTCAGCTATGTTATTCCCATAGCTGAAGTTGCATGTATTTGAATGATCCCTCCCCACAGTGTAGACCAGGCCTGGGAGAAAAATGTCTTGTAACAAAGTTGAATCCCTTGCATGCTGATCTTTTGGAAACAACAGGTAGGAAATTGGGGAAGATGGGAATGGCCAAAGAAAAATTGGTGATTCCATTGCTACAAAAATAAAAACCTCATTGCTAGAAAAATCAGACCTGAGCCAAATCAACTTTAGGATGCTGGAATTTCCAGTCAGAGGAGAAATTAAAGACATAGTGGAATGGGGGGAGTAAAGGGAGACACAAAACATTTCTCAACTTCTGTGTCTCAATCTGAGGAAGACCTAGTTTCTAAACAAGGCTCTTACAGGAAAGGGGCAGTGAACCATGATAGGCAGCACAGTAGAAGTCTCTGTCTATCTCTTCAGGGATAGGATGAGACTTTTATTGGCAGTGCAGAAAATATACCAAAAATAAACTGATGGTTACAAGCCTTTGCTATTTTCAGAACCTTAGTGCTGCTGTGACAACAAAGGAGGAAAATAATGAGCAGCATTCAAAAGACTGCTGCTGCTGATGTCATTCCTGCCTGTTCCTGGCAAAGATCCAAATGATTTACTGAGGAAAAAGCTGCAGGTGGATGGGAATGTGTGTAGCTCACATCAAAGATCAAATTACAAAATGTGCTGAAAACAGGCGGTTCTTCAAATGAACTTTCAGGTGGAAACAAAAGCAAAAGAACTGAAGAGAATGACACAACTTTCAACCTGTAACTTAATAAAATACCTTGTAAATCAGTTTGTAACAGCTTCTAGTAGAATTTGTATAGTGAGTGTTAGGTCTTGATCTTTTCAAGTATTTGCAGAGGAAATACCTCTTTCACTGTGTTTTCTTGGGGCATTTCCCATTTGCCCTTCAGAAGAAATAGCTTGTCTGATAAACCCTTAAAAATGTTTAAACAGAGGTAATCTTAAAGCTGTACTAAATCTGTGCATATTTCATTATACAAACAGGCACAATGAGTGAAATCTTGGCCCTGTTGAAGCCAAAGGCAAAACTTCCATTGACTTCTGTGGGGCCAGGATTTCTCACTATAAGGATAAAAACCCTTTAGGACCACATTGGCAGATTTTGGCCATTAATAAAACTGGGTTTGAACCGGCACACCACTGCTGCTTCCCCTCACAAAAGGACAGTGGATTCTTATCATTAGATATAATTCTAAACAGTGTTTTTTTCTGCTCAAATGCAGTTACTACTTCTCAGAAATGAAAGACACGTTTAAACAAACCCTTCGATTTCTTGGAATTGCTTAGATATGGGCTAGCTTCACAAAGAGGACTTAAATGTTAGGTGTTGCAATGCTACGTTTAGGGGCCCTGCTGCGTAGTGGAATCCACGGCTTCAACAAGTTAAGTGCCCAGGCTGTTATACAATGTATGGGGAGAGTTAGGCACCTAAGAAAGGGATTCACAGAATCCTCCAGTCTGAACTAGGAGCCACCGAAGTTAGTCAGTAGGAGTTAGGCACCTCATTCTGGGCTGGAGGGAGGTACCTGCCTGTACGTGTGATTCACAGCCATGAATCCTCTCCTGGGCATCCGACGAAGTGGGTATTAGCCCACGAAAGCTCATGCTTCAAAACCTTATAGTTAGTCTTTAAGGTGCCACAGGACTTTGTTACCTCTGCTATTCCAGACTAACACGGCTACCTCCCTGACTCCTGGAGTTAGGTGCCTAAGCGGGAACAGCCCTTTTTCTATGAAAAAAGAAGGAGGGGGAACCCTCCCATTTGCCCCAAAGGCCAGTGGTTAAAGCACTCACCCAGGCTGTGGGAGACTTATACAAAGTAGAACAGTTCCAACAGGAGAATGAGAATACCTGTAGCCTAGATGGAAGACCTGAGTTCAAGTCCCTGCTTCTCTCAAGTAGAATGGGGATTTGAACACAGGTTTCCCGCATCCTGGCTCAGTGTGCTAACTACTGGGCATGCAGGGAGGAAAAATGCCCCACCTCCTCTGGCTATATTTTGTGTGGGATCCAATCCAGACGATGAGTCAGGACACCTACTGGATCAGGTGTCACAGGTGAGATAGACAGGGGAACACCCACTTTGTGAATCCCGCTGGAGCTTAGGTATAAGTTTAGGGCCTGACTGATCAGTAGTGTCAGTCCTGGCACAGCTGCGTGCTTGCCCACCAGAAGAAATGTAGGCCCCCGGGGACTTTTTCAGTGGAAACTTAGGTGCCTACAGGGTCAGGCAGCAGCTTAGTGGAGGTTTTGATCATCTAAATTTTGGATATAGGTGCCTAAATCCCCCTTGTAAATCCCATCCAGAGAGTCTGAGCCAAAGATCATCCAAGTCAATAGAAAGACCCCCATTGATTTCAATGGGCATTGGACACGACACAAAGAGCAAAGTTCTGTAAAAATGTGGTGAGCAAGTTAATGCCGGGAGAGTCATGTGGCTGGCAATTCATCAAAACTGTTGGAAGAATTACCAGGTTATTCCACAACAATGAATGCTTTCCTGGTATCTACACCAGTTACTGCACAGTAACTGAACACATAACCCCCACCCCCTACATTATTCTAGCCTTGCACGGGCCGCTTCTTAATTGTATTTGCATATTTAAACTGATATTTTACAAAGGAATGAATAAATATTTGTTTATTATTGCACTATAAAAATCTGCATATGCTTGGCTGCAAGGCTCTGGGACTACTCACATGCTTAACATTGCCTTTGAATTTAAGTGCCTGGAGGTCAGGGCCCAGATGTCTGTCTATATCCCTTGCTTGTTGCATAGAAGTCCTTGTGCTCCTGTCTATCAAGGTCGTTATAACCCCCTCCCCCACCCATCATATTTTAAAGCCTCCAAAACATTAAACTCTCTCTCTTTCTTCCTTAACACAAGGTGTCTCTAGACTCTTTTTGCCAGAAGCTGGGAATGGGTGACAAGGGATGGATAACTTGATGACTAGATTACCTGTTCTGTTTATTCCCTGAAGCACCTGGCACTGGCCACTGTTGGAAGACAGACTGGTGAACTACTAGATGGACTTTGTTCTGATCCAGTGTGGCCGTTCTTATGTTCTAATAAAAACTTAAGTAGACTATAGAAATGTTGCATGTGTGTAAGTGTTGTGTGTGTAATGAATGTAAGGGAAAACCAAGTCAAACTAATTTCATATTTATCCAGGAATGTAGTGAGGTCAGTAGTTATACCTTATATTCGTCATTTCTTTCTTTTTACAGCCACTGCACAATCATTCACCTAAACAACTGTTCACCTACACCACCAGTTTCTTTGTAAAACAGTTTTGTTTCCAAGAGCACGTTTGTAGTTTCAGAACAATGCTAGTAGCACACAGTCATCTTAGGATGCTTGATAAAGGCATTATATCTCTGGAATATACCATGGATCATTTAAAATACCTTTTCAGGTGAATTAGTCACCTCACATCTCAAGTGATGGGGGCAAAAATAGTGACCCCACAGATAGGATTATAAATGCCAGGTACAGCATAAGCAATAGGAACAGACAAACTCTTAATTACTGATTGTGGGCTAAACTCTGTGTACATTACAAGGTACAATTCCATTTTATTACAATGGAGGTTGCACCATATAATGGACAGTAAATTTGGCCTCACTTCCATGCAAAACCTTTACAAAAATGGAATATTCTTCAAAGTTTTTCCACAGGTCTTTAACTCTGAAGTGGCCAAGACCAAGATGGTGTTAGGTAAAATAGCAAGTCCCTACTCACCTCTCCAGCACCCGAGATTCGTGCGGAGTTGGTATAGGGCTCACAAACTGTCAGAGACCACTTACACAGACATCAATTCATTGATCAATGGGCCTCACACTATCCCTAGCTCAAAGCTTCTCAGTGAGTGTGGCAAGTTTATTAGGGGTGAGCATCAATATTTATACACAGAAGTAAACAAAGTGATTAACAGATCATAATGGTCATGCTTAATCAATCAAGATTCTACAGGATAAAACAGGTTAAAATGTAAATTCCAAAAGACAGAGGGGAGATGGCTACTTAAGGGGAGGGTGTGTGTGTGTCATGAGTAGTTCGCAGGTCAGAGCTTTGATTAAAAGTTCAGACAGAGACATCAAGTCTGGGTGCAGTTTAAACTCATCAATAGTTCAGACTCAACAATGGTATCAAAACTATATGTTGGATCCTTAGACTCCCATTGATGTCAGTGGGAGCAAGACTGGCCCCAGATGATGTAAGCCAGGTTTGATCTGACAGGTTTTTCTGGTTTCCCCATTAGGTTCTCCTTCTGTGTAGCAGTACTAGGTGTTCCCACTTCGGTTCTTTAAAATTGTTATTGCCATTTGGAAAGCTGCTTCTTTAATGCTTGCACTGGAGTTTTTGCCACACCCAACCATGACAAGGAAAGTAACCAGATAAATAAATAAATAAATTCAGACGCTCACACCTATTGACTCTCATAGTGTTTTCTTCTTACCTGCTCTCTGGGTCTGTACTTAACCTGAGCATTTCACAACAAAGACTTGAAGTACAAGTAGTGAAAAGCTTAGTGACATGAAGTGAACTAGAAGAAGAGAAAGGCCTGGGGAGGATTTTCCCAGGCTGGGGTGCTTAGAAAGAACCAAACAAAATGAAAAAACCAACAAAGATGACTAGGAGTCAGGAGCAAACTACACTACAAAACTGAGTAAACCTAAGTTACGTCAGCGTGCAGCTGCCTCAGTAATTATATCGCTTGTGTGAGTCTATACTTTGCTCTTTGCTTTGTGTCAGTGCTGCACACCCTCCTCAGGAGCACTTGCTCCGATTGAACCACCGTGGGATGGTTTCTGAAAGCCAGCAACAGTCAATGTAAACAACACAGTGTCTACTCTACACCGACACTAGGTCGACGTAACTCCATCAACATTGCTGCTGTGCAACTCATGGCGATGGAGTTATTAAGGCCCTATCTACACTGGCAAGTTTCTGCGCAGTAAAGCAGCTTTGAGTGCTGTAACTCCTGAGCTGTACACACTGCCAAGCTACTTAGTGAGCAGAAACTGCAGTTGGAGCGCTCTAAAAAAACACACCTCGACGACTGTGTACAGCTTTCTGTGCCGGGGCTACAGCGCTGTGGTGCCAGTGTAGACACCATGGCGATTACAGCGCTGTGATTGGCCTCCGGGAGGTGTCCCACAATGCCTGTTCTCACTTCTCTGGTCATCGGTTTGAACTCTACTGCCCTGCCCCAAATGAGGTGGTGTATGCAGAAAAATGGAAGGAATTTGAGAGAACAAACAAGTTTCTCCCCTTCACAAAAGCCTATAGTCATGACTACGGCTGACACGGAATAAAGTTAGATCAATTATTTGATTATGAAATAGTTTGCTTGAGGGGGCAATGGCTGATCTGAGCTGAAATGTTTTAGCTTTGCCATCTAAGCCTCTTACACCATTCCTGAACTGGAATGCCATTAAGGGTGGTTTCCGGTAAAGGTTCAGAAGAGCACCAGGGGTCTCAAGAGAGGGAGCTGATTTGTGTGACTGACCAAACTGAGCCCTTGCTCTGGGATCTCAGCCTTGGGCACAGGTAGCAGACTTAGGAAATGTGTCACAAAGAAAATATTTAATTTAAATATGCTTCAGGGAGTGCTTCAGGTGTCAAGAAGGGTTTCTTTTCCCATGTAACATTACACAGACCATGTAAGTGCACAATTGGAAAGGGAAAATAATGTTCTAATGTATTAGGCATTGCTGGAGGTAGTGTACTACTGGGCTCGCTAGACTAATGGTTTGATCCAGTATGTTAAATTCGACATCCCTGACATTTCTGTTAAGCACAGAATAGTTCTGTGCTGCTAACAGACTGTAGCAATGTAAAAAGAGAAGCTTTAGTATTTGTGGCATGAATTACTTACAAACAACAAAGGAACATATTTGCAGAGGAGGGCAGTTTTTAAATGTTATCATAGCCGAGATCACAGAAGGCTAAGCTATGTTAGATATGACTGGCCTTGTACATGAACTCCTCCATACTTATTCTCCTGGTATTGCTTATTATTCTTTTAAAATGCATGCCAAATCAAACACAAGCATACCCCAACTGCCAACTGCACTGTCGTGAACAATTAATGAATGTTTGTAAAGCATAGTGACCATAGTGAGCACTATACACATTCTAAGCAGTATTATTATAGTGCTGCTGACTTACATACTTGCCCTAAGAGTTTGACTTAAAGTTCACTTTCGGCCTGTGGATCCTTTAGTTTTTATATCTGTGGGTGGATCATTTGGTTTGCACGAGAACGTTGAAAATGGAAGTCAATCTAGGAATGGAAGAGTAGAACACAAGTCTCAGGATAAACTCCTGTGCAATAGGATTTCAAACATAGGTGTTCATATTCTTGTAGTAGCGTTTTGTCATTTTGATTTTTGTTTACATTATGCAATTAAATATTAGGTGTAAATACTGTAATCCACCCTCCGTAAGCAAAGTTATGAATTAGACACACCTCAAATAACCAATGGCTATATCAGGTATACACAGGAATGTCAATCTTTGACATAGCGAGGTGCAGATCCTAGTTTTACATAGATAGCTATAGTCCATACCCAAATAAAAAATATACTCTGACATGAATTATTTAACTCTGGCACTTCTGTGGAAAAGTAACAATTAAAATAAGATGGTTCCTCTTAAACTTTGAAACAGTCAAATTATCATACTGACAGTTTCAACAGATTCCAGATAACAATATGACCAAACAGCCCTGAAAAGCTGAATCAAGAGAAAAATCCTAACTTGAAACTCCAGATATGACACATTCCCCATCCCCCCCCCCCCTCAGCTGAAACTTTTTTCCTTTCTTTGCCTCAGGCTAGGGCTGGGTTCCTCCACACCTCCTTGGATAAGATTTACAAACTACAAAGCTTTAACATTACTTACTGAGGATCAACCCTCCTGAGATTGCTTGGGGGCAATGAGACACTTAGCAGGGAAGCCAACTAAAGCTGAAATCAAAGCTTTCCCATGGTAAGGCAGCCAGAGTGTTTGGAACTTTATAATTATATTCAGTAGTCTCCACCCTGTATTTTCAGGTAACAATTGTACTCTCTTAAATAGTCAGTTACGAACTCATACTGCAAATGATTCAAGCAAGCCAAACGTGACCATTTTATGAAGGCCATAACAAGGTGTAATATGACAAGGATTGTTGTGTAATAACATGGTGGAGTTCCTCAGCTATGTGGCCTAACTAAACATCTCTTTAACCCCACTGAGGATATATTAAGTACATGAGAAAATGGAAAAGTGTCCAAAAGGGGAAAGTAGAGGTGGGATGGAAGTAAGAAGAGTCTTGGTCCTATTGGTCATGCATTGCTGCAGCAGTGCATGAATGCTGCAATAATTCAGGCTCCCAGTTATTTTGATTAAATGTTCTGCATTCTGTAACTGCAGTGAAATATTATGTTAGGAAGGATTGGAGAACACTGTGAACATTAAGATTAGAACAAACACCATAGTTATTCAAATTGACCTCATAACATTAGGCTTTTGGTAGGTAGTGGCAGGTGTAAGAGATGGTCACTTTGGGTTTCACCATTGACATCAATGTGGTGATTTACTTGGGTAAGGACTACAAGACTGGATCTTTCATTCATTGAATTAACTGTGAAATGCCTTACATCCTGGATAAATAAACACACATTTTTCTGAGTATTGCCAGTAGCAACCCCAACTCTTCCTCCTTTGATTTGTTAACCAAATCAGTAATTTACATCATGACTTTGGATTCAATATAGCTCTCCCCCTTGCTTTTGGTTTTAATTTAAAAATGTTGCTCTATGGGGCGCCTTCTTCTGAGACAACTGGTATTTTTGTTTGTTAAGGCCACCATAAGGGACAGTAACCATACTATCAGGCTGCTAGAAATCTGCAAAAGATTGAGATAATGGGAGCATTTTCCCTTAAATTTGTGGCTCAAAGAATGAGAAGTGTTGAGAATCACTGGTCTATGGTATGGTTTGCCTATTATGAATATCTGGAAAATAAGCACCCTGCTAGAGAAAGTGTGCTAGAAATCTGCTAGTACCTGTGTTCTTTTAAGACAAAAGCTGCTCTCCGTATGAACCTGATGAAATAATTAGGTAAGACTGGAATTCATCTCTCCATCAGTTATAATATGTTAGCCACTCTGGAACACATTAGGAATTCTATTGTATGTAACTTAAGAGTTATTAAGAGTTATTAATTTATTAAGAAGCACAAATTTATGAAGGCCAAGTTCACCTATCAGAGAGTTAGCTATTCCGTGTTAGTCTGGAATAGCAGAAGTAACAAAGAGTCTTGTGGCACCTTAAAGACTAACTAAAGTATTGAAGCATAAGCTTTCGTGGGCTAATAACCACTTCGTAGGATGCAAGCAGTCCTACCTACTCCAAGTTCACCTACTCCATCACAAGCTTTGCAGCAGGACGCCTCTGCATCTGAGTAGATGTAGTCCATCATGCTATTCTTAACGTTCTTGTTGCATTCCAGGCTTATATTCCCTCCAGCCATGTCACTGGGTACATCGCATGGATGAAAAGTCCTGTCTGATATGTAAATTACTTTCAAATACAATTCCCTGCACCAAATGCATGCCAGCCCCACCCCAGCACACACACAATATTCCCACACCCCTTTCTTTACTCCTATCCACCAGCTGGGGCATCTGCACACTTGTCATAAGATCATCACCTCTAAGTTTCTTTTTAAACAAAGATGTATAGTTCTTTAAACTTCTTGAGTAGAAGCTTCTTTCTACGTGCTTCTGGTGATAAATATCACTTTCGTTGTTAATGACTGAGGTCAACAACAACTTGGAGTGTTTTTAATTACTCAGGACCCAACATGCTTGGGAAATGAGCCATGTAAAACTTCAGGTCTAAACAGTGAAAGTGGAGCTGGTCAAAGTATTAATTGTCAATACTCTTTTTTTCCCTGGTCCGGAATCCCATTTACACACAGACCTGATCTGATGTAAGTATTTGTTGTCTGTAAGGGCATGTCTAGATGAACAGTCGCTGCGGCAAGGTGGGATGTAAACCTACAGTGCTCCAGTGTGTCATGCACTATCTGTGTGGACCCCACTGCCACGTACTAAAATTTCCCTGGTGCACACTGGTGTGAACTTTCGGTGAGCATCAGCAGGTGTCGTGATGTTCTGCCATGAAACACTTAAGTCCCTTTGTGGTAGGGCTGCCAACTTTTTAACTGCACAAAACCAAAAACCCTGGCCCCGCCTCTTCCATAGGATCCACCTATGCCCTGACCCTTCTCTGAGGCCCCTCCCCCATTTGCTCCATTCCTCCCTCCCTCTTTCACTTGCTCTCCCCCACCCTCACTCACTTTCACCAGGCTGGAGCTGGGAACTGGGGTCAGGAGGGGTGTGAGGGCTCTGGCTGGGGGTGTGGCTCTGAGGTGGGACCAGGGATGAGGGGTTTGGGATATGAAGAGGGCTCTGGGCTGGGACAGAGGGCTGGGGTGCAGATGGGGGATGGGGTCTGGGCTGGGGATGCAGGCTCCAGCTGGGGCCAGAAAGGAGGGGTTCAGAGTGTATGAGAGGGCTCTGAGCTGGGACAGAGGGTTGGGATTGGGGAGGGGGTGAGGACTCCAGCTGGGGGTTCAGGCTCTGGGGGCTGGGGATGATGGTCTGAAGGGTTTGGGGTGGAGGAGGGGGCTCTGGGCTGGAGCCTAGGGGTTCGGAGTGTGGGAGGGAGTGTGGGCTCTGGAGTGGGGCTGAGGATGAGGGTTTGGGGCGAAGGAGGGGGCTTAGGGCTGGGGCGGGGGGTTGTGGTGTTGGGGGATGGTGAGGGTTCCACTGGGGGTATGGGCTCTGGGATGGGCTGGAGAAGTGGGGTATGAGGTGCAAGAGGGGCTCAGGACTGGGGCTGGGTTTTAGGGTGTTGGGGTGAGTGTAGGGTGCAGGCTCCGGGAGGGAGTTTGGGTGTGGGAGGGCATTCCAGGTTAGGGAAGGGAGCTGGGTGCAGGGTGGGGGTCAGGGTGCGGGATCACGGCAGAGCTTACTGCAGCTCTCAGGAAGCAGGTGCCAGATTCCTGCAGCCCCTAGGTGCATGGGTGACCAGGGAGACTCCATTGCTGCCCTTGCATGCCACCCCCGCACCTCCCATTGGTTGCAGTTCCTGGCCAATGAGAGCCAAGGGCCAGCACCATGAGTGGGGCAGTGTGTGGAGTATCCCTGTCTTCCCATGAGGATAAGGGCCACTAGGGCCACTAGGACCTGGTGGCCGCTTCCGGTAGCTGTTTGGAGCTAGGGCAGACAGGGCCTTTAAAGGGCCAGCCACTCTCTGACACTTGCCAATACCGAACTAATTAGCTACCCACCTCAGAAGCAGTCTGAGGAAGCAATAGTAACCCATTTCTGGACTGGCTTGGCCTCCATTATGTACATGTCTCGGCACTGGAAGGTTGGGGCAAGCGGTGTATGGTGGTTGGCTTCCTCAGGCAGAAGTTCTGGAGCCACTGCTGGTCCTCCCAGGTCTGCATGGTGATGCAGTCCCACACCTCTGTGCTTATAGCTCTGCATTAGAACTGCTAGTCCACATAGCAGGGAATTCACATCTATTGCAAAGATCATCAGCTGTCTCCACTTAGCCATGTCGGCATGCATGGTCTCTTCACCATGACCTGCTGCTATCAAAATGCCCCTCACCTGCATCTTAATGCATTAACAGTGCCGAAAGCAGACATGGGTCATCATCCTGAGCTGGATCCATGCCTTGGCACCAGCTGGAATGGACAACAGTGAGGCGCATGCAGAGTCAGAATTGCTATAGTTTACTATGTTGGCAAGTGTCACAGTTTCAAGGGTAACTGCACATGATTCTCTCCTTCCAGGACCCGCTCCAGGAATTCCCAGTCAGGTCTCGGGTTCCCCCGCTGTCACCTGTCTTTGGGAGGGATTCCTGTCCCACTCCCTTCTGACCAGGGTGGGTGGAAGCTGCTCATGCTTAGATATCCCTAGTAAGTCAGACTGCCTAAAGGCCAGCACTATGCTTTGCTTTCTTTCTGAGGTCTCTCAATTGTGCATTGCCAGCAGTTACAAGCTGCCACCCAGCTCTTTCTAAGCAAGCACATTTATTCTAAAGGTGCAAACATTACAGAGAGAAAACATCATAAAACCCAACAAACAGATATAAAACAGAAACTCTCGGGAAAGACAGACGTTCTCCCGCGATATAACTCCAAATGATTCTTACAGCAGCTTAGTTTATTGCAGTGCTAAGATTGTGTGGCACCTTTCATTGTTTGTTGGGATGGACGTATATAAGCAAGAAGCTAATGAGCTTTCTTAATGTAGACAGATTTTGATGGAGGTGAGCTGCAGACATTAGAGTCGACTTTTGGAAAGTCAGCTTTTGTACAATGTGGTTAGTGGAGGTGGTGTAAAGGAGAGTGAGCTCGAGTCATGATTTTAATGAATAAGAGTCAAATTTGTGCCCAGAAATGTGTACTTGAGTGCAAAAGGTAGACAGGAAAGCAGGAGCAATCACTGACTGAGCACAGAACTGGGAACTAGGAACTCTTGAGTTATAGGGCTGGTCTTCACTGGCGGGGGGGGGGGGGGAGGGATCGACTGAAGATACGCAACTTCAGCTACGGGAATCACGTAGCTGAAGTTGGCGTATCTTCAGCCGACTTACCTGCCGTCCTCACAGCGGCGGCAGTCGGCAGCTGCTCCCCCATCGACTCCAGCTTGCACCTCTTGGTGAGCTGGAGTTCTGGAGTTGATGGGGGTGCCGCTGGCAATCGATTTATCACGTCTTGATGAGATGCGATAAATTGATTGCCAAAAGATCGATGGCTACCTGTGGCAGTGAAGACAAGCCCAGAATCCTGATCCTGCCAATGATTCATTGTGTGGCCGTGAGCAAGCCACTTATCTTCTATGTGCATCTGTTTCCCCATAAAATGGGGACAGATTCAATAATAAAGGCTTGCCTAGCTCACAGGGTTGTTGCCAGGCTTAATGTCTGTAAAGCACTTTGAAGATGTAGAGTTGTTAAATTGTAATCAGTAGTTAGTTATAATTGGTGTCTAATGCTGCCAAACAATCACTGAGACTGTTGTTCTTCATGATACCACCACACCCTCTTTCCAAAGACAACACCCAAGTAGCATTACTTGGTATTACGGGTATTTACCAAAGACACCACCAGCCTCTCCTGGAAAAGAATTCATTAGTCTTTTCTACTCCCTTGTGCCTCAAAAATCCAATCTGCTCACCTCATCAGACATCCAGGTGGCTGGAACATGTAAAGTCAGCCTTTCCTGTAAAGAATCCTCTATTGTTTTACAGAAACAGTGACACCAGAGATATTGAAAACAACAAAGAGCAAAAGGGATACTTTATCACTATGCGGGAAGCTTGCCATTAATTTTGCAGCTGGTTCAAAAGAGCAGGTGCATTGCCAGGGAGGAATTGTACATAGAGTCATAGCAGATAAACTATGCTTTCTTACCTGGGTGACTTTTTATATGTTTTGCAGGCTAAGTTTAAAGGTCTGAAGATCTGTACATTAAAGTGTTAAATTAAAGTCCACTGCAATAGACTTTGCATCAGTCAAACTCCCTTTCCTTCTCTCAGTTGAATATAGAGAGGTCACTGAACTAAGGGATGAGATATTAACTATTAACATTACTGCAATATCAAGCTAACTCTCCCCCCTTACAGTACAGTAGTGGCTAACTCTAGTTTCTGTTTGGGAACTTTGCTGCACCACTCTATATATGTACAGATCCTTTTATTTTGGTAACTGAGCAACACAATCTCTCCTGTCACAATAAGAGAGCATGAGTCATGAGGGTGTTGGTTTGGGATCAGCAGTACAGCTCAAAGACATTTCCTTCTCCCATTCAACAACTGGGAAAATTTAGAAAGCCTGAGCACTAAGCTATGAAAGTAGTAATATAATAATGTATGTGCATTTTTAGAAAGGAGGAAGTATTTAAACAGTGAACAATGTACACAATACTGGAGAAATGAGAGCAAGGCTGAGTCTTGAAATAATAATGACCTCTGGAACCTTTGTCAAAATTAATCTGGCCTGTATTACACAAAGGCAGATTTTGGGGGCATAACAGGGGCAAGGCAACAGTCACTTGGGTAGGGATAGGATAGTAGGGATAGGATACAGAAGGACCTAGACAAATTAGAGGATTGGGCCAAAATAAATTTGATGAGGTTCAAGAAGGAGAAGTGCAGAGTCCTGCACTTAGGAAGGAAGAATCCCATGCACTGCTACAGACTAGGGACCGAATGGCTAGGCAACAGTTCTGCAGAAAAGGACCTAGGGGTTACAGTGGATGAGACACTGGATATGAGTCAACAGTGTGCCCTTGTTGCTAAGAAGGCTAACAACATTTTGGGGTGTATAAGTAGGGGCATTGCCAGCAGATTGAGGGACATGATTGTTCCCCTCTATTTGACATTGGTGAGGCCTCATCTGGAGTACTGTGTCCAGTTTTGGGGCCCACACTACAAGAAGGATGTGGAAAAATTGGAAAGAGTCCAGAGGAGGACAACAAAAATGATTAGGGGCCTGGAGCACATGACTTATGAGGAGAGGCTGAGAGAACTGGGATTGTTTAGTCTGCAGAAGAGAGGACTGAGGGGAGATTTGATAGCTGCTTTCAACTACCTGAAAGGGGGTTCCAAGAGGATGGATCTAGACTGTTCTCAGTGGTACCAGATGACAGATCAAGGAGTAATGGTGTCAAGTTGCAGTGGGGAAGGTTTAGGTTGGATATTAGGAAAATCTTTTTCACCAGGAGTGTGTTGAAGCACTAGAATGGGTTACCTAAGGAGGTGGTAGAAGTTCCTTCCTTAGAGGTTTTTAAGGTTAGGCTTGACAAAGCCCTGGCTGGGATGATTTAGGTGGGGATTAGTCCTGCTTTGAGCAGGGGGTTGGACTAGATGACCTCCTGAGGTCCCTTCCAACCCTAATATTCTATGATTCTATGAACAGTTGGTTTAAATGCCTTTTAATGCTTTCCACAGAATTAGCAGTTTTGAAAACTGGAGCTAGTTTTGAAGGTAGTAGTAAACACACCCAAGTATAAGATTAATTTTTATCTTGATTCAGAATGTTTTGGTGTTTTAAACCAGATGTAAAGAAAAGTATGTTTCCCATTAGATAATATTTATACAGTTCTTCCTAGTCTCTATTACTAAAATCTGAAAATGAAGAGTGGCCAGTGCTATATTATTATTTATAATACTCTGAGTCCCATTTTGCGAGGCTATGTAAAAAACACATAATGAGACAGTCCTGGCCCCAAAATAATTTACAGTCTGATCCTGCAAAGATCTACACATTTACTATGTGTAATCACATTGAAGTTAATAGGACTACTTACAGGACATGAAGTAGTGCTACAAATGGGGAAAATCCTGCTCAAATTCTTTCAGTCTCTTCTTTTAAGAGACTAAAGAGACTATTTGGAACTATTGACACAAGCTTTCTTAAAAAAAACATTCTTTGCCCAAGACAGTAATTAGGGAAATTCGAAGCTGGAATTTTCTTACATAAAAAGAACTGATTTAAAATTCGCCTCTGCCTCAGTGTATCACAAATTGTAACCTGACCAGTATAAACAGTAAAAATATAAAGAAATGAAAATAAAATGAAGTGGGTAGAGTGTTGGCACCAAAATCTAGAAATCCCTTTTCCAACTAGGAGTTTAATTTTTGACTACAAAGATTTTTTTTACATTAGATATTATCCAATTTGGGCAAAGTGACAAACGCTTGTGAGCTCTGTAGTGGCAGAGCTGGAGTGTGTGATGTCCCTTTTACTATTACCTTTAATTCACATGCAACACAAAGATATTTCCATAACACAGAAAATGAGTTGGAGCCAGGACCAGAGGGATTGGTGAAGAAAATTACTCCGGGAACCAGGGTTCACTCCCACTACCTTGTGATAAATTAGTGGGGGGAGAGAAGCTTTCAAGACCATTTCCTGAACAAAGTCCAAAAGAAGTCTTTCCTCTTTTGGTAGTTTCTTGGGGGATTAGGTAACTCCCACCAGCGGGGCCCAGCCACTTTCTCATCATGGTCCAAGCTTGCTCTCTCATTTCCCATGCTATACCCACTTTGTGAATAAAGAAAGGATGTCATCATTCAGCTTGGGTCATGAGAAATGAATTCACAAAATAAAACAAGGAGTGGTAACAATGGATCCTAGGGCTGGTCTCCACTAGGGGGGGAAATCGACTGTAGATACGCAATTTCAGCTACGTTAATAACAATAATAATAATTTCAGTTAATAACGTAGCTGAAATCGACGTCTCTACAGCCGACTTACCTCCCATCCTCATGGCGGTGGCGGTCGGCGCCGCGGTCCCCCGTCGACTCCAGCTTGCGCCTCTTGAGGAAATGGACTTCCGGAGTCGACGGGAGAGCTGCTGGTGATCGATTTATCGCGTCTTAACGAGACACGATAAATCGATCACCAAAAGATCGATCCCTGCCGGCTCAAGTGAAGACAAGCCCTTAGTGTCTGTTTTATCTTTGATCATTTTACTTGGTGTTGATCTGTGTCACAACTTCAGTATAGATTCATAGAGTTTAAGGCAAGAATGGATGGTTATGATCCTATAGTCTAGCCTCCTGCATAGTACAGGCCATAAACATAGTATAAGTAGGTTTGGGTTTTCCCCCCTATTAAATAGTATGTCTGTCCTGACATATTCAGCTCCCTCCCCTCGTTCTCCAGGCCAGTCTCTGACAGCCACTCCCACTGTTGACTGATCTGGGCCGTGGAGGGGGCCAGGAACAGAGACCAGCAGCAGAGAGACTGTTTGAAAGCTTACAGAGCAGGCAGGTGTCCCCCACAGGCAGTGGGAGGTATTGCAACTTCACAAGACTTCTGGGAGGCATAACAGGGCTTGCCCATAGGTGTATGTCAGTGAGATTTGTTTTGTGTAGAAGCCCTGCATCTAATTTTAAGGGCAAGCCTGCTGCTCCCACTGATGTCATATGGTCAGTGATAAAACTCTGGCTGACTAACTTCAAAGGAAGCAGGATCAAACCCCTGACTTTCACCCCATTTCGCAGATGGGTTGACGGGCATGAAGAGATCCATTAAGTTGCGCAGTCACAGGAGGCCCCATCTTGCCCCCATTGAAAATAAATAAGTAGTACAGGGTCAAGCCCACACTGAGTCATTGTCTCAGCTCAGTTTGGAACCTCATAGTTTCCTCTCCTTTGTCCTAACCAGGCAGTTTAACCTCCCTTATGACGCAGTATTAGTCCTTTCCTCTATATACATTTGATTATGTGTCAGTGGTTTTTCATCCTAAAATTGTCACCTATAAGCACATACAAATAAATGGTTTTATTTTTACCAATAAAGCTCAGAGTCATACTGCCATCACTTAAGGAGTAGCTAAAACATTATGCTTGTTAATTATATGTCACTATTAAGGATAACACATATTCTGAATTCTTAATTCACTGATGAAATACTAGCTGACATCTGCAATTACGACATATAGTGTGCATATGCTTGTCATTAAACTGGTATATAAATGAACCTGCTATAGAGAGGAGCTGAGTGATGACAACCAGTACTGCTTCGAAATGCTAAACTCCATTTTTGTGTTTACTTTTTTGGCATAAGTTTGGCCAGAGAAATCGCAAGGAATCTTTTATTCATTTTTACTGGAAAATTGGTTCTCTGAAAATATTGTAACAAATTTTAAAAATTACTATATATCATTCCAAGAAATTCCTTGAATCTGAGTGTAACCGGGCCCTCGCCAATCCTCTCACAAACTCAGCTGGAGACCAATCAAAATGCAGATAACAGTTTGTGTCCATTCCCACCACCTGCTATATACATATTTCTAAAGGCCAACACCCTGGGGGACTGCTAGCTTCCCTAGCCAGCAGGGATCTAGAGCCACTCACTCCTCCCTTTCGAGTGTCCTGCCCCCATCTCCTTCCTGCCAGCTTTATATAGCCGGCTGGCTAATCAGGCCCGCAGGTGCCTTCCCTCAGGTGATTTGGGCGTGGCCTCCCCAGCCACCCCAACTAATTCCCCTTTCAACAAGGAGCTGGGTTAACAGGGATCTGTCCTGGATCTCCTAGCCAGCACCCTGTTATGCTGAGTCTTCACAAAATGTACACCAATAAACACCAGTTAGTTGCAAGGGCAGCTGTTTTAATCTGAAGGTACATGGGAGTTACACATAGTAATCCTTGATGGTTCCAGGCAAATCGAACTCTGAGACAGTGCTGTAGGGCCTGGCACTTATTTATCATTAAAATGTCTTAAAGATTATGAGTTTAATTAATGTACTCATTTCAGAAAAGGAAAGGCAGCATGGTTGGGCAGATTTAGCATGGAAATTGATAATAGGAGCTCCCAAATTCTAGTCCTAGCTCTGCCAGTGATTTATTGTATGGCCTTGGCTAAATTACTTGACCTCTTTGCATCTCAATTTCTGTGTCTGGAAAATGGGGATTGGAATGCATACCTACATATCCCACTGAGATTATGCTACAATTTATTATTTAATGTTTATAAAGCACCCTGAAGATGTGAGCTACCATATACTTGCACAGCATTATTATTATAATACATACATATCAAGTTACTCAATTAGCAGCCAGTATGAAATCCAATCACTTTGGCCAGGACCCACAAAAGGGACTTAAGTGTTACGAAATTCAGACTAATTTTAGGCAGCTGGAAGATCACAGGAACAACAGGGGATCCGCAAAGTCTCCACAAAGCCGGAGTTAGATGCCAAGGCTCTCTGAACAATGAATATGGAGAGAGAGGCATGTTAGAAGGTGAGCCCCAAAACCAGAACAGCAGGCGGCTTCTGGCCTAATCAAATCAATGGCACATGCTGATGAGAGAGGTGTGTGTGCCAAGCCTTGTCCCTCTAACAGACATAGGTGCCTACGTCTGTTTCTGATCCACAAGCCTCCTCCACCTAAATCACATGTAGGGCCTGATCCTGCAGGGTGCTCAGAGGTTGCCACACAAAACAGCTGGTATAGGGAGAGGAGGAGGACTTACCTTATGACCTGTAGTCCAGTGGTCCCCGGGGCTCTGGCAGCAACTTAAAGAGCCTGGAGCTCCAGCCCTTAAAATCACTGCCAGAGCCCTGGGGCAGTGCTAGCAACGTCCTGGAGCCCTGGGCCCTTTAAATTGCCATCGGAGGCTTGGTGGCGCAGGCCAGGCAGCTCTGAAGGGCTGCCTGGGGAAGTTCGGCCCCAGCCCCAGCCCCACCCCTTTCACCCGAGGCCCCACCCTTTCTGGTTGAGCCCCCCACCACACTTTTCACAGAACCCCATCCGCACTTTTTATTGGTACGTCCCTTAAGTTTCTTTCACCCCTGGCTTTAAGACAAAAAGTATTATTTTAGGCTGGGATTTTCAGGTGGGGCCCAGGTGTCAATGACATTCAGTGGGAAGTGGGTGCCTAATTCCCTTATTCCTTTGAAAAACCCAACTTTTATTTAGATATATGCAAAACCCTGCTCTCAGGACCATCTCTCACAACATATCATTTATCCTAAGCAACCTCTTTAAGATATGCTAGACGCTTCCAAATATTCAGTTTATGCCTCCATTAAAGAGCAATTTTTCCTGGACCCATGAGTGACAGCATAAATCGGGCTCCACTGTCTTTTTATAATCCTCTATTATTTTATGGAGGATTTGGAAGACGTTACAGGGTGAAGGAGCAGATGCTAACAATGGCTGATTCCATATTCGCTGCAAGATTGGTTTATATACAAGCGGGAATGAGATTTAAATGAGGTCACTCCTTTCCCATGGCAAGGAAGAGACAAGAAAGCATGTTGTGCCAATGGCCTCATCTTCATGCTTTCCCACGCACTAAAATAGTACATAGGTTCCTTATGCCTCCTATCCCCTTATTTAGAACTGGGTTACAAGTCCTGTTACCTAACAGTGAGCTTTAGTTGTGAAATTCCTGGGGTTGAAAATACAACCCAAAGGTCTGAGAGATGTAAACAGCTGTCCTATAAATAATATGTCATAAATGGGCCTGAACCTAGGCACACTAAAGCCAATGGTAAAACTTCCATTGATTTTAATTGGAATCAGACTGTGTGCATATCTTTAGTTAACAAATGAACATCTAAACTGAAAAAGTGTGTGGAGGGGGAAATACACCCCCTGATTATATGTTGTTTATTATTATCTGCATTGCAGCAGCACTTAGGAGCCCACTCAAGGATCAGGACCATGCTGTGCTAGGTACTGAACGAACATAGCACAAAAAGGCAGTGGCTACCCCAAAGGGTTTACAATCTAAGTGTAAGATGAGAGACAATAGGTGGATAGAAACAAACAGATGTGGGAAACAATGGGACCTTATTGATAGATTATTGATTATTTTGAGTCACAGAACAAATAGTTTGTATGGATACCTGGCTTACCTCTAAAGTATGCATATGATTCATTCATAACTTCCCTAGGAAGAGGCCTGTTCTTCTCCCTCTCTACATCCTGACATAAGTAATTGGAAAAGTAAAAAAAATCGGATCTGGTTATCTGGCTTCTTTGTGTCAGGATCAGAAAACCAATGGAACAGTGTTCAGGTAGGTAAGATTGTAGATTGATTCCAAAGTTGTAAGTCCAGCATTTGCCGGTTAAGCACCCACAACATTTTTTCCATGGGTGCTCCCGGGCTGGAGCACCCACAGATCCTGCACTTATGAGTGCTTGAGTCAGGCCAGGACCCTGGATCTGAGCCCTATTGCTTTGCAGTGTAGACACAGTCCAGCTTGCCTCAGGTCTCAGGAGTCATCCAGAAATGACGTATCCCACAATTCCATGAGACAACTTCCTTAGTCTTAGTTCCAACAATCTGTAATCCACTCTGTTGAGAATGGAAGCCCCCCTCCTCCCCTTGGCAAACAGCAGCGTTAACCCATTCTCTTCTGATCACTGATCGGCAAGCAGACTATCAGAGAGACTCTTGGGTTTGCAATGGAAACTACAACTGATTCAACTGATCAAAGCCTTGTGCAGAGCAAGCTGCTTCTTGGTGCAGGCTTCCAACCAAGGGCATCAAGTGACTCTTTTAATGAAATCAGTCCCAGAGCAGGCTGTGGATCAGGGTCAACAGCATGGGTGGCGGGTACCATAGGTTGGGGGAAACTGTGCCTCTCGAAACAGCAAGATGTGCCCCTTCCCCCCTCCCCTTTTTCCGCTCAACGTGGCCTCTCCAGTCTCACTGTGGGGTAGCCCTGGCTCAGGCTATGCCAGCCACCCTCCCCATGTTCTGAGCTGCATGGGGGAGGCTGCGGGCACTAGCCTGGGATGGGGGCCAGTAGCTGTGGTGGTGGGGGCTCTGGGCTGGGGCAAGGAGGCATGGAAAGGGTGGGGCTGGAGACCAGTCTCCTCCCCAATGGGCGGTTTATGCGCCAGCCATGGTCAACAGCCAATTCTTGATCCCTATTAGGAAGACCTGTTTGATCCCCATCCCGTGAGGAACAGCCCACAGCTGAGCCTGCAGAGAACCAGATGATGAAGTGCCTCCTCCCCCCAGAGCCCAATGAGTGTATGACTAACATTTAAGTTTATTATTACAGCAATGGGAGGGATTTCTGCTGTAAGAAGCAAAGCAAAAATGATAAGCCCTGGCTACTAGGTTTGGCCACTAATGGTGGGTTGTATCACAGAGCCTAGGTGACACCCCCCCCCCCCCCCCCCGGTCTTCACATGGAGTTCAAAATGGTGACTTAGAATTTCAAACATTAATCAACAGCTGTAAAGGCTATTTTAACTGTTAATGGTGACTTAGAATTTCAAACATTAATCAACAGCTGTAAAGGCTATTTTAACTGTTAAGTCACAGAGGTTTGGTAGAGTCATTCCTGTTTTCCTCTCAGTGATAAGAAATTTGCTACTCTGTAATCACTTCTCCCGGGTTAATGGAGACACTGTAAGCAGTGAACTGAGTGTGAGTGTTTGGGAACCAGTATTCTGTTTCCAAATCTTGTCCATTTCGGTTTGAGGTAATCAATGCCATTTGGTGGGAATAGTATCCTGGGCTGTCTGTGAATGTAAACTATCATGCAACATCTGTTTTTTTAACCATCACTTCCCTAATTACACAGCTGACTTGGGAGAGAGACATAAGAAAAATCAAAAGATTTGCCCAAGTTCCCTCATTGAATCGTTGTCTCAGTACAGTTCAAACCACACAAATACTCTCAGATCTTAACTCTAACGTCCATATTAGTCTGGTGTTACCTTAAATCAAAGAAACTAATCCTGAAATCCAAGTGCCCTACACTATAGAGTGTTCGATTGTTTTTTCCCCTTTGGGAACGTTTCCCAGTTCTTAGCTCTGTTCAGACAGTTTCTCCTAAATGTAAACACCAATTTCTGTTTCAACTTGTAAGCCGTGTATCGTTAACAAACCTGCCTAGCCATGCCCTTGCTCTCTTGTTAGTTGGCATCAGTTTTCATCACTTAAGTACAGTATGGGGGTGTATCAGATGATATTTTGAGATGTCTATCTTCAACGTGGCTGTTGCACAGCTACCAATATCTACAAATCTAGAGTTAGTAAGCTCAGGAGATAGAGCTGTGGAGTCAGCCAGAGATTCCTTTTTATATAGCGCACGAGAGAGCTGAAGGAAGGTCTAATTTCCCAAATTTGCTGATGTCACAAAATCTTATGTAGAATGGGTGGGTGGAGACCAGCCAGCGTAAGAGAACAAACACATTTGAAATGTCTTGAACAGATCAATCTTAGGGCAAGTCTACACTACAGCACTACATCAGCGGAGATGCACCACTCTAGCAGGTCTGGTGAAGACTCACGACGCCGATGGGAGAGAGCTCTCCCCTGGTATAATTACTCATCTGGATGAGAAGCAGAAGCTAAGTCAGCAGGAGAGTGTGTCCTGCCAACATAGCGCTGCTATGGACAGTTAAAAACTTGAGTCACTGGGGGATGAGGGGGGACAGAGAGGGGGCTTTTTCACACCCTGGAGAGACGTAACTTAGATTGACTTAAGCAGTAGTGTAGACCTGTCCTTATTAATCAATGTTGCACAGAGTTTGGAAGATGTAATGTGCCATAGAAGTACTCATGTTATTCGTTATTATTATTACCAGTGGAGAAGAGCGGCTCGTAATTCAGTATTGCAAAGCTAAAACATAATGAAAATACAAACCAGAATAACCATTAGCACAATCAGAACAGACTAAGCAAGAAATCAGAAGACTTTAAGTCTATTTACATAATGTAGAATACCACTTAAAATACAATGGTTATGTAGCGCGCGGGGCTGCTTGAGCGAGCGGGTCAGCTGCCTGGTCAATTTCAGGTGAGATTAGAGGCGCACACTCTCTAATCATATGTGTGTTTTGTCTCCTTCTAGTAGCTGGTTTGCTAGCTGATAACAGACCTAGTGCCTCACCTTACTTTATCCCAGGCAAAATCCTCCACAGTGCAGTGAGCAGAAACAAGGCTCAGTCCCCTGACACACTTACTCCCTTGCTCTCAAGAGCTTGTGAGGGTATCAGATGAGCTGTTGCTGCAAGTGCAACACTCATCATTCAAATGAAAAGCTTAGCTATGTATTTATGTGTCCTCAGTCTGCTACTACACTGGAGGAAGGATAGTCCAGTGGTTTGGGGGCTAGTGTATGAGACTCAGGCAACTTGGGTTCAATTTATTGCTCTGTCATTGACTTCCTGGGCAACCTTAGCACGTCACTTAGTATGTGCCTCAGTTCCCCATCTGTGAAAAATTGAAAGAATAACTGAATACAATAGACTCTCGATTATCCAGGATGATAGGGAAAAAATAATTCTGGTTAATAAAATCCCGGATAATCATCATCCATAGGAAATATGGGGAGTGGGGGTTGATTCACCAGCCATCCTGCGCCAGGGGAAGGGGGTGTTGGTTCACTGGCTGCCCTGCGCCTTGGTAGGGGGGTTTTGTGTGTGTGCTTGGGGCGGCTGCAAAGCCAGAGCCGGCCCTGCGAGTTGAGCATATTTTTTTTGACATCCTGGTTAATCCACATCCTGGATAATCGAGAGTCTACTGTACATACATAACTCAATAACTCAATACATAAAAAGACTATTGGGCACTTAGATTCTATGATATAGGAGGCCATATGAGCACATTCAGATAGGCTACATAGAGGAATTTGGTGGCCATGCAACATTGTTGTCATTAATACAGATCAGTGTGCAATACAATTCACTCTTTGTCCTGTTCATCACTTTTTACTTTGGCCCAGACCCACAAAGATACTTGCGCTCCCATTTAGATGCCTAAGACCCAGTTTTAGGCTACACTGAGATCCACAAAAAATCTTACTTCACCCTGTAGGAACCTAAACTCATTCAACACATAAGTTTTCAGGATGAAAATTCTCTCTGTGTCTATGTTTCTGCCTGTGGGCATGCCTATCTCTGACCTCAGACCTAGAGTGATTCATGAACCGTGAGAAGATAGGTGTTCACTCACCTTACTCACCTGCAGCGCCCAAGCCGGTAGGTATGCTCAAAGGCCACCTATTGAATCAGGTCCCATTCAAAATCTGACCAGTTAGACAGGGTGCTGACAATGCCTAAAGTAAAACATTTAGCCTACTGGCTAGAGCACTCACCTGGGAGGTGGAGAATAATGGCGGGTGAATAAAGGATTTTAATAAGGGTCTCCCAGGAGCTATGGGCTATGGGATAGTGTGATATGGGGCTCCTCAGTTTCTCCTATTGACGCTGTTTCACTTTGAATTAAATCATGAAAAAGTCAGTGGGCGAGAGAGAGAGAGAGAGAGAGAGAGAGAGAGAGAATGATTCTGTAGTGTGATGGCTAGGGCAGCTACATGGCAGATCCAGAATCTAGCTGCTCTGCTCCAGTAACTAGTGCATTACTTATACGCTGCGGAACAGCTTCATATAAACTTTGTGCTTATATTTGCAACACTCCGCATGTATGCTGTCCAGCACCAATCCCTTGAATGGGGAACAGTACTTATTAGAATCATGAGCAAAAACCCTAACCACATAGAGCCCATTAAGTTCAGGGATTAAAATAGTGACCTACATAACATCTCTCAGGCTAGCCAATGTGAGACCAAACTTACCCAAACATTGCTGTGTATCACATCAGATGGCCCCTCGCCTTACAACCCTGGGGCTCTAGCTAGTTACTGAAATGTTAACAAAGTAACCTGTCTAACTGGGTTCTCAAACCAGCTGATGTTAGAGATCAAGACCAAAGTAGCTGATTCCATTATCCCTAGGAGGTTCAGAGGAAATACGAACAGTGTATGTAAGACAATACTGATCTGTATGTTTCTTTCAGAAGCTCCTAAATTTAAACTGGATCCCAAAAGTTTAGTGTCACTGCTAGGTAATTTCTTTAAATATTGTATCTCAGAGCAGCCACTTTCGCAAGGCAATGATTGACACATGCCTGGCTGCTTGGTTTTATTACACTAGCTTCACAAGGTGGGACAGCAGTATGTAAAGAAGTCTTGCATACTCTCTTACCTTGATGTGTTACTTAAGCTTGGGCAGGGCCGGTGACAGAAATTTTGGGGCCCCTTACTCTGATAGTTTGTGGGCCTCCCCCCTGGCCGGTCTCCCGCCGCCCGTGCCCTGCCACACCCGGGCCTACATGGGACTGCCTTGCCGGTTGGGCATAGCTGGGGTGTCGTGTTGCGGGGGTACCGGGCGCGGTTGGCGGTAGCACGGTGGCGTGAGGGCGGCCCCTAGCACACCACCTCTGCCTGGCCCACCTCCCCCCACAGCCTATTCTCCGTCCCCCCTGCCTGACCCGGCCCACCCAACCTAATCTCCTCCCCCAGCCTAACCTCCTCCCCTCCCCACCCATCCCTGCCTGGCCCACCCCGCTGTTGGGGGTGATCTTCCTTTACCCCTGCCCAGCCTCCCCCCATCTAACTGCCTTCCCTCCCCCACCCCTGCCTGGCCCTGCCCGGCCCATCCCACCGAACCTAACCTCCTCCCCCCTCCCACTCCGAACCCAGCCTCCTGCCCCCCATGCCTGACCCACCCAGCTCAGCCTCCCCCCCACAAAACCTCCTTCCCTCCCGCACCCACGCCTCACCCACCCCATCCAGCCTAGTCTCCTGCCCCCCTCCCCGCCCGCCCAGCCTGGCCTCCCCCCCCACCGCCTCCTTGCCTGCCCCCCAGCCCAGCCTCCCCCCCCTTGACCCCTCCAAACATATCTGCACACCGCCTCCCCCCCGCCTCCCCCGGAGCCGGGGCTGTTCTCGGAGACTTTCCGGGTTAGGAGCAGCAGGGCACTGAGCTAAGGGGTGGCGGCAGCAGGTGCCGAACCCAGGCGGGTTCCTCCTCCACCTGGCAGGGAGCGAGCGACGGAGGGAGGGAGGGAGACCGGGGCTGCCATCCGGCCGGGGAAGCAGCACAGCTCAGGCGCCCGGGGACAGCTCCCCAACGCGGGGCGGCGGGGGGTGCCAGGGCCAGCCGCAGGGCTCGCCCGGAGCGGGGCTGTTCTCGGGTCCCCGCTGGGAGCCTGGCACTGAGCCCTCGGTCACGCTCCCTCCAGCCAGCGCCCTGTGCCATGGCCCTGCGTCCCCCTGAACTTTGCCTCGGTCCGGGCCCGGGGGGGGGGGGGGGGCGCAGCCGGCTCCCAGCCCCCCACCCGCGCCCTGAGTCCCTTGGCCCCGCCCTCCCTATGCACGCGGCCGCCGGCATGGACGGGCCTCTGAACCTCCGACACCCCGTGGGCAGCCGTGGCCAACCGGAGCGGCGGCGGCCCCCCCGCCCCCTAGACCCCTCCAAACCCGGGCCTACGTGGGGCCCCCTTAAGTCCGGGGCCCGGTACAGATGTACCCGTAGTCCCTCCCTGTCGCTGGCCCTGAGCTTGGGCATTCTGGCAGAGCAGTCATTGCTCAGCTGTTTATAGGCAGAACAGTAATCTGTTAAATGTGCATGTTTATAGCTAGGTAGCATCTTGTCTGGAAAGCATTAGGACTTAAAGAGTTAATCATCAGTGAGGCATGGACTAATTTTATATTGTTACTGACATTCTGTGTCATTTGTTTCCACTCTTTCGTCAGTCGCAGAATGAAACTCTTGTAGCTGGATCTTATTAATATAAAGCACCACCCCACCCAACAGTTTGGAGTGGAAGAGAACATGTCAAACAGGGTTTACTATATCCCAGGATGTGGGTAGAGTCAATTTTTTTTAAAGTTCTCCAGTTGCTAAGCTCTTTTGAACCACACAGTTTATTCCTTGATAACACACTTGATGGTAAACTACTGAAGCTTCTTGAAGTGTCTTCAAGTTGGTTAGACACATTCATGAACTCAAGAAAAGATAAAGTTGCTGAACTATTTATGAGATTAGGCCTGGTCCTTTTAATTCAAACCACACACATAACTCTCAGCTTCTGCTTATGTAGAGGAAGGTGATAAAAAAGGGTTATTATGAAAAGTTCCAACTCTAAATTAACTCTCACTTTTTCCTGTCAATCCAATTCCATTTTCTTAAGCCTGGAGACACTTTAGATCCAGAGAAGGAGCAGTGTTGGCTAAGATTCTGGTGCAGACCAGATTAATTCTGCACCTGCATATCGCTTGTGAAAGAAATAATATCTGAAATGTATGTATTGTAACAACTTTCATTCCAAAGAATTACAAACCGTCTTATACAAGAATCAGTGAAATGTAACCACCTGAGATTGGAATATGGCAGCTGATCAACTGCACATATCAGCAATGCACAACCATTAAGGAGAATAAATACTTCACTGTATGGGGTGTCTCAGACATAACTGAGGTAGACAGGTGAAGATTTCTGTATCTGATTGAAATTGTAGGGGGAACTCAAGTAGGCGGAACATTGTCAGCTAGAGTGACCAGACAGCAAGTGTGAAAAATCAGGATGGGGTGGGGGGTAATAGGAGTCTATATAAGAAAAAGACCCAAAAATCGGGACTGTCTGTATAAAATCAGGTCATCTGGTCACCTTATTGTCAGCCCAACTGGAATTTGGGAAAGATATCAGGACTAGTGTCCTACTTTTGCAGAGAACCATGGGAATTTTAAGGGTATTAGGTTTGCATCACTTGATAAAGAATGGGTACTTCAAACCAGAATATTTCCTAATTATTCAGTTGGAAGAGAGTGTCATTTTAACCACGAATACAACTTACTGCAGCAACCAGTACTTTATTTGGTTTCCTATCCAAGCTCAGTCCTTATTGTGATGTATGTACTGAAAAGAACGCAGGTCTAGGTTGTAAGGCTCCAGGCCTGTAGTCCTCTGAATCCAAAGGCAAAACACTAAGGGGTTACTCTGGAGTCACACAGTGTAATGGTCAAGCAGGGAATTTCTAGCTCAGCATTCTCAATTTTCCATGTGACGAATTGAGCCAAGGGTCCCTTTTTGTCTGTACAAAGCTAGCAACAACACTCTGAATAGTGTAGTGAAAACATCTGCCTTGCAAAATGTCACCCATTTTTCAAATTTGCCATGTTTGCTCTTCTTTTGTGAAAGTTTCTGTTTTCATATGGTTTTTAAAAATGAGGGGGGTATTTTGCTAAGAAAAAGTGAGAATCTCTCACTAGACATCAATAATTTCATTATGAAAAATGGGAATCACTTTCTCCACACACCAGGAAAATTTCAGAATTCACTGGACACCTGGGGTTAAACTGGCTGTATGGAATTCAATAGCAACGCTCCTACTGACTTCAGTGGGGCCCTTCAGCTGCTCACTTAGCTCCAATGACAGCCTATAAATCTTTATTTCAAAATATAAAAAGACTGCAGTGCAGAAAGACCGGCTAGACAGAGCAGGAGGAGTGGAGAATTTGTTATGTAGTCAATGCAGGGAACTGCATGAACAGCAGTTCTGTCCTACTTGTCAGGAGCAAGTCAAGCACTGTAAGCTATAATGAGTAGTATTGCTCATTCTATGTGGAAAGATCACTTTCTTTAAACTCATAGCTATACATCGTAGCTCTACAGCATTTGCCATGAATGATATAATGCAATTGGACTTCACATTAGATGGTAGATGAAATGTTACCGCTCATCATAAACAGTCACCTTCCATCATTAGACACCCACCATATTCCACTCCATTGCTTGCTGCATGTGAAGTGAAGTGACTCCCATATCTAGGTCTACATATTGTCCTTCCAAAGACAAACATGCAGAACAAAGGGATTCTATCAGTTCTACTCTGAGGGGGAGAAGTTTGCAGCAAGGTACAAGGAGAAAGGGATTCCAACCTGCAAAGCCTGTGAACATGATCAAGGATGAATTTATAGCATAGCCCCATTGATTCTGAGGCATTTATGGCACCTCCATGCTGCTTCTCCCACTGCAATAACTACTTCATGGAGATCCACTCATAACTGAGGGGAGTATGCCATGTATAATGCTCTGCCCCTTCCAGCCTGACTGACCACATACCCTCCTGTAGTTTCAACTTTGCAGAATTGGCGCAGATGGAACTATCATCTGTAAAGGCAGAAGCCAACATGCAACATACTCACTGGAAGAGATGGTGAAATATTTCCCATCCTACCACTAGTTTAATATACAGAAAAAAAGTTTGTTGATTTACAGTGTTCTGTGGAGGGCCCTCATCAGGGCTGGAGTTACACCTTAGGCACCCGTAGAATCTTCAGCACCTCTCCTTAAAAAATGAAACTTTTAACCTACTTTTAACTTTTAGGCACCCCCAGAATGTCAGCGCCCCTAGACAAGTGCCTACTGTGCCTAACCGGAAATCTAGCCCTGGTCCTCATATTGCCATTCCACAACAAGGTACAGTAGATGCTTGTCTTTTGGACCACATTTTTCCATCAAAAGCGCACACAATTTCAATGAAATCAATCAGCTCTATACTTACATATAAGGGCAGAATTTTGTCTTTAAATTTCAAGTGCATTTCACTCTACACTTGGTTAGTGTACACTGTGCTGGGAAGTGCTTTTGCCATGAACTTTTAAAACAGTAAAATGAACAATATGGCTGCAATTCAATACAGGGCAGACAGCACCTTGTAATTGAAACCAAAGTACTACTTACTTACTTACCAAAGTACATCTTATGTATATACAGTGTATTGTTGTACATATGCGCCATCTGGAGGAAATCCATTACAGTGCTTGAGAAATCAAATTAAAGTAAGCCAGTGAAGGTCCATCTGAATAGAAATTAGAGACAGAAAAGACCTATCCGATCTCTAGATGATCTTTCTGAAATTACAGGTTTATTCTCTATGGTATATGAACAAGTTGTCTTCCTGAGTCCATCTATTCTATTCTATATAGGTTTTTATGTTATGCTCACTTGAGTATCTGACAGGTTCAAGAATAGCAGCCGTGTTAGTCTGTATCCGTAAAGAAAGTGAGGAATACTTAGAAGCACCTTAGAGACTAACTAGTTTATTTCAGCATAAGTTTTCATGGGCCATAGCTCACTTCATTGGATGCATAGTATCTGAGTACTTCATAATACTGGAGCATCCATCATATCACCATCCCTCTTCCGTTTCTACATTCATCTGGCCAATGTCTATGCTAGAAGGTGAAATCTTAACTCTATTGAAGTCTATGGGAAAAACCACCATTGACTTCATAAGGGCATGAATATCACCCAGAATTTCTGTCTTTGCATAAGTAATTCAATCTTTGATAGACTGATAGTGAGGCTAATATTTTTGTCTCTAATGTCATGGAAACCTGCTGTTGCCAGAGGCCTACTGAAAAGATAATACCCATTTTGCTAAATGCAGCACTCTGAAAGTTTACTCAGTGAGAAGCTCTGTTTGCTATTAATAAACTGTTGGTCATATTTAAAAGGACAGGGAGGAATTTTGCAGTCTCCTGTTAGTAGCCACCGTACTGTTAGAAATGTGACAGGGGGATTGGGAAATCCACATCTGTGCCAGATCTTTCCTGTTCTTTATTGAGCAGAGCGGGAAAGAAAGTTCACATGATCTTTGGGATTTCCAAATACAGTGAAACCTCGATATAACGGACTAATTCGGGCGAGGGGGTGTCCGTTAAAACCGAAAGTCCGTTATTTAATAATTTTTTAAAATTATTAAATAACGGACTTTCAGGTGACAACGGACACCCCCCCGCCCGAATTAGTCCGTTATATGGAGCCGTGAGTCAGCCCATCCCACCCCCTCCCCCCGCCCGGCTCCCCGCTGCGGGGAGCCGGGCGGGGGGGTTGACAGCTCCCGCCCGGCTTCCCACTGGGGGGAGCCGAGCGGGAGCTCTCAAACCCCCCGCCCGGCTTCCCGCTGTGGGGAGCCGAGCGGAGGCTCTCAAACGCCCCCCCGCCCGGCTCCCCGTTGCGGGGAGCCGGGCGGGGGGGTTGACAGCTGCCGCCCGGCTCCCCCCAGCGGGAAGCCCGGCGGGAGCTGTCAAACCCCCCGCCCGGCTTCCCGCTGCGGGGAGCCAGGCGGAGGCTCTCAAACGCCCCCCCCCCCCGCCCATCTCCCCGCTGCGGGGAGCCGGGCGGGGGGGTGGAGGGGGTGGGGGTTTGACAGCTCCCGCAGGGGTCCCCGCTGCGGGGAGCCGGGCGGGAGCTGTCAATCCAGCCGGCTCCCTGGGGCGGGAGCCGGCAGCCCCCAATAACGGATTTCGGATGCATCGGAAATTTTGTCCGTTGCATCCGAAGTCCGTTAAATCGGGGTCCGTTAAATCGAGGGTTTACTGTATCTGGTCCTCTGTCAGTGCACTCCTAAGGTGATCTCCATAATGCCTTCTGAACTTGAAGGGTGAGCATGGTGGCAGAGTTACTGGATCCCCCTGTTCTAAAATTACAGTACTTACGTGGCCTGAGAGGTTATAGGCTAACTGGCCAGCTCACTAAAAACACTGGGAGGCAGAAGAGGGATACCACAGTCCTGGAGGGGAGAAGCAGAATATGGAGACTTGCCCCAGAAGATTTGCCACTGTATGAAGGAAGGGGAGAGCAGATGGAGGGAGAGAGTAGAAGTCATAGTGGGGCAACCTCTGGAAGGCAGATGCAGGGAGATGCCCCTTAAGCAAAATGTCAAGACCCTCAAGAAAGGTCACTACAGTCAAACCCTGTTCAAAGCTGGCACAGACATAGCTTTTCTGGTGTGGTCTGGCCACCAGGTGCTGCTCAGGAAGGGCACAGTGGGTGGATTCTGTCCATAAATGGCTAGCAGAGAATTCCCTTTGTGGAGGGAACTCCCTGCTGGCACAAACCTGGCTGAGACAGTTCCTCTGACAGGCGCTCTCCTCCAACTCTGCCATCAGGGACTTCCCAGGCAAGAGAGGAGCCATGTCAGGGGCAGCGTGTAGGGGAGCGGAGCTCGGCTACATTGAGCCTCCACTACCATTAGGTCCCTTGGGTACAATCCCTTATGGAGCTCCTTTGCCAGAGCAGGAGCATGCACACTGCACCAACCCTTTGGGTGATGCAGCCTGGTCCTCTAGCCCCCTGCAGCTGAGCAGCCCTACAGTATGGAGTGGTAGCCAGGGCCAGGGCATCACTCTTTTCTTGGGTGTTGGTGGGATTGTTATTGTGTTTGGCCTTTGCACTGTGTGTGCGGTTGAGAGTGAGGGGTGAATATGGGCCTTTCTACCCCATGTGCCAAAGGCTCCTTTCTCTGCCTCAGGGGAGCTCTGAAGTAGCTGGTGCCTCTAGCAGCATATCTTCAGCAGTGGCGGATTATCCAGTGGACCCACAGGGCCTGTGACAAGAGGCCTCAGCCAACTGGGGGACCCTGGAAAAATGGGCACCCATGCAGAAATCTGTCACAGGGCACTGAAAGCCCAGGGGCCTGGCAGAGGCCACAGGACGGGCAGGGGAAGACCCAGTGCCCTGACCCCGGTCATGGCAAGATCACTAGGCAGGTGGGGGAAGCCCCAGTGTCCCAGTCCTGGTGTCTTGCAGAAGTGCTGGATGGGGCAGGGGAAGCCCCAGTGCCCCAACCCTGATCCCTGGAGGAAGCTCCAGGCAGACAGGGAAAGCCCCAGCACCTGGATCCTGGCTGTGGCCCCTGAACTGGAGGAACTCTTATTCCTTGCTGCAGCCTCAGGCTTGGAGGAGCTCTCACACCCCACTATGGCCCCGGGGGGGATGGGTAAATGGGGAAGGAGCGTGAGTGAAATGGGGGCAGGCCCACAGGGGAAAGGGGCAGAACAGGGACAGGGCCATGAGTGGAACAGTAGTGGGGCTCCGGGGAAAGGAGCAGAACTGGGCACGGCTGTGGGTGAGGTGCAGGCAGAAGGGGCAAGAAGAGGGGGTGAGACCACAGGCGGAAGGGAGGGGGCAGGGCCACTGTTCTGCCCCACACTTGCTCTGGTCTAGGGCCCCAGGAGACCTTAATCCACCTCTGGTCTCCAGCTGTTCAAGTCACCATATTGCTCTCCTAGTTATTTCTTGGTTACACAGTAAACGTAGATCCTCCACTGGCATGTAAAGGTTTTAAGTTAGAGTAGATCTAACTTTTGGGATTAATTGCAAGGTGGAGTTCCTGTCAACAGTCCCAACTTTCCTACTCTTTGTGTTCTTTAAAAATAAAAGACTAAATTGAAAGTGGTCTGGCAATGGCACAAACTGCTTTACCGTATCTCAAAACTATGAAATTACATGTTCTGTTTCAACCCAGACAAGTTGCAGAAATTTAAAAATCTTATATACGATTCATACACGAAAATATGCAGATAGAAAATTCGTAATCAGTTCTAGTTTAGGATAGTACTGTTGATTGGGATTGGGAGGAAGGAGTTGGAACATTAGACTCCAGACTCCAATGGAAGGCCCAGCGTCAATATCATATTATTGATGTTGCACTGCAGGTTGTGGTGTAGTGCTGGTGTTGCATCTATCCATAGCTATTTCAGGAGGAAACTCATGTGGATGATAGTACTGACACTCCCCGACTTACGCAAGCATTCTGTCTGGAACACCTTGTGTAAGTCGAATTTTGTGTAAGTCGGAAACGTATCTCCGACCATTACGCAAAAAACCCAACCAACCAAACAAAAAACAAACAACCCAACCTGCCTATTTTTAGCTTACAGAACTTTTTTCATAAGTGCAAATTTTCATAAGTCGGGTCTTCCGTAGCCCAGGGACCGTCTGCATGAAGCCACCAAATGTTCGGACAATGCTTAGCATAATGGGATCTTGGTCTGTATCTGTGACTCCTTGGTGCTATGGTAATAAATAATCATGTTACATCCTCAATGCAGGAAACTTGACAGGGTTGCTCTATTAGAAAGACAAGCTGGGTGAGGTGATATCTTTTATTTCACCAACTTCTGCTGGTGAGAGAGACAAGCTTTTGAACTACCCCGAACTCTTCTTCAGGGTGGATCTATTGGATTTTCCCCATACTTGGGCTCATATTTTACACAAAGTCCTACTCTTATGAAATTATCAGTGTAATCACCATTCACAGAAATATAATGAAAGCCACAAGCTACTGTACTTGATGCAGGAATCACTGGATGAAATCTATGGCCTGTCTTATGCAGGAGTTTGGACTGGATGATAATGATGGTATCTTTTGACCTTAAAAAATAAGAATCACTCTCAAATCAATTTAATTATCATTATTTTTAACATAAAGTAGACAAGGTTATACAAAGTTATTGCTGTTTCTGCATACAGGACATGGCTTCAGGGTAGTAATGGAGTTATTTCCAGTGAAGTTACACACCACCAGAGTGCAATTTGGCCAAATGTATCTCGTAGTGGTCATATTTGTTTCTGTGGCAGATTTTGAGGCAGTTTCTGCAGCCTCTCTCACTGTGTAATATGAACATAGGTTTATAAATATTGACAGGAATTGAGGTTCATACTAGAAAACTTTTGCTTTGCAAGTTTAAATGCTAGACCATAGCCCGGCCTATACACCCATGGGAAAGGCACACTAGATAAGGGGCAGTTGAAGAGCAAGGGGGAGTGAGGGGCGCATCATGCCTCCCTGCCTGTTCTGCTCCTGGGGGTGCACAGCTACATACTGCTCCTTAAACATAACAAGTTCTACACGAGCAGTCTAGCCCTGAGGGTGGGTCTTCACTACCCGCCGGATCGGAGGGTAGCAAGCGATCTTTTAGCGATCGATTTCTCACATCTCGTTAAGATGCGAGAAATCGATCACCTGCAGAGCCCCCATCGACTCCGGAACTCCAGCTTGTCGCAAGGTGCAAGCTGGAGTCGACGGGAGAGTGCACCGCTGACTGCCACGGCCATGAGGATGGCAGGTAAGTCAGCTGAAGATACGCCGACTTCAGCTACGTTACACAACTTCACCTACATGAATAACTTCAGTTGATCCCCTCCCCCCCAGTGAAGACCAGCCCTAAATGACCTATACAGCAGGTTCAAAGGTATTGTTCCTTTCTCCAGATAGCCTCCCATGTCCCTTCTCTCCCACAGTTTCTTCCCAATAAATAACTTCCTAACTAAAATGTTCAAAACATGTCTGTTTTTCATTGCCTATAACGTGCCTTTGAGGGACAGGTTTTTTTAAAAAAGTACAGTGTGCAGGTACAAGAAGTGGAGAGTCAGTCTGAATTCTAACAGTTTCTTTAACATTTAGAGTTTCTGCTGCTAAACTGCCAAAGCAAAACTACTCCAGCTCTATTTATATCGATCAGCAAGATTGCCCAGTGGTCACTTAGAGGGCTCATAAATATTCCTCTGAGGATATAAACTGATGGAGAGACCAATCACTACTTATATTTCAGATTCTCTCTTTTATAGTTTCCTCCCTTTTTTTCCAGCATTAGCAAGATCTCCTTTAGTGATGTGTGCACTGGTTCAGATCAAATACATTCTGATCTGAAATTCTGCCCAAACTTTGAATCTGAACTGAACCTTTTCTAAGGTTTGAAAACTTCAGTTTCATTTTTTCTCATTTTCATGTAGTTCTAAAGTTCTGAATCCAGTCAGGACTGGAAATGAAAATTCAAAATAATGAACCAAACCAAACCAACCTATTTAGGAAGTAAATCTATATGTAGTTGTGGGGTATTTTAAAGTATATTTCTACAAAAAGGCCAATGATACGCTACAGAGTTATAAAAATTCCAATCACAAACAGTTAACAGTTAAACCTGCAAAACTGTTTTCTAAATTCTTAACCTCTCTCTCTCGTTTGTCCATCAGAATTGATGAGGACCACCCAGTGTCATCAGTTTGTTTGGGAGTGGGTTCTGAGATGGCTGATTAGTCCAATCCGAGCCCGGAATTGACAGTTGCATTGAGGACTATGACAGATCGCCTTCTTGCCCCACTCCAAACACAGGCAGGAGACTTTTCTTTGGCTCCAAACAGTGCTCTTTATTTACAGTGCAGCTTGTGCAGACCCCACCATCTACTATATACAGCTCTATAATCCACAGCTCTACAGCTTAGCTCTTTACACAGCTCTATACCCAGCTCTATAGCTTAGCTCCTTCTCTCTATCTCACACCACACTGCCACCACCCTGGGCTTCCTGCCTGGCAGGCTTTTATCCCCCTGAGGAGGCTGCCAGGTGCAACCCATCCATGCTGATTGCTCTGCAGCTCAGGTGGCTGATTAGGCTCCTCTGCAGGGAGGTTTGCAGAGGGTTTTTCTCCCTCTTAAAGGGGCAGCAGGCTGGGTCAGGCCCACCCTGCCACAGGACATTGAAGATCAGGCTGCCAACTGGGGGAAGAGAGGATACCAGCCCTGGACTTGCGAAGAAGGCGTTTCTCTATAGCATCACTCAATCTCTTTTGTTCGTAGGCTGTTGCACCATCATGAACTCGTCTGCGCCAGGCAAAGCGATCATTAGCGATGCTCTCCCAATTTTCAGGATCTATGTTACAGTTCTTAAGGGAGGCCTTAAGGGTGTCTTTGAATCTCTTCTTTTGACCACCAAGAGATCGCTTGCCATGTTGTAATTCACCATAAAACATCTTCTTGGGCAATCGCTCATCAGGCATTCGTACAACATGGCCAGCCCATCTAAGTTGTGTCCCTGCCTTTTCAGCCTATGTTCTCTGCTGTGCTGATCGATGCTTTTAGAGATAATAATGTCGGGATCGACATGCGCTACTGTTTTGATGGAAGGCTATTCAATTTAAGGAGGCTTCAGGCCAGAACTCAAGTCCAAGTTGAGACCATTCGTGACTTTCTATTTGCTGATGACTGCGCCCTTAACTCAGGTACGCAAACAGGCATGCAATACTGCATGAAATTCTTAACCTAGTGTTTAATTGTCACCCCGCTTCCACTGCATTTTTCACAGGGGTTACTGGGCCAAAGGTTTGGTTGACCAAATGAATTTTTCAAATTAGACATGAAGATATTTGAGACGATTTAGGCACCATAAAATCAAAATGACCAAGACATCCCTCATACATACCGTGCAGTGGGTTCAGAATTAGATCTGCATTGGTTGGTACATAAACTGTCCACCAGATGGCTGCACACAATAACAGTTTCAGCCTCTAAAGAGGCAGACCAGAATGGGGATAAATTATGGATTCAATTGTCCACAATTATGATTTTTCCCCTAGACGAGATTACCCTTTCTGTGGACTCACAGGAAGGGACCAGAAAAGCAGGAAAATGGAACTCTGTAAGGTTATACATATATGTACTGCTCTATACTGTAAGAGGAGATTGGGGAGAAAATAAACATGCATATCCAGAAATGGTTCCTTTAGTCAAATATAGTATACAATTGTACACTGTGCCAGAGAGGACCCAACTTACATAAGGGACTTAAGCATTTTGGAATGGAAATCCTGTACAAATTATAAACAAGGAAGGAAACACAAAGAGGAGAACTTGATGGACACAGATTTCAGATGTTCAGAAGCTGGAGGAAAGTATAAGTTAGTAAGGGCAGAAGATACAGAATTACTGAAAATGCAAGCTTTTATTTAGCTCTTTCTCTTTGGGTTTTATACTGCTGTTCATTACTTTAGTATCTGAGCACCTTCCACATAAAATCAATAGCAACGTGGAAGTTCTTAGTGGACTTCATGGGGTCTCTGGCATGTCTCCCTTTAGAGGATCAAAACTGGGGTAGGGTTTCTGTTTATTTTATTTTGTTTTTAGATTTTATTATTTTGCTCATTCTAGGTTAATTTGTTTCACATTTTTTATTTATTAGGTTGGTTGGCTGGCTGTGGTTTTTTTGGGTAGAAGAGGGATGGCAGTGTTGAGAATATCATTCTTATGGTGTAATGGTCTTTTCAAAGAGGAAATTTTTGCCATGTTTCCTAAACATGGCAACACTGGGGACTCTCCTTATCTCCTTGGAAGTTTGTTCCATAGCTGGATCCCCTTGACAAAGATCCCCTTTAACCTAGGGTGAACAGACAGCAAATGTGAAAAATCGGGATGGGGATGGGGAGTAATAGGAGCCTATATAAGAAAGACCCAAATATTGGGACTGTCCCTATAAAATCAGGATATTTGGTCACCCTACTTTAACCTGACTATTTTTTTGGTGTTATTTTAGACTGCTGGATCCATATTTTTTATACCTTTTACTTTTGATTGCTTTGATTTCCTTTTAGTTTTCTAATATTGTTTTTTTTTAAGATACTTTTGAATTTAAGACGTTAGTAGGGGTGGCCAGCCAAGCCAAACATGCCCAGAAAAATATCTGCTCTCCAAAATTTCTGTCCCAGTCTGTCTCAAACATACTCAGCCCCTTACCAGAAGGGTTTTATTTTTTATTTTTATTTTTTTTAAGAACCAAACCAATTGCATAAAGTAAAATAAGGAATAAAAAGATGTGCTGCTTACTCAACAGTTGGAGAGAGCCTTCCAGGTCACTTCTCAATCTGCTAAAGGATCTCCTTACATAGCCAGGGTTATTTCCCAGCAGGCATTGCCAGAACTCTTGAACTACAATATCATCTGGCAGCAACAACTCCAAGCCCACCCCACAATCTTGGTTCCACAGGAGAGGGTGGCTGGCAGCCAGAAAGGGTCAGCTTGATTTCTCACCATTTAGGGAAGAGGGAAGTTTCAGCTCTTCTTACTCTTGAAACTGGTGTCAGATCCTAAAGCAGTGCACCACATCAACTGCCTCCGTCCTATCACTGACCACGTCTCTAGCTCACTCTTCCTGGAATGGGGAAATGCTAGCCAACGTGGGCTTCCTCTAATTCTAAAAGGACTGACACTTCTGTTACACAGAAAAATCCCTATGGTGTGTTCTCAGAGACAAACACAACAAACTTCTGTTCTCAGAGGTGGGCAGCATAAATGATACCTGCCCAAAAGGGACCATCAAGACACCATCTGCATTGAGCTAGGCCAGGCAAGGTAAAAGCCTGGTGACTTCAAGGAATGGCAGAAATCGGGGACATGGAAAGCAGTGGCCAGTGGCCAGCACATCTCTCTAACCGCGCTGCTTCCCACAGCCCTTATTGGCCTGGGATGGTGAAGCATGACCAGTGGGGTCTGCGATTGGCTGAACCTGCAGATGCTGCAGGTAAACAAACCATCCCAACCCACCAGCAGCTTTCCCTGATGGGCCGTGTGCCAAAGGCTGCCGATCCCTGGTCTGAGCCCTGAAACATTTGCAATCTAATCTGAAATAAGATGCAACAATTGAGTAGGGCAAGGAAAAAGGGTCAAGAACAAGAATAGTGAAAATTAGATTTTGTGGCTACTGCATAGGTTAGCTATTGTTTACCATGATGGTTCCAAACATCTGACCGTTTTATATATAAATAGATTCATAAATAAAATCAACTAACCTTAAAGAAAATGAGCACCTCTGAAAATAACGCCATATATTTAGGTGTTTAAGTGTACTTCAGTCACTCAAATTTGAAAATTTTGGCCCCAACTCACAATGCATATATGACCTATGTTATGTTCACTCCATTTATGTCATACTGTTTTGCTTCTTCTATCATTAGGGGATCGAATTGTTAAGACAAAAGAAAAAGGTTGTCAAGAAAGCTATGTGACTAGAGCTGTGTGGAGAATGGAAATTCCATCTGATGGAGAATTTCTAAATTTGTTCTTATTCCAATTTGGAAAGAGACCCAAACATTTCAAAAATCTCCATGAAAGAAACATTTAAAAAAACATTCAGGGTCAAACAAAATGTTTAATTTCAACAAAAGCAAAACATTGTTTTTATTTCAACTTTATTTATATCCATATTTAAAAAAAACCCAGAAAATTTGGAATGAAAAGTAATTTCAGATGGAAAAATCAAAACATCCGTTCCAAAAATGGCAAAACTTTTCCCCTTCTGAAATGAATTTTTGGCAAAGTCAACGTTATTTCACAGTGTTTTGATTTCAATGGAACTGCATTTTCCAGTGGAACATTATACTGTCAAAGTTTTTCCAACCAGCTCTGTATGTGAAGATAACATCTGGTCCTTGATTTTCTCTATGGCTATCACCTTTTTATCACTAGTCAATAGCCAGAGCTTTAAACGGAGATTGGGTGAAATACTGGTCCAACTGAAGTGAATGGCAAAACTCCCACTGACTTCAAAGAGGACAGGTTTTCACACACACTACCCAGGTGAGTTCTAGTTTTCTCTCATTTTTTTCAATGGTTGAACTCTTCTGTTTCCATGAGAACTAGAAAACATAGATAATTAAAAACAATAGAAGCTATTTAAAAGTTTTCTGACCATTTAAATATGACTAAAAGGTTTATTAGGGATTTACTGAAGTCTCAGTCTGAGAAATCAGAAAAGGTTCATGTCCGGTCCTTACTTCATCTGAAGTATTTCTACCATCCTAAGCATAATTATACTTCATTGTTCAAAGACATGAAATCTTTGCTACCATGTCTGCTTCCACTAAAACATCTTAAATGTTGAGTGACAAGAGTCTACTCCTGTTGTCGTGTGCTGTAATATCCAATTCTCTTACCAGATCCTTTTGCTCATTTACCCTGAAAGAGTTATTTGTCCTGTATGACAAAATCCAAATGAAATGAACAACTAATTATATGCTATGATAAAGTTCCTGGTTATGCTGAAATATATTGTGGCACCTGTAAGCTTGTCTAGCCAATTGTTGGTAGAGACAAGTGAGGGCCTGTCCCTGCACTGATGGTTATTGTTGCTATGCGTTCTCTAAAAAGAAGAAAATGGAGGGAGAATGGGGTGTGGGATGGGCCGGCAAAATAATCTATAGTAAATCATTAATGCACTTTACCAACCATGACAAAGTCTTCAAAGCCTTGTGCCACCTCCCACAGAAAGTTTATAGACAGGTTTGAAAGCTAGCCAGGTGTGTCAAATCAGATTGGACTTTAGGAAATGGATAGTGTATTCAAAATGAAACCGCTAGGTCAGCTGACAGTGTTAGCTTATGCTGAAGTACAGTTTGGTCAGACTTCTAGCCTCATCTCAGTCTTTCAGTAAAAGAAAGACCTTTCATTCAGAGTATAGCTTGTGAAACTGATGACAGCATATAATATTATAGTACTTCTTAAAAATGGGGTGAAACCATTTTCTTTTACTTATTTAAATGTCAGAGCAATCGAAATCAGTGTACATTTCAGATGATGCAAATGAAGAGTTACACCAGAGTACCCTAGAGACCTCTCCTGCAGAGTGGTGATTTTGTTATGAATATTTTGTCCCTTTATGCCGACTGCCGGTAAACCCGAAAAAATTCATTAGTAGAAAATGAATAGGAATGGCAAGGCATTCCCCTCGGACTGTTGCTTCTAATAACAGGAATGAGACTTTATGCAAATGTGGGGAAAACATGAAGCTATAGATTTCTTTGATGGGAAAGAAGAGATTTCTTCTAGAGGTGAGAATTCATTTCTGTGTCCCCGCCTAATCAATCCCTGATCTAACTGATCAGCATGCTACAAAGCATGGCAGTTAGAAAGTCAGTTGTGACTGAGGGCAGAGAAAGGTTAAGTAATGTGACTGAGGTAATGTAGGATGTCAGTGACAGAGTCAGTAATTGAACCCGGATCTCTGAAGGTCCATATAATTTTGAGATATTTCTTCCTGACAACAAGCATGTCTCTTTAGAGGATGTAAATTCTATCCAAACATTTTTTATAAAAAGGGCCATTTAAAAACTCTTGTCACCTTTTCTCCATATAAGACTTTGTCCTCCCTCTCTTGTTGCAATTAATGCAAACGTAGTATATTTAACACACTTTCAGTGTGCTGTATCAATGATGGTATAAGACTGGCCATACTGGGTCAGATCAATGGTCCATCTAACCTAGTGATTCTCACCCTTCACAGACTATTGTACCCATTTCAGGAGTGTGATTTGTCTTGCATACCTCAAAGTTACACCTCACTTAAACACTTGCTTACAAAATCAGACATAAAAATACAAAAGTGTCCCAGCACTCTATTATTGAAAAATGGCTGACTTTCTCATTTTTACCACATAATTGTAAAATAAATCAATTGGAATATAAATATTATACTTGCATTTCGGTGTACAGTATATAGTACTGTATAAATAAGTCATTGTCTTTATGAAATTTTAGTTTGTTTTGGCTTCGCTAGTGCTCTTTATGTAGCCTGTTGTAAAACTAGATGAATTGACATACCCCTGGAAGACCTCTGTGGAGCCCCAGGCGTACGCATACCCCTGATTGAGAACCATTGATCTAGCCCATACCATGGCCTGAGCCAGATGCTTCAGAGGGAATGAATAGAACAGGGCAATCATTGAGTGATCCAGCTCCTGTCATGCAGTCCCAACTTCTGGCAGTCAAGGTCTAGGGACATTCAGAGCATGGGATTGCATTCCTGAGCACCTTGGCTAATAGCCACTGGTGGACCTATCCTCCATGAATTTACCTAATCCTTTTCCGAACACAGTTAAAGTTTTGGCCTTCACAACCTCCCCTAGCAATGAGTTCCATGGGTTGACTATGTGTTTGTGAAGAAATACTTCCTTATGTTTGCTTTGAATCTGCTGCCTATTCATTTCATTGGGTGACCCCTGGTTCTTGTTTTATGTGAAGGGGTAAATAATACTTCCGTATTCACTTTCTCATAATTTTATAGACCTCTATCATTTCCCTCCTTAGTTGTCTCTTTTCTAAGCAGAAAAATCCCAGTCTTTTTAGTCTCTCCTCATACAGAAGCTAATCATTACGGAAGCTAATAATACCCCTAATCATTTCTGTAGCCCTTCTCTTTACCTTTTCCAATTCTAACATATCTTTTTTGAATTGGGGAGACCAGAACTGTACACAGGATTCAAAGTGTGGGTATATCATGGATTTATAGAGTGTCATAATATTTTCTGTCTCATTATCTAACCCCTTTCTAATGTTTCTTAACATTCTGTTCACTTTTTTGGCTGCTGCTGCATATTGAGCATATATTTGCAGAGAACCATCGACAATGACTCCAAGATTACTTTCTCGAATGGTAATAGCTAATTTAGATCCCAACATTTTATACGTATAGTTGGGATTAGGTTTTCTTATGTGCATTACCTTGAATTTATCAATATTGAATTTCATCTGACATTTTGTTGCCCAGTCATCCAGCTTTGTGAGATCCCTTTATAACTCTTTGCAGTAAGTTTTGGACTTAATTATCTTTAGTAATTCATTATCATCTGCAACCTTTTCCACCTTTTTATTCACCCTCTTTTCTAGATCATCTATGAATATGTTGAACAGCACTCATTTGAGTACAGATACTTGAGGAACCTTGCTATTTACCTCTCCATTGTGAAAACTTACCATTTATTTCTACCCTTTGTTTCCTGTCTTTTAACCAGTTGCTGATCCATGAAAGGACCTTCCTTCTAATTCCATGACTGCTTACTTTGCTTAAGAGCTTTTCATGTGGGTCCTTGTCCAAGTATGCTATATCAACTGGACCACCCTTGTCCGCATACTTGTTGACATTCTCAAAATAATTCTAATAGATTGGTGAAGTACAATTTTCCTGATAATTTTGTTTATTATAGTTTCAACCAATTTGCCTGGTACTGAAGTTGGACTTACCAGCCTGTAATTTTCGGGATCACCTCTGGAGCCTTTAAAAAAACAAACGCTGCCTGCCTCCTCTTTTCCAGAAAAATAGCATTACATAAGCTATTCTCCAGTCATCAGGTACAGAGGTTGATTTAAGCAATAGGTTACATACCACAGTTAGTAGTTCTACAATTTCACATTTGAGTTCCTTCAGAACTCTTGGCTGAATACCACCTGGGCCTAGTGATTTTATTACTGTTTAATTTATCAGTTTGTTCCAAAACCTCCTCTCTTGACAATCTGGGACAGTTCCTCAGATTTGTCCCCTAAAAAGAATTCCCATACACCCTCTGCTGTGAAGACCGATGAAAAAAATTCCTTTAGCTTCTCCACAATGGTCTTCTCTTCCTTGAGTGTTCCTTTACCACCTTGATTGTACAGTGGTCCCACTGAGTGTTTGGCTGGTTTCCTGCTTCTGAAGTACTGAAAAAATTAATTGCTGTTAATTTTTGTGTCTTTTGCTAGTTAGCCTTCAAATTCTCTTTTGGCCTGGCTAATTATATTTTTACACTTGACTTGCCAGAGTTTATGCTCCTTTCTATTTTCCACAGTAGGAGTTGACTATCCTACTATCACTATCTCATGAGGGCTTCTTATTGAAGGTCACCATAATAGCCATTGGTTCCCATCAGTGTACGCTGAAATAAAGTTTCCATACGTTTTCATAAATTGTGTTGATGGCATCTGTGTACCAGAAGAATGAGCACTGAAAAAAATGCATACGGTTAATCGCTGATTCAAAATTGTCCAGTTAGAACTGAGGGCATTTTAAGGTTAATTACTTCGCTTTGCTCCCCCACACATCATACCCCTGGTTGTTTCGTATTTTTAGCTGTAAGTGCTTCTCGTCATCAGCACTGGGTTTTGTTCCCTCAAGAATCCCAGTATAACTAAGGTTTTAAAATGAATAGCAGCCACGAGATCTTGATGAGCCTTAAACTGAGCAGTGTTAAACCAAGCTCCTGCCTATTTCTCCTGCTAGATTTAAGTGGATAGCTGTGAAAGATGTCACATCACATGTGCCCGGAGCTGCTCTGCTTACCCAATGGACAGACAAAGCAATACTTCTCAGGGGATGGTATCTTTAATATAAGACAGCTATATAATAGATATTTTAACATATTGGAGGTAGGCTGGCTCCCTCCTGGAGAAGAGAAAATGCAAAAATTAAGTATTAATTACTTCATAATGGTGAAGTAGCACCAATTTCGTTACTAGATAATGGTGGAATGTTGTAGAGCCCTCTTTAAGGGACAAATGGAATCTACTAGTTATCAGCTTCTCTGTCCAGCAGATGACACTAGAGCATTGGTTCTCAAAGTGGGGGTCGGGACCCCTCTGGGGGTCGTGAGCCAGTTCTGTGGGGGGTCGTGAGCCCCTGTTGCCAGCAGCCAGCCCCAAACAATGCTGCTGCCGCAGGCTGCTGGCATCCGGCCCCTGCTGTTGCAGGCAGCCTGTGCCCCTGCTGCGGCGGGCTGCCGGTGCCCCCATAAGGCTGGTCCTGGCCACAGCTCCTGCCGCAGCGGTCTGCTGGTGGCCCCGTGAGCCCAGTCCCAGCTCCCAGGCTGCTGGCGGCCCTGCAAGCCCGGTCCGGGCCCTGGCTCCTGCTGCAGTGGGCTTCCGGTGCCCCCGTGAGCCTGGCCCCTGCCGAGGTGGGCTGCCAGTGCCTCCATGGGGCTGCTGGAACCCCCCCCTCACTGGCCTCGGGGGGGCTGCTGGAACCCCCCCTCAATCCCGACCCCTGCCCTGGGTGGGCTGCAGGCACGCCCCCCCCCCCCCGCCTGACCCCTAGGGGGTGTCGCGCTTAGAGGCCCGGTGTGGGAAAGGGGTCACCACTACAAAAAGTTTGAGAACCACTGCACTAGAGCCACTGGTGAGTGTAACACTTTAAAAGTATAGTGTCAGATCAAATGTAGATCCAAATTTAAGTTTTGACAAAAGGGCATTTAAGTTTTTAAATTCAAACAAGGAAAGGTATAGTATGTGTGTTTAGAGAAACAGACATTCCTCTGCCATGCTGGCAACCCAAACATTGTAGCATTGCGTTAGAGCAGTGTTTCGTAATCTTTTTCTGTTGGCAACCGCTTTTGGACTTAAAAAAAGTGGTGACCACCCTACTTTAAGTTCAAGGCTTGGGGCTTCAGCAGCCCCCTGCACTGTGGGGCTCAGAGCATGGGACTTCAGCCCTCTTTGTGGCCTGGGACTCCAGGCTACAAGCCCACTCGGGGCTAAAACATCTAAATTAGCTTCATGGGCCCCAGACTTGGGGGCCTGCTTCCTAATCCCAAATACTGGCACTGCTTGTGACCTCATAAACCGCTCCCATGGACCCCCCCAGGGGTCAGGACCCCAGGTTGAGAAACTCTGGACTGGAGAATGAGAATCTGAAAGCGAAACTGGCTGGTGTCACAAAGTGACACTGACAGGGCTATTTTCCATTCTCTAAGCTGAGAGCAGCACAGTCCTTAAATACATAGCTCAAACAATTAGGGATTCAGATAAGACAAGCAGCTTCCTTGATTCATATTTAGAAAGAAGTGTGAGGCAAGTTGTTTGCAAAGGTCTGAAGTGTTCAATATAGATTAGGAATGAACACAATGTTCATCACAGTGATATCTGAATACTTTATTCAAAAGTATGGTGCCAAAAGCAGGGCCCCCCAAAAAACTTTAGGAATTTGATACCCCTAAATGTGACGATTTGGTGTTTCTGAATGCTGGCATCCAGGTGCCCACATTTGTCATAGGAAGAAGTAACTGAAAAACTGCAAGGAAAAAGCATGGACCAGTGAGAGACAGCACTAGCCTATGACCTTATCAGTGGCAGACAGCAGCTCTGCAGCCCATTTCTGTGAGAAAAAGGAAATTCTGCACACACAACATTATTTTTTTGCACAAATACAGCATGTGCAGTGGCACAAAATTCTCCCAGGAATAAAAGCGGTGCAGGTCTCTCTGCTTTATCTCTCAGATAAGTTAAATAGCAGCTTTACTTTCCTATGGTTGTCGTCCTTCTGCATGCCCTGGTCTGGGTAGAGCTCCAACAACTTGTTCCCCTAGGTCCACTGCTGGGCTAGGTTGATGTCTGCAAAATCCAAGGCGCTGGAGGGTTTCAGATTCAACAGCTCACGCTGCAGGTTGCTGCACTGCAGTGAACGCACAGCTCTGCCCCGCCACCATGTTTCAATAGCGCACAGTGAAGCTGAGTACAGGGTAAATCTAACACGTTGGTCTTTATTAAACCCGGTGCACTGCCCTGTCCATGTAGCTATGTTGCTCCCAGCCTGACTCCCCACCTTCCTTGATGTCCTGTCAGTAACAGTCCCTCCAGGGAACATGGGCCCCCTGACTTTAGTTCCACTGAAGATGAGATACTCTGTGCCTCAGTATCCCATCTGTAAAATGTGGATAATAGCATTTGCTTATCTCATGGGAGTGTTGCGAGGATATGACATTAACGATTATGAGGCACTCAAATAGTATGCTGATAGAGGAGTGAATTAGTAGGGGTGGGTATTGACTGCCAGAAAGGTAAGAATGCAAGCATGAGAGGAGGTGGCATGACAGGCAGTAAAGCAAGGAGAGGCAGGTGGGGTTGATTCCTCGGGAAAAGGTCATCCATGGTGTAGGAGAGCTGGGAACTGGTCACCTCAGGAATTACGGGGACTGTAGAGTAGGAGCTTCTAGCTTGGGAAGGAACAGAATTTCAGAAAAAGAATTGGGGAAGACATTCTGATGTCTATTCTCAGGTCAGCCCAGCTTCTGAATACACACAGGGGAAGTGGTGGGTGGTATTTGGATAGGCAGCTGACTGGCCTGGGGGTGGACAAATAATGCCCAACATATTAAAAAAAACAACCACAAACTAGTCAGGGGGAGGGAAAGGAGTCATATGACTGCCATCCATTTGAGGTTTTCTGGGCCTATCATTGAAATAATTCTGAAGCCTACGAAAGAGTCCATTCTATAGCTGACACAGAGATGACATTTTGAAGCAATGTGATAATGTTTTCATGTGGCTTGGAGAAAAAGAGACAGGGTTGAAAGGGGCGAAGGAGGGGAAAAGAGAGAGAGGGTATGACCATATCCTATCCGTATCCAGTCAGGATATGACTAAAATAGTACATCCTGAAACTGAAATAAAGGAAAACAGATCTATCAATAAGCATTTGATGCCCCAGTGCTAAAAGGTGTCTACAAGCAGGTATGAGCAGGAGAATGATCCTGCTACTGTGGTGAACCTTTCTTATACACTACCCCGGTGAAATGGGCTAGCGGAAGCATCAGAGTTCTCATTCCCACTTCCTTTACCCAGAGGCCTCCTGACCTCAAGGCCTCCCCTTCCACTCTCCTGAGTGGCAAAGTCCACATAATCCCAACAAAGCTGAGCCTTACATACAGTTCAAAGCAAATGCAATTTATTAAACAGCAACCAATTTTAAAAAATAAGGAAAAAATGGGAAAATTTAAAGGAAAACACATCACCCTGCTCTGTGGCACAGGGACATCACACCCAGCATCTCTGGAATGTAAGGGAAATTCAGTCTGTTCCTCACACGTACCAGGCCTCCAACCCAGGCCCTGGCTGTGCTGCAGGGATGCTGTAGGTCGGACACTTGCTCTGCCACACACTGTCGGGCTGTAGGTGGCAGGACTCTTCTTCCCAGCACTGTCCCCGCCCCGTCGAGGTTACGATCTCCCCCTGAGTCTGGTCTGTAAGGCGTCTCCCTGTGCTGGGCCCGCTGCCCAAGGTCTCCTGAGCTCTCCCCAGTTGCTCACCGCACCCCGCTCTGGACTGCTCCAGCTTCACTCTGCCTCAGCAATGCTGCTCTGCCTCCAACTTCCTGGGCTGCTCCTCTGGCCCCTCTGGCTCTGGTTGCTGCAGCTCTCCTCCCAGCACAGCTCTGCTCTCTGGGCTGCTCCTGGGACTCTGCTCCCAGCACTGACCTGCTTCCTCGGCTGCTTTTCTGGCCCCGCTGGCTGGCATGGCTCTGCTCCCCAGCTCAGCTTGGGCCCCAGCTCTCTACCTAGCTCAGCCCCACTCTGTGTGACCCAGGTAATTCCAGCTCACAGGGAGGACAGGACCCACCCTGTCCTCTTGACTCCCTCATTAGCCTGCCTGCCCTGTCAATGGCTGCTCTGGAGCACTGGCCTCTCCCCATTGTTCCTGGGGATTGTCAGTCTCAGGGTCCTGATTTCCCATTGCCCCTTCCCCTTACTTTTGGTACTGGGAGCTAGCCAACCAAAACACCCACACTTAGTTTTAGCAGGGGGACAATAGTCCCCTTACACAGAGAAGATCAAATGCTTGAAGGACAGACAGTAGTTCCTCTCCACATGAGAGAAGGGGAATGAGAGGGCCTACACTAATTAAGAAATCTTTTCCAACCTTCTCATCAAGGATTTATTGATATTTTTGGAATGCCTGATTCAAAAGATGGCTGGATTATATTTTACATACTCATCTCTACTAAGATGGAAATGCTGTAATATGTAGGGAAGATTTTAACTACAGGAAATTAGTAGAAACTACTTTATTTAGTAAAATAGCCACATGACTTGCGGGAAACAGCTGTTTGATAACTATCCACCTGTGATTTGCGCAAAGGCCTTGTGCCTGGCAAAAGGTCCCCATCCATTTCTTTGTTGGCAGGGTATCCACATAATTAATATCCAAAAGAAACACTGATATTTGTCTTTTGTTTCATACGGGGACAACTACTTGAGAGGGTGCCCTTCAGAAGTTGACCAAATAGGCACTTGGGTACTTTTACATTGGCTATAGGATCTGGCTACAATCCCAACAACAAATAAAAGACCAAACAAAAAACATCAACAAACTACAGAAATGAATTTCTTAAAGAAGTAGAGGATTCTTTTTTGAGGCTAGAAGTATACCTGAGTTCAAAAAATAATTAAATAAGTTTCTGGAGGATATGTCCATCAATGCATATTAGCCGAGATGGTTACAGAGGCAACCCCATGCTTTGGAGTCCCTTAGCCTCTGATTGCCAGAAGCTGGGACTAGACTACAGGGCTTGGATCACTCGATAATAGCCCTGTTCTGTTAATTCTATCTGAAGCACCTGGCACTGTCCACTGTCAGACGACAGGATACTGGGTTAGATGGAGCATTGGTTTGACTCAGTATGGCCATTCTTGTGTTCTTATGTTAACCAGCAGGAGGAAACAAAGAGGAGAGGCAGCACTATGGCCCTGAATCAGAGTCAATTGAAATGTTGTGACTTTGGGGAGTTTTGGATCAGGTTCCATATTGATCAGCCACCAAGTCTTGTGAGCCACAAGCAAGTGCTCCATGGACCACAGGTTGGGACCACTGGTCTACAGTATTCTTACATTAGTTATAGTCCTTTAGTCAAAAATGCTGAGGAAAAGTGGCTTGATCTGTTGGAAGGACTCTCCTCTCTCATATTATCTGATGGCAACAACATTCCTGTAGAAATAACAGTCTCGCTTCTATGACTCCATTACCATTTATCTCAGTAAGTACTTGTTTAGGAGTGGATAGTTCTGCTTTGAATTGTTTCTCCATGGAACCTCTAAGATGTATAGACCTAACACTGATGTCTTTCCACAAAGTTTTGATTGGTTGGCTGGCAAACCCATAGCACACAGATTATTATTGTATTAAGTGCCCTATGCGTATGGTTTTATTTGAGTTTAGAAAAATTCTTATTCCACTTTGCTTGCTGCTAGTATAGTTATAACATAGCACAAGAGTTGCAAATAGGCTAGGACAGAATGAAAGTCCACAGCATTTTCTAAGTTTACATATCCTGTCCAGTTACATTGGTACAACTAAATGAAGTTCAATTAATGGTGCTGACACATCTGAGAGGAACCTTTGGCTCAATGTCACATTCATTCCAAGAGTCTGAGGTTGGACATTTCACTTAGCACACTGAATGTCATTCATTCAGTAGCTTTGTTGTCATAATTACAAAGGTGTTGGCTGAAAATCTCTCCCTCCCACAGATTGCCACTGAAATAGTTCAGAGCCTAGCACCATTTAACAGAGGTATGGTTTGCTCTCAGTGTCACTGAGCAATCTGCAGACTGGCAGAAAAAACAGTTTTTTTAAAAGGGTTTCACTGTTGATTTTTGTTAACTACAGTTTAAGAAAAATATTATCAGACTATGCATTACTAGGCCACCGTTAATACAAGTGTAGGATTTATCCCAGTGCAAAAGCTACTCCAAGTATTATTATAATGCCTTATTAATCAATAGTGTGGATCTCATTTTGCTAATAAATGTGGATTCAAGCATAAATATTTATGTGGTATGAAGACTGACTAACTCTAGTCAGATGACACTTTACAGAAAAGTGATACCTTTTTTGTGTATCTAGATTTTTTTTTAATTAATGTTTTTGACCTTGCCTTTCAAGAACATAAAGTATGCTATGATGTCAAATAAATGAAAAATGTGAAAACAAAAATCCACGGGAAAAAAATTTCGGACGCATGTAAGTGACTTAGGAGTCCTGACTTCCAATGAGATTTAGGCTGGGATTTTCAGATGTGTCTAAGTGAGGTAGACACTTGACTTCTTCTGAAATTCAGTTGGAGCTAGATATAATGAAAAAGAAGTTGTGTGAGCTCACAAGCTTGTCTCTTTCACCAGTAGAAGTTGGTCCAATAAAAAAGATATTGCCTCATCCACCTTGTCTCTCTAATATTCCAGAACCAACAAGGCTACAACAACAATGAAAGACCTTTCTTCTGCTCATGCTTGATATTATCCTATGTTATTCTGTGGTTCTACTTGTCTTCGGTGCAAGTGCTGTGCTGCCTATCAGTAGTTTGCATCCAGTCCCCCAGCTGTAACATCTGACAGGCATCAGGCGTGTCCAGACCATGCCCACAGGATTGGCCCCCCCACTTAGTTTCAGAATCCTTCTTTAGCATAAGGGAGGTTCTCTGAGCTGCTCACTAGTTGTGGGGCTGCATCAAGACTCAGGCAACTTTGCAAATGACAACTGACAGAAACTTCATATAGCTAAGGCCAGAAGGGACCATCGTGATCATCTAGTATGACCAGCTGTTTAGGGGACATAGGCTCCTGCGGGGTTACATGGCAGCTGGACAGCAGTTTTGAAAATGGCAGCTAAATTGTGGAGTTAAGCACTTTAAAGAGGTAAATAGGCTCCTAAATACCACTGCCTAACTCACTTTTGAAAAGTTGACTGGAGCTCCTAAGTCACTTTTGAAAATTTTACTCGTGATCTTCCATCTGTCGTCACAGCCCTCTCATGTGACCTACTTCTTCGAGGAGATAGTCCACATACATTAAAACCTCGATTTAACGGACCTCGATTTAACGGACTTCGGATGCAACGGACAAAATTTCTGAGCAAGTCTGATGCAGGGCCGGCGACAGGGGGGTACTACGGGTAGAGCTGTACCGGGCCCCCCGACTTTAGGGGGGCCCCGGTACAGCTCTACCGGTAGTCATCCGAGGCGGCTCTCCCCCGGACGAGCGCCTGTCCCCGGCCGGAGCAGAGCCCGGCCAGAGGCAGCGGCTCAGTCCGGGGGAGGGGGGGAGGGAGCAGCAAGGGAGGCTCTCGCCGCTTCCCGGCTCTCGGGTTTTGCTGCTGCCAGCTGGTGGGGGGAGCGCCGGCTGGGCTGGGGAGGGCGGGCGGCTGGGCTGGGGAGCCCCCAGCCGCTGTCAGCTGGGGGGGGTGGCGGGGCTGGGGGGGGTGGCTGGCTGGGCTGGGGGGCCCCCAGCCGCTGTCAGCTGGGGGGGGGAGCGCCGGCTGGGCTGCGGGGGGCCAGCTGGGCTGGGGGGGCCCCCAGCCGATGTCGGCTGGGCTGGGCTGGGGGGCCCCCAGCCGATGTCAGCTGGGCTGGGGGCCCCCGGCTGGGCTGGGGGGCCCCCCAAACTATTAGAGTAGGGGGCCCCCAAATTTCTGTCGCCGGCCCTGGTCTGATGCATCCCAAATCCATTTCTCGCGGGCTGGCTGCCGGCTGCCGTCCGGGTCACGGCAGCAGGTGGGCTGGCTGCCGGCTCCCGGCTGCCGCCCGGGTCACGGCAGCAGGTGGGCTGCGGGGCTGCCGGCTCTCAGCTGCCACCCAGGTCCCAGCAGCGGGTGGGCTGCGGAGCTGCCGCCCCGACCCTGTGGCGGTCGGGCTGCTGGTCCGACAGCTCGGGGTTTTTTTTTTTATTATTAAATAACGGACTTTTTCATTTAACGGACACCCCCTCGCCCGAATTAGTCCGTTAAATGGAGGTTTCACTGTATTTGTTTTATAGCACTTTACAAAATTTTCAAATGGTAGGAAACGCCCATCTTCAGAATATTAACACAACAAATCTAGTTGCCTCCTTAATGTCCTTATTTTTTATTGTTCCATTGTGCATTTATCCGGTCACGAATTACTGGAATGAGAAATCATGATGCAAATTTCCAGTAAAATTAAATCAAAGTACTTTTGAAGTTTGGTAAACATACTGTAATAAAAATAATTACCAAAAATGTAGTTAGATTTCTGCCTGGACAGCTGTATAATGTGGATTAGGGGACAAAAGAATGCACTTTCCATTAACCTATTGGAGAATATGGAGACTTTAAGGGTAGTTGTAAGGCATGTTCGACAAGAACTTTGAAAGTTCTGCTTTCCCAGGCATGTTGATGGGAGCTTCATTAATCGTATCCTAGTTGTCATCAGCAGATTGGATGGAAAGTAAGATTAAAATGGCAGCTCCCATTAAGGGGCATGGTAGCATTTACAATTGTGGAGATTAGGGTGACCAGACAGCAAGTGTGAAAAATCGGGACAAGATGAGGGGTAATAGGAGCCTATATAAGAAAAAGACTCAAAAATCGGGACTGTCCCTATAAAATCGGGGCATCTGGTCACCCTAATGGAGATAGTGGAAACATATTTCTAAAAATTGTTTTGTTTCATCCTCTGCTTTAAAATCCAAATGTTAGTTAAAGTAGTGACACCCAAAGACACCCTGCAGAGGAAACTATCATAAACACAGCACACAGCAGACAAAAGCACCTAGGGAGGGTTACACACCAAGCAGTTTTTACAGAATTCATTTGCCAAACCCCAAAACTTCCTCCCCTCCTAAGGGGAACATTCAATGACTCAGTATTCCATTCTGTTCTCCACTTGTGAATGGAGTGTTCAGCTGTCCTAATTCATGAAAATAAAAGTTTTTTGTCCCCCACATTAGGTGGTGATACATTCATTTAATCTGTTTAGTTAGTTAGGAGGAGGTGTACATGTTTGAACAGTATCACATGCTCTAGGAACAGCACTGACTCATGATTAGCTATTTTGTTTCTAAGTGAAACACAGTCTGACACTGGGCTTGTCTTCACTACTGGGGAGATCGATTCTACTGCAAATGATGCAGCGGGTGTTGATTTAGCGGGTCTAGTGAAGACCCACTAAATTGATGGCAGAGCACTCTCCGGTCGACCCCGGTACTCCAGCTCCCCGAGAAGAGTAAGGGAAGTTGACTGGAGGGTGTCTCTCATCAACACAGCACAGTGAAGACACTGGGGTAAGTTGATCTAAGCCACATAGCTGGAATAGCGTAACTTAGGTCGACTTATTCCGATAGTGAAGATAACCCCACTGTTATTTTCGCAGCATGCAACATTGACGTAGTTTTGTGGCTCACCTTTAGAGCCATGTGTTAGTTTGCGAAGGAGTCTTTTAGAATTTAGTTGATCTTTGGAGTGTTAATTTTCTGCTCCGAGAAGTGACTGAGCAGCTAACTATAGAGCTGTGTCCCTGACCTGGGCCAGTGACTAAAATATAGGTCATAATGTTGACCAGAAAAGTCCCCTATATCTGCATCCTCATGTCTGGAAGCCCTCTCTCCTAAATTAAAATAGGAACCAAGACTTCTTTGACTATTGCCTACTACACACATACACACACACAGCAGTTGGAAGTTAAGAGATTAAGAGAGATCCTGGGAATTTCCAGCTCTCTTAAATCAATAAGGCATTTTTCACCACTCTTCTCCAGCCGAAACAAAAGGGTCTTTTCAACAACCAAGCAAAATATCCTGCCATTTGTTTTGCCTATCCTTTGATTACATTTTAGCTTTTACTATCACAAGGGGAAATGATGTACCACAGTAGACTTCTTTTTTTAAACAGGAAGAAAAGGCTTCCTGTTTAGCCCTTAGTGGTTTGTAAGGGTGTGGACTCACTGCTGTTGTGCCCCCTGATGACTGTGCATGTTGTAGTAGGGTCTCCTCAGGGCCGGCGACAGGGGGGTACAACGGGTACAGCTGTACCGGGCCCCGGACTTAAGGGGGGGCCCCTTAAATCCGGGGCGGGCCAGTACGCAGCTGTACCCCCTTATCGCCGGGCCTGTGAGCAAGGCGCGGCTCCGGGCAACCGCTGCAGCGCTCATCAGCCCCCTCCCCCGGCACCCAGCAGCCTCCCCCCGTCTCCCTTTGCTTCTCCTGGCTGGGCCACGCGGCCAGAGCGCATGCGGGGGTTGGGCCCCGCGGGCGGCGGGAGACAGGCCGGGGGGGGGGGGGGGCCTGCGGGCAGCGGGAGACCGGCTGGGGGGTGGGGCGCACGATCTCCGTACGGGGCCCCAAAATTCCTGTCGCTGGCCCTGGGTCTCCTATAGCTGCTCCACCATGTGGAGGTCTGCCTTTTCTTGTGACTAAGCCCTGTGGCAGGGTCTCTTTAGTCTCTTCTCTCCCCATTCCAGAGTAAACTTTCCACAGGCCATGGGCATCCTTTCCCAGGCTATGTAGGGTTGTGAGGAATGATGCTTCCCAGGACTTTCTTCCTGAAGTAGGGTTGCCATCTTTCTATTGGCTGGTAACTGGACCATTAAGGCCCTGCCCCTACTTTGCCTCTTCACCCCAAGACTGCCATCCCCATCGCTTGCTCCTCTCCCCTTCTCTCCCCATCACACTCTGGATTGCCTCCACCTTCCTCCCTGACCCCAGCTGGGCTCCCTCTGCTCCGGTGCTGTGACAGGAGCTACTGTAGCCTGACAAGGAGCCTGGCTTGAGTTAATGACCCAGTGCCTCCCCCCGCCCTGCAGTAACTGGACTTTTGGTGTCAATTCAGTACATTTGACCAGACACTGCCAGGTCCCCTTTTTGACTGAACTTTCCAGTCAAAAACTGTCTACCTGGACACAGAAGCCAAAAATCGGACTGTTTGGGTAAACCCTTATGCTGAAGGCCCAGCTCCAAAGTGCATCTCCACTGACCAAGGTGTTTCCATGTAGCTTTCCTACTGGCCTGGTAGAGGAAACCAGGCTTTCCCTCTCTTCTGGGTTCCAGTCCAGGGAACCTGTGGTGAGTAGCTAAGGTCTGTTCTCTCAGACTTCTTGCTGCCTCCCTGGATTTCTTCCTACCTCAGCCTTCCTTCAAGCCCTTTCCCACAGCCCCTCCCTCCACATCTGCTTCTCTGTAGTCCTTTCTTCTGCTCTTTAGCAACTAGAGAAACTGCAGAGGTCTTCTCTTCTCTTCCTGTAGCATTTTTCGTATCTGGGCTTCTTCCCCTGATGCTTATTACCCAGTTTCTACCCCAGATGGGCTTCATCTTCAGACGGGCTTAGTCCACCCCACCACATGCCTAATTGAGCTCTCTTATGATAGTGTGGGACATACCCCATCAAATGTTTTTTTGTAAGTGATGTACTTGTGCTGAGATCCAAGATGGACTCTAATCCTCAGTGCTTTGGAGGGTTCCCTTCACATACAACATTGCTTAACTGGTTAAATGTATTATAGAGGTGACAACTTTTCTGTATTATATAATTAGTGACTTGATGTCAACATACTACAGTGATGGGATTATAATGCCATAAGCAGACAGATATAGTATTAGTCATCACCCCCAGAAGCAGTGTACTGGATTAGCTGGACCAAATGATTAAGCATACGGGATCAATTTAGGCTCATTGCACTGCTGGTAGATTTAGCAATGCTTTAATTCACTGTCTTGTCTAAGTGTTACTAGACTGAGCTCTGAAAATAAATCTGAGTGGGAAGAGTGTTCCCACTTGTATGAAAAACACTTCCAAGATTTATTTTAATTGCACTATGGCGCATGTATACAACTCAGTGTTTAGAGATCATGCATGGTACACAACACCCATAATTCCAATGAGCTGGACTTCAGGGTGGTATGGGTTGTAGCACAGAGCACTCAAATTTACAATACAGTAGCACTGGATTGTTTTCTTTGTAGAGAAAGTGGGTATCATTTACATTATTGTTCCTCATGTTTAGGGTGACTAGATAGCAACTGTGAGAAAACCAGGATGGGGTGGAGGGCAATAGGTTCCTAAATAAGAAAAAGTCCCCCAAAATGGGACTGTTTCTTTAAAAATGGACATCTGGTCACCCTACACATGGCTGTCTATGCACAACGTGATCTATGCTCCTTTAAATCAGTAATGAGGATTTTCCCTGCAAGTTTTTGAACTAGTAATAAACCAAACTTTTTTTCCTTTAAAAAAGCATGTTCAAAGAGACAGCTGCAGATTTTCTTCTTGGTTAAAGTAACTAAAATGCTATCGCTGATACCTACTGCTTTTATTTTAAAACTGAGTTTCTTTAAACAAGCATAGAGACTTGAAGTGAAGGATTAGATTGCTAAGAGGGTTATTCATAGTTATAAGGAACCTTTTGCCGGAGTTCACTTTTCATTCAGGATGACGGTGCTGGAAACTCAGACTGTTTGGTGACCTATGTGAAATGACTTGATCCTATTAGGCTAGTTTCACATTACAAGAATACACCATAAAAATGAGCATCCCTTGTGGAATGGGTCAACAGCTTATCTGTACACAGAGGGTTAACTTCCTTCTCGGAATCTTGTGGTGGTCCTTCCAAGTCGAGGTTGCACAGACATCAGAAGAAAATCCAGGGCTGGCAGGGCTGATAAGAAGAAGGAGTTTTATAAAGTTTAAAAGGAACAAGAGAAACCCTAGCAATATTACAATATTACAGCTCTATAATTAATGCTAGACAATTGATTTTATGCAAAGTAGGTCTTATCAAATAAATCTGATTTTATTCTTTGAGAAGACTACAAGCTTGGTTAATGAAACTGTAGATGTTATATATCTGGACTATTGTAAAGCATTTGACTTAGTACTGCATGACACTCCAATTACAAAAATAGCAATATACAATATAAATACAGTGCATATTAAATGGATTAAGAACTGGCTAACTGACAAATCTCAAAAGTACTTGTCAATGGAGAACCATCAGCAAAGGGTGGTTCTAGTAAGGCACTGCAGGATCAGTACTAGACCCAATGCTATTTGACATTTTCATCAATGATCCAGAAGTAAATAGAAATCTCTGCTGACAAAATTTGCACATGGCACAAAGATTGGCAGAGTGGTGAATAATGAGGAGGATAGGACAGTGACACAGAGCAATCTGGATCACTCGGTGAGGTGGGCCCATACAAATAAAATGCATTGTAAAAAAGCCAAATGACAAGTTATACATGTAGGAACAAGGAATGCAGGCCATACCTACAGAGGTGGGAGGATTGTATCCTGGCAAGCAGTGAGTCTGAAAAGAATTTAGGGATGTAGTAGACGCCTAATCTCACCATGAGCTCCCAGTGTAATGCTGTGGCAAAAAAGGAATAATGCAATCCTTGGATGTATTAACAGGGGAGCGGGGAAGTGATTTTACCTCTAGATATAGCATTGGTGAGATCAATACTGGAATCCAGTTCTGGTGTCCATGTTTAGAAAGGACGCTGAAAAATTGTAATGTATGCAGAAAAGAGTCACAAAATTGATTTGAAGGCCAGATAAAATGCCTTACAGTGGAAGATTTAAAGATCTGTTTAGTTTGTTAAAAAGAAGATTGAGGGGTGACTTGATTACAGTGTATAAGTACCTTCATGGGAAGAAAATATCAGGCATTGAAGTGTTCTTTAATCTAGAGGAAACAGGCATAAGAAGATCCAGTGGCCAGGAAGCTGAAGCCAGACAAATTTGAATTGGAAATTAGGCATATTATTTTTTTAAAGTGGGGGCGCTTAACAAATTACCAAAGGAAGAATTGGATTCTGCATATCTTTATGGCTTCAGATCAAGATTGGATGCCTTTCTGGAAGATAAGCTTTAGCCCAGTATATTATGCTTTAGTCAGACATAGTTACTGGGCTCAGTACAGTGGTAACTGAGTGAACTTTAAGGGCCTTGAAATACAGGAGGTCACACTAGATGATCTAATGGTCCTTTCTGGCCTTAAACCCTATGACGACATCTCTTATTCTTCCCTTTATGAAGAAAGTTTCCATTAGAGTAGGTGGCAGTTCCTGGATTCTGATGATAAATCTCTGTAGAAATAGACAACAGCAAGCAAGAAAGAAGGAGATGATTATCACTGAGCTACCCTGTTCATGTCAGAATGGTTTATTTTTGCCCCTCTTGATAATCTTGGAAATCTCAAAGTGGGCAAATACATCAGCAGTTTCCTGAATCTTGCAGCTGTAAGCAATGGCAGGTTATATTTTAGGTATGGTGTGAGGCCCACGCCTAAAGTTAAGGGGCTTCAATGAACTGGAAGTGCACCAATAGCCATGTAATGTAAATCTTCTTGTGGCTTGTTGCTGGTATAGTATGTTAAGAAATGGCAGCAGATGTTTTGGAACATTAACAAGTTTCATTTGAAAAAGAAGCAATCTTATGTAGGTATCACTATGCCAGAAAAAATAGTTGCTTACCAAAAACAAATGAGAGGGCCTATTTCAGCTCTCCCGCCACTTTTACACTGAAATAACTCCTCTGACCTTAGGGGAATTGCTCAGGTTCTAAACTGAGGTAATGTGGAGGAAACCAAGCACAGATTGTTTAAGAGCAGGAACCTGAGTTGATCTCATACTAGTTTTATTTCAGTGGAGTAACATTTGGTTTATAGTGTGGACAAGAGGTCAGAAAAAGTCCAAAAGAGTCACATTGCAATCATCTGTACTGGGTGGCATCATACCAGTGATGGAAATGCTATTAATTGGACAGCAGATAGGCTGTTAGTCAAAAATGCTTTTCATTTTGATAAGAAGCAAGGGTTAGCTAGGCCTGTCCTAGATTGGGTGATCCCATATCCCATATAATCCAGTAAAAATAAGAGTATTTAAAGCAGTAACTGAAAGCAAGAAAATTACATTTTTTTTAAAATGTATTGATGCCCCACGTTGGGTTATTTTTGGGGACTGGATCCTTTTCTAAAACAATGGGATATTAGCTTAGGGAAGAGTTAAAGCAGGTACAGTTAACATTTATATGACTGCCTGATGTGGGATGCAGTATCCTGTCCAGTGGTTTTATTTTTTTTCCATTGGTGTCTGTGATGGTGCATCTTCTCTCACTTCCCAATCAGGAAAAAGTTAATGAACAGCTCTGGGATCAATCAGCATTAAATAGCTATACCTACAGAGCCTTCTCCATTTGGATAAATTAACTTAAAAGGGAGAGTTGTCACTGGAAGGAGAGACAACCAGAAGAAAAGGGGCTATGCACCAGAGTTAGCAGACTCCTCCAACGGAGCTGCTGAGAAGTAGATGGCTCGTAGGTCTTTGCTGCCAGCAGGGACCCATCAGACCAGGTGCAAGCCGGTCGGTGCCGGGAAGCATTGAAGATAAGCCCTGACTCTGAGTCTAGCTATACCCCATCTTCATAAACAAGATTCTTTTTTAACCCCTGGGAGACTGAGCACCCAGATAGCTGGAAGGACTTTTTGAAGGAGAACAGGTCTCTGATAATGCCCAAATGTGACTAAAAGGAACCCAGCCTATGTGGTACCTGAGAGAGAAAGACATGACAGCTTAATGAAATAAAGGAGAAGATGAGTTTCAGACGGTGAAGATACCACGTGATCCCAACTGTTAGTCCTGTTGTTAGCAAGAAGCGAAGGCTATTTCCAATATAAATATTAAAATACTTTGCATTTATTTTGGGCATTCTATCTAAGGATGTCCATGCCCTTTACAATCAGTAATTAAATTAGCCTCTTTAGCATGCTTGTGAGGTAGGCTAATATTATTTCAGTTTTACAAATGGGAAAAATGAGACAGTCAACATCTGACTACTGAATGTTAGACAGAGGCCTGGAGAAAATGAGATGGGAGGAAGTTGACATATAGACTTGCTCCATATTCTCTGTGTGGTGCAGAGTGACCCTAGAAAGGGGATATCTGAGACACAGTCTAATTTACAGCTATCCCGAGAGATCAAAGCCCAACATACGATGACTTTGATCATCTGGTCTAGGATTCAACCCCAAAAATTACAGAAATGGTTCCAGGGAGTTTCCCAGCATTCCATCACACATGCTATCTTTAGAATGCCCTAATATAGCTCCAGACTGAAGAATTTGTTTGTTCCTTTTCTGAAACTGCTGCTCCCTGCTTCACCCAACTCAAAACAATAGAGTGCTTTGAGTGCACAATTTTAAAGCCCTGGCCCTTTCCGCATCCATAGATAATCACTGACTACTTGCCAGTTTCAACTGACCTCCATCATTATCACTCTCCATGTTAGATTTAACCCATGAAATCTATATACCTATTATCTCTAGAACATCCATTACTATATTATCTATGCACAGTTTTTGTCATTCTTTCATAAGACATTTAGAAAATCTATACTAGGCTAATTTTTCTACTGTTTACGGAAAAGGTCCTGATATGATTTATTTAAATAATATACAAAACTGAAAAGATTTATTTGTTCCACATAGAAGCTTAAACACAGTAAAGGAATCATTATGATGAAAGAATATTATTAACTAAACCACAATACTGAGCTCTAGATTAGAGGCATGGGTAATGCCAGGAGGAAAAGAAGCTATAAAGAACCCAAAAAGAGATAAAGCCCTTGTCACCCTTTAACTTTGATAGGAGTTTAACTTGAATAAGGCATGTGTAAACAGTATGCACATTATACATATAAAAGTAAATATACAACCTCATCTAGAGACCTTGGCAGGTGAGAGTACTGGAATCCTAGGTGAGAGCAAGCCAAAGAACTGTTTCCCTATATAAACCACTAGCGAAAATACCCGGTGTTGCTCGGGTCCAATGGAGGTGGGGAGAGGGCAGAGAGCTGAGCGAGTGCGGGGTCTGTTGGAGGGGGGAGGGGGCAGAGAGCAAACCTGACACCCCCACCTCACCTCCCCGACCAAACCTGACACCCCCACCTCACTTACCCCTCGACCAACCCCGACTCACATTTTCACCCCCCCCACCCAAACCCAACACCCCCTGACCAACACCCACACCTCACCCCCCATAGACCAAACCTGACACACCCACCTCACTTCCCCCCCAACCAAACCCAACATCCCTACCTACCACCACAAACAAACCTGACACCCACACCTCACTTACCCCTCGACCAACCCCAACCCCCCTCCTCACCTCCCCAACCAAACCCAACCCCCCCACCTTGCCCGCCACCAAACCCAACACCCCCTGACCAACCCCAACACCCACACCTCACCCCTCACCCCCCCAGACACCTTCCCACCCCCCCAGACCAAACCTGACACCCCCGGCTCACTTACCCCCCTGATCAAACCCGACACCCCCACCTCACCCCCGGACCAAACCTGATACCCCCACCTCACCCCCCGACCAAACCTGACACCCCCACCTCACTTACCCTCCGACCAAACCCAACTTGGGTCCGTCGGAGGTGGGGAGGGGGCAGAGAGCTGAGCGAGTGCAGGGTCCATTGGAGGGGGTATTATGACATCATAACTATGTCACAGAGAACAGAAGCTGCCCAGCTGATGTGATTGGCCTTTAAAGAATTTCACCCCTGGGGGGCGTCAGAGGTGAGATTTGAAAATTTTTCGACTCTTACCCTGATTAGGACCCCAAGACCTCTAACTGTACCAAATTTCAAGTCTCTAGCTCAAACGGTGTGGAAGGAGTAAGCGCACATACATACATACATACATACATACACGCATACATACACGCACGCATACATACACCATTTGACTTTTATATATATAGATTAGACCTACCTCACGTGCCCAGGCTCTCTGAGTAGCTTCAGCGGAGACAAGTGACATTAGCCAGGCTTTCCTTAATGGCTTCACATAAAGTCACATAAGTTTGGGTTTCATCAGCTTGGTGCTAGATGCATTTTTACATACTAAATGGTGCTTTTTTTAGTACCTCTTGGGCAGGGGTCTCAAACATGCGGCCCGGGGGCCACATGCGGCCCACAAAGCCCTTCCCTGCGGCCCGCCAAGCTTCCTGGCGCCCCCCCCCCGACCCCCCCATAGCAGTTTGCAGGACGGAAGGGCCAGAAGTGGAGGCTTCTCTGCTGCCTGGCTGGGCCGCGTGTGTTTCTAGCTCTGGACTTCCGATATTGCTCTTGCTTTGTTTGCCAAACAGCTGTTGGTGGTGCCTAGTGCTTTCCAGGAGGGAATGGGGAGCTGCGTGCTCAGAGGAGGAGGTGGGGCAGGGGTGGGACCTCTTGGAAGGGGTGGAGTGGGGGCGGAGCCGGGGCAGCGAGGGCAGGGTGTGTGTCAGTGGTGCGGCCCTCGGGCCAGTGCACTAGTCCTCATGGAAGGGGTGGAGTGGGGGCACAGCTGGGGCAGCGAGGGTGTGTGTGTGTGTGTCAGTGGTGCGGCCCTCGAGCCAGTGCACTAGTCCTCATGCGGCCCTCATGCTCATTTGAGTTTGAGACCCCTGCTCTTGGGTGTCAAACAATTCCTTTTGTGAACTACAAGTAGGCCCTAGGTTAGATAAAATTCTGGGATAATTCTCTTGCTTTCATCATGTGAAATCAAGTCCCGATCATTATTCCCTCCATTACAGAATACCAGTTTCCACCTACTCTCAAACGCAGGTCTGCCCACTGAAGAAGGGATTAAAACATTTTAAAAAAGCAAGCCACCTGAAAAATACATTGTGCAATGCTACAATGAAGAGTAAGAGTTTAGTTGGCATTTGTATTTACAGTGTGTCCCTTTCTCACAATTTTGGCACCTTCTGCAGGCAGCCTCATGATAACACCAAAAGTTCCAGGAAAGTTTCAGATCAGCGAAGGGGAAAACCCGCTCCAACTGGCTGCCTTCCCTTGCCCCCCCCCCCTCCCCCCCCCCCCCCCGAGGAAGGACAGCCCATCATAGCTGCAGCAGGAGTCCAAAGAATCCACAGAAGTTTATGGGTAGGGAGCAAAGAGAGGGAGAGCAGCTGATATAATTAGCGTTAGTGGGAATAGGGGAAGATGAAGCAAAGAGCCCAGCAGCAAAAAGCAACCTTGCTCCCTCCTTGCTTCTTGTGAAAATAGAGTAGTTCTCTGTACTCCTCTCTCCTCCTCCCCTCCTCTCTATCCCAAGACTGCCAGGCCTGGGAAGAGGGAGAAACAGAGCCCTGCTGGAGGTACCATCTGCTCCAGGCCTTGGGGATGTAAGAATCCCAGGAGCTGACACATCTCCTGGCCTTGTAAATCTGGAATAAAATGGGCAGAAGTGAGGGCTGACAGGGGTACAGAAATAATTAGTTGGTAGTTTGGGCACTAGCTCCAAGCTCCACACCATCAGGCAACATGTCATACACATTTGTATCAACTTTACTGCATGGTTCTTTGGATACATCTAACACTTCAAACAAACGAACAGCTCCCCTCAAAACTCCACCGCAAGTCTCAGAGCCTGGGCCAACCGACTTGGGCTTGCGCTACAGGCCTAAAATTAGCCATGTGGATATTCCTGCTCAGGCTGGAGCCCGGTCTCTGAAACCTGTTGGCGGAGGAGGGTATCACGGAGTCACCGGGTGACTCTGTAACTATTTCATACGAAGCCAGTCAGGACTCTGGGGGAACATGCCTCCTCTCTCTGAGCATACTGTCACCAGGAAAAGAAGCTTACACAGCTTTGACCTTCCTGGATCTGACCTCAGAGTATTCAGCATCCCCTTCCACACCATGTGCTTCCCACAGTGAGTCCGCCTGGGCGGGGGTCCTGGGGAAGCGAGAGGGCCCTGCACCCCATCTCTGCAGTCAGACATGATTCTCAGCCAGCCAGTAAAACAGAAGGTTTATTATTTGACAGGAACACAGCATAGACCAGAGCTTGTTAGCACAGAAATCAGTGACTTTCAGCCAAGTCCAACATGGGGAGTCCCCCTCTTCCAGTCCCCCCAAGCAGACTGCCAACTTCCAGCCACCCAACCTCAGACACCCCTGTTGTTCTGCCTCCTTGTCTTTGTCTTGCTTCCCAGGCAAAAGGTTGCATTCCCCTTCTGGGTCTTGAAGGGTTATGAAGGGCACCGGTCATAGCATATGTACAGGCAGCCAGAGCAGCCTCACCTGCCCTAGAGGTCTCACCAAAGTCACACACCCCTATTTCCATCACCGAGGTATTGATGCAGCCACAGGGAAACCGAGGCACGCAGTATTAATGCAAAACAGTAAAACTGACATCAGCTCAATAGTAAGACTCACATACAACGTAACAAGAGAAAATCCCCACTTCATCATGGGGGGGGGGGTCTTAGAACCCACGCTCAAGCCTGAATGGGAACATTTATGCTGCTAATAGCACTGGTCCCACAAGCCCAAGTCAGTTGACCAGGGCTCTGTGACTCACTGCTGCAGTGGTGATGGGTTGTTTTGGTTTTTTTGAGTGTTTTTTTTTTGCAGTGTAGACATATGTCATACTGTCTGGAGTGCTTCACGACCATGAGTGACAAGAAGGAGAGGCGAGACTTCAAACTGGTTGTATATTCTATAATTAGATTCCACCAACTATTAACAAATGTGAACTCCGCAAGCACTATCACAGTCTTACCATGGAGTCACAGACAGTCTATCTTGTCACCCAGGCAAGCTGGATTTAGTGACAGTTAGTTGCTATACACCCAAGATCACAAAAAATTCAGGTTGCTTCCAGTCCCAACAGGCCAGTCACTTACCCCAGGTCAATTGGTACTGTAGGTCTCATACCAAAGACAAACACTTGTAGCTAATTCTACAGCAAACTAACTAAGGATTTATCAAAAAGAAATGAGAGTTGTTTACAGGTTGAAGCAGGCAAACGTATTACACAAAAGAGCTACAGTCTTTAGTTCCAAAAGTTGACAGAGGAGTAATGATTTAGTTGTGGTTAGTCCTGTTTCGAGCAGGGGGTTGGACTAGATGATCTCCTGAGGTCCCTTCCAACCCTGATATTCTGTGATTGATCTGTCAGCACTGAATGTCTTTTAGGGCTGACTCAGGTTGCCCCTAGGGATCTCTGCTGTTGTTTCATATTATGTTGTTTTCTATTGTGTTTTAGTGAAGTATACAGGAGTAAAAGGGTATGATTCCTGTTCCCGTGGGGCCCTCCCCAAACCAAACTGTGCTTCTCAGACCTCCTCACTTAGGCACATGCATAACCCTGTCAGGGTCCAAACAGCAAAGAGATGAAGATTTTTGTCATTTAAAAAAAATTCTTTCTTCTAAAAGTCAAGCTGATGGGATGAGCTCCTTGCATGTTGCCTCCTCAAAAATGTGAAGGGGAAATTAACAAAGTCTTTGTGATTTCCCATTTGGTTCTGATAGGCCTTCTTGATGAGCAGGAGATGACCCCTCCTGGCAGTTCACAGTTCCAGAGCAAAGGTTTTTTTGCAGTTATAAAGCAAAAACTTAAATATTATTGTATCGCATGTGATGAAGATACTACAAGTGAGATTAATGCTTGAAGCAACATACAAGCATTTCATAAAGTCTGAGCCCTCAACAGTGTTAGAAGTTCAATACGTGTCTTCACTGTATTAACACACAGGTGAGCGGGACTAGTTTCCAGCGATGATTATGTTAGGGTTCGGCTGAGGCCTAAAACCTTGGCAAGAGCAGGCACCTGGCCTGCCAGTGTCACACCACACCCTTGGATAAAAGGCATTTTGCGAGATTTGGGTTTTGGAGAAGCAAATGTGTGTGTGAGACAACAAGGTAGCTCAAAGCTGCTCATATGTGTTTGCAGTGGGCAAGAGAGTTCAACCCCCCCCCATGTTTTCATTTTGTAAATCATAATGGGGGGGGGTCTGATGATTTATGAACTTTCAGGGTATAGGTTTGAATCCCACTTGAATCTTATTTCCTGACTTCTATCTCAAAACCTGGGTGAGGTTTTGAAGGTAAGCAACTTTGTTAGTGCCTCCAGGGGCTATTCTTTTATTAAAAAGCTCTGAAAATTATCATCGTTTTAGGGCTAACGCAGCGTGGCATGTGTGTTTTAGAAATAAGGCATGCAGAACTATAATTTTATATTAGACAATGGATTACAATAAACAAGTAAAATAGTATAAAATCTTTTCCTTTCAAATAGAACTTAGTTTTAGTCTAATTTAAACTAATGATTAACTATTTTCATTTTTGTAAGAGGTTTTACATTGAGAATTCAGACCCTGATTCTGCAAGATACATAAGCATGCACCTATCTTTAAGCACCAATTGTCAATGAGACTACTTAGCCCAGGGGTCTCAAACTCAAATGACCATGAGGGCCGCATGAGGACTAGTGCACTGGCCCGAGGGCCGCACCACTGACACACACACACACCCTCGCTGCCCCGGCTCTGCCCCCACTCCACCCCTTCCATGAGGACTAGTGCACTGGCCCGAGGGCCGCACCACTGACACACACGCTGCCCCGGCTCTGCCCCCACTCCACCCCTTCCATGAGGACTAATGCACTGGCCCGAGGGCCGCACCACTGACACACACCCTGCCCTCGCTGCCCCCACTCCACCCCTTCCAAGAGGTCCCACCCCTGCCCCACCTCCTCCTCTGAGCACGCAGCTCCCCATTCCCTCCTGGAAAGCGCTAGGCACCACCAACAGCTGTTTGGCAAACAAAGCAAGAGCAATATAGGAAGTCCAGAGCTAGAAACACGCGCGGCCCAGCCAGGCAGCAGTGAAGCCTCCACTTCTGGCCCCTCCATCCTGCAAACTGCTATGGGGGGGAGGGGGGGGGGAGGGGGGGCGCCAGGAAGCTTGGCGGGCCGCAGGGAAGGGCTTTGCGGGCCGCATGTGGCCCCCGGGCTGCATGTTTGAGACCCCTGACTTAGCCTTAAGCATCTTGCTGTTTGAGGACCCAAAACACTGCCTTGGTGCATTGATGATTATATATATTTATTCACTCCAGGTTGCACAGAAGGAGACAAGAAGCCAATTACATGAGACAAATTCTGATCTCAGTTACACCAGTGTTAGTTTGGAATAACTCTGAAGCTAATGGAAGTATTGGAATGGTCTAATTATTACTCAGTCCTGCCTTGAGTGCAGGGAACTGGACTAGATGGCCTGTTGAGGTCCATTCCGGTCCTATACTTCCATGATTACAGATTTAGACTACTATAACTGATCAGAATTGGTCTAAAATATCCAGCAAGTTTCTCTGCAACATGCAGTTCTCTCCCCAATGATTTAGGTAAGAGGAAGTGACATTACTCCTACAGAGATGTATTTTAGTAAGTGGGGATTCAGTGTGTGTGACATCAGTCTATTAAAAGTTTAACACATTGGGCCAAATTTTAAGTTACTTGGTGTATATTCAGAATAGTCAGCAAGAAAAGAACTTGGACCAATGTATAAAACATTGAATATAATGATGTCACACACACTGAATCCCCACTTCTGTCAGTGGAAGTACTCTGGAGTTTACACCAGTGTTATTGAAAAAGAATTTTCCCCACTATGTTAAATGACACTGAAAAAGCAGTAAAAAATATTTAAAAAATTATAAAACCCTAGAGAGTTGTAACTAGGCCAGATTAATTGGGCAAGACGCACATATTTTAGTAGCTCATGAATCCCTTGAAATAAAACCATAACCAGACAGCAAAACTTAAGTTCTCCACTGCGGTAATTCACCAGGGGAAATCTTACTTCCTGCCCAACACTAAGCATTCATATAATCATTTAACTAAAAAGCCAACAGTCAAAAGAATCATCATGTTTAATCATCAGGGAGTGGGGAGGGGAGATGGGGGGATGACACTTTTCTACTTGTCACGTTATTCAGACAACACAGGCTGGAGGAGGGGGTAGTCTGGGTAACAGGACGTAGGCTGTCTTTCAAGATGAGACATATGGAGTTTTTTGAAAATTAACATTGGAAACAAAGGCAGTCACCATAAAACTCCCAAATAAAATTACCTGATCTTATTTCATGTTTCTTTTTGAAACCCAGAAATTATCAGAGAGGATACAGCAGGTGACTTGAAGCTACTGCTTGAGAAAAATCCTTCGGTCTCCAGCAAACACTGGTGTCATGACAATTTATCACTAATGAGGGAGAAAACATGCACTAGGACACAAATTGCTATATCTAGTCATGCTAATTTTTAACTCTTTCCCATCTACAATGCTTGCTGTATGACCTGTGACTAGCAAGATGAGAAACTGAGGAACTGGTTTTTAAATCCTCTATTTTTAATCCCCGTTTTAAAAAAGGCTTGTCAGTATAATACAAACTGAAACTGTGACTGTTTGGTGGTGTGGTTTTTTATTGTGTTTTAGTGAAGTATGCTGGAGTAAAAGGGTATGATTCCTATTCCCATGGGGCCCTCCCCAAATGGAACTATGCTTCTCAGACCTCCTCGCTTAGGCACATGCATAAGTTTTTGCAAAATCGGCACCTAACTTAGTATGGTGTGGTTCTAGTCACACTGTATAAAGTTAATGTAAGGATTGGAACCTTACATACTACAGTGCTATATTGAATCATAGACTATTAGGGTAGGAAGAGACCTCAGGAAGTCATCTAGTCCAATCTCCTGTTCAAAGCAGGCCCAACACCAACTAAATCATCCCAGCCAGGGCTTTGTCAAGCCGGGCCTTAAAAATCTCTAAGATGGAGATTCCACCACCTCCCCAGATGTGGTGCTTTAGATGCTGCTTGTAATTAGAACTGGGAGTCTGTAGGACAGGAAACAGGGGGTGGGGTGGGAGGAAGAGTTGAGCCAAGCCTGAGTTAGAGCTACAGAGGGGTGCAGCAGCAGCTTTGTAAGAGGTTTCACTGTTGTTAAATAAAGTCTGTTAAAGTTTGTTAGTACCTTGTCTGCTTGATACAACACCAGGTAACCCATTCCAGTGACTCACCACCCTCCTAGTGAAATAGTGTTTCCTAATATCTAACCTAGACCTCCCACACTGCAAACTTGAGACCACTGCTTCTTGTTCTGTCATTTGCCACCAGTGAGAACAGCCTAGCTTCATCCTCTTTGGAATCCCCCTTCATGTAGCTGGAGGCGGCTATCAAATCCACCCCTCATCTTCTCTTCTACAGACTAAATAACCCCAGTTCCCTCAGCTGCTCCTCATAAGTCATGTGCCCCAGCCCCCTAATAATTTTTGTTGCCCTCTGCTGGACTCTTTCCAATTTGTCCACATCCTTCTTGTAGTATGGGGCCCCAAACTGTACACAATACTCCAGGTGTGGCCTGACCAGTGCCGAATAGAAATACCTTAGAAATACTTAAGCTAGCTAAACAGACACGGCTATGCCAATGATCAACATTGTAAATAAATAGAACTTCTATGTTAGGTACTTATATGGCTCTCCCCCTCCCCCCATATGAAAGTATCTGAGAACCCTACAATTTATCCTTACACCACACCGCTGAGGTAGAAAAGTGTTATTATGCCCATGGGAAAGTGAGGATATGGCTACACTGCAATTGAACACCCATGGCTAGCCCGCGTCAGGTGACACGGGCCAGCAAGGGGTATTTAATTGCAGCACAGACATACCCAAATGGCCCAGACCCTTAAAAGCCTCTAAGTATCTAGCTGCCTCTTTAGGCACCTAAGTCCACCATTTAGGCACCACTGATATTTTCAAAGCTGCTTCTCAGTGGTTCTCTAACCCTAGGCTCCTAAGTCCCTGAGGTGCCCATGTTTCTGCTGATGGGTGGCTTTGCAAAAGCTAAGTCCTGACACTGCTCCCTAGCTAATGAGCTACTCTGAGCCCCAACTCAAGTCAAAGCCTCAGGGGCCATGAAGAGGGATTTTCAAACTAGGCTGGGGAACAACTATCTTGCCAGTGAGCCCCAATCCCATAGGTATGATCAGGGCAAACCTAACATCGGTTGACTGCCCAGTCCCCTCATCAGTCCCCAGTCTATAGGAGGCAAGGAATGGGTAGGTTGACTGGCAGCAGAGCACCTGTACAAAAGACAGCTGGGCACACAGGCACCCCTAGGGCAAGCATGGGAGAGGTATTGAATGTGAGCAGGAGACAGACAGTTTCAGCTGCTAAGCTATAGGGCCCTCCAGGAGGGGGTTTGCAGCTGAGGATCCTGAGCAAAGGGAGGGACCTAATTCTGGCTCATCAATGCACTGATTTGAGTGGGAATTTTGAAAATTCCCTCTGAAAAAAAGATGAAAATTAGGTATGACATTTAGTTTCCTAAATATTACTATAGATGTCTAATTTTAGGTGGCCAATTAGGCTATAATGAACCTAAGCATCGGTGTACAGGTAATTTGGGAATTATCCTGCACATTATGGGCAAAAGTCTCAAGTGTGTAAATAGGGACAGTTCTACTGAAGGTATTGGAGCTCTGCTGATTTACACCAGGCGAGAACATGTACCATCTGGAGCACATCGCTCATGGAAACCCCTTATGTTGCATGGGGGATCACACTTTATTTTTAGAGAGCACTCCGTGTGCTAGGGCCAGGCTGTGTTCAGCTTGGCCTAGGGAGTAGCATCAAGCACAGACCAAGGACACAGGAGCCAATTAGCAGGAATTAGGCCAAGTCAAGATAGGCCAAGGGTAGTTACCAGGAGGCCAGGATCAGATGACAACCGGAGGATAGGAACCGGTTACCAAGAGTCAGGGGAACCAGGATACCAAAAGACAGGAACAGGCAGGATGCAGCCCCACTGTTCAAAGAACTTCCAGTTTCTGCCTCTTTCTTAGTTAGGTGCTGTGGCCCAATCAGGAGCCTTGGGGCGCTCCGTGAGTGTAAGGGTAGAGCTTGTGCCCCAGTTGGGCTTCATGGACCCTGGTCCCAGCTGCTGCCTGTAAGCTGCTAGGTGGAGGGTTGGCGTGTGAGGACTCTCAACACCTTATGTGGTGACCCCAACCCACCCATAGATCTGGGTTCAAGGCCTGATATCATGTCATAATGACTTAGTCTTGAGAAATTGGAAATATGTAATTTACTCCTAAATTTCTATTAGCACTCACTGCTATTAGCGTGTTCATGTGCTGCTGTCTCCCCAGCCAAGAAGAGAGGATGGTTGATTAAATTCCTATTGACTTGAATGGGAGTCACTTGTATCCTGCAGCAGGAGTCTTAGGCTTTGGACATAGGGATTTTTTTCTAAAATAATTTTTTCATACTGCTAGTGTATGTGTGGGAGGGTTGGGGGGCATTTCTTTGTTTTGTGATCTATAATCTAAAGCACTGATGGCTATTTCAAAATGAAAGACAGTTTTGGCATAAATTACTATTATTATTAGTTTGTTGTGATTAGGTCAGGCTTTCTGTTAGACCCCATGTGACTGTATTCCTGATTTTCAAAATCCTTAACTTCAGAGACTGCTAATGGATTAACGGCAGACTATAACAAGACAGGGTAATTAAATAAGACATTTGACCATGGGCTGAAGGGAAGGATTGACACAAACCTGTTTACCCGTTCACATGGCCACATGGCCCAAAGTAAAAACATATGAAGTTTTATGCTCTTGGGTGGGTGTACCACCTCAGGCATGATCTGGTCCTTATACTGTAAGTTCTTCAAGGCAGGGGCCACTTCTCCTGAAGATATTTGCATGCAATGTCACTGTGACCCTGACTGGGGCCTTTGGAATATCAGTGTTAAAGAGTAACTATAGTTAGGTGAACTCAATTTCTTTCATGAGTCACATGTAGTTTCATGCTTTCTCACTGCACTGTTCCACTCACCCCCACCCCTAAATGGTCCATTACCCTAGGTCAGCACTTTGAAAGCGGTCTTGCAGCCTAGTGAAATATCAACACAGGCATTTCTTCTGTGACCTAGGGTAAAGGATGGCATGCGACTCTCTTCTTTTCTGGTTATCTACTAGCATAACATTGCATCACAGTGAATTGCCATGTCTGCTGGTTTAACCTCAAGATTACAGTTAACATGCTGACCATTTGTTTTTCCAGCTTGACTCACGTTAGAATCACTGGGTAGGTAATAAGGCACCCCAGCCGTACCAAAAATAAAAACGACTTATATGTTGCACTGTATGACAGGGATTTATTAAGCTACAAAAGACTGTTTCCACGCCCATTGTTTCATAAACGTGTTACTTTTTTGGTAGGAAAAGAAACCTGGTCAAACTAAGGTTTTTATTTAGTCACCTCACAGCAGCAATTTTTAGTACTGGTCAAAAAGGGAGAAACCCCAACGATTTTCTTCTCTTGAGGTACAGGAAAGAAGAAATGCAGAAGCCCAAGGAGAAATACTAAGTGCCCAGGAAGAGGCCATCAAGCTTCAAAAGATCAACCCCCCCCAAAAAAAAGATTAGGGAAATACCAGGGTGTGTAAAATATATTTGTTGTCGTTCCCGCATAACTAGATCACACAGGAGAGAGTGTGTGCTCATTTACATATGAGACAGAGTGATATAGAACTTCATGTGACTTTAGAGTTATGAGTAATAGCCCCAGAAAGCTGCAGAGAAAATATCATGGGGATTTAATGCTTTCGGTCGAAAGAACTTCCTTCCCGGGCTGAGAAGTTCCACGCAACATGACCAACTGTTCTTAGCTTAGCTTTCGTTACTCACCATGGGTTCAGGTCCTGTTGAGTGTCTTGAACTCACATGGACTTCAATGAGAACTGAAGCTACCCAGGATCCACATCCCTAAGGATGTTGTTTGCTTCACCTGCGATCTCCTGAAAGGTGTGGAGCTCTTTTTGCAAGCCACGGACTTCAGTAACCCTTGAGCATGCTCAGCAACAATAGCACTTTGCTCCTCAAAGGACTGAGCTACCTGGTCCCAATTCAGGAAAGCACATTCTGAAGTCTTGTTCAGGACTGTTCTTCAGGGCATGTTTAACTTTAAGCACATGCTGAAGTGCTGTCCTGAATAAAGATGTTTTCCTGGATCAGTGCTTGTGCACCTAACTATACGTTCTTCTCCCACCCATCATGAATGTAAAATATCAAAAGTGAATCCTTCAATAATTTATTTCTTTATATTGGAGAATTGTTTTTTTGCAGTTATACATTTACTTAGTCAAAGTTTGTGATATTCAACAAGTAAATTATTATATTAAAAAAAATCCTAAAATGTGCAAATTTCAAGTTACATTTGAATAATATAAATATCTTAACAGTTTCACATTTATTGTAGAAGTTCACAAATACATATAAAAAAGTCCAATTACACAGTAGCAAAAGATTCCATTTGAAAAGTAGATCGGAGCAGCTGTCGTACATGCCACTTCCTCCAAAATAATAGCAGCAATAAAAGCTGAAAAACGGAGGGATAGGGTGGGATGAAAGGCGGAGGTAAACAAGGCAAGTTTGCTAGAGAAAGAAATGCAGCTTCAGAAGTGGAGGCCTGAACTCCAGGAGTGATCGTGGCCTCACTGAAGTCCATGGCAACGCTCCCTTTGATTTCCAGCCTCAAACAGCAGCAACAAAAGACAGGCCATACCATTCCTGCAAATGTGAATCCCAACCTCACTCTAAAACCAGGAGGGATACAAACTCACAATCATTAGACATGGACAGCAGCTACAGGAGCCACAAAAGTGGCCATTCTTGTGTACCATGGAGCTTACTTTTAAAACCTTCCTTATAACTTTGGGGGTGGGTTATAAAATAATCTCTAACATATGAAAGAGTAAGCGGCAGGATTGGTCTCTCAGCTGCAGGGCATGGGCTTGATCTCATGAATGACTGTACGCATAGATTACGTCCAGGATACCCTGCCGCTGTAGAAAACCAAGTGTTACAAAAATATAATAAACAGAACAAACAGATAACCTGGAAGACATTAAAATATCCGAGCAGCAACTGCAGAGATGATCAGGGCCCAATCCTGAGATGTGTTGCACCCTTAACTCCCAAAACAGGAAGTAATGGTTCTCACTGCTGCACAAGAGGCGCTCAGCACGTTGCAGGATCAGGCCCTTGATGCCAGAAAAACGGGGGAGGGGAAGGGACAATAAAATAAAAAAGGAGCTGCTTGCACAGCCCTGACTGTGCTTTCAGAGTCAGTTAGGCAACAGCATCAAAACCTAGGGCTGTGTTTCTCATACCTGGTGGTGGAATTTCCTTGCCTAGGGAATACGGAGGGGAGTGTTCAGGCCCCCCTTCATGTAAATGCATTTGTAGCTGATGATTATGGGCTTACTCGCTGGGTCCCTATTATTTTACGGTTTTGGAAAGGGAGGTACATTGGTTAAACATGTTGGTTAAACATGTTGACTGGGCAGGCAACGAGTTATCCTTCATTTCGGACTTCTTTCTAACCAGGGTTCAGCAAACACAGAACCAACCAGAAAACTCTACATGCAGGATAGAGCTCTTAGATGAAGGCAATTAAGCAAACAAGCAAAAGCAAATTTCTTATCTACCTCCTTGCCCCCAGCTTGCACCAGACTCCCCTGGAGTCCTCTCAAGAAAGGCCAGCCTCACATTGAGCAAAACACTGACGTAGGCCAACTGAAGAAGCTCTGCATCTCAGACATTGGTCAAGCCTCCTTGCACTCTGAATGATCAGTTCTGACAAGGTGCAGAGGAGATATTAGTGCAGAGGCAAAGTTACAAAGTCCTCTGTATTCAAATGCTTCACTCTGCCACAGTATACACTCTAGGAATTTTGAAATCTGAGAGGAGAGGGAGTTTGGAGTCGGCATTATAGCAGATCATACCTGCAAGATTCCTCTGTGCAGAAAGCAAACTGACTTCTCATTGGTCCACATATGCAGTGTTTGTAATAAGTGGATATTTATTTAGACCCATAGATATAAATATGTACAAAACCAGACGGCTTATTTTCCCCACAAAGCCATATATATGTCACAGCGTTCAAATGGACCTTGCCATGTCTGGCCTCTTAAGTGTTTTGAGCATAGCACCATTTCAGCGAGGTAGAAGCAGATGTTGCTTCCTTGCTCTTTGCCAGCACTTCTCTGCTAGCCGTACAGCTCTTTGAACTGGTAGCATTCATTGCAGTAGCCATTGCACTTATTATTGCCATAATGATCACAGCCAGTGGCTCGGCAGCGCTGTTTTGGAGGCTCTTCTGCAGCTGACCCTCTAGGATTCCCAGATGGACCGCGCTGGCACTCCTGACACAGCTCATCGTTTCTGCAGACTAAGTTGTTCCTACAAGAAGCTGTGGCACACTTTCGCTTTTGGCTCCCCACTGTTAATCCCTGCAAGTCTCTGTGTTGACCAGTTCTCTGTAAAGGTTTAAAAAAAAACACACAAAAAAACAACCTGTCAGTTGCAATGCTGGCAGCATAAGTGGCTTTTAATTGCTTTGGATGCTGCTGTGTTTTGATATTTAACCACTTCAGGTTTGTTCAGTATACGGTGGCAGCAAGACGTGCGGCAGCACTATTTACAAGAGCTTTCCAAGAATCTGATTTCCAAAGCACCAGTCTTTTCAATTTCTAGGTAGAGACTTCCCTCTTCTGAGAATACAGTAGAGAACAAAGCTCAAAGCTTGCTATGGGCCAGGATTTATCAGACAGAATCTTAAACGGCTTTCATTTATTACAAAAGTTTCCTCCTCCCTGAAAACTCTCTACTCAACACCTCCGTGCCTCTTCCCTCCTCCCCTCCAAATTAACTAAATAAAGCTGCTGCTGGACATTACTAAAGCTCACTAACTTGTCTGATGTGGTTTCACAGCTGTGAAGGGGAAGATCTCCAAAAGCCCTCAGCATTGGCCCATCTGTTCCTAGTGAACTCGAGGATAAAACTCCCGAACACGTAAATCTGAGCAGAGCTAGGCCAACACTGAACACGGCTGAAAAAATCTTCCTCCCCACTGTGGAATCAATATGAAGCAAGGCTAACTCCTACATACGGTAATCTTGTTGTGTTGCACTAGATTTTAGAAACTGTGAAATGGCTTGGCTGTATTGCTTCTTTTATTTTCATTTTTAAATGAAATCCCAAAGGAGTGTCAAAGAAGACTCTAGCCACTAATGCTGTTCTTCTAGGACTACTCAAAGGCTTTTCATGCTAATGAGACAAAGGCTCTTGCAAGATATTTTGTGGTGTTCATCGTCACAGTGTCTACTGTAGATGTAACATGGGAAAAGACTTCCACACCTCCCTGGTGCTCAGTTCTCAAAGGCAGAGTAGTGACTTACTCAAAATTTTCCTTTTCAATAAGTGAAGGTGCCGTAATGTGGGGATTTTCTATTCTACATTGAAACTGTTCATTAAACTATAGTACGGTGAAGGGTATAGGGTTCAACACTGGAGGATGTTCACTTACTTCAGACTGTCCCACTAGCTGCTGTTCAGTCCTTATGGCTTCACGGAATCGCTGAGTCTGTGCTTCAATAAAACATTTCTGACAATACCCTTCAAGCACAGTGCTGCCCAGGGTACCACATTCTCGGCCCAGGCAGGAAATGGTGTTATGGAACGTGGCAGCAGAGGTCCCAGGCTGACCAGAAGCAGGAGAATTCCTTTGAGACCTCTGATGAAGTAGTGAGCCTACCATACAAAGCAAGAAGAGAGAGGTTATTTAAATGAGAACAACACTTTTGATGACAGAAAAGGAAACACAGAATTCTTTGGTCTCCAAGTCACCTAGCCTCAAGTTGGTATGACGCCATCCCAAATACCCAAAACAGATTCACCTTTTTTTAAGATATATAAATAATGGTGGCTACTAATCTTATTTTTAAATCAAAAGTTGATACAATTCAAAGTTTGCAGTCTCCTGTACTTTCAAGTTAGATCACAGTTGCTAAAAGGACCAGGAGTATAATCCTGACCTCACTGAAGTCAAGGGAAATTTTGCTGCTGACTTCAATGGATTCAGGACTTCATCTCAATATTCCCCTGCAATTTCAACTGAATGTTAAATAGAAATGGTAGCGCAAAGGAGCAGCGATGACTGGGTTACATTTCACAGGGTTTATTAAAAAGCCTACATATTCCAAAATAACAGGAAAAAATGATGTGGCGAATGACCTCTGAAAACAAACTACTAGCACACAACTGCTATCACATGATCTACCAGGAAGTTTCCATAACTTGAAGATATGTGAAAAAAGTTTCAGACTGTACTCCATTAGTGTCATCAATGAGCTATTCTGCAGAACAGATGTATTATTTCCCTTCCTACATTCATCTCTCAGATACTACCCCTGAGAGGTCCTTGCTCGTTTCAGAGAAGAGTAGTAACAGGGATAAGGACTGTATCCTTTGATTTAGCTACAGAATATTGCCCATATAAGGGCCTGATGTCACATACAACACAGCACTAATAAAAAATGGTTAAAAGAGGTACATTTTAACAATGTAACTTCCCAAACGTGACCACCACTAAAGTGATTGCTGCTGATCTAACATAACCACATTTCTTACAGAGACTTTCCTACTTAACTTGCACAGGTACCTTCAATAGCTATATCAAGGATAAATGTAGCCCTTGCATTACTAAAGAAACTTGACTTTAAACAGTGACAATGAAGTGGTATTTGACTGATTCCTACAACTCCTGTGACATTAAGGCACTTTAATTACAGACAATTCACTCAAACACAATTGAAAAGTGGTTTAATGGGTCAGATTTTCAATAGCACTCAGTGCTGGCCTAGTTCTCCTTCCACAGTAGTCAATGGGAATTTTACCATAGACTTCAGTGGGAGCAGAACTGGACCAATCCGGAGTACCATGGTTTACACAAGAATAAGTGTGTCAAGGATATATTCTCATCACATTAATGCTGCTGCTCTACACCAATGGTTGGCCCATCTTTGAAATTTTTGTATTAGCACCACCTTCTTCCAATGCTCTCCTCCCTCTTCCCCATCCCCCCACAAAAAACTCCCGCAAAAGCACCCTGTATCTTCAGAGACAATGATCTGAAGCTAAGGTGTTAGGGAACTAAAACTAGCTTTACTTACCATTGTTTTCCCTGTACTCAAAGAAGCATAGAGTGCAAAAGCCTTCCTTCTGAGGAGTCCCAAAAAACTTGCAGCCAGGTTTTCTGCACTGGCTATTTCCATTTCTTTCCTTTGTATTGTGAGCAGCCTGATGCATTACTGCAGAAGGCAGCTCCTCCAGCTCGATGTTGGATGCTGCAGGACAGGAATGCGGAAGGAGGCTCTGCGAGAGGTGTGAAGGGTCGGAGTAAGATCTCTGATGGAATGTGGGCAGGAAGCCAGGATGGGCAATTGACGGCTCTGTAGTCCTTTTGAGACAAGAGCTGCAGATGCCATTAAAGGTCCTGTTTGTGTCCTGACGGCAGATTTTACATGTCACACTATTTATATGTCGCAGGTTATCCAAGTTGTTAGTGGGATTGAGCTGTCTGGAATTGTAGCAGCGTTCACAGAGTCCGTTGTGTTGCACATTTAACGTAAAAGGGCAGTCTGGAGTCCTGCATTTCATAGCAGTGGTTTCACTATACAGAAAAAGGCTTGGAGCTGTTGGAGGTGCAGAATGAGGCCCTGTCACTGGCTCTTCAGATAGCCCTCCCGCGAGCTCACAAAACTCAACCCTAGATGAGCCTGCTCCAGTCGTCCGTGGCTTTTCAGATGCCGTTTTGGTGTTCGGTCTCCTTGGTTTATTTCCCTGTTGCTTCCGCTCAAAGCACTCGTGACAATAGGGCTGTGTGTTCACAGACATAAAGAAGGGGCAGTTGGGAGTTTCACATTTCATCTCTACAAGAGACAGCTGGGGTAAGGACAGTTCCAGTCTATTCCTGGTGCAGGTCTCTCTCCTAACAGGCTCAGTGGTCTCTTGCCATTTCTTGTACTCATGCTGTACCAGTTGAAAGTAATCTTCCACCAGATTTATCTCTTTGGGTAGGCTGCCTTCATCTAACCTGAAGGCCAAATAAGAAGACAAACAATCAATCAACATGCATATCAGTGTCTGAAAGGGGCAAGGAGTGGGGATGGGATGGAGTATAAGCAACACTGGACGAGGAAATGTAAATTTAAGGAGGTAAAGAGATAAATATTACAGATCCATATTGCTGAATTAAAAATACGTGATGGTAAATTGTAGCTTAAAGTGACATATTTTGAAAGTTAGGGGTCTAGTAAAATTAAATGGAGCCTTTCTCCTCTAAATAAGCGGTTTGATACAATCCTAGCTGGTAGTATTCTCAGAATGCTGGCCAATATGGTTTTCTGGGTTTAGTTGTAGGTACATTACAGCTAATTTGTAATGGAGTAACTTGATGTTAAAAAAACTCCAAACTTGTAGCTGCCACTAAAGTCCAGCACTCCAGGGTTCAGCTCAGAATAGACTAGGAGTTTTGTAGGGCCCACCAGCCCACTTTGCAAACAATTTCTATCTCTAAAGATGCTGATATATATTTTATAAACACTTACTCCCATTTCTGCTTTGATAGCTCAAACTGGAAACCCTGCTTATGTGAAATGAGCAGATGGTGGCTCAGATGTTCCTATTTGTCTAGTGTCCACATCACAAAAAAAAACAAAAAAGCCCCACACTGCAATTATCTTAGAGGACACAATTGAGCAGATGTGGAGAAGTGATCCATTCAGTACAGGGCTATGGTACATGAGACCAGAAAAACTGGGGAAGTGGTCTTACCACTGCCCATGGTGCACCTGGGTGGGGGATTTTAATTTTCAAGGCTGTCAATCCAGAACTTTGCAGGAGCAGTAAGAGTTCTTCCTGAACAAAGGAACTAGAGTGAAAGGGAGGTTGCAGGGAGTCTCTCCCTTATACAGCTGTTCAGGAACTGAGCAGAATCTTGCTGTTAGTGTACCCTCAGAACAAGGAGAAGGTTACCACAGCCAAAAGCCCACTACACCCAAAGGGGCATTTCCTAAGCATAAGAGGGTGAGCATGGAGTCAGCCTCCTGCTCTTCCACACTACATCCCCGCAGTGTTCTGCCTACAGCTGCACTGCACAAGCAGAATGCCGGAAGCCACACTCTGTCACAACAGCTGCACACTTTCCCCAATGCAATGAATGTGCTTCAAGGCACAATTTGCCCAAAAGCTGTTTAAATAAGAATGCAGGAGTTTATTATTTCTGAGTTCTCTTATTTTCAGTTACACCCCTGGCAGACAACAGGACTAATTAGCTACCTTCTGAAACTGAAGTCTGAAAATTTCAGAATTTAAATTTGCGCCTGCTTCAAGCTAGAGTCTTGTGCCACCAAAGGTACATTATTATTAACAGTGACATGATTTCATAATGGTGTATGTAATATGCATGTTTCTGAGGAAGAACAGACATTATCCTATAAGACTTAACAACAACGCTAAAGCTGTAGGAAGAGAAGAACACCACTCACTTTGCAGCATTAATTAAATGAGTTGTACCATGGTCCCAGCCTTGCACTGGAATCTCCATCACCATCAGATACTCTTTCAGTAGCTGCTCCTTTCCCATCTCCTCATCGTCCGTCAGAAAGTGCACCTTCAGGTCTTCAAACCTGCCTCGTTCACTGCTGACCAGTGGGACAGCCCGGATTTCTGTGTAAAACAAAAATGGGTGAGTTTTACCAAAAGAGAATAAATGGGAAATATTTATGACGCACCCTTTGATTCCCCTCCAGAAGCCCTAGCACAGTGGTTCCCAAACATTTTATATCCCGCCCCCCTATCTGTAATGTAATCTGTCCGTGCCCTCTCCTGGAAGTTAGGACTGGGAGCAGGGCCGGGAGCCGAGGCTGTGCCTGGAGCTGCTGCTGGGGCTGTGACCAAGGCCAATAGCTGCAGCTGGGAGTGGGAGCCATGCCGGGAGCAGGGCCAGGGCAGGAAGGCGGGAGCAGGAGATGCGGCCGGGAGTGGGGCCAGGGTTGGCCCGGCATTGAGGTTGGGAACTGAAACCAGGGCCTTAGCTGGGGGCAGAGCTAGCAGTGGGGCTGGAGCCAGAGCAGAGCTGGGGGCAGAACAGTGCTCCCTCCCCGTCCCTCACAGGGTCGGGCCCAGGCCCCACTGTGCCCCCCAAAATGTCCCTCTGCACCCCACCTCATGGGGCGTACACCACAATCTGGAGACCATTGCCCTAGCAGGTATATATATCATGTAAACTATTTACATTTTGAAGATTCTGTTGGACATTTAAATAGGAATATCTCATTTACATTTGTTGTGTCCATTTTAAGTGTAACTCTTGATCAGATGATATTTTAAACATTTTACTGTCAATAAAGGGGGGGGGGGGGAGGGCAAACCCACACAAATATCAAAAGTCCTACAAATCCTACATACAGCCCAAGCAGATAATTTAAATTCAGCATACCAGGCCCACTGTCCTTCAGAGTGACCAGTGATGTGAAATGCATACTGTCATAGCCCAGGACAATAGGATATCTATAGCATTCTTCAGCTGGCCAATGGAGAGGCAAGTAAATTCCACCAACATTCAGAGGGGAAAAGCTTGAACCGGACTCCAAACTTCTCAGCATTTTATCTATTTAAGGAAAAAAACACTGAATATTAGTAAGGTCAAATTCCTTTCAACTATGACACGGGTAACGTGTTAGTTCTGGGGTTTTAAAACACTGCAACAGAACATTTACAAAGACATATATGTTTTGCACTTAATATTAAGTCATCAAAGGCAACTTGCATGGAGGACTCACCTGCAAGAACTATGATCGGCCTTCTGAGGATGTTAACAAGGACAAATATATGGATTTCTTCCAGTGCATTGTACTGAAGGGCCGCTGATTTCTCTGTGGAGGTCATTCTGATGAGGTTCTCCCATTCCTCTTCCCAGTTCTGAGGAAAGAATTACATATTTATTAGCACCAGCTCACAGACATGTAGATTAAGAAATGGTTGCAGCACAGCATGTCAAAACCTCCCCCCAAGATAATAATCTTTTCCCTTTTCTTCCAAAGAAGAAGTTACTCAAGCTATCTACATACAATCCTTATTTTTTTTAAAAGATTGTTGTCATAATTGTCTCTTACCCCATAGTCCTACCCAAGCAAACCTAACCAAGTAAACATGACCAAGTCTTCGCATTCAAGTTTGCTTATGCAGTAAGTTAATTTACCCTGGTGTCATAGTGGAGTCCTGTTTCTACAAAGTCCTGTGATTTAACAGTCTCTAGTTGCCAACGAAGCTTAAAGTTGCGTGTATCCACTTCCTTCAGAGCGCTGAACAGTGTTTTCCTCAGGACCAGATCAACATCTTGAACACCCCACATGTACTGGGACGCAGCATGCAGGAGGCAATTACCATCACCTATGGGAAAGTTACTGGGTTAGTTTAAAAAAAAACACAATTCCTTAAGTAGCAGCTGGCCCATAAAGCACAGCGAACAAATTCCTGGTTACATGGTTCAGACCTGATCCTGAATTCCTCTCAAAAGCCTCCACTAGTGAGGTTCCTAAAATGGAGATTAGAACCCTTCTCCTTAGGAAAACCCTGAGGGAGAGATGGGAGAGGATGCCCCAAACTCCCAGCCGTTCCCTCCTCCGTTGACTTTCCGCTGGATGCAAGGGGGTAGGCTGTGGCAGGGAGGTATAAATCCCACCTTTCCTCCTCCAATTTGGGTAAACTAGCCCATTGTATCTGACACGGATGTGCAAAAGGATGAAAAATTACAATAAATCAACATGAGCTAAATTTTGGGGTTATTTGCAAATGCCTTGTACATAATTAAATTTATCTTAAAAGGAGAAATCAGTCATAAATGTAAACAAAACAACAAAGCTTAAGAGAACGGATTACATAAACCCAGTAAACAGAGGGATTTCCTCTACTCCACAAGCACTGTTTCCATTTGTTTAAGATGCAACATAGAAGAGAGGGATTGAAAACACTCGTCCAGATTTGGGGACTGCGCCAAAAATATAATACTGCATAGGCGGGGGCCCAGTCTAGGGCTGAACTATATAGGGATGACACTGCACTGCAAGGCCTTGCATTTTGCTTTGTTATATATGACAGAAGAGTCCTGTCAAGAGGAAAAGCAAAAAGAAAGTAATAAAAATGATCTGCATGAAACCATCTCTGCTCCTTTTCTAGGGCACCTCTCACCCTACTACTGAAGTGTATTGTTCAATGTCAGGTTGGTGAAAAATGTCAGAGAGTTGTTTCATTTTTGAAAGACAGAATAAACATGATAAATAAATAAATAAAATAATAATGTGGTCTTCGTTTACATGTAGCCCCTTCCATTAAGGATCTCAAAATACCTTACAAACATTGTTGACTGAAGCTTCATAACTCCACGGAATGGCAGGAAAGTATTATGCCATTTTTCGGAAGGAGAAGCTGAGGCTCTGGACCAGGAGTGGGCAAACTATGGCCTGTGGCTGCATCTGGCCTCTCAGACCTTTTAATCTGTCCCCCGAGGAGTGGGGTCATGAGTTTGCCCCACTCTACCTGCCTGACGCTCCAATATGTTCAGGTGGGTCCTGCATGAGGGTACACATGGCTGAACAACCCAAATGTGCCATTGGAGCCTGGAATGTGCAACCCATGTGTCTGCTACTTGTTGGCTTAAGTGACTGCTGTTTTAGTAGTGTTAATTTTCCATTGTGGAGGATAAAACAAAGAAGAGTTGACCAGGAAGTGCCAGCTGCATTGTTCACATTAATCAAAGAGGATGTGGAAAGGAGGTAAGTTTGGTTTAATTATTGTAATACTTTGTTAGGATAGTATATTTATAATCGTAAGGTTTTATGTTTATTTCCACTAAAATGTATCTTTATTAAATAATTTTATTTAAATATCTCTGAATTGTTAATTTCATGAGCATTCATGACCTACCATATGATTTCCATATTCAGATGTGGCCCTCAAGCTAAAAAAGTTTGCCCACCCATGCTCTGGGAAGTTAAATGACTTGCCCAAGGTAAACTCAAGAAAGTACCGTGTTTCCCCGAAAATAAGACAGTGTCTTATATTAATTTTTGCTCCCAAAATTACATTACATTATATTACAGGGAGAGGCAAAACTGGAAGTACGTCTTATTTTCGGGGGATGTCTTACTTTCGGGGAAACAGGGTATGTTAAGAACTGGAATAAAACCCGTTTTTAAACCCCCCCCCCCAATCCTGGGCTTTTAACCACATGCCCCTTCTTACTCCCCAAAGGTATCCTGAAAGGAATGCACAAAGATACTATTATTGGACATAACTGGGATTCAAGCCTGGGATTTACTGTTCACTATAAAGGTGCTTGAGTCATCTAAGGACACGAAGTCACATTAATTTCCTTGTACTACAACTTTGCAAGGAGGTTAACAAAGCACCAAGAATTTGTACTTGGTATCTTCAGGTTTTAAAAAAAGAATTACCACAAACAGGAAATTATGTCTGGTTATTTTCCAATGTATCAGTTTGTTACATACATTAGAAGCTTTAAACCCCTTCCCATTCTCATGATTGCTGTTCTCCAAAGGCTTATTCAAATCAAAGCCATGCACAATGCCTGCACTTCTTGAGCACTTCTTTAATCTTTTGTAAATTTGTACGGTAATTGGTTACAGACTTGCTGCATAATTTCAGGCCTTCTGAATAGGGTGAAATTCATTTTCTGATTTCGTAACCTTCTCTTGCAAAATCTCATTTAAAATGAGACCACGCATTTTTGGCTCACAATCAGGGAAAAATACACAATACTGACTGAAAAGTCTTCTGTCTGAAGCAGAAGAAATTTGACATAAAAATAAGACAATTAGTGCATCCTGTTAAAATTTTCCCTTTGCAAAATCGAGAGCAAAGATAAGATTTTTTTTTTATTATAGCACTTACTTTCAGTTCTTTATTGAGAACCACCAGTACAAAATTCCCAAGGCAACACTTGGAATTCCCCACGGTTAAGTTATTTGACTAGCAATTGAGCAACCTATTGTACTTCTTGTTCTGATGTATACACATTTGAACGATGAAGTACATACTGGACTTTCCAAGTGGGTGTGGTTAGGGTGAGCTGGAATGACTGCCTAATCATTATACAAGTGAAATCTCTACAGCCAATAGGCACTGGAATTTTTTTAAAAAACATGGTTTCAATTTTTATACCTCCTACTCCCTTCCTCATTTACTCTTTTCTCATATCCTCAGAGCATACATGGTGAATCACCCAGATATATAATCTTTTGTACATATTAGGTAAAGTTCATGTTACCAAAATCCTAGAAGAAGGATTTGTTTCCCTGGCTTTCAAAAAATTGCAGCTGTAAGGAGTTCTAAATAGCAAATCCGTCTTTGACTAAACGAACTGTCAAATTCACCGGTACACGTCTAAAAGGTTAAGTAAATGAACTCCCTCAAAAAAGTTTTTTTATGTTGCGTGAAAAACTTGTTCCATTCATTAAGACTTAACATTGTTTCCAGGGAAATTCAGGGGCTCCTGCAAGCCCCACTCCTACTCTGAAGCATCCTTCCCTCCAACCCACACTGTTTATCTTCTTTGTCCTGAACAGGCCTTGTGTTGTGGTAATTTTGCATAAACCACAGAAGGTAACGAGATGCATTTCTTCTTCTCCAATGCCTTGCAGTACCAACAGCTCCTACTGACCGGGGAGCAGTGGACTGAACTCAATGCAATTAAAAAATAAATAAACAAATTGCTGTTTTAACATCCCAGAAATGCCTCTAGTACATACATGTACAGGCGGTATACGAGACACATTCTAAAACCACTGCATTATTTCCAATTCAAATAATGTCCTCCACTCCTGATCCAACCCAGTAAAATGTACTCAGTGGGTGCCGTGCAGCTCCTTGTGATGTTAATAGCAGGATTGGGCCTAAAATGCCTCTGTTCATTTCAGGGAGCAATCCACTAGATTATACATTTTCTTAGTAACTGTGGGTGAGGTAATATCTTTTATTGGACCCCCTCGCCTCTCTAATATTCTGGAACCGGCATGGCTACAATCATACTGCATGAACTAGATCGTGTGATACTACACTTGGGACAAGATTACTTAATGTTTGCAAAATGTTGCAACAAGTGCTATATGAGGCCTCAGTCTTGCAATGAGCTCCATATGTGTGGACCCCATGCAGAGGCTCACGGAAGTCAGTGGAACTCTGTGCAAGTACAGAGGACAATCTATGTGGGGTTTATTGTGGCGTCGGGGTTTCTGTTACAGATCTCTAGACCTATATTGTTTTCTTAGTAGTTGTGTTAGTTACCACTAGATACTTTTATGTTCATGATTAAATCTGTATTAGTCTTTGTAAAATGTAATCATATGTAGGAAGAGTAGCAGTAATAGGACACTAGATTTTGAGAAAGAAATATGAACTAGGGGGGGTATTGGTGTATATATGTCCATATGAAAAGAAATTATTGAAGAACATGCAATATTTCACAGCTCACACTCTCATATCCATTAGAACTTACCGCTAATTAAATTTAAGCATCTTGCTCACAAAATCTTTGGACTCTAGCCCCATGATCTACTATATTTGCCCTGTTTTCTTTAGGGGATATTATAAGACACATTTATAACACACTTCTCCCAAATCGTCCCCAAGGCCCTGAAATAATATAAAATATATTAAAAGCAGCACCAAGTGCTACTTTTCTTTAACTCTCATTTAAAATCAAGGGGAATTATCCACCTTGTGATACGTGTGTAACTGTCATGAATGAAAATAGGAACTATGCAGAAGAAGTCGGGAAAAAAGAAAGTCTTCTTAACCCAAATTGCAATTCAGCATTAGTTAGCTTAATCAGGGGCTGACTCCACAGCCAGAGAGCTAAAGGTTGGAAATCTAAGACACTCCAACCGATATGGTACTTAAGAGTTATACCAAAAAAATCACTAGCAACTGAGTTCAGCCTGTAAACTACAGTGATGAGGGGGTCATAGCACTACACTAACTACTACAGAATCAGGTCCTTAAAAGGAATTGTGGAAAATGCCAGCATAGTAAGAGTTGAGGTCCTCATCGAAAAGGACATATCACTCTAGCACATCAGTGATATTATTAAACAGCCATGAAACTTTCAACCTGTTGATACATCAGTGACTTACACTGCGCGTCCTTAGAGATTAAGAATGGTTTGGCATATTGTGTTAATAGGATTTTACTTTGTGTTGCTAAGATAAAAAAAGATACATTATTTTAATAAAGCAACTATGTTTTTATCTTAGCAATGCAAACGACAAGCCTATTAACACAACATGCTACCTCCTTATGACCCCGTCTTAATACTAGTGGAGTGACACACACATAACTTACCATTAGTCTTTAACGGCACAAGTTTCCTAACTTCCCTGCACCAGTTCAGCTTCCTCTGATGTTCCAGCGATCTCTGGGTGGATCGGTCAATTAAAGCTTTCTGAAGGATCTCCCGAAACTGAGGACAAAACTGGCACATTCTGAACATTTCTACTGTGTATCTGTACATTGTTTTAAAGTGATGAATTATTCCATTAGCGGGTTTGACAATATCTTCAGGAATTCTCTCCCTAATCTTCACGGCTTTCAGCATATTGCTCAGATACAAAGCTTGGGGAAGAACTTGTTGGCCAGCCATTTCCGAGAAGAAACCTGAAGGAAAAAACAAAAAAGACAACTCTTTTAGTCTCACTTAATGTACATCACAAGACTCTTGCTGGTAAGAGATCTAGACAGCAAATTATTTAGGAAGAGATCTTGTTTGCAACTTTGTCTGTAAACAACACAGTCTGTGGTGAGCACTATATAATTAATATGAAATCCATACCCAAGAATCTCTTAGCATTACTCAGCTATAGGTCCTCAAGTACTAATCACAGTCTCTTTACTCTGTCTTCTCTTTAATAAAAAAAGAGAATATATTCATAATGAAATTACAGCACTTCTAAAAGGAGAAGTTTAAATGGAAGTGGGGTGAAGAGGAGGGGAGATTAAGAGGAGGGGAAATTACAACAAGAGATTTGTCTAATCAACAAAGGAGCAAGGTAATCTCCAGTGAACCTGCTGAACTTTAAGCACACTTTAAGCTTTCAATTTAACCACATGCCAGAGAAAACCAATTCTGACCACTTCAGATTTACACATGAGACGCAGAGCACGCATAAAGCAACGTGATGCGCAGTGCAATATTAAAAAGTGCCCAGACATCTGGAATAGTAACATGTAATGTTAGCACTCAGCCCAGGCTTAAACTTCATATGATGTTTAAAACTAACCAAATAGCAAACGAAACATTTCTAACAAGGCAGGCACCTGGTATTGAGTAAGACACCTACATAAGAGGAACATTCCTTAGGTTATGTTAACGCTACAATTATTGCAGAGGCACATGCATGTGAGTGTGGGGGTGGGGAGATACGGAATTAGAGGCCCATTATTACTCAATGGTAAATCAACAGAGCTGAAGAAGCATTTCCACTTTGCTCAAAAACCCCAATATTTTTCCGTTGTGGGGTAAGTAATGCTCACCGCCATTTGCCCCTTTCCTCATCACACTGGATAGGGTGAGGAGAAGATAAACCCATAGAGATGAATGGCACTCCACTGGAGACCAGACATCTCACGCTTGTTCTAGGCAAGTCAAGTCTTTTCACAGTTTCAGGCTAGAGCTAAGTGTGAGCACATAGTACATTCACCTGCATGTACTTCTATTGGTTCTCTCAGTACTCACTTCTATTCAGTGTTTTAAAATTAACTTTTTTTCTAGGAAAGTAAGTGCATATAAACCTTAAATGTTCTAGCACTTGAGAACTCAGCAAGTCTTTTCTCATCACAGGTCTTAAAAGAATATGACACCTAGATTGTGATTTCTAATTTTGGGCTAAACAGAGAGGGGCCAATGGCAAATGAAAACTAACCCTCGCATCTGTCCTCTCTAGTGATAAAAGCCAGGAGAGGCACAGAGCAAGCAGGGGGAAAGGTATTAAAATCTCACGGATACACCAGGAAGGGAACCCCCTATCTGCAGAGGCAGAGATATCCTGCCTAGAAGACTGCTCCTCCACATAGCTATACTGGCCTCCCTCTACATCTGTGGGGCTCTGGTAGCTGCCATTGTGATACTTCCCCTGCAGCTGGTCAATAGCTATGAAGGGAACTGCCTAGTAGTTATTACTGTCCCAAACTGCTCTGCCCAGAGCTGCTTTGTATATCCCCTGCCAAGAATCTGTGACAGAAGACCTCAGTGGGCACGCTTAGAAGAGTTTCTATGGAGTCCTGCGTGGAAGTAGTGGGGTGTCTGATGCTCAGAAAGCTGCATACCCCATTTCTGCTCAACCTGGGGGAGTTCTGTCCACACAGGATCTCCTCCGCTCATACAAATGGGGGTGGGAGAGTCGGCCATTTTGTCAAGGCCATTATGTCTTGGAGAGGGTGACCAGATGTCCCAATTTTAGAGGGACAGTCCTGATTTGGGGGTCTTTTTCTTATATAGGCTCCTATTACCCCCTCCCCCCACCCCAATTTTTCACACTTGCTGTCTGGTCACCCTAGTCTTAGAACATATAAAAGTGGCACCTTTTATAAGCAAAGACTGCAAATTAAAAACATACACACTACTGGATGTTTTTATAAAGTATATATGTTAACTAACTCATTTTCTTCCTTGTCCATTTTCCCCAGTCCCAAGCATCAGTAGAACTGCACATATTTTCCACATCATACCAATTTTTAAAATAAAGAATGGAATGAGAGCGATAACAAAATATTAATGTTATCAATTTATTATACACTATAATCCCAGCTGTACTTTTCTTTATCCTCTTCAGCAGCTTCCAATCCCTGATCCATCAAACCCTTACGTATACAAAGAGAGACTCACTGAATCAATGGAATTTTTTGCATGAATAAGGACTCCTCATCTGATTATGTGTTGCAAGCTTGGGCCCTGGAAATGGATCTTTCCAGTATTAAGAAACAAACACCCAATTTGTTTATCACTAAAGAAGGCGAATTAAATCTATGTGTTATTCAGAACTAGATTTCCACCTCCCCTTTATTCCAAATGCATTCCCCCTGCACCCCATTATATGTGAAAACCGCTGTCTGTGCTGTTTATGATTGTTAGTTGTCAATTTTAAAAGAATGATTCTTTTTTATTTTTTTTAAAGTGTTTAAAATAGTACAATTTAAAAAACAAAACAAAATGTGGTTTACACTCAGATAAGATAAAGAAACCAAAGCACAGAATATTCTTCACGTGTTAAAAAACAAATAAAAAATCTGATCTAAGTCATTTGTAAGAACTCTGTGAAAGGAGCAACTAAAATATTTAAAAATCAGCCTTTGTATTCAATAATACTTTTCATATTTATGTAACTGTACACAGAGCACTGGATAGGACTCAGGAGACCTATGTTGTATGCCTGTCTCTACCCTTGGCCTGCTGAGTGACCTTGGGGCAGTCACAGCACCGCTCTGTGCCTCAGTGTCTCCATCTGTAAAATGGGGATAGGATACCAACCAAAGCACTTTGAGATCTACTGATGGAATGTGGCCCATGACAGCTGGGTATTATTAGGGCAATCTTGCCAGATACTTAGTACCCTCAAATTTCATTGACTTCAATGGGGGCAGAGATGGCCTTTGTGTGGGCCTTGTACACTGAATGGCACATAGTCAATGTTTAACAAATAATAACAATTTTAAAAGAATGTGAGGTGAGGGTATTTAACATCTCACAAAAGGCAATCAACATCTAGATGGATCTGGCTTGGTGCACTATGATGGTCTGATTGTGAAAGAAACAAATGGGTGGTTGTGTAATTCACTAGCAGATTGAGGGGGCATTGTTTCAAGGTGAAAAGTTGGTTGTCAGGCATGAGCAGGATTTGTAAACCGAATAGAAATATGATAGCTTGGCTTTTCAGTACACCAGAGAAACTAGAATAAGGCCTCCCTAGACCACTGGGTGGCAGGATGTGGGACCCCAGGTCTAAACAAAATTGGCTGTGCAGTAACTTCATTAGAAGCCTAAGTGTATAAACCAAAAAAAAAAAAAAAAGTAACATCTCTGAATGCTAACTACTGTAACACTGATTTTTAGTTAGTTTTTATCCAGAGTAATAACCCCAAATTGTCACGGTTGATATACATCAACTGTATTTAATCTTCATAATGTAGATTTACAATAAGTGGTAGAATAACGAAAGAACACTTTACAGAACTGGGTACAGGTAAACAACCAATTATGCTTCCCTTTCCATGCAAAATTCTTATTAATTTATACTGTGTCCAGTTATCCTGTTTTGCCACAGTTTTCTACCTAGTTCATATGCGCAATAGGAAGCTTGTTTCATTTATATTTATAAAGTACAGTACAAATTAATAAGTATTTACCAACTTCCATTCTAAGGGCTCAGATGGAATGTGCTACACAAGTGAAAAGTAGTATAATATATTAATATTATATACATATATTAATGCACTCTGTAACTAAGGCCAGATCCTTACTTTAAAAAGAAATCCAGAACTACTATCTACTAACAAGGAGGTGTTTTTTAAAAAAATTGTAAATAGAAGGTTTAAGCATCTGTTTACATATATTATACTGCTGCTGTAAGGTTTTAACAGAATAGAAGACCCTGGCTCTGAGTTTGCAGTCCAGCGCTGTACCCCCGACTGGGCAATTTGACATGAGTACATGCAGGTTGTTTTTCTTCAAAATTTCTCACTGTTGCAACCTAGCAGTGCAGACAACCCGCTGATGTTTTACCCACGGTGTTGTTGAACTCTACCCAGTGCAGGCCCAAATGCCAGTGGCAACCTGTCTACAGTAACACACCACCAGTGGAGCTGCACTAGTGGCGTTATAATGGTGGGAAACTGGAACAAAACTGTTAAGTGTAGACCAGACGAGAACAGTCAATCCACTTCTCCTCATCCATCGTTAGGACTCCAGAGCCCACCTAACAGCTGCACGTTTTAAAAACAAGCCGAACAATAGGTCTTTCATAACAGCCTACACGAGCGGTCCTCAATCATTATATAACTTACACCGCGTAACTCCATGTCTACGTGCCTGTCCGCTCGCCAAGTCCCCGGCCCTCCTCGTATTTACGAGCGGAATGGCCAGCGAAGTTGGTTTTAAAACACACCAAACTATCCGAGGCGGGGGCATGAAACCACAGATCTGTTCGATCGGCTCCAGCCTGCTGCCTTCAGCCGATCTGCTCGCGTTCCCCAGCGAGCCTCTGCCCTGCACCCTCGCCACAGACACAAGCCCGAAATCCACGCCAGCCGGGCGCGCTCAGGGCCACCCCGAACCCCCCCGGCGCAGCCAGCGCGGAGCCGAACAAAGCCACTGCAAAGCGCAGCGCAGAAGCCCGGGTACCTTTCTGCAGAAGGGCTCCTCCAGACGCGCCGCGCGGCGGATAAAATCCGGCTCAAAACCCAGGCACCACGGCTAGGGCAGAGCCAAGCTTGGGAGCCATGAATGCCCGGCCAGACGGGGTTGCAAGAGACTCAGGCTCCTGAGCAGCGCCTGGCTGGGCTTCCCTCGGCCGCCCCCTCCCCTGCTGCTGCTGCTGCGCTGGCTATAAACTGGAGTAAAGACTCTTGTTTTTTCCTTTCTATTTTACTAAGCCGAGCAAAAAGCCCCAGCGGAGCGGGGATTTCCACCCCCGGCGCCGGGGACTTTCCGACCTGTGACACGCCGGGGAACAGCTGCCGCCTTCCCGCACAGCGGCCCCTGGGTGGCGCTGCCGCGCGAGCGGCCCGGCCCCAGAGCCCGCGGGGCCGCCCGGCCGCCGCCGCCGCCAGCCGGAGAAATTCCTCGCCCCTTGCAGCGGGGCTTGCCCCGCGTGAGTCACCGCGGGGCATTTCGGCGCCGGGCCGGGCCGGGCCGGGCCGGGCCGGTGTGGGGCATTATTCCGTCTTTCCGCCACCGTCGCAGCAGGGCGGGGATTAATTGGCCAGCGGGCGGGCTTCAGCCCCCCCTCGCCCTGCAAAGCGCAGCTTCCCTCCCTCCCCGCGCGGGCTGTGAGCCGTGGCTTGTCCTGCACCTCGCACACCCGCAGCCGGGTAGTTAATGACAGACAGGACTGAGTACAAACATGACGCAACTGTTGATTGCTTGTCAGGTGCCCGGTGGCTGAAAAGTGTCCCTGGTCTACCCGCCAACATTTCCCCCGCGTATAGGGGTCTCCTTGAAGCGTGTGGCCGTAGTGGTACAGATAGGGATCACACCGGTGCAGGAAGACACCCGCATACAGGTATAACAGCAGAGGTGACCAGACAGCAAGTGTGAAAAATCGGGACAAGGGGTGGTGGGTAATAGGAGCCTATATAAGAAAAAGACCCAAATATCGGGACTGTCCCTATAAAATCGGGGCATCTGGTCACCCAGCATGATCTACACAAGGGGAGATGTGCAGGTATCGCCACATCAATACAAAGCCACGTCCCTAACCAACAGATACACCCATACAAATGTGCCTGTAACTCAGGCCTTAGATGCACCATTAACTACCCAGGAGTGAACAATGGCAGTCTGGTGCCCTAGGCCCATGCCCTCATGGCCCTGCTCTTGCACTGGTCACTCTTCCTTTGACTTAGGGTGGCGCTGGTGGGGGCTTTCTTCCCTCCCAGAAAGGCAGGGGGCAGCAACACAGGGCCCTCATCTCTCCCCTGCCAGGAATGACAATTGTTTACCCCTTTCATGATCGGTGTGGGTTCCCTCTCACTCCTAAGACAGGTACAGGTGATGATGGAAGTTCCCAGTATTTACCCCACCTGCTTGGATGTATCTGCTTGGGTGGTTGGGCCAGGACCATCACACTCTTCTCTTGCCACACAAAGCTCTCTGCTGGCAGGGTCCCTCAGAACAGTAGATCTTGGAGTTGACACTTCATTAAGATGCTTAGGCAGTTCATCCCATTCATAACTATTGTTTCAGGCTGTCTGCACACTCAAACAGCCATCACTACTTTGGTTATACTTGGTTCACATTTTCAAGCTTTGCTTGGTAACCCTGATAGAAACTTACTGTTTGTTTAAATGAAAGGTTAGATTCTGATGTAATCCCATGTCTCTGGGGATAGGGTTTTAGGTGTGGGCCTGTAACATTTTAATATGCCTTAATTTGATTTTGCAGGTGAATAGTTCCATTGTAATTCACCTGCAGTTGCAATTCACCTGCAGATGTAATTCAATGCAGAACTACTCATGAATCAGAGAGGTAGCCGTGTTAGTCTGGATCTGCAGAAGCGACAAAGAGTCCTGTGGCACCTTAAAGACTAACAAAAGACTTTTGTTAGTCTTTAAGGTGCCACAGGACTCTGTCAGGACTACTCACATCATTAAAGTTACTCATATGAGGACTGGGTTCTAACACCATAAATTCATCAAGACAGAGATCTGTAATTTGTATCTCTTTGTAAAGATTCAGTTATATTTATCAGGCTATATCCATATCATGTTAATTAATAAGCACCAAGTATTTTTTAAAATTGTGCCTTGGAAAAGCCCATAGCCACCTTCTAATATTCCATAAGCAAAGCAGCCATTCATTATTGCTGTTTGTGTAAGTGATTTGTACCGAAAAAACAACAGGTTCCTACCCAGAAAGCTGACAACCTAAAGGCACACACAAGTGTAACAGAATCCTGCACAATGGAATGTCATGTAGTCATAAAGAGTGTGATCTCCTAAGCACTGAACTCCTCCCTCCCAAGGAACTGAGCACCCCCTATTGACTTCTCTGGGAACTGGGTTTTTTTAAGGAGGAAAGTGGGATTCACGCATCCATATGCCCTGCCCTTCTCTCTGCCTCATGTGCCTGAGTCAGCGCTGTGCTTGGGAAAAGGGTAATCCCCTTATAGATTAAACTAATTGATTTATTTTAACTTTTTTCACTGCAGTTCCACCTTTCAGGTGCCCTGCTGCCTAGTGTAATCCACAGCCGGGAGTTATTTGCACAGCCTCCCTACACAAGGCATGGAGAGAGTTAAATGCCTAAGAATGGGAAAAGTCAGCAAGATGAGCAGGGAGCTGCCTAATCTAGCCAGTAGGAAATGTCAGTGTAACAGATGGGGTTTAAAATCTGCCCTACAAAGAGACATAGGTGCCTAACTCTGGGCCGTCTATTTGGGATTCACAGCCATGAACCCTCTCCTGGAGTCAGTCAACACAGTCCTTTCTCAGAAAACACTGAGGAAGTGGTAGTGCTCCTTCCGCCTAATAACCAAGGCCTTTGCTCCCTCTCTCATAATGCAGGCAACCCAGGTTGAAGTCCACCCTGTGTGTGCTTTGGAACAGGGACTTGAATCCATATTTCCCACATCCTGGCTGTGTGCTCTAACTGCTGGGAGATAGGGTAAAAGGGGGCTCTTCCTCCAGCTGTGGTTTATGCAGGGTCCAATCTGGTAGGCAAGCCCCATAGATGAGAGAGGCAGGGGAATGCTAACTTGAAAAACCCACTGGGCTCATGCCCACCAGCAGAAATGTAGGTGCCTAGAGATCTTTACCAGTAGAAACTTAGGCACCTAGAGAATTTAGATACCTTCAGGGCTAGGCAGCTGAGCGGGGCTTTGGGGAATCTATATTTTGGATCTAGCCACTTAAATGGTAGTTGGGCTCTTAAATTCCATTGTGGCTCTAGTCCTAAAAGTGATTAACCTGGTAAGCAGGGAAGACCTAGATGTGTGGGTTATCCAGTGGATCTGATATGTGCAAGAAGCAGCAGCAAGGGCCACTGCTCCTCTTCAATTTTAGCACTGGAGGGAAGGAAGTCTGAAGATGGGCCTGAGTAAGAAAATTATTTAGACCCTGTCAGGTATTACCTGTCTGTTCTGAATAATGGGAATCGTGGGCTCACAGTGAAGTCACCGACTATTAGGAAATACCTGTCAAGCAAGACAAGAGGTCATTATAGTTATTACAAACCATGAATATATCTAAGCATAAGAATCTTTTTAGCCTTGATTAGCTTAAAGGTGAGCTGCACATTGTTATGGATAGGCATTGTGTTTATAGTACAGGTCTGTTCCTAACAAAGAATGACTGGTGCAGTAACCCACAGCACAGCAGGAATTCATTTGGGACTCTCTTTTTGATCTGGTTCTGTACAGCTGACTAAGATGAAATTGCTATAAGGCGGGTGTAAAACTGGTTGAAAGGCCATACTCAATGAATAGTTATGAATGATTCATTGTCAAATGGGGAGAAGAGGGACATATCCAATGGGGTCCTGCAGAGGTCAGTCCTGGGTCTGGTACTATTCAGTCTTTTGCTAATGTTTTGAATAAAGGAGTGGAGAATATGCTTATAAAATTTTCAGATGATACCAAACTGCGAAGCACTTTGGAGGACAGGATTCGAATTTAAAACAACCTTGACAAATTGAAGAATTGCTCTGAAATCAATAAGATGAAATTCAGTAAAGACAAGTGCAAAGAACTACACTTAGAATGGAACAATCAAGTGCATAACTCAAAAGTGAGGACTAACTTGCTAGGCCGTAGTATTGCTGCAAAGTATCTGGGAGTTATAGTGGATCACAACATGGAATCTGAGTCAACAAAGTGATGCAATTATGAAAAAGTTAATGTTATTCTGGGATGTATTACAGGAGTGTCATACATATGACATGGGTGATAATTGTCCTGCTTTGCTTGGCACTGGTGAGACCTCAGCTGGAGTATTTTGTCCAGTTATGGCTGTCACACTTTAAGAAAGATGTGAACAAATCAGAGAGAATCCAGAGGAGAGCTACAAAAATGATAAAAGATGTAGAAAACCTGACCTATGAGGAAAGGTTAAAAAAAAACTGGGCATGTTTAGACTTTTGAAAAGAAGACTGAAGGGAGACCTGATAATAGTCTTCAAATATGGTAAGGGCTGTTATAAAGAGGACTGCAGTTGATTGTTCTCCATGTGCAGTGAAGGTAGGGCAAGAAGGAATAGGCTTAATCTGCAGCAAGGGAGATTTAGGATAGATATTAGGAAAAACTTTCTAACTATAAGGGTAGTTAAGCTCTGAAATAGGTTTCCAAGGGAGGTTGTGGAATCCCCATCATTGGAGGTTTTTAAGAATGGGTTGGACAAACACCTGTCAGAGATGGTCTTGATATACCTGGTCCTGCCTCAGTGCCGGTGGCTGGACTTGATGACCTTTTGAGGTCCCTTCCAGCCCTGCATTTCTATGATGTTATAACCAGAGGTTCTAGAAACAATGCATATAAATAATACAATGCATATAAATAATTATTATAATAATTATTAATACATTTGGGTTCTAACAACTTCTCATCAGCCAGCCCTTCTAGAGACTTTTCATGCCCCAGACAGTCTTAGAAATAGTGTGACTCATCTCTAATGGAGGAAGAGGGTGAGAGGGAAAAGAAGGAAATTCCTTATATTGCAATACCACAGCCTGAGGTCATGCTTGAGTTCGGCATCCATGACTTCCAAGGATCATCTGGCTGCTTCACGGCTTGTCTTGACCAAAGAGAGCTGTTGAGACGTGCCTGACTATGAATGGGAGAAGGAGGGAGGAAAATCCCTAAAATATCTGTCAGACAGAGAACTGGTATTTACTACTGAGTCAGTTACTACTGGTAGAAATTACCCAAACTTACCTCTGCCGCTTAGCAAGAGCTAAACTGTTTTGCTAATTTTCCATTGTATTCATCTGAATACAATAAAATAAACTCAGGATTCCCAGTGAGGCTTTTGGGGAGCAGTCAGCATTAGAGGCTAAATTAGAATGTAGGGCATTCCTTGGTCCCAGGTCTGAACTCATATCACTCGATTGTGCTTTGCTCATCCCTTTGCCCCCAGCACACCGTGGGAAATAGTAACAATTCTAAATAATAATATCTTTCCACATAGGCTTTTGGATAGAAGCCATCACTGTGGTATATGAACACCAAAGGCTTCTGAGAGTTGCACACAAACTTTACACTTTGGACAGGGAAACATGACTCAGTATTAATAACCAAGTGCAATATGTGAGCCAGTGTAGATAAACCTAACAAGCCACCAGCAATAGAGAAGCAACGCAACACACAACAAAAATGTTTTTAGCTTTATCTAAAAAGATGGCATGAAAGGTTTCGATACCTAGTCAGAGAAGTGGAATGGTTGTGGGCTATGCTACTTGACTGACTCAGAGTTCTGTTCTCAGCTCTGCCAAGGCTTCCTCTGTGACCATGGGCAAGTGAGTTAATCTCTTTAGACTCAGATCCTTAAAAGTATTTAGAAGCCTAACTCCCATTGATTTCAGTGTAACTTAGAGCAGGTCTGCCCTTACACCATTCAAGCACTGCTTCCCCCTCAGCATGGGTATCAATAACAGTGGAGGTGGTGAGGCACTGCTTAGGCTAGTAAGGTTAGGTTACTATATGTTAGAATCCTAGGGCATATACCCTGCTTGTCTCTCTACACTCCTGAGCAGTGCCTCTCATGTCTACATTGCTGTTTTTAACAGCGTGTTATCCTGCTGCTGGAGCCTTTTCCCTCAGCAGTGAGAGACCCTGGCAGGGGGGATGCCAGTCATGCAGCTGTGCCCTACTTTTAGCACACTAGCTAGATCTTGTCTCTCTACACTCCTGAGCGTGTTATCCTGCTGCTGGAGCCTTTCCCCTCAGCAGTGAGAGACCCTGGCAGGGGGGATGCCAGTCATGCAGCTGGGCCCTACTTTTAGCACACTAGCTAGATCAGAGCTAGTGCAAGTATCTCTCCTAAAGCAGCGGCTCACACCCTCAGTGGAGGGTAAAGTGGAGACAATAATATTTCCTTTCTCCTACTTTGATCTGTCATTTCTGTTTAAGTTAGAGTGTAAACTCTTCAGTGTAGAGGCTATTATTATTTATTTGTTGTATTGTAGTAGGATCTAGAGGCCCCTGCCCCATTGTCGTAGGTCCTGTACATTTTTAAAAAATCATCTCCGCCCCCCCCCCCAAAGCATACAGTCTAAATAAACTCACTTTTTCTGACTGTGAGTTTTTGTATATCATAATGGGACCCTGATGGAAGCTGTGAGCTTTAAGCACTGCTGCAGTACAAATAATCCAACATTTGAAGGGAGAATCTTTCGTGCTTGTGGGTTGTTGACAGGGATGGGCCTCTCTTCTCAAAAGGGGATGACCAGCACTTCACCCCCTTGCAACTGCACAGAGCAAAATGAGATGAGTAGCACTTCATACTCTTGCAACTGACTGTGGGCCAGTGTTGTTTAGGTTTGAGATCCTTTTGGATGTAGCTGTTCTATTGCCCAAATCACAGTAGAGGGCTCCAAAATAGTATCAGGAATTCCAAGAGAGAACTGTCACTTCAGTGAACAGCTTTGCTGCTACGGAATTGTCATTCCTTAATAAGAAAATGTGCAACTGAAGCAAATGATAGGCAATGTCTCATCTAAAGTGGGACCTAGTGTTACCACTTTTTTGTTTTCTTCTGGGTTTCCTACCTATCTGTTCACCAGACATCATGAGACCGCAACACCTCTCATTCTGTGACTATAGTCTATGAGACATCATCAAATCAAAGATACAGGTTTAGCAATTGTCAGCAAATCAAACTATTTAGGCAGCCCAAAATTGCCTCTGGCTGCAGGCTCTGAATCTCTTGTGCTGTGCAGCCACAAAGACCAGCCCTTCTTCTGAAGGAGGAAGTTCCTCCTTGGCAGTGCCCATGTTACATGGCCACTAAGCAAATTGTGTGGATAGTTAGGTTTATGGAAATGGGGTCCAAGGACACCATTAATATGGATGAGGGGTCTGCAATAATTGACTCATACAAGTCAGTCATAGACGAAAATTTAAAGGGATTCCATGGCATGAAAACAGATCTCCCTGGAAGAGAGGAGGGACCACCAGGCCAAAAATTCCTCCCTATCAGTGGGAGAGTGGATGTGGAGGGAGCATTTCTCAGCCAACCATGCCAGCCGAGCATAGCAAATACCATGATCAGGGGCAGACATTACCATGAAAAGCCTAGCAAGGGAGGACAGTCCCTCCCTTGCTAGGTTTTTTTATCAGACAAAAACATTTTTATCAGACAAAAAGGCAACCAGAGAGATCCATCTGTTTGACTGAGAGGATCATTTGAGGGAGTAACTCCAGCCTTAGGGTTGAAATAATTTGCCAGGTTGAGGCAACCCAGCTGGGGAAGAAAACTGGGTCCAGGATCTGGCTGGGAAGTTGCAGAGCTAATAAAGGGCATGTCTGTTCTGTCTCCCATTCCCTGTACAGCTCCCCAAGCATAATGAAATGGGCTGAGTTTCCTTAGATAGGTCAGCTTGTTGCCTCTTTGGCATTTTCAGATTTCCTGGTCGTACAGAGCTCTGGTCTTTAGCACTTTGGCTAAATTCCCAAAGGGGAGAGGGATAGCTCAGTGGTTTGAGCATTGGCCTGCTAAACCCAGAAGTGTGAGTTCAATCCTTGAGGGGGCCATTTAGGCATATGGGGCAAAAATGGGATTGGTCCTGCTTTGAACAGCATGTTGGACTAGATGAGCTAGATCTCCTGAGGTCCCTTCTAAGTCTATGATTCCCAAGTCCTTTTTTCAGTCACCTTTCAGGGTGAAATCTGGTTCCTTTGGCAGCTATTATTCTGTGCTATAACAAATGATGCTTATATAACCTGAATGTGAAGATTCAGTATCACTTTTTCTTACATTTCCCATTCTATTTTCATTTCTTAAACCAGCATTAAGCTCCTCTCTACAATGTTTTATTTTATTTATTTTATTTTTTGTGTGGTTTAAATAACACTATTTTAGGTAATTTCCATATGCTCTGTGAATATGTGTATGAATGACTCTGTATCATTCCTTACTAATGCGGAAGAATTAGTGGGGCCTCTGTCAGGATGGAAACAGCCCCCTCTCCTCATCAAAACTCTCAGCAATGGAATTGTTTAGGGACTTCTTAATGAATCTGAAGTGATCACATTAGGGTAGCCATTAGTCACTTGCATGCTCCCCTTCCTCCTGTGTAATTTACAGTTTTCCCCTGATTCATCTTGCTGCTTTTCCTCTGGGCAGAGTGGAACTGTTGAGAGGGAGGAGAAGAAAGAGCCAGGTGAGCACTTACATGAGATGTTGAGCTACTTGGTTAAGAACACTCTCTCTCTGCACCCATCACCCCCCAGTCAGGGTATGGGCCACTAACCACAGAGCACTCCATCTCTGTTGTTGGTGTTTCAGTAGCAAGCTGGTTCCCTACAGGGTGGAGTTGCTAGCCCCACATCCATCTTAAGCCTATAGCACCTGGTATTCTTAGGAGGTCTCCCATCTAAGTACTAGCCAGGCCCAACCCTGCTTAGCTTCTGAGATCAGATGGGATCAGGCGTGTTCAGGGAGGTTTAGCCATACAATTAAGAGCTCACCTGGGAGGTAAGCAACCGAGGTTCTAGTCCTCCTCCAAATCAGGTTGAGTAGGGATTTAAAAACCTGGTTCTCCTACAGACCTATACTGAGACCACCAGGCTGTTGTCTCTTGTGGGGGCTGTTGCTCTTTTAAACCAGAAAATCCATTCTGAGCCTAAGACACCTTCCCAATGGTGGTTTCATCTAACCAAATCTTCCCACAACACATTTCCATTTTAATGAATCAGCATTTTCCAACAAAAATAATTTTTTCAACAAATTTCCAACCAGCTCTACCTTTAACTTCTGTTTAAGATACAGCCTGTTATTTCAAAGGAGATTCAATCTTGATTTAATCAGTGCACAAAGACCTCTCTGACTGAAAAGCTTACTCTAAAGCTTAATTCAAAGTTAGTCTAGGAGATACAGACAGCCCCTGACAAGACCAGCAAAGCAGTGTTTTTAGTGTTCTGCCCTAGAACTGGTCTCATTTTCTAGAGCTTATATTTTAACAGGTTAAATAAACCTGAATTACGTTCAAAGTTCAAGTATGTGGACACATTTTATGGCATTAAGGAAACAGTTCATTCCTGTCCTTTCAAAACTTAAGGAAAGACATTTCCCAGATGTAATGCATATCCGGTGCACGGGGAATAACCAGCAATGACAGCATGCCCTAATGAATGTCCAGGAAATCTAGCCTATCTCGTCATATGGAGAGAACTGAATTTATCCTGAATCAGCGCAATCAGAATTTCCCCAAGAAAAATCCTCCAAAGGAGGATGTTTGGATGTGGATGGGAATTACAGCACGTTGTTCCCAAATTGAAATAACAAGAGTTCCATCATTTTGTTAATTTATAGGAAATAAACCTTTTGAGGGGAAATCAGATATTTGCTGTACATATATGGGTTCAGTGTAATCAATTCCAGTGGGCCTGATTCTGCCCTCGCTTGACTACATTTTACATTGGCTTAAGTCTATTGTGTTCAATGGAATTTCTCCTGATTTGCACCAGTGTCAGAGAGAAGAATCAGGCTCACCATCTTGACAGTGACCATGATTGTTGCTGACACTAATAATCTTTATTCCGATTTAAAATAGAGATTTGTGTGTAAGATCTGGCCATCCCCAAATAGGGAATGTTTTGGTAGTCTTGTTACATGCCTCGACTTCTGTAATTGCTGCTGCTACAAACCACAACCAACAAACTGCCTGCTATATATTACTATTAGCCTGGTGCTCTCCTCTACAAATGTGGGTGGAGGGAAGCTAAAGTGGCTCCATGGCGCCGGGCCCACACTCAGAAGGGGCTCCTGTGTCCATACTGTGGCCCCCATCTCTCCAACCCGCTCTGCGTGTGTTCTGTCCAGACAAGGCCCCACTCATTGCTTACTCCTCTTCACAGCCCCTTCGCCTAAGCCCTGTGGCGTGAGTGGTGGGCTGGGCTCCTCCAGGCATGTGGGTCCTGAGGGAGCCTGTCTGGGGCAGCCCAGGCTCCCACTCTGTTCTGGCTGGTTGTGCTGTTTCCAAGGGGCCAGAGGGATCCCTGACCCACCCCAGCAGTGCTGCAGGCTCAGCCCATGCATAGGACATAGGCACTTACAGCAGGCGGTGAGTGTGGCTGGAGGGGCAGGAAGGGCATGGGAGAGTGGGTCTCTGGAGGATCTGTGAGGGGGCACTGGGCAGTGGGGGTTCTGTGTGGGGTACTCCCGGGGAAATGAAAACAGATCCCCTTCAGATCTTTGCTTCCCTTTCAAAAGTGACTGAAAAGCAAAGGGGGAAGGGGGGTAGCTGAGCAAGCCCATGGGCTTAGTTTGTGGGGCAGTGCCCCCAAAACAGAGCAAGGTGTAGGGGCACATGGAGTCACATGCTACTGCCCCCACCTTTCTGCAAGCACAGAGCTGCCTGGCTGAAAAAAAGAGGTTGCTGCTCAGAAGATGCCACTTTCTGGGTCCTAGTGCTGGTTGAGCTCCCCTGCTGAGCCCCTTCACCTGGATTCCCTGCAGAGTTCTATTTCCCCTGCACCTTGAACCCCCCGGTGACATTATTGACATGAACTGTTACTGTATAGATCATTGTTGCAACCAAGGTCCTATAGTGCTACCAAATCTTGTATAAAGGGGGCCAATTAAGGTGTCTAAGACAAGTTTATGGTTTGCTGGTTATAATTATGCTATCTGTACACATGTATCAGTTTTGGATTTAAAGTTATAAGTATTGGCTCTATACTGTCTGCATTTCAAACTTGTGCTATGCTTCTGGGTGACACTCCTATGTCAGCACTGTCTAGCCTGCTAGCTGGGCCATTAAGGACCATCAGCTGTACAACTGACCCATTGAGAGAAGGCAGATACAACTTGTGACTCAGCAAGGCATGCAGGGACATGACAATGGACAGAAGGTTGAGGTTTTCTCATGCCTTGTGCTGGATAGCTTGCCTTTGGAACAAAGAAAGAAAGGCCACATGGCAAGAAACTATAAAAGGCTGCTGCAGCTTCTCCATCTTGTCTTCAATCCTGCTTCTTACTTCTGGAGGAACCTTGCTGAAGCTTTGGACGAAGGTCTGAATGACCCATCCCAGCTGTGGGTGCACTCCAGAGACTTGACTTGAACCTGCAGTTTATTCCATCACTGCTACAAGCCTGAACCAAGAACGTTGCCATTACTGTATGTAATTGATTACATTTAACCAATTTTAGCTCTCATCTATATTTCTTTCTTTTATGAATAAACCTTTAAATTAAACGATTTGTGGGTAAGATCTGACTGGTATATTGATCTGGGTCTGGGGCTTGGTCCTATGGGATCAGGAGATCTTTTTTCTTTTACTGGGGCATTAGTTTTCCTAACCATTCATCCTCATAACGAGTGGCACTGGTGGTGATACTGGGAAACTGGAGTGTCTAAGGGGATTGCTTGTGTGAATTCTGGTTAGTGAATGGAGTAAAACCAAAGTCCTCTCTGTTTGGCTGGTTTGGTGTGCCTAGGGGTGGAGAACCACCAGCCTGGGGCTGTGACTGCCCTGCTCTAAGCAATTTGTCCTGAATTGGTACTCTCAGTTGGGTTCCATGAAAGCCAGCATCTTTACACCCCCAATGAGCTTCCGTGCATCCCGATCCCCCACTGAGCTGCCGACATCCAGACTGCCACACAGAGAACTCTCTTACCCCCACACTATTCCACACACCTTCAAGAAGATGGGAGTCATCAGGGAGCAGCTTCAAAATGCAAAACTTTGTAGGATACCTGCTCCTGTGTTTTCCACTCCAGACATCTGATGAAGTGGGTTCTAGCCCATGAAAGCTTATGCCTAAATACATTTGTTAGTCACTAAGGTGCCATGAGGACTTCTCATTGTTTAAGATCAGAATGGATTTCCTGTTTAAACTGATTCTAACTGAAATAGTAACTTAGCCAAGCAGAATGTACAATAAATAAAACGAGGAAGATTTTGTAGCACCTTAGAGACTAACCAGTTTATTTCAGCATAAGCTTTCGTGGGCTATAGCTCACTTCATCGGATGCATAGAATGGAACAGAAGTAAGATGCATAATGTACAATGTAATACCTGTGTGCATCAGTGGTTTTATCATCACTGAACAAATACAGGGACATGAGGGTGGGGGAGGAAACAAAGGAGGCCAGATGCCAGGGTGAAAGAGGCAACCGAACGTGAATGACAGGAATAGGGATCCTGGAGCTCTCCCACACTGAGGGCTGAAACTCCAGTTTGGAGAAGTCATCTCCATACATTTCCCAATGGCACTTTTCCCTTTTGATGCACTCAGCAATGGGTTTTCTGATCCTGCCCCATGAACCCTTTGACACCTTGTGATTTGTGACATTCATTCTACTTAAATGATTGCTACTATTACTACACTAACACAAATGATCCAAACTGAACTGAACTTCCAAATCTCTCCATCACTGCTTCTGCATCACCAACCTGAACAAGAAAATACCACGTTTAGAGTATCACGTGGGTTTACAAGCGTTGTGCTCAGTGATTAATGTGATTCAGAGCTAACACACAGCCAGGATAGTAACCTGATTCATTTCAGAGTGATGGAAAATGAAGTGTGGTGACGAGCGTCAGACTCTTCTTGTGATACTACCAGATGATCTATTCAAGGTACCGTTTCTCAACTTCAAGAGGTGCCCTATAACATGGTCATTAAAGGCGTGATTGTACAAAGCCTGGAGTAAGTGGTCATGTGGAGCCGAGATACACTGCCTCTGAGGCAGAATTCTTCCATTGTTGTTCCTAGGAGTGGTAGTAGTAACAAGTAGTGCCCAGAACCGCATCATGAACCAGGACCTCATTGTGCTAACAGAGTTCAAGCACCGGACAAAAAGACAATCCCTGAGCTCCTGCTGCTACACACCTTCTGTGGTGCCATTGTGGTATACTCTCTCCCTATGTGCTGCTCTTCTGTGAGCTAGAATGAGGTCATAGCCGGGCCTTCACTTGTCTCCTTTTGTGGTAGATTGCATCCCTCTGGATGTAGGAAGGGAGCAGTCTCTGTTCCCCATCTTGCATTTTTGGCTGTCTCTTATTCATCTTGCATAAGAAAGGTTCCTTGTGCTCTCCTGACTCCTGTGCAGCTGTATAAGGATCAGCTACAATCTTGCCTTAACAAAGTAAGGATCATAGCAGTCATCCTCTTTTACAATGTGTAATGGTCCCTCGCTCTCCCACTCAGAGGGAGACCATTCAGGCTGGTCCGGTCTGGTCCATATTGGAATCTGCAAGACAGCCCAGGCCGGGTCTACATTGGGGCGGGGACGACCTAAGATACACAATTTCAGCTATGCGAATAGTGTAGCTGAAGTCGATGTACCACTGTGTCCTCACAGTGGCGAGTCGACCGCTGCCACTCTCCCATCGACTCCACTTCTGCCTCGCACGGCTGTGGAGTTCTGGAGTTGATGGGGAGAGCGCTCAGGGATCGATTTGTCGCGTCTACACTAGATGTGATAAATCGATCCCTGATAGATCGATCACTACCCACCAATCCAATGGGTAGTGTAGACGTACCCCCAGAGTCCCACAATAGGGCTGGGTGATCAGTAGTCCTTGTCAGGCCTTAGTAGCTCAAGTAGTCAACCCTAAAACAGGTTCCTAAGTATCCAGACAGCTCTTCAATGGACTGAACCTTGGGGGGGGGGGGTGAGCTGCATACGTTATTAGAAAGGAGAGGTGTCGGTCCCGGTTCACGTTTTATGATTTTGTTTTGTATTGTAACCATTTGTCTCCATCACTCTCCTGTGTCTAGTAGAATCTCTGTCCTTTCATAAATAAACCTTTTGTTTCATTACAAGGACTGTATTATCCAAGAGCGGTGGGTTATGGTTAAACTGGGGCACAATGCTCCTTTGGGGACAGAGCATCTGGGATTTCTGTGGGTAGCCAGTATCATGGGGGTTGCATAGCAGAGGAACACTTCAAGGGACCAGAGTGCACCTTTTGTTAATCTGCAAAGCAAAGACAGTGCTGAGGAGTGACCCAGAAGGGAGTGCTTCAGTGACTGAAAGTCTGGTGGTGCTAGGGAACTGACATCCGGTTACCACAAGCAGTACTTGCTCATGCTTGAGGCAGCGCGTAACAGGATGACTCACAGTCCTGAATACCCCAGGAACTGTCACACTATATACTGTAAATTCTATGTTCTTCACATTCGAAATATTTGGAATGGTTAATGTGATCCTTGGGTGTATAAATTGGTGCGTAGGAATAGAGAGGTGATTTTACCTCTGTATACAGCACTGATGAGACCAATACTGGATTGCTGCATATGATTCTGGCAATCACATTTTAAAAGGATGTTGAAAAATTGGAGAGGATATAGCAAAGAGACACAAATGATTTGGGGGATGGAGAAAATGACTTTCAGTGAGAGACTTATAAAATTCAATCTGTTTAGTTTACCAACAAGAGGTGACTTGAGTGTAGTATTGATTTACTTTCACAGGGAGAAAATACCAGGCACTAAAGGGCTCTTTAATTTAGAGGAGAAAGGCATAACAAGAGCCAATAGCTGGAAGCTGAAGTCAGACAAATTCAAATTTGAAATAAGGCATAATTTCTTAGTGGAATTTCTTAACAATTTCTTAACTATTGGACTAAACTGCTAAGGAAAGGAACGGATTCTCCATTTCTTGTCATCACATCGAAACTAGAAGATACGCTCTAGCCAAACACAAATTATACTGTAGCCAAACACAATTTATTGGGTTCAATACAGGGTTAAGTCTATGAAATTGAATGACCTATAATATATAGGAAGTCAGACTAGATGATCTAATGGCCCTATGAATCTATGAAATATTAGTTGGTCACTTTGCAGATTCACATACACTGAAAGATCCCACTGCGAGATAAACTGATCACAAAAACCAACCACATGTCATCTTTGCATAATAAAGGCATGAATGAGATTTTCCAAAGTACTTCATTTTCAAAAGCATGTTAGGCCTTGTGTGTGTTAAGTTCTGTTACTTAACTATGCTGGCATAGTTAAAGCTGCAAAAATGCTAACCATATTTCACAACCTGGTCAATTCCCAGTCCCTGATTGGATATCTGTCTGTTATGGTTGGATCCAACCTCTGAATGTCACATGATTCTAAGCCCTGTAGGTCTAGGTAGTGACCAATAATAGTGCTTATGCAAGTAGAGCTCATTGTAGTTCATGAAATGAAACAAAGCACCTTCTGCCAGTAAAAGTGCATATACACTGGGGCTTTTGTTGGCATAACTATGTCAGCAAAAAAAATCACACTCCTAACTGACTTAGGGTATGTCTTCACTACAGCAGTAGTTCGATTTCCTTTATTTCGATGTTGTGAACGCGACTGTATGCAGTCGATTTTGTGTGTCTTCACTAGGCACAGCAAAGCACAGCAAGTCGACAGTGTCTGTCCGCACAACTTTTGCAAGCGTCGACATAGCAAGCGTTGCACTGTGGGTACCTATCCCACAGTTCCCTGATCCCCCAGCAGGCACCATTTCGAGTGCTGCACTATGGGTAGGCATTTCCAAGTTTCGCACCCTTTTTCCGCGCCGCCGACCCCCATTACGAGCGGTGCACTGTGGGTAGGCATCCCATAATTCGCGCCCTTTCTCCGCGCTGTGCTAACGCCATAGCACTGCAAGCATGGAGCCTGCTGACACCACGGAAACAGTAATGGCCGTTGTGAGGACCTCGATCACAGTTCCAGAGTTCATGCTGCACCGTCTGCAGAGGAGGAATGCGATCCGGGGAGAACTGCGCTTTCTGGAACCCGACGACAGTGAGGAGGAGATGGACAAGGACGTGCACAGTGGGGACGACAGGGACACTGACGGTTTTGGAAGTAGGGCGACTGACAATCTGTCAAATTTGGTGGCAATGGGGCAGGCTTCTGGGCCAGGGAAACAAGCACGGACTGGTGGGACCGCATAGTGCTGCGGGTCTGGGATGACTCCCAATGGCTCAGAAACTTCCGCATGCGAAAGGGCACGTTCCTGGAACTTTGTGACTTGCTGTCCCCGGCCCTCCGGCGCAGGAATACCAAAATGAGAGCGGCCCTTACAGTTGAGAAGCGAGTGGCGATAGCCCTCTGGAAGCTTGCAACGCCAGACAGCTACCGGTCAGTGGCGAATCAGTTTGGGGTGGGTAGGTCTACAGTGGGCTTTGCTGTGATGCAAGTAAGCAGGGCAATCGTCGAGCGGCTGCTACACCGGGTTATAAACCTCGGAAACCTGCAAGCCACAATAGATGGCTTTGCCGCCATGGGATTCCCTAACTCTGGTGGGGCTATAGATGGGACTCATATCCCTATCCTGGCACCGGACCACGAGGCCGCCGAGTACAGAAACCAGAAGGGATATTACTCAATGGTCATGCAAGCAGTGGTTGACCACAAGGGACGTTTCACCGACCTGTACGTGGGGTGGCCGGGAAAGCTTCATGACGCTCGAGTGTTCAGGAACTCTAGGGTTTTTAGACAGCTGCAGCAAGGCACTTTCTTCCCCGACCAGAAAATTTCCGTGGGGGGGGGGGGGTGGTGGAAATGCCGATCGTGATCATTGGGGACCCAGCCTACCCCCTAATGCCCTGGCTTATGAAGCCCTACACAGGAGCCCTGGACAGGGGTCAGGAGCTGTTCAACTACAGGCTGAGCAAGTGCAGAATGGGCGTAGAGTGTGCATTTGGCCGTCTGAAGGGGAGATGGCGTTCCTTACTGATTCGCTCAGACATCAGCGAGAGAAATATCCCCATTGTTATTGCTGCTTGCTCTGTGCTCCACAATATCTGTGAGAGCAAGGGGGAAACGTTTATGGCGGGCTGGGAGGCAGAGGCAAATTTACTTTCTGCTACTTATGAGCAGCCAAACAGCAGGGAAAGTAGAAGAGCACACCTTGAGGCCCTGCGCCTCAGGGACGCCTTGAAAGACAGTTTTATGAGTGCCCGAGATGGCGTTTGAGAATCTGCTCCCTTGCTGTGCTCTAAGCCTGCTGCCCTTGAACCCTCTTTCCCTCCCCCCTCCCCACGCTTTCCCTCCCCCCTCCCCATGCTTGCAGAGGAAATAAAATCACTGTTTGAAAAATCATGGTTCCTTTATTGGTTAATCGGAAATACAAATACAGGGGATCACTGTCCTGGTATCCTGGAGGGAAACCGGCAGTCGCAGTGAGGGAGGAGCGGACAGAGGAGGGGGGGAGTGGGAAGGGGGGAGAGGAGGGGTGAGCAAGACACAGCAGCTTTTAAAAGTTTTCCTAGAACGTCAGCCTGCTGCTGTTGCTGCTGCTGCTTCTGCTGGCTTGTGGGGTCGAGTGGAGCGGCCCACGGAGCTTGCCCCCCCGTGTTCTCACCCCGCGTCTGGGTGGGGAAGCTATGGGAGTTGGGGAGGGGGGGGAGGTGGTTACACAGGGGCTGCAGAGGTGGTCTTTGGGCATGCTGCAGCTCCACCAGAGATCGCAGCATGTCGCTCTGGTCCTCCATTATGCGGAGGAAAGCATCCATGCGTCTTTCCTCGCGCTCTTCCCTCTTTTCTGCAGCGGCTCTCCATTCCTGCCTCTCTCGATTCCTTGCCTCTCTCTCTCGATCCCTTGCCTCTCTCTCTCGATCCCTTGCCTGTATCTCTCGATCCCTTGCCTCTATCATTCTTTCCCTCCAGTCCGTCTGGCAGGCTGCCTCAGCGCGCGAGTTCTCCACGAGTTCACTGAACATCTCATCGCGCGTTCGCGTTTTCTTTTTACGCTTTCTTATCTGCGGTGCACGGCGGGAGGAGCAGGCCGGGGGATTCTGAGATAATTGGTCATCTGTGCGAATGTGGGAAAAGAAAGTTTGAAAGTTATGAGACAGATACATTCAAGGTTAGGAGGCAGATGCAGTCTCGGACGGTACACAATGGGAGTACTATGCCGTTTGCAACCTCAGTATTCAGAGGCCTGATATGATTTCTGTACAAGGTCATGTTCTACACCTAAAAGTGACTGACTAGCTCACAGAAAAGTCAGAGCATCTCAGACACATATGCGTGCCTCAGCCCAACACGGCTTCTGAAATCACCGTGCAGCCGGCCATGGTAAGTTAAAAGTGGCGCTTGCATACTGTAGAGTAACCCCGCCCCCTTCCCCCCACCGCGTGGCTGGCTCCCACTGAAACCGCAAACCGCAAAGCAAATGCTAAAAAATCTCTCGCTAAGGGCTAAGGTCTTTTTGGGGCTCTTCAGACCGCTTGCAGACTGCTCTTGTTCCCTGCTAGCTACCGCTACGGGCGGGGAGGGGCGGTCAGCGTTCGTGGGGGGGGGGGGGGGCGGTTGGTCGGTCCCCAGCAGAAAAGAGTTCTTTGCAGCTGGGAATCTTTATCTCCCTAGTAATTGCAGTCCCTATTTCAAACAGGCAACCATGAATGACATCACTTTGCTGAGAATTTCTCGGAGAGATAGGGAGCGCATGCTCCTTGACTCCATGCAAAGTCCTGGTCCATACGCCGCAACGCTAGCCTGCTCAATGGTACCAGAGAACTTACTACTTTCGTGGCGTGGGATGGTCTCCTATCACGGGGGACCACATAAGGCGGCTCTCCCCAGAAATATGCTGCGCTGGATTCATCGCTACCTCCTGGATAGCTTCCTTGAAATATCCGCGGAGGACTTATGGTCAATCCTGGAGTATATTGACAAACTCTTTGAGTAGAAATTGACCAGCAGTGAAAGCACGCTAAGTCCTTAGGGCAAGTTACTCATTAATAAATGCTTCCTTTACAAAATCACGCGTCATGTAATCACTTAAAAAAGAAACACTTACCCCCCTGGGAGGCTTGGGAGGGTACTGGATCAAGGGTAACAAACAGCTCCTGGCTCTCTGGGAACACGGGTTCTCCGCTGGGCTCCTGCTGCTCCGTGAGATTTTCCTCTTGTTCATGGTCGTCCTCCTCGGAATCAGTCTCCTCCCTGACGATTATCCCATCGGTGGAATCCACGCAGACCGGCGCGATGGTGGTGGGGGCGCCCCCCATTATCTGATTTAGTTCATTGTAGAACCTGCATGTCCGTGGCGCGCCCCCTGATCATCCGTTTGCCTCCTTGGCTTTCTGGAACAATTGCCTGAGCTCCTTAATTTTCACGCGGCACTGTGTGGTGTCCCTGTTGTGGCCCCTTTCTAGCATGGCCTTGGAGACTCTTCCATAGGTGTTGGCATTCCGTTTGTTGTTTCGTAGTTCCAACATCACGGATTCCTCTCCCCAGATAGCGATGAGATCCAGCACCTCACGAGTGGACCATGCTGGAGCTCTTCTCCTCTGGCTGGTCTCCAGGGTAGATGAGCTCAGCATGGATTCTTGTGATGCTGAGCTCTGCATGGCGGCTAGTGCTGCTGATTGCTCTGAATGGCGACTGAGCAGTTCAGGTGAGCTGGCCACGCTGACCAAACAGGAAATGGTATTCAAATGTTCCCGGGTCTTATCTACCTGGCCAGAGCAGCGAGTTCAGAGTGCAGTGCAGAGCGGTCACAGTGGAGCAGTGAGGCAGTCCAGATCGGTCAGAATGGAGCATTGTGGGACAGCCTCTGGAGGCTATTAATGTCGGTTCCGTCTTCACTAGCCCACAGTCGAGCTTGGAATGTCGATTTTAGCCTTATTTCTCTCGTCAGGCAGGAGTTCCAATTTCGATCTTGAGGGCCCTTTACATCGACGTTAAGAGCATGTATGTGAAGACAGGTACACGTTTAATTCGACCTAACGTCGTTAACATCGAATTAAAGTGGTAGTGAAGACAGGGCCTAAATTAAGAGCCTAAGTGGCACTTTCACTGAGACCTCGCTTCTTAAGTGTCCTTTGAAAACAGGACTTAGGCTTCTAGGTCACTTTGGTGTTTTGTAAATTGTACCCCTTGTCTACACACAAAAGTATAGCTAAGGTGGTACAACCCCACCGTGGTGTGGATGCATTTATATTGGTATAAAGGTGCTTATATTGACATAGCCATTACCCTATGGGTAGGGAAATAATCAAAATGGGTATGAGGTACCTTTATACTGATATAACTGCCTCCACACTATGGGTTCTATTGGTAAAATATTTTAGTATAAAATAGCACCCCTAACCAGCACAGCTGTACTGGTATAAAAATTGAATAGCCCAGGCCTTAGAGGCTAACTCATGCCATTGTTATTATTTTACGAAGGCTTGATGCTAGTGAGATACTGACATTTATAGGATGTCTTGGATGAAAATTGCAATCTGTTTGGCTGAGGTGGATTCCAAATCCATGGAATTATTTGCCTACAAGCAGAGGCATTAGGATATAAATTTTCTTCCCCCACCAATTCATTATCCCTTCTACTTAATATGCAACGAGACAGCATTCTATTTAACATTTCAGGAAGAAGTGTTGTTTTAACTCCCTCCTGGAGTGGCAGTATCAGCACAGCAGATCTGATTTCTAAAGAAAAACAACCACCGCCAAATTAGGTAATGAACAATTTCAGATATAATCTTGTAACTGAATAACACGTACAAATAAAAAGGGCCAGTTTAGAAAATTATATGTAGGGTGTATTTTAAAACAATACAACCATTAACAGTTTTTTTTAAAATTAAAATAACCACTTTCTGACTAAGGTTTTAAAAAATGACTTGTTAATTTTGGATGCCTAACTCAGGCAACTTTATAGAGACCTGATTTTCAAAGTGTAGACTGCTCACTCACCTATACTAGCCACTTTTGAAAATCTTTTCCCACAAATACAATCATACATTTCAATGTGTCCATTTGCCAGTTAACAGGCATTGCCTGCGAGATGTTAGGACAGTCAGCTCAATGGTGTGTGTATATGTTCACCTGTGAATGCTCATATTGTGGATTACATACCATAAGAACATAAGAATAGTCCTAGTCTCCACAACCTCCTCCGGCAAGGAGTTCCACAGTTTGACTGTGCTCTGTGTAAAGAAGAACTTCCTTTTATTTGTGTTAAACCTACTCCCCATTAATTTCATTTGGTGGCCCCTAGTTCTTATATTATGGGAACAGGTAAATAACTTTTCCTTATTCACTTTCTCCACACCACTCAGTTTTATATACCTCTATCATATCTCCCCTTAGTCTCCTCTTTTCCAAACTGAAAAGTCCCAGCCTCTAATCTCTCCTCATATGGGACCTGTTCCGAACCCCTAATCATTTTAGCTGCCCTTCTCTGAACCTTTTCTAATGCTTTTTTGACATGAGGAGACCACATCTGTACACAGTATTCAAGATGTGGGTGAACCGTGCATTTATATAAGAGCAATAAGATATTCTTTGTCTTATTCTCTATCCCTTTTATAATGATTCCTAACATCCCGTTTTCTTTTTTGACTGCCACTGCATGCTGCGTGGATGTCTTTAGAAAACTATCCATGATGACTCCAAGATTTTTTAGTTGTAACTAAATTAGTCCCCATCATATTATATGTTTTGTTGGGGTTATTTTTTCCAATGTGCATTACTTTACATTTATCCACATTAAATTTCATTTGCCAATGTGTTGCCCAGTCACTTAGTTTTGTGAGATCTTTTTGAAGTTCTTCACAGTCTGCTTTGGTTTTAACTATCTTGAGCAGTTTAGTGTCACCTGCAAACTTTGCCACCTCACTGTTTACCCCTTTCTCCAAATCATTTATGAATACATTGGGGAACACCACTAGTTACCCCTCTCCATTCTGAAAATTTACCATTTATTCCTACCCTTTGTTCCCTGTCTTTTAATCAGTTCTCAGTCCAGGAAAGGATCTTCCCTCCTATCCCATGAGAGCTTAATTTATGTAAGAGCCTTTGGTGTGCGACCTTGTCAAAGGAATTCTGGAAATCTAAGTACACTACGTTCACTGGATCCCCCTTGTCCACATGCTATGCAATAATTCCATTCAGTGGAGTTACATGGTAACATATTAGTTTATGCGATACTGCAAAGTATCGTGGGAGGTCATTCGTATTACCACTGCAGCTACAGACAGCAGGTGCTTTTCTCTTAGTATGCACATATCTCCAGAAGGAAAATTGTTCAATAAGAATTGCTAATCTGGGAAACGAGGTCAAACCACCCCAGCCTTTCCTCTTGCTTCCCCAATATACGAGACTACAAAATGTTTACATTTATGACAGTAGGTCCCCCAAAGTGATGAATTTTCTACTCCAGATTTTTAAATCTTTGTCAGCCTTCCCCCATCTTCATCACTGTCAGTGGCCAGCACGGATCAGTTGTTTCTTAGGACCAACTGCTGACACCCAACCATTTTTCTTCACCAGGGTTACATGATGGGTATCACCCAAAGAGTGGCTTTTCTTATCTTGCTGGAATAGCTGTTTGAGGAGCAGGCAGATAAGATTTGTGTCATTGGCACATCGTGTTTGTTCCTTAGCAGCTTCATGCAGTGAAAATGCCTGTTATATTATGGATTTAGCTGGGCTAGGGGAAAAGTCATATCATATTGTGCTGACCTATGACATCTGTCAATCAGAAGCTACTATTTTCTTAGAAATGGATTGCCTTTGGAAGTGGTAAGCATTGTGGTGAATATTTCAGGCCACCGCACACACTGGTGGATACTCATGCTTTGCGGCATGAGTATCTCTCTCTCTATATATAGATGGCCTTGCTTGCATTCTTTTTTTACACAATATCTACATTTTTTTTCTAAAGAGGGGAATGCCAGACTTGACTAACAAAGACAAAAGCAGACTAAATGTTTCCTTGACAGGAAGCCACTAGCCATAAGCTTAGCAGCTGGGGAGGGAAAACCTTTAAGCGATTTCAAACTTGCTTATGCAAATTTTACTTGCACAAAAGTACAAATTTTGGAAGACAGTCCATGGGAAAGCCAATTCAATTGGAAATTGAGCACTCTGATTCCTTCAAAATGTGCTTAGTGGCTTCTCCATGATTATAAACGTATGATGACCCTAAGACTGCAGTAAGCATCTCAGACAATGATTCAATTGTAATCTGGTGTAAGATCTCCATAGACCCAAGGTGAGTTGCATCTACCTACACCAGATATGAAATAAGATGGAGAACTCTGTGCAATTTCTCTTCTGAGAATGGTACTGGACAGGTTTCGAAGCAGAAATATATCATCGAAAGGCACAGTAGACCTACACTAAAAACAAAACAAAATTAGCTCCTTAATTACACATAGTCATTGCAGTATATACATTTAATTAACTATTTGAGTTCCCTGCTAGGTATGGCCAAATTATAGTAACACCTAGAAGCTCCAGTCAAAGATCAGGGCCCCTTTGTGCTTTGTGTGTACACATATGTAATAAAAAGATAGTTCCAGACCCAAAGAGCTGGCAGTCTTGAAACCCAATCCTGCAAAAGATTTACACATGTGCTTACTTTTATGACTTCAATGGGATTATGGACTGTGTGTAAAATTGAGCACGTGTGTTAATCTCAGAGGCAGATTAAGGTCTCCTGGAGCCCTGGGCCAGAGCAAGTGAGGTGAGGGGGGTGCTGAAAGTATGGCCCCACCCATGGTCCTGCCCCTTCCAGCACAGCCGTGGCCCATTCCGCCCCCCTACTGCAGCCCTGCCCCCCCATTTACTTTTTTCTGTCCCCCCACTGCAGTCCAAAACCAGAAAAGCTCTGTTCTGAGCTCCCCTCCCCTCACCATGTCTCTGAGGCCACAGTGGGCAGCAAGAGCTCCTCCAGTCCTGGGATCACACCTAGGGTCTGGGTGCTGGGGATTCTGCTGCCCTCCCTGCCCAGCTCTGATGCCGGGGGCCAGAGGTGGGGTTCTGGGGCCTCCCCTACATCACCCAGCACTGCTTTTGGGGACTGGAGTCAGGGTGCTGGGCCCCCACATGGCTTCTGACAGGGATCCAGGCTTCCACCACCCTATGGCGGATTTCTGCTGGGGTCTTGAGAGCCCATTTTCTGGGGCCCCCCAGCTGGCGATGGGCACAAGTCCCATGGCCCAATCGCGTAATCCACCACTGGTCTCTGTAGGATCAGGGCCTTGGAAAATGACAAGATACAACCGGTGGGTAGAAAAAAATGGTGTTGGGTGAAGAAATGGAGGCCAAGGTGACTAAGCATTTTTTGGGGTACATTAGCTTTGTGCCACCATCTAACAGTCCACTAGATAGCTTGACTGTTATTGATCGGCTGTGTTCTGTAGGCATCCCAGGAAAAGTGATGAAGATGTTCCAGTGAAACAGCAACCACCACAGTTGCCATAGACCTCCTAGGAAATAAGGGCCAGCTGTGACAACCCTCCCCTGACACACGCTCAGAAGAGCATGCAACACACAGTGTTTGCTTCCATTGGATTCTGTGGGAGAGATCCCTAGGCCTGGCCAAACTACATACAGAGCAGGTAGCATGAGTGTGTGTGTGTGTGTGTGTGTGTGTGTGTGTGTGTGCGCAAAAATGGTGTAAAGCTCACCTTGCACTTCTCAGATCCCGAGGCCACTGTATGCATGGCCAGTCTCCTACCATAAGTTAGAGAGATGGAGGGCTGTTCTTGCTTAAGCCAGCTGCTAATGGCCCAACTGGCTGAAATCTCAGCCAGGTACTGAGCAGCAGAGAAGCATCCCGGCCGTGTTTCCTTCTTGCAGTCACACTCCCTACACTGTCTGTAAGCAGTTGGCAGCCCAGAAGCCACTATATCACCCGTAGAGTCCTCTTGCACTGAGTGATTCACCTGGGGCCTGGATCAGGGGATCTAGCTACCTGAGTGACTTCTTCAGGACAAGCCCTTCTCCGCCCACAAACACGGATCTGACTTCTCTGTCTGGGTTCCTTCACTAACAAAGTGTGACCTTACTTCCCATTTTCTAATGATACGTAGCAATATTATCAATGTGACTGGATCTCCTTCATGAAGAGTGAGTGCGTGTCTAATACTTAGCACCTGTTGGGGCTTTTGGTTTTGGAAGGCTACTGGACTAGGACATAGAAGACCTAGGTTGTATTCCTAGCTCTGCCCCTGTCCTGCTGGCCGACCTTGGGCCAGCCTCTTCATCTCTCTGTGCCACAGTGTCACTATCTGTGAAATAATGGTCCTGTCCTCATTTGTAAAGTGCTTGGAGATCTACTGAGGAAAAGCCCTGTATAAAAGCTAGATATCATCATTATTAATTCACTCCAAATTGGTGGAAGAGGTTGACAGCAGAATATGCTGCCGCACTCTGGTCTAAAATATGACAACATCTCTGTTTTATTATGCAGAGGAGTTAAAAATGCATGTGTTGCTACGCTAACAGCAGTACTCCACTTTGGCCAGCCAGAGAGAGGGACTGAGTTACCACAGTTACCTTCAGTTTGCTTATCTTCTTGAGGAAATAGCAACTGGTATAGATGCGGCTGACATTTGAGGCAAATTAGACTTCTCTAGAGAACTGAAAGTGCTTTTTGCATGCAGGTGAACTTTATTCTCTATCAAATAATCACAGAGTTCATTACTGGGGATAATCCTTACCTATTCTGTTGCCCGTAGCTATGTACCACCTTGGGTTATCCAATCTTGCCAAACATCAGAAAACAAACTGGTTTGGACCTGTTTAAGTACTTGGATGGGAGACTGAAGGAAATTCCAGGGTGCTGCAGAGAATAATGTAGTAATGGAAGCAATGATTCAGTAGGTAGTATTCTTTTCTGAGTCAGTGCTGAACCAGAGCCCCTCAATGGTGTTAAAAGGAATTAGTTGCAAGTGGTACTTTTCAGAAGATACTTAAAGTTGAGGTCTTGACATTTGTGAACTTTAGAAGATGCCACAGCACTTTTTACCCCAGTAGGTTATTATTAATCATGATCTCCTGGTTATCTATGTCTGGAGATAGAGGTAGTTACACTTACAAGAAAGCCATTTTGCACTGATCCCACTCCCCATCCAAGTTTTAGGAGGGAAGTCCAGGATAATGTTTCCAATGAAAGCTATTGAGGTGTTTATAGTAAAAATGAAAACCCGGTTTTAATTAGAAATTTACATTATAAACCCCTAATTAAAACTGGTTGTCTATGTTGTGGCAAATTGCTGGCACTATTGTGATGGGTCCCACACTTTCTCTTCTTGTGGGGGGGGGGGGGGGGGTTCAGGGAGCCATTTCTTGCCCCAAACAGGGTATTAACTGCTCCCACTAGTATCTTAGAGGAGGGGGAGTGGAGAGGGAGGGACCCGGGCCTGCCTTCTACTCCGAGTCCCAGCCCAGGGGCCCTGAGGATAGCAGTAAACCACCTGAATTAGCTATTCCTTCCCCAGGGCTACTTCCCTCTCCTACCCTTCATCTTGTGGGGCTTCCCACCCCCTCACTACACAAGCCAGGTGTCTCTGGGTCTGGGTCTGGGTCTGGGTCTGGGTCTGGGTCTGCTCTCTGCTCCAACTCCTTTCCTCCTCCCCTGTCTGCCTGAAGCAGGAGGTTTTATTAGGTTCCTAACAGGGCCTTAATTGATTGCAGGTGTTCCAATCAACCTGCCCCCAGCTTCCCTAGTCCACAGGGAGCCACGCCTCAATGAGCTCTGAGCTTACATATCTCCCCTCAAGTACTCTACCACAGCTCCCTGACCCTCCTCTATCACAATGTCTATAGCCAAATTCACGCATGGGTAAATGCAGGGGTCTCAAACTCAAATGACCACGAGGGCCGCATGAGGACTAGTGCACTGGCTCGAGGGCCGCACCACTGACACACACACACCCTCGCTGCCCCGGCTGTGCCCCCACTCCACCCTTTCCATGAGGACTAGTGCACTGGCCCGAGGGCCGCACCACTGACACACACCCCGCCCTTGCTGCCCCGGCTCCGCCCCCACTCCACCCCTTCCAAGAGGTCCCACCCATACCCCACCTCCTCCTTTGAGCACGCAGCTCCCCATTCCCTCCTGGAAAGCACTAGGCACCACCAACAGCTGTTTGGCAAACAAAGCAAGAGCAATCTAGGAAGTCCAGAGCTAGAAACACACACGGCCCAGCCAGGCAGCAGAGAAGCCTCCACTTCTGGCCCCTCCGTCCTGCAAACTGCTATTGGGAGACCGGGGCGGGGGGGGGGAGGGGACGGGACCAGGAAGCTTGGCGGGCCGCAGGGAAGGGCTTTGCGGGCCGCATGTGGCCCCCGGGCCGCATGTTTGAGACCCCTGGGTAAATGTAACCCATTGGTGAGTGTCTGTCAGGCCCCACTTTGTGCCTGGTCTGCAGAGGACATGACTGATTATGCTGCTAGCATACAAAGCTTTGGCTCATTAATTCAAGCTACAGCTATGCCTGCTCTTTGCTCTGGAGATACCTGGTTCAGTGGCCAGTCTGTTGGCCAAGATGGAAAATGTTACATAAGTAGAGGCTCGCCTAGGATTCAAACTACTGTGTACTTCTGATGCTCAGGGCAGGCTTCCTTTGAGCAGAGGAAGTGTGTAACCCACTGATGAGTGTGTGCTACAAGTCGCCCTTTGTGCTTATCTGTGGAAGTTACAAATCTGTTATGGCGTCTAGCACAGCTCCTGTGTTTTACTCTGGTGGTCACCAGTTCAATCCATGATTCATCAACAAGATGGCAATTGTTACAAATTGATATTCTAAGTATACCTTTAATAAGTCTGCCTGAAAGTATATCTTTCTGTGTGTGCTATAAAAGACTGGGGTATCCTTTTGGATGAAAAGCACCACAGAAATATAAGATGTTAATTTCCACTGTTTTCCAAACAGTGAAGTAATAATCCCTCATGGAGTCTCCTGAAATTACTTTGGTTTCTTCAGTTTAATAATGAAAATTGTAAATGGCCTATGCAGGGGCGACTCTATGATTTTTGCCGCCCCAAGCACAGCAGGCAGGTGGCCTTCAGTGACAGGAGGTCCACCAGTCCCGCGGCTTCAGCTTCCCCACTGCCAGAATGCCACCGAATCCGCCATCTTACTAGTGGTGCTGGTAAAAATTTGAATAGCTCACGTAACGTCAACAGAGCTCTGCTGATTTTCACCAGCTGAGGATCTGGCTCCAAATTTTAAAATGAATTTACTGCAGGCCTGGATAGTGAAATCCTGTATTTGGCCATAGAACGATATAAGCTTTCCAGTACTGCTCCCTTCTCACTCAATGCAATTCTATCCTTATGGATCAGTTTTAGGAGTCAGAGGGTTGATCAGTCTCCATACGCATTCATTCCTTTCCCCCTTGCTGAGACTGCCATGAATACTGTATTATTTGAACTGGTATCTGTGATTACATAATAAGAACACTGAGTCACTGTATATTTACCTAGTACTTACTACTGTGTTTCTATCTCCTGCTATTTTTTCAGGAGATATGCAGTAGTTTCACAAGAACGAATTACAACATACCAATGTGATTTTCAGGGGAAATAACCCTGGGATACTGATACCAGTTTTCATTTCCTAGGAACCATATCCATGTGTGGAAACGGATATTTTTGCAAACATTTATTAATTTGACCTATGATGAAATGAAGCCATTTTCCATCAGTGAACCTTGAAGACTTTCGCAGTGAAATTTGCACAGTTGTGTCATTTTCATTTTTATAATGTCACCATTGCTACTGTACAGATGATGTTTGAGTTCAGCTGGTCAAAAAACTCAGAAATGTTTTAATGCAAAATTCTTGTGACTTTTTTTCACTGAAATTTAGAATTTTTGAAAGCTTTGGACCACACTTAACGGTTCAAAAACCAGATGTTTAAAAAATGTTTGACTAGCTCTCATCTCAGTTTCCCATTTGTGGAAGTTTACTTCTGTTAGAGCATAAGAATGGCCATACTGGGTCAGACCAAAGGTCCATCTAGTCCAGTATCCTGTCTTCCAATAGTGACAATGCCAGAGGGAATGAACAGAACAGGTAATGATTAAGTGATCCATACTATAACCCATTTCCTGTAATGTAAGTAAATTCAAATCAAGAACAAAAGCTGATTTTGCCGCTTTGTCTTTGTTCACACTCTGCCGTGTGATTTTCCCCCCCATCACTCATTTTGCCAACAGCAACCAAGAACCTATTTCACATATGGCAGCTCAGATGTAAACCTGATCTCATAGTCTCAGTTTTCACACCACTTTGCCTCTATTGACATTGCTTGGCTTTCTGATTTACATGGTAAGAGAAGCTAGAATCACGCTTCTCTAGTTTGGTGATGGGGGGGCGGTGACTTGCAACCTGTTAAACTTCACCCTTTGTGGTTGATTTTTTTCATCAGTTCTTTGTGCATGTGGATGACATTTGCAGTGCTTATCATAGTGCAACACACCAACTGCGCATTGTGTGTCATCCGAGGGAAGGGAATGTCCCCTCCCAAGGTATTTTGGTTAAGGCAGAGTAGAAGAAGTAGGTGTGTGTGAGGGCAAAGGAGGGGGCTCAAGTTTCAGACACTTTCTGTTAGCAGGAACGGGATCGTGGGTGTTCTTCCTCCCCCCTCTTAAACCTGAAGGTTTTTTAGTGGGCTGGAACATGTGGTGTCACAGGCACAAAAATAAACAGAAAGCTCTTAGGTAGGTTGGTGGCTGGGAAGAGGGCAGTGGCGAGGGTGAATCTGATCTTTCCTTTTTAGCAAACAGAGAAGCATTGGCCATTCCAAATGATAGGTTGAATAAGTTTGCTGCCTTATCAGTAGGGTGACCAGATGTCACGATTTTATAGGGACAACCCCGATATTTGGGGCTTTTCCTTATATAGGCTCCTATTACCCCCCAACCCCTGTCCCGATTTTTCACACTGGCTGTATGATCAGCCTACTTATCAGGAGTATTGTTACTAGCAATTGTGTTGTATGCACATAGCCAGAGGAGGGACATGCCCACTGTAAATCGGTTTTGGGTGCATTTGAGGTGAAAATAAAATTTCCTGGGTTGAATTCTGATTGCAGTTACTCTGATGCAAACCCGAAGTAACACCATCTCTATCAACGGAATTACTCTGGATTTTTATAGAAGGGTAACTGAGATCAGAATCGGGAATTGTTTCACTTTGTCTTTTAATTTCTGAGCTACCAGGTGTGACAGTGGTGTCATTTGCCAACCAGAGAACAACACCATGTCAGACTCTGGGTCTATTCTTCACTATATCTTCTAGAGTGGGCTGATTCACTGATGATAACAATACCCAGATTTTGTATAATGCTTTTCATCAGTGGATCTCAAAGTGGTTTTCCAAGGACTCAAGTATCATTATCCCCATTTTATAGGTGGGGAAATTGAGGCACAGGAAGGTGATTTGACTTGTTCAAGGTCATCCCTATGCAGTTCTCCCCCACATAGGCAAATAAAAATATCTACAGTTTATTAGAATACCTTAGTAATCACACTGCTTCTCCTATTTACTATTGAGAAACAGTTTCCTGTCACCTCAATGAAAACAATAGCATCAGAAATGTATTTCACCTTACTGCACTAATGCTGATTATATCCTAAAGAAATATGAGCCCTGTTAATCTTCACAAAAAACATAGAGAAGCGGCTTTTGTAGGGCTGGTTTAAAGTAAACATTCTCTTTTCCAGTTGCTTCTGCAGCTGACCACAGGACCTCCAGTTCACAAGCACCAGATCAGCTGAAGAAGGAAGGAAATATCCCATCCAACAAAAACTGGAAGATGGTCAGGAGGACGGCAAAATGTCCCTCAGAGCCACACATGATCCGTGTCCCCCACAGAGTCTCAAAATTGGGCTGAATGTTGGGGAACATAAGAGGAACATGCCTCATCCCCCTAAAAAAAAATGTTTTTCAAATCCAGCAGCATTGGCACTTCTTTTGAATTCTATAATCAATGAGGTGGTTAGATGGAATGTCGGTGGTCACCATAGCCAGGTCTACCCTCCAGACTTATATTGGGATAACTGCCTTACTCAGGGGGGTGAAAAATCCAACCTGTCCCCCAGTCTAGACAGCACTATGTCGACGGGAAAGCTTCTCCCATTGGTGTAGGGACATCTTCATTACAGCGCTACAGCTCTGCCAGTGTAGCTGCCACTGTAGCGGTGTACGTGAAGACAAGCCCCAAAGTATGATCACTTAGTAAGCTTATGTTAATGTTGGATGGGTGGCTCAGATCATTAGTGTGTTAAGATGGTTGCTTTTTAATTGACTAGTGAGCCAGTTCCCCCCAGACCTCGTAGATTCAGAAGCGTGGGAGCCAGTGGCTGGGGCTGCTCACAATAGACTGGTGACACTACAGTGGGGAACTGGGTCAGGCTGTAAAATCAGCACTATAAAATCCCAAAATTAAAAAAAATGACAAAACTGTTTTACCCCAGTTTGTATTGAGTGTTTGTTGTAGCCGTATGGGTCCCAGGATATTAGAGAAACAAAGTGGGTGAAATAATAGCTTATTGGACCAATTCCTGTTGGTGAGAGAGACAAGCTTTCAAGCTACAAAGACATGAGAAAGAGCTCTGTGTAAACTCAAAAGCATGTCTCTCTCACGAACAGAAGTGGGTCCAATAAATTACATTCACCTTGTCTCTTTAACTCAGTTTAGTCATTTTATTTGCTGCTGCTTCTCCAATTAAACGTCAGCTATTGTAGTCATTATCTAAAATTATCCATGTGTACATTTTTGTACTTTCAAACTGAAGGGAAAATACCAAGATTACTATCCCAGGTCCTCTACATTACTGAAGTTGCCACTAGAGAGCTATCATCCCATCTTTCCCTCTGGATTTAGAAACTAGTTTTTCGTCTGCCCTCTGTCCTGCAAACCCAATACTACACAGTGTCATCATCAGCCCATAGAACATACTGAATTTTGCCTTTAAAAAGATGTGTTGGGATTATTGCAACTGAATGAATAATTCATTCATGAAAATGATGTCTTAAAAAGAAAAGGTTTCCTCTGCTATTCTTGGAAATTGTGAATTGAGTTTCTTTTGTGATGGTGTTATTGTTGTGGGGGATTACAGTGCCTGTCATGAAGATCAAAGCTTTTGCAACTTGGTGAAAGTTTATGAATGGGGGGTGGATACATTTATGCATGTCGTTTTTCTCAGGATGAGTTCTGACCTACTGTCATTGATAGTTTTTGCAGATGTTCTGTAAAAGTTCATCTAATCCTCAGTGAATGACTCAGTGTCAGCTGACTGAACATATACAGGAAGTGAACAGCAAAACTGGAAAGTACAGAGTGAATTGAATGTACTTTTAAAAAAAAGTAAAGAAAAAAGAACATGCACCATAGTTGATGGTCTGTATGTCACAAGGCTAAAAAACCCAGTAACACTCAGTGCTTCTTTTGCAATTTACGCAGGACTAGATTCCACCACCACATTCTATCTAATAAGAGAATATGCTAATTAATTCAGCAATGATTGGGAGAAAACTTTTCTCACTGACGTAAATGATCTCTACAGGCTAAGTGGGAAATACAGCTTCTTTGACAGGAAGGAATATAAAACCCTTAATCATTGCACTTGCACAATGGCTTTTTGAGGGACAATGGTAAATAGAACCAAAGAATCAGCGTTATGGCAACCTAGTGCCCTGCTCTAATCACTAGACATAGTCCTTCTGCGTTACCCTTTTACACTCCACTGTGTGTTCTTCCTTTTATTAAAGACTAAGGACAACATGTTCAAACCTGAATGCCTAAAGTTAGGCACCTATTGCAAATTCTTATTTAGGCACCTAATACATGGCTTGACTTACTGAGTCAGTCCTCTGAAGAGTCAAAGTTATACTGAAGTGTGGGCCACAGCATTGTAGGACTGCAGTGGGAGGACCAAAACCATCCCATTCAGCTACTACGTCAGCACTTACTGTCTATAATGGCACCGCAAGGGTGCAGGGTGACACAGCGGTGGATGACATCATGCTTAGTCCTTCTCAGAAGTGACATCGCAATGGTGATATGAATGACTCTGAACAGATGCCAGCACTTTAGTGGATGGACACGGGATATTACGGACATACTGTGGGTTTGAAGCAGGGGTTGCAATACACCATTCTCTAGCATAGTCAGGACCTATAACTGTAGAATTATAGTCAGATAAATAACATAGGAGAGCTCTGTGTAAGCTCGAAAGCCTGTCTCTCTCACCAACAGAAGTAGGCCCAATAAAAGACAATACCTCACTCACCTTGTCACCTTTTAAAAGAGGCAGATATAATTTGCATCCTCAAGGAGTGACCTTGTGGAGAGGCACTGAACTGGGACTCTGAAGACTTACATTCAGTTCCTGCTTCTGCCATTTGGTTTGCTGGGTAACCATAGGCAAGTCACTTCCCCATTTCATGCCTCAGTTTCTCCATCTGTAAGGGGGGATAATGATACTTAATGCTGTGAAATCTACTGAGGCAGAGCACTATCTAAAGCCTGGTGGTGGTAATGGTCACAAATCAGGCTAGAGCTGTTCTGTACAACTGTGTTAAAACTCCGCCCAAACACAACATCTACTGAATGTGGTTTAAAACCATGTCTTTATTTTTGTTTAAAATAAAGATGTGCAAAAAGCACCTGTCCTGAGTCCTCATCACCTTTGCTGAAAATTCAAACTAGGTATCACCATATACTTCCCCTTGCTATACAGTGGCCTTCAGAGACCAGAGAAGCCTGTTCACAAACTCCACAACTTGGGCTAGCATAGGAAGTGGGGCCAGAGATTTGAAGAAGTGGAACAGCTCTCGGTGGTACAGGATATTCCCTGAGGGAATGTGCAGATTCCCAAGTGCACATCTCTGGGAATCACTGCTGGTGCAGTCACGTTACCCTTCACCATCCGCACCCTGCCCAGTAGACTTCTAAGGGGCAGGCACAAGGGCACAGCCAATGGCAGCAAGGTTCTGGTGCCACAAAAGAAGGTGGGGTAGTGTAGGCAGCCAGCAACTTAAAAGGGGTGGGAATGGCACAGAGGTGCATAGGGTTCTACATGGCATTACAATTAGAGCCGCTGATTTTGGTAGCTACATCTCCCCTCTCCCCATCCATGGCAATCTAGACGTCCATAGAATGTGAGCAATATGGATAAGGAAGGTACAGTGCCTGATACATTCCTGTTATGCCAGGCATTGCAACACCTATCTGCCCTGGTGCTGAAAGGAGAGTGTGGACATGGCTGTGAGAGCATGTTCACATAAAACTCCTATGCAGTTTAAACTATGTTGGGTCAAACAATTAATTAAATAATTGTTCTAGTAGGGAGCTTGGGGGAGGAACTGGCTGCGGACTTTAGGGATGAGAACACCCTGGCCTTCCCTTTTTCAGTCGTACTGAGTGAGCTCCACATTTTAAAGTGGGAATTTTTCAGAGCACAGATATATTCTTTCTGTGGTTTGCAGCATATGACAATCAAGTTAAGTTACAGGAACTGGCAATTTGCCTATCGTGCTATAATCTTTAAAAAAACCAACTTTGGGGGACTTTGCTGACGTTTTGTACTCAACGAAATAGTAGTCTGATGACGAAAATGAGTGAGTTTGCAAAAGGCACTTACATCAGGGCTCGTCTTCAATCCTGGTATGCTAGGCCTTTGTCTAGGGACAATTGATGGGAGATAATGGGGCAGAATGGTGTATATATGTTTTGCCTCATTATGTGTTTATATTTTATCTGAAAAGAATTAAAATAAAGTGATTTTGCAAAAAGAATAGTGACATAAATGGTCTGATCTGGAGAAGGGCAAAGCCCCTGTGAAAATCAAGCCACAAGGGTATGATCCTATGAGTCCAACTCAGATAAAGTTCCTATTGACTTCAATTGGCCCCAAGTAAGGTATATGCCATTTTGTCTTACCATGTACTTTGCATGCCAGATGTGTGGTTACAAAGCCTATGCACTTAGGGGCCAAATGATGCAATTTTTGTAAGATTTTTGTCTAAAGATTGGAAAATGCAGCCCTATCTGTGCCTGTTAACATGTCTACTGGCAGAGCAGGTATGCACTACTGGTGACTGTAATTATTAAATAATACTACATTACACACCTGCACCATTCAGTGTCTAGATGGGTTAGCATAAGCATGTATGTTTATATGGAACATGTCAATTACCAGCCACCATGAAAAGACAATATCGCAGAACAGAAATGGATGCACAGAGAAATATAATTCAATTTTTCCCAAAAATAAATATGCAAGAATTTGCAAGATCATTCGTATAATTAAATGAAGCTAGAAATGAAACGGGCCCTGAGCTACCAAGAACCACTACAGTCTCTTAATCAGACAGAGAAGGGAGTGGCCACAGACTGGGTGACAGATCTTTAAAGATCTCATTAAATTCACATTTGATAAAAGGGGAACTGCGAAAACCGTGCTGATACAGGATGTGGATTGGAGTTCCTCATCTTAATTGTGTTGGCTGGATTGCAATGGCATGAGACTCTATTAATCACAGTAAAAATACCTAACCAAAGATTGAGGATAAGAAAAAAGTACAATTCAGAGGAAACTCCCTTGGGTTAATTCCACTGTTCCCATTTGATCAGCTGTATGTCTGAATTGAAGTAGAAGATCTGCATATATAGGCTGATATATACCATGATCTGCTGCTTTACTATCTTCTGTTTCTGATGGCCCTGTCAACAGTGTGTAATTCTGGAGACCTTTGAGTACATTTGTCCAAAAGAAAAGATCAGCTACCAAATGCTCCTTCTTTCATTTTTGCTCTACTGCACTGACACAATCCGCACTTCCAAGTGCAGCCAAGAAAATAAATTATTCTAGGATTAAAAGAGTTTCTTCTTAAGAAGAAAGGAAAAATGAAAAATACTGATAATAGCCCTTGCCTTAGCGAAGTTGTAGGTAGAGTTCAGCATGTTGTTTAGGTTCCAAGTTAGATGTAAACTTGTTTTAGGTAGATACATTGTGAAAGATGTTTGATTGACAGCCCTACAGACTGAAGTCGTATAGCCACAGAACAAGCTGCAGCTTGGGCAAACTGTTCCCTATTGTACTGCCAGTGTGTTTCAGCACTGGACTAAAGAGGCCATATATAGTGAAGAGAGAATAAGACCTGGTTTACACAACATGGTTAGGTTGATTCAAGGCAGCTTACATTGACCCAGCTGTGGATGCACCTTCACTTAAACTTGGCTCCCACCAATGTAAGTGCCCTGCGACAGCGATTTAAGAACACCCGCTCCCTGAGTGGTGTACAGTGGCAGTCAATATAATTAGGTCGACGCAGTGATAGTTTAGACACTGCATTGCTTATGTCGACTGTTCCTGGCCTCCACAATGTCCTTTACCACCCCCAACAGCATTGTGGATACTTCTAAGGAGCCTGAGTCACAGCCCACTGCTATGAACAGCAAGGAGAGAAGGAGATGGACAAAGAAGAGGAAGAGGGGGAATATGGAGGACAGATGATCCAGCTGTGCAGAAAGCCAGAATGTGTTTTTGACTCTAACGCAGTCCTGACAGGCGAGCCTGATGCAGGGAAAGGAACCTCTGGTAAGTATGCAGTTTGCTTTGAAATGACAGGGAAGGCACCACCAAAGTAGTATCTATTGATTTACCCTTTTTTACTGTGCTAGACATATCACTGGAACAACCCAGAGAGGTAAAGTTGCTACCTGCTTTTCATTCCCCTCTACAGCTAGGCAGAGGGGACCATGCGGAGCAGTTTGTTTATGTACACCAGGGTGTCCCATGAATCCTTGGTAGAGATCTCAGCGAAACTTTCACGAAGATAGTTTGCAATCCTCTGGCAAAGGTTTCTGGGGAGGGCTACCTTATTTTTTCCATGGTGGTAGGACACTTTCCCTCACCACTCAGCAATTACTTCAACAGGCACCATTGCAATACACAGGCTAGCAGCATACTGCCCCAGGCAGCATTGGGATGCCAGCAGCAGCTGTGTTGTCTCTGCCTCTGTTACCCTCAGGAGTGAGGTATCAGCTAAAATCACCACCGCCTGTGGAAAGCAGTGCCAGTACTCAGTTAAGTTGCCCTAACTATAATCGTGCCAATGTGCTAATTATTCTCCCCTCATTTCCCCAGCCCTTCTGAGGGCTGTACTCACTGGGGCTCCCCCTCCACACCCGCAGAATTCCTGAGCCCAATAAGGAGGAGAAAGATGAGGATTCAGGATGACACGTTCCAGGAGATCCTGCAAGCCAGTGCTGCATCAGAGAATGAGCACAGCGCCTGGAGGATCACCCCTGCAGAGAGTATGGACAATGATAGAGCCAGAGGAGAAAGGTGCAGGAAAAGGAGAGGGATGTGCTGCTGGAGATGATTGCACTTCACAATCCAAAATATTATGGGATGCAGATGAAATTATGGGATGAAGAACACTGCATTATTGGAAAGTTGACCCCATGCTCCCAGTCACCCCGTGTGACTTGTTTTGGCCCCATCATGCATTGCAAAGACTTTGGCAAGTGGCATAGTGGGATACTTACCCAAGGTACACTGCACTCTGCGTCAATACAAGTGCTGCCGGGGAGGAGGTGCACTGCCGACACCAGGAGCAAAGTGTAACCACGCACAAGTGCTGAGATAACTGCGGGGGCTGGATGCCAACACAACTATCTGTAGTGCAGACATGGCCTCAGTCTTTGTGTCCTCTCAAAGCCTGCCACCCAAGGTGGAGATTGCCTTGGGTATTGTCATAGTGGGAGTGGGATTGGACTGACCATGTGTTTAATTAAAAAAAAAAGAAGAAGACAACCCAGCATGTTTAAAATTGATGCTTTATTAAGAAAGCTGTAACTTTGCATTAATATTTGGTAGGGACCGTCCCCTACCCCATGTTTTTTTTTAAAGATCAGAAGAAAACTGTGCTGCTTAGGTTAGTTTCTTCAGCAGTTCTCCAGAAAGACTGTGTAAATCGGTAGGTGATGTGGTAAAGAGCTAGCTTTTTTGAGTGCCAAACTAAATATTGCTTCAAAGCAGAAGTTGAATTTTATTATTAATCATATAGTAGTGCACAGTGATTATTATTGTTAGGCATTAATTATATAGTGCCAAAGGTAAACATGGTCCTCACTGAACAGGTAAAAGGCAAGGCGACTGCTTCAAGGAGCAGACACAATAACTCAGACATATACGATAGCTGAGTAATTGTTCCAGTGTCCGTGGGAGCAGACATCCCTGAGAAATATTGGAAGGCAGTGAACAGTGGAAACCTAAGCAAAAGAAGTGTCAGGGAGAAGGATGTTGCTTTGTGCACAAGAGGGGGGAGACCATTCTAAAGACAGGAGGCGGTATAAAAGATGGCATGTTAAAAGGAGTGGGAGAAGGGCATAAAAATAGCTATTTAAGAGAGGGAACTTTGGGAGGAACATCATTGCAGTAGCAGGAGATAATTAGAACACAAGTGTAGGCTGAGTGGAGGAGAGCAAGGCCTTGACGGTGAGAATGAATGGCTTGTGGAACAAGAGAGGGTTGATGCAGGGAGGGCTGATAATGTGGTGAAAGCAGCAGGAGTGGAAGACAAAGTATTGTTTTGACTGTGCATGTAACTAAAGGCAGATGAATTCTCAACTGTTTGTAATAGCAATAAATACACCTCCCTGAACCAGACATTAAATGTCTGTTTACTCCCAGCAAACTGAGCTGATTAACCTTATGATTCACTAGTAGTTATGAGAGAGTGGTTTCATCTCACAGAGCCTGGAAACAGTCCTTCAAGAAACTCCTATTGAGTATTAAGTGTAATGTAATTACTATCAGGTAGAATCATAGAGATAGAAGAGACTTTAGGAGGTCATCTAGTTCAATCCCCCTCTCAAAGCAGGACCAACACCAACTAAATCATCCCAGGCAAGCCTTTGTCAGTAGAATAATGTAGTCAGAAGATAGGTGCATCAAACCATGGGCTTGTCTAGGATTTGAACCCAGAACCACTCACACCCAAAGTGAAAATCATATCCCTAGACCAACAAGCCAGATACATGGGTAGGTGTGATTCTAATAGGAAAAGGACATAGACCAATTGTAGAGCAGGTCAAAATATTTCAACTGAAAACTTTTCCCACTAAAAACTTAAGTTTAATCAAAGCCAGTCTTTTTATGGAAATATATCCATTTCAACAAAAAAGATTTTGTTTTAAGATGGGAAGTTTCAAAGCACAATAAAAAATTTAAGGTTGAATTTAAATTTTCATTTTCATTAAAATTGTCATTTCTTTCACAACAACCATTTTAAAAAAAAGATTTTGAAATGTTGTGTTTTTGTTATTTCCTCTTTGTCTCTGTCCCTCTCACTACCACTTTTTTTGTGACTGGCTGCAATAGAATGAATGATCTCTAGGTTTTGATTTTTTCCCCTCTTTTCATCTCTAACTTTTCAAAACTTTCTCAGCTTTGGACAAATTACACAGTGGAAGAAAGGAAAATACACTTTAACTTTGCTACTCTGTAACTTTTCAAATTGATGAAGTTTTGGAAAGTTTCAGAATGGCAGAGTTACAGTGTCTCATTTTTCCTTTTAGGGAAATTAGGGAAATCTGGAAAAAATCACAAAGTAAAAAAAAGAAAAAAAGGTTTTTTGTGTGTGAATCCTGCACATTGTTTATTTTATTGTACTTAGTGACCAAAAAAAGTGGTGGGGAATGAGGGAGAAAAGGGAAAAAACAAAACTTCAAAATTTTAAAATGTCACTCACTCTTCCAAATAATCATTACATTTAGCAACAAACAAATAAACAAACTGTTCCATTTAGAACCCTGCAAAATGGAAACAATTTTGATATTTTGTGCCCAGTAATAGCAAGAAATAGAATGGATTGATGTTACTACCTGGGCTTGAAAAAGGAGCATAATAGGAGAAGCAGGAGAAAATGAGCTGAAGTGTTGGTGAACTTTTATAGCATCTAAGAGGCCCAGTCATTGATTAAAACTTCATTGTGCCAGTTATGCTTCTCCACCTCTTCTTATGACCTTTTAAAAAAATGTTCTCCTACTTTGTTCCCTTTGTTTTCTTTTCAGTTCCCATCCTTCTGCAGGAAAATTGGGGGAAAGGTCTCCTACACTCACGTCTCGTTTAGATCTTTGTATCTTTACGGTACAAGCAGTGGACACACAAAAAATAAATTCATCCTTCCTCGTAAGCCACATTATTTCCAAATAGAATTCTCAAGAGACTCCACATTCAAGATTCCTGTAAATAAAGGCTGAGTAACTGGCAGAAATTCCCAAACAAGAGAGAACAAAATTAACTGAAACTGAAATCCTATGTAGCAGGCTGGAGAAGATATGCTTACAGAGACTTTTAAGATGAAATCCTGACTTCTCTGAAGTCAACGAGAGTTTTGGCCATAGACTTCAATAAATCCAGGATTCCACTCTTAATGTTTTTCACTTCACTATAGTAGAAAGCGATCTAACCATTTGACAATATATTACAATCAAATGAATCTTGCACTAATAAATATGAAATCTAATTTCCTTCCTTGTCTGCTTGGAAGTTCCAGGCTTGCAAAATTATGGAGTAAATATAAACAAGAGACAGAACTGGTAATTCAGCTGCCTAACATGTTCGTATGTCACATGACAGGAATGTTAATGTCTTGAAAACCTAGTTATTTTATTCCTCCTTTGAGAGAGTTTTCTCCCACTGGCTTTTCAAGGCAGAGAGTGCACCAATTATGATAGTATCATAATAGCAGCTCTCATGGGGATGACAGTTTTCCATTGGTCTTTCTGTTTCATTGAGGGATAGCCCATGTGCATTGTCGATTATGATAGCATCTCCACTTCATCCTGCACTGCCCCCAGTGATGTAAAATCTAGTTTGGGAATTTTATATTGGCTTCCTCACCATTCTTTGTAATGTTTCTGAAACTAGCAGAGCCAATGGAGTGTCTGATGTGGTTCCCCTTCTGGGGGTTTTCATAGTCAGTGGAAAAGCAGAGCAGGAATTGGTAAGGTTGTGACGCTTTTCCCTACCGACCCCAGTGCTAATCAGCGAAAACTGCATTAGCTGTGTAGGTCTGTTCCCACACCCACTACTGGGAAACGTGTTTCCCCTGAATCAGAAACAGAGTCATCTGATGTAGCATTCCCTGACTATGAAACAGGCAGTATTACAGCTGCCAGCCACACTTCCTGATGATGGGGATGCAGTGAAATACATTGTCAAATAATATCTCCGACTGGGTAAACTAGATGCAAGCCACATGCACTCCATGACTAGCCTGTAAATTAGGTGATAATGCCATTCAAGACTGCCTCCATAATGAAATGTTGAGCCTGCTCCCTCAAACAACTGTTCTGAATTTGTCTAACAGAAACTTATCAGTGACAAAAGTCAGAGTTGGCTGATGGCTGTGAAATGGATTCTGTGAAAGGATGAATTACTGGTTACTTTCAGATGTCCAAATAAAAGAAGAAACACCACAGATTGCATCCTTTTAGCTAGTCGTAGCACTGACCAGTGACAGGAATGGAGCATGCACTGAGTGAATGCAATTACCTTTGGATTGCAAAGGGTTCAAGTCAGGTTGGAGAAACATTGGAAAGGCAATTTAGGGAAATCTGCACTGTGACTGTTCATGCTCTACTGTACTCTGGATAAATGGAGAATGAGGATCCTCTGGCACTTTTCACAAGAAACCCTTTGTACCGCTGAGCCCTCTGCTAGTCTCAGTACAAGCAGACACTGCTGTAGACCAGGGGTCTCCAAACTTTTCAGCCCGAGGGCCGCATTAACTATCAAATAGCAGTTCGGGGGCCGACAACACACTCGAGGTCCAAATAAAAAAGAATCAAAACATGGATGTTGTTTTTAATTATTTATTTAATATTAATAGGGTCTCAGAGGGTCTCGGGGGGCGAAGAACAGGGGGGAGTTTGTGCGAGTCCCAGGGGGAGCGGGGGGGTGGATAGAGGTCAGAGCAGATGGGGTTGGATGGGGGTGGGGTCCCGGGGGGGTGATTAGGGGGAGGGGGTGTCAGGGGCAAAGGAGCAGCGGGGTTTAGATGGGGGGGTGAGGTCTTGGGGGGGTTAGGGGGTATCTGGAGAGAACCCCCCAAGGACCCCCGCCCAACCGCCCCAGGACCCTCCCTAGGACCCCCGCCCAGCCCCCCTCCCACAAGAAACCCCCAGGACCCCCGCCCAGCCCCCCCCAAGGACCCCCGCACAATGGCCCCAGGACCCTCCCTAGGACCCCTGCCCAGCCCCCCTGGACCTCCTCCCCCAAGAACCCCCCAGGACCCCCGCCCAGCCCCCCCGGATCCCCTCCCACAAGAACCCCCCAGGACCCCCGCCCAGCCCCCCTCCCACAAGAAACCCCCAGGACCCCCGCCCAGCCCCCCCAAGGACCCCCGCCCAACGGCCCCAGGACCCCCGCCCAGCCCCCCTGGACCTCCTCCCCCAAGAACCCCTCAGGACCCCCGCCCAGCCCCCCTCCCACAAGAACCCCCCAGGACCCCCGCCCAGCCCCAAGAACCCCCCAGGACCCCTTCCGAACCCCCCCCCCCGACCCTCACCTCCCCAGTCCTAGCCCCGTCCCCCGGCCCGGTGCCTCGCGCCCATTGGCTCCCGGCGCTGCCCGTCCGCGTCAGGGCGCGTCCCGATTGGTTCACCGCGCCCGGCGGGAGGGAACACGGAAGCCGGCGCGAGATGGAGAAGGGGGCGCGTGGGTTCCGCGGTCCTCCGGGGCATCGAGGCGGCCGGCTAGAGCGGCCCGGCCCTCCCGCCCGGCACCATGGAGACGCTGCGAGGGCGAGAGCGGGAGCCCGAGCGACGGGCGCGCGCAGGGCCAGGCGGAAGTGACGCCGCTACCGGAAGTGCGGTAGACAAAAAGATCTCCACGGGCCGGATGAGAGGGCCTCGCGGGCCGCATCCGGCCCGCGGGCCGTAGTTTGGAGACCCTTGCTGTAGACTTAGGAAGAATAGGCCCCATTATTTTATTTAAAAAAATAAAAAGACAGAAAGAAAACAAAAACTGAACCCAGAAAGTAGACTCCTTTTTTGTGGTAAATTAGGACCTGATTCCTACTGCCAGTTCTATGCCAGTGTAACTCCAATGAAAGATGGAATAACTTGGCCCAGGTTTACACTGAGGAGAGGGGAATCAACCCAAGATACACAGCTTTAGCTACAGGAATAGGGTAGCTGAAGTCGACGTATCTTAGGTCAACTTACCTCGGCGTCTTCATGGCGCTGAGTCGACCGCTGCTGCTCCCCCATCGATTCCGCTTCCACCTCCTGCGGCAGTAGAATTCCAGAGTCAACAGGGAGTGCGCTTGGTGGTCGATTTATCGCATCTAGACTAGACGCAATAAATCGACCCCTCCAAGAGATCGATCGCCACCCGCCGATCCAGTGGGTAGTGTAGACCTGCCCTTGGAGAATGAAGCCCTAAGTCTAAGGGCCAATTTTTGCAGTCCTGACTAAGGTAAAAAAGAACTCAAAGTAGTTATGCTTGAGGCCTGGTCTACTCTAGGAATTTACATGAAAGATGTAGCTATACCAACATAATCCCGGTCTAGACAGTGCTAGGAAGAATTATTCTGTTGACCTAGCTACCGCCTGCCGGGGAGGTGGATTACTTACACCAGTGGGAGAATCCCTTCCATCAGCATAGGTAGTATCTACACTGAAGTGCTACAGTGGCGCTGCTGTAGCATTTTAAGTGTAGACAAGTCTGAGTCAGTGCTGCAGAATTGGTCCCAGAGAAATGATTTGATACAGTTAACTTACTCTAGTGTGTAAAATGTTCTGAGGTGATCCTGGGTTGTTTCTGTTCCATCCATTTGATAGAATTGAATTTCCTATTAGTCATCATGGACAATTCCTTCAGATATTTTTCTGGATCTGTGGTTGGGAACCTCCCTTTCCCTCTAGTGGGAATTTTCCTTAAGCTTTAGCAGTCTGATGTGGTTTCAAAGAAAGGAAATCCATGTGCCCTTGACATATGTGATGCATTATACCTCATTATAAAGACTTTGATTTAGTTTGACAAGGTGGGTAAGATCTTTTATTGGATCCCACTTTTGATGGCGAGAGAGACAAACTTTTGACCTACACGGAGCTCTTCTTCAGGTCTGGGAAACTTACTCAGGCCAGGTCTACACTACAGACTTATACTGGTATAACTACATCACTCAGGAGTGCGAAAAGTCCACAGCCCTGAGTGACATAGTTATAGCCACCTTATCCCTGGTCTAGACAGTGGTATATTGGTGGGAGAGCTTCTCCTGTTGACACAGCTACTGCCTCTCCCAGAGGTGGATTAACTATGCCAACTGGAGCTCTCCCATCGGTATAGGAGAGTCTTCATTTAAGCACGATAGTGTTTTAAGTGTAGCCCTGCCCGCAGAGTGCCAAAGCTAAATATAAGGTAGAATAGATGGTTTAGCATAAGTAGTTAACACATATTTCAAAGGAACATTCAACATGAAGTGTCCCATTACCTTGATTTAGTTTGGTATTCATAATATATACCAAATTACCCCTTAAGATCCTATAACATGTTTTGCCAGAGTTCATTCAATTTGTTCTTTCACTCAGGCCTTGTCTACACTACAAAATTAAGTCAACTTAAGTTACATCAGTGTACAGCTGCCGCAATAATTAAACCCAAAGGTGATACATGTGGGGCCATATGCCTCCCCCCCCACACACACACAAGATTTTCTGCTGTGTAAGCATGCTCAGTAACACTGCTGAAGCATCCTGATCAGCATGCTGTAGAGCAGACAGGAGAAGATCAAGAATGAGCTCTCAAAATTGGAGACTCTCATACAAAATCAACCTTCCACACAAACTTCCTCATGGCTGGACTTTACAAAAACAAGTCAAGCCATTTACAATGCACACTTCACTTCGCCACAGAGGAAAAAGGACAGTAAACTATCTAAACTCCTGCATGCTCCAGAGGGCTACAACAGTGGTACCCTTAACTCACCTTACAATATTGTTCATCTATCTAACCAAACACTTAGCTTGGCAGAAAAGTCTGTCCTGTCTTGGGGAGTCTCTTTCTGCCTCACCATCCTCACAAACATGATATAGTTCTGCAATGATCTGGAAGCCTACTTTAATCGTCTCTGACTCAAGGAATATTTTCAACACACCACTGAACTGTGCACTGACCCACAGGAACCCTCTGACCAACACTACAAGAAGAAGAATTCTGAATGGACTCCTCGAAATGACAGACTGGACTTCTACATAGAGTGCCTCTGCAAACATGCACAGGCTGAAATAGTGAACAAACAACATCACCTGCCACACAACCTCAGCCGTACAGAGTGCAACGCCATCCACAGCCTCAGAAACAACTCTGACGTTATCATCAAAGCGGCTGATAAAGGAGGTGCTGTAGTCATTATGAACAGGTTGGATTATGAACAGGAGGCTGCCAGGCAACTCTCCGACACCACATTCTATAAGCCACTATCTTCCAATCCCACTGAGGATTACCAAAAGAAATTACACCATCTACTCAAGAAACTCGCTGCTATAGCACAGGAACAAATCTACATGGACACCCCCCCAGAACCCTTACTAGGGGTATTCTATCTGTTACCTAAGATCCATAAGCCTGGAACCCTGGACACCCCATCATCTCTGGCATTGGCACCCTTACAGCAGGGTTATCTGGCTGTTTGGACTCTCTCCTCAGACCCTATGCTACCAACACTCCTAGTTCTCTTTGAGACACCACCGACCATGTTCATGGACCAGGATCCCATTGTGCTAGGTGCTGTACAAACAGAGATAAAAAAGACAGGCCCTGCCCCAGAGAGCTTACAATTGAAAACAAGAGACAACATAAGGATACAGACAGTGATGTACTATTGAAAGGGCCCAATTCTATGAGGCGGGACCAAATAAACCTAGCCTATATTTGACTGGTGTTTGTCCAACCTGTTCTTTAAAACATCCCATGACAGGGATTTCACAACCTCCCTTGGAAGCCTCTTCCAGCACTTAACTATCCTTATAGTCAGAAAGTTTCTCCTAATATCTAACCTAAATCTCCCTTGCTGCAAATTAAGCCCATTCCTTCTTGTCCTACTTTCACCAGATGTCATCTTAATAACAGCCCTCAATATAGATGAAGACGGTTATCAGGGCCCTCCTCAATTTTCTTTTTTCAAGACTAAACATACCCAGTTTTTTTAAACTTTCCTCATAGGTCAGGCTGTCTAAACCTTTTATCATTTTTATTGCTCTTCTCTGTACTCTCTCCAGTTTGTCTAGATCTTTCTGAAAGTGTAATATCCAGAACTGGACACAGTACTCCAGCTGAAGCCTCACAATTGCAGAGTAGAGTGGGACAATTACCTCCTGTGTCTTACATAGAACTCTTCTGTTAATACACCCCAGAACATTAGCCTTTTTTGCAACTACGTCACATTGTTTACTCCCGGCATGTCTACACTTACCTCCGGAACAATTGATCCAGCTAGAGTTGATTTATCACATCTAGTGAAGACATGATAAAGTGACTGCCGAGTGCTTTCCTGCAGACTCTGGTACTCCACCGAAAGAGAAGTGTATGCGGAGCCGACAGGGGAGCGTCAGCAATCAACCTACCACAGTGAAGACACCACGGTAAGTAGCTCTAAGTATGTCAACTTCAGCTACGCTATTTTCTTAGCTGAAGTTGCGTAACTTAAAATGACTTAGCCAACTCTCCCCCTCTCCCCCGGCAGTGTAGACAAGGCCTCATATTCCATATTGTGATCCACTATAACCCCACATCCTTTTCAGCAGTACTGTTACTTAGTCTGTTAGTCCCCATTTTGTATTTGTGCATTTGATAAGTGGTTTATCTATAGCATTGTGATCCAAAGTGGGTGACTTTATGTAAAGCTGTAGTGATAGAGTGTTATTGTAGATGGTGGGTATTGTTCATATTTATTATAGACTGGAATGATGGAGAAATAGAGACATCTTTAATAACTTCCAGGATGCAGATGAAAACCCTTGTAGTTGACTGTAGATTAAACCAATGGATGCCTTATTTGCATGCCAAAGGACCTTAAGTAAGAGAAAGGAATAGTGGTAGTGGTTGGGAAAGGAATTTTAATAGCTCACTCTAGGGAAAAAAATCTTCATAAATGGTGAGTGCCTGCATTCCACAAAGGAGAGGCAGTTGAATGGAAGAAACTTCATCCTATATGCATCTTTAGAGGTTAGCAAATACCTTTTAAAGTTATGTTTATCTCATAAATGCAGACTAAAGAGAGCAATTTCAATAAAGAAACATCAGTTGGCCAGATTCTCCTTTCACTTTCACTAGTATAAATCGGTAGTAACTCCATCAAAGGCAATGGAATTACATAAGTGTCAAAGTGTGTAAGTAAAAGGAGTGGGCAGCAATGGTGTCTTTAGTCTCTGTTTGCCAGAAGCTGGGAATGAGTGACAGGGGATGGATCACGTGATGATTACCTGTTCTGTTCATTCCCTCTGGGGTACCTGGCACTGGCCACTGTTGGAAGACAGGATACTGGGCTCGATGGACCTTTGGTCTGACCTAATAGGGCCATTCTTATGTTCTTATGAATGTCCAGCAAAATATTTCTGTGGCTGAGAGGATGCCATGATAAATGTACCCTCAGGATCTGAATGTGGTACTTTTACAGTGTCCATGAACACATATCTTCATGGTTATATTGGTAATGTAAGATAATTACACCCAACGTTCAAAGGAAACTGGGTCTTACTAAAATGGAAGATTGTCTAAAGCTTTGCCTTGACTAGAAAGAGTTTACTGGTATAGCTATACTGGCAAACCTTCCTAATGGAGATGCAATTTATACCAGCAAAAGAGTACTAGTATATAGCTTAGACCAGTTCCCCAACTGAAATAAGCTCTCTCAGAAAAGGACCTTTTGGTAGTATAACTGCATCTACACTGCTGCAGATTTGCTAAATCTCTTCCTGAACTCCATTGCATAGGAGGAGAACTAGCAAGCTGCCCCAGATCTTAAATTGGGAAGCCTACTTCCCCAGTATCCCCATCTAGTTCTGTAGGATAGTGTAGAGGGAGTAGGGAGGGAGGAGGGCTTTCAGCTTAGTGGAACTGAGTACACTTGTTCTGAACCCTTGTTGGAATGGAAAGCTGCATTCACCCTTCCCTCTCCCCTGCTATACATCTACACAAAGACAGGGGATGAGTTGATCCATTGTGAAGTGAGAAGATGACAGCTTTCTGGGGCATTGGTGTGCTACCACCATTGGGAGAGGAGGGTAGCTGATAGAATATAGAACTCAGGTGCCTAGAGGACATCAGCTGCACTGCAGGCCAGAGACAGCAGAAAACAAAAACAGCTGAAGACTAGGAGAAAGAACGAAGCGGTATTCTGTTCTCATTGACACCTATGCCAAGTCAGTGGTGCATTTACTTTTGCTCATTTACAGTCTATACCATGCCATCCTTGTGGTGTGGATGATGCCCAAGCAGGACAGGTGTGAAGAGGGAGGCTGAGCAAAGGGGATATATGGCAAGGTAATACACTAATAACGATAATAATATTTATTTGTATTGGGGTAGCCTCAAAGAGCTGCAGTCATGGCCCAGGATCCCGGTGTCCTAGGCTCCATACAAATGCAGAATAAAAAGAGTCTGCCCCAAAGGTAGATGTGTGGCGGTCATATCTTGTCTCAAGGAACCCTACACTCTGTCCATCTTTCTTTCGAGTTTTATTGTCTTTAATCTTCACTTTTTGTATCATTTTGTATCATTTTCTTCAAAATAAGGCAGTTCTCTCTCTTTCTCTCCCTCTCTCTCTGTGTGTTTTGCCTCAGGGGTGGGAGAACAGCTTTAGAGCTCCAGCTAGAAAGAGATCTAGCTTACTTTGAATGCAATTCAAATCCATTAGTTCAGTATAACTAGCAAATGTTTGAAAATGACAGAAAGGCAAAGGGGGCTTGCAGGGCCTCTGTGGAGAGGTAGCTGTGGGGAGATTAATGACCTCTGTTGCAGGAGTAACAGATCTGATATTATGTTCAGCTAAAGAAGATTAAAAATCTATGGTATGTACACAGTGTGCTATGATTTCATGGTTTTTTTTCTGTCTTATCTGTGAAACCACCTTGTTTCCGTGGTTTTACCTTGTAGTGTAATCAGCAGTCCTGTCTGTGACTGTTTAGGACTCAGGAGACCCTGTGTGGTGGCACAAAGCATCACAGGCTGTTTAATCCAGGAGCTAGAGGTCCAGGGAGAACTGCAGGGCCTCCTCTGTCCCCAGTAGCCTCCGTAAACAATCCCCTTTATATTCATTACACCCGAGTCCTGTATTTTCTACCAGGAAGAACATTGCATGCCACATGGTGACTGACCAATGTAGTTTTAGTGAGTGAATTTACTCTTATAAAAGCATGTAGCATTTAAATATCTGTAGCATTTTTGCAGTCTGCTGACTAAAGTTTATTGCAAATCTACCTGTCTCCATTTCGTCACCGTTGTATCAGAGCAACTCACGATCATTAAGGGATTTTTGTGCTCACAACTTCCTGGTGAGGTAGGAAAATGTTACCTCCTCTTTACAGCTGGGGAACTAAAGAACAGGAGACATTGTGTAACTTGTCCACCAGACATAGGAAATCCATAGCTAAACTAGGAATTGCACCCAGCTCTCTTAAATCTCAACCTAGCACCCCTGGCCACTAGATTAGACCACTTTTCCAAACCTTTAAAGGCAAAGCCTAATCCATGGCTTCAAATCTGTGACTGGAGCAGACTGTAATTGTTGATTTGAGCTGTACCCAGAGTGTACTGCGTGAAGCAAGTAGGGCGATTCTTGTGGTGCAACACATTCCTTTATATGGATTCAGCTAGACCAGGTAGTAAGTATAGAGACATAAATCTTAGGCCTTCCCAAAGCTCACGGCCGTGGAGGAGCTAATAGGGAATTGGAATAGAGGGGGCAGACTGGACTGCCCTTCCTGGTGACCTTTAGATGTTTGTGTGGTGTTATTTCAGGGTGAAAGAATGAGCCCTCCCAGCACTTATCTGGCAGCAATGGCTCCTGACCTGTGGGACTGCAACTTGGCAGAGGGGGTTGTGTGATACTGAAACCCCATTGGCCATGTCTCAATGCCACTCACTCAGCATAGTTGCCCTTCCATCATGCTGGAAGCCATTCTGTAGGCCATGTCGCAACACCTGGAGTAGAATGCCACCCAGCCACAACCCCACCAAACAGGAGCCACCGCTGCCAGGAGACTGAGGGGTAGGTTTACTCTCCAGCCCACCATTAATGACTCATCACCCGTCCCACTTTCCTACTGCAAGCCGGGCTTTGCCACTGGCTCAAGGGTGTTTGACTCTAGGGTCTCAAAAACTTGTATGCTGGCAATTTAACAACAGTTTCTGTTTTACTTTCTTCTTCATATTTTCTTGTTGGAAAAACACAGGGATCTAGTCTTCTGTTGTCTTGCAGAATATTTACATAGATAACTTTCATTCAGAATAATGGCCAGTTTGCATTTAATTTTCCATGTCGCATCAGAGGAGAAAAGAACCTTTCATTGTAATATATTGAGCAGAAGATACAGGTATATAGGTTAGGTAACAAAGAGTCCTGTGGCACCTTAAAGACTAACTATAACGTTTTGAAGCATAAGCTTTCGTGGGCTAATACCCACTTCGTCGGATATAGGTTATAGGTATATAGGTTATTCATCTCCATATAGACCAGTCAAGGATGGATCATGTGCTGCCATCTATTGGAATTCTCTTGAAACAGCAGAGCATGAGGTCATAAAGGTCTCTCATTTAACTGGAATAGATTGCATTGGAAGGCTAATTCATTTGCTTTTTCCACACACATCATTCCAGGACTTCAAAATGAGGAAGCTCAAGGGTAGGACTCCCATGTGTCTCCCCACCCCTAAACAGCCACCTTGTAAAACAAATAAGGGGTGGGCAAAGAAAAGGTGATTTCCCCTTGTCACCGTTCCAGCTGTGCTCACTTCCCCTTTTGTGATGGCCTGAGGGAACCATGACTTATTTGTGCTGTCAAGAATACATTGTTAATTTTCCTATCCCAGCTGCTATTTGGTTCTTATATGGAAGCACTTGAAATGATCAGAAAGAAAAAGTACCACCTTAAAGCTGTGTGCAAAGAGATGCTTTCTCTCTTTAGTCATAGACATAGAATTTAAGGTCAGAAGGGACCCCCAGATAATCTAGTCTGTGGTCCCCAAACTTTTAAAATTGTACCCTCTCTTACTCGAACGTAATCTGTCCCTTTGAGAACCGCAGTCCGCAGCCGGGCCAGGGAGCAGGGTCACAGTCAGGGCTGGGGACGAAGGCCAGGCTGGGGCCAGAGCTGCGGCTGGGTTTGGGAGTGGGAGCGGGGCTGGAAGCCAGGCCACAGTCAGGCGCCGGGGGCTGAGGCCAGGGACAGAGCTGCGGCTGGGGCCGGGAGCTGGGGGCCATGGCTGGGGGTGGGGTGCAGCCAGGGCAGGGAGCCAGGGCCTGAGGCCACTGCTGAGCCAGGAGCTGGGGGCCGGGAGCCAAGGGCCAAGGCCGGAGGTGGGGCTGGAGGCAGAGCGGGGCTGGGTGGCACTCGCTCCCCACTTCCTGTGAGGGCTGGCCCAGGCCCTGCCACATCCTTCTGAACATTCCTCCATGACCCCCCAGGGGGGGTACGCCCCACAGTTTAGGGATTACTGCTCTAGTCTGACGGGCTGTATATCACAGACCACCACTATCAGCCAGCACCCATACACTACACCCAACAATGGAAATGAGACCAAAATATTACAGACCACAGAAGACTAAATTATGATGTGTCACAGGCAGATAATAAGAGGGACTGAGATGCACTAAGCCCCTATAACAGCAGGGAATCGATTACATGAGTTTCCAGCAGCCCACACTGCAAAAGAAGGCCAAAAGACCAAGCAGCAATCTGACCTGGAGGGAAATTCCTTCCCAACCCCACATATGGGGAACAGTTTGAACTTGAGTATGTGGGCAAGAACCAGCCAGCCAAGCAAATGAGAGAGAGGGTGTTTGGTGACACCTCAGAGCACTGGCCCATCCCAGCCAGTGTCCCATCTCCAGTGGTGGCCATCCCTGATGCTTCAGAAGAAGACAAAACAACAAACAATAACAAAACCAGAATATAATTGGGGGGAGAGATGGATTCCCTTCCTGCCCCCTGAAGGTGACTGGCCAACCCCCTGCAGTATGAGCTACAGGAACATAAGAGAAAAACTGGAAGGGACCCCCCAGAGCTGCTGAGTCCTGCCTCTCCCTCTCCCTTGCAACTATCACAGAATAGAATCCCCACCAAAGAATCCCGCTCATAAACTTGTCCAGCTCTCTTTTAAAACTAATTAAGCTGTTTACCCTCCACTCCCAACTCGTACTGGGAGGCTGTTCTAGATCCTCCCTCCTCTGACGGTTAGAAATCTCCTTCTAATTTCCAGCCAGAATTTGTTCCTAGGCAGTTTATACCCGTTTGTCCTTTAACTTAAATAGCTCATCATCCCCCTAGGGAGCAATCATATCCCCTTTCAGCTTTCCTTTTGCTAGGCTAAACCAGCCACGCCTTTCTGGTTTCTTCTCATAAGGCAGGTCCTCCATTCCCCTGATCATCCTGGTAACTCTTCTGCATCTGTCCCAATTTGAATTCATCTGTCTTGAATACACGTAACCAGAATTGCACACAGCATTCCAAATGAGGTATCATCAGTGCCTTGTACAATGGTATTAATATGTCTCTATCACTAGGGGAAATGCCTTGCCAAATACATCCTAGGTAGGATCACATTTGCCTTTTTCATAGCCACATCACATCAGTGGCTCACAGCCATCCTTTGGTTGTCCTACACACCCTTAGGTCTCTTTCCTCTGTCACTTCCAACTGTCAAGCCCACAGACTTGTAGCAGAAATTCTTATCATTAGATCCTAAGGCATGGCCTTGCACTTTGCACTATTGAATTTCATCCCAGGATATTAGATCTACTGTATTTCCCTTATCTGACAAAATCAGTTTTTACCTCACAGGAGGAAATCAGATTAGCCTTGCCAAGCCCACATTGCATTAAATCTTTTCTGTTTACCTCCAGGAATTAAATAATTATTTAATTCACAATTTGTTCTAAAGCCTTTACAACTACTGAGTCAGACCAACAGGTCTGTAATTGCTCAGATCAATTATTTCTCCTTTCTTAAATAAGTGCAGTGTAGTAGGTTAGTGGTGGCCCCTCCCACTCTGGGTCAGTAGGAAGTCACTCCACCTCACTGGGTCATAGGCTGTTGCTCGCGGTTGGGGAATTAGCTGAGTCACTATCAGCTTGTAGCTCTGGTCAGCAGTCTAGGTAGAGCATTAGGTAGTTAGGGTCTCTAGCCCACAATCAGGGCAGTGAAGGATCAGTGGCTCAGAGCCAAGGCCTGTAGTCAGCACCTGAACACGGTCTACAGGGGTTCAGGCCGGGGTAGAGCACCCAAACACAGTCTAGGGGGGGCTCAGGCAGGGTTAGAGCCTACTGTCCCCACTTGGAGGACTGTAGGCAGATGTAGGCCCTCTGGCCTATGGAAGGGGGAGCACTGCCACCCCAGGGGTGGGATGGCAGGGGGGACACGGGCCCGCCCAACTTCATCGCATCCCGGCCCAGGACCCTAGCAGGGGGCATCTTTGTTTTATCAGTGATATGTGATTTAGAGCCAGAATGGCCCAACAGGAGAAGAGTTGCTTTTTCCCACAATAATTTTATGAACCCCTCAGCTGAAAACCAAGATCCACAAAACAATTTGGCCTCATGGTGTAAAATTCTATTCTATTTAGGTTTTCACACCATGTTCATCACCACAGTACAGTCGGGCCCCGCAATACCGTGACGATTGGGATCCAGAAATACCCGATCATGGTAAACGTGGGGTCGCTGTATTGCGGGGCTGTACGACATCAAAGTGCCGCACGCCACTGCCATCGGGTGTCCTGCGCACCCCGCGTTATAAGTGGATTTGCGCTATAGCGGGGCACGGTATTGCGGGGTTCCACTGTATCTGAGTGCCTTCCAGTAGTGCATTAAGCAACAGGATTACATATACGTCACATGTTGTTTGTTCTCTCATCCTCTCCCCAGAGGGACAAGCATGGGCAGTTAAGTGTTTGTTTTGTTAGAGAGTTTGGGTTTTATTTGTGTTACATAAATATACCTATTGCTATGTGTTGGTGTTAAAGAAGGCAATTGCCAAAGAAATAAACCTTGTACTTGGAGCAGAAGATGGTGAGGTTTGTGTTAGTTCATGAGGGAGCTCATGCCACAGTCTTGGATCAGTCTTGGAGAAATTTCTGTCTCCGATGCAGACAAGCTTTATTCTTATTTTTGAGAGTTCTGTTGCACTGGAGGAGTTAAGTTGTTGGCCACAGTCTTCGTCCTGGAGCTTAAGAAGGTCCGTTAGGTATCCTGGGACCAGACCATGGAGCACTATTGAGTATAAGGCCAGAGACCTTGAATGTGATTCAAAATTCTAAGGGAAGCCAGTGTAGAGAGTGGAGAACAGGTGTGATATGCTCATGGTGCCTGTGTTGCTGAGGAGATGTGCTGCAGAGTTTTGCGCTAGTTGGAGTTTCAGATGGCTGGAGGTTTCATATCCAGGTATATTGCACTGCTATAATCCAGCCAACAGCTGATAAAAGCATAAACAACTGAGGCCAGGCCTTTGTCTACTGGAATGGCACAGACGCTCTTGGCCAGTGTTATGGGGGCAGTGCTAGGTTTGGTATGGCCCGGCTGCTCTGTTCCTACTCACTGAAACTAATCCTGCGTGTGACTTCAGAGTAAGGCGCCGTGTGCACTTCAGGTTTTGTGCAGTTGCCCCTATGCCAGTGCAATTACCCTTACCCTCATGGAGGTGTTGCCTGCACCCCTGTGAGAGGGGGCTTGACCAGGGCTAGTTCACCTTCTGAGGTAAGTCACGCGGGTGCAAGCCACGTTTTTTTTTTCTGGTGCAATATGTGCATTAGGGGTTGGGACTGCTGTAAATAGCGGGACTGGTGCAAATCTCCCTAGACTATGCAAGATCTCACTGGAGAAATAGTTACTCCCTTCTAGAACTAGCTGTTGCAAGATGTAACTGTTTGAGGTATTGAGAAATTGCTTCCCTACACCTACTCTGACATTTGACCAGATTATATATGGGTAATTACTATTTTATTGGATCTGGATGCCTCTTTGATTTCTCTCAACATCATGCACTCAATAGCCTGCTTGTGATCTGAAGGCCACCAATAGAGTCCTACTGGTATATTTGTATTATGTATTTGTACTAAGATTTGATATTTAGACACTTGTCATATTTTTGGTCATGTGCCTATTTTTATTTTTAGTTTGTCTGATACCTCAGTTTGACTAGTTTGTCTGACACCTTAGTAGTTTAACACTTATCTTTGTGGCCTGATCTTGTCCCTCCTCCAGTACAGCTGTAACTTCTGTCCTGTTTTTTAAGGGATACAGATATGTTTGTTTTGTAACCCAAGCAAATGTCTCTGTTTGACTCATGTGTGATTTAAGACTTTTTTCCAGGATCTTAAATTTAGCTCCCAGGTCATCATTCCTGCACTTCTGTATGTCATAGATATCAGTACATAGTACAAACACTGGGGGCTTGTCTAGACACAAAAGTTGTATGGCTATAATTATACCAGTATAGTTAAAGCAATATAGCCTTGTGCAGGTGCAGCTGTAGCACTATAGATGTATGTGTACCAGTATAATTTATAAGAATAAGTTATCCAGATATAATGCACCTTTGAACCAGTGTAACTGTATTTATATTGAGAATTCAACTGGCCTAATTATTATGTAAAACTCATAGCCCTAATTGAAATAGTCAAGGCTACGACAATGGGAGCGATATGAAAAGGAAAGAAAATGGTGTCTGGCAAAGAATTTTGGATATTAATCCACGAGCCTTTTTCGTTCCTTGCAGTGCACATTCATTGAATTTGGTTGCTAATGATGCTGCGAAGTGTTGCTTGGAGGGCAACCGCCTTTTTTGATTTAGTTCAACAAACTAGACCTGTTGAGCTATCTACCTTGTCAATAGAAGATGACATTGCTCGCTGCATTGACTTGGAGGAACTTGTTTCTAAATTTGTTAAACTGAAAGCATGGAAAAATAAATTCTAAATTATAACATGTTACTCTGTGAGAGTGTATTGTGTATAATGTATGTGATTTATTTTAAGATCCATGCTAAGTTGTGCAAAGTGAAAACAATAACCATGTCAACACTGTCAGGTTATTCATTTATTTTCATTAAATATGTAGACTAAATAATGAAATTAATACATTTTCAAGCTGAATGTTTATTAATTCTAATGAACAATGCCACATTATGCAGTATTCATTTTTGAAAGTTTATAATAAGCAATGCTTGGGGGGATTGAGAGGGGATGGGGGGGACGCAAGGTGGAAGTTTCACCTAGGGCGCAAAATATCCTTGCACCGGCCCTAGTGAAATGTCTTTACCAATATCAGCAATCAAAAGGAAGAGGAAATGCCAGTAGGCCTACAACACATTTCTGCTCCACACTTCCTGTAGATTTCTATGTCAGTGAGTTAGTGAGCAAATCTGTAGCACTACATAGCAAGTTCCTGCCGCGTGTTAACAAGTCTCACATGTTAAGTAGCGCTGGAAGGCATTAAGTGGATTCACGCGTAAATGGGTCACGCGTAAACAGATCTGGACTGTATATATACACATACAGAGTATAAGTTTTAAACAAACAATTTAATACTGGTACACAGTGATGATGATTGTGAAGCGTGGTTGAGCTGGAGGAGTCAAAGGGTGGGATATTTCCCAGGGAATGCCTTACTGCTAAATGAACTAGCAATTGGCTGAGCCCTCAAGGGTTAACTCTCACAGCAGGAAAGGAAGGAGGGCAGACAGAGAAGGAGACACACTGTGTGTGTATGAGAGAGAGAGAGAGAAAGAGAGAGAGAAATTCCCCTTTAAGTATGTGGACACGTAAGTACACTGCCTTGTTAATTAGATCAGCTTACAGAGACCAGCAGCTGCCAGCCAGCTCCCTCCCTCCCTGCTCTAAGGAAGATGGGGTAAGTGGGGTGCAGGAGCAGGGGGAAGGGGGACACCCTGACATTAGCCCCCCTCTTCTTTCCCTTCCCCCCCACTATCCCCCCCGCACAGCAAGCAGGAGTCTTGGTGAGCAGCTCCACGGCAGAGGGCAGGAGTAGCACATGGCAGTGGGGGGAGGGACAGCTGAACTGCCGGCAATTGATAGCCTTCTGGGCGGCTGCTGCACAGGGAACTTAGGGGAGCAGGGAGCTGATAACGGGGAGCTGATAGGGGAACTGCCGGTCCACCCTGGTTCCAACCACCCACAGCTAGTTGCAATGGGCTGCTCTTCCTGCAAGCAGTGGACAAAGGAAGTGGCTGCCAAACGACATTAGAAGGGAGCATTGCACGACTTTAATGAGCATGTTCCCTAATTGATCAGCAATGTAACAACGAAACAACGTTAAATGGGACAGTTTTAAGTGAGGAGTTCCTGTATATATATGCCAATGTTGTTGTTGATTTGACAAGGAAGATTAATGGAACAGAATCCTTTAGTTTTCACACACTACTTCATTTTGTTATACCATTTTCTGCTTTGGAATCCATCCACCTCTGCTATGCATCAGCAAGTGCATTAATTTGGTGTGAGGATAGGTGTGTACCGTTTCTTTTACATTGTAGTAGGTAGGAAGCCAGGTAGGAGGGGCTGGGAAACATTCTAGATGGAAGCTGCACAGTGAAGCATACTGTTTTCCTTTTTCTATACAGCTTCTTGTTCATTATTAAAAGAACACAATTCTTTCTGTGACCCTTTGTCATTGTCACATGACATGGTGTCTGGTGATGAGTCATTGTTGAAACTCACATATTTCCTAGTCACATCTGTTAGCTCTGAGGATGGTGAAGAGGTGAAATGAACCTTTTCCATAAGCAGAGACAACTTGGTCCTCAAAGGTAAGCTGGGGGGGGGGGGGAGGGGAGGTTGCAGCAGGGCCGGCGACAGGGTGGTACAACGGTTACAGCTGTACCGGGCCCCGGACTTCAGGGGGGCCCCCCTGAAGTCCGGGGCCAGTACAGCTGTAACCGTTGTCGCTGGGGCTGTGAGCAAGGCGCGGCTCGGGCAGCCGCTGCCGCGCTCACCAGCCCCCTCCCCCAGCCCCCAGCAGCCTCCCCCGCCCCCCTTTGCTTCTCCCAGCAGCCAGCCCCGCCCCCCTTTGCTTCTCCCGGCCGACCACGCGGCCGCAGCACATGCGGGGGTTGGGGCCCGCAGGAGGTAGGAGACAGGCCGGGGGGGGGAGGACCGCGGGAGATCGGCGGGGGGGGAGCGCGGGAGGCAGGAGACCGGCCGGGGGGGGCCGCGGGAGATTGGCCGGGGGGGGCCCGCGGGAGGCAGGAGATCGGCGGGGGGGGGCGCGGGAGGCAGGAGACCGGCCGGGGGGGGCCCGCGGGAGATCGGCGGGGGGGGCCGCGGGAGGCAGGAGATCGGCGGGGGGGGCGGCGCGTGAGGCAGGAGACTGGCCGGGGGGGGCCGCGGGAGGTAGGAGACCGGCGGGGGGGGCCCTCGGGCTGCGGGAGATCGGCCGGGGGGGGGGCCGCGGGAGCCAGGAGACCGGCCGGGGGGGGCGCTGGAGATCGGCGGGGGGGGCCGTGGGAGGCAGGATATCGGCGGGGGGGGGCGCAGGAGGCAGGAGACCGGCCGGGGGGGGCCGCGGGAGACCGGCCGGGGGGGCCCTCGGGCCATGGGAGATCGGCCGGGGGGGGCCGCGGGAGATCGGCCGGGTGGGGGGGCCATGGGAGGTAGGAGACCGGTGGAGGGGGGGCCCTCGGGCGGCGGGAGATCGGCTGGGGGGGGCCGCGGGAGGCAGGAGACCGGCCAGGGGGGCCGCGGGAGATCGGCCGGGGGGGCCGCGGGAGGTAGGAGACCGGCGGAGGGGGGGCCCTCGGGCGGCGGGAGATCGGCTGGGGGGGGGCCGCGGGAGGTAGGAGACCGGCGGAGGGGGGGCCCTCGGGCGGCGGGAGATCGGCCAGGGGGGGGCGCGGGAGGCAGGAGACGGGGGGGAGCGCAGGCGGCGGGAGACTGGCCGGGGGAGGAGGGGCCTGGGCGGCGGGAGATCGGCGGGGGGGGGGCGCGGGAGGCAGGAGACCGGCCGGGGGGGGCCCGCGGGAGATCGGCGGGGGGGGGCCGCGGGAGGCAGGAGATCGGCGGGGGGGGGCGGCGCGGGAGGCAGGAGACCGGCCAGGGGGGCCGCGGGAGATCGGCCGGGGGGGCCGCGGGAGGTAGGAGACCGGCGGAGGGGGGGCCCTCGGGCGGCGGGAGATCGGCCGGGGGGGGGGCGCGGGAGGCAGGAGACGGGGGGGAGCGCAGGCGGCGGGAGACTGGCCGGGGGTGGGGGGGCCTGGGCGGCGGGAGATCGGCGGGGGGGGCCGCGGGCGGTGGGAGACTGGCGGGGGGGGGTGGCCACGGGCGGCGGGAGACTGGCGGGGAGCCCCGTACGGTCTGCCATACGGGGCCCCAAAATTCCTGTCGCCGGCCCTGGGTTGCAGAGCAGTAGGTGAAGGACCATGGAGTAGGGGGCAGAGTGGGGGCAGGGCCTTGAAGGAAGGGATGGAGTGGGGATGGGACCTCAGGGTCGGGGTGGAGCACCCATGGGGAAAAATAAAAGTCAGCACCAATGGCTATGCTAATCACAAAAATATCCCCAAGCACAATTATTATAATGTCACCAAATTCACAGTCCCGGTCCACCCGCCACAAACGAGATGCAAATTTATGTATGGTTTCATTGGGCTGCTGACAAGCTTCAAAAAATGTTTTCCTCTTTAACAGAACAGATTCTCCAGTGACAAAATATTCATTGAGGGTCCGCACAGCCACATCAAAGGTGGACATGGACTCTGGGAGTCCACTAGGAATATCAATGCCATCATTGGCTAAGCTGCTCTGCAGTAGGGTGACCAGACAGCAAATGTGAAAAATTGGGATGGGGATGGGGGGAAATAGGAGCCTATATAAGAAAAAGACCCAAAAATCGGGATGGTCCCTATAAAATCGTGACAGCTGGTCATCCTAACAATAGTACTCCCACCACCATTTACTCACACAGGCTGGGGCTAAGTGAATAAAGTGCTGGACCAAGACACAGGAGACCTGTTCCCAAGTCTGTTACTGAATTGCTGTGTGACCTTGGGCATGTCACTTCACCTCTTTGTTTCTCAGTTTCCCCATTTGTAAAATGGGGATAATGATACTGACCTCCTTTGAGCTCTTTGAGATCCACCAATGAAAAACTTTATATAAGAACTTACTCTTCAAACAAGTGAAAGTTGGTTTCCAAGAACATCTGTGGAAAGGGAAAATGTCATAGATATTTTCCATATAAATTCTCATGAATGTACTCACACAAATATCTGTGCTAGAAGTGTTTGTGTGGTCATCGCTTCTCGGCCTTCTGGCTAAGAAAGCATTATCTAAAAAGTTATATCAGCTCTTAGTGGGTTTGGGAGGCATCCAAATGAGAAGCAGAAACAAGAGCATGTGACATAGGTGACTGATCCCATTCTCAAAGAGTGAAGAAGAATCATGAATCCTTCATGTTACTCCCAGCTAACGCTTTGTGAACAACCCCAGAGTTGAAATTCATCATTCATCAGTTTCAAGAACAAAGCATGATTATCATTATTCTGTGTTTTAGAACACAGTACTGTCTATGGGCCTTCACTGAAACCAGGGCCCCATTGGGCTAGATGCCACACATTCACATACCAAGAGGCAGTCCCTACCCCAGTGAGCAAAACATTATCTACAAACAGAACAAAGGCCGGGTTAAATTTGTTTAAGTCATTTCTTAAAAACAGTTTCCCCGGCTTGATCTGGATCTAGCTAGGAAGCACTCCTGCATTTCTTACTCATGTTTGTAGTCTCACTGTTGGTATGTGGCTTTGTGTCTAAATGAAACAGAATGTGTTATGTATGAAAACTAATTAAGAAACTCTTGTTTAGAAAAGACAGTGGTATTAAGATACGTAAATAAATGCAACATTCATATGAGGATATCAGAAAGTCAGTTGAAATATGTTATCTGTGCTGAAATCTTTCTTATTCTCTAGAAAATCTGTTTTATTATTTTCATTAATTATTCTTTGCTATTTCTTTTCTTTCACCTTCTGATCGTTCAAGTCAGTGTATCTTTAAATCATTGCTACAATGCTCACCCCTTCTGTGTTTCATTTTCCTTCTCTCTTTAACCAATAAGTGTCTTCCTCTCAGCTCCTTCCTTTAACATCTCCCCTCTGCTCTGATATCTCAGTATTTCCCTCTCCCAAATTGCTTGTTTCTCAGCTGGACTTTCCTCTGACTGGGCCATATTGATTGAGTTGAACTGCATCTGTTTGCCTTTTCTAGGCAAACTTTTAGAGAGACTCCACATCACCCACTCTGTGCTGGGCTCATTGACCCGTTAAATACACACCTGAGATGAAAGTCAGACACTCTCTGCTCCCTTTCCCACACTACAAATAGATCAAGGATATGAGGCGAACTATCTGAGGATTTCAAAGTCTGTGCTCTCAGCCAAAGGTGTCAATGGGGGCCATGCTGATCTTTGGGACTGAGGGGTAATAGATCTGTGTAACTATGGCACAATGGCTCCTGCCATTCCCTTGCTTTCCGCTCAAACATCTCCATGCAGGGAATCTGGAGTCACCCACAGGTTCTCTCTGCAGACCACAACTGCAGTTCTGCAGCTTCAATGGGCACTATTGAAGTTGGCAAATTTCAGTGCTAATCATACCCTGGCAGGAAAGCTACTCAGGCAATCTGCTGGTTGAGAAGTATAATTGGAGGGAATCCACGTGATGGAAGAACACTTCCCAAGCTAAACAGTTTCTTGCCCATTAATGGAAATAACTCTTATGGGTTAAAATATCACCCTTTTGTTAGAATTGAACTATATAAGTCTGCATGTACCCTGAATTGCATAAGGAGTGTGTGTGTGTGTGTGTGTGTGTGTGTGTGTGTGATCTTGCTTCTGCTTCCTGAAATTTAGTGCTCCAGTTCCTGTTTCTCTGTGTGACAGTGCGGGGGGGGGGGGGGGGGGGCGCGGCACATATAGTTTTGGGTATTGTGGCAGACCTAGGGCAGACAGCTGCCAGTAAGGCCTGCAATTAGGAGGCTTACCACAAGGGAACTGGGTCCAGCTGAGCAGGGCTGCCACAGCCAGAAGCAGGGCCAGCTGGGGCCAATTAAGGAGGCTGTCAGAGCCCTTGAAAAGAGACTCCTCCCCAGAGAGGCTTGTGGGAGTTTGAGGAGTGAGTTTGGAGGGAGCGAGAGTTTGAGGAGTGAGTTGGAGGCAGTAGGAGATAGAGGAGCGAGTTTGGCGAAAGTAGAGGGGTGTGAGGGGCAAGTTGGAAGAAGCAGGGGCAGAGAGGCGGCTGGCAAGCAGGAGGAGAGAACTAAGGGTCCCTCCCAGGGGGGGGCCTAGCTTTCCTAGCTTGCAGGAGCCTGACCCTGAGAGAGAAAGAAGGGGAACGAGCTGCTAAGGAGCAGCAAGAAAAACTGGGTCTGGTGTAGTCTGGCCAGGGCGCCCGGGCCGCACCAGCACCCCAAAGGACTTGAACCAGGGGGAGCAGAGGAGCCACCTTGTCACAGTATGTACAGCTACTCAGGATCTGCTGCTACATATCCGCCTTTCAGCCTGCTATGTTTCGATCAGACTGTTGCTGATTTAACCTGTTCATGGTTACTACATGTTTTAACTGATCACTTACTTGCATGTTTTCAGTGGGGGGTGGGGGAGAAGCAGAGGGGGAGGATTGTGTGTGTTTTGGGATTGCTGGTCTGGGGCACATCTGAGTGTAACATTGTGGCTATGAATGCTTCGATTCTCCAACCCATCCTGCTTGCACATCCTTGGGCTGTTGGTTGAAGATGCTTTATTCAGAATTTCTGGAATTATGTGCACATCATGACATTCTCTGAAACTGCTAAGTCACCCTTACTGCAGAGTAGGGTGACCAGAAGTCCCGATTTTATATTACCTATTATCCTCTACCCCCTGTCCCGATTTTTAACACTTGCTGTCCGGTCACCCTAACTACTGTGGAAATATTCAAGCTCTTCAAGATTATACATGCCCATGAATATGAATTTGTAGTCTGCATCTATCTCTAATCCCAGAACCTGTATTTAAAGGGCGTAATCCAAAGACAGTCAAAGTCAATGAAAACATTCCCTTTGACTTCAGAAACTTCACACCAGACCCATGACAACCAATTGAGGGCTACATTGTCAGCATCTATTTTATTTAAGCCTACACTCTTCCCTAGAATCATTATAGAATCTCAGGGTTGGAAGGGACCTCAGGAGTTCATCTAGTCCAACCCACTGCTCAAAGCAGGACCAATCCCCCTAACTAAATCACATTTATCCTTTATAGGCTGTTATCCTTCCAAATAACAGTCTATAAAGGTGAACGCTGTATTTTCTCAAACTAGTCCTCCATGGAGAAAAGAAAATTATTACTGTTTGCTTTGAACCGCTCATGTGAATTTGCCCTTTAGTTAACCTAAGAAATATGCTGGCATCTGGTTGGGATCTGAAGATTATTTACATTCCAGTGGGATACGCTGGGAAAGTCCAGGACTCTCAGCACTCAGAGTACAACAGAACTGAAAATAAACACATTAAGTGCTGTAACCCGGGCTGGGGCTCTTCTGAAATGTCTGAAGCTGTTGTCCAGTTGCAAATCAACTCTATCTGACAGTTTGCCTGGATCAAGTAGATGTTCCTTTCTCCCTAATAAAAAGGTGCTGGCCAAGCGTGTTTGGTTGTGTGTAAGATGGTAGTAGCCTGGCGGGTTTCTTGTTTTGTCAGTCCTGTACTGAATATTATTATTGTTGTCATTTTACTGTCTACAACTTAGAACATCTAAATGGAAAAAAATGAAAGTGAGACAGAAAATGTTTTATTATCCCCACAATGCTTTTCTTAGAGTTGTGTAACTTGGACCATAACAATAATTTATCTAGCAGAACTCAAAGGAGCTTTACAGACAGGCCAGGTTCAGTCCTGGCAAAAGCAAGAGCAGCTGGATTGACTTCATTTCACCTTCCTAGACCAGGACTTGCTGCAGGCATTTGTAAAGCATTGTGGGATCTATGGATGAAAAGTGCGATACAAGAGCTATGTATTATTAATATTATGCTTGCTAGAGCAGAGGTGTGCTGTGAAAGCAGGCTCACGACCAGCACTTGCTATACATGTGAAAAGGAGCAGCGTGGATTCCTTCCGCATTGGCCTCCAGCTGCTAGCTGGTGCACAGGTGGGGGTGGGGCCCTGGTCACATCCTCCTTGGGGCACTGAACATTGCTGGCAGTGATAGCTGGCCCTCGCATGTGGAGCACAAACAGTGACAATGTGGTTGTCTTGTACATGGGTGCACTTGAGGAGGAGGAGGAGCTTCTTGCAGCCTCTCCTTCCAATGCGTACCCACGGGGGGGGGGGGGGGGAGGGGAGAGGGCAGCGCTAAATGCTGCCAGCAATGAGGGAGAATTCTGAACAGTGGCTTCCTAATGCAACCATATGGAAGTGCTTGCAGACCCTTTCAGGCAGCATACTGTTTCCTGTGGGAAATTGTTTGGAAGCAACACCGCCTGGGGAATTGAGACATCATGAAGCTGAAGAAACCATGTTGTAAGCAACCACCGTACAGCTGAAGTTGGCTCATTAACCTTGCGTCAGAGTGATAGCGCGTATAGTGTCTGCTACAGCCACAATGAAGCAAAGGACACCTAAGTTATGCAATCATGGGCAGCTATCCCATGAATAATGCTGAGTAATGCAGTGACAACTGGCTGCATCATTACATGGCTTACATTAGCATGTGGTGCAGGCACAGAATGCAGGATATAGGACTGCCAGGTTATGTCTACATTGCAGCTGGTAGATGGGGTTCCCAGTCCATGTACAAAGACTCACAGTAGCTCAGCTCGAGTTAGAGCACTAAGATACCAGTGTAGACATTGTTGCACCAGCAGCAGGCAGTCACCAGAGCTTGGACCTGAGGGCTGGGCGGTCTTGGACTTGGGGAGCTAACCCAAGCGACCACCTGTGCCATAGCATCCATTCTCCTAGTTTTTGTGTTCTAGCTCAATCTGAAGGAGTGCAAGTCTGTCTACCCAGGCTGGGAATCACACTTCCCAGCTGCAGTGGAGAATTGCTGGGTCATCAAGCCCAGTCCTCTGGTATCTCAGGGAACCCATCATAGAATTCGATTCACAAACTCCGCCATTTCCCTCTTACAGCTCTTTAGGTTGTTTGCACCCCACTACTTCTGTGGGAAAGCTGGAGCAGAAGGTCATACGCGCAGAATAGCTGTGCAGGGGCCAGCTGCTATGTGCAATCCAAACAGATGGCCACTTGCTGCTCTGATTTACCCCTCGACACTTAAAATGCAGAAATGGCAGGAATAAGATCAGTGCATGATTCGTAATGCAAGAGGTGCAGGGGCTCAAGCAATTTATTTTACATTCATTACTGATGCAGCCAGGGCCGGTGACAGAAATTTGGGGGCCACCTACTCTGATAGTTTGGGGGGCCCCCCAGCCCAGCCGGCCTCCCCCCCCCCCCCAGCCCAGCCGGTGCTCCCCCCCAGCTGACAGCTGGTGGCAGCGGGAGCGAGAGCCCGGGAGTGGTGCGATCCGCCCTTGCTGTTCCCCCCTCCCCCCCCCGCCCTTTCTCCCCCTGGATTGCGCCGCTGCCGCCGGCCGGGCTCACTGCTCCTGCCGGGGCCAGGCGCGCTCGTCCGGAGGAGAGCCGCGCCGCCTCCCCGCCCCTTCCCCGCTCTCCAGGTCCAGCGACAAGGGGGGACGACAACGGGTACAGCTGTGTACCGGGGCCCCCCTAAAGTCGGGGGGCCCGGTACAGCTGTACCCGCAGTACCCCCCAGTCGCCGGCCCTGGATGCAGCAAGCCCAGAGGTGCTGGAGCTATGGACCGCCAAGCCTGGAGATGCGGGGGCTCACCCCTGGCAAACCCTGGCCCAAATGAAGCCCTGGAATGAGCTGATAAATGCAGTTTCGGAGAGTTTGAGGAACCTCATACAAAAAATCATCAACTAGTTTGCAGAACATGTGAGAAGGACCATCTGACTGGCATATTAAGAACTGCACTCTGTGCTAGCTTTGGGGATTTGTTTGGCTATCGTACAAAGGGAAATGGGACAAAACAGAGACAAGAAAGTGCTGTGTTAGCAAACACAAGTATCTAAGCAAAGCCTTTAACGTGAGAGTCTGAGCAATGGTCAAACTCAGCATTAAAAACACCCCCCCCCTCTAGAGAAGTTGGGTTTATGCTATATCTCCATGTGACAGAAAATACCCTCACACGCAGTGAAGAAATGGGAAGAGCCGTCTTGGTTTCAGTCTACTTATCCTGGTCTTTTGTCATTACCCCTGTATTATCAAACTGATGGACGAAGTAATATTTACCAGCGCATACTTGTGCTAGCTCCTTCCTTAGCTCCTATTTTGGACATACATACTTTAAGTTGAGACATGAAACCAAAGTCCTATCTGTTGTGGCCAAATATCTCATGGCACTTTTTGGCAGGTGTTAACCCCAACATCCTATCCAAGTTCAGAATAGCTACATTCTGTCTGCCTACAGTCCTTCTGCAGTTCCAGATGGTTACAGTAATTTTCTTCCTTTCCTACACTCCAGTGTGGTATAGCTATAGCCTGTGAAACACCTCCTGCCTTCTATCATAGAGGTGGCTGCATTTCAGTGGTGGATGAAATGACTATAACATATTTTGGGTCCCATCTTCATTTGGAATCTGATCCTGCTCCACTGACATCAATGGAAACTTGTGAGGGATTAAAAGGTAGGATTTACAGTTTGATAAGCTCTTTGGAGTTTTACAGAATGAAAGAATGTTAGAATAATTGCTATTAATTAATATTATTGTACTGCTATAAATAAAGTGTTCCCAAGTCCCAGAATAGGATATCCCTTAGTGGATTAAAGAAAGGTTTCTTAGCCCAGTGATTTCAAATACAACATCCTGCAATGCAGAAGAGCTGAGCGTATGTGTTTTCATAGCAGAGCCAAATCTGGAAGAATGACAGAGGGGAGCACATTTTTCCTAAATGATGAGGCCTGATACAAAGCCCAGTGAAATCAATGGAAAGTCTCCTATTGACTATTTAGAATGTTCTTAGAACTCAGTATCAACCTTTGTGAAGTCCAGATGACTGCACTGGAAGTAAGTGTGTTTTCCTGGCTTGGGTATTATTCTAAGGGGCAGAGCTAGGTCATTTGATATTTTGGATACAGAGCAGCAAACATGGTGGGAAATACGGCATTTTGGATTTCCCCTTCTATTTGGTCCACTTGTAGTGGAAGTTTGGTACTTCTCTTCTGTGATATATTGGACACAAAAAGTACAAGGGTAAACTCCTGTTTCCATTCCAAATAAGCACCATGAGAGCGCCACCAGAAAGTTGAGGGTAGTTTTTCCAGTAGTTGTTCTGAGACATAACACCATGGCTCCCATTGATTTAACCCACACACCACACTGGTGACGTACCGTAAAGAGTCTTTGTTGTGCGTGACATGTTAATAAAGATGATAATTTGCTAAAATACTCTCATGAAAATGTTAATACCTTTTGCCTTACCACATTTCATTCTGAACTGTCATGGGACTAATGAATAACACTATGGTGTTGTACCTTATAATGCCTTTCATTCTGAAAGATCCTAGACCTTCAGATTTTTAGGAAATAGCCACATGATTAACTTCAATTTATTTAGCTTGTAATGATGAAGAACCAAATTGACTCTGCTGGGGATTCAAACTCATGGATCCGACAACTCTGCAAACTCCATACCTGAGGTCAGGCCAGAGGTTCTCAAACTAGGGGTCAGGACCTATTAGGGGGTTGCGAGGTCATTACATGGGGGGCTCGTGAGCTGTCAGCCTCTATCCCAAATTCTGCTTTGCCTCCAGCATTTATAATTGTGTTAACTATATAAAAAAGTGTTTTTAATTTATAAGGAGGTGGGGGTCACACTCAGTGGCTTGCTGTGTGAAAAGGGACACCACTACAAAAGTTTGAGAACCACCGGTTTAGGACATTTAAACATTCTCAGATGTTCTCTATTTTCTCTTAAGAAACAGACTGAGATGCTTATAATTTTCATTTTTCTCCTAGTAGGAACAGTATTTGAAAGAGATAATTTCTCATTGATGGAACCTTAGAGAAATCAATGTTTGTTCATAAATATGTATACTTGACCTGTAACTTTGTGCTTCTTTAGCTTATTATGAATATTTCTGTTTTTGTTTCAATCCCGTCTTACTACTATTATTTGTTTACTGAGTGCTATGAGACAGATTTACTACACGGCAGTCCCTGTTCTGGTATCCTCTGTTAGAGCTGGTCCAATTTTTTTGAAATTTTGAATTTTCAAAATTAATTTTTTTAAAATTGGGAGGAAACAAAACAAATATGTATAAAATGTCATTAAATTTCACTCTCCTCCATCCTTTTAAAGCAATCAATAGAATTTGTTAAAAATTAAATTGAAAAGTTCAAATGTGATACTCTGGAATTTTGAATTTCAAAGGAAGGATCATTTTTCTAATTGTGAAATTTCCCCCTTTTGATTGTTTAATTTCTTTCTTGATTCTGTAATTAAATTTTTGCCCTGACATAAGTTTGTTGACATGGAAATACTCAAGACATCTCACAACCTGTATTATATCTAAACTACGGGATCAAATATCAGGAGGAGAAAGGTTTTGAGTGAGTTGTCAGTAGTTCTTTTGCATTTTCCAAACATTTTATATATAATCTTTCAGTTAAAACTCTACCTTGTTTTTCTGAATATATATGTGATTTTTGTGTGTGTTTTAGTACCATTGCAAAACTTCATATAACTCTTGTCAGCCCTTCTGGCTACTAAAAAGAATTTCTCAGAAAGGAATCTATTAAAAATAAAGTATTCTGCTTATGGTGCAGAAACAGAAGATGGATTACTCCAGAGCAGAGGCATCATTTCATTACATGAAGTCAGTAAACAAGAAACTGTTCTTCACTCCATTACAAATATTTTCATCAAAAAAAGTAAGGCAGGAAAATCAATGAAATGCATGACCCATCTTGTAGAATTATTGCAGCACATAGCATTGTTTAAATCATCACCTACTGATTCATTGCACAGTTCTTTGTGACTGTTTTAGCCATGCTGCATGCTGGATTTAAAAAACAGGAAAGAAAAACCGGCTGATGCCGGTTTCAACCAATGTGCTTATAGGACAACTGAATAACATCAGTGATTAGAACTTTTTTTAGTCTGCATAATCTTGGTTTTCTAATCTCCCATAAGAAAGTGAGTGTGCTGGAGAAATGAACTATATTGGACCAGAAAGGTACTATATGATTTCAATACATGCACCCACAAAAATACACATGCAGACATTGCAAAAACAATATTCTCAGATCTCTATCCATAAAGGTACAACTTTAATCTAGGACCTCATAATGTCCCATTTTGACTATTCTCTGGCTGTGCTGACCTCCCCCCACCCCCCATATCAAATACTTCTAGTCCTTTCCTAATGCAACTGCTAAGATCATCTCTCAGTTTGCTCTCACTTCTCCACTGAATCAAATGGTGAAATCAGAAATAAGACAATGAATGGTGATTAAACCAAATGGGGATACAGACTAGGGATTCAGGGTTTGGGTTTGAGTCTGAATCTGAACCAGTTTTGAGTTCAGTGCTGATTTCTCAAGAAGCTGTTCTTGCATGACTTTGTGTGAGACTTCCACATCTGGGAACAATCAGCTATTCTCATGAGATCTCCAGCTGGGACTGATTGTTCTCATAAGATCTTCACTACCTGAACATTGGCTCTCTCCGGTTTTGGATCTGGCCTGAAATCACCATAGGGATTTGATCCTGATCTTCTCTCCCTTGACATTCAAAGGCATTTGGAATCAAGGTGATGACTTTATTCCATCTATAGATAAAAGGTATGGGTCACCACTTCACTACTCTACCTTTAGGCCAGTGTAACTGCATCAGGCTCCAAATGTGACTACAGCTATTCTGTGCAACAGTGGGAGAGCAAGATACAATGGACCAAAGTCAGCCCTGCGGCAAACAGCAACTCAACAGTTAAACTGTACATCGGGGCTGAATTTGACCTGACGCTAGCCAGTTAAGTTCTGAACTGAACAAACTACTATACTAGCTGATTCTCCTACCCAAACCCAACCGCTGTATTTCCTGAGTGCTGCCAGGAATATGGTACTTTTCATGCAGGGGATGATGCAAAGAGGCACAGCTGAAGTTATAGTTGAAATTCCCAGGCAGAGCAAAGTAAACCTACGGGGGTTTTAATAATAATCAGCATTCTGACTTCATCGCTGTACTGTTCTGAGAATATCTGGTGAGATATCTCACTTACTTTCATTTTCAGTACTGTATATAACTTTTGATAACACTCAGGGAAGACAGTCTTCCCTGTTACTCATTAACAAAAGGTAACACTTTAGAGTCATTAATAGAATATAATGATGTTTGCTTAATTTTCAGCCACAGACCTTGCATAAAGGCATGTTGGAAGGCGGAAGTGGCCTGGAAATCTTCCTTAGAAGCCAGTCTTATCACCGTGCCCCTTGGGAAGCCCAGAATTACCCAGCTTTCCCAAGAGTTGTGCTGTGTTGTACGCAATGTGCAGGGGATTTTTCTTGACTGGGACAATGCAGGGAAACCCTTAAACAAGCCTTTCTGAAGAAGTGTTCTTTCTTGGAAGGCTGACAAAGATGACGTCTGATCATTCCATCTTTTCCCTTTATGTTCTCAGCGGAAAGAAAATGGTCTTGTTGATTTTACTTTCCAAAAATAAGAGGATATTGTTCTGCAACCGTGTTAAAGTGCTCTCACATTTCACTCTAGGGACAGCTGCATTTCAGTGGTAAATGCTGTGACTTTCCTACTCTCCCTGTGTGCATGTGTGGATACTGGGAACGGTCGGCAATGCACCAATGGGCAACCCAGGAAAAATGTGTTCATCCTGTCCCCAGTCATGCAACTGAAACCAGGAAATAAAGTCTCGGGGCTTGATTTTCCACCCCCTAGCACATTCTGAGTTAGTAACATGTTCATTGTACAGAGTAAACAGTGCTTAATTTGTGCCACAGTTTGCCAGGGCTGAGCCCTATCACTTCTAGGCTTGGCAGTTCATAGCCCTGGCATCTCTGGACTTGCTGCATGAAGTATGAAAGTAAAAAAATTTGCTTGAGCCCCAGCACCCAATGGCACCTCTTTCATTACAAATTAAGCATGGGATGTAAACAACTACACAAAGTGCAAGGCAGTGGAGCATCAGGCTCCGTTTCCTGCTAGCTATCCTCTACTATCAGTTGATATGTGCACATAAACCAGCCAATCTGCCACTTCCTCCGCCTGTCGCATACCCGCAACTACCAAGTCAGACCACACATTATGTTCAGTAATACTGCAGGTGCAACTTGATAGCAAAATCAAGAAGTTTGTTAATGAACGGCTTGGAAGATCTACCAACCAAAACAGTATCAGTTGCTGCGAGAAATATTGTTCCTAAGTCATTGAACATTGTACAGTATTACCTCTGCCTTCCTACACCCCTGGAATCTGTTTCTAAAATGAGGTAGCTTTACATGTTGTTTAATACAAGTAAAATATCTGGTGGGATTCTGCAATGAAAGAGAATGGTTTTTAGAGCAACAATTAAATCTATATATATAAAAGTCAAATGGTGTATGTGTGTGTGTGTCTGTATGTATGTATGTTCCCTTACTCCTTCCACACCGTTTGAGCTAGAGACTTGAAATTTGGTACAGTTATAGGCTTTAGGGTCCTAATCAGGGTAAGAATCGAAATTTTTTCAAATCTCACCTCTTACACCCCCTAGGGGTGAAATTTTTTAAAGCCCATTAACATCAGCTGGGCAGCAGGTTAAAACCTGCTGTTCTCTGTGACATAGTTATGATGTAATAATACCCCCCTCCAATGGACCCTGCACTCGCTCAGCTCTCTGCCCCCTCCCCTCTACAACGGCCCCCCCCACTCGCTCAGCTCTCTCCCCCTTCCCCCCACTCCAACGGCCCCCCACTCGCTCAGCTCTCTGCCCCCTCCCCCCTCCAATGGCCCCCCCACTCACTCAGCTCTCTCCCCCCTCCAACGGACCCCGCACTCGCTCAGCTCTCTCCCCCCTCACCCCCTCCAATGGACCCAAGCAACGCCGGGTATTTCGTTATGCCATGTAAAAAGCGAAAATGTATCGGAGAAACCACATATAAATGCAAGAGAATGAAATTACTTAGACAAAATGAGACTTCTGAACAAAATTTGTATTAATAAAAAACATTGTAGTCTTTTTACATCCCAGTTTGCAATTACAAATACCCTGAGCAACGCCGGGTATTTTTGCTAGTATTGATATAAAAATTAAAAGCTGAGATGAATTTTGTGGTCACTAGAGAGTTGTCAGAAGAGCAAATTAAATGAAGCTTAAAATTCTGTGGGTTGAAGTGGTGTGTGTCCAAACAAAGATACTAATTCACTCAATACTAGTGCTGGCTATGCATTTTAATGTGTATAAAACTTGCCAGAAAGAGTCATGAGTTGCCTTCTGTTTCTGCCAAACCATGCATCAGAAATTACAAATATCAGAGGACTAGCCGCCCAGCCATTAATTGTGAAAGTGTATTAAAATGTGTTTAATGCGGAGCTAATCATAAGGCTAATTATAAGTTCCTAAAACACAGCTGAAATGCTGTGTAAGCAAATGAAGCTAAAGGGAGACCAAACAACCCCTTAGTGGTTGCTAAGGAAATCCACTTCTTAAGCATACATAAAACAAAAAACAAAAAGCCTCCATCATGCAGATATTTGCAGAAGAAGTTGAGAAAACTAATTTAACAAAGAAGAAATAGACCAAACTGCCTAGAGCTCTAAAAACTGAAAAAGAGGATTATGCTGCCATTTCAGAACTGTCAGTCGAGAAATGTATTGAGTGTATAAGGGAGGCAGTGTAGCCACAACAGCAGATTACACTATTTATTAAATAGCTATAACTATACACCTCGTTGTGATTAGGAAAATGGCTCACCCACTACTCCCAGTTTTCTGTGAATGAATCCATTATTTGCAAGTATTTTCCAAATGGTTTACTCAAAAAATTGCAAAGGAAAAGTTTTTAAATTGTCAAAATATTTTTGTTTTTATATTTTCTAAACAAAAAATTCCAATTTTCGGATTCAAAATGACTTTTTCTTTGAAATTTAAGCTGTCTAATAAAAATAATTTTTAAAATTTAAAAATGGTCAAAGTTTAAATGAAACATTTGAAATCTCAAAAATTTTGTGGGATGGAAAAATCATTCCCTATCCAGCTCTAGGCATAACTATTTATACTCCCAACTCTAACCTTCTTTCCAGTACTGTGCAAGTGGCAATTACATCAGTTGAGTTGCAACAGAGGTGAATTTGGCCCCTTGTGATTAGTGATTAGACTGAGCTCCCAAATCAGCAGAGTACTGATAGATGTGCTTAACTTTAAGCATGCTCTTAAATCCACTTCTTAAATCAGCAGAGCACTTAAACACACTTAAATGCTTAAATACCCATAGCCTTAAAGTTAAGCTTGCTGAATGGGACACTTAATGTGTAGGACTAAAACATGTTCTTAGATGCTTTGCTGAATTGGATCTGAAAACAGGAACCTTTTATCTAACTTTACATTCATCTCCAACAGTGATTTTGTTCAGAGTTTGCCTATTAGGATTGGACACTACTGACAAGCTTGTTGGGGAAAACCTAGGGGAGGGTCTACACCAGGGGTCGGCAACCTTTCAGAAGTGGTGTGCCGAGTCTTCATCAGTAGTTGGTCCAATAAAACATATACCCTACCCACCTGTTCTCTTTGAAGGAAGAAAGTCGTATGAGGATTTAAAATGTGCTATGAGCATAAAAGTGTATCAGTGCACACGTATATTCACACAATGAATGTTAAGGAATATTCATACAGCCATTTAGTTACAGATTTCCAGTAAAACTGGCAAGAGCTAACTGGTAATTGATTCTATGTTATAGTGTATCTACGGATGAATCGGCTGACCCTACTGGCTCATTCATTTCATGGTGCTCCTCCCCAAACTCTTCCACTTTTACATTTAAGTGTTTCTAGGCCTCGTATGACTGGCTACACTTTCCCTTTTTCTGGTGTCTCCTCAGGCTTGCAAGCTCAGCTGGTGAGTCTCTGAATTTCTCTGGAAGTGTGCCACGCCATAGCCTGTCATCTGTACCTTAGTCCTAGTGAGCCATGTAATATGTGAAATTCTGTTGTGTTTGCATTCTCTAGAAAGAACTGTGGTTGGAACAGATCTACTGATGTTGTATGGAATGTTAATGATGACTTGCCCCACATCATGCAAGCAATATATCTGATGTAAACCCCCAAATTTCCTCCAATTGCAGGTAGTCCTCCTTACACAATTTTAAACCCTTGTAAAGTTTCCGTATTGCTGAATAGGACCATACAAACAGTTGCAATGCAATTTGTATTTCTACTCCAGTGCATTTTGTGGAGCAAGTACTCTATCCTTCTGTCACGGTAAACAGGATTGTATGAAAGTATGTAAACATAGGGGGAAACTCCACATAATCGAAACCTTATCTTCCACGGATTTAAATGCCCCTGTTGCGACATTGTGACACTGATGTGTGCCTCGGGTCTATTTATCCTCAGACCAACCAGGACAATACAAATTATCCACACGTTAGCTAGGAACAGGAATACTGGACCAGATCCACAAAGGGACTTAGGTGCCTACACCCACATTTAGATTCCTAAGTCCCAGTTTTGGTTCCAGCGCAGTCCAGAGAACTCTTTCTCTAGCCCAATAACTATTTATCCACAGGGAAACAGCCATTGGGCCAGAGAGAGAGAGTATGTGTGTGTGAGAATAACTCTGTAGTTCAGGGGTTAGGATACTTCACTAGGGAGACTAAGGAAGCCCCACATCAGAATATCCCATAGTTCAGTGATTAGAGAACTCTCTTGAGAAGCGGGAAAACCCCAATCCCATCCTTTATCCCCCACAGACAGAAAGAAAGGAATTGAACCTGGGTCTCCCACCTCCCAGGTGAGTGGGCTTAAAGTTATAAGGTGGGCACTGGCATCACCACCACCTCCTCTGGCCATATTGTGCAGGGGGAGCCAGGCACCTAACTCAATCCTCCAATAAATACCGTAGGCACCTAAGCCATTTGACTACAGGTGGCTGGCTCCTCTTCATGGATCACTAAGCAGAGATAGATGCTTTGCTGCAGCCTGGACTTAGACACCTATCTACAAGAGAGGGCCGGAGCTTAGCACATACCCTCCTTGCTCTTCTTCCCCTGACCGCAGCACCCACCTTGCTGAGTAACTGTTTTTCTTAGCACATATTTGAATGGCAAGTAACACCCAAACAGTGCTTTATTTGTAAGGTCAAACATGACCAGGTGTCCACTTTGCTGAAAGCCCAGCAGAAAATTTGTAAGCAGGAGGGAGGTTTCCCATTTGTAGCAGTAGCTGATGCTGTTGAAGCTGGCAGTGACCGGAAGAGGGCAGCACAAGACAGAAAAACCAAAATCAGCAAATTCAGCCTAGTATAGCACTGGTGTCAAGCCTATTGCTGGAGCCTCCCATTATAAAGGATTAACATGTCCCCTTGCTCTGTGTCCTAGCACAGTTGGCAACATCGTTCTTTACTTCTATCCTCTCTCTCTCTCTCTCTCTGTTTGATTTTTTTTTGTATGCAGTGTGGTTGTAACCATGTCTGTCCCAAGATATTACAGAGAGCAAGTGGATGACATATCTTTTATTGGACCAGCCACTCTCAGTGAGAGATACAAGCTTCCTGAAATGTGAAGAAGAGCTCTGTGTAGCTCGAAAGCTTGTCTCTCTCAGCAACAGGAGTTGGTCCAATAAAAGATATTCCCTCACCCACCTTGTCTCACCCTCCATATTGCTCCTTTACTTCTTTCTTGTGCCCTCTCTCTGTTACCTCGTTCACCGAAAAGCTACATGCTGGTTAAGGGGAGGGGACATGCCCTGGGGAGTCCAGGGGGCTGGTTCTTATATACTTTGATGGTTGAGCTGAGCGCCTCAGGAAAGAAGCTTGAGCTGGTGGACTGTTGCTTGAGCATACAGCCCTTTACATGGGAGCTGCTCCCATGACTAGCTGCACTGGGGGCTTTCAATCAACCACCTAGCTATGATGCCACAGCAGCAAGAATACATTTTCAGTGGCTCTAGACGTATTGGGTGGATCTGGGGTCACACATATTCTCTCCCACTCCACAATACTCTTCTCTGCACCACCTTCACACATTGATACCCCCCAAAGAGAATTTAAGGAAAACATATTCATTTGGTTTAGAGAGCAAAGGATGGAACAGATCATCAGAGTGCCTGGAACAGTTATAAAACAAAGCCCTCCCTCCCCAAGCCTAACCCTCAAGTAGGGAATGTGTCCACATGGCGAAATTTATGGATGTGGGAAGGGAGAACTGCTTAGAAAGCATGGACCGGGACTAAAACTCTTGGCTTATGCCAGGGCTATGTTGATTAGGGGGGTGATTTTTTTTACCAATAGAGTTCTACCGGTACAACTGCAGGTGCAGTTATATCAGTATAATGGTGCCTGTGATGGGGTGTGCATACCCCGCACTGGGCAGGAAAGGGTTAACCCCACAATATGGGTGGTGGAAGTCCCGCCCCCTTCCTGGAATGCTCCAACTGCTGCATCAGTATAAAAGGGAACAGCCCGGGTCATTCTAGGCTGACTGCGGGAGAGAAGGACCTTTGGAAGCGGCTCCAGCTGAAGAGCTGGCATAGGTCTTGCTTGCAGGAGCTGGAGATCCTGAGATTAGGACTGGAGATCTGTGGCCAATGGAGCCCCAGGGAATTACCTGCAGGGAGGAGCCTGGAGATCCCGATGTCTCATGAACTACAGCTTCAGGAAGAGCGATAGGAAGTGACCCAGGGAGGGTGAGTGAATGGTATCTCCCACCCATGTGAGGTCAGCGTGTTTCGGTAGGATTCCCTGCTGACCCAGTGGTGGACCACTCTGCCACTGTTAGGATTCCAGGGGTAGAGTTGGGGGGGCCTGCGCTCCCCTACCTGTGCTGTCACCTCCCTCCCTCTTGTGGCAGCCCCTTGGGTACTAGCTGCTCAGCCGCTAGCTGCCCTGTGCCTGAGGGCCGCTGTAATTGACTCTGGCCACTAGACCATGCTACCCTGAACGCAAGAGCTGCAGTATTGACTTTGACCTTTGGGCCGCACTGCCCTGACTCAAGAGCTGCCATATTGACTCCAGCCTCTGGGCCGTGCCACTTTCAGCCTGGTAGGTTGTAACCACAGTGGTATTACAGACCTGCCCTGCTCCAAAGGAGGACGGAGTCTGCATATCATGCGACAGTGCCCTACAGCAGTAGAGCTTATTCCACATTCCATCCTGGAGAGGCTATACCAGTACAAAGCACCTTTATACTAATTCATTTTTTTTTCTAATAACTCTTTGGTTTACTTGAACCATCAGGGCCTGCGGGATAGTGTGTGAAAAATGAAATGTGTCATGGTAAAATGATTTAGAACATCAGAAGCCAGTTATCTTAATTTCCCTAAGTAGCTGAAAGTCTGCTTCTCAATCCCTAGCATAAGGTAAACAGATTTTCTGGGCATCAAACCGGAACAGGCAGTCTCTGTGGGAGATCTGCCTCCAAAGATGCTTACCTCAGAGTTGTTTTTTGCTATGTGATTGCAGGTATTTTCCACTCTATCTGCACATATTTGGTCACCTACACAAGTCCTAGCTGGAGACTCACAGCAAGCATCTTCCACATACCTAGTACATGGTTTGAAACTCAATAAAAAGGACTCCAGTGTAAAATGGCCTTGGCAGTCTGGTAATCAATTCATCATTTGCATCCTCTCTCAAACCACATTAAAATGTTTTGCTTCTATCCCCTTAAATTTTCACTGCTTCTTAAAGAAGGTCCTCTAAATGTCAGTGAAGACAGGGCCATTGTGAATTTCTGAACCCTTAAGGAACTGAAAAGTTCCCATCACTGTCTTACCTCAGTGTATTCATACTCATGATTTTTAACTTGCCTTACCTCTACTTGTGCTTGTTAATTAGGGATACTCCACTGAAAGTACTCCTCAGTGCTCTGCTCAGGCTTCCAGCTTGTTCAATGAATCCAGATACTCCTGCTTCAGATCAGCGCCTTCTACCGGAATTTGTCGTACATATGCTGGAACACCTGAGAAGCTGCCTGGGCATTGACCATTTGTCCATGGGAGCTACTGTTAAATGACAGTTCTGACTGGCACATAAAATTGGGAGAAAGGCTTTGCTTGTATTTTCTCCTCTCTGAGTGCCCCATCTTCCTGAAAGATAGAGCTTCCATGAAAGCTGCTGACAAATTCCCTCCGTTTTCATCATTTAAGGACTTGCCTACATTACAAAGAGCTAGCAAGCTTGGATATGATTTGTGACTAACTGAGTCGCCATGAATGATTAAGCTCTAGACCACCTTAGTAGGTCAGCTAAGCACTGATGATCTGCCATTTTATGGTGCAAGAAGTACTCCAGCCCATGCACCCTAATATGGTGATGTCCTTCCCTTCATTTCCTCACAAATCATTTACACAGATCTCTAATGATAAAATGACCCACTTCCTGGCCTTTCCCCCCAGAAACCAAACTGAACTGAATGTTTCTGTGTTGTCAAACGGAAATGTCATGCTATTTATTTTAAGTGTGCAATGGGGTGTGAGAGCATTAACAAAGCCGTGGGGCTATTTCCAAATTGTAAACCCAAAATGATCTGAAACAAACAGCGTCCCATCCATCCGGCCACCAAACTGTCATTCATAAGAAGTATGAAGGTAATTTTTTAATACAAAATTTGCTTGTAAGACAGCAATGAACACAAGATATTCAACTTCCTAATAAAATAGTAATGCTGCAAGCTCAGCGGTTCATAAAACATTTACAATCTGCAGCTAGTAAAGTGCAAACAAGAGATTTAAATACTGCTGCTGCTAGATGGATAGAAACAAGTTAGATTAGCTGAAAAATTATTCCACACAGGTTAGACGGAGATTCATTAAATGCCTACCAGTTTTCTTATTTGGCACACCAAACATGGAGGAATCGGGAATTATACCAGTTGACATGAACCTGTTCCTTAACACTCTGACACTAGCCATGCTATTAGGTGTGATGCTGGCAGACCAGGTGACAGCTCATGCCAGGGCCCCAGGTCAATTCACTCGTGTATAGGTATAGAGCAAAGTGATTGCTAAATGTATGAGTGTAGTTGATGTTTAAACTTCATGAAAACTAATGGGATGTTACTCACATTGTTTTTACTTATCTATATCCTGTTAAAATGTAATAGCAAACATTTACATTGTGTATACCCCTATAACTAAATAACGCATCAAATGAGAAAGCAGTCATGGAATGCAAATGAAGAACTTTAGCAGAAAATAGTTAATTTCAAAGTGGTCATTGTGCATGATGACTGGAGGTCAAAGATTGCATTCCTCAATCTCCATCATCAAAGGAAAAGCCCATGTGGGTAGTGAACCTGTCAGCTTGTTTTCTGGGAGAAGAAACTATGGGGGGGGAGGGGAATCAAGGAAAGAGCCTGGATCTCTGAACTGTTTGGATTATTATAGGGAACTGTACCAGATGCAAAGTGGAAATCCCCAGAGACAGGGTACCCTGCAAAGACTTTTGGGAAACTGGCAGTTTATTACATCACTGCCACCATTTGGAATTGCAAACTGTGAGTCACCTGTGCATATATTTTTCCTGCTTTGATCTCTCAATACCTCTCAATTGCTTTTCTTAGCTAATAACTCTTTAGTTAGTTTACTACAGAATTGGCTACCAGCATTGTCTTCAGTGTAAGATCTAGAGTACCAATTGATTTGGGGTAGATGATGGTCATTTGGGACTGGGAGCAACCTGATGTGATGGGACTTTTTTGTTTTGTTTAAATGACCTTTTCTCACAAAGTCCAGTTTATCTGGATGGTAGGATAGACTGGAGAGTCTAAGGGGACTGTCTGTGACTCCATTGTAAGACTGGCATAATGATCCAGGAGTTCACTTTGTCACTGGCTTGGTGACATCTAATTATAGAACATACCACCAGCTTGGGGCATCTTCCCTGTGCTCTGACAGTCTGCCCTGAGGTAGGCACTCACAGTTGTGACATTGGGCTTCTAGTTTCGATTACAGTAGGTGAAAACCCAACCTGGGCTGAAAGGCGTTGTAGGGTCTGTGTATAGAGGAGTGGGGCTTTTTCTCCTCTCTCCAGATCATTTGTTTTACTAGCATTGCCAATGCAGCCTGAAGCTCCTATCCTGCGGCTGGACACTTTAATATTGAACAGCTATTTATGTAGTATCATTCCAGCCTGGGTCCAGCAAACATGATTGCACATGCCCAACTTTAATCACATGAGTTCTCCCACTGAAATCAATGGGGCTATTCACATGCTCAACCTTAGATGTATGTGTAAGTGTTTGTAGGATTGAGGCCTAAACATCTTTTACCATCTTATATTAAATATAATTTCAAAAGAATAATTTAACTGCAGGAGACATTCCAAGCTGTTGTAAGGTAAGTTGTATTGAGCCGCATCCAAATATATGTCTAAAACTGGGATGCCCAACAACTTGGAAAGATTGATCCTTTGGAAGTCAGTGTGGAACTGACTGAGAGAAAAAAACGACAACATATCTCTCATTGTCTAAGGCTTGGATTTTCAAAAGTGTTCCACTTTTGGAAGTTTTTCCATTGACTTCAGTGGGAGCAGACTAAGCCAACACTGTGTGCTTTGGAAACCCGCACCTTTAATCTATACAGTGTCAGGCTGGAGAGTCTACTGGGGTCTAACAGTAAAAGGCAGCACTCACACCAGTACAATGCACAGTCCAGTAAAGCAAAAAGATATCCTGAAGTTATAAAACGGGGAGAGGACAATCATTACCATGCAGGGAGGCAATAAACTTCAGAATGACTTTTATAACCTTGGAGCTGTGGTCAAGATACTAAAATTTAGGGTAGGAAAGATATATTCTTGGTGACTGCATGTTATGGAACACTTAGCACTAGAAAAATCTGAATGATGGCAGATATACTTGGGGAAAAAATAGTAAACAACTTCATGGGATAGAGAAGCAGCGGCTTTGAAAGTGCCGAGAGCTGGAAGTTATAATCCTAGCATTGCAAAAGTGAGCTCATTTACTGAAATAGAAAAGGAACATTTCAGATTTCAAAGGAGAGTGAAATGCCCAAATCCCACTGAAAGTCAATGGAAGTTGAATGCTTTGTGCCTTTAAAAATCTCTCCACAATTAGTACAGTAGTTCCTGGTCATCTTATTATAAAACAGTACATTAAAAATGCAGGATGTGCACAAGTGCTTTGCAGAACTGGGGCCCTAATCCTCTAATATTTGTGTGACACCCTACCCTCATCTCATTATATCCTTGTTTAGTAGCTACAATCATCAAAGATGGTCTGTTCTCACTTTCCAGGTTCAATTGTGAATGGATCAGGTGCAGCATTTTTCTCAACTGTGGTGTCTTCAGATATGCAACTCAGTGGAAGGAGCTTCATTAAAACCCATCCTGGCTGCCTACAGAGAATAATTCAAGTTATTTTTATTTAACTTGTTTATCTTTCACTTTTTCTTCTGCTCTCTACCCTATTCTCTTGTTTTTCATTATGTGCTACACCTATTTCATCTTAATCTTTGTATTCATTTGTAACTGTTCTCTTTTGGATGGCTTCGCTCTTATGCCAGGTCATTTGGTTCATCTTGGGTGCACATTTGGGCTAGTAGGTTCTTTATATTGATTGTTTTTTCTACTTACATGCTTTTCAAAAGATGCTTTAGAAATATGTTAAAATGGAGATGAGAGAAATGTAGGGCCAATCAGTCACTATTGCTATGTCAGTACAGTTCATTATTAATGCCACAATTCACCTAGCAACAACAAATGGATGTCCCAGAGTCACATCTGACTTGATTTCTTTCAAACACACATCAGGGAGACTCCGTTGAGTCCCCAAAACTATGAGGCATTTCAAATGCTCATGTCATTACAAGCTTCCATGTCAATTAGTAGCAGCACTGAAACGGAGCAGCAGCATGGTGCTTCCATCTTCTGCTTAGAAAGACTGGGAACTGAAATGGAAAAACGCTAAGGCTGAAGAGAAAAGGAAATCTCCAACCTTCCTTTAGCAGAGACAGCATCAAGGCAAGTCCTGCTTTGGAGGGCCTAGGCAAAAAGCCAGGGATTAAAAAAGGGGGGAATGGGGTAAGAACATAAAGAGATTTTTTTCAAGTCCTGCCTTGGCTCCTTGTTTGGTTTTCAGACTGTTGTTCTTAGTAACATTAGCATTTACATGGTTCCTCTTGCTCCAACTAAGCTTTGAGGAGAACACCTCCATGCAGTGAATTTGATTGGATAGTAGACTGTGGAGCTCTCCGCTCTGCTGCATGGCGCAAAAGGAAAACTACTTACCTATATACTTACACCAGGAAAATGTCATGAACATTTTCCTTTGTATCTGGGGTACAAAGCTTTAGTAATGTGAGTAAATTATAAAGATTTAGTGGCACAGGTCAGAGAGCATGAAATTCATCTCTGCTCACACCAAGGCCTATGCACCAGTTAAACCCTACTTTGAATATTGAGTAGCACATAAGCTTTGGGCTGGCCCTCTACCTGTGGCAAATTTCACACATAATGCTTAGCTAACTTATCCAAGTTGGAGCCGAGGAGTAGGAATAGAGAGACATCAGGTGAAATACTGGCCCTGTAGAAGCCAATGGGAGTCTTACCATTTATTTTACTTCAATGGGGCAAGAATTTCACCCCTAGGTCCTGTCACTGACTTCTTGTGTGACCTTGGACAAGTCACATAGGCACAGATATTTAAAGATATTCATGTGTTGCTCTACTCAGGTTACAGAGCTTAAGTGCCTTCGATAGCCATTTTCAAAAGCAACTTAGGCACAGAACCCATAAAAATCTCATCAAACATTACAGAAATATTTGTGTAAATATCTTTCCTTTAATTTTTCCCCTCTAATTTTTGAAGATTACTTTACAGCTTTTGATGACAGTATCTCATGCCATTTTTGTGTGCAGTGTTGTGATTCATTTTACTATTAATAATAATAATGGTGAGAGACCTGTCCAAGACATGACATAACCCAAACTTTTTCATAGAAGGGCTTTATCCAACTCCCATTGAAATCAATGGGGATTTTTTTCATTGACTTCAATGGGGGTTGAATCCAGACTGTGATCTGTATAATGGCTGTTTTCAGAGGTTTAGTGTTGCCGGCTGTGGCAGGGAGCGTTTGTATTCTCCGCTTAGAAAGACAAGGCTACCTGTGTAATTATTTCCTTAGTGAGGCTGCATAAAACTTCTATTGCATTTAATTTGACACAAAACAATTTCTATATTTCATGTCCTGGGTGAGAATGAAAATGAAGATAGTTCATCAATGTTGATCTGTGATATAAAAAAAGCCGAGAAGCCCAGGGTCTGAGAGTGCATAAAAATGGTTTGTGTCCTGACCGGTACATTGCTTAAAAAAAATTTTTTTTACAATCAGCCCCAATTGTTCATTCTCGCCATGCAGAAGATACTCACATATTCATTTTTAAAAGGGCAAATCAACCATAATTCAGTTTATAAACTGTGAAGCTGGTTGCGAATGTCTGGATGAATATTCATTAGAGTCTCTTAATCTGCCATCGACTGTGATTCATTAGGCATATGTAAATATCACTCACTTTAATTGCCCCTAAACTGACTTAACATAATATTGTCATTAGCAAATTATTAGTTATTTGTGTAACTAATGGTACATTATGGTGTAGACATTAAATCGCCAAATATATGATTACAATTATGATGATGTTTTATGCTGGGTGCTTTCTAAACTATTTGATGAAATATAATGGAGTCGAATCAACTCTGGTATGTTAATAGGACAGTTGTGGAACTTTATTTATTTATTTTTTTTACACCTTGCTGTAATACATGAGCCATTTACCCTACTCAGTGCTTTGATGGTTATGGATTGCCTTCGTGTTCCTTTCCCTTTCAAAGGCTGTAGTGACTTTCACATGCCTGCTTACCCCGTGTTTTACCTAATGAACTAAGTTCCAGTTAATTATTGGTGAAACTAACCTAGTTTTATGGGATCCGAACTTTTAACTGAATGGCCTGCGGAAGGGGGCAGATGAGACAGACTGTGCAGTACAAAAAGTCAATGGCACTTGTTTTAGCATTCCAATGGTGGAGACTTATTTTTTCACCTCTGATTCCCATACCCTTCTTTAGGTGTTTTTTGCACTAACTCACTGATTACTTTTTTTCCACATTGAGGAAAGGGGGGTCCCATTTTGATCATTTGATCCACTGACTTTTCAATGCTCCTAATGGTTACAAATCACACCGGCAGCTTGGAAGAATGAATGCAAAGCTGACAAACTGAAGGCAGAGCCTGCAATTAACATTTTTTAAAAAGCCGCTTAATTGTCAAACTGATAATGATAGGAATATGTTTGTGTGAATGAGTTAACAGTGTCTTCAAAGGCTTTTAGCAGTTCCCATCCCTGAATGCCAATACATTTATGGGGCTGTTGATGTTTATAGACCCAAGAAATTAAGAAAGAAGGCAAATTACCATTTCCATCCTTGAAAGCCCTTTAAATTAAGGTGACAAATATTCATTTAATATAGATTTAATTAAAAAATTGTATGATATAAAGCAGATGCTTATTAAAACACGTTTACTGAGAATTAATGAAAATGAAAATGCAATGAATGCAGCTTTTGTTACAAATAATACAAGGCCTCCAAAGGAACATTTTAGGTCACTCAATGATATTCAAATAACATGCAGCAACTACACTACTCAGACTACCATTCTGGGCTAGATCCTCAGCTTATGCAAAATGGCAACACTCCACAGACATCAGCAGGGCTGAGCTGCTGTATGCCTGCTGAGTAGCTGGGTCTCCAGACTGAATGATACATTTATTTTATTTAAATAGATAGAGCTGGGTGATTACTGCAAAAAAAAATTCTGTGCATTTTTCTGTGAATTCTGGGCCCACTGTGTTTTCCGTCCCCTTTTGTCTCCACTTTTTATAAATATTCTAACATATGAATTTACTGGAACAATTTTTCTTGATGGGTCTGATCCAAGACCTGCTGAAGACAATGGGAGCCTTTCCACTGACTTTAATGGGCACATTTTTCAGCAACTATTGAAGAAAATTCGCAAGAAGCAAATGCTGAATTTGTAAATCAGAGTGTTACACCAGAAGCCTGTATCTAAGTGCTTATCTACATGCAGAGTTGCACCGGTTTGACTAAAGGTATGATTTTAAACTGACTTAATTACACCAGCAAAAAGACTGTGTGGACATTCTTATTGTGGTTTAGATCAGACTTATTTTGGTTTAATTGAATTTGATTAGGAACAAGTTTAAACTGAAATAAACACCCTAAAAGTGAAATAAGATTGTTCAGTCCACACAGAGGTTTGCACAAGGTTTAACTAAACTGGAGCACATTTGTGTGTAGATAATCCCTATTTGTTACATTCAAAAGGAACCAAAACATATCATGCGACCTACATGTGCAATCAAGATAGCTCAAATGTTGAGTGGTGAATATTTGCAACAAATCGCTAGCAAATGAACTAAAGTTCAAATACATTTTTGTTTGAATAATGAATAAATTTGAGGTATCTGTTTATGGAACATTTACAAACAGAGTGGGAAAAAAGCAAAAATCATTAAATAATTATTGCAACTTATTTGGTCACCCCAACTGAGACATATGCATTTGATATGTACTAGGAGGAGTACTATAAGAGCTATTATGTAGCTATTACTGCTCAATAAGGGTGTAATTCATTCCACTTTCAGAGAGTCAGATTGTACAGACTCACTGAGTCTGATCGAACCCACAGGGATGGATCTGCAAAGCAGGGGACTACAACTCCCATCAGCCTTTTCCCTCTGCACTGCACTTACTTTTCACATGGTCAGGGAGAGGGAAAGGTCCTGAACCAGGGTGTGGCTAGGCTCATTCCACAAGTCCCACACAGGATGGGAGCCACAGGGTTGTAGGGAACTGGAAAAAAAGCTCCAGTACTGTAGCCAGGACTGCATGTGGGATGGACTCTAACTGTCGGTCATCACAGTTGAATACAGGTCTGTGTGGGACTTGTGGAATCACCTGAGGCCGGCTGGGCTGGGAGCCAGTGCAAAGGGGTCCTGTGAGAGACACTAACCCAGCCTGGATTGGACAGCTGCAGATACTCACTTGCTTGAATAGAGACTGGGCTGGAGATGGCACCCCCAGGTGCCAGGCTTGATGAGCCCTAACTCCCAAAGGGGCTGCCCCCATAGAACCAAACAGGAGCTGTTATTGCTCACTTGGAGCTGTAACTGCTTAAGCCTCAGTACCTAGGATCTCTGCAACCTTCCTCTTTCCTGCCAGCCCTAGTAAGAACCTTTCCCTTAGCTATCGGGACCCAGGCTAGCAAGGCCAACTTACTGAAGCATTGCTTGTCTCTGAGATGCAGCACATTGGGCAAGCTACTGGCATGCCAAGGATTTGGGGCTCTCAGTAATTAACACCCCACTGAAGTCAACAGAAAGATTTCCATATGTGTTACATGCCTGGAGTACAGAATGCAAAGGGATGCAAAACCCATCCCCAAAAGCCAGGGCTGGGACACGAGCTATAACGATGACTGTAGCTCCTCCAAGACAGATGCCTAAGCTACTGCGTCACTGATGCTTCATGAAGGCAGGTGTGCATGCTCAGTCAGTCTGGCTCCTTGAATGTCCTCATTTGTGCCCTTCAATGCTGGATTATGTGGAGCCTGCCTGGAGACCTTTCCTGCAAGGTATGGAAGGGAGGATAGCACACTGGCCTGGAATGCAGGAAAGCTGGGTTCTATTTGTAAGGAAACTGTTATTCCCTTACTAAGACTCAGTGGGGTGTTTTGATTATTAGCTCCCAGGACCTAAAGGGGGACGGTCAATGGGCAATCAGGACCCTGAGACTGACAGTCCCCAGGGGCAATGGGGAGAGGCCAGCACTCCAGATCAGGGCCGGCGACAGGGGGGTACAACGGGTACAGCTGTACGGGGCCCCGGACTTAAGGGGGGCTCCCTTAAATCCGGGGTGGGCCTGGTACGCTGCTGTACCCCCTTGTCGCCAGCCGGGGGGGGGGGGGCGTGGGCGGCGGGAGAATGGCGGAGGGGGGGAGGGGGCGGCAGGAAACCGGGGGGGAGGGGGACGTCTCCCGGGTGGCGGGAGACCGGCCGGGGGGGGGGCCCGCACAATCTGCGTATGGGGCCCCCAAATTCCTGTCGCCGGCCCTGCTCCAGATTAGCCTGATTGATAGGGAGGGGAGACTAATCAAGGAGTCAGGAGTTCAGGGTGGGTCCCATCTTCCCTGTGAGCTGGAATTGCCTGTGCTAGACAGAGTGGGGCCGAGCTAAGGAGAGAGCAGAGGCCAGAGCTGAGCTGGGGAACAGAGCTGTGTCAGATCCAGAGGGGCCAGCAAGGCAGCCCAGAGAGACAGACCCTGTGCTGGGAGCAGAGCTGCAGCCCCAAAACCGGAGCACAGCCCAGAGAGAGCAGACCTGCCCTGGGAACAGCTGCAGGAACCAGAGCCAGAGAGGCCAGGGAAGCAGCCCACAAAGCAGGTCAGTGCTGGGGGCAGAGACACACAGCTCTGCTCTGCAAGCAGCTCCTAACAGCCAGAGGGGCCAGACAGTAATCCAGGGGGCTGGAGGCAGCAGCAGCAGCAGCCGGGCTGAGACAGAGTAGTGGAACTGTGGCTGAAGCAGTCCAAAGCCTGAGAGCGTGTGGCCACCACCAGAGGAAGTGTCCAAGTCACAGCATCCCTGCAGCATAGCTGAGAAGGAGACTTGGGACTACCAGGAATAGACTGTGAACTGTCCTGACATTTGCAGACACTGGTTCTGATGTACCCTGCTACCACAGAGCAGGGTGATGTGGTTTCTCTAATCTTTCTAGTTTTTCCTTATTCATTTTAAGATAAATTGTTCATTAAATAATTTGCATGTGCTTTAAGTTTTATGTAATGATCAGTGGGCCAGGGAAGTGCCCAGTGGAGAGGGAGCACCCCGGAGTGGGGACACCCTAGCCTCTGACCTACGTAACCACAGCACGGTTTGGGGTTGAGCTCCCCAGGAATCCTGGGCCCAGCCTTGTTGGGGTTATGAGGACTCCACCAGACAGGAGAGTGGAAGGGGAGGCCTCAAGGTCAGGGAGGCCTCTGGGTAAAGGAAGTGGGAGCGAGGACTCAGATCCTTCCGCTAGCCCATTTCACCAGAGTAGTGCAGAAGCCAGGAGAGCTCCCCACAACAGCGGGACTATTCCCCCGCTTACATATTCACAGATCTAGCCTGATGGCAAGAGCTGTGTGTTATTACTCCCTATAGTGGGGTGACTGCCCCACTCCAGGTTAAAAGGGCTCAGTATGGAGCAAAAGAAAGAGTCTCCTCTGTCAGCAGAGGTAGACCGGCCTGGCTGCTGGGGAAGCGTGACAGGGTACCCAGAGTGAAGCAGGGCTGGGGCAAGACGGGGAGCTAGGAAAGCTCCAGCCTGGAAACTCCCAGGCTGCAGGGCATTGGGGAAGGCCCAACAAATGGTACTGGGGTTGCAGGGGGAGCCCAGGTCTACAGAGGTAGCAGGCCAAACCCTCCTTGCCGGTGATGAGTGGCAATGATACTGCAGTCTACCCCAGAGAATGGGGGCAAGTGGTGACTGGCAGTTGCCTAGACTGAGGCAAGATGGGGCTAGGGGAGACCCTCAGACTGGGGGTGGGGGCATTTCTGCAGGGGTGCAGCACCCTAGGTAAAAGGGCACCGGAGTCCGGGAGGGACACAGGGGGCCAGAGTGGCAAGCGGGACATCGGCCTGCAGAGGGCTCGGCAGACACTGGAAAGAGCTAATTCCCAGGACCACCAGCGGTAGGCACCGTGGGGTGAGTCACCACCCTGTTACACTCCCATATAGCCACTCCCCCAGCATAGTCCCTATATAGGATTTAAGTGGTGTGGAAGGACTTGTGAAGGACTTGTTCCTCATAGGTGACTTTCAGATAGGGTCCAATTTTCAGAGGGGCCGAGTACCCACAGGCGGTATTGATATTATTGTCAATAAAAATGTTTATAAGTGATTGATGCGAATCACACATGTTTCCCACCATTCATGCCCTGCATGGTGACAGGAAGCTAACCCTAAATGAACATGTAAGAACCTTACTTTAAGGTTCCTTATCCACACCTCATTTCAAGCCAATCCTTGAACATTACTGTGCTCTAGATGGTTTATTTTGCATGGCACAGTGAAGTAGGAATTTCCAAAATGTCCCCCTGGGTCTATGGATTTTAGCTAATTTTTTTTCTACACAATATAGTTTATATCACTTAAAAGGCTTCAGACGCTCTTGGAGAACTGAAAATGAAATAAGTAAGGACCTGATCCAGAATTCATTCCCAGTGACTGGAGTTTTCCCCACTGTCTCCAGTGAGCTTTGGATCAGGCCCTAGATCATAGGCATGCGCACAGGGTGTGCCCAGGCACACGCTAATGTCTCAAAAAAGAGAGGCTTTCAATGCTGAGTGCGGTGCCTTTAAAATAAATTAATTAATTAAAATTCCCTGGATGCATATCCTAATGAAATATGCTGCGCATGCCTATGCCCTAGAATCACTTGATTTTTCAGTTTATAAAGATATTTACTAATACAAAGTTGTTATATGATGAAAGAGAATGTCCTGGTTTTAAAAAAAAATACGGTTTAGATGCTTACTTTCAGGTTGTAAAACAGGGGTGGGGAACCTCCGGCCCGTGGGCCTTATACGGCCCGCCAAGTCATTCCATCCGGCCCGCGGCGGGCCGGGGCTGAGTCAAGCACTGGGGCGTGGGGAGAAGATGCGCGCGGACCGCCAGGTGGGGGCGGCTCCGCACTGAAGCGCCTGAGGGCGGGGGCAGAAGACGCGCGGGGGCCGCTGCCGGCCCCGCACTGAAGCGCCTGGGGGTGGGGGAAGAAGACGTGCGTGGGCTGCCAGGCGGGGGCGGCCCCGCGCTGAAGCTGCCGGGGTGTGACTCAGCCCCGCCTTGGTGGGGAGTCTGGATGCAGCCCGGCTTGACACGTGCTCCCCCTGTGAGCATCGCTCGCTCTCCGCGGGCGTGAGCCCCCCAGGCTTTCCTCAGTGGGGAAGCATAGACTGGAGAGCCCAGCCCGCCTGCCTCCCCCCGGGAGGCCCCACGCTGAAGCGCCTGGGGGTGGGGGTAGAAGACGTGTGCGGGCCGCCAGGCGGGGGCGGCTCCGCGCTGAAGATAGGGGCCGGGAAGCGCCTGGGGGAGCCGCGGGGAGCCGACAGTCAAGGGGGGGGGAGGCTGGGCTGGGGGGCAGGCAAGGGGGCGGTAGGGGGGGAGGCTGGGCTGGGGGCAGGCAAGGGGGCGGTGGGGGGGGCGAGGCCAGGCTGGGGGGGGTAGGCAAGGGGGCAAGAGACTAGGCTGGATGGGGTGGGCGAGGCGTGGGTGCGGGAGGGAAGGAGGTTTGGTGGGGGGGAGGCTGATCTGGGCGGGTCAGGCATGGGGGCAGGAGGGTGGGTTGGGAGTGGGGGGGGGAGGTTAGGTTCGGTGGGATGAGCCAGGCAGGGGTGGGGGAGGAAAGGCGGTTAGATGGGGGGGAGGCTGGGCAGGGGTAAAGGAAGATGACCCCCTGGCCTACACCCAGGCTGACAGCGGGAGCTGACTGGAGCAGGCGGCAGGACCCCGGCTGGCAAGGGGCCAGCGGGGGAAACCCCAAAGCAGTGCAGGGCTAAGCACTCCGCCTGCCACTGCTTTGGGGTTTCCCCCGCTGGCCCCTTGCCAGCTGGGGTCTCAGCTCCCATTGCCAGCCTGGGCTTCCGGGGGGGGGGGGGGGGAGCAGCCCGCGAATGACATTATAAATGTCCAAATGGTCCTTGGCAGAAAAAAGGTTCCCCACCTCTGTTGTAAAAGGACAATAATGCTTGCCTGCATTTGTGTATAGCTTTTGAGAATGACAGATTAAAAGTCCTACATTTGTGTATGGACCATAGGCACCCCTGTATTCACACCCTCAACACACCTTTGCAGTAACATTTGTACCGCTGTAGTGTGGCTGGTGAAGACATGCAATGCTGATGTCAGGGAACTCTCCCATAGGCATAATTACTCCACCTCCAAGAGAGAGAGGCGGAAGGCTGTTTTAGTGGGAAAGCGTCTCCTGCCAACAGCACTGGTGTGGACAGTGCTTAGGTGGATGTAACTTACATCACTTGGGGGGGTGTCTTTTTCACACCCCTGAGTGACGTACGGTGTGTCTACTTAAGCCATAGTGTAGACTGCCCAAAGAAACCAAATGATATGATCTCTGTGATGAATCCTTCCCAGGCCTGTCAGTAAAAAGCTGGAAAGGAAATTGGAGGTGACAGAAACCATTTTGAACAAAGACTGTATCTTGCTAGAGTATGTTTTAGATGTGTTTTCACTTTTATTTGCTTTAAACCATCTCTGTCTTTATCTCTTTTCCTGGGTATCACTTAAGCCAGGCTCTTTTGTTAATAACCTTGTTTTACTTTTACGATAAGCCAGTTTGGTGTTGTGTTTGAAGGGAAGGGTGTATTTACCTTAGTTAAACTGATAAGCTGTGACGTACTGACTCTTTCACAGAGCAGCGAACTGAATGTCTTCTGTGAATGCACTGTGTGCATTGCTGAGAAACATCTCTGAAGAGCTTGGGGGCCAGAGTTCACTGCCTGCTAGGTGAGATTTGGGCCAGCCGAGCCTCGAGGAGCATGCTGGTGAAGGAGCCAGACAGATGTGGCAGCGAACTGACACCCATTTGAATCACCAGCATTCCTAAGCACGATTTGAACCTGTGTTTCTAGATTGCATGACTCATGCTTGGCTATCTATAATAATAATAATAATAATAATATGCACTGTAACATGCTGCTAGGGATGCTCAAATCTGCAAGTCATTGTATTCCCTCTCTGCCTCAGCATGTCCCATCAATTCCATTTAGTTCTCCACCTACACCTCATCAATGCCAGTTATTGCTCCCTCCATACCCCTAACACTGCCTCAGTAATATTTAGTGCCTCTCCACAATCTTAGTGCCCCTACAATCCCAGCACCCCTCAATGCCAGTTACTGACCCCCCCTATCTTTGGGAAGTAGGGCAAGGCTGCTTTTTTGTGAGTTATCAAGAGTGTGGATTAATACATTTATATTCAAACAATATTCTGAAACATTTATTCTAGTGGCAAGAATTTTTAAATAAATTTAATTTAAAATATACTACTCCCTTAAACAGCCCAAAATCACTTGCCAGCTTTTCAAAGAAATGTTTAGACACCTAAAAAACCCTTAATTTCCACACAAAAAAAATCTTACTGTGCACATTATGCCAGAATCCGTAACATTTGTACCAAATTCTAAAACAGAAACGATAATTAGGATTATGGAAAATGGGCTGGATAGCTAACAGCAGACTGGCAAATGGGTTGCTGCATTTTATAGCAGAATTACATATGCTGTCAGGTTTGTTTGACATTATCGTGGATATTCGGTTTTAGCAAGGCATTCTTGTTTGTGTAGCTGAAACTTCCCTTTTCTAAGTTTGTGGAACTTCTTATTCGCCCTCACCCCAAGAAAAAAACTCACATTCCAGTACCCTTTGGTATCTAATAACACAAAAAAAAAGATGGGGTGGGCTTTTAAGCAAGTTAAAGGAGGATTTTTAAACTTTGTTTTTAGGTATTAGTGGTGGTGGTACTTCTCACTTACTGTAGATGCACTTAACCCTCACTTAAATCAGTTTAGTTGAATTTAGTAATTTACCAGTACATGCTAAACAAGGGCTTAAGTGCATCTGCATTAGGAGGTCAACTATTTAACTACACAGACTTAAAGTTTTTCTAATATAGACAAGCTGTAAATATTAGGACACAATTGCAAATATTTGCGTATTGGGTAAATGTCAATATGTATTTGTACAATAAAACACTGAATCTGCTCATTAGGTTTGCTTCATTTGAGTGCGCAATCACCTTGCTCCTTTAAAAATAAAAAAAGTTCCTGAGAAGCTGACTGGGGAAAGCCTATCTACAGAACAGGTGAGGCATTTAACCAATGCCCAAGGCTTTCTACATGATTTTTCTGTAGAGAATTTTGTTGTAGAAAGGAATCAAGTATGAAAAAAAGTTTTCCAAAAGGCAAAGAACAAACACTTCTTTCAAACCTCTCACGCTGTTCTAAATCTCATGAACCATCTTGCTCAATCACACCAGTTTCCGAGGTGGGAGCAGGGCCTGAGGGAAGAGCCAGGGCAGTAGGGGTCGGGGAAGGGTGTCTGGTTTTCAGCAATTAGAAAGCTGCCAGCCATATTGTGGAGTGGAGCTTCACTAGTTCTAATGCCAGAGGAACCTGTGCACTTGTGGAGAAGGCACTGAATTTAGCTCTCATAAAAGGAATTTAAGGCCAGATACATTTAATCGGGTTTTTGGAATATTTCTACAGGAGTTGGTTCACTGAACAGCCTCACTACAGCTGACCCTCTCAAGTGGGTATAAGATAACATTAGCCTCCCTGTGATATATCTTGAGGATATTTGTCTCTATAGAAATCATTCACAACAGACACATGAGATCATGGAGAGAGGACATGGAAGAGAAATAAATCATCTAACCCTTGCCCCAGAACGTACAGGATCTGATCCTGCTCAAAGTGTAACCAATAGCAAATTTCTTTAAAGTTCTCAGGCACAGTCCATGGAGAAGGAGGCTCAGGTAGATTTAAGCCACTTTTGCTTAAATCTACCTTTCTCCTGGTTCTGTGCTACTCTAGAGACCAAAATAGTCCTTAGCGTACCTTAGGCAGTCCTAAATTACAGCAGCCCAAGCCAAGCTGCCTGCATGCAGCCGCCTTGGCTCATAATTCCTGCAACACTACACACTACAGTACAGCCACCTACTGCTGGCTACACCAGGCAGGCTTGCAAGGAGGTCCTTGAAGGACAGCTTGTGACTGTCTTCCTCAGTTCCTGCACCAGAGAGCGTTCTGCTCCCCCCCAGCTAAATCTAGGGCTTCTAAAGCCCCTTCATGCAGTGCTCTGGCCCCTTTATCCAGCGTACAGGCCCTGGAGTGGGTGTGCAGTCTCATCCAGAGTGATTTCAAAGGAAGTAGTCCCATTGTCTCTGCTTTTAGAGAACAATAAAGCTACCCATGACCTGATCTAAATAAAGGACAAAAATAGTCATGATTATTTCTAGCAGAATACATCACACGCCAGTCCCACCCTCTTTTGTGCCTCAGTTTCCCAAAGTGTGAAAAGGGGATAATGATCCATTCACCCCTTTATAAAACATATCTTTGAGATGTAGGGATGAAAAGTGCTATGTAAGAGCTAGGTAGTATTATAAAAATCTTTTTTTCAATAAACGTACCTGAATTTTTATCTTAAATTCAGAAGTTGCCTTTAATTATGCAGTAGTGAGCTGCTCATGGAATGGCTATAACATGGTGCAGTAACTGGAGGTCTGTAATAACTGCAACAAATTAAAATATTAATAGAGAAAGGCCTACTATGAAAATTCTACTCCAAACCCACTCTTTAGTTTATGGTAAAGTTGTCAGTACAAAGTTTGCAGGCCTGGCACAGATAGAGATCAAGCTGGCAAGACAGCATTGCTTAGACAGTCTGATCATGTAGAAAAGGGGGGGTGGTTGCGCTTAGGGATTTTGAATCACATGAAATCAAAACACATTGATTCACAATAGTATTTAAACCCATAATTGCTGCTGATTAGAATTCAGCAGAGAACTTTGCACAATGCCAATAGGTGACCTTTTTCAGAGGTGCTCTAGCATGATTGTTAGGGTCTTGTAACAAATGCCTAGTGCCATTTAACGATGGAATGACATATCTCTGATATGCAAATTTTTACAGCACAGCAATTAAGCAGTTTAGAATTTTACGGCAGCGTTTGGGCTTCATACAACAAAAAAAGGGCCAATAAAGGCCTGTGATGGATGGCCTAATCCCCACTGGAAATATACCATGTAATCTTGCAGAGACAATGCATTATGTATAGCATTGTGATTATTGGTTGTTAATCTCTCTCCCTCCTCCTCTCTCCACCCTCCCCTAGTAACCTTTCCCCTCCCCCGCCTATAGTGCATGGATGAAAAGTACGTGGCTGCCACATTGTTGGGGGCACGAGCCTTGGATACAGATGGGAAAGTTGGGGCATTGCAATCTGCTGTACACAAGGAAGACAGTGGAAAGGGGGCTTGCAGCGAGGCGGCCTGTCAGCAGGGGACAGAACTGGGGGCCATATGCCTCTCTTCTTCTCCCTTCTGTCACCAAGTCTGCTGCCTCATCCTTCTGTCAAGGGACACTTTAATGATGAACATGTTTTAAACAGTTTTGTTTACCTAGCAACAGCTTTTCTATGAGGGGGTTTAATTAGATACCTTAAACAATTTTTGGTTTGGAGTTGTCTATGTGTGATAGGCATTCATTCATCTGCGGGGAGCTGTGTACCACCCCTCCCCCCCTTGCAATAAGTGACTGCAGGCTGCAGTAGTCAGAAGCAAAAAAACTACTTCTCTCAAGAAGCTCAGTTCCTTTTTTCTCACTGTCCCCCTGACCTATTCCGAAAGGCTGCTTTTCTGTTTTTGCTCCACTTCCCAGTATCCTTACAAGGCTTTCCTGGCTGGTTCTGAATTGTGATGTTTTGTGATGTAAATCTGATGTGATGTTTTGCAGTACTTTTAGAACAAAGTATTTGTGTGTATGTGCCTTTTATTATAAGTGGAATTGTAGTTTGCATGATTTCTTAACATTGCATGAGAGGTGTGAGAGAGATTGATGCTTAAATGTCAAAGAGCTACATGCCTGTCTTAGAAGTGCCTTAGAAAGATAGTGCTGAGAACTGTCTCTTCAGTGTTAAAAGGACATTGTAAACACTAGGTTGTTGATGTTTTTTTAAATCTGTCCCTGTATTGCGGTAGCAACTTAGATTATACCTTCAAAATATTTCTATAAACCGAATTTACATCTCATAATCTTTGCTGATTGTTCATGATCTTGGAGAGGGAAAAGAAACTCTTCACTGTGTTCTTTTTTTGGTCTTCCTTGTTTTTGTTCTGCTCCACTGACAAACGTTAGTATTGTGCTAGTGCTGGAGAGGAGGAGTGAAGGGCGCATTATTTGTTTTAAAATGATTTTAAACTGTGAAGCTGTCCTGCAGTGACTCAAGAGCATGAGTACTGAGGGCACAAACCCCAAATGGTCTGTGAATTTTACATTTAGATATCGCTGATAATTACCAAGTGTAAACTCAGGCATGGAGTTACAGACAGTCCCCTTACTTTGATCTAACTTGTTGGCTAGGCAAATGTACCTTTGTGATAGATAGATAGTCCACTGCACCACAAATCACAGCAATATTCCAGTCCCAAAGGACCCTCACTTACCCCAAATCAGTTGAACCTTAGATCTCACACCAAGGACAATGCTTGTAGCCAATCATATAATAAACTATATTCAGGTTTATTAAGAGGAAAAGGAAATGAGAGTTATTTACAAGGTTAAAGCAGGTAAACATACATACACAAATGAGTAACGATCTTAAGTTTCAAAATATGAGCTCCTATAATGAGCAAGCTCTATGTATCCTTTAGGGCTCACCTTGGCTAAGCAGCTGGGGATCCCTTACTTATGCCTAGAAATCTGGCCTCCAGAATCCAAACAGTAATGAAATATGCCTCCTTCTTAGGGGTGATTTTCCTTTCCCCACTTCTGCTTTGAGCTGTAAACTCAGCTGATAGGAGGAATTCACTTGCAAGGCTCATTTTACAGGGTAGTGGGGAGTAAACAACAAAGTCTTTTGTTCTCTTTAACGTTTAATTTTAGTCGGTGTAGTGTCAATGGGCCTTCCTCTTTGGGCAGGACATAACACCTTCCACTGGAGACCAGCATTTCACACTAGTTAATGTCTCTCTCCTGTCTGGTGATTTATACAGCTATAAAGGTTTACAGTGCAAATGCTCAAATATTACCTTACAATATGGGATACAGATATAAGTTAGATTAAAACATGCAGCAGCTCACAAACATTCAATAAAGTTTAAACTCTAAACACATTCTTACACCCATTTTAATGATACTAACACACAGGTGAACCAGACTGATTTCACCTCTATATTGGCCAGTGTTCAGTTGAGGCATGGGAACCTGGTTTGCCAGTGTCACATCAAGCTTCAGAAATTCCAGCTACAAGTAATGTGGCCAAATGAATCTGGACAAAGTTGACAAAAAATCAATCATGCCAAAATAGTCTGATGTGGATTGCTGTTCTTGTAGCAAAACCCATGGGACAGAGCTCTTGGAAATTTTTATGGGGATTCCCTCACAGAGTTTCTTCCCATATCTTCCTTCAGAGGAGAGGACTCTGGGGTTTGCCGCCTTCCCCACCATGCACACAAATGACCCGGGTCATTCATTCAAACCTAGTAGTCTCCCAGAGACTAGTGGAGGACAGGCTCTTCAGCATGGCGGCTTTGTGCCTTTTCATCAGCTCGGTCCCTGCAGGTCTTCTCTCAACTACCTCTCCCCGCAGTCTCCCAGGAATTTACAGAGAGAAGAAGGGAACAGGGAGCTCCATAGAAAAGAACATACAGGGCACACAAGTTCCAGAACAGTAAAGTACAAAAGACTTTATTAACTTTTCCCCTAGTCATTGTGGATAAACATGAGTTCTTCAAGCATTGAGCAAATGTTCCAGATGTAAGCAGTGTCAGGATGAGCTCCACCCTGACATCTGGTGGGGAATGGTGGGAATTGCAGTGAGCTGCGGAAAATAACTTCAGTTGATTTTATTTGCATAGACACACCCACTGCGCCTAGTCTGAGCTCACAGAAGCCAAATGGTCACTTCAGCTGATGTGGGATCCCCAGGTTCTCAGTTACTGGGGCAGGAATGATAAAATGTTGTTAACCTGATTATGTGAATGAGGGACTGGGGTAGGTACTTGGCCTTTGTCATGATGGAGGGACTCACCATCATCTAGGTAGCACTCACTGGCCAAGGGGTAGGGGTTCCAAAACCCACTGAATTGAGAGATGCAATGGACAGGTTTCTGTACCTTTTGGTGAGGGTCTTGTCTGAGGGCCCTATACAAGCCCATTGCACCCTGTCTCTCTCTACTGTGGAATGTTAGAGCTGACTTTTGCTTCCATTAGGAGTCTAACTTCAGCCTGCTGAGCAGAAGTCACTTTGGGCCCTGTGGTGCATCTGTACTAAGGCCCCCCTACTATGAGCTGAAATCACTCAAGAGCTGGAAAATCACTGAGCATTATCTTAAGTGGGGAGCCCTAAGCAGAGCAGTTCCTGTGTCGGCTAGCAGAGCGGCTAGTGGAGCAACCAGCAGAGCTGTTTGTGAGACAGCTTGCAGTGGAGAGTCGAGAGCAGCTGGCGGAGCAGTGTTGAGCTGCTGGCAGAAGCAGCAGCTGGTGAAGCAGAGCTGTTTGTGTGTCGGCTAGCAGAGCGGCTAGCGGAGCCACCGGCAGAGCAGTTCCTGGGCAGCTGATGGAATGGCTCATGGCGAGGACTGCAGCAGAGCCCCATGGAGAGGCGGGGCAGATGGCCTCAGACCCCGTAAGGTACCCCTCAACTGGCCCTCCATTTCTACCCAGCCTAGGAGGTAAGACTCTACAGAGTAACTTTTGACCAGGGACTCCAGAGACTTTGGGGCTGTTGGATTTTTGGGACTTTGGGTGATTTTTGGGTTGCTGGACTCCTGAACAAAAAGGAGAGGACACAGCCCAAACTTGCTGGGGTACGGGATGCTGGTTCATGGTTTGGTTTGTGAATCCCGGTTGTGGTGTTCACCCAATATAATGCCACATTGTTTCTCTCTGTTATTAAAAGGGTTTTGGTACACTCAGACTCTGTGCTTGCGAGAGGGGAAGTATTGCCTCTTAGAGGCGCCCAGAAGGGTGGTATATGGTTGTCTCAGGTCACTGGGTGGGGGCTCAAGCTGGTTTTGTATTGTGTCATTAGAATGGAACCCCTGGATACTGAACCCGGCCCTTGTTGCTGCCAACTCTGATGGGCAGAAGGGTTACACACTGAAATGGTGACAAAGTTGAAGAGCAGTTTTCCTACTTTAAACCTCAGATCCAAAGTGACGAAAATAGACCCTTCTGAAAGCAGCATGAAATGCTGTTTGCAACCTTGGGAGACAGAACCTCTCAGGTTACATTTTTATAGGATCTGACAAGGCACCCAGCAGGAAAATCCATGGCAATTGTTGATGTTTACTGAACAACGCTTTGTTGCAAAAGACAGGAATCCCACCGAACTCTGGACATCTTTTGGATAGGGACCCAGGCTTGAATTTTATCATCCAGAAGCTGGCAAGTATATTTTTAAAATGTGCACATTTGCCCAATAATGGGACAAAAATGGTCAAAGCACAGGAAAGATTTCCTAACATTCAGGCTATTGGGCTATGAAGGAGCCTCACAAAAGACGTGATAAGAAATAGCTTGATTCATTTCAACTGGGACTGGACAAGGCATTCATGATAGCAGAAAACCTTCATTGCTCGAAGGACAGGCAAGATGTCCAGTAGTTCTTTCCCCTCTCCAATGTTTATAGGGAAGACCATCCTTCCTAGAAGAGGCGATATATGTTATTGTTGATTGTGGAGGGTTCTGAAGGTGCATGTGACTGCCCCAAGCAATGCCTCTCATTGTAGGACAGAGGTTTTCAAACTGTGGGATGTGCCCCGCTAGTGGCACGGCGGAATGTCTGGGGGAGAGTGGCAACTCCAGGTGGCTGGGGGCAGCCCTGCGCAGAGGGGCTTGTGGAAGGAGTGACACCTCCACCGCCTGATTCACCTGAGAAGCTGTTGCCAAATGGAAGGCAGGGCAAGCCCCTGGCAGTGCAAGGGGAGCAGTTTTCCCGGGCAGAACCCCTACTGTAGGAGTGGGAGAACAGCCTATGCCCTGGGAACAGGAGGGAAGGAGACACAGTCCCATGTCATGTGCGGAGGGTGGGGTGGGGAGATCTCAGCCTGCAGCCAACTGACCTGCTGCTTCCTCCCTCTCTGTGCTGTATGGACACACAGTTTGTGCTGCCACCAGGGGGAGCTGCTGCCTCCTCGCTGCTGGGCATCCCAGCCAGAGGTGGCTTGAAGCCTTGCCCATCCCCACTGCCCTGTGGGGCATGGTCTGTAGCAGCCCCTCTGGGTGGGATCCCTTGGCATATTTGGCTGTTGCTAAAAAATGAAAGGCAGAAATCTGGTGAGGGGAGCGGGGTGGAACATGATCCTCCACATCCCCCTTCCCTCATACGCACACACGTTTCTTCTGCCGCCTAGACATACTGCAATCCCAGTTGCAACCAAGCATTCTTCAAATGGGTCCAGGAATATTTCAGGCACCATCTGCACTGCTAAAAGGTGGTGCATAGCTTCCCTAAATGTGGCTTGTCACCTGGTTACCACATTCTGGTCAGTACCAGACACAGAATGAGTACTGACAAAGGTGACAATGGCCTTCCTCTTTTTCCCCTCTGATAACCCCATGGAGGTCACAGAAATCCTGATTTTCAGCCCTTCATTGAAGTGGTGGGTGTTAAATATTGAACACAAGCATCTTTACCCCCAAATGTTTTTCAGCCAATTGAGTTAAATTATAATTGAGAAAAATAAATGAAAAACAAAAACAGACTGTGATGGGGAATGTACTGGAATCAGATCCAAGTCTCTCTCCTGCACCATCAGGGTAGACAGTCGCAGCCTGGAGGATACCTCCCCACTAGAGATGAAGGGGGAACAACTATTCCCCAGAAACCCATCCTCTCCCTGGCTCAAGGAGGTAACAATACGTTCTAGCTTGCTCTCGACAGGTGACACTGGGAGGATGTGAACAGCACATCAGTTTCTTTGGAGAAATGGCAGCTGCCAAAGGCAACGGCTCCTCATACTTGTGGAGGCACCCAGGAATGCCTCCTCCCATGGCAGGGCTCCAGATCAGAGGCCTCTCTCAATTTATGATGAGGTGTCCAAAGACTGCCCTTCCTTACCTTGCAAGGTTGTGTGTGTGATGGAAGGAGCCACTCAGCCCCCCCAAGAGAGAGCCTCCACAATGACCAGATTCTTTGGAGATAGCATGGCTGGAGCTGGAGATGAACCTTATCTCCGCCCCTGTCCAGATTTGTAGTACAAGGGTTGTACTGAGCCTGACTTGCATGCTGAGGGGTTGTGGGGAAGGCGGAGAGTGGTGTGAATCCAGTCCTAGAATACTTTAGCCTGAAACTCTCATAAAGGGTGTTTGTGAAAGGCAAATTTTCCCCTGTGTTCAGTAGCAAAATAAGCTAGTCTTTTAGCTCCTCCTCCTCCAGCAAGGTTCCCTGTTCACTGTTATCAGTGAGTGAAATACCCAGAACAAGGGGTATAAAAAAGAATGGTGGCTATTTTAAAGTGAGACTGAACACACATAGGCATGGGGCAGAGATGTGTGATGAGAATAACAAGGGCAGGGAAAAACTCATGTGAAGGAAAACTGAAAAGATTGAGACTTTTCAGTGTACAGGAGTAAGATGGACTATAATAGAGTAAACCCCATAGTGAATGGTATAGATAAAATAAATGGGTAATTTCTATTCACCCTCTTGTAATCCAAAGGAAAGGGACCATTCAATGAAGCTAAAAGGTGGCAAATTTAAAGTTGATCAAAGGAAATAATCTTCAGAACAATATGCAGTTTCCTGTCAAAACTGGTGATTGGGTGGTGCAGGGAGGTGGTGCAGGCAGGGAGGGGGAGGCACTTATCGGTGGGGCTGGCAGTGGGTGGGAGGTGCTGGGAACAGATTGAGGGGAGCTGATGACATATTACTGTGGGTCTTTGGCAATGTACATTGGTAAATTCTGGCTCTTTCTCAGGCTCAGGTTGGCCACCCCTGCTCTAGCTAGTCGAGGTTAGGAAGAAATGTATCTAAAGTTTTTGCACCTTCCTCCAAAGCACCTGATTTTTGGCCAGTGTTGGAAACAGAATACTGGATTAATTGAACCGCTGGTCTGATCCAGTTTGGTAATTTCCAATGATCCTGGTGAGGTTCCTCCCCACCACCAACCCAAACTTCTATATCTATGTATCCAACTGCAAAATAAATAGCACCGCCATAACTTAAGCTATTGCTGTTTTAGAGCAGAATGCCACTGTCAAGCTGTCCTGCAGTGACTCAAGAGTGTGTGTACCAACCTCAAGGCAGACTGTTGAGAACCACGGCACAGGCTCCAAATTGACTGTGAGTTCAATACTCAGAGCAAGTCTACACTTAAAAGGCTCCATCAGCACAGCTGCAGTGATGAAGCTGCACTGCTGTAGCGCTGTAATGAAGATGCTCTAAGATGAAGGGAGAGAGCTCTCCAGTCAGCCTAGTTAATCCGCTTCCCTGAGAGGCAGTTGCTATGTCAGAGGAAAAAGCTACATCATCAGGGTTAGGTCGGGTATAATTACATTGCACATGGAGGGTGGGTTTTTCACACCCCTGAGTGACGTATTTAAACTGATATAGGGCTGTAGTGTAGACCAGACCTTAGATTTCATCACCCAATTATCAAGTGTAAACTCCTCAGGCACTATAACAGCCTAAACATGGACAGACAATCCCTTTGGGTGCTCTGATCTATCTTGTCACATAGGCATGCCCACGTTTATGATAGATTGTCCCTTATACCACAAATCACAGCAATATTCAGGTTACTTCCAGTCCCAAAGGATCCTTACTTACCCCAGGTCAATTGCACCTTAGATCTCACACCAAAGATGTTTGGAGACAATCCTATAAAAAACTATATACGATTTCTTAATAATAAATAAAATAAGAGAGTTATTCACAAGGTCAAAGCAGGTAAATACATATACACATGAGTTTCAGTCTTAAATTTCAAAAGATAATCAGAGCTCCTATAACGAGCAAACTCTCTAGGTCCATATTATCTTCTACATGCTTGCAAATTATTTGCTCCATTATCTTTCCAAGTACTGAAGTTAAGCTGACTGGTCTCTAATTCCCCGGGTTGTCCTTATTTCCCTTTTTATAGATGGGCACTACATTTGCCGTTTTTCAGTCCTCTGGAATCTCTCCTCTCTTCCATGAGTTTTCAAACCTAATCACTAATGGTTCAGATATCTCCTCAGTCAGCAACTTGAGTATTCTAGGATGTTTTTCGTCAGGCCCTTGTGACTTAAGGACATCTAACTTGTCTAAGTCATTTTTAACTTGTTCTTTCCCTATTTTAGCTTCTGATTTTATTTCATTTTTGACTGGTATTCGCTATGTTAGATGTCCAATCACCACTAACCTTTTGGGTGAAAACTGAAACAAAAAAGTAATTTAGCAATTCTGCCATTTCCACATTTTCTGTTATTGTTTTTCCCACTATATCGAGTAACTGGCCTACCTGTCCTTGGTCTCCCTCTTGCTTATTAGGTACTAGCAAAAATACCCGGCGTTGCTCGGATCCGTCGGAGGTGGGGAGAGGGCAGAGAGCTGAGCGAGTGCGGGGTCTGTTGGAGGGGGGAGGGGGCAGAGAGCAAACCTGACACCCCCACCTCACCCCCCCGACCAAACCCGACACCCCCACCTCACTTACCCCTCGACCAACCCCGACTCATATTTTCACCCCCCCACCCAAACCCAACACCTCCATGTCACCCCCCTACCAACCCCAACACCCCCTGACCAACACCCACACCTCACCCCCCGTAAACCAAACCTGACACACCCACCTCACTTCCCCCCCAACCAAACCCAACACCCCTACCTACCACCACAAACAAACCCGACACCCACACCTCACTTACCCCTCGACCAACCCTGACCCCCCTCCTCACCCCTCCAACCAAACCCAACACCCCTACCTTACACCCCCACCAAACCCAACACCCCCTGACCAACCCCCAACACCCACACCTCACCCCTCACCCACCCCGACACCTTCCCACCCCCCCAGACCAAACCCAACACCCCCGGCTCGCTTACCCCCCCGACCAAACCCGACACCCCCACCTCACCCCCGACCAAACCCGACACCCCCCGACCAAACCTGACACCCCTACCTCACTTACCCTCCGACCATACCCAACTCGGATCCGTCAGAGGTGGGGAGGGGGCAGAGAGCTGAGCAAGTGCGGGGTCCGTTGGAGGGGGTAGAGAGCTAAGCGAGTGCGGGGTCCATTGGAGGGGGGTATTATGACATCATAACTATGTCACAGAGAACAGCAGCTGCCCAGCTGATGTGATTGGCCTTTAAATAATTTCACCCCTGGGGGGCGTCAGAGGTGAGATTTGAAAAATTTTCGATGCTTACCCTGATTAGGACCCTAAGACCTATAACTGTACCAAATTTCAAGTCTCTAGCTCAAACGGTGTGGAAGGAGTAAGTGCACGTACATACACGCATACATACACGCATACATATACGCGTACACCATTTGACTTTTATATATATAGATTTGTAGAATGTTTTCCTTTTACCCTTGATGTCTCTGGCTATTTTAATCTTGTTTTGTGTCTTGGCCTTTCTAATTTTATCCTTACATACTTGTGTTATTTGTTTATATTCACCCTCTGTAATTTGACCTAGTTACGATTTTTTGTAGAATTCTTTTTTTGAATTTCAGATCATTGAAGATCTGGTGGTCTCTTGCTACACTTCCTATCTTTCCTACGCAGTGGGATAGTTTGCGCTTGTGCCCTTAATAATGTCTCTTTGAAAAACTGTCAGCTCTCTTGAGTGTTTTTCCGCTTAGACTTGCTTCCCGTGGGATCTTACTTACTAACTCCCTGAGTTTGCTAAAGTTTGCCTTCTTGAAATCCATTATCTTTACTGTGCTGTTTTCCTTCCTATAATTCCTCAGAATCATGAACTCTATCATTTCATAATCACTTTCACCTCGGCTGCCTTCCACTTTCAAATTCTCAACTAGTTCTTGCCTATTTATCAAAATCAAATCTAGAACAGTCTCTCCCCTAATAGCTTTCTCGACCTGCAGAAATAAAAAAATACCTCCAATACATTCCAAGATCTTCTTGGATAATCTGTGCTCTGCTGTGTTATTTTTGAACAGATGTCTGGGTAGTTAAAATCCCCATCACTACCAAGTCCTATATGTCAGATGATTTTGTTAGTTGTTTAAAAAAGCCTCATCCACCTCTTTTTCCTGGTTAGGTGGCCTGTAGTAGACCCTACCATAACATCATCCTTGTTTTTTACCCCTTTTATCCTTACCCAGAGACTTTCAACAAGTCTGTCTCCTATTTGCATCTTAACCTCAGTCCAAATGTATACATCTTTGATATATAAGGCAACAACTCCTCCCTTTCTTCCCTGCCTGTCCTTCCTGAACAAGCTGCACCCTTCTATACCAATATTCCACTCATGTGTATTATCCCACCAGTCTCTGTGATGCCAACTACGTCATGTGTTTATTCACTAGCATTTCTAGTTCTTCCTGTTTATTCCCCACACTTCTTGCATTAGTATACAGACATCTAAGATACTGATTTGATTTCTCCCCCTCCCCGGTTCTCTCTTGTTTCTCCCTTATCTCTGCTATACTGGCCAATGCTCCCCCCAGATTCCATACCTTATCCCAGGTCTCCCTGTTTTTGACTTACCTGTAAGCTTTGGTCACCTGCCCCCTTTGAATCTAGTTTAAAGTCCTCCTCACTGGGTTAGCTGATTTGTATCCAAATATGCTCTTCTTCTATAGGTGAACCCCACCTCTGCTTAGCAGCACTTCTTCCGGGAACAGCATCTCATGGTCAAGGAAGTCGAAAACTTCCTGGCAACACCATCCTCACAGCCAGGCATTCACATCCAGGATGCATCTGTCTCTGCCTGGCCCCTAACCCTTGACTGGAAGGGTTGAAGAGGACACCACCTTCCCCCAATTCCTTCACCCTTACTCCCAGAGCCTTGTAGTCACTTCTGATCTGCTGACGGTTATACCTCGCAATATCATTAGTGCCCACACGGATGAGTAGCATGGGGTACAAGTCAGAGGGCTGGATGATGCTCAACAATCCCTCCATAAAGTCTCAGATATGAGCCCCTGGCAGGCAGCATACCTCCCAAGGTGTCATGTCAGATGGGTATCCTGGAAATGGATTAATAGGAAAAGTATAGGCGTGGTAGTCAGAAGTGTATGATAATGCCAATTTATTCCATAGTTTCATAGTTGATTCCTTGCCTCTCTTGACCTCATATACAGTGCTTAGATATCAGGATGATAGGTGTCTTATGACTATCTAAGAGATATATTATATCTGTTTTCTTTATGTGTGTATACATGTTATGTTATAAACCAGATGGAAAAATTAGAACTCCTTCTTGTTTAATATCAGGATTATCTGGCACTATGTTTGTGGGTATCATGGGATACTTTCTATAAAAGTATTCAGAAAAAAAATCCATTACCTCCATAAAGTTACTATAAGATCTTTTTTCAGATGCGGAAGAATAGCTACATTACAAACCAATTGAAGCCTACAGTGTAATGTTGTTACTCCTCCTTTTAACACATCACTAATATTCTGTGTACCTAACATGTATGAGTTATCTCAAAAATGTACAGTGGGGAAAAAATCAGTGTGTGTTTTTCCTAGCGTTATTCCCGCACTATGGTACGGGTTTATAATTTGGATTAGGGGTGAGAGAGCTGGTGCAAACAAACACACAGAGGGGCAAATTCTCGGCAGGTGTAAATTGTTAAGGCTCCATTGAAGTTAATGGGGAAAAGAAGAAAAAGGAGCGTAAGTGACTCATTTCCCCCCACACTTTATCCACAGCTGGCCAATCAGATGAAACCGGGGAGGCACTGAGAGGCAGAGAAGCAGAGTCGTCATGTAGTGCAGGACAGAAAGGGGGCAGAGGGGAAAAGCCTGGCAGCACAGAGAGACAGTGTGGTAATAAAAAACAGGCCTCATACTGTATGCAGGGAGACAGATGGCCTGGTAGCCCAGAGAGAGACTGTAAGGTTTCAGAATGAGAGACAGAGAAGCTCCGAGGATGAAGAGTCTGAGGATGTGGCGAGAGAGGGCCTGGAGATGAATATGTCAAGTTTGAGTTAGGTAATAATGTTATGCAGGCAGTAGATGGCACTGTTTGTTTTAGTGTTAACTTTGGTCACCCCAGCTGGACTTTTACATAACAGGAAGTGAATAGAGTTATGGCAGACAAACAAATTCGTCTCAATTCCTGCCTCTGGGTTTTACTCCTAATGGTTCTTTTGGACAGCACAGAGGGCCTGGCCGCATCAAAGGCGGTGGGCTTCAGAGATTTTAAAACAAAGAAAACAAAAAGCTGGCCTTCCACTTCCCCTCTTTGCTTATGAAAGCAGAGGCTCAGTTATAGCTCGTGCTAGTTATCAGTGTAGACCAACCTTTGAGACATTGCTCTGTATCTGGAGTTTAGCCAGTTGGAAATGCCTTGGTCTTCCTGTTTAAACAAACAAACAAAAATCTTCCTGATTTGGAAAAAAAAAATCTAGATAATAAATAACCCGTCCTTTATTTCTGTGAGTGTGTAAAGCCTTTGTGTGCTGGGGCTTCTGCAAGGGTTCAGAGAGCTGGTCTCTGATGTAGATTTAGAGGTAGGACTGAATGCCTTGGGGATGTTCTGGGTAAGAACAATATTGGGCATCAGCTGGATTGACTGAGTGACCAGCATGAAAATCATGAGGAGTGGCTGTGTGTGCATTAACGGGAGCACATGTTACAGTGAGACTAAAGAGGGTGGGGTATTAGGTTCTCAGATCTCAAAAGGAGCTTGAATTGATTGTAACTGATAAAGAAACACAAGGAATACCAAAGGGGAAAAGCCGGGACACAGAACATAGCAACAAGGTGTGGATCATACCATTGCTAAGAGGCACTATGTCAATATCTTTTGAGATCCGGTCTGATTATGGCCTTTCCTTAACTGTATTCCCATTGCACAAAGATTTCCAATTCTTTCAAGGTTTCCGGTGTCTTCCATACCTACTAGAAAAAGGAAGAAAAGAAAATGGTACCTTTGAGCAAGAGAGAGGTGAAATCCAGTGTGATATTATACCTTTACACTCCAAACACCCACCACATGAATTGTAGAAGCATTTTTTTTAAATGGATACATTAAATAAATCTCATCTTCCCTACAACTAGTGTGAAAATCTGCCTATGTACATGTATCTTTTTTTGGCAATACTGACTATATACAGTAAAACCTCCATTTAACGAACTAATTCGGGCGAGGGGGTGTCCGTTAAATCAAAAAGTCCGTATTTAATAATAAAAAAAAAAACAAGCTGTCGGAGCAGCAGCCCACCTGCCACAGGGTCGGGGCGGCAGCTCCGCAGCCCGCCTGCTGCTGGGACCTGGGCGGGACCCGGGAGCCGGCAGCCAGCCCGCTGGTGGGACCGGGCGGGAGCCGGCAGCCAGCCCGCCCGCTGGTGGGACCCGGGCGGGAGCCCGCAGCCAGCCCGCCCACTGGCAGGACTCGGGCGGGACCCGGGAGCCGGCAGCCAGCCCACTGGCGGGACCCGGGCAGGAGCCGGCAGCCAGCCCGCCAGCGGCTGGGACCCAGGCGGCAGCCGGGAGCCAGGAGCCAGCCCGCCTGCTGCTGGGACCGGGGCGGCTGCCAGGAGCCAGCAGACGGCCGTCAGGGAAGGGAACCGGGGCTGCAGCAGGGAGGGGTCGCGGTCTGATATGGATCAGAAATTTTGTCCATTGCATCCGAAGTCCGTTAAATCGAGGTTTTACTGTATTCCATTTCATGCAAATGAAGACACTGAATTTCAACTTTCTGACCAGACTATTTGGAATTGTTAGTCTGTTTAGACTTTGACTGCCTGCTTACTTGCCTACTTCCATCATTCAGAGTGCAATCTCTTTGGAGCAGGGACCTGGCTTCTGTGTATAATGTGAAGCACCTAGCATATTTGTGAGTGCTATAAAATAACAAATAATTAGCATTATTTAGCAAACCTTCTGCATCACAGGATGACTGTCTTTCATTTGTTTCCAAGTGCAATTTATTGTGTTTGATTTGCTTTATATAATTCTTTGTGGTTTTAGTCCTGTGTGTTTTAAGGGGATAGTCAATGAGAATGAAATATGTCTTGTGTGTTTCCCCAACTTTCTTTCTTTCTTTCTTTCTTTCTTTCTTTCTTTCTTCCTTTCTTTCTTTCTTTCTTTCTTTCTTTCTTTCTTTCTTATAAAGAATGTTTTTGGGGGCAGAGCAGTGGAAAGGGGGGGAATCTGTTTGATTGTAACATGAAAAATCCATATCTTGTCTGCCTTGGAAGATTCTATGGCCTTGTCTCTACTCAGCTTTTTCTTATAATTTCCCACCATTTCAGGTCCTCTGATGGTAACAATGTTGAGGCCAATCTAGAGAGGCTGCTGTTGATAATCAAATGTTTACCATTCGGTCACCTAGACATGATAGGTTAGACAGGGTAATAATTCTGGCAAGTTTTCTACACTGCTCTTCCCAGGAAGCTGGAACCATGGCATTGCAATGATAGGAGATTTTAGTAAGAAGCTAAATCAGTGTAGTCACCACCCACAGTGAATGAGAAGCCAGTGAAATTATGGTATGACAAGAGATAGGAGAGAGAAAGCTGAGTAACTAACAAGGGAATTTGAGTCAGGGTGATTAAGGTTGTATTTATACTGGCAAAATTCAGACATGTAATTCACTGGCAGTGCAGCTCCTCTGGTGACAGCAATGACAGAAACTATAGTGCAGAGCCGGGGGTAGAGGACACAGTACTTAAAACATCAGACCCCTGTTTACACTATAGTTTCCACAGTTGAAGCCACATATAGCTCTGCCCTGGTAGCAAGTTATGTGTCTCAATTCTCCTAATGTAGATAAGACCCCTAATGCTTTGTTTTTATTTGGTTCTGTTTATACCTATTTAACAACAATACCTAGTCAACAGTAGGGAGAAAGACCATCTTTGTAAATATTAAATTCACCTCTTCAGTTAAGGTATGAAAGCTCAATAAACATCTGTGAGACCCACCAAAGAACCTTTCAGCAAAACCAAGAACGAACAGAACTGAATTTTCTGGTACTGTAAGGTAAAAAAACTCAAAAAATAAAAACACAACCAACCCCAAAAGTTTTAAAACTTCATTACATACATGTGGAAGAAAAAAAAGGGCACATACCCAATTTTCAGACAAGCATCTTCACTACTATGAGCCATATTCAGCCCTGGTGTAATTCCATTACTTCTATGGGAATAAACTTGATCTGGACTCTGTCCTCAAGCTTTCTCCCACACTTGGGGTCAAATGTATGACATATAGTCAGCACAGTACAGTTCCTGGTTTTGAACTGGATGCTATTATAGCAAGTTCAACCTTAAAAACACAAGCATGTACTTAGAAGGTTTATTATAATGCAAACAACTATAACAATTTTTTTTGCATACTCAGTGGATCATTTTCAAAGAAGCACCTGAGCAAAATATACATAAAATTATATTCATAAGAACATAACATAAGAACATAAGAACGGCCATACTGGGTCAGACCAAAGGTCCATCTAGCCCAGCATCCTGTCTACCGACAGTGGCCAATGCCAGGTGCCCCGGAGTGAGTGAACCTAACAGGTATGATCGAGCGATCTCTCTCCTGCCATCCATCACCCCCCTCTGACAGACAGAGGCTAGAGACACCATTCATTACCCATCCCGGCTAATAGCCATTTATGGACTTAGCCTCCATGAATTTATCCAGCTCTCTTTTAAACCCTGTTATAGTCCTAGCCTTCACAGCCTCCTCAGGTAAGGAGTTCCACAGGTTGACTGTGCGCTGTGTGAAGAAGAACTTCCTTTTATTTGTTTTAAACCTGCTGCCTGCCAATTTCATTGAGTGGCCCCTAGTTCTTCTATTTTGGGAACAAGTAAATAACTTTTCCTTATCTACTTCCTCCACACCACTCATAATTTTATATACCTCTATCATATCCCCCCTTAGTCTCCTCTTTTCCAAGCTAAAAAGTCCTAGCCTCTTTAATTCAAGGGGCCAGATATTTGGTTAGTGTAAAACCAGCTTCCTTTGAAGTTAATGCAGCCATGTCAAGTTACACCAGTTGAATATATAGTCCAAGAACTTTATGTGGTTGCATGTTTGTTGATATGTAATATTATATTTGCTTTTTTATCTATCACATACATTTAGCAAATATTTACCATATTTTACATCTTCAAAGCACTGTACAAACAGTAACTAATATACATGTATGATATGGAAGCTAATATATTTGAAAAATATTAATTTATGAGGAAAATGTCTCATGAGCACATAGTGAGTTTTTGAGCACATGGTCAAAGAAATATATGTGGATACTCAATATGTGGTGTTTAGTATTTTCAAAGAGATAACTAAATGCATAGGGCCAGAGTCTGCTCTCACTTACATTGGTGTGAATCCAAAGAAATTCCCCTAAAATCAATGGATTTACATAAGTGTAACCAAGATTAGAATCTAGTTGCTATTTGTGTTGCACACACCAACGAAACATTTCAGTGTAAGAAAAGTTAAATTAGAGACTATTTCATATATTTGAGACTTCCACAATCTGCTAGATCCTTAACTTAAAAGTTTACATCTTTTAGTGCAAAAATTAATTTCTCTTTCACACGTTCCACTTAGATTTTGTTGCTAATAAAACCAAGGATGTAAATACTATTAAGTACAAAACAGCCTGCTGCATAATTGTTTCAAAGCAATTACAGATTACATTGAGCCATTCGTTGAGCAGAAACAGTTTTTTCCAAGACACCAGCTCCCTGTACCTTGAAATTTTATTAGTCTAAGAATTTCATGCACCATATGTTGTAATACGAGACTAGCTGCAATTGAACAAACAACTTTCTGATATATAAGTGAATGATAACCTGATTTTAAATGTGTTTATCTAATGAGATAGTAACTGTAATTTACAGCACATATAAAAACTCCCACTGTTACTCTTGGTGCACCTTTTGGCTAAAAAGGGTGATGCACTGAGATATGCTAATGAATATCATCTTGGTTTTTACTAAGTCAGTAATAAAATTTGCATTTGATATTGTGCACAGTAAACTGGGTTATTAGCCTTGAAAATGAGTCTCATAAAATTTAAATATAGGCTTAAATCATATTAACTGTCCCGTAGATTTTCTGAGAGGCTTTAAAGCATTGTGTTTGGGTTCTATAGTGTTGAGAATGCAGATGTCATTTTGCCTTCAGGGGGTGCCCCAAAATGATGCATACTGGAGCCTGAAGGATGAACGCCAAATCAAGTCTTTGTTCTTTCACATTTTGGGGTCTGGTCTCAGCTACCGGCCTGGGAAGATTATTTTGGGCAGGGAGAAGGGAACGAAAAACAAAGTACTTCTCACTTTCCCCCTCCGAAGGCTTAAGCAGCAATGGGGCACATTAGCTCTCTAGCACATCTTGCTGCACGCATCTAGGCTTCTGTTCTGGGACAACTGAACTTAAAAGGAAAAATGCACAACACAGTTTGGGTGACAGGAATGATGTCTGATGAAATATTGTTCCTGGGGACTTGGGAGAAAAATTGAATAAAGGGCATGAAAGACCAAGGGCTAAATTCTGCTCTTGCACTGATGGCCGTTTAGAGTGATTCCTCAGGCTTCAGGAAAGGTATTCCAGATGTACATAAGTGTAAAAGAGGAGAATTTATTCACTAATGTTTTCAGCAGATATGCACCACTTGAACAATAGCACAGATAGAGAGATCACTGCTTTAATGCAGCCCAGGCGAAACCACAATCTGGTGCTGGTGGGTGGTATCATCAGTAAGTAAGGATATGAAAACCTGAAATGTGACACTCAACGCCTAGCTTCAACTAACAACTTATCTGGCTGAAAACTATAGTTCCAGCAGCATATAAATGCAGCAATGTAATTCTTCAGTAGGGTGACCAGATGTCCCGATTTTATATGGACATTCCCAATTTTTTGGTCTTTTTCTTATATAGACTCCTATTACCCCCCACCCAAGTCCGATTTTTCACACTTCCTGTCTGGTCACCCTATTCTTCAGTCATTTTGAGCTTCATCCTGCCAGGTGCTGAGTCAGTGGGAGATGACAGCACTCAGCATCTTGCAGGATTAATGCTTTAAAATATGAGGAAGGCTTTTTTTTTTCAGTATAAGCATATAGAATTTTCCATATTAGCTTAGACATTTGGTCCATCAGGTTTTATATCCTGACTCCAGCAGTGGCCAATACCTGTTGAGTTACAGGACAGTGTGTTTGTGCGGGGAGGAAGATAAGGGAATCAGTAAATTATTTTTTTGTATTTTTCTAAAATACCTTTGACAGCAAAATTTCTATAGGCAGTTCACAAACTCCTGTATGTACATACAGCACTTGGGAAAGGCAACCCCTGCTAAGATAGAGGGCAGTAGCCAACTGCTGCACTGCACAACAGTATTGTAATATTTTAGGTCTTGTTTTAATCATGTTAGAGTCACACAGTTTGTTAGGAATCAGAATCAACTTGCCAACTGTTTATTCTGACTGCCAGGTAGAATAGTGTAACACAAAAGGAACTTTCTGTCTCTCTCTCACCCCACCGCAGAGACTGGGAGTGGTTCAGGAGGATATACTATAAACAGACTAATGAGATCAATTCATCTGACAGGAGCAGGTTCTCCTACAAGTGGGGAAAAGGAAGACATTTTGACCAAGGGCACAGGGTCCTGTAATTCTTCTTTTGAAAAGTGGCACTGGCAGTTGTGCCATGCTCTATATGAAGAGAAAATATCTCCCTGAACCTGGAGGCAATCAACATATGGTCTAATGCATGAAATGTGATTAGCCTTATTAGCTTACTACACATGCTCTTATATTATTAATGTATAATTCACAAATATTAAACTACTAGCAAAAATACCCGGCGTTGCTTGGGTCAGTCGGAGGTGGGGAGGGGGCAGAGAGCTGAGCGAGTGCGGGGTTCGTTGGAGGGGGGAGGGGGCAGAGAGCAAACCTGACACCCCATCTCACCCCCCCGACCAAACCCGACAGCCCCACCTCATTTACCCCTCGACCAACTCCAACTCACATTTTCACCCCCCACACCCAAACCCAACACCCCCACGTCACCCCCTACCAACACCCCCTGACCAACACCCACACCTCACCCCCTGTAGACCAAACCTGACACACCCACCTCACTTTCCCCCCAACCAAACCCGACACCCCTACCTACCACCACAAACAAACCCAACACCCATACCTCACTTAACCCTCGACCAACCCCAACCCCCCTCATCACCCCACCAACCAAACTCAACACCCCCACCTTACCCCCCCACACCAAACCCAACACCCCCTGACCAACCCCCAACACGCACACCTCACCCACCCTGACACCTTCCCACCCCCCCAGACCAAACCCAACACCCCCGGCTCACTCACCCCCCGACCAAACCCGACACCCCCACCTCACCCCCCGACCAAACCCGACACCCCCACCTCACCCCTGACCAAACCCGACACCCCCACCTCACTCCCCGACCAAACCTGACACCCCTACCTCACTTACCCTCCGACCATACCCAACTCGGGTCCGTCTGAGGTGGGGAGGGGGCAGAGAGCTGAGCGAGTGCGGGGGTCCGTTGGAGGGGGTATTATGACATCATAACTATGTCACAGAGAACAGCAGCTGCCCAGCTGATGTGATTGGCCTTTAAATAATTTCACCCCTGGGGGGCGTCAGAGGTGAGATTAGAAAAAATTTAAAGTCTTACCCTGATTAGGACCCTAAGACCTATAACTGTACCAAATTTCAAGTCTCTAGCTCAAACGGTGTGGAAGGAGTAAGTGCACGTACATACACGCATACATACACGCATACACCATTTGACTTTTATATATATAGATATCATAATATCAAATGATATTTGTTATGAAATTGCCTGACCTCTCTTTAAATCTGGCTGGAGTACTTGACTCTGTCCAGCATTTATGCCTATATGATGTGTAAAGAAGTATTTTTAATAAGACATTTTAAAAACCTAAAGATGGAGCCCAAGCAGAATACAGTGCTTCACATCTCAACAACATGTTGAATTTGGTTAGGGTCAGTTCCAAGAATGAATGTCTTGAAAAGTAAAAGAACTCCAAGAAAGATGGACAAAACTTGTCTTTAGTTGTTTGAGGAAAGAATCATGGCCACTCTTAGCTAATACATACGGATATTGCAGGAACATTTCTAGTCTAGTTGTCACACCTTTAGGGCAATTTGCATTGCACTTCCTGCCATATACGGTATCGTTCCCATTCTGTTATGCATATTAGGTTTTTGGCAGTACCCTGATCTTAATTGTGTGTTGTTACAAGAGGGTGACACTTTCCTTGGCTGAGACATCTTTTCTGACTGAGACTTCACTGATGAGTTTAAAGTAGAGGAAAACACCAGACTGTTTTCTGTTCTTCCAGGCGTAATCAGCCAACTGTACAGATCCCTAGCTGTCACCTACTAAGAGCTGTGGCCAAATAGATGAGTAGCCTGTTACTTTATAATAATCTGCCTAGCATTACTGAAAGCAGCTGTAATGTGGGTTTCTGAATGTTTATGGAGATTTCCCAACAGAAAAACATTTTCACCTTGATTTGTATTTTGTGGTGAGATTTTTATTTTTTGTGACTGTAACTAGGTGTGGATTGCCACGGACTCGCAGGGGCGAGGAAAAATTGCAGGCCTGTTATTTACCAGGCCGCACGTGGCAATAAACTATATAGGTAAGAGACGCAAGGGGAGTGTGGGTCAGGACGTGAGCTGCAGATGCATAGACACTCACACACAACTAAAATAAATCAATTTAAAAGTTTTACTGGGGATAATTACAAGGGGTAAGGGAGCAGTTTTTTGATTAACTAATAGACTTAATGAAACTTAAAACACACAATGTCTAAAATACCTACTAACAATATTTACAAACAAAGATGCAGCATTTAGTAATAATTGATACTTACAAATACAAACCAACACATAACACGACCGGTAAACGTATAAGCTCTATTTGAAACACGTGAGCTGAGAGAGAGGCTTCGAGGTGATCAGGCTCGGTTACGTGGGGTACACAGGATACACGGATACACGGGATTCGTTTTCTTCTCTCTGTCTGCACATGGCAGGCAGAAACATAAGTACCAACTATGACATCACAAAAGTGTCATAGGGGACGGGGCCCAAAACTTGTTTGTGTTCGCTTCTGATTGGCACAAGCAAAGTTAACACCAAGTAGGGGAGCAGGTGCCTCAAAGTCTGGCTTCGCCCCCAAAGGTGAGGAAATGCACATTGTTATAGAATGCATGCGAAACTGAATGACAAAAGAAGAGGCCAGGGCAATACCGGTATGGGCAAGTGTTACAGGATGCAGACAGGAACTCATCAGAACACTAGGCTGAGTTTTATTTCCTCTCGTTATGAAAGGGCCCCATTTTGGAGTTACCACAAGCCATGAATAAGGGGCAATACTGCCCTGAGAGCAGACCAGGAACTGAATTGTGACTCAGAGAGTCATAATTTGGTCCTTGGTCCTCCCCTTTCTCCAAGGGGGAAGTGATCTGTGGAAGCCCTTTGCCTTGTGCAGATACTACTCCATCTGTGACACCGGAGTGCTGGGGAGGCCAGTGTGTGTGTGTGAAGATTGAAGGCTCCGCCCATTCCCTGGCCCTGCCCACTCATTCTTTACCCATCTACACCAAGAGCGAGTACCTTAATCTTTGAGTCCATTTTCCACCTTGCAGTCCAGTCCAAATATTGTGTTACAGGCAAGGCAAAACCACCTATTAGTAAGGCTGATGGACACTTCCCATTATAAGACCCTATTTTCAGTGGTTTATACCTTTCCCAGACTTCAGCTGTTGGAGTCCTTGGAAAAAGCACATACATATATCCTCAGTAGAGAATCCTGAGATTTTTAACAGCTAAAGCCCCCAAAGATTCCATGCATTCTGGGGGTGCTGGTGTCACGTTACTGAAATAATTTGGGACCCTATAAATCATTGCTGCAACCAGGGTCCATAGTGGCACCAAATCTTATGTACAGGGGGTCATAATGGGTGCCTACAACCAGGTTATGAATGGCTGATTATGAATATGCCAGTGATATGTGTGTATCAATTGTGTAGTTAGAGCTATAATATTGGCTCTGGACTGTCTGTCTTTCCAAATATTGTGCTCTGCTGGGGAAGAAGATTCCTGAATACTGGGCATCAGCTTGGCTTGGGCTGCCTGATGGCCCATTAAGGGACTATCAGCAACACAATGGACTCTGGGAGCTTGGAATGCTCCAATCCAGACAAAACGTCTACGAGAGAAAGCCTGGGCATAATGGCTGCTGCCTGCAAATATGAGTCATGCATGGTCATGTGATCTGCCCATGTGGTTCCAGAACTCCATGGGGCTGGACTTTTCACAGCAGGGAGAGAAAAAAACTATAAAGGAAGCTGCTACAGCCCTCCATTTTTTGGTCTTCTACCTTCAGCCTGCAGCCTGTCTTGCTTCCAGCTCTGAATGGACTTTGCTACACAGGTGAACTCTGAACTAAGGTGCTGACCCATCCTTAAATGGGATGCTTTCTAAAGACTTTGATTTGAACCTGCAGTTTATTCTACCTTTGCTGCAAGCCTGAACCAAGAGATGTGCCATTACTGCATGTAATTGATTTCTTTTAACCATTCTTAACCCTCACCTATACCTTTTTCCTTGTATAATAAACCTTTAGATTTTAGATTCTAAAGGATTGGCAACAGCGTGATTTGTGGGAAGATCTGATTTGTATATTAACTTGGGTCTGGGGCCTGATTCTTTGGAATTGGGGAGAACCGTTTTCTTTATTTGGGGTATTGGTTTTCATAACCATTGATCCCCAGGACAGGTGGCTGCTGGTGGTGATACTGGGAAGCTGGAGTGTCTAAGGGAATTGCTTGTGTGACTTGTGGCTAGCCAGTGGGGCGAAACCAAAGTCTTTTCTGTTTGGCTGGTTTGGTTTGCCTTAGTGTGGAAAAACCCCAGCTTTGGGCTGTAGTTGCCCCTTTGGAAGCAATCTGTCCTGATCTGACACTCACAGTTGGATCCCACCAGGAACAGCACCGTCACAGCTGGTGAAATATTTTAAGGAAAAAAGTGTTAGCATCTGGCAGCTATATTTGTTTCTATTACATATTATTAGTATCTTTCCCAAGCCTCTCAAAGTATTTTCACAGAATTACATACTATACATAGGTAACAAAGAGTCCTGTGGCACCTTAAAGACTAACTAAAGTATTGAAGCATAAGATGCTTGCATCCGACGAAGTGGGTATTAGCCCAGGAAAGCTTATGCTTCAATACTTTTGTTAGTCTTTAAGGTGCCACAGGACTCTTTGTTACCTCTACTATTCCAGAGTAACACGGCTACCTCTCTGATACTATACATATACAGTGATCACTTCACACATTGCTGAAATGGAGCATCCTCTGAGCTAGGAGATGTTAACCATTACATAAGTGTCAACAATACTACGCAGCAGTTTAGAAACAGCAAGTGAAGAGGTTGGAGGGAAATTAGGCATAAAATGTAGCACCTGAGTGAAATAAAATAGTGGCATTTGAGGACAAAAACAGGCACCCAGCTTTTCATTCCATTGAAAAGCATTGCACTAGGGTAGCTTTTTAGAGGATCCGAGTGGAAAAGGGGGGAAATATTTTGCAAAAAAAGGAGCTCTGACCTCCTAAATAGTGCATGCACATATGTGCTCACGTTCCAATCTGGACAGATTAGCATGTATGTATAAATTTAGACAGTTCTGATGTAGTGACAACACTGGAATTTGCCCAAGATTTTGAAGCAGACACAGCTCCTTTCTTTTGCCAAAGCATCTTTCATGGGATTTTTAGTAACTGCAAGGGATCAAAGAGACCTCTGTTTTACATCACAGAAGCAGTGTCCCATCCCCCCCCCCCCCCTCCATCATTATGCCCCTATTTTATTTAACTGGTCTACACTTACTGTCTTTCACATTGATTTGCTTCATCCCCTTCTTTCTCCATTAACAGTTTTGAAAATATAATTGTCAGGATTGCCTCCCCACTCTGAACTCTAGGGTAAAGATGTGGGGACCCCACATGAAAAAAGAAATAACTCCCCAAGCTTATTTTACCAGCTTAGGTTAAAACTTTTCCCCAGAACACAAACTTCTCCAGTGTCTGGACTGGTACCACTGCCACCACCAATTTAAGCCCACAAAACAATGGGTTAGGGTAAATTGTAAATTGGAACACCCTTTTTAACACCCCTCAAATCTCCTCCCTTTACCTGGGAGAGGTTTGAGAAACAAAGAAAATAAATCCTCACTTTCTGTGAGACGTGCCCGATCCAAAACCAGGATCTATCCAATGGAAACAAGCAGTCAGAGTCTTAAAAGAAAAATTTTAATTAAAGAAAAAGAGAAAAGCATAAATCCCTTGTACAGAAATCAATAGAAAAAACCCCTTGCATCACACAACATTACTGATCCCTCCCTGGAAATTCTTCCTCTGCTAAAGCTTAACAGTATAAGAACACCGTGGATCAATTATCAAGTGTTACAGTTCGAGCATAATTCACTTACTACTGAACTTGACTTGTTAGAAGATTATAGATAGGTAGAGTAAAGAAATAGGTGTGGTTCATCCCATAGCCGGAGTGAACAGCGAGAGAGCGAGCTAAACTGAAACTAAACTCTCTTTTTCTCCAAGGTTGATTAGCATCTCCGGTTCGTCATCCCCTCTCAGGTTACTTTCAGGTTAACCCTTTACAGGTAAAAATTAATTCTAGGCTACTTTCTACTTATGACAATAATACATTAATTTTTTTAAGTAGAATAAAAAATGAAGGTGCAGGCAATGTACTGTGAAGAAATGGCTTGTCTGGAAGTGTGATGGTATCCTCTGCTGGATACAGGCAGAACTGTGCAACTGTGAGTCAAAGGGTGCTATCAGCTAAAGGAGATTCTCTGTGACTAAAGTGGTGTGGGTCTGTGCTTCGGGAGCAGCAGGATGTGAGTTCTGTTCCTCTGGCACTATATTCAAATGGCCATTGTGTGCAGCATGCTCACCCCACTGGCCACAAATTTGTTACTGTATCAATACATCTAGCACTGGCTATAACTTTTGCTTTCAGTGCGCTTCTTGCATCATCCAAATAGAAAGCAGCAGTATAGCACACAAACCAAAAGACAGTCACTGCTCTGTGCATGAATATAGTGTAATGTTTTAAAATTGGAGGGGGGAGCAAAATTTTGTTTCTCCTACCCCCATCCACACAAAGAATGTAAAAATATTGCAAAACGACTGCTTCTCACCAACCAACAACAGCAAGGATGGAACAGACCTGACTGTAAGACTATCCAGCATATCTTCCCTCCAGAGATGTAGGAGTATTTAGCCAAGAAAGCAATCTGATGATTATAAGAGAGAGGAAAGATAAAAGCACATGGAGATATGGTCCCGGTATGACTTGTTTTCTGTACTACACCTCTCTGTTTCTCTTAGAAAATAATCTCAAAATAATTGCCTGTTATATTGAACTGAAAGAAGTGGGAGAATTATTTTTCTCTGAATTGGGTTGGTGATGCTTGTGACATATGCTGCTTTTTGTAAAGCCCCTGAAGTCATTTGACTGTGTAAGAATCTCAGTTTTTATTAAAAAACAAAGTTCCTAGCTTTCTTGGTTGCAGAGGTAAATTTGAAGATATGAACCACATGAGCTGAAAAACCAGAAGGGAATAAAAAGAATCACACTTTAAAAAAAAAAAAATCTCATGATTTTAAGCTGATCTTGTGCTTTTTGTGAACTTGACTCAATTTTTGGCTGTCTGTGGTTGGCAGTTCTGGTAATATGCTGCAAGGGACCTCGAAACCATGATTCCACCGATTGGGAGGAGCTAAGGTCAGAGTGGTCCTATTGGTGACGCAGTAGCAGCCTGTTGTGTGGCAGCTTTTGAATAAGTTAGCGGCTCAGAGGCAGACGAGCTGGTTGTATGTGAGTGCACACAGTCACCCTTACCTCCCGGGAGACAATCAGAACCCATAAGCCAAGCTAAGAACAAAGCTTCATGTACACAGCACCTGAGAGATCCTTCAAAGGGGGAGGTAACTGGGAGATCCAATAAAGAAAATGGAAATTCCTGCAACTGTTTAGCTTTACATTTGTGTGAATCCTGGATTTTTCCTCCCTGGGGTCAAGCCTATTTGGTGTCCCTGGCATATCGCTGCCACTTTTTCCACTTTCACGATGGTTTAGTTCATTGATTCCTGAGTCCAATGGTGATTAAGGGCCATATTCTGGCCAGCTCCTGCATGGGAAAAGCAAGGAAGGTGAGTAAAGAACAGCACACAAGAAGCCGTTTGTGATGCACAGCAATAAGTTTTATGTGTCTGTGGCGGGGTGACCACCCGCCCCCTACCGGAAGGGGCTGGAAAAGTCCCTAAAGGGGTTTGAAATAGCTGGAAGGGACTGTGGCAGGGAGCCTGCAAACTCCCAGGCTGATTGGGAGTTTGGCTCAGTTGTGTGGCCACGCCCCAAACACTCCCCAGCCAGGATATAAGGGCTGGGAGACAGGGAAGCAGTCAGTCTCCTCCGCATCTAGAGGAAGACAGTCTCCTCTGTAACCAGAGGGAGACAGGGCCTGGCTGCAGGGAGCCTGTATCAGAGTACCCAGACTGGGACAGGGCGAGGGCAAGGCAGCTGGGAGCCGGGGAGCCTAAGCTCCAGCGAGAAGGCCCCAGCTTGCTGACCCTAGAGAAGGCCCGACCCACGGGGTACTGGGGGTTGCAAGGGGGCGGCCCAGGGCTGGTAATAGCTGCAGCAGGCCAACCCCTTCTTGCCGGTGATGAGTAGCCATGAGACTGCAGTCCGCCCCAGTGAGCGGGGGCAAGTAGTGACTGACAGTGGCAGAATCTGAGGCGAGTTGGGGATAGTGGGTGGTGGGTTCCCCGGGTGGGGGGACCCTAAGACCAGGGGGGGTACTGCAGGGGTGCAGCCCCCTCAGCAAGGGGCTCCGGGGTCCGGGAAGGACACGGGGCCAGAGTGAAGAGGCGGACGTCGGCCGACAGAGGGCGCTCCGGGGTCAAAGAGCTAATTCCCGAGACGACCAGATGGGGGCGCCGCCGGGTGAGTGACCGACCCCGTCACAGTGTCCCACAAAACCCAGGGACTGTGCTACATATTCTACAGGCACCTTGTCTATTAAATAGTCACACAGAAACATCCTTCTCTCACAGTACAAAGAGCCTTCCCCTCACTCTTGTGCCTCTGCGCAAAGCCTGGCCAGAATCCCATTAGGAATGTGTAGACCCAGCTTCTTCCTAGTGCCTCACATCGGTTGGGTGTCCAAAAGAGAATGGGACCAGATGAGGATGAAGTGACTTCTTGCCCCATCACATGCTGCGTCCACCCACTGGACTGTCTGAGTGCTAAGTGGGAGGGTATGCTGCGTCCTCTCCAACAGTGGAAGAAATAGTGCTGTAGGATGCACAACACAGAGACCCCCTGGGAAGTAGTCTGCTGAATCAACAAGAATGTATATGGGGTTCTGTTCTCCAGCAATAGTGGAGCACCGCCTGTACACCCAAAGCAGACACATGGCCTTAGTTAACTGTCCTGTTGTTGGAAATATGAAATATTATCATCACCGTCATGGATTTATGTGCACACACTGAACTCCCAAACTTTGGGCCTACATAATTAGGCCCTTACATATCTGGTGCATTGTCTTTGTGGCCCACACATGCAGCAAAGGAATAGCAAATCATTTTAACTCTTTCATGTCAGGTACTTACGGTTATGGAGTCTCAGAACACACTCCATAGAAAACAGGAGGAATTAAAGACTATTTGGTACATCCAGCTGCTCAGCAGGTGTTCCATGCCCTGGTCGCTCTCCTACGGCATGTGCTACAGTGCAGTTCAGCAAAGCTTTACTTTAACAAATTTTAGAAACCAACTGAATGCCCCAAGACTAAACATTACTTCCCAGAGCATGTTTCCAGGGTAAAATCCATCAGTGTTTTATGAGTGATTTTTCAGGGCACAGGAAACCACAAAAAAAAAAAAAAAAAAGAGCCACAAAAACTCTGGCCAATTTTATTTTTTAAATTCCTTAGGGCCAGGGACAGCATAGGCAGTTCAGAATAAATCCCTTTATTCCCATAACCTCCTAAAAGAAGAAGAAATAAGCCTGCCACAATTGCAACTGGAGAGAATAGTTTCCCATATGTTAAAATAAAATATTCATCAGCTGCAGCTTTTCTGGCACCAGCTCTATAATCAAAGTGACGCATTTAAAAGTTTGTCTGGCCTAAAGTATGCCTGCTTGCCTCGGTGGCCAGTAACATTTTCCTTCCCAAGTATGGTCTGTGCCCTCTACTCATTTGGCCCTTCTCCTCTGGATGAGCACAGCCACTCACGGCGCTTGCCAGTTTTGCTATGGATTCGCTAACAGTTTAGGAAGGAATCTGGAGAGCAAAACGATACAGCTTTTAAAGAACAGAGAGTGACTTTATCTGCCCCTGCTGAGGGATGGTCACTTGGACTTCCAGCTTCTGAAGGCAAAGTGTGGGCATACGGGAAGGTGTGGTTCTGAATCCAGCTGGTTGTATTAAACCGGCTGAAGAAGCAGAAAGACAGGTATTGCCTCCTCTGACACTTGTGTTATTCACGTGGATGTGGTTCAAGCATAACATTTACTGTATCGCCAAATGCTTATAAATCTACCTTTGGGACGTCATTAGGGGGTTAACGCAAGCCCGGGTTGACACAGCACTAGAGGCATTCACATAAGAGGCCTACAGTTGCTGCATAGGCACATTTGGCCCACGTTTCCAAAGAGGCAATAGCTGCTACTGCAGAGGAGTACACTGCCTGCCTCTGTTGGACCATTAGTATGGAAATGAGGCATGTGTGTGACAGGTGGCCTTACAACCAACACAATTAACTTTCTCCATTAGCTGACGCACTGACAAAACAGATGCAGCATCAATAAGCACAAAAACCCCCACAAACGCTGAATAGGAATGACACATTGCACACCCCTATTATTTATAAGGAGGAGTCGCATAATTTCTTCCATCCACAGTAGAGAGTGGAAAATAGTTGTGGTGTTTGTTGGTTGGTTGGTTAATTTTGAACCTTATAGTAATATTGCCCTGGACCCCACAGAGCTGTCAGTGCTATACAATACATTCAGGAATCAGTTTGTCACAGCAATGGAGGAGAAAGTATGCAGATTTTTTTAGGACAGAAATATTGTTTGTCAGCTGAGTGAATTCAGGAATATCAAGATCGGATGTGCAGAGAGTAGGTTCCAAGACTTTGATGTATGATATATTCTAGCTGCATACAGTAACACCCCTATGGACAGTTAAGGTGGAACAGCTGTGTGTATTCCTAAACTCTATTGCAACTCAGTCAAATCCACTGGATTAAGGTAGACAACCTGACGAATAAGCGTTTAGTAAAGGAGGAAACTGCAGGGTTGACCTAGCAGGAAAGTCAGTTTAGCCTTTTTGTGTGTGTTTATGAGAACATAAATAGCTGTTGGGATTCATAGATGTTCTTGTTTAAAAATGTGTTTTTTTTCAGGCAGGCCCTAGTAATGTGGGTAACTCATACTGGATATTTTAAAAAATAATAGTAGTAATTTAAAGTGCCTGAAATACAGAACGTAGTAAAGACCTAGTGACCACCAGTGCCTCATAGAACAATTAGAAACACATTGAGACAGATCCTCAGTGGATGTAAACTGGGATAACTCAACTGCAACACTGATTTACACCAACTGAGGATTTGGTCCATTCCCTTAAAACAAAGAAAATATATACCACATTCTATCATTGTTATTTATATAACAATCCCAACAGATAATTAAGTAGGAAAATATTCTAAAATAGAATGTGTCATCTTTTAAATTATACTGAGAATGGACTACATAGCACACCAATTAGGAAGTTTGAGTAATTAAAATATCCAGTCTGTAAATCAGCCCAGCTCAATAGTGACCAAACAGAATTGTCCTTTGATGATTATTCACTATCCCATAGGAAATGCATTGATAGATAGGTGTTAACATGACCCTGTAATCACTATATTTTGCACCCCTTTTTTTTTAGCAGAGAATTAAATGGCTGTAAGGGCATGGAAACTGTATTTTTCACACCCTTGTTGGTGATTTCTCCAGGTCCCTGTTAAGGCAGAACTGACTAGGTAGTAGGGGGGAAGCCTTTACCAATATATGTGATCGGTGTACACCTGTTTTATACATTGATGATTTTCCTGTTACCTAGACAGTTGCTTATCCTGCTGCATGGCAAGGTTTGCCCTACAGGGTAGTCTCCAGAGCTCTGAATGCACAGGAACTAAACTAAACTGAACTAGTTTGTAAAATAAAACAATATCCAAATTTTGCTTTCAGATTTTCTGCCATGCTCTTGAGTTCAGGAGATTTATTTTTTATTCTGTTCTTCTCTATCTCCATTTTTATACTACACCCATAACCATTGTATTTGTGTCTCTTTTGATTTTTTTCTAAAACAAGTGCCATATAATATACAGCAGATCTGATTTTCAGGATTGTAAGACCCATAGAGCCAGCAAGCAGAGTGAAGAATGACTGAAAAATGCCTTGCTTTGTTAACTGTAAATATGTTGTGCTTGGAGAGCACAACATTACCTGGGGTCTAATGGGATGCTTGTCCATTAATGTGCTGTGGGAGCTGGGGTGTTTTTAAAATATGTGATAAAGTCCAGGTATTTCATGGTGAGCAAATACTTTCCTAGTATTTTGTACAAATGTTGAGATTAGCTGCTAAATTTTGATGCTGGTAAATTATATTCTGCCTATTGAAACTTCTTTCCTATTTTCAATCTGATACAAAATTCCTCACTAAAACAACTGATGATTTGTTGTTTAAACACGGTCTGTTTGGCACTAGAAGAGGCTGTATTCCAGTGGTGGGTGAAGTGAGTGAGTTTGTGTGTTTGTAATTTCCATATGAACATAGAATACGATATGAAATCAGATTTCTCACTGATTACAGCTGCCAGCCTGGGATACAGAGGGAGACTGCTCACTCTCAGATAGCAGGGTTCCAGACCATGGGCTTTACAGACACCACCTTAAATTTCTTTGCATGTGTATTTGGAATCATCTCAAATTTTGATTTAAAAAAATGGTTCTCTGGCCACAGCTTAGACATGCAAAAATTGAAGCAGCAATAAACGTTCCTGACACTATTAGCGAGGGGAGGTCTAAATCCACCGTAGGATGGAAAGCCCCACAATCTTAACTAGGAAGAAGTAACCATCTCTCCATAATAATTACACGAGCTGTTAATTTTATTATTTTGTGCGGTGCCTGGGGATACATGGCACGTAAGGCCTCACTATGAAAGTGTAGTTTAATTGACTGAATTATGGAAAAATCCAAAGCACAAAAACCTACTAATCTAATTAGATGCCCTTAGTTATGCATCTCTTGCTGATTTCTACCATTTCCCTGCAAAGCCACATATCTAGCTCTGGTGTGCAGGTGGCTGGGCAGTCTAGCTTCATCCTAATGACCCTAATTAGTAGTCAGTACTATAGGAAGTGGGCTCCTTGACACCAACTAGTCTACCTGCGCAGCTAATAGCTCTCAACAAGTAGGTGTTAATGAGGTGACATGAATTGAGATGCCTCCAGGGAGGGATGTGTGGAGGTGGGCTGCTCTTAATGGGAGTTTTCCCTTTACCTCTGTGATTAAGTAATTACAGCCAAATGACTGACAGTGAAATCAGCTGCTGTGTGCAGGGCCAAAGCTTGTATCTTTCACCAGCAGAAAACTTCCTTCAATAAAAGTTATTACCTCACCCCCCTTGTCTCACTGTAATCAGAAGGCAGATCTGCTCAGAGTGCTTGGCCTCAGCATTCATTCTGTTTCACTTTTACTGTAGTAGGTGCAGGAATGGAGACTATATGGCTGTTACTTAAGTTTCCTTGCTGTCACTCCCTCACTAGCACGTGTGAACAACTCAGAGTGTCCAATGTATCTGATTAATTTTGCCTCTTTTTTGCTTGCAATGCATAGGCTTTGGAAAAAAAAATTCAAAAATGTCTCGTGATTATGGGCAAGCTATGGTTTTGGTTGGCCAACCTGGGACACCTTACAGGAGTTTTGATTTGACAAAATCACCCCCAAAAGGAGGCATACACAATCACCAGTTGGTTTTGCAAATCTTGACTGTTCTTTATTTTGTTCTTAACAAAGGTATTGGTTATCCATAAGGCCACTCATTTTTGGTTTGCATTTTGTTAAAAATTCCTGGGGAAATTTTTTTTAAAACCATGAAAATCAATGCAAAAAAATCCTAGGGAAAGACCAGGGTTAATACTGGGGACAGGAAGGCAGAAAAAAACAACCAACAAATTGAGAAAAGTAAGAGTACTGATTATAAAAGCTGTTTAAGGCTGTGGTTTATTTCAAGAATTATGCATTAACAGTACATACACTATTCGCATGGATGAACGTGTGTGTGTACCTTCTGCTACTTTCCTTTATCTTAACAGCCAGCCTCCCATTTACACTTAGACTAATTTATTATTAACATAAATACCTTTACCTATTGTAATGTATTGGATTTTCTAACCCTAATCAGTATTCTCATGTACATGAGTGGTCCAAAATTTGCATGGAAATTGATAAAAACTGAATAATATCGTTTGTAAAACCTGAGAATTTTTTGCTAAAAACAGTAAAAACTTAAAATGAAGGGCCTTATGTATTGGTACTTGTTTTAGTAATGTGTTATGCAGATATATCTCAGATGATGGGTTGTTTCTGGACAATTCATTTTGACTGTGTTTCTGACTATTGGCTGTTTGTTATTTCAGGTGATCATCTAAAATATATGGCATTGCTTCTGCTCCATAACTGGAGACTGAAGCTCATTAAACAAGGAAGGTATCTCTGGTATAAATAGCACATGTCTGCCTGTGCCAGCAAATACCCACTTGTTCACATATGTATGTGTGTACTTGCACAAACAGCCATGTAAAGAAATATTCTTGGACAAGCAAACAAACGGGATGTGAACATGGGAGAATCAAAAAGCAATTCAAGATTCATTAAAATAATGAATAATTGTTTCCATTTTTTTGTCCAGCTGTAATGTTAACTCTCTATAAAAATGCAGGAGATTGTATTCAATCTCTTGCTTACTTTGTTTCAGTTGAGAGGTGATTTTTTTTGTTTTGTTTTTGAAAGAATCAGCAAAATCCATGGAGCAATTTCTTAGCCAAGTCAGCAGGGCATATATATATATTTACTTTTCCCATAAAAAGGGTGAGACATTTTTGTACACAAATAACTCAAACATTTTAAAAAGTAGGACTCTCCATCTGGCTTGCCCTCATTTTCTTTTTTTAAAATAATAAAGTTGTGATTTAAGTTCTCAGTGTCACATTTAGCACACTACTTCACAGCTTTAATGAACCTGATCCCTTTGCTTCTGAGCAAGAAATGAGCTGGGTAGTCGGGAGTTTAATATTTTACTCAAGGGTAGTTCAAAATGGCATGGCTTTTAGAATCCGCCTACCCAGTCCTCAGAGCTCCCACTTAACCCATAAAACTACCTCCACACTTAATTCTGAGTTAATCTACCGAGGAGGCACTGGCTTTTACAGTTAAATCCAGTTCCAGTTCTCCCCTCCATGTGTGTGGCTTGTTGGCAGTATGGCAAGCAGTAAAGTACCTGGTACACTGTCTGTTTTGTGGCTCACTTCCTTTTATCACGCGTGTATTTATTGTGGGGATTAGAGGGTAGTGAAGTGGCAGCTGTGTGGTGTCAGAGTTCCTTACAATCCACTGCTCTGTTTCCATCAGGCTGCTGTAGAGGGACACTCTGTTTGCTTGCATGCTGGTTTTGCATTAGGGTTGCCAACCCTCCAGGACTGTCCAGGAGTCGTCGGGAATTAAAAATTCATCTTTCATTAAAGATTATGTCACCTGTGAAACCTCCAGGAATACATCCAACCAAAGCTGGCAACCCTATTTTACACCCAGGGGCAGCCAAGAGGTGGAAGAGAGAGCTGGATCTTAAACTGTATCTGTATCTGAAACAGCATTTTTAAGTTGTCCTCATGCCAAGACATCTGAGATGCCATAGAAACATGACAAATGACAACTAGAACACTATAAAATGTAAGCCACCAAACCCTTAAAATGTTAACCTCCAGATGTTGTCACCCTTAGTCATGCTGGGAACCAGGATGAGATCATGTAATTAAGGCCTTAAATTAATAATATTAACCACTGAAACATCCATTGAAAATGGAGTGTAGGGGGAAAGATAGCAAATGTCAGTCCAACTTGTTTGATAATAATAAACAACATCTTTAAGGGTAAGAGTTTAAAGGATTTTGTTTGTTTTTAAATAGGAAGAGATGGTCTCAAATGATGCCAACCAACTTCAAGTGCTGGGGTCCATCAAAGCAAAAGCATCATTGTTACCTGCCATGGGACACAAAGGAGGGATCCGAAAATTCAGACGGTGTGTGAAAGATTGGAGGAGAAGGAGGAGAAAGAGGAGGAGGAGGAGGAGGATCTTATGGTCATTTTGAAAAGGGTCCAGAAAACTCTGCGAGTGTGAACTGTTTATGGTATAAGGCTGCTCGAGAAGTTCCATCTAGTTTATCCTCATAAGGGTAAATACGTATCAAACACCCTTTAAGCGACTGGAACAAAAGGTTTATCATAACTCCATACCCAAAACTTTTTACATTGCAACCATGATGTCTTCTTCAAGAGCAATGTGTAAGGAAGAAGATACAATGAGCCAGATTCCTCTTTCACTGCCACCAGTGGAGGTGGCTCCACTAAAGTCAATGAAGTTACAGTGATAGAAAACTAGTATAAGTGAGAGGAGAATCAGGGTGAGCATGGTTCATGCAGGGGCAGAAAGAGATCCCGATAGCACCTATTTCTCTTTCTTTATGGATCTTGTCTAGGAATGCCTCATGGCTGAAAAGATACTAACGTTGAAGAAACTCCTGCGAGCTCATGATGGGCTTGATCCAAAGGCCATTTAAGTCAATGGAAGACTTTCCATTAACTTCAATGTGCTTTGGATTAAGCTCTGTGTACAGAGCTCCTATTGCCTTCAGCAAGTGTTCTATGCTTGTGGGGCTGGCTCCTTTATTTCCAGTTGTCAACATGGATGTGAAAGAAATTGTTTTGTTTCATTTGCAGCCTCTACTCCCTTCTTCCCTCATTATTTAGGCCTGGACAGTATATCAGACATAGAGTACCTGTGACATGACCACAAAGTAAATGCCAGCGCACTTCCAGCACCAAGCCTTTCTTTTCTGCCACATAAAATAAAAGCCTCGCTTAGATTTAGAAAGCAAGGGAACTAATGGGGAAGGTGCATTAATGTGACCTAGCTCCACTGGTGTAACACAACTAAAAATGCATGACTCAATTACACAAGAGTTAGCTAATGAGGAATAGAGAAGATGTTACAGTTTAAAACAAATGGTGACTAAATGAATTGGGTACGGCCTTTCAAATCTAGGCCATTGAACAAAAACCTGGCAAGACATTTTCTTCACAGGATATGAATCATCCGAAATAAAGAAGAGAGACCATGGCCACCTATATTCAGAGTTTGTACAGTATGACCTTAAGGCCCAACATCTACCAGAAGTTGAGTAGCAAAAGGCCAAGCTCCGAAGAATAAAAGGGCTTACATCAGTATTAAATAATTCTCTCTTGGAGATGCAAATTTCTAATTAGTTACTGTGGAAACTGTAGAGGCCTGGAAGTAAGCCCTGCACAATGAGAGTGAGAGTTTACTTTTTTGATTTACTGCAGGACTGCAGCAGTGGAGGGGGATGGAGAGGGGGAAATAAATTCATTGCTTTTAACATGACAACAGAATAAAGTGCAGCAAGAGAAGTGACTGTTTTGTGTGCTGCTGTTATGGAGCCCGTAGGAACTTTATGTGACTTAGTCTCACTTAAAATGTCGCGCTGGAATTGTAAACTGCTTCTTTACAAAGAAATGACTTTCACAACACCCTCAGTTGTCATCTCCCTTATAAAGATGTTGGCCTACATTTTGTAAAGTGACCAATATTTGAAGTTCCTCAGTTTTTTGGGGGGTTAGCTGGAGGCACCAGATTTTCAAAGTGCAGCACTTTCTGAAAAATCAGGCCCTTTTAAAGCACCTAAAAATGAAAGCACCCAAAAATCATTAGCTGCTTTTGAAAATATTGCATTTGGAACCCAGCACAGAAATCTGGGTTTAGCCAATTCTTCCAGGTTTCTTATCCGGAGTTGGATATATTGAATGCTTTAGGTTAATACATACACAATATGGATACTGCAGTATGTTGATTGCAATGTACAATATGGATATTCCATGTTTATGGATGGATAGTCAATGTGGCCTCTTCCTGCAAGAGTTCTTGTTTAGACCAATGAAAGTTGAGGATTGTCAACATCTGACTGGAACTGATTAGCACCTTACAGATTCAGCATCTTGTTTATCTCCAATGAGGAGGTGAGTATTAGACCAACTGGAAGCGTGAGGGAAAATAAGTAAGTCATGGTGAAATGTATTTGCGTAGATAATAATGACAACTGACAGACTCTTTATTGTAACAGGGAACAGCTGAAACCGGGCTGAAGTGATTCCATCAAATTCCTTGTCAGGACTGAATATTCAGGGTTTGACTTAAGTGATAACTAGGACAGGAGCTGGGAATGCAGTTTAATAGATAATAAGAGAGGAAAGAAGGAAAGAGGATTTTCCCAAGTGATTAAAATGTACTATGTATTGTGGATCATCCTACTGCCACTATAAACTAAATTACACCAGGAGTGGCCCAGTTCATGACGGTCCTGAGTACTGGATCTTCTCTCCTGGTACCGTATTGTTCATCAGAATCTCAAATTTCATTAAAACATGGACGTCTCTAGCTGCTGTGGTTGAGAAGAAAATCTCAAAAATGTGAAACAACTGATGCAGACATGTTTCTCTGAGCCTGCAGAGTCTGCCAGGGTGGCTGTCAGAGATGTGAAATGCCCCATTCAGCCCAGATACTCAATGATGATGATTTAAATGTCAACAACATTGCTAACTATTTTGTTCTTCATATAAGAAGGGACAGGAAGGATCACAGATCTGCACAATTTACTATGAATGATGTCTCATTTTGGTGCCAGGAATACATCTTCCCCCCGCCCCCTTCTGCCACCATCAAGAGAGCGCCAATAATTTATGGGCGTAGTCACCATAGGGGGCTCCGGGCTTAAGGAGCCCAGTGCTGCTCAGAGACCTGCTCAGTCATACTTTCAACATCAGCACAATCTACTATTAGCTTCCGCTCATATTGATAACTCACATGGGTGGAGCTTATTTTGTGGGTGGAGTTTTGAAGAGCAGCACCACTGTTTTCTTCCCCAATCTGATGCTGCAATTCTAAGTATAACGGCCACTAACAGAGAGTGATCACTCAAGACAATCTGCCATCCTGTGTAAAACTTCTACCCGTTTAGAGTATGTCTACAGTTCAATAAAAGACCCACAGCAGCAAGTCTCAGCACTCAGGTCAACTGACTCAGGCTTGCGGGCTCAGGTTGCGGCATTAAAAATAGCAGTGTAAATGTTCAGGTTTGGGCTGGAGCCTGAGATCTGAGACCCTCCCCCATCATAGGGTTTCAGAGTCCGGGTTCCATCCTGAGCCCAAACATCTCTACTGATATTTTTAGCCTCTAGCCCTGCAAGCCCAAGTCAGTTGATGTGGGGTCTGAAACTCTGTCATGAATTTTCTATTGCAGTCCAGACCTATCCATAGAAATCTGACATACCCTGAGGTTTACTGCTGTGTAGACGTGCCCCTAAAAATTCAGTAGCTTTAATTTGAGAGATATTCTGCACCAAACACTTTCTGTTATCAGACATATGGGCTCTGCTTGTCTACACAGCACTGCAGACTGGTCTACAGGGGTGTGTGGACTGCAGAGCACTCTTGTGTATGGAACTCAAATTGCCCCATGTAGGTACCTAGTGAGCATTAACATAGTGTTGTTTGAAACAGGATTATGTCAGTGCCAGGTAGGTATCTTTTAGTTTGTGCTAGCAGGGCCTACATGTAGCTACACATCCAAGAGCTCTGCAATTCACACCCCCATAGATCCACTGCAGTGCCATGTAGACAAGCCATTTCCTTTGTCAAGCATTCAAAAAAAGATCGCTTTTCCCAGAAACCTACTGGTCTAGATTATCTGCCACCCTAGACAGCTCCCTAATTTGCCTATAGCAGGGCCCCTGATACATCACTAAAGTTGTCAGCTGGACAATCTTGTAGGAGAGTTGATTCCACTGCCAAGATAAGGCCTTTCTGTGCGATGCGCATCAATAAAGGAGTGCCAGGCAAATTTCAGTAAGGGGTTTGCTGTTGAGAACCTGAGCAAGATCATGCCTGGCAATGAGATCCATCAACCAAACCACTGCATGAAAAGTTAGGTGGCTAGGTACTTTAAAAACCACACTAGGCACCTACCAGCATCTTTAGGCAACTAAATACATTGAAAAATCTACACCATAGTGTACATAAGAACATAAGAATGCCCATACTGGGTCAGACCAAAGGTCCATCTAGCTCAATATCCTGTCTTCTGACAGTGACCAATGCCAGGTGCCCCAGATGGAATGAAAAGAACAGGCAACCATCAAGTGATCCATCCCCTGTCACCCTTGTTTAAAATCCCAACCACTAGATCAGTGGTTTTTCAACCTTTTTTCATTTGCAGACTCCTACTTGAGGTGCGGACCCCTTTGGAAATCTTAGACATAGTCTGTGGACCTCAGACTGAGCCATCATAGATCCAGGTTGAGAACCATTGTTCTATGGTAACGTCAACCTTCATGGGCATCTTAGCATAGGTGTCGAGTATAATAGGCCAGTGTAGCTAAGCCTCCCCTGGTGCAGCCACCGCCAACCTGCCACCGGACACCTGGCTGTGGTGGCCCCACCTGTGCTCCCCTTCTTCCCGTCCCTGCTCCACCTCTTCCCCAAGGTCCCACCACCTGGTGCTGCCTGTCTGAGTCCCTCCTCTCCTCCCTCCACGCCCCCTCTCCTGAGGTTCCCGCTTCTGGCTGCATCCCTCCTCTCCTCCACCTCCTCCCCGTGAGGCCCCCATTGCCCCGCATCCCTCCTCTCCTCCACCTCCTCCCCGTGAGGCCCCCATTGCCCTGCATCCCTCCTCTCCTCCACCTCCTCCCCGTGAGGCCCCCATTGCCCCGCATCCCTCCTCTCCTCCACCTCCTCCCCGTGAGGCCCCCATTGCCCCGCATCCCTCCTCTCCTCCACCTCCTCCCCGTGAGGCCCCCATTGCCCCGCATCCCTCCTCTTCTCCACCTCCCTCCCCCGGGAGGCCCCCACTTCCCAGCATCCCTCCTCTCCAGCATCCCCTTTCCCCATGAGGCTCCCCCGATCCACTGCATCCCTCCTCTCCTCCATCCCTCTTTCACCCACGAGCCCCTCCTGCTGCCCGCTGCTTGCTACGTCCCTGTGGGCGGTAGGGGAAAGGGGTGTGAGAAAGAGAGGAGGGATGCAGTGAGCGGTGGGCAGTGGGGGCCTCGCAGGGGAGGGGAGGGAGGAGAGGAGGACTGCATCAAGCAGCTGCTGGGGGGCCTGAAGGGGGAGGGAGGGGAAGAGATGGAACACAGTGAGTGGCGGCTGGGGTGGCCAAGCGAAGGAGGGGGTCAAGCAGGGACAGGGCGAGGGTAGAGTATAGGCAGGATCATGGGCAGAAGAGGTGGGACCGGGATCTAGCCTCCCCCAGGGAAAGCTTCACTCACCAACCAAGCCCCTTAGACATAGTGTCTAGATTTCCAGGTGTACACGGACCACAGGTTGAAAACTACTGCACTAGATGCTAGCTGAGGTGTTTTCCTTACTTGACAATGACGTCACAATGCTCTTCTTCTCATAGGAACATTACAATGGCCCCCAGGTTTTCTCCAGACCGCTGCCTTCTTTATTAACAGCATGTATGAGCATTTATTACATTCCTGGTTGGACTCAAATAATAATGTCATCATAATAAGGTCAATGGTCCTAATAATGATGTCATCATTTCTTATCTCCTTCCTTGCTTAAAACACATGATTTATAAATATATTCTGCTTCATTTACCACTGAATAAATCAATGGAATGAGCTGTACTTCCTGATTCTTTGACGTTCAGAATCTAGTGAAGTGAATCTAGTGAAATCCAGTGAAGTGCTCTGTCCATTCAGCCTATTTCATGCGTTTATGACATTGAAATTAATCTGGTGGATAGATGCAGGAGATGGAACTTTGGCATTTTCCCCTCCCATTTATATTAGTTCATAAATTAGTCAGCTTCCAAAACCATATGCCAATGGCTGCGAATCACAGAAAACATTTCTTTCGTCTAATACCGAGCAAGGAATGTTATTAATATGGCTAAAACAATATTGTTTAGTTGCTTTGGGTCTCTGTTTCACTATAGAGCCTCTGCCTAAAACCTTGCCCTCCACATCCTGTGTTGCTTTGTGCTACAGGTTTAAAGAAATCATGCACATATCTTCACACACATAACGTGGGCTAGTGGCTAAATGTCTCAATCTGGCCCACACACTAATAAACATCAAAATAATCGTATCTCCAAATGGCCCATTTAAATGGACTCCACCTGGCCTTCAAAATTGCTTCCACTTTGTGCCTGTCACGTTTGGGTTCCAATAACTGAGTGTTGACATCTATTTTGTTTCATAATTCAAATAGCTACAGACACAAAAAATGACAGATGCAACTTGAGAGACCTTATTTTGGAAAGTTTTGTCCCTAAGTATGCATTAAGATAAGCAGATAAGGCCACCATATAATATAAGATTGTAATTCCATTGAGGAAGTCTAATGACATCAGCAACCACGACAGGGGAGCTCACAGAGATTGTCACCAGAACTTTAAATGGAGTATCTTATAGTCTATTGTGTGTTTAGCTAGAAATATCCTTTATTGTATATAACACCACCCAGCTTCTTTTATCAGTAGATCTGAAAGTGCTTTTCAAAGAAGGTCAGTATCATTATCCCCATTTTACAGATGAGGAAACTGAGGTACAGAGAGGGGAAGTGACTTGCCCAAGGTCAGCAGGCAGGCTGAGCTGGGAATATAACCCAGGTCTTCTCTGAGTCACAGTCCACAGTTCTATCCACTAGTCCACACTTGCCTCGTTTTGGGACAGCTCTTTATATTCCAAACTTCATAAAAGTTATATTAATGTCATCACTATGGCAGATCAGTATTAATTATTGATGGATTCATCTCAAAAATAGAGCAAAGCAGAAAAATCTCAAGAAAACATTTTGTGGTGACAGTTTTCATTCCAATGGAGCTTGAGCAGGGGGGCTGATGGAGTCCCCCCCACCAGATAACTTTCAAAACCTACCTGCCTGGTTTCCTGCCAGATTGCCTCCGGGCTCCTTGGCAATCCACTTTCTGGGAAAACCGGGAGCAATAGTCCTGGAAGCTCTGGCTTGCAGTTCAGCAGTAGCCTGGGCTCCCAGGGTCCAGGACAGCTTGTCCGTAGCCAGAGTTCCATACCTTTTGAAAGATAATTTCAAAATGGAGCTGGAGGGGAGAGGGGATTGTTTTGAATCAGAACAAAACTAAATTTCAAAATCCTCCACAAATGAATTTACTGCTCTGTTCAAGCAGAACGTGGAGAAGTTTGAAGGTTTGGTTCTGGCACTTCTCCAAAGCTTATCTGAATTGGTAATCTCTTTTGGGCTGGAAATCAGAGAGAAATCCACCAAGATTTCCAGTACTTCCAGAGATATTTTAATTGCATTATTTCTACCTCAAAAAGGAGCCAGGGAGTGTTCAGGTTCATCCAACTTTTTCACAAATCGTTTGACTGTTGAGAGATCAAATAAAGGGAGGGAGAAGAAAGCCAGGAAAGGAGAATAGATGAAACTCCAGGGTGGCTGGCAGCCAGATTGAAATTAGGGTTGCTTTCTCACAGTGGGTTGGAAAGGTTTCATTTGAAAACAGTCTTGCAGTATGCCTTCCTCTTCATTGGGGGGGTGGGGGTGGAATGGATCACTCCGCCTCACAATGCTAATGGCTTTACTACCACTGTAGAAAGTGATTAAAACAACATTTCAATCCGTTTTCCTAAGGAACCGTCACTTAAATAACAGTAAAAATTAAACCAAGACAGTAAAACTCTGACAAAACAAAGGAGGGGAACTGCCAGCCTGTAAAGTACTAATGCTCATTATGGCTGGTGCATGTTCGGCTTGTATGAGGGGCTTGGGGAGGAAAGTAATTTGAGCAAACTAACCTGGGCTGCCTTTTCATTCTTTGTCATTCGCTGCTGCTGCTATCTTTAGAATTCCAACAGTTGGGCTGGTTGTGTCCTGCTTTAGTGCCCTTCGTAAACTATTCCCTTTTCACCAGGTCTGATGGCCCCATTGGAGTGGCCATGACAATGGATGTTCATTTTACCGCTATAAAAGGGTTTAATCATTAAAAGGCCGCACCATTGCACTCCGCCACAAAACTTATTCTTTCACTCCCATGCAGCCGCTTTGATTCCAAATGTTCTTTTGACAGGATCAAGAGTGGGTTTCATTCTGTTGGGCAGCAGAAACATCTGCATTTTTCATCCTCTACCTCCTGCTCAGTGCACATAGTTAATGTGTAATTAATGAAACATCCCTTCTTGGAGTGGTATACAATCAGCATAGGGGTCCCACCAACCTTGCTCCAGCTCCAATAAAGCAGGTCTGCTTTTATATCCTTGTACCCTCATTCAGCAAGAGTAATAAACTCAGTTCCAGGCTTATCTAGCCAGCTTACATCTTAATCTTTTTCTTCTCTTCTGTCTCCTCCCAGGGATGAAAAAAATCCTCTCTCTTTCAGGTTATCCGAGCACATTGGGAGTGGGTGAACCAAACACACAGCAACATTCAGACCAGAACAGAGAGGACACGGCTGAAAGGGGTCTAAGGAAAGAGAGAGACAAAAAAAAAAGACCTTGGTAAGTAATCAGGCAAACAGAAAAGATAGTTACACTTCAGGAAAGATTTAAACCATATAGGTTGAGGCCTTAAAGTGCAATGCTTCCATTGGTGCGATGCAAGTGAAATCTAACACAAGTGTGTGTTGAGATCCTGTTACATTTAATTGCATGTGAGCCGTCCCTTCAGAGAACCTCTCCGTTAATACCAGTACTTTTTACATTAGAACTTGCCGGGTGAAGACTGGGTATTCTCACAGTAGTCACTGAAAAATGTCACAGGCTTATTAAGTCACAGTCACTTAAAAGAAATTGATCTCCATACTTTTTTTCCCTATTGTTTATTATATACAAACTTGTCACCATGCTTTCCCATTCAAGATCTTTATTAATATTCATTGCCTCAGAGGTGAGGCACTGGAATTGTTTTTTCCTTTAAGAGTAACCCTGTAGATGGGAGGAGATGAGTGGATTCACACTCATTCCCACCAGGGAATCTTTTATCAGTTTTCCGAGTTGGAATTTCTCTCTGCAATCCAAATGGTTGATGACTGATGTGCAGTCCTCATGTAAAAGCGATAAGGGGACTCACATTTATGCCACAAACTCCAGGGAATGCTGCTCTTGGAATAAATTGCCAGAGAGAACGTTCTGCAAGAAAAATAACCCAAAGTAAAATGTCGAAGAGGATAAAATACATCATCCTGATTCTGATCCTACCTGCACTGCGGAAAGACAGGAATAACTCCATTGCAGTCAGGCAGAAGACTGACAGGTGGCAAAGGAGAGCCACACTTTTTATATGGTTGTGGAATTATGCTGCAGTTGGTGCAATCTTGCCAGCCTTTGGCACTGGCTATAGCAATATTCCCATAAATGGAGAGTGGCTCCATATTAAGGATTATGCCAATTTCCAAGTCATGTTCCAAAAGAAGAGGTGATATGTAAGCTACACATTATTAAGTGGGTTAGTCTCCCCTAGACTTATACCAAGTGAGTACGGGGGAGTTTAAATTGGTAACATGTTAACATTGGCACATTATATCAACATAGACTGTCTTTCTAAATTGGGCCAAATTCTCCTCTCGGTCACCACTGTCTAACTATTGAGTCCACTATATTTACACAGACATAACTGAGGGTAGAAAATGTCACCTAGTATCTTGCACTACACTAAGTACAGTAAAAGAACCGACTCTGAGGCATGTGGAAGATCACCACTAAGGTGTGCTCTTAAAAGCAATTGCTAAAGCAGAAGAATACTCCAAAAGTTCTCTTCTTTGGAACTACAGCATAGTCCCACATTAAAGCCACTGCCAGCTCAGATGTGGCTCTGCCCATCAAAACTGAAGGAATTGCTGCAGAGGGTATATTACATAAACACCCAACCAACAAAAACAGTATTAGATACAAAGGACCAGATGCTAGTCTCACTTGCACCAGTGTAACTCCAAAGTAACTCAGTTGACTTCAGTGGAACTACTCCAGATTTACACCACGGTCCTCCATAATCTTATTTAGGGCAAAATGCTGCCCCCCAACTCTTGCATGTATCCGCCCATTGAAATCAATGGCAGTCACACAAATATCTAAGAGCAAGATTTGGCCCAGGAAGAAAAGAAAATGGCAGCTTCAGCACAATTATTTGGGTCACATGATGGCATGTGTGACTCCCTGTACCTGCCCCAACCCTGAAGGGGTTAAAACAGCCCTGCTGAGGGTTGTGGCTGGGGAAAAGCAGCCCAGCAGAGGGCTGCAGCTAGAGAAAGCAGCTGAGGGCAGAGCAGTCACAGCTGTGGCTGGGTCAATTAGGGCCCAGCTGGCCCTTATAAAAGTCTGTAGCCAGGACCTCAGCTAGTCTTTCTCCAGGCGGGGAGAGAGCAGGGCTTGGCTACCAGGGTAACAGGGTACTGAGGGTGAAGCAGTGCTGAGGAAGGGGCAAGCTGAGCTGGGAGCTCAGGCCTGGCAACATCCCAGGCTGCAGGCCTGACAACAGGGCCTAAAAGGTACTGGGGGTTAGGCAAAGGCAGCTGGCCCAAAACCCCCTTGCCTGTGATGACTGGATTTTACACTTCAGTCTGCCCCAGGGAGCAGGGGTTTGATGATGACTGGTAGTAGCCCAGACTGAGGCAAGGTGGGGCTTAGAAGGCTGGGGGTTCTCTAGGGAGGGGAGACCCAGACAGAATGTGGGGATTTCCAGGGGGCAGCACCCCAGGTAAGAGGGCACCGGAGTCCGGGAGGGACACCGGGCCAACAGGACACCGGCCTGCAGAGGGCACTCCATGCTGAAAAGAGCTAATTCCTGAGAGACCACCAGGAGGTGCCGTAGGGGTGAGTCCTCACCCCGCTACACTCCCATTGATCAGAATGTGGGTAGAATTCTATGGGTAGAATTTCTGCCACTGTTTCCAGAGTGAGGATGGAATTTGTCTCATTGTTACCGTGACAGAAAAGGGCGTGGACTTTGAACAACATTCTAACTGGCTGGGCTTGCCAGCTGACCCTGTCCCAAGTGATCATGAACACTTACCAAATGCCAGTTGTATGAAGTATAAACAAAAAGCTCAACTGACATTTTTCATATTTATTTTTTAAAAAGTGTATTCCAACACAAGACTAGAGAAAGGTAGTTTGATCAAGGTTGGTGCAAAATAGACAAAACTTTATCTAGCTAAGCTTTGTCTTAAGTGAATGGTTTCCTGCCTCAGAAAAAAAAAAGGGGGAAACTATTGATCTGAAGCCACTGGATAATTAGTGTGCTGGTAGGGCTTGGTACAATCTGCTATAGTCACTGATCTGCATTCCAGTTTATCTGAATTCTGGCCCAAGACTGGGAAGTCCAAGTTAGCTTGCCAGACTATTCAGAGAAAGAGAGCTTCAAAGAGAAATGTTACCCTTGATTCCAAAGCATAAGTGAGTCAGGATAGTGTAGAATGTTTGTCGTGGGGATTAACCCCCTACTGCGTCAGCTATACACGGACACACTGAAAACTGCCAGTAGACAAGCAGAAACTGTTTGGAATCTCTGCAGTTGAGCTAAACCCAGGGATGATTTCTAGGCAACAGCAGCCCACAAGTCCCATGGTGCAGTCAGAGCAGAAGGTGTGCAAACCTCATTATCGTAGTAAAAGCCTTCTCCTAACAGAGAAACAAGACAAGAGCAATGACACAAACCGACATGTAGCATAGCAAACCAGGGTGAAAAATATGAACATTCTCTAAGGGATGAAAAATAATCCCCAGCCAATGCCTGGAGACTGCCAAACCAAGCGGTTGCATATCTGTATACAAAACTAATTAAACAAATCCATTAGAAATTAACATATAGCGCCAACAAAATAAAACAGACTTACTTTGTTTCGTCAGGAACCAATGACATAAAGTTCCCAGGCTGCAAGATGTTGGTAAGACAGCAGGCTAACTCACCGGCTCAGGAAGGAGCAATGCTACGTCTGAGCACATTTTAGGCCCTTGCCTCAGGCCATAGTTCATTAGTTAAAGAGAAAATGTAAGTATAACACCACAATAAAGTAGTTCCTCTGCCAACATGAGCTATGATTCTCGGAGCTTTTCCCTTACCTCTTTCCAGGTCTTTTCCCTGACCCAGGAACTCCTGTAGAAGCCTTTCTGATCCCTAAAGTTCTCTCTCCCCAGGCCATCACCTGCCTGGGAGTCCTAGAGCTAGATCCACAAAGGGACTTGCTGAGCATTGCAGCATCTTTCTTTTAAGTGCCCTGCCTCCTAGTGGAACCCACAGCCCCAAGTTAGGCACCTCCATCCTACACACTGCATAGGAGAATTAGGCACCTGAAAATGGGATCCACAAAGGCCAGAAAGATGAGCAGGGAGCCCCCTAACCTATCCAATAGGAAATGCCAAGGAGCAGGGTGTGGCCTAAGTCTCATCCTACAAAAGGAGGTAGGCACCTATCTGTGCTTGGGTTTCACAACCTGGAGTGAGTCACCTAAGCACTTTCTCCCTCAAAACTGCAAGAGGAGGCAGTGGTGCTGCTGCCCACCCCCGTTAGTCCAGTGATCGGAGCAGTCACCCAGGATGTGGGACACGCGAGTGCAAATTCCCCTTCCGCCTGACAGGGGAGAAGCAATTTGAACATGGCTCCCACACTCAGGAGAGTGCCCTACCAGTTGGGCTATGGGCTATTCCAGGTGGGAGCTCTCTCAGCCTCTCCTGAGCTCTCTCAGCCTCTCCTGTTGGAACTGTTTCCCTGTGTATAAACAATTAAGTTCGTTGTTTGTACAGAGCAGGGGGACTGGACCCTGGATATTGCACATCCCAGGGGAGTTCCCTCTCACTCTCTCTCTCTCTGTTCCAGTGGGGTTTAAGGAAGGAGATGGGCACTTGGGCACCTAGACTGAGAAATGATAATGAGTAGATTTTGGGGCACTTTACTGGCAGAAATTTAGCTGCCATTGGAACTTAGGTGCCTACAGAATTGGGCAGCAGCTGAGTCGGAGTTTTGACGATCTCAGTGGCACCTCAGTTGGACTTGAGTACCTGAAGTGGCAGTTAGGCACTTACGTCCTTGAGTGGCGCTAACCCATAATGATTAGGGGAGAGATCCACAAAGGGACTCAGGCGTTGCAATACTGAGTGTCATGGTGCCTAGTAAATCACAGGAACAGCACTGATCCACAAAGCAGCGTTTGGCACCTAGGTTCCCTCTACAAATAATCAAATTCACAAAAGCTATCTAGGTGGGGATTGCCAGAGTAGCCAGCGGGAGATGCCAAGGACATCCCGCACCCACTCAGATAGAGATGCCTACGCCTGGGCTGCAAGGAGATTACAGCGGAGTCTGTTTCAGGCCCCTGCCTCAGGCCACAATTCATTGGTTCAACAGAACCTGCTGCTCCAGGCCCCCTGCTCCAATCACTCCCTTTATTTATCCACAGCTTCAGCCGGGGAGTCTCTCATCAGAATATCCTGTAGCTTATTGGTTAGTGAACTCTCTTGAGCCGCTGAAGACCCCTGTTTAAATCTTTTCTTCCCCCCTGGAAGGGAGCAGAGGAAATTGAACCCAGACAAGTGCAGTAACCACTGGGCTAAGAGTTATAAGGTGGGCTTCTTGGCTGGTGGTCTCAGGACAAAAAAGGAAGGGCTATTCTGAGGAGAAGGCAATAGGGTGGCAGTAAAGCATTTACTAAGGGGAAGAGAGTCCCCTGGTTAAAGCAACTCGCTTCAAGTTTTAGATAAATAAAAAGCTAACTTGGGCACAGATGAATTTTGGCCGAGGCCCTTCAGAATTTGATGCCTGGAAGTTTACAGATGTTCAAATCCTCTGATTTTCATGTTGATCTTATTGAAATGAACTCCCAAATCTAAAGCAAAAAAAAAACCCTAACAGAAAGAGCTGAGCATCACCTGACTGTCAGTCTGTGTGGGTTTACCCAAAAATCATGCCCTTGAGTGTGGATGGCCCAAACTGTGAGACTGCTTGGTCTCAGGGCTTGTCTACACTTAAAACACAGCAACAGCACAGCTGAAGTTGTGCTGTTGTAGCACTTCAGTGAAGACACCAATGGGAAGGATTCTCCCATAGGCACAGGAAATCCATTTCCACAAGAGCCCCGTAGCTCAGTCAATGGGAGAATTCTCCCATTAAGCTAGCACTGTCCACACCGGGGGGTAGGTGGAGTTAACTGTGTCACTCAGGGGTGTGGATGTTTCACACCCCTGAGCAATGTAGTTATACCAACTTAATTTCCTAGTGTAGGCCAGGCCTCAGGATTCATATATGTGTTTAAATGTGTCTCTAATTTCGATTCAACTAATAGCCAATAATTTCCATGATCCCCACAGAGCTGTGGGCTCACAGAAGCTTTCACTGGATTGGTGTCAACTATTTCTGGAGAAATACAAAAGACAGAGAAATAAATGTCTATGCTGGAAAAGGTTTCAACACCCAGACTCCCAGAGGGTTTTTCTTGTTCACCTTCAGTTCGGGGCTAGGGGAAAGGAGAAAAACAAGTTATGAAATGTAAGCTAAAACCAGTGAAAAAGAGACATAATAGGAACAGAAGGAAAAATGGTACCTCAATACCACAGGTCTGAAAGTCACCCATTCCTTTGACAATAGAAACAACTCCAGATATCTGCAAGAGAAATACAAAAGAAGAGACAGAATGAACTCACATGGTCCAATTATAGAATGACAAGTACCTGAAGTATGAGAAGCTACCCCTGTAGATACTAACCTGCTACCTGGAAAGCCTGTTCTGGAAATATAGTTGGACCCTATGCTATCCAGAGCGTATATAGATCATTTCCTCTTCCCTTGCCCTCCATTTCTGGGCCTGAAGCTGGCCAGAACATTTGCTGGAAAAACTAGCTTGCTCTGCAAATACAGCCACAAAGAACTGCCAGAGTGTGGCTTCTCTGTGTAACAACATGGCTGATCTAATGAGCAGTGCAGCTGGTGTGGGCTGCTCGCCTGGGATAGATGCTTGTTGGGGGCATTTTCTGATGCAGAATATTTGTAGCCCAGTTACCACCTGCACCCAGGTGTGCTCCTCTGAGAATCCGATTGTAGGTGTTTTTTCTTGGTCAGAGTTTCCACAGACTCCTCATGCATGGAGCTTAGGAAGTGAGGGATGACTACAGAGACCAAAGGTCTCCTCCATCTTAAAAGGTGATGCTAAGCACTGGAGGTAGATCAGTGCACAGCACACTGATTATTAAGTTCTACTGAGTTTTCATAAAAATAGTTTAATTGTTAAACTATTGGCTTTACTGAGAACGACACACCTCTCACTAAGTACAAAAGCATGTGGCCACATTTGTGCCCCCAAGGGAACATACATGACTTGCATCCTGCTACTACAGACACAGAGACCTGGTCTAGTGGGGAAAGATTTTGAAAATGTAGTCACTAATAGGTGCATTTCAAATTCTGATAGCCTTCCCTTGTCTGTTTGGCTTGAGAGACATGCTCTGGAATTTAACTTCAGAATAACCCCTGCAAAGGCACTCTGCAAATATTGAAATTATTTCTGTACAGACAAATTACATAGGATAGCAGACATATAAGTGAGATTTCAGTTTTTAGCTGAAGGATTTATAAACAAGAAGTTTTAGTTTATTGAAGTCTTCCTTGTGCCCCCTTTCCACATGATTAGCAGCATGTACTATACGTGGGGTGCCCTTCTATACCATGTTCAGATGGAAGAAATGCAAAATATATACCATTATAGCCACAAATCAAAATCTTATTTAGCTTCAAGATGCTTTGAAACATGTAATTACTAACTTAACTCTGCCTGTGAACTTGTCCTCATTAACTTAGTAATTAGCAAGATCTTGTTTGATCTTGGAGTTCATTAGACATTGCAGCTGGAAGATTGTTTCAGTTTTAAAACATCAAAATAGACAATTAGAGTGATAAAGAATGAATATCGCTTTCCTGTTTCTTAGATTTTTCCAGGGTGGCAGTGTGCCTAATTAAACAGCATTTGAAACAGTGAGACATTTAAAAAGTAATGGTGTGATATTTATATTGTACTAATGCAAAGAAACCTTAGCATTATTGGAAGGCTAGTTGAAATGAAGTGATGGGATTCATTTGCTACCCAACGAATGAATAATAGGATGGGGTGTCTGTAGCCCGGTCACTCAGATTAGTAACAACAGGCAATACAGGGCTCATTCTCCCTTCATGGAGACAAGACTAAACCCCTCTGGCTCCAGTGCAGATCCTTTCCAGCTCTAATCTCTCCACAACACAGACACAACTGATCTTATTCACATACAAAAGATGGTGGGGCCTAATTCTCCAGTGTCAGAGCTGCTTTGCAGTGCCCCAGCAGTCCTAACGTTAGCATAATCAGCCACTGGAGGATCCCCTTACCATAGGGAATCCTTGGCCTAGAACTGCCATAGTGGGTCTACATGCCGCCTAGCTTCTGGAAGAAGGGCGGATGTTCCTACACCCCAGCAATGCCCCGCCTGCATAACAGCCCAGGCTCAGTGTAAATGAGACGTCTGCCCAGACAGCCCAGAATGGGGAGGGGGATTTGAGTCACTACTAGTGAATTGCCAAGTGCTTTTGGGGGGCAAGTCACTTCATCTTTGTACACCATACCTTCTCCATCTGTGAAATAGATATTCCAATACCACTCTGTATCAAAGGAGTGTTGTGAGGTGTAATGCTGGAAAAGATCTTTGAAAACTACTGTCATGGCCAGGTCATGGGCTGCCAGCCCCAGTAGTCACAGAGCCAGAGTCCACGGGTCAGGATACCAGGAGGTCAGAAGCAGGAGAGAAGCTGGAGTTCAGAATCATAAATCAGATGCCAGGAGTCACACTGGGTCAGGAAATCAAGCAAGGAGATGGGGGAGTAGGAAGCAGTGACACACTGTCTAGAATAAGGTGCTGCTCAATGCTTAGTTGTTCAGGCAGTTTCCTAGTCCTGCTACTGGCTTAAGTAGGGCCAGCAAGCCAAGCAGCTGATTCTGGACTCTGTCAATAGGCCTGCTGGGGCAGAGCCTCAAGCCGAGGCTGGGCTGCCTGGCTTCCAGGTAAACAAATATCAGCCAGCTGGAAGGTTGGAGTGTGGCTGCTCCTGCAGACAAAGGTTCAAGACCCATTGGGGTCATGACAGCCACTAATTAAAGGTAGTGTATAAGTAAAATGTTATAGTATTGTAAACAAGATTACCAGCCCAAACGTCCTTGCTTCAGCAGCTACTTTGCCAGGATCCTTCAACCACTGGTTTTAAGTAGGAGCACTTGACCGAAGACAAAGCTCATCTCATTGAGAGAGAAATGGATAATGAAACAGAAAGCCAACAAATCTTGCACGTAACTCTAGTAGTACTTATAGGATCTTGAAGGCCTTTGATATGGGGCCATTTGAGTTTGGGGAAAGTAGCAGTTTTACCATTGTTTTCCTTTGATGCCATAAAAAGGATGTGTTAAATATATCAATGAAGAATACATTGCCAATGGAAACATTAAATAATGGAATAATCTTCCTGCCAATGACATGCCATGATATTTTTAGTCAAGCATGCAATTCTACAGTTGTATGCAATACTCCCACAGGCCCAGCCAGTCCTGAAGCACGCAGCACAGATGCTGCATACAAAAATGGCACACCACCAATGGATAGCTGCCCTTTAATCATCCCAGTTTCTCTTATCCCATTAACATGAACTAAAATGCTTTTAAACAAAATAAGCAAGCAAGGAACTGTTGAAGATTCCCAGTTGTGGAATAATTATACATGTCTGCATCACAAATAAAAGTATTTGAAAGCAAACAGTTTGAAAATCACTTGCTGATAGGTCAAAATCTTTTCCGTTCATCTTTAAAATCTGTTTGTTTTTTAAAAGTCAGCGATAGTTGACAGGCAAATTCTTACCCCATATCTCTGGGTGAGGAAGACCCCGAATACCCAGTGTGATTCCAGCTTAGAGTGTGTGCGGTGGTTGGTGGTGTTGGGCAGGATTTGAGCAACTTGCGCAGTGCTGAAGATTTCCTTTGCACTCAACAGCCGTGCTCTGCTGAGCCTTCCTCCATTCAGCCTGCAAAAGCTGGTCTCTTACCAAACACTCCTGCAGAGGTGGTGTAGTGAAGCCACTGTGCAGTCTCCTGAAGCCACACAGGTGGGATAGGGAGGATTCCTTCCAGGCCCCCTTGCAAAACTCTTGCACACAACCAATGCAAACAAGCTGTGAGCAAGGTCCAGACGTTTGCCCTTAGGCTAGGAACACTTTACTTGCATGAATAGTGAGTGCTTACTCACACAAGCAATGCCATTGAATTCACTCAGGTCCACAACAACCAAACCCAGCTTGATGTTTAATCTCAGACCGTTTTATTTCATTTTTCATGGTAAAAAATAACCTGCCAATTTTTCAGACCACTTTTAAAATAGCTTTTCACATGAACGGTTCTGCCTGCATGAAAATCATTTCAGCATGTTGGGACTTTTGCCTCGTTCCTTATTTGTTGCTGTTGAAAATCAAATTGTTCTACTCAGTGCAAAGTCAGGGCTCTCTGCTTCTTCCCCCATCCTCCTGTCACCCAGAGCTCTTGCTCCATTCAGTGGGCTCACATGCCAAAACTGTTCAGATAATCTCCAGATTGAATCGGGGACGCTTTATTCCATCACTAAACAGCGGGTCAGTTTCGGCTGACATTTATGAAAGCACAGGGTCTGGGGAGGTAATAAAAAAGTCAACTGACAGAGGATATACAGGCTTCAATTTACTCCCCCAACATAGTTTTATCTAGAGAGTTATTCAACAAACTAAAGATTTGGCTGGCAAATGACGTTTTCAATTGCTCCATTTACAACATTATGTTTAAAGCTCTAAAAAGGAAATCTTAATTTTGCTGTAAACTGTATGTACTGTAACAAAGTCCTGTGGCACCTTAAAGAGTCTTTAAGGTGCCACAGGACTTTGTTACCTCTGCTATTCCAGACTAAGACGGCTACCTCTCTGATTCTTGTATGTACTGTGTTACCTGCCTGTGATCAGCCTCCTAGCTGGGAAGATTTTAAAATTGGATATTCACACAGAGCTGTGTGAGTGCATCAGATCCCTTCCAAATTGCCTTAAAGTACATATCTTCTTCTTGTTTGGGAAAGACTAAATGCTTCCGGGGCCTGATTCTCATTTACACTCAGGCCTCCTTTACACTTTTACTAGGGCTGGGATCCCAGTTTCTCTCCATATCTCTGTGTCCAGAAAGGAAGGACTAGCCCCCAGTTCCATAAACAAATCGGCCATTCAGAAAGGCGAGAGAGGGAAATAATGAAGTCAGCACATTAGTGCCTAGCCTGCTGGGCTCACACTGCTGAAAGCTGCCAGTGGGTGAATTTCCCAGCGTTTGGAAACTTTGTCTCAGTTCTGTGGGTTTGCTCAAGTGTGCGATGGCTGTTGGCGAGGGAGCTTTCCTGCTGGGTGGGTTTGCTTTCCTCCCGGCAGTCCCGAAAAGGTGAGAGTTCTCCTTCATGTCTCCCCCCACCCTCAGCCACCCCCACAAAGACAATGGTTTCTCCAGCAGGTCCCCTCTGCTAGGGAGCTTTCCCCTCTCCCAGCTCTCACACTGGGATCTTTTTCCACATTTCCAGGATTACGGCCACTTTCACTTAGATCTATGTGTGTTGCCTTCCCATACAAAGAAGCACTTGGGGACGGGATTAGTAGGATTAGAAGAGATTCACATATGTCCAGTTCAAGCAATTGGTATTCAAAGCTTTACACTTTCAAATGCCACCAAGAGAGAGAAAAGGAGCTGAGCGCTAGCTTAGCATTTCAGCACCTTCGTGCAGGACACAGGGCTTTTTTATTGGTGTGGAAAGCTGTGGGTACTGGGGATAAACAAATTCTTCTGTTTAATCATCGGCAGCAGCCCTTAGCCATAAACTCCTTCACTTCACAGGTGTGTTTCTGGTATAAGGCGAATCAACCAGATGTTGCCAAGACAGAACTAGTGCTAATTTCCTGGAGTTAGGGCATCCCTGATACAAACCTCTGGCAATAGCTGCACTTGTTCGATAAAGAATGCTGAGCAGATTCTGATTTCCTTTAGCCACTGTGTGTGTGTGTGGTGTTTGGGGGAGAAGAGATGAATATTGCTTACCAATCGTTTGGGTTCTAGGGGCCTCATCCTGCAAAATGCGTGTGCATGTGAGTGATCCTTACCCCTGCAAAGTCAATGAGAACTCCTCATGTGAGTAAGTACCACGTGAGTAAGTACCACTACATATGTGGGCATGGGCTTGCATGTGCTTTAGAGCTGCATGAGATTTCTGGAAAGGCATTAGAGAAATCTACCTTTTCTCTCTTCTGCTGTTGATTTACTCACTCTATCATTACCTCTTGGACAGTGACAATGGGGATTACCCCATACTAGCCACAGCAAGAGGTTAACTAGCAATTTTTGGTTTCTTCCAAAGTTTTCATTTTCGGTAATCAACCTCAATTGAAAACACCTCCTATTTGTTGTATTGTGTAAAAATAAGGGGGAGAGGGAGAGAGAGAGGTACTTTGTAGCCAGCCAAAACTAACAAGCCTCTATATAGTGGAGTGAGAGATTTTTGGAGCAGAGCAGGTGGAGGTTTTTTAATACATTCATTCATTAATTCATTCATTCATTCTTTTGTTCATTCAGTTCCTGCTCACTAGGATAAAAGCTCTTGTGGAATAACATATTGTTCATGAGCACTTGGAAGGGGGAGAAGTATACATGCCCGCATTAAAAAGCAAAATGAAGAACTCTCATACTCTGCATAATAACTGTTATAAGTTAACCCTAGCTTCAGATAAGATGTGAGTTTGTCTGGAAACTAGGTGCACAGGCAGCAGAATTGAAGGATGGGTGAACCAGTTTAATTCAATAAGAATTTAACTGAAATGTCATTGAAAACATAAATGGAACCTTCTTCTTTTGGTGTTAGAAAATATAGTGAGTTCAGGGCAGGCAACTCATTGAAGTCAATGGTGCTGATTCTGATCTTACTAACACTATTACAAATACTCACTTGCTGTCCTAATGGGACCCAATGGTCTTTACTTATGTGAGTAAAGTGGGAAGGATTTGAGCCAACATTTGGTTAATTTGCCATTTCTGCAATTCCTGGATTTTTCCAAGGTTGAAAATGGTTCTAGTGGAAACATATGGGAAAAGCTGTCATAAGATTTGTTAATCCCCAGTAACCACAGCTTTTATCACCAATAAAAAACACCATTCTGCAGCCTGGAGATGAACAAATAGGATTAAAGGTGGGCAAAAATGCTCCCATATCAGAGAAAAGTGGGGAGTGGCCATTCCTTGGCATGTTCATAATCAACTCCCTTGGGAACCCAGGGGAACCCATGTGTGCTAACATCACATGGCTGTGGTTCTGTAGGTTTGTAGAGAAGTGACAGAATAGTCAGAATGCAGAGCCAAAGAACAGCCCTTCCCTAGTGCATACTCATTTCAAGCACCTGAGGCTCTTGGCGTGGAAATTCACTTGGTATCAGAGTGGATGTTGGTGGAGAGAATAATTCAAAGGCTACTTTCTGTAAAGCTCTTGTTTTAAATAAACTATTAGTTACATGAGTGACAACTATCACTCATTTTACACCTACACTTAATTTGTGATCTTACACATAAATGAGTGTTCCTGGATTAATGTACACTGCAGTTTAGAACAGTAGTAATGTGGCAATCTGAAATGAAAACCTCACCCATCTCAAGAGAAATGAATTCAGCTGCTTCCTCTCCCCTAACTTGGTGTGTCCCTTATTCTTGTCTGCCCTTTCCCACCTAATTTGTCTATTTGGAGTGTAAGCTCTTCCATACCAAGACTGTCTCTACCATGTGTTTTTAAAGGAAGGCCCTGATCTTGGTTAAGGCCTTTCGGCACTATATTATTGTTATTATTACTATTTTGTTATTATTTTATTATTCCACAAGGACACTGAAGTACTGTTGAAGTGGAATGTGTGATCTGGAAAATGATCAGGATGAAATCAGTTTAGTGCTCAACCATGCCTTGTCTGTTTCCCTATGTGGGTACAGATTGGTGATAATGGGGAGGGGCTTGTGGCTCCACACTACAGCCCAGTGTGGGGGCAGAGTGAAATGGACACAATCCAGCCTTGTGTAATGGAATCATTAGTCTCTAGTTTTTTCTTCAAAGTAGCGTTTAAAGTGGCGTTAGCAGTGTTTAAAGTCATTTCATCCCAGTATGAAGGCCCCGGTACATCAGTGATTCTGTGAGGCAGGATTTTTTACTTGTAGGGGAAAAAGGGCTTCAGGCCAGACCAATAAGACTTCCTGGGCACACGACACTGCCACTGATTGGAATCTAACCTTTTGGTTCTCACACAATGGGTTAATAATAGCAAAGGCTGATCCCAGAGGGGAGGCACTAGATAGAAGGGGAAAGGAGCATGCGGTGTCAGTCATGGATGCGTATGAGCAACCAGTTTAAAGGAGTATCATGGCTTAGTAGAGACTCTTAGCTCTCTCCGCTGTCATGGAAGTACCGGTAGAGCGTATGTCCCGACTTACTTGAATGGGTCCTCTTAGGAACTTCCCATTAAATTGCCACCCCCAAAATTGAAGGGAGGGTTGGGACAATTTCTCTGCCTCTGCTTGAGCTCACCTCCTATTTGGATGCTGCTAAATCCAAAGATGGCGGATTGCTAGGGCTCATGAAAATGCTTCCAATGAGTGCATTTGTCCTGCTGAATGCATCACTGTACCATGCGTTCAGAATTGCCAACCCTCACTACAGCACATGTATGGCAATATGGCCTTGTGGAGAGGGTGCTGGGCTTAGCACCCAGAGCCCTAGGTTCTTGTCCCAGCCCTACCTTCGACCTGCTGTGTAACACGTCATGTTATTTGTCATGCTTGTTTCCTCTCTCATCCTTTCTCCATATTGTCTAGTGAGATTAGAAATTAATTCTATTTCACTTTCCATAATCGCTTCAAACCTGTGGTTTCCCCATCCCTGCCTGTAAACCTCTTCCTTAGAATATTATTGGGGGAGAAAACCCCAAAAGGCATGTTCTGAATTGACAACATGACTGCTGTCATGCTTAAAGTTGCACACATGTTTAGGGGACATGAAAGGGGACATGGATTAGGACCAGTCATAGAGTCCTAAGTTAGAATGTCTCCCTTCTAAAGAAACACCTCAGATCATACGTACATATCAGAATATTATTTATCTTTTCCTGTGGGTGTGATCTGGTGTCCATCTGATTACACACGATCCGCCCAAACCTTGCCTGTGTCCTTGCTTTCTGAACCTCATTCTTCCATTTTCTGCTTGTGCTTGACATTATTTTCTCCAAGCATATTATTTCCCAGTTCTCTAAATGAGCTTAAATGAATAAATACAGCTAAAGTGCTATTGCCATTATACATGGCTTGACTGATTTAAGTATGTGTCTATTGAAAGATGATTGTTTTTTCTTTTTAGTGAGCCCCATGTACTTGAAAATGTCTAGGGGTTATTGAATGACTCCACTGTTTTTATTTGGTCTTCTTAATGCCAATTTGTAATTGAATTTAATTGAACTCTTAGTCTTTCTATAAAATGGTTGGAACTCTAGCACCCTTTTTACACTTCAGTTGATTATTTCACTAATATTTTAGCTGTAGGTATACTATAATATTAAATTTTCTATAAACTTACAAAGAACAACACAGCTGATTTCCCCCACTATATTTTCTCATATCTTCTCTGTCTGCCCCTCTTTTGTTTTCAGCTGACATTGTTATTTATGTCTCTGTTCATACCTGCTGGTAAAAGTCAGTGGCAAAGGGTCAGCATTAATGCCAGTGTTTAAAGGAAGTTCATAGAGACTCAGATGTAAGTGGTTCAGGGGTTCAGAAGGGAAGAATAGGAGGGAAACGTTTCAGTTATTTTAAAATCCCACTGTCACTAATTTAAAACATTCTAGTCTTTAATATGTGTGTGGGCTCAACAGAGAGAGAAAAAGGAAATTAATGAAATAAGGACCACTGAAAAGTATTATGTTTATCTTTTAAACTTAATACAAACTGGTCCTGATTCCAAAGTAAATGGGAACTTTGCATAAATAAAGACTGCTTGATTCAGCCCATTCTGCACACCTAATGGGCAGGTGATAATCACACCTCTTTATGGCTGGCAAAGCAAATAACTGTGGAGCAGACCTTTTCAGAGTGTGGAGGTAATGCCCGTTTTGCCAGGCACCTACAAAAGAAATTCTGTAGTGGATGCATCTGAGCAACCCTGGGTGGTTTTATTTTCTCTCAAATCCAAAGACAGCAAAGTATTTCACTGTTGATTAATTATAAATGTTCAGATTTATTTACCATAATCCATTCCTTAAATGTAAAACTTACAATTCAGGTATCTTTAGTGCAAGGCAAAAAAAAACCATGAACAAAATGCAAATAGTTGATTAAGTGGTTTTACTTGTTTACAGAAACTAATTTCAGGTTGTTCATAGCAAATGTCACCAAGGATTAGTAATACCCACACCTCAAATAAAATTAATTACTTTTTGAAAACTGACTTCTAATTCTGCCCCTTTAACTTTTCAGGGTTTTTTAAATGTCTACTTTTTTCATAAAGATTTGCAAAGCAGTATTTAAATCTAGGAAGAAAATGGCAACCCCAATCAACCGCATTGCAGAGAGAAAGTAGTCACAAATTACTTTCTACAATGTATGTTATAGTCTGTCTAAAAACCAGACTCTGTAAGGGTCTGATCTTGCTTCATTTCAATGTGACTTTGGTCTGAGTAAGGGCTCCAGGATCATACCCTATAAATGGCATCGTATTCTGCTCAGACTTCTTCCCTGGATGTCAATGAATTTGAAAAGGAGTGTGAATCAAGGGGGAAATTGCCCCATTTGGTTTATTTGACCAGAATCTGGAGTGTGACAGCCTTTTTAGGCCTGATCCTATTCCCATTCCACTCATGGGCGTTTTGATACTGGTTTCACTGGGAATAGGATCAAGTCAATTATTGGAAAACAAGCTTGTGATTATCACAAAAATTAAATGTCAGTCTTACAGACTATATAATTAAGTGATGTATGAATGTAAAATGATAAGGTACTATCAATCTGGCTGTAAATCAGTAACACACTTTGAGCAAAAAGAGGATATAACAAAGGAACCCAGACTACTTTCTGTTGAATGAAACACATGCTTTCTAAAAGTACAAGCAGATTTCAGAATTCAATACAACATATTATGATAAAGCATCTATAACAGTCATCTTCTTTCTTTCTTTCTTTCTTTCTTTCTTTCTTTCTTTCTTTCTTTCTTTCTTTCTTTCTTTCTTTCCAGTATTAGTTAATAAAATAGTGATGATATAATGTATCATAAGAATATCAGAACTCTGTCATCTCCTTTTTAATATACTTGTTAAAAGCGCAGTTTTAAAATGTCTTGGTTAAATAAGAAGCAAAACCTAGATGGCAAAAAATATAAAACAAAATAACTTCTTAAAAATCCCACCATAGTAATACATTAAAATGACACCATATTGAATTAATCAGTTAGTCCTTATGCTAGGGGGTCAGATCCTGTGATCCTTGCCAAAACAAAACCACCACTGAAGTGATCCAGGATGTAACATGCCTCCAAGCTAAAAATATTTAGGACACATCCATGCACCATCAGAAACTGCCCAAGAATTCAGAATTAGGCGTTGCTAATTTGAAGCACATTCACTAATTAAAATCATGTAAACAATGTCTATAGAAATCCATTACTTCCACTCTAAATACCCTTAAAAATCAGAACTGTATAATGAATCTGCAAGTCCTAATCAGCCATGATGTTTATGCTTCATTAAAATTAAACTTCCAATCCTGCCAATGGATTACATTTCATATATAGTCACATAATTAGCACTTGTGCTTTTCTGTCACTTCTTCACATCCTGTGACTCTCACATGCCATATAGGGCAAGGCAGTTGGGCATCTACCTCTCATCAGAAAATATGTATCTTTCCCATCAAACTGGCATTCTCCCCTTATGAAGAGGTGGATCAAAAGGGAAGGAAAATGTTAGTTTCCTCAGCACAGTCCAGCTTTCTTATTATTTCCTCCCCTCCATTATCATAATATACATTTGTCTAGTTTACAGTTTTAGGGCCTAATTCTGCTCCTATAGATGTCACAGGGAGTTTTTCTATTGATTGAAAGGGGAGAAAGATCTAGTTTTTAATATCCTTAATAGTCTTGTCTGGGACTGGTTTTGCTTTTGGCCGTATTTCACGTTTTAAAGTCAACAAAACAAAGGCAAAGCGTAGCAGATAATCGAGAGTAATCAATATATAGGACAGAGAAGTATGATACACTGCTTTGTATTCACACACATAAGAGAAATATAGACCAGAGGGAAGCACGAAGTGTAAGGAAGCTAACAAGGAATAGAACTGATAAGCCAGTGTTTTTCTTGTCTAATCTTTCTGCTGCAGTGAATATAGTAATCACTTATGGCCCATTTTAAGCAAAAAAGGTCTAGTTTTGGGAAACACCCTGTTGCATTAGCAAACTCCAACAAAGAGTGATGAAGACTGAGAGGACGCTTATGATCATTAATACACACCCCATCTATGGAAATTGTAGACGGCCGTGCAAAACCATTCTCTCGAAGTCTGTTATTTCTTTTTGCTTATGTATATCCCCACAGAGCACAGGGGGAGGATTAGATAACATGCATGGGGCAAAGAAGCTTTTAGTCATTTCTAGCATAGAGGACGGGGTTTATGGACAAGAATTTCAGTGCAGTGAAGTGTCCTGCCAAATCTTACATCGCTGCTACTAACAGAGCTTCTCTGAGCTCGCGGGCTTGGTTTGAAATACGCGGAGCAGGGTTTGTGTTCTTTCGGCTGTAACAAAACTTGCGGTCGTCCAAAGCCAACGCCCCAGCCAAGGCTGCAGCAACGGCAACATCACAATTGTGGCGCGTCTGGTTGTCGCATCCGCGGGGGGACGCGGTTACTGGGGCCCCTCGGAGCCCCAGCAAATAACTCCGCCGGACTCGTTGATTTGGACTTTGCTGCCTGCGTTGGATCTCAAACGAACGCCACAAAACGCCACTGGCCGCGGTTTGCGATCCGCTCCGCGCGGGTGGCTGGAGGGAGAAGCGAAGTCACGGGAGTCGTGCAGGGTGGATCGCAATTGCCGGGGAGCTGGGACGGGGCACGGGGGCTGGATCGCTGTAGTGCGGGAGAAGTCAGCCCCAGGGCCCTTTAGGCCACCCCAACCCGGTCCTCTCCCCTCCCCCGCTTCGGCCCCCCTTCCTCATACACCAGTAGGTGGCAAGGTGTCCCGGGCTGGGCGCGCCCATTAGGGCTCAACTCTTCGGCGGGCTGCGGGGGCCGGGGAAAGCCGCCCCGATCGCCTGGGCAGGGAAGCACCTTTCCAGGCGGGTTTGGCCCTGATCCCCGCCGGGAGCTCGGGGGTGTCGCGTATTTTACCCTCGGCTGGAATTCTGCTCGTTTGCCCGAGAGCTTGGCTCAGCCCAACCCCTCCCCCCACGCCAGCTGGAGGGAAGCGGGGTGGGTGTGTGTGGATCTTCTGAAGGACCGGGCCCAAGGGAGAATGTCCCACCGGCAAACCCGGGAACCCGGCTCCCTCCCATCGTCTGTCCCATTCAGTACATTCCGGGGAAAGCTCCTGTTTTCTCACCCTTCGGGTGTCTGTCTTCGGCCGGCCCAGGCAAAGCAAATCTGGCTGTCCCTGGATAGGACAAGGGAGAGAAACACGGGCCAAGGTGGCACCTGCAACGAACATGCCCTGGTCAGTCTGCAGCTCTAGTAACCTGCGACTCTAGGACGATCGCAGGTGCTGAGCTGCCCTGGGCAAGGCGCGGCGCTGAAATCTGCGGCAGATCTGCGCTCCCTGGACCGCCACGGTCCCAGGGGGATGAGCAAGAGGGGGGAGCAGGCAGGCGAGAGCTCCGCGTCTCTCTGCTGATCCCCCTTCCTCCCCCAGAGCGGGGCTGGCCCAGTGAAAGGGCCTCCCTCTCCTCCGCCGCACTGTCCCCTCGGAAGAGGGAAGCTGGCGCCCGGATTCCAACCGCGGGTCAGCGGTCCCGGGGGGAGGCTGCCGGGCTTCTCCCGTGCAGCAGATGCTTTGGTAGGAAGCCGGGAACTGGCGCTGCTGCCTCTTGCTAAGAGGAACTTAAACCCTATACATATAAGGCCAGGGCTCTTCGTCAGCGCCAACGCCTGGGGAGCAAGCAGAAGGCCGTGCCATCCGCCCGGCCCCTGCTCCGATGGAAGCTCTCTTTAAGGTTGGTTGTGAGGATGAAGGTCTCTTAACAGACCGAGTAGAATGCCTTTGGTTACAGCTACCTGCTGTGATCACTTGTGTGTGTGTGTGGGGGGGGGGGTTATTGCGGGTGTAGTTCTTTCCCCCCCCCTCGTCTATAATAGTTACACATTTACCTTCTAGAATGTTGAGAGTTCAGCAATTAACACTCCCTTTATTAACCCTTCCAGGGTTTAAAATAGACACATTTTTTCCTCTGAGAATCAGTCCTTTCAGCTGGAGTGGACGTGTTGTGCCAATAGTTTTTCAAGCAAGTAAAAATGTTTGCGAGAGAGAAACTCCGGGTGTCTTCTCAGGAATAGAGATAGTGTTAGGAGCGGAGTCCTGCTTGGTCCTTCTTAGATTTCCTTCCCTTGACTGGGAAGAGGGGGGGCGATCATCAGATATATTTTTCAGTTATTGGTTTAACCTTCTTGTCAACCGTCTGACGTAGATCTACTGGATTATCACTACAAAAGGTTTTTTATTCCTGCTGATAATAGCTCATCCAAATTAAACAGCCTCTTAGAATTGGTATGGTAATTTCCAACTTGTTATGCTTTCTGTGTCTATAAATGCATCTTACTTCTGTGTGTTCCATTCTATGCATCCGATGAAGTGGGCTATAGCCCACGAAAGCTTATGCTGAAATAAGTTGGTTAGTCTCTAAGGTGCCACAAGTATTCCTCGTTTTCTTATTCAGTTGGGACGTGCTATTCAGACAGCTTAGCTTTGCTTTCTCTTGACACTTGGAATGTTTCAGCCACGACTCTCCTGAGCTCTCAGCAGAGGCTTAACAAGCTGAAATTGGACTTAATGAGTTTTCTGTCTGTGATCCATTCTTCGGAACAAGGGGCAATGCGCCTTGTTTCTCGGTCCAGTTACGGGGCTAAACTTGCCCTAACGCGAGAGAAGCGTCTTTTCTCTTCTTTCTCCCAATCTATCTGCCCCAATGCCCACCGCGGGATTTGCAGGCGAACAGTGACAATCAGAACGTTTTAAATTGGTCTCAGCAGATTAAGTACAATTACAATCAATAGGATGAAAGCGTCCACCCCTTTCGGACCCTTTGGAGGAACAATGACTTGGGCCGTAACTGCCAGCAGTTGCTTTTAGTCTGAGCGACGCAGTTGGTCTTCTTTTCCCATTAAACCCATCCCCAGGCTGAAAACGCCTGTCAAGGTTTCGTTCTCCGATCAGGTGCGTTGTTAAAGGGGGAGTCCAGGCTTCAACTTACTTGAGCCAGTTTGCACACGTTAAAAGTACCACTGCCTTGTCTACACTAGAGTAGTTGAAGGGGTTGGTTGGAACGTGCTAGCTAACATCTTCTAACCTCAGGACCTCAGCCGGGAGAAACCTGCGCTGTTACTCCTCACAATTCACTCCCTACGCCTTTCCCTTTCACATCCGCATGTGCAGAGCACACACAAATCAATCCCAGCTGATCCCAGGGGCCGAACAGCCTCTATGAACACCTGATCTCTACAAAACTGCTCCTGGGGTCCAAATTACCCTCTTCCGCATAAGCACACCGGCCTTTGGCAGGCTTCTCCTGCCTCCTCAAACTCTCCTCTCCCCCGCTCCGCAAAGGGCATCCCACAGAAAGAATTTACATATGCCCACAGACTAACCCTTCATACGCATCGGTACCCAGACTGCCGCATATCTGGAATCCTCTTGCATTACACTTCTCACAAGCTCCGTCAGAATACACACACGACTTCCAGCTAGAGGCACAAACTGTCATCCTCCAACCCCCCCTCCCCCCATGTCTCCAAACATACACCAATCAAAACAAACTAAAACTACTTCGCGGAGCCAGGTACTTACTCTAACAAACACTCATCGCATCTATATTAGCTTTTGCTTGCAAGAGTCCCTCCCTTGTGACTTGACGTTTGCTTGCTTTTGCCTGCATGTGTCCAGTTCTTTTATGCAGCTTCGCAGTCCAGTTCACAGACGACTTCCTTTCCCCACCTCCTCCCATACAGTGTAGCGAAAGAAATACTTCGAGATCTTGGAATATACAATGGTCTCTCCTAATTTGGAAACAGACAATAACCGTCTTAAAAATACTTGTCAACACGCATTAAAGTTTCCCGTTTATTTAAAGCGCAAAGAAAGTCAAACGGTTGCTTCTGGAGAGATTAATTTCCAAATATTTGTAAGCGAAAGAGATTGTTGGTGGATGGACAGCGGGCATCATAACAATTACTTATTAAAAAAAAACACCCTACAACACTAAGGCAGTGACGGTACAATCCAATTTAACAGAAACCTACAAAGCAGAGTTAGCGGCGCGCAGAAATGATAAGCGAGGAAATTATAGAGATCGGTGGCAAAGGGGAACTCAAATATGGATAGAAAAAAGATTCAGAAACGAAGACGATGATTTTCTTTCGGGGTTGGAAACGAGGGGAAAAACCAAACCCAAAGCAAACCATCCTCCTCTCCATCTTCAGACAGATAGAATTAGCTACCGCGTTACCTACACTTAGATGCTAGACTGGAAAATGACCCCAAGCAAATACACCTCCAGCCCAGCCCCTCTGCTCTTTACGGGGCACGAGATGGAGTTTTATATTGGAAATTAGAACCAGGGGGAGGAGAAGGCGGGAGCATGCCGCGATGAGTGCGTGTTGTCAATCACAGGGGTTTTGTGTCTGCTTGACTCCTGATGGTCCACGGCTGAGGTGTCCCAGGGTGGCACCACAATGAATATGAATGGGAGTCCTTGCTAAATGGGACAGTCAAAGCGCACCGCCCTGAATAATTGCACGTCATCCTAACAAGACCATTATAGATAGGAGGGCTCCTTTTGTCTCTTTTCTCTGCTGCAGCGCTATAAAAGCCTCTCTTTTCCAGGCTGAGGTTAGTTCAAGCATACACCAACCAGCTCTCCTGCAACGGGCTGGGTAGCCAGCGGGAGAAAGGAGAGTTTTCCTCCTGTTTCAACCCTCCCCCCACCCCCCGCCTGAAGTTGATTTTATTTTATTTTATTTTTAACACCCCGATTCACCCTCTCCAGAGCAGGGAAGAAATTTCTTGCTCCGAAGCCCCAGGACAATGAATTCTGACTCCAGCTCTGTCTCCAGCAGAGCTTCCTCGCCAGACATGGACGAGATGTACCTGAGAGATCACCATCACCACCATCACCACCACCACCACCTCCAGGACAACCGGCTCAACTCGGTCTCCTCCACTCAGGGCGACCTGGTGCAGAAGATGTCCGGGGAAGGCCTCTCCAGGAACGGCTCCAAGGCCGGCGGGGAAAGCAGCAAGTACAAAATTAAGAAGCAGCTCTCGGAGCAGGACCTGCAGCAGCTCAGGCTGAAGATCAACGGGCGGGAGCGGAAAAGGATGCACGACCTGAACCTGGCCATGGACGGGCTGAGGGAGGTGATGCCCTACGCGCATGGACCTTCCGTGAGGAAACTCTCCAAAATTGCTACCCTCCTGTTGGCCAGAAACTACATCCTGATGCTCACCAGCTCCCTGGAGGAGATGAAGAGGCTGGTGGGTGAAATCTATGGAGGACACCACTCCGCCTTTCACTGCGGGACCGTGGGGCACTCGGGCGGGCACCCGGCCCACGCAGCCAGCACGGTCCACCCGGTCCACCCCATCCTTGGCAGTGCCTTGTCTTCAGCCAGCACCTCCTCCCCGCTGTCCGCCTCCCTCCCCGGGATCGGCACGATCCGGCCCCCTCACTCTTTACTCAAGACTCCCTCCGCTCCTCCGACCCTCCAGCTGGGCAGTGGCTTCCAGCACTGGGCAGGTTTGCCTTGCCCTTGCACTATCTGTCAAATGCCCCCTCCGCCCCACCTGTCCGCCCTCACCACAGCCACCATGAGCAGGATCTCCGCGGAATCCAAGGACTTACTGAAGTGACTCCGCCAGAGATCACCCTTTGGAACCGGTTCCGTTCGGTGACGCCGCCTGAAGACTCCACAGGAGAAGTCCTGCGTTCGCATGCATGCTTCTGTTCCTTTGCTGAACGCCGGGGTGTTTCCTCCCACCGACATCCGAGCTTGTCAAAACTGCATTCGTTGTAACAAGGGACTAGTGTAGTGAGGACATTCCCAAGGTAACGTTTTAGTTGGATTCTCGGGCCATGCTTTCTTCTTAAACTAAAACAAACATCCCCGTTGTAAAAACAAACCAAACCATGTAAATATTTCCTTTACGTGGATGCAAAAAAACAACCACAAAGGACATGGTGGTCGTTGTACTGTTCGCAGCTGCAGAGACAATGAGTTGTTTGGGGGTTTTGTTTGTTTGTTTGTTTGTTTGTTTTGAAAGGCAACACCTACATTTCTGGGAATCGTCTCTGTTCCACTCCAGGACATGACAGCTAGGAATGACGATGATTTTTTTTTTTTTTTACACAATGTAGCTTAAAAGAATGCATGCATGCTTATCATTGAATCTCGTTTGAACATGTTGTACTGGCGATGGTGCCGTTTTCCTTGTAACAAGGATTTAATACTGAATTCTCTAAAGCGTTTCCCTCCCTCCTCTTCCCCGTCTGTGGCTGTAGAAAACAAGAAAGAGAAATAGTGCAGAACACGTACAACATCCCCAAAGTCCGTTTTGCCAGATCTCCTGCTGTAAGTGCAGTGTGTAGTAGTCAGCTGGCTGGGTTCCACATTGCCCTCCGTTGTCTGCATGCAGGGTCGACTCTGGCCGGACTGGGCATTGTGTTACTCCATTGGAACTTTCCCGGTGTTTTATGTTTGGTTTTGGTATGTTTTCCTGGGCATTTGCTTGAAATATTTTGTTAGGGCCTCAAAGACAACAACGTGTCTTTATTTTTTATATATTCTTGATAACTATCGATATATTTATTATGGACCAGTGTTTCTGGATGAGGTTTCAAATAAAAAACAATTAAATAAAAGTTCTGGTTTCGCCTTTGTCTGGGACTGCAAGACAAGAAAAGGAAAACCTATCTCTTGCTGTGACTTTTCTCAGCAAACTGAAGCAGGCTAACAAGAACTGCCTTTAAGATAGCAATAAAAACGGAACCAATTGTCCGGCCTCTCCCCCCCCACCCCCACCCCCAATGTGTGTGTTCTTGCGTGGGTAAATGAATTGCTTGAATTACAGGGCGATTTCTCTTTATACAGTATGGAAAATCTTTATGAATGCATAAACGAATCACCAGAAAGATCAAAATGACATGGTGCAAAATGCAGATACTTTCAGGGAAAAGAGGAGAACCAATGAGTTAACTTTTCTTTATGTACCAAAATAACATTTATTTTCCTGACTAAAATAGATTTAAAAACCCAAACCATTCCAGAAAATCGACTATAAAATATTACAAGCGCAACATGAGTCTCGGAAGAAAAAGAATAGAAAATATTTTGGGAAAAAATGTGTTTCTGGGCTGATTGGGTAGCAGTCACTAAATTCCCCAATTCTCAGATATTTATGAGGAGATTGTTATTTTCTGTGGAGAGGTTTTGCATAATTACTAGAAAAGAATCAGTTACAGACTTTAGTGCACATGAAGGAGGCACTAATAATACAGGGAAATAATTGGAAATCGGACTTTTATTTTCCTTCCCTCTTCTCCCCTATCTCTAACACCTCCTATATTGCCTCTAAATTGGACATTATAAAAATTCTGTAAGAGAAACTCGACCATTTAGAATTGCTTTCAGACGTCTACTGTGCTTGGTACCCGGAGAACTTTTGGCACTGCAAATTCCATGTGTTTTGAGCTGGATGACTTTTGAGTCAAGTAGCGATAGTTATTGTTCGTTAACAAAACAAAACAAAAACCCACCAGAACAAAAAACCTAACATACACACACACCGATCTCCCAATAGAATAAAACAACCACCACCTTCTGGTTACTGAGAACTTCCAAAGAAGTTTCCTAGAAGGAATCTGAAACGAAGTCTGACCGCAAACCGAACTGTTTATGTTCAAATAAAAACGATCCGAAGTGAGTTTGATTTCTAATTCCTGAATGGGGTTCGTTTAGGCGTTTAGAAGGAAGGCAACAGAGGGAAGAAAGTTTATGTTGTTCAATCTGAAGAAACTCCCTATTTTCATTGTAACCCAAAACCTGCCCATAGAATCCATGGAATGGAGAAAGGGATAAAGCGAAGATCTAATTTGGCAGGGGATTATTTCCAGTGGAGTTAGGCAGACAAATAGGGGGATAATGGTCTGTTTCCCTTTGGTGATTTATAAAGGAGCTGTCGAGGAGTTACTCGAAACAAACACTCAGCTCCGTTCCTCGGGAAGTTTAATATTTCCAAGGTGGGGAGACCCGAATCAATAACCGAAGGAGCTTTTCGAATGCACCCAAACTAACCCGGCTTGTTTTAATACGTTGACTGCGAAATGCTACAGCTATTGATTTATTTGTAAACCCACGAAAAACACAACGCGAATACGTATTTGCAGTGGGAGTATGTTACACTAACGAAAAAGGCCTCTTTAATTAAGTTTTCTCTTATTTAAATTAATCCAGGCCCTTCGAAAGGAACTAATTAGTAACAGCCTCTTTCTTTTTCTTTCTTTCTTTCTTTCTTTCTTTCTTTCTTTCTTTCTTTCTTTCTTTCTTTCTTTCCTTCCTTCCTTCCTTCCTTCCTTCCTTCCTTCCTTCCTTCCTCAAAGTCTGATATGTACATTGAAGAGAGGACAAAACTTAGAGCAAGCACTGCACATGGCGGGCCCGGTCTGGTTCTTCTTAGTCAAGCGAGTTGTCCCGTTGGGTAAAGCGAGCAGGATTTGGCCCCGCGAATTGGACTTTTTTTGCAAGATAACGAAACCATTTTTGGGTGCGATCGCCGGGAGGATGCTGCGTTACGCGGGGAAAGTAGATGCGACTGGCTGGAATTCCTATTCGAAAGAAAACTGCGGTCATTGGTATCAAACAAAAAGCGAGACCGTGAGGGCATCTGATGGAAATCCGCTTGCATTCTAAATTAGACCCCCCCCCCCAAAAAAAAAAAAAAAACGTTTGCCGCATCCAGAACCTGGCCGGATGTCCTTAGGTTTGTGGGAAGGGGCAATTGACTAGGGGAGAAGTGTAGAATCATCACCCTCTCCTTCTGCCTCTCCTGGGCTTGGGCGCTGGGTACCAGGAGGCTGAAAAAGCAAAGGCTTGTTTATGGAAAACACAGTGACAACCCCAGATTAGAAAGGTCTTGGGCCAAATGCTGCCCGCTGTACACATACTCATAATCCCTCTGGGGGCTGCGTTTTATTCTCACTGACCCGAATGTAAATTCAGAGCAACCCCACGGGAAGCAGTGGACTTATTCCAGTGAAACAACAGAAAGCAAACTGGCTGCCCTGGATGAATAACAGGAGCATAATTTCGTCAGAAGGTGGGTAATCCTGAGGCTGGAGACCAGGGCCCAATACAGATTTTAAAAATATTGTCGATAATAAATTACAATGAATGCTAAAGAAAGTGGGGAGGAGTTCAGTGGACGGAAGATTTCTTATTCGCTGTGCTCTGATCTTTCAAAGTTTTCCTTAAACGACTCCTCTACCGGCAACATCAGTCTCTTATCACTCTGTATGCGGCCCTAGCTCAGATCCTCTTTAGGGTCAAGTGAGGCCTAACCATGCTGTATTGTATCGCCTTCGCTCTCCCACGTGGGTTCCCTCCAGACACCCTTTAGCGTTGTCACACCCCACTGCCGTTTATAGGTCGTGGCAAAGGGGAAATCCCAGTGCGCAGAGAGCCTGATACTTGTTTGGGGACTTCTCCACCTCCACCTCCTCCCGGCTTCTCATCAGCTGGGCACGTAAACACTTGGGCTGATGAAGCGACAAAGAGTCCTGTGGCACCTTAGACTAACACAAGTATTGAAGCATAAGCTTTCGTGGGCTAATACCCACTCGGTCCGATGACTCCCCGTTCAGAGAGTGCAGAGGAAAAGAAGAGCAGTTTTCTTTGCTTTCCAAAGTGCCTAACGTTTTCTAGAGAATGATAAAAAGGCCCCTCCGCCCTGTCTCTGCTATCGGGAACCCTAGACCCTAGCAGAGGTGATTTGTACTCCTGGAGAGGGTTTGCACGCTCCTAGATTCCCACACAATCCCCCCTCTGCTTTCTCCCCCCTGACATCCATGGCGTCATCAACTGAGGCAGATACTGAACTGAATTCCCCACGTTGTTTCTCGCGCGGGGAATCAGGAGCACATTCCCGAGGGTAACATCACCGGAGGCACCGGTCTATTTTCCCTCTCGGGCTCTCCTGGACCCGTGGGAGTTTTGCTTGTGCAAAGACCGCGGGGCTGGGTTTGAGGTTACTGAAGTTTCTGGGCTCGCTCAGCCAGGCACAACCTGCAAATCAACGGAGCGATCCTCCCCCTGGCGAGGAGCAGCAGAAAGCGGCGGCCTGTTCCCCCTTCCTATCATCTTTCTCTTAACTCTAAACCCAGCACTCGCGTGGTGCAACCTCTCTGTCCAGGCCCCTTTCACAGCAGAGCCCAGACTCCCGGGGAAGCGGGCCGGGGCCTTCGCCAGTTCCTGCCTTCCCTAGTCGAGAAGGGCCCGGCTGAGAGCTACAGAAGCCGGAGCCAGCTTTGGGGGCGTCTATCAAGAAACACTAAATCCATCAGCGGAGTGAATCAAACGGGGGATTTAACAGCAAGAGCAGAGAGAGCTTCGAACCACCGTCCCATTCCCAGCCCCGGCTCCTAGGCGGGAGAGAGCGCAAATACACCCCGGCTCCCTCCGGGCGGAGGGGAGGAAACAGCAGCGCGAAGGATCTCGATGTCTCTCCTGCCTCTCTGGTGTTGGGGGTGGGAATATCCCTGGCAGTTTGCCAGCCTCTGCCTGGAGCGGCCAGGCACTCGGTGCTCGCGAGTGGGAGGGGGAATAAGCGGGGTTTTTTTTTTTGCGGGGGTGGGGAAGCATCCAACTTCTCGGACGGAGACACGGAAACTCTGCACACCCTGAGTTCTGTGTGATCCCAACAAGGAACCTGGGCAAGGAGCAGCTGGTAGCTCGGCTCCCTCGTCCTTCGCCTCACCCCCAAAACTAGAAACGTCAACCCCGCCCTGCACAGGTGCGAGGTTGCAGACAGGCGCGCCAGGAGGCGCCCAGACTTCACCGCAGCTGGTTCTTCTTAAGGCCATTTCACCTCCTGCCATGTGCCCGATATACCCCTCGTCACAGGCTCCCGGTCCCTGGCGGAGTCCCTGTCCCAGCCAGGAGGAGAGGGGTTTGCTTCTCCCAGGAAGGTTTTCCTACCACGGGGGTTTAGGATCAAAGCAGGTAGGGAGGGCTTCTGCTTTGTATCGGAGCCTGGGGTTTGGCATAGTCAATTCTCACCTAGTGGGGGTGTGGGAAGGGAAAACCGCAAACCACAAGAAGCGAGCGAGAGAGCTGCCGCGTTGTGGTTTTACAGGCAGAGGCAGGGGAAGAGGAGTGACAGTGGAACCAATTTTGCACAATTCAAGTACATTTTTCAGCGTAGCAAACCCCATACCCAGCAGATTCCCCGAGGGAGGACTTAGAGAGCTCGTTTCCCCCTACATAAACCAACGGGGAAATGCATTTATACAACAAAGCTACCTCGCTGGTAATGATCCTGTTCAGGAGTTCATCCGACGAACAGAACTATTTCAACTCAGTCATTGGTTTGGGAGGCTGAAGGACGCAGAAAGATTTTCCAGCCAGCTCCCTTGATTTTCTTTCCTCTCCACGTTATTAGACTTGTTTTGAACTTATTCAGACTTTTCCTACGGTCCAGCAAAGCGCGGTGGATTTCAGACCCTACTGCTCCCACCTTCCCGACCCTACGCCCAGGGGAAAGGAACTCGATCGTCTCCCCGAAGTGGGGCATCTCCTCTTCACCACACCACGTTTAAAGGGCCGGATTGTTTTTGAAATAAAGGCACCGATCCAGTACGTCTCCCCCGGGGCTGGCAGGGGAAGACCTCTGACCCCTGACAGTTGCTGTTACCAGGGAGCCGCTGACATCTGAGCTACACCTTTGCGAATCGCCCCTGTCCACCCATTTCACAGATCATCCTTTCCTCCCCCAGCGACCCCAGGAGCAGGGCTGGAGTCTGAGCTCCAAACCCCCAGGCGCCGCCTCTAGAAAATCAGCCCATTGACTGGGTCACCTTTGCTCATTTGATAAGCGGGCAGAAGTCAATAGATCTCAGGTCCGACCCGCTTTGCCATTGTAACCTCAGGCGTTTGTGTTTGCGGGGTAATTGACCAGGTCCAGCGCCCCGCCCCTCTGCTGACAGACACCGCCACCTCCCGGTAACGCCGCGCACAGCAACCCCGGGGAGAGCTCCGCGGCCACGCATTTCTCCACCTAGCGAAGGCGAACAGCGATTTTAGGGCCCGATCCTGCTCCCCGGACGAAGCCGGCGGGAGTTTCGCTGTTGATTTCAAGGGGCAGAGCGAGGGGACGGGCTCTGCGGGCCCTTTCTCGGCAATTTCCCCGAGTCCCGCGGGGAGAAAAGCTGGGTCCCTTTGGCGCAGAACTGGGTCTGGAGAGGAGAGCGGCGTGGATGGGGGCAGAGCCCGATGGAAACTAGAGCAGCGGCGGGTCTGATGCCTTCACACGCCCCAGGAGGTCAGGCCTGTGGGTCTCGCCATCTCCCTTTAAACCAGCTTTCCTCAAATGCGGCCACCGGCGACTTTTCTTGCGCTCTCAGCCCCCTGGGTGGTGATTTGGGGAAGAGAGGGGCAAGGCCGTGGCCTCTCCTCTGGGGCTGCCAGGAGGGGTTGGGCCTTGCCCCCCTTTGGAGCCACAAACACCAGAGGAGTAGACAGCCAGTGTGAGTTCCCCACCTTCCTGGGGCAGTGGGGCTCTCAGGCTCCTGGCTTCAGCCTTGCTATGGAGCCGGGAGTGTCGGTGGGCTCCTGCCATGGGCTCTGACCGTGGGGATTTGGCTACTCAGTACTGTGGTGGGCTACATCCCCTGGCTGCAAGACGCCATCCCGGGGCTCACCACCCTCCTCGTTGCGCTTGCTGCCTCCCTATCACTCCCCATCCAAGTCCTCAGTTGTTCCCGGTGTGCCAGGGCTGAGTAAGTCTGCTGTGAAAAGTGGTATTTGTTAATATCACTTCTCACTGCCTCTCAGCTAGCTGACAAGTCTGCTGCTGTGAAAAGTGATATTAACCAACATACCAGTATCACTTTTCTCAGAAGTAGACTTACTTGCTAGCAAGTCTAAAAAATGCAGCCAAAAAAGCAAAAGAAACAATAATAAGAACATGCTTAGCACCTTATTTGTGTTCCCATTCTGTTTAGATCCAGTAAAGAATAGAGACAACTGTACATTATTGTTATTATCGAGTCTGCGAAAAAACCAACAACCCATACATAAATCACTATGATTTGACATATACAGGTGAATATTGATTTGTTTTTCCTAAAGTTAACTAGTTTAGGAAAACTTGTCAAGTGGCCACCAGCAAGAGTTGGTGGCCGCACTCTGAGCCCACCAAAAATAATTGTTGTGAGGATCCCGGATTTAAGCGCCTAGCGGACATTTGACGCTACATGGGTGTGGTTCATTTTTTTTCTTTCCCAGTCTGCCACAAACCACAAAACCCGCCCTTTCCCCCCATTGGATCTCCAGCGCTTGATTGAGGTCCTTTGCTTTTCATTCATTTTCCTCCTCCCTGGTGTGAGTATGACAAGCGGGGCCGCCCTTCGGGGACACCTTTTCCTCTGCTCAAGAGACGGGCGGGGCGGGGCGGGGCGGGGCGTGCAGATGGACAGAAAAAAGAGAAGTAGTGCTTCAGTTTAGAGCTTGATTGGCCAGGAGGTGAACTCGTGCCAGGGGCAATTCCCGTTCCCAGCAGTTATTACCCAACGAGCAGCTCGTTTTCAATGTGAACTCAGGCGCCTGGTCTCTCCCGGGCTCGGGCTGCAGAAGCTCTGGAGTTGGCGCCTGGGCTAGCTCACCAAACCCAGCGCCTAGTTATTTCCTCAGTTGGGCAGAGGGGGAATTGCTCCCCCCAAAGCAGAGCTGAGATCTTCGGCAGTAGCGGCTTGAACGTTCAGAGGGCCAGATCCTCTCCCGATGTAAACGGCCTAGCTCCATTGCCTTCAATGGACTGTACAAACGTTGAGGATCTGGCTTTAATTCAGTGTAGGAGAAATTAAGGGGAAACAATCCGAATCCCTGATGAGTAACACCTTCTTCCGAGCCCACGGGGGACCCAGTGATTCAACCCCCACGTCCCAGTGTGAAGCTCTAGTTAGTTTGCTAGTGACGATCACAGAAGTTTCTGCGTTGGGTCCTCCACTGTCACCCCAGAGGCACAAACTTTTAAGGGCTGAGTTGCTTCTATCTCCCATTTCTAAATCTTTTATTCTCAGGGCCGGTGCAAGGATATTTTGTGCCCTAGAGGAAACTTCCACCTTGCGCCCCCTCCCCCCTGTTTGAACCTGGCACCAAATTTCCTATCCGCATATGGTATTATGCAAGATACGCTACAATATATTAACATAAAGGGAAGATGAGTGTTAATCTGACTTCACCAGTAACCTCTAGGCTCCACGTGTGAAGAAGAAAAACATTTCTAAAATGCTGTCCAAGCAATTTCACCTTGTTCTGCCTTCCTCAGCTTCACGAAAAAAGTCATTGATATTTCAGATCTTGAATATTGTCAGCCAGCTCTATTTTCCATCCACTGCGCCCGAGGGTCAATGACTCTGCAAGGTGCAAAGCAGCGGAGGACCAGGCCCTGCTACTCTAGCGGTAAGGGAAAGGCTTTTGGGGGACTCCAGGCAGGCACATTTACTGTATACTGAAAACATTTCCTCGTGAATTAAAAATCAAATGTTTCAAAAAGTGAATTTAGGACTTGTCAAATGCGTAGGAATGACAGTTAGAGGATGGGAGGGGTGGGGTGAAATCTGATGTCACTTTAATTAGGGAAATCAGAAGTGACTCCATTTTTAAGTTAGAGGTGATCTGAGATCAGAATCAGGCCAATAAAGCTTCTAATTAAGAGCAGGCTCAAGCCGAGGCAATGCGATTTTTTGTTCAGTCCTGATCTGGAGGAGCCACTTTTATAGGTGAGAAGGTAGTTTTTTGGAATTTACATATTAGTGCCTATGGTTTCATGATCATTGCACAGGTATTTAGTTATGCATCATGAACAAGAAGAGAGTTCCGCAAAGGGGCCAGAACTTCCACATAGTTCTACAAGAACTATAATGGCATAATCCCTGCAGTGCTCTGCAGCTGAACTAAAGATTAGAACAGAGGATCAGCTGTCTGTTGGGGACAGAACTCACCCGGCTGATCCTCCTGCAGTGTTAGTGGCATGTTGTATGCATGAGGTATTCCAGTGTAATCATGTTTTTAGATCCAATTCATTTCAAGAGATGCAATTTAAAAATATGTTAAGATAATAAATGTCCTCACCTATGTTACAATGACAATTTATATTATTTAAACAGATAAATATTTGTAATATTATAAATGTACTTTTAGTACTTTTACACTTTATTTTATTGTTACATTTCTCTTACCTCAGTCAATAACAATAAAAGTCACTTTCCCTTTTATTTTGATCAATTTGTACTCAATATCACTTTCTGATTCTCATGCACAAGTACTACCTCACAGTGTTTGGGATACAAACTTCAGGTGAACATTTATTTTCTAAAAAGTACATACAATTTAAGAAATCATGGAAAGATTTTTATTGGTCTTAGATTTTATAAAATCTTATTTTTATAAAACCTAAATGAGATGGCAGAGTGTCCTAAAATAACATACTATAAAAGAGAAGATCTGTTATTAATACCTACCTAACCATGCTGATCCCCCACCAAGAGATCAATGAAATGATAGTTCAATATAATTTATAACACATTTTTTATTTACATGATAAACATATCTGGAGGACTTCCTCATCTACACTTCAATTCAATGTTTGATGTTTTGTAGACCACTTTGCTACGAATGTCAACTACAGTGCAAATTAGTCACAACTATGGTGGTGATTTTTATGATGACCACTAAGAACAGAGCCAAGACACCAATTCATTCAACACATGTCAGGGATGTGCAACTAGATAGCAAGTTGTATTTAGTAGACCTATCAGAAACAAAGCTCACAAGTACTAGAAGTACGCTGAAATTTCTAAGGTGCCACAAGTCTCTAAGGTGCCACAAGTCTCTAAGGTGCCACAAGCACTCCTGTTCTTTTTATGGATACAGGCTAACAAAGCTGCTACTCTGAAACCAAGTACTAGAAGCTATGCAGCACCAGAGCCATTACTTGGTTCATCAAGCTTAACTTTTCCTGAGCTTTGAAAGATCCCTAACTCTGGCTCAGATCTTCAAAAGTGTATGTCCCATTGATTTCAGTGGGAATTAGGCAACTCAACAGCTTTGAGGATGTTGGCTTATGTCACTAATGAAGTGCAAAACAGCATCATGTCATGAAGGGTCTCTTTTCACATGAATAGCTGTTTCAGGCCCTATCACTTTTGAAATCATATTTGTCATGAAGAGAAGGATCGAACTTCTATTGGACACTGCTGGTCTAGATAATACTTAGTCCTGCCACGAGTCCTGGGGACTGGACTAGATAACCTCTCGAGGTCCCTTCCAGTTCTATGGTCCTATGATTAGCACTGGCTCTAGTAGCCTGCTGCATGTATTCACATCCTGCTCTAGTCTACACTAACTAGACATGTTAGATTACAACAATAAGGTTGCTTTAATTGGAAACATCATTACATCCCTCCATCAGATCTTGCACTTTATACTGAACCATTAGCTGGGCTTCTCAGATGACAATATGGTGGCCTTAAAGAAACACATCTTCACTGGGCTTATGTTGTGTTTCAGGTATTTTAAAAATAATTTTAAATTTACTTTTATTGTGTATTCTTGTGTCTCCCCCCTTCTGGAGCCCCCTCTATGATATTTCTGGAAGGTCACAACCCACCTGGAAATCCCAGAAGTAGTTTATTTAAAGAGTAATTCCCCTTCATCTATTTTTCACCATGGTTGTAAGGATGTCACATCAGTCGCAAGGTGGGTAGCAGACTTTGAAGGATAATCAGCTTTTAAAATCAAGACCTATTTTTAAAAAAAAATCAGAATACAGAGCAAGATTGGGATTTACTGCGATGAGCTGGGTTTCCCCAGTCAGTCTTCCGATGTTTATAAAGAGCTTTCTCTCTCCTTGGCCCAGACACCATTTCCATTTCAGGCTTGCTTCATCTATGCCAAAGGTGGTGAACGAGAGAGGGAACGGAACTACTGAAATAACAACACAGCAACTGCCTTTGGATGCAGTGTTTGTAAAACTTTCACTTGACCGCTGGCATGTTGGTACGAGTCACACCTTTTCCTCTAGGACTTTCCCTTGTCACCCACCAAGAATGGCAGCTCTCCCTGAAGCGACAGAGAGCTTGCTTGCTAGAGTTTGCAGCTCTGGTGAATATTCCACGGCCGCTCTAAATTGCTGCAAATCTGCAGATAATGATTTTACACCTAATTCAATGCGGGAGAGGCACACACAGAAGAAATTCAGGGAAATAAAACACTACATCTCATTCCTTGCTTTAAAGTGTTTCCCATATATCACCACCAACCAGCATGTAAATCTTAGTCAGCCACTGGACTAGTCTTTTAAAGAAGTTGAAAAATGTGTCAGTGTCCTCAAAGGACACACCTGTTATCTGAAACAGTTTTTAACCAGCTTGTTAAGCAGCTTTGACAGATCAAAGGCCCTGGACAATGGGCACAAACTTTAACAATAGTTTAGCCTTGAGCAAAAGCTTCAGTCAAAGCCAGGCTTGTGCCAGTTGTATTACGGCCTACAATTGAAAATAAATTTTACTTGGATAAGTACCTCAGCCCGATCAGAGGCACTGCCGCCTCTGAAACAAAAGCAGTTGGGGATAAGTTATTGACTCCACTGACAGCCTGAATGAACTTCATTATGCCAGCCCGCTCTTGGAAAATGTGTCAGGTTTTAAACTGAATTAGGTGGCAGGTGCATAGACCATTTTCCTGCCCCCCTTGAGACAGGAGAGGGCCAATCATCACCTGATTCTACAGACAAATGTTTAGATTTGGTTTTCATATCACACAGCCATAAGTGAGAGCATATTTAAATCATAAGGCTTCGCCTTACCCCCATTTTTCTCCCCCTATCATTAACTTGCTATGTTCTCATGCACCGGTCACTCTGGCTCTCTGGTGTAATGTAACATGCTTCTCCACTAGCACAGATTACTATGAAGTTTTTGATTCATCTCAATTGCAGCTCACTTGAGCTTGCAGGATTTCTGCTGTCAACTTCTGAAAAAGAAGACTGAACTACAAGGAACTGGATCCTTTTCCGTTCTCCTCTAAAGAGGCATAAACCATAGATGCATGCTTTTGGAAATACATTTCCCTTTGGTGATTATGTACCTGATCCAACTCCCAGTTAAGTTAATGCAAAGACACCCATTGACTTCAGTGGAATTTGGATTGAGCACGGTCTCAATAGATTTTATGTGATATTCATTGATCTATACAATTAGAACTGGGAACTCAAATGTTAGTCTCCATACAGACTTTTTTCAGCATTTAAAAAACAACCACACCAACAACAATTTAGCCAGAGTTCTTGACAAAAAATATAACCCTGACACTTCTCTGCTATGGAAGCAAACTCAGATTCTACAGTCTGTATTTATTTTATTTTATTTTTTGCCTGCATATTTTGCTTGAAAACATTGTGCTTTATAGTCCGCCAGGGCCTACAAAACTAATGCAAGATCAGCGGAATTCCAGTCACTTTGGATGCCAGCTCTCATTACTTAATCATGAGACACAGAACTATTAAGACTCCTAAAAATGAAAGTCTACTTTTCTGACCATAGAGGGAAAAGTTGGCATATGCTTTGGCTGCGTGCGATGTGTGTTAATGAGCAAGTAAGACTCCTTTTCCCTCTTAGCAGGTTGGGGGCCCTTTAGCCATCCGGAAACTTTTGAACTGAAATGGTGTGCATGCCACTTGGTTAAATTGGCGTAGCTTTTGATTCTGGTCAACACTTACACCAGCTGTAACATTTGACACGCAATTAAGTTAGTGCACATCTTATATGTTTATATGAAAAGTGAGAGCTGCTTCTGAAGTCAGTTTTTCCACAGCAGAAAGAAAATTATCTTCCAGCTTTGGTCGTGTATTTAAAAATTTGCTGCATCAGCAGCTTGTTAGCATCAATGAAATTATTCAGCACCTTCCATCCAAGAATCTCAAAGTGTCTTATGAAAATTCATTAATCATCACAAAACCCCGGTGAGAGAAGCAAGGATCACGATTACCACACCGAAGTGATGGGATTTGCCCAAGATCACAAGCAAATCAGTGACAGAGCAAGAATAGAACCCCAGGCTCCAGCTTTCTGCCACTTGCTTTAATTACTAGGCAGTGTTGTTTCTCCTTAACATCCTCTTCCATACACATTGGGTTCACTTGATGGACGCATTTGGTTCATATGTATAATACTAGTGCATCAAATGCTTCCCTTCTCTAGCTTTGTTATAAACAGAGCCTGTCTGCTTTACCTATGGAGCTACAGCAACATACATTTCTCTCCCTCGCACTCACAAATCGAGGAAAACAAAGTAGGCTTATTCTTTAGGGCCAGCTAAAGACTGCTGTGTGTCAACACAGAGACTCATTTCTCACAGTGGTATCACTTGCTGGATGCGTTCCTTCCCCCCCAACAACAGCAGATGGTGTTTCATAGTGGGTCACAAATGGCTGTCAGTGAGTGTTTGTCTGCCTGCCAGTAACCTGTAGTTTGGGGACTCCCTCAGAGAGTGTACCAGCCCTGACTCTGCTGATAGCAGCATCTGAGAAAATGATCCGTCCTTTCTTGTCAGGCACAAAATTAGCCATCTCACTTTCAAACTGTTGACAAGGGGGATATGAAAGAAATAAGGACTGTGCCAACCCAGCTGATATTTCTTGAGCTCCAGTTCTATGGAGGTGGCACAGCTCAAACAGGAAACGCAGCCTTTATGCCAATAGTGTTGATACCAGCCTAAAAGTGTTTTACCAATTGGGCTTACTGCATTTTTCTAGGCTACATTAGTTTTTTTTCTGGCCTAAGGTAGTTCAAGATGAGATAACTTTTAGTGACATTGTCTGGAGAAGCCAAAATCCATTGAGTGGAAAAAGGTCCCATGGCACCAGTCATATTTGCTGTTGGCGACCTGCGCACAACTAAAAGGCAGCCAGCCAACAGTGCTGTCCTCTGTGGCTGTAACCCTGCACTAATAGCAGTGAGCAGAAAGAGACGACTGATAACGTAGATTGGGTATACAGCACTTCAGTCCCCTCTCACTCACGATGAAACCAATTGGGAAACCTTTATATGAGTTTGTAACAATAACCATTTTCCTTTGGAACATATCCAGCATTTCAAATACACTCACTATCAAACCCAGATTATTTATTTCTACAGCACTCTCAAAGATGTGTCCATAAACTGGTGCAAAATGCCTTTCCCGGTAATCCTTTGAAGGTGTCCCACTTTTGTATGGCTGAAAACCAATTTCTGTTTAAAGCCAGAAATTGTATCTGCTCTGAGAATTTAACGGCTCCCATTTCCTGCCTGGGCTAACTGGACACATACAGTCCCTTTCCTCGTAATATTATCCTTCTGGCTAAATGGTTGGGACTCCATTTTGGAGGCTGCCAACTCCACTTTACTCATATTCAGCTGATCGGGGCTGCTGCTGAGTAATACTTTCCTTTGGGTGTCCAGTATGCTCACACATTTTCAAAATTCCCAAGTTTAGGAAAGCCTAATGAAAGTAAATACAAATTAGTGCAAAAATCCTAGAGTGGCTCAGGAGGAAAATAGGGGGGACGGATGCCAGTTGTCAGTGATAATAATTTTGCATCCATGCAGCACTTTTGATCCTGAATGCACAGAGTTTTGGCAGACCAATTTACGAACAGAAGTCTAGAGCTGGTTGAAACTCAGAATTTCCATTCCACGGGAAATTCGGACATTGCAGAACCTCCTTTTGTCCAGAATGGGAACAAAGTGTCAAAATTTCCTGCACAGCAATTCAGAAAAAAATCATTTCAAAAATATTGAAATTATCTAATCAAAATGAAACATTTTGATAAAAGTAAAACCAATGCATTTTGACTTTATATTATATTTTAGCATACAGGACTAAAGTTGCAGTATAAATGCAAAATTATTGTAATAAAATCTAATATAGAGGTCAAAGTCAAAATAAAGCTCTGTGTCCATATCAAAAAGTAGGTTTTGACTTTATTGAAAGGAAGCAATTCAATAATTCATTTTCAACTAAATCGATCCATTCCTGCAAAATGTATTGATTTCATCAAATAAGGTTTTTCAACCTCCCTTTACAAAATTCCCTGTCAAGCCCCCTCATTCCCCGCCTCTTCAACAGCAACAGAAACTCAACAATTTTGTTTAGATGGAGTCAAGGCTGTGAACACACCAATCATTTAAGCGAAAAAGAAGCTTTAAAGAATATTGAAGTTAAACGGAATCCAAACATTGGAAAGCCAAGAAATAATGCTAATTTAAAATGAGGTCTTATGTTGGGTTCTGGTTCATGGTTATATAAATCAACCAATTTCTGCCCTTTATGGTTGTGATGATAACCATGTGTATCTTGAAAATGTGGATCATCTGTAGCTGCTACCGTGATGACTGCCTGACTTTGTTCTGTTCATTTACATAAATAGATAACTCAGACACTCGGTGATCATCATCCAAATGTCAAAATTGTTAATTGTATTACTGCTGATCAATTCATGTAAGAAAAGAGAAGGAAACCATACTATGCCTGATCCTGCTAGGAGCTGAGCACTCTGACCTAGATTTAGCAAAGCGTTTAAGCACATGATTTGAGTAGGACAACTCCTGTGTTTAAAGTTAAGCACATTACATGCTTAAGGAGTCTGCTGGATTGGGGCCAGAACACTCAGTGGAGTGGACTGAACACAATCTAGTGTAAGTGACATCTCCTGGGTGAAGATCTGCACAATCTACTGTAAGTGACAGCATTTTGGTGCAGCAATTGGTTGGCAAGTTGGAGAGTACCACGGTTTGTTAGTCTCCCAAGGAGAAGGAGCTAAAGCCAAGAAACTGAGGTGGGGAAGAGGGGGAAGTCCCAGTGAAAATGAGGCAAATTTGTGGAGCCGTGCAGATCATGCATGCTCATATTTTCAACACCAGCAACTGGGATGGGCCACTCTTGGTTTGTGGGTGGAGCTTGGAAGAATATCACACTGATTTTTTTCCAGCTTAACCCATGGATAAAATTGCAATTCAAGGTAAATAAAAGGAACATTAGAAAGAATGAAAATGGAGACTTAAGGAAGCCAAATAAGTGTAGCTCTTCTGTCATATCCCTGTGACCCATGCACCAACCATGGCATGTATTTGTGTATAGGACAAGTGTCTCAGTTACTTGACTTCTTAAGTCTTAAGTACTTTAATGATTTGGCCTTGAACTTCACTGGCCGGGAACATCACATTCTTGTGTACCTGGCCAGCTTAAGGACTCATTTGTATCAGGGAACCTCGGTATATTGGGAAGATGACATGGTGGTTCAATCATCCTTTGGTGTGGGGGTGAAATGTGAGATGCGGGTTGTCAGTGATGTGTTGTTAGTGGAGGGTGAACTGTAGGATAGTCTATGACTGTGAAGATGGAGAGGGTTGGTGGGTGTTTCATACATTTAGGAAGCTGGATATGTCAAGGGGTGTCTCACTCACATTGTCAATGATGAAGTTGAATGATGAGCAGCTGTAAGGATGTCTCATTAATTAGGCTGGTGAGTGGCTAGGAATATGGGGAAATTGTCAATTGGGGGAGCCTTAGCACTGTATTTCCATATTTTCCCACAGCCTTTTTTTTAAGCAGCTTTTTAATGTACAATTTATTGGCTTTCCAATGTTTATAAACAGCATCTTTACGTTACTGTAGTTACAACCTTAAATCAAGCTGAGCAAACTTTTGTCTGGGAACTTCATTAGCCTTTTGATAAAGTTGTCAAGGAAAAATACTGGTGTTCTGCCATATAGAAGCATTTATTCGCCACCAAGTATGTAAATTAGATTACATCCTAGATGACAGCTGTGTCAATTAGCATATCTTGGTCTCCTGCTTGCTTGAACTGCACCCAATTTTTTTCCAAGCTACACTTGTGGATTTCTTAAAGCCCTTTAGCCCAACCAGTTCTGCCTCAGAGCCCTCCCAGAGACTCTCTGGGGTTAGAAATTCTTCAGAATTTTCTGCATATTTCTGAATATTCTGCAGGAGTCTCCACATGGCTAAGGCGCATTGTGGGAGTAAGGAGATCAATAGAAGGAAGCCCTCGGGGATTAGGAGATCTGCTGCACATCATGGCTCCAAATGTCTGACAGACTCCTCATGGGGCTTAGAAGCTCTGAAGGGGTCCTGAAGTTAATTAGATGAATTTGCCAAGCCTGTCAGACACTTGGTAACCTCATTGGATTCTCCAGACTTTGGCAAAACTTAGAAGATTGCACCACGACAATGGAGGATTCTGCTATGGCTGAGTCACCAGGGAAAAAATTCCCCCAAACTACCACTGTTTCTGGGGAAAAAACACTAATGCCATTGAAGAACTTCACAGCAAACCAGACCTGGAGTTTCAAGGCCTCTCTTTTTTGGAAATAGAACAGAAAATTATTATAAGAACTTGCAAAATGGTTAACACCTATTTTTTCAAATTCCCATACTTCAGAATCAGATGGAACAATTCTTGTCAAAATTGCTTGTGGGGGTGCTGGTAGGGTCACCCCTGAGAATCACATGCAGAGTGGGGTGCAGCACCAGAACAACTGTTTGCCTCTCTTGCTTTCTGGTATGCTTGGCAAAGTTCTTTCACACGGCACTGCTGCGTGTCCCTCGTGTAGTCCTTCTCCCCCATTCCACAAGCGATATTTGCATAGATGTCAGCATTTCTTCTGCTGGATTGGAGCTCTGCCTGCACAGACTCTTCTCCCCACACAATAATGAGATCCACCACCTCCTGTGCAGAGCAGGCTGGAGCACATTTGGGGCATGTAGTCTCCATGATCAGCTGTGTTCGAGCTGGCATGCTCCCAATGCTGGTCAAACAGAAAACAGGAAATCAAAACTTCCCAGGAGGGGCTGTTTCCTGTGTACCTGACTGCAGTGCAGCAGAGTTGAGAATGATCTCCAGAGTGGTCACAGATGAGCATTGTGGGACACCACCTGGAGGCCAATTAAGTCAAATTACACAATGCTGCATCTGCACTACTATGCAGTCGACCCATGAAAATTGAACTAATCACTATGCCTCTCGCAGAGGTGGATTACAGAAGTCGACATTAGAAGAGACTTAGGTCGGCATAAAGGACCCAGAAGTGTAAACACATACATTAACACAGCGGTGTCCAATACATTCGCCCCTAGCCACCTGTGTTGAAAGGGCTATTGAATTGTGGCCAATGCAAGAGCAATGCGTGCGTCTGTGAATCCACTTTTTCTGCAGTTAAATTTGATAAAATCCAAGTCAAATCTGGAGGCTGCATTAAGATACATGGTCAGTATGAATTATATACCAGATTTCAGGGCTATAGTAGTAGTATGTTGTATGTTTGAAGTATGTTTTTTAATCCTTTTTTATAATGTGGTGAATAAGAAAAATTCAAAACCACAAGTATGGCTAGCACTGAATTTCTATTGGACGCCGCTCCATTAACAGGTCAACTTAAGGCAGCTCCCTTTGACATAACTCTGTAGTGTAAACCAGGCCTCAGACATCTCTTTAAAGGCCTACAAACAGCCTTCATTGACTCCGCCAAGCCCAAACAGGTGTGTCGGCGTCTGCCAAGTCAAAGTCGCAAGTCTTTGAAGAGCTCATGGGGACTAACAGGCCTCCTAAAGCTCACTGGGGGGGTGGTCCCCGTGAGCCTCAGTCTTCTGAGGTCAAGAAAGGGGGAACTGAAGAAACCTCCTAAGTTTCCTTGGGGGCTTCCCATCCTTGATCTCTTCCCTCCAGATAGCACCCATCCCCACATCTAAGGTCTGCAGAATCATGGCTTCCTTCCTATGGACCTCAGGAGGTCCATAGAAAGCGGGGACTGAATGATGGCAGGTGTCTTGAAAGGATCAAAACCTTCCATTGACCTCCTGAGGTCTTCAGTAGAGAACAACCTCCAGCAAGCCTTAGAAGCTCAGCAGCCTTCCTTTACGAACCTTTTGGTGGGTAAAACATATCTTATCACAACTGACAATGCCTTGGAAAATCCCTTGATTTTAAGGTCTACTGAAATGAAAAGGACAAGTGGCTTCTTTTTATGAAGAAACAAAGCTAAACTAAATTAAAGAGAAAGCAAGAAATAGGTTTCCAGCATTCATATGATGTGTTAAACCTTTCTTGCTGGAGCTGACTATCCACAGCAAATGTAACGATCACCAATGGAGTTAATGGACCCTGTGATGAGACAGGCATATCATTGTAACTCTCAGCTAGGGTAACCCTAGGTGACACTTATCCACTAGGTCAGGAGATGAACTGAGGTCACCAACTCTTCTTCAGTGAACAGCCCTCAGACGTCTACACATTCCAGTTTCAACTTGGGCTAGTTTAACATTTTGTCCTTTGAATTCATGATGACAGTCAACATACATTTTACAGACAAATACATAAGCATAGCCCAGAACTCAAAATGACACATTGGTAGGGCCAGATTTCGATATCCTTGCTGATGTGGACTCACTCCACATATAGTCCTGTGGAAGTCAGTGAACCTACTCATGGTATAAGATGCAACCCCACAGGAGTAAGGGTACCAGAATCTGGCCCATTGTGAAGAAGGATGTGTGACAAACATTGTAAGCTCTTTGGGGAAGAGGCTGTCTTTTTGTTCTGTGTTTGTATAGTGCCCAGCACAATGGGGTCCTGGTCTGTGACTAGGGCTCCTAGGCAATAATAATTAATAATTACTAAATAATTAATCATAAAATATCTAGACAATTCCTATGCAATCATTAGTTATTTGGAAAACTGAAGTGAAGTGTTATATTAATAGGAAATATTGCAAACAAAACAACGAAACAGACCCTGGCCGCAGCTGTACCCCTCATCCCTCCTGCACCCCAACCCCCTGCCCTGAGTCCCCTGCCACACCCCACATCTCTCCTGCATCCCCTGGGGGCAGGGAGGGGGTGGACTTAGGGTGAGGGTTTCAGGGAAGAGGTGGGAAGAGGCAGGGCAGGGGCAGGGCCTCATGGAAAGGAAGGAGTGGAGGCGGAGCTGGAGGCTGTGGGGGTGGGTGTTAGTGATTCGTCCCTTGGGCTAATGTACTAGTCCTCATGTGGCCCTCATGGTCATTTCAGTTTGAGGACCCTGGTTTAGACTAAGGAAAATAAAGGGGGAAAAAATGGAAGAAAAGATACACTCAGAAGGAAAGGAAAATGTGAAAAGAAGGAAAAGAAAAAATACATGAGACATAGGGTTAGCTCAACCTCTCTGCTTCCATGAGTGAAGAGGACCACACTTATGGATTTGGCTGGCAGTCTCTCTGTGAGATTGTCCACCTCTTCTGGAAAGATCATAAAGGGCACCCTAAGCAGTGGATGGGAGCTCTTTCATTGTGGTTGGCGAAAATTCAAATACATACATTGATACATTGAATTATTAGCCTTCATCTCACTGCTAGATATTTTATGGCACTTGGAATTCACCTAAGTCTACATCAATACACCACCTACTGTGTCTTAATATTTCAGTGTAGTAGCCTGGGAAGGATGGTCCTTAAGGTGGTCATATTTTGAATAATGAAAGAGCATTGGCCCAGGAGTCAAGTCTTTGCCCACTCTCTACCCATTCATTGCTCCTCACAGTCCACTGGCTCCCGGGAGGGCGTAAGCAGGCAAATAGCCCTGCTTACTCCTTTGCACCTGGACCCACGGTCTGGGTACCCAGACTGAGGCATATGGGAGTTTCTTACAAACTTGCACAGGCATGTAGTCCAGGTCACAATCTAGCCCTTAATTTGCACTGGCCCTGGAAGTTATTCACGTCCTTCATAGGGAGAACAAGGCCCAGTGAAAAAAGTATAATGGATTTTTGAATGATTATGATATTTTGTTTCTTCATGTGCATAGGATGGCTGTGTGTGTGTGTGTGTGTGTGGGGGTATTAGTAGTGTGGGGAAACGATATAAATATCTTTTGCAAATTTTCATAAAATCAATTCACAATTGCATTCTGTACCTTTAAAAAAATCACTTCTTGCAAAATTATCACAAAATGGACTGTCCTACATTGAAACAACCAAAATTTCAAAAAAAAAAAAAATTGTGGTGACTCGATGCAAAAAATTGATCTCTGGCCAGATGAAACTCTGAATTTTGAAATGCTCCAAGTTTTATTTTCATCAAAAGTGTAAACACGTTACAAAACCTTGCAAAAACATTCCTGTTTTTGAGCAAAAATGTGCAGTTTTTCTGTTAATGCGGACCGGTTTCATGAATTCATGGCAAAACACTAAAACCTCACATTTAGATATTTTTTGGAAGTGTGGTGTGAATGTTTTATATTACACACATATATGTTTGTACACAAATATCCACACCTACGGAGACATAAGCACTTATGGTGCACTGATGCATATGACACAGATAAAAATAATGTCTGGTTTTGAATGTTCCTAATTGTTTGCCTTCAGTTCCATCCTTCCTGCCTTTCCTCAATGAATTAGCACCAAGGCCTTAAGTAAACCCACTGCAGCTTTGGGCTGGGTCATCCCTCTAGACTTCTCGTCAGGGGTACCCAACCCATTTAAAAATATGAAATGTTTTCTGGAGCCACCGTCACTCAAAGCTTCTTTGACATCACATACAAGTTCTTTGAAGAACTCCTTTATCTTGTCCCTCACCACAGAGTCTCGTACACTGGGAACTGACCATTGCTTTCAACGGAAATCTGTGGTCTATTCAATCCTGTGAGGGATCAAGTGATAGTCAGCCATTTAGAGCAGTGGCCATAAGATGACAGAGCAACCATGATGCTACTGAACTCACACACTTTCTGTTTTGGTGCAGCTGCCTGGGGGAAAAGATTAAAAGGATGACTGGGAATAGCACTGGGGTTGCGTGTGCTTCTTTATGGCTTGGGTTAAACATGTCAATGCTCACTGCCAATCAGGCCATTTAATTTTTGTTCATCCTGAAACCTCCTCCTCTCTGAAGAGTCTGGCGATGGCTGTCGTTGTGGGTAGAATGTGTTCCATGGGAGATCACTGCAGCCTGATATAAGAGATGATATCAGAGATTAGTTAACCGTATGGGCTGAGTCCCAAGGGAGGTGTGTGAAATGAATCAGATTAAACAAAATTGATAATGTGAATACTTAATCAAACAGACAAAGGTAGTCTGCACAGCTAATTAGGGGCAAATAGAGCGTCCCTCTTGTACCTCATTTAACTGACAAATTGTGCAGACAGTTTTAATGGGAGTCTGTTTAGCAAAGAGAAGGCTGTACAGTTGACAGCTTGGCAAAATGTGGTTTCTGTAACACCACATGATGCTTATGGAAATTAGCCTGGTGCAGCTGAGCTCTGAGTAGGTGAGGGCTTCCCAAACTGCAGTGAAATGGTAAAATGGACCTTTTAGAGGCACTTGGTGCCTGACTCCTTAAAGGGACAAAGCTGATTTCCTGTGCATTTAAATGAAGCCTTATTGAGGACATCTAAAGAATTATCATTGGCGCCCAAGAGAATTGGCCTTCCCAGGGAAGGACAGACACAGCCCACAAAATCAAGAGTAATTAAATCTGTTTATTATACTAGCAATCATGCGGTACTATGTGGATCGCTATCTGAGCACCACGTGCTCCTCCCAGCCTGGTGGGGAGGTAGGCAAATCGAGTTGTTTCCCCTGTTTTACACTGATGAGCACTGCACAGCCAAGTCATTTACTAAACCACAGGAGAGGAGTCAGTGGCAGAGCCAGGCTAAGAATGTAGAAGCTCCTGGTTCCCCATCCCAGGCTCAGTCTTCTAGGCCACAATGCCCTCCAGTGAATGACTAAGCAACCCTAGTCTGGAACATACATGGGGCTAGTGATGATTTGCCCTCAGAAAATGTGGAGATCCAGTTTAGTTTGGATAGGCTTGAAAAGTGTGGATCTCTAAACTTTCTGAGATCTCCCTTCTGTTGTCTCTGCCTGCCATCCTCTCCAGCCTCAAACGGATCCGTCTGTCCCTTTAGTTTCATCCATAGACCTCCTAGCTCTCCTGTAAGAAAGGAGGAGGATGCTCTGATCTGATATTCTCTACCGAGACTTGGGCATTTCTCATTTTCTCTGAGTTCATTTGTCCTTTCCTACAAAGAACATCATTATGTGCCAGTAAGAAATATAGAGTGGCCCCTTTAATAATGTGTAATAAGTAGCCAATCTGATTCAGTTCATAATGTCCGGGGTTGAATAACCACAATCTAGATTTTACTATTGTATTGAGACAGAAAGGGAAAAACCATACAGGTGAGAATAGGATCAGCACTTCTGGATGCCTGAAATGTAATTTGACTTCTTCAATGTTGTGAATTCTTCTGAAATGGACAACAAAAACAACACCTAACAGGGAAAAAAAACACAGTATGTAACAGTGGCTCTATACCAAAAGCAAGAATCCTACTAGTAAGTGGAGCTACAAATCTTCCATTAGTGCATGTTGTTATCATCTAAACAGTTACATTGTCTTAACTGCAGCAACTAGAATTTGGGTTTTGTTTTCTGTTGTTGTATGTCAGTCTGTGTTGAGTCACACTGCGCTAAAAGGGACAGGACTGCAAGAAGGGCAGGGGTCGTGAAGTGATTTTGTGAATCAGTCCGTCCCTCAGACACGTTGGTTCCAGTCAGAACAGTGATCTGCTAGGCACATAATGGCCCAGCATATGAATGGAGAGGATCTGACCTCCTGGAGAGCTAGGACCAACCGAGTGGAGCTACTGGAGTTCTTCTGAGAGTTGGGACAGGGAGAGTGTGTCCCTCCCCCCACCCCATTAAAAATAAAAAAATCCTTTTTAACCCTAGTCATAAAGCGAAGATATTTATTTTCAAGAGAGTAAATTCCTCAGCAGCTGAAGTTAACTGCCATTGGAAAGGGTGTTTTAAGACTGCAGTCCACTGAACCCATTCAGGACTCCCTTTTAATTAGTAACTGAGTTTATTGTAAGAACTGTTTTGTGTGTGTGTGTGTGTGTGTGCATGTATGTGCAGACATACATACAGCACCCACCCACCCAGTCTGCCTAGTGCCCACCCTAACTGCTTCCCCAGGCCCACCGCCTTCCCAACCCCCCCTGCTCCCTGTCCCCTGACTTCCCCGACCCCTATCCAAGCCCACCTCCTGACAGACCCCCGGGACTCCCATGTCCTATCCAACCCCCCATTCCCTGTCCCCTGACCACCACCTCCCAGAGCCGCCACCCCATCCAACCACTCCCTGCTCCCTGTCCCGACTGACCCATGGGATTCCCTGCTCCATATTCAATCCCCCATCTCCAGCCCCCTTACCACATTGATCAGAGCAGCATGTCTGGCATCCACATGGCCCTACTGGAGCCAGACACTCTGCCCCGCAGAAGCGCACAGCCCCCCCGAGCGCTGTTGATGTGAAGCACTTGGGCTCTGGGGGGGCAGAAGGCGGGGCCGGGGGGAGCCCTCCCAGCCGGGAGCTCAGGGGCCCGGCAGGATGGTCCCGCTGGTTGAATGTGGCCCATGGGCAATAGTTTTTCCACCCCTGGCCTAGGGCTCCTGTAGTCAGCGTAGTCTAAGGGCAGGGAGTCAAAGTACCGAGGTTCTGACACTGACTCTCCAAGTGACCTTGGGCACTTCACTTAAATCCTCCACAACTCCCCCATCAGCAAAATGGGCTCCGCTTCACTTCGCAGCCCCAGATGAGTTCCTTTCCCTTTAATTTTAGTACATATGTGCCTGCTCCCTCCTATTAGACTTCAGCAGAGAATAAATGATGCTGTCTCAATGACAGCACCGTGTGTCTTGGTGGTTTAGTGTTAGACCGATGTCGCTTACATATCATCCACTGCTGAGAGGGAAAAGTTTACAATTTAACATAAAAATAGGAAAGACCCAGAAAACCTGAACATTTGAAAAGTGAAATATATTGTACCTGTGCTAAAGTTGTGGAGGAACTGCACAGTTCTGTAGTTGACTTCACAGCTGAATTCACTTGTGGAGTTCAGCAAGTTTGTTGTGGGTGACATTTATATAATGTCATGTATACACTGCACTGCTATGGATGTGTTATGCAGAACTGGGGGGGAGGGAGGGGATTTTCCAGTACAGCATTTACAGAAAAATGAACTATGGGGTAGAAACTAATGGGAATGATTTGATTCTATCTGGTGTATCTGTATTTGTGAATCATATCGACTTTCATTTCAGACAACTTACTCTGGGTAGGATCTTTCTTTTATATCTTCTCAATGAGCTTCAGTATTGTCAAAAAATCTGCTGAAACCTTTTAGGTATAGTACTAGACTAGTCGTCTGTGCTCAGGCCTGGGAGCCAGAAACGCACGTTTTTAAATTCTAACTCTGACACTTACTCCCTTTGTGGTCTTGGAAGAGTCACTTAACTCTGCTAAGAGTTAAGAGTCACTTAATTTCCTCTAATTGTAAGAGCTACAGGGGTATTATACGTACCTAGTGTTCCTCACATGGGGGACTGTGAAGATTAATTAGTTAATGTTTGTAAAGCAATTTCAAGATGAAAAGTGCCACATGACTGCTAAATATGCTGAAAGTTGCAGTGACCATATTACCATTAATTCAATTTTTGTATTAGTTTTACACTTTGATTTTTTGTTCTGCTTTTGCACTTAGGAAAAAGGGAAAAATATAACTGGGGGGGGGGAGAGAATGATGTGGAACTGCCCATTTTAAAGACATAACTCCCCTCTGTGCATCTCAGATGACTAGCCATTCTGCCCATTGGATGCACTCCAGCTATCACATGGACTAGCGTGAAACCGAACAAGCCTTTGGGAAATGAGGATTTTTTTAGTAAGACAAAAAAGATTTTTGACCCCCTTTTCCAACTTGTTAAAGCCTCGGTGAATCCCCCCCGGCCCCTCACGCAACGCTTGCCCGAGCAAAAGTTTTACCAGAGCATTTCATGAGTCACGCACAATTAAAATGGGAGGGGTCCTGCTACTGCTTCCATAGAACCGTTTGAGTTAATTGATAAAGCTTCCCTTTTATTACCACTGCTAGCCTTCTGTCTGAAGCCGTACAGTCTATTGCCCCTGAAAGGCAGGGAGATTTCCTTGTGGGATTCTAGCAAATATTGGAAATTGCAGTGGCAAATTAGCAGGGGCCACAGACCAGAAGTGACAGCTCAAGTAGGCTGGTGGGGGGAGTGTCGCAATCCCACCCCAATAGCAATTGGCCAGACTTATCATATGGCCTAATCACAACAGAGCTGGTGAAATAATGGGCACCAGATGTTATCGCTTTGTAGACGTTCACTCTCTGGAGAGTAGCTACTAAAGGCGAGCTCCCAGAAAACAGGAGCAGAGTTTTGTCACATTTCAATAAAGCAGGATTTGCTGGTGGAGAATATCCGCCCCATGTTAGTGTATCTGATTGCTGCCGCCACGGTCCCAGCGTAGGAGAGAATGGGAAAGAAAACATTTTCATGGCTCTACAATGAAGTCATTTGTATTGCTATATCCAAGAGAGAGACCCTAGCTCCTAGCTGGTTGAAAACACGGCATGTGACAGATCAGCAAGTCATTAATATGTCCTAATATTATAATAATATGTGGCTTCATTGGCTGGTGCAGTGAGTGGAAAGGAGTAGGGCAGACTACATTCCCTATGGTTGCTTCCCAAAAGCAGGTCTATGCTACCTGAGTGCAAGGACTGAAACTCTGCTTAGGAAATGAGGCCCTAACCCTGAGCATCCATGTAAGGGCCAGCCACGATCTATCACTCCTATGGCTTTCTCTGTAATTGTTTTCTATTAAGCTTGCTAGCTTATCTCAAGCTCTGTCTACACTAAAAGCCCTATATGGGGGAAGGGCTAGCTCAGTGGTTTGAGCATTGGCCTGCTAAACCCAGGGTTGTGAGTTTAATCCTTGAGGGGGCCATTTAGGGATATGGGGCAAAAATGGGATTGGCCCTGCTTTGAGCAGTGGGTTGGACTAGATGATCTTCTGAGGTCCCTTCCAACTCTGAGATTCTATGATTCTATTCCTTGGTGATAAGGGGGATGCAGCTGAAGCGGTGCTTGGCCATGGTTTCACTGAGAGTGTAGACAGGAATAAACGACTGTCAGCATGATTTCTTTGCCAGGGCTTAAAGTCTGGTCAGGTGATTGATATGTGGAGTGGGGAAAGGTGAGTGGTGGAAGGGTGTTGCCTGTTAAGGAGAATGAAAAGCTCAGGGAAGGAGAGCAGTCAACAGGAGCAGAGGAAACCTTCCCATAGTTGGGACCCTCCTTCGAGATGGTGTTTGGGTATCCTCTTGCACTGAGATTACCTATCTGGGGAAGACAGCTCCAGTGCTTAGGAAAAGGCAGGTGTTAGTAATGGGAGATTTGATCATTAGAAACATAGATAGTTGGGTTTGTGATGACTGGAAGAATTGCATGGTGACTTGCTTGCCTGGTGTGAAGGTTGTGGATCTCTTGAGGCATAGACTTATGTGTAATGCTGGTGAGGAGCCAGTGGTCATGGTACATATAGGTACCAATGACATAGGGAAGGATAGGAGAGACATCTTAGAGACCAAATTTAGGCTGCTAGGAAAGAGACTGAAATCCAGGACCTCTAAGGTGTGTGACAGACCGCCTTCTCACCCCTCGCAGGAACACAGGCAGGAAACCCTTCTTTGCGTCAAACAGTGCTCTTTAATTAACAGTGCAGGACCCCACCACCAATATATACAGCTTTATACAATCCAGTCTTCAGCTTACAGCTCTTCAGACTCTATATAGTCCAGCTTACAGTTTGCAACTCAAACACACAGCTCTGACTAGCTCAAACCACCACCTCACTCTAGTCTATACCATCCCCACCACACTGGGCTTGCTTCCTGGCAGGCCTTTTATCCCCCTGAGGAGGCTGCCAGGTGCCACTCATCAAGGCTGAGCCCTCTGCAGCCCAGGTGGCTGATTAGCCTTCTCTGCAAGGGAGGTTTGCAGGCTTCTGCTCCCTCTTAAAGGGCCAGCAGGGCTGGCTCAGGCACTCCTGGCCAGCACCCTGCCACAGGTGACATTCTCAGAAATGCTTCCAATTCCACGCGTAGGGCCAGGTAGGCAGGCAGAGCTTCAGAGTCTGAAGGAAGGATGGGCTCCACCTAAACCAAAGTGGAACCAGGCTGCTGGCACTTAACATTAAAAAGGTTGCAGAGCAGTTTTTAAACTAAGTGCTGTGGGAAAGCTGATTGCTTCAGAGGCTCATGTGGATCAGACAGAGACTTCTCTTAGAGGAGAGACTATTGACAGAGATTCTCTAGGCTTCAGTCAGGAGGAGAGGATGGAAGAGGATCAAGTAGGGGCCAGGTCAGACGAGAAACATTCACATAAAAAGAATCTGACATATCAGAAAAGGACAGACAAAGAAACAGTGACAAGTTTTTAAAGTGCTTGTACACAAATGCTAGAAGTCTAGATAATAGGATGGGTGGAATTAGAGTGCCTCGTGTTAAAAGAGGATATTGATATAATAGGCATCAACTTTTAATACGGAAATGGCCTTTACGATACCAGTGCCCCTTATTTGGTATAGATGAGGATTTTAGCCAATTAAGTTTTGACACAGCTTCCATTTCGGCCCTTCCTAGTCACACTAGTGTGACGTCAATTTGGCTATTTAGTGTTTCTCCTGCAGCATGCAGGGGGGGGAAGATCCGAATTCTGTGTGTCCAGTGTCGTGTCGTAACCGAGTCCTAACCAGACTCAGCTCCCTCTCTGAGCTTCCTCTCAGCTCCCGCGTTTCAAAGAGTTCCTACGTTTGCCGGCCGTTATGCATTGGTTTGTATTGTTTGTACGTATTAACCATTACTAAATGTTGTACCTTTGTATGTGGGTATTGTTTATAGTTATTTCTTAATTATTAGCCTTTTAGTTCTTTTTACTTATCAAGCATATTAAGTTTTCCCCTATTAATTGTAAATTGTGATAAGTTTACTTGTTTTCAATCTAAATTTTCTGCTCTGATGTATAAATCATTTTAAAATAAAACATTATTGTTACTCCTCATTTGTGTGTCCACAAGTTGCTTAGTGGCTCCTTCCTATCTTGGATTCCAAACTTATACAATATCGCCACAAAGCAGCTTGGTAAATAAGAGCCTGCTGTTCACATTTACGCCTACCCCACGTGGCAATCCACAACACTCTGACCTTCATCCCATATATGGCAATCTGTTAAACCCTGAGCATATTACCAAGAACCAACCAGACAAGTACCTGAGAGAGAGACAGAGAGAGAGCGAGAGCAAGAGAGAGGATGCTCGGTGCCACCTCAGAGCCTTGGCCCATCCCACCGAATGTCCATTCTCCAACTTTGGCCATCCCTGATGCTCCAGAAGGAGATTAAAAACCCTTCCAGAATACAGTAGGTGCAGAGGGGAAATCCTGTCCTGACCCCTGCTGGTGGCAGGCTGAAACCATGAAGCATGAGCTTTATGAACCCAAGACATAAACCGGAAATAAGCCTCAGGGCTGTTGAGTCCCCACCATCATAAGCAATGCTGTCGTACAGTTGCACTCATAAGTGTGTCCAGTTATATGTTCTCACAGAAGGTATCCAAGTCTCATGCTTTGGGGCATCACCTGGTCACTGCAGGGATCAAGAAAGAATAATTCCTCTCCATTTGCAGTTTGTCAAATTGGTCAAATACCTTCTGGATTAAAATGTTGATCTTCCCCTGAAGTGGGACTAGGCCAGTACTGGGGGCCAAAATACTGTACTGTAGAGACCACTGATCTAGTCCGTAGGGCAGGGGCCGGGAATTTTAGTTGTTCTGTAAATCTCAGAGTTCGGGGGTTCTCAAACTTTTTCATGGAGTGAGCCACAGAGAGCGTGTTGCATGGATACCTTCATTGGTACTGAATACATAAAAGATAATCATGACAAAAGTAGTTATTTCCTACATTCTCACAATCTTATTTTCAGTGGGAGCCCCCTATAAGTCCTCAATATTGTCTTTTTTGGCTGTCCACAAACAGGGCTTGACAAGGTTAAGCACTTAACTTATAAAACAGCTTTCATGGGCACACTTCAAATATCAACTCTCATCCAACCTTCTAAGCTTCGTTTCACAGTTGAATTCCTTTGGGCATACAACGCCCAGGCCTAAACAGGCTCAGCAAGCATCTCAGAACTGCTCAGTTATCGGGGGCTTCTGTTTTGGAGTGCCCAACTTGAGACACTGGGAAGGGGCTTGATTTTCAGAAAAACTGAGCATCTGCCCTCGGAAAATGGCTGCCAAATAAAGAACTAATGTCCAGTTGAGCCCCGCAGATCACTAGTCACTTCTGGAAATATTGCACCTTGATTTTAAAAGGAATTAAAGACAGAACAGATTTTCTTGTCATCCTCGTTGCTTAAAGAAACCCAGTTATGCTACATATAACAGAGCAAAAGTCATGCTGCTTTACTCCAGCTGAAGAGCTAACTTTAGGGAAAATTGAATGGCTTTACCTTTGTTGTTAACTACACTTAAGAGCATTAAAACTGAGTCAATTAATATATTCTATTTACATAGAGTTTATTAACTTTTTATTTTCTCTCATCTTCTAAAATGATTCAAGAGAGTCGTTTTACCTCCTGGTTCCTGTGCATTTGGAATGCAGAGGGAATGCTTATCTATTAAAAACCTGGAACTGGGGTTTTTTTGGGGGTTGGGGGCAGGTTTGGAAACATTTTTATTGGTCATAGTTTTTGTGAAAGTTTAGATTTATAAAACCTAAATGTGGAGGCTTGCTGGATCTAACATTTCCCCTTTACACACTAGCATTCCTGCTTAAAACTGTATTCTGCAATTGAAAAAAAAAAAAAGATCCCTTGCCAGCATTAACATTGTTTCTTTAGTAACCCACAGTCTTTCTCTCTCTCTTTTGACATCTAGATCAAATGATCAATCACTGGGTACTTCCTCATGTGTCTGGGTTAGAAATCAATTGGCATGCCAAGCGATGTCAGTTATCCTTTCTCCTCCCATTCCAGGCAGGCATTTCAACTTGAAACATGCCACTCACTTTAGCAATCCCAATTACCTGGAAATGTAAAGCCCTAATCCGGCAAGCACGCTTATGAGGGAGAGGAAAGAAGGAAAAAGAAGAGCAAAAATGTCAGTGGGCTTCTGTCAATTTCTGACAGGGACAGGTCTCCCTTTTTTACATTTCCTGAAGAGCTGCCTTTAACTCCTTGGCAAAGCCATTATCAGTTCTATGGCTTATCTCCATCTGTCTTTATTCCTGCAATTCTAAAGTCCGAAAAGAAAATTATTTTCACATTAGCAACTCATTAAATGGCCCCAAATTTGTAGCACAATCACTGCTGGATCCAAATGCATTGTTTTTACACATCTAAATGCCTACCAGGGGCATTGTTAGAATAGCCGTCCGCGGCCTGCAGGACCTTCTGTCATGCACATGGTTAAGTGGGTGGGGAGGGGCTGTGGCACATCATCCATCACTCTCCATCAATGTCATCACCACCTGCAGGGGTACTACCAGCAATCACTCACTCACTCCTTCCTGTCTATCAGGGTGAGAGGTAGGAGGGGGGGTGAATGTGAGCTTATGCAGAAGCACTCCAGTGTTGGAGCAATGAAAAGCTGCAAACCTTTGAGGGATTTAAGAGAGAAGAGATATTGAAGGGAACCCAGACACTGTATTTTTTTGTTCTTATACACATACCGTATATTGCAGCTCAGACTTCATAACATCAGGTGATCTACCATAAGTGCTTAACCGATGCATAGAGAACATGGCAGCAAATACTGGGAAAACCTGAAAACTGTTTAACCAGTCACCACTTTTTAAAAACATTTTAAAATTAACTTTGGAAATACAGAGGCTACATTTAAAAATCTCCAAACTCTTTTAAAAATTGAGATACACTTCCCTCTCTCCTGAGGGTAAGTCCCTGTGTATCCAACTTCAGCTCAAAGAGAAATTATTTTACCAAGAGTCTTACCAAACTGGACTTTGTGAACAGACAGTGGGTGTCACTGGAAGGGATTCATAGCTGGTGGCAGTGAAGAAGCGGGCAGGAAGAAGTCGTAACAAAAGAAAGGGAGAGAGACAACACAAAGAAGGGTAATTTTCTACAAGCAGAAAAGTTCCCATTTACACACAACCATCTCTTTCCCATTGTCTCTCATCCTGATAAGAAATAGATCAACTAATGCCCATCTGGCATCACAATGATATAACCCCTTTAAAAGTAGTGTTGGCTTCAGGCATGGTCTAGACACAGTTTTGGTACCAGTCTAACTTTAGAACCAATATAACTAACATGGTACTATTTTAGATTCAGTTATACCAGTATAAAGGCGCTGATATGGGAGATGGCTTGCACCCCTCAATTTAAGAGTGGTGTATAATTGTGTGTATGGCTAAACCACCCTAAACACGCCTGATCCCCATCTGATCTCAGAAGCTAAGTAAGATTGGGCCTGGCTAGTACTTGGATGGGAGACCTTCTAGGAATACCAGGTGCTGTAGGCTTAACATGGGTGTGGGGCTAGCAACTCCACCCTGTAGGGAACCAAACTGCTACTGAAATGCCAACAACAGAGATGGAGTGCTCTGTGGTTAGTGGCCCATACCCTGACTGGGGGGTGATGGGCAGAGAGAGAGTATAATTGTGTTCATGCTTGGGGGATGTACTATTTGAACTTCTAGTCATAGGGGTACAAAAACTGTGTGCAGACCAATGTCTTGGCCTCTTTCTTTTGGGTAGTCACCCTGACCTCCTCCCTGAGGTACCCCTGTAGTTACAGCTGGATACAGTATTCTCATTGGCTTCCTGTCCAAAACTGTTGCGTTGCTACACTCTGTTTGATAGCTGCCATGTTCCACTGGTGAAGCAGCTGCATTTTAGTGGAGAGATTCCTGCATTTCAAGATCTTGAATCACAGGCTTTATCAATGTACAGAATGGATATTTTTAAAAGTGAATTATTTTTTACAATGTTAATGGTGCGTCAGAATCTGCTGCAAAAGCTTCAAAGGTTTCCTGAGCCCCATGTGACTCTGGGGTTCTTCCCGCTGAATGAAGTATATGTCCCAAATAGGAAAATGGGGTGTTTCAGTCTGTTTGGTTGTGAACAAAACAGAGCTTATCCCAGGAAACAAGCTTTGACAATAGGCCATCCTCCCCGAGGCTGGCTAGCACTTAGAAGCTTGCGGCTGACGGCGCTTGTGGACCATGGAGATCCACCAGGTGCTTGCAGCTGGTACAGATAGCTCATTAGAAATTCATTTTTTCCTGTCATAATAACAAAGTGCAGAGCAGCAGCGGTAACATAGTTTCGTATGGGAAAGCACACAAAAGGGGACAGCTGAAAGAAGCTGTGCTTTTCTCCTGTATTTCTGGCCTGATAGACTTTTCTTCAAAAGAAGCAGCCTTCTCCATCCTCTGTACCCTCTTAGGCTGAATTTACTGAATTGCATTATATGCATCTAATGCACATTGCAAGGAGCCCAGCCTCTTTTAAACCAATTCATGTGACAGCAGTATTTCTCTGAAGGTTTTTTTTTTTTTAATGCTTTTCCTTTTTTTCTTCTTCTTCTCTTTGGAACCTTAATAGTGAGACAAATAGAAACAGGACTCTGCTTCTTAGCTTCAGATTCTCCAGAAAGATTTTAGAAAGTCTTGTTTCCAACCTTTAATAGGAGCCAACTGAATTTGTGGGCAAAGTGGAAATTTAGCAGCACAGGCAATAAGCTGTTGGCCAAATGGTGCCTTCAGTTTCACCAGTATAGTAAAAGCAGTGAATGATGGAAGTAAGAGCAGAATAATGCCTTTCTTGTCACAGCAACGGCTCAGATACTACAGTATAAGAATACATCTAATTAGCCACGTAATTCAGTGGGTAAGTGACTCCTGACGTGAGTGGGGGGGTGGGTAATCCTTTTGTAATTGTGATCTATGTTATTAGGAGCTAAAGGGAATGTTTTGTGAAAAATATCAATTGTTTTTCGTTTTCTGAAATTTTTCACACACAACCCCTCCCCCCCAGCTTTCACTTTTTGTTTCCTTCGCTTTCTCTCCATCTCCTCCCTGCCCATTTTTCATTTCCACATCTTTTCCTCCTTTCCCCCCATTTTGCTACTGAAAATGTGAGGAAAATAAAGGAGGGCGGAGGGAGGACTAGAAAGAGTTAGGGAACCAATAAACTGTAAATCCCCAAACTAATAAAATGAGGTTTCCCTTTCTGAACCAAAGTCATGTTGGTTTTTGGTTTCAAAAACAATTTTTGTTTTCAGTTTTCTCATCAAAAAGTCAGAAATTTTCAAAACCCTTGAAAACCCTTTCAGGAAAAACTGTCATTTTTGAAGATGGGCAGTTTTCGCGTTGGGGGGGGGGGTTTGAATGAAAATTTTCAATCAATTATACATGTTATGTGACCAAGGCTAGGAAATAAAGATTAGTCTCTCACAACCATTCCTGTGTGTTACAGCTTTATTATGTGGTGACTGAAGAAAACTAAATCTTTAACATAAATGCAGCAAATGAAAGCACTTAAATCCCTCAGTATGGAGGGGAACCTTTCTGTGAACAAGAGGGGGGTAGCTGTTTCAAATTGTCCTGAAAGAGAAATCAGAGAGAGTGACTTGCTCCAGATTGCTGTATTGTAGGTCCAGAAATGCTGGATGTCTACAATGTCTATTAGTGGGAACATGAAGGGGATTACTAGACAAAAGCATTTAAACATTTTAAGAATCCTATTATCCATACAAGAGCACCACTTGAATAACTCAAGTTTTCTTTCCAAGATGCCTCTCTGCATCTTTAGGTGCCTGAATCCCTTTAAAAATTCTGGCCCTACATGACTTTGGAGCCTAACTCACACTTTCAAAAGAGACTTAGATACTCAGGAATCTAATTTTCATTGAAATTTAAAGGTATTTAGGCTCCTAAATCACATAAGTACTGTACTTTTCAATTTTTTATCTTGGATTACTTGTGCCCAACTATAATCATGTTAAAGCAAAGTTGTCACTAGAAAGTGACTTGACTCTGCAAAGAAAATTAGATATTTTGAGAGCTAGTAAAAACTGGGCTTCCAAAATCAAATCAAATGCATCTAATTAAGAATTAAAGGCAGACAACAAGAGCAAAGGAATAACATAGGGGCTGATCCAACTCCCACTGAAGTCAATGGGAGAATTTCCACTGACTTTAATGAGAATGTGACCAGGCTTAGAAACTAGATTTGCTTATAATTAAACGTGGAGGCAATCGTGACACAACACAGATATGTTCAGCACAAGGGGTGCATAGTTATGAATGCAATAACAACATTCTTCTTGCAAAAATGTGTTACTCTTAGCACACACTGAAATGAAATACAAAAGCAAAATGCACTCATGAACATACAGCTTAAGAAAAAGCTCAGTGATGCCTGATGTTGAAACAAAGAGCAAAGTTCTCTACCATTTTTCTTTGTGGCCCTGGAAATAAATGAGCAAAACATGAAGTTTGAAATTAACGAGGAACTGGCTGCAATGTAATCACGCCAAATGTAAACCAAATAATTAATGACCACCCACAACTGCCACTGGAAACTAAGGGCATTTCATACAGCCGGCACAAAATAAGCTCATGCAACAAAGCTAGACTATGTCTGATCGGGGATAGACACCCCTTAGCGCAAATGAGAGGAACAAACTGGCACAACCATGCAGAAACACAAGGGAGTAATTCTGGATGGCCACCTCCAAAAATAAAACTTATTGGGACTACAGCAATGGAACTGCTGCATTTGACAAGAATTGGTATTCAGGACATTTTATTATACTACTAGACAGTATGAGATCCGAAGTGCTATGCCAAATCTACAGTACCGCTCTGGGAATTTAAAAGTGTAACAAAGGGAGCCTGACATCTCCTCTTCTGACCAGACACGAATGCTGCCATGAAAGACAAGTATGAAATCCGCAACAAATACAGGAAACAGAATGCAAAAGAAGCACTGATGCCAGGAGATCCCAGATTGCTCTTGGTCAAGCATTGATTACCTGTTGTTAGTGGACTGCAGCTTTCTTAAAGTTTTAATGAGCTCTTGTACAACACATCAAGTAGCATATAATAGCATGTTATAGACTGAAGTTTGTCATGTGATTCCAGATGAGTTTACAATTCACACGTGGCTCATGTTAACTATTCTTTTTTATTATATCAGTCCAAACACACCACATCTGGATGTTGCTATGCAACATCATAGTAGTTAGCAAAAAAGTCAATATAAATAGCAAAGAATTTAATTTAAAATAAAAATAACCTGGCAAATTCAAGGGTTTCATTCTTAGCATTGTTGGCTGAACAAAGCAAGATCCTAGACACAACTTGATGGAATTTCTCTCTTTGTCTGGATATAATGCATAACACATCCCTACTCTGCCACTGACAATACAAAAAACAAGAAGAGCAGCAAACAGATTCCAGAGAGCGGAATAACCTCAAAACCTGAACAAGCCGCTGCAAAAGGAATTGTCTTAAGAACAAGAAGTGGTTGTGTGTTCAGAAAGCCACGTACGTTCGATGATAGTAGTTACTGACAGTCCGTAAATCCAGGAAGAGGTCAAACAATCTCATTTGTAGGGGGTTCTACGTATTTACCCTGCCCATCATGCTAGATGTCTCTATTTATGTGTTTTATTAACAGATTCAATTAGTTTCTGGCTGGTGTTTTCCACTGACATTGTTGTATTTGCATTTGATTTTCAGGAGGAAAAATAAGAAGTAAAGGTAGTCGCTGGAGGGAATGGATGCTGACTGTGATCACATGACAGAAGGATTAACCCCACTGTAACCTTGAGCCATGTCAGGTGACATGAGTGGGGACATTTCAAGAGGGCTGGAAAGAGTCCCCCGAACCTGTCAATGACATGCTGATCATTAGCCAGAGAGCGACACACAAAACCAAGAGGAGGTGCTTCCTCTCCTTCTCCAGGGGGGCTGAATACGCATGATGCTTCCACAGCTCTTCCAGTGATCTTTAAAGAGGGTCTTCTCCCAAGCTTGGAAACCTACTGTCTTCCCCGAAAAGAAGGAGCCTGTTGGCCATGGATGCAGCACCCAAGCAAGAGTAAGGCCATTTTTTAAAGCAACCTCAAGGTAAATTGTACCTATAGGATCAAGGCAAGTTTTAAGCATGAGCACTATAAGCAAATGTATGGGACTGTGCACGTCTGGGGATCCTGCAAACACTTGATAGGGCAGCTCGCCGACCCGCCTGGCCTCTCTTTCTGTCTGGCAGTGAGACCGGTGGAGGCAGCAGTGCACTGCCTGGTCCCCAATCAGAGAGCAGGAATGGTAGGACCAGGCAGCTCCCGGCTCATTTTTTCCTTCTGTTCCTGGAAGCTTGGAGTCCTGCTGGGGTCCCATGTGGTAAGGCCAACTCAGTTAGCATGAATAAAATAACATCCAAAAGCAAGTTGGATTCTTGCCTTGTGCCGATTTGAAAGAATTCCAAATTCTGACTGGGTCTGTTCAGAAAAAGACCATCAATAATGTGTAAAGGTTTTTAGAAACACAGGAATTGTCAGACTGGATCATACCCAAAGCCTATCTAGTTCAGTATCCTGTCTCTGCCAGTAGCCAGCACTAGATGCTTCAGAGGAAGGTGCAAAAGACCCCACAATAAGCAAATGTGGGATAATCTGCCCCCTGTCACATTAGGCCTTAAATGAGAGCAGGATCAGGCCCTAAAAGAGCCAACAATCTGCTGCATGTAATAACCCACATTCACATTCAGCTATCCTCCCTTATCAGGGTAGTTTCAGCAACTCTTTGGAAGTAGTGCTTGCTGCCTGGCTGCTGTCTATTGTTTTGAGGTTTTAGTTTTCCTTTTTTTTTCTTGGTCCGATTGTAAATGTTTTGAGTTTAACAGACACCCAAATTCATTAAATGTGTGAAATGACGGGAAAAAAAGTGTGAAATTGTAACAGTCTGTTTGTGGTTGATTAATAGAAATTTCTTCTAACAATTCCCGCAACCTTCTGGGGGTCATTGGAACAGAGCAGCTGTAAAGACAGCAGGAGTAATTTAGAAACTGCCCAATGCAGATTTCTGAACAAGTGGGGAGAGTCCCATGCACTTGTTCAGGCCAGTAGGAGATGATTGTCCACTGCAATGTCAAGTTAACATGCAGATTAGTCTACAAGGTGCTTTTAGCCAGCTTCCGAGGGCTTATTTTGTTGTGAAGGAAAAATAAGATTAAAAAAAAATCATTGAAGCATTGAACAATTACCATCTATAAAGCTGTTCTGCTTTAGTGTCCAATATTGTTGGCCGGGGTTATACTAAATAACAACATAAAAACCTCTGTGGTGGAAAGAAATCTCATTGTCAGGTCATTAGGGATGGAGAGCTTTTTTCGTCCAGAAGCTTGAAAACGTGTCAACTACTGCGGCCTTATTTCAGATTGGAAGGAATCCTTAGGACATTGCTGGGTTAAGCATCTTTCAGATCAAGGCAGCCAGCACCAAGGACAAGGAAAGTCTGACTTTTTCTTTTTGGGTTGGGGGAGGGGCCATATTTCTCTGGCTTTTTTATAGACAACCCAACCTGAAGTGCTGATTTTCTTTGTAGCAAACTTTATATAGCGAGATGCTTTTGCTTTACGAAATGTACAAAAGGAGACATCAAAGTAACTGTCCCCACATTGACATAAGGATAGAATAATGGTGACCTAGAAGCTAAAGGCTGGGACAAATGCTGAAAGTAATTCACTCCAAGCGTTAACAAAGGGGAATGTGTGACAATGATATATACCAAAAGACGAGGAGAACCACTTTTGTTGGGCGGTGATACCCCACAAACCCAATTGTAGGCCGATCAATACTGTCATAGGACAATTATCAAAGACCATCAGCACATCATATTTTCATACCATAAACAGCTCAAGGCGCCAGGGATGGCTTTCCTACAGAAAGCACATAGCATAAATTTGAAGGGTGTGAAATTGACATGATTAATAATTATAGTTATTAGCACATGTGCCAGCTGCTCATGTATGGCTTATCCCTTGATTTATGGTGCCATAAATGCCCATTTCTGCTTGTGATGCAGAATCAAGAGGGCACACACTCATGGGCAGAGTGCATTTTTCCCAGTGCCAGGAGCTTTGCTCCCTCCACTCTCAATCCCGCCTCCCCCCAAAAAAGTGGGCCAAAAAGTCACCCCTGCTTTGCTTAGATGGAAGCAGCCCCTTTTGTTTTCATGTCTGCCTTAACGGCTGCTGAAACCTGTCTGCTCAATGTCCCCAAAGCCTTTGAAGTTTGGATTGCCGCTAACAAGGGGCTATAGTTTTCCCTCCCCCACACTCCTTCATGCTGTTGCCAGGCTGCAAACAATCACTATACATATTACAGATGAAACCACTAGCACCAACAATAGGAGAAGCAAAAACTAATCGTCTAGGTGCCAGAAGTTAAAGCTTTTGTTTTCAAGTGCAGTTTGATTCCCCCTCCCTCACCCTTCTGTCTTGTGTACTTTTACAACATGGTTCATTGTAGGAAATTATTTTTCTTTGACGTGAAAAAATGTCCAAAAATATAGCAAACCAAGAATCTCAATATGTTCACACCCCGAAGACTGTTTTCTTTTGAAGAATTATAACATCTGCAGGAATGACAAAATCTCATTAGCTCTACAGAGAAGATTCGCAGCCTATCACTGTTCCTTGGAGATTAGCTCTGCACACTCAGAAACATATACTTACTAAGTATTCTGTGCGGTTTAGAAAAAGTATCATTGCTCATGGCTGTTAAGGTTACTTTCAAGGGAGATATTTATCATTTAAAAGCAAGAACCATTTTTATTTTATTGCATTGCTTTACCTATTACCCCACCCCCACCTCCCTCAGGTAATAAAGCAATATAAGTAGAAACCAGGTAGAGCAGAGCTGTGAAAATATTTTGCTGTTTTATGAAACTATGTGAGATTTAGCTGTCTGTTTCTTCTCATGTGGGAACACAACTGTGGGCCCAAACCTACAAGGTGGTGAACACTTTCAGTTTTCACCAAAGTCAGTCATAGTTGGGGAGCACTTCTCAGGATCAGGCCCCAAATTTGTAATAGCTGGGTATGTGGTAAATCTTTGCAACGGAATGAACCCACACAAAATTTTGGGAAATCTTACAAGCCTCTATGCATTACAATTCACTCACAGAAGTCAGAGAAGAAGGAATTTGCCCCTCCCAGTGTTCAGCTGTGATCTGGGCGGTGAATGGGTTTATTTGCTTGTTTTTGTTTTGTTTTGTTTTGTTTTGGGGGGGGTTGTTTGTTTGTTTGTTTTGCACATTAGGTTTCTTGTTTGTTTTTTGTTTGTTTGGTTGGTTTGGGTTTTTTCTTTCCCCTGAAACATCAGAGATTGGCTCTGTCTCGAGAAGGAATATACCATTTGGGGTGGAGCAGTGCTCAGAGGTACCAGTATTGCCAATTCCAAATGTTCAGAAATCATGAGTCAAGCTCACCAAAAATCATGAGATTGTCTTGAAAATCATGTGATTATGTCAAATAATAGATTTGGTGTTCTTTTTATTTGCCTTCTGCTTTTTGAACCTTTCCGGTGCATGTGACATTCCCCTGGTAGTATCTGGACCAGTGACTCGGGGAGACAGCCTTACCCGGCTCTGCTGTGAGAACCTCCATTCCTGGACTGTTCACGCACAGCTTCTGGCATGTAAGATGCTCCTTGGATTGTGCAACTGAATGACACTAGCCAATATCTCCGGTCCCAGACAAAACCCTTGTCTTGCAGTGTCCAGTTATGCCCTTACAAATTTAGATGCTTCTCATCACAGGCTGACTGGTTGCCCTTCAGCCAGACTCTCCCCTTTGATCAGTGCTTGATGGTGATGTCCGTAGATGGAGGTGGAAGAGAGAGAGGGCATGGCAAATGGCTCTCCCTTTCATCATGTTCTCTCTTCCCTCTTGGCTTTGACCCCCCATTCAGAGTCAGGTGAGCATTACCTCATCATAGTCCCAAAATGACCAAGGGAAGGGGGCTGACTCACTCAAGAGTCCAACACATCCTTAGTTGTTGCCTAGACCAGTGTCCTTTGTTCCTGTGAGGCTAGGCTGGGTTTGTCCCATACATGCCCTGATGAGGTGTGAACTTCCCCTCTGCTCTTAGAGAGTTTTTGCCTGGGCTTGTTTTAAGCCATGAGGACACATTTCTAGCCTGATAACTATATACATGAAATTACAACCTACAACTTTACTATAACAACAATGCTCAGTGCACCATGAGCCTTCCGAAGACACCTGACATGACAAACTTTGCATTGGATACCACACGGCCACATTATAAGGATGAACATGGGGATACAGTGCATTGCCCTGAGGTACAGAACATCACAGTGCACTGGGGTCACATTTTGAAGTTTTCTCCACAGCCACGAGACCTAGAAACTTACTTTGTGTTTAAGAATGATGGCTGAAATAATCACCTATCCATTTCACTCCAGGAGCTGGGGCTTTAAGGAAAGCAATAATTATCCCGAGACTCATGACAAAATCATGAGAGCTGGCAACACCTGAGTATGTCTTGCTTACACATTCAGGGTCATACTGATCACCAGTTTTTGGGTAGGGAAGATATTTCCCCTCTGTTCAGATTGCCAGGACCCTGGGTGGTTGTGAGGGACAGTTGCCTTCTTTCACAGCATGAGGTCTGTTGGGATCAGGACATATCTCACCTTATCAATTCCCTGCCATCTCAGGGGCCTCAGTCACTGCATGTACTGCTGCTTTTTTCTTCCTGAGGTAGCTCCAGCATAAAGTGGTTCTGCTTCCCACAACCCTTGCACTGCTACCCAGAGGTTAAGCATTATTCTTCCCACCTTTCATGTTGCTTTCCACAATCTATACACTCCTCCCTCCAAATTCCATACAGGTCACTACAATGCCCAAATGAACTGTGAAGTTTAGCACGGCTCTAGTGAACAACATGAGACAAAGATTGTTTGAAGTGTTGTTGTAGCCATGCTGGTCCCAGGATATTAGAGAGACAAGGTGGGTGAGGTAATATGGATGGTTTAACATAAGTAGTTATATGTGTTAATTACATATGCTAAACAATTTGTTCCACCTTGTATATAGCCGTGACTCTCTGAGTATCTTTCCCGGACCTAAAGAAGAGCTCTGAGTGGCGCAAAATCTTGTCTCTCTCACCAACAGAAGTTGGTCTAATAAAATATTTTACCTCACCCACCTGGTCTCTTAATGAGATAATGATGTTAGTCAGAGGCTGAAACAATTTGTGGATCATTGAATAATCTCCTTTTGTGAACATCAGAGTTGTGAAATATCTTGGGTGGGGGAAAGAGGGGCAAAGGCTATATGTTACTGTCATATCCCTCCTCCCCAAAAGTGATAAGATTATGTAGCAGGATAATAGGAACCACATGGAGATAGCAAAAGGATTAATGAAAACATTAAGAGTTAGTCCACTTTCAGATGAACTCCAGATAGTTCCCATAAATTCAAATGTCTGGCAAAACTTCATTCCCTCTGAAACATCTGGTAATAGCCACTATCAGAAGATAAGATGTAGGCTGGAGGAACCATTGGTTTAATATAGTGTGGCCATTCTTATGTTCTTACATAATGAACAGACTCATCCATTCAGGGAACAGAAACAATACCATGTTATCCATGTGACCAATAATAGCTTGAATTCCAAATTTCAAGTCTCAAACACGCACAGCAAACTATTTGCAGTTAATATATAGAGGAAAAAAGAACATAAACAATGTCACAGTAAAATTTTTAAGAACAATATATTTGAGGAAATGCATGGGCATTCTGAGACCAGATTAAGAGTCTAAATTCTAGTCAAAAATTTTCTGTCTAAACTGTTTTTCCTCAGTAAATTGGATTTTTGATTACATAATTTTTTGGTGAAAAGTGTCTGCATTGTGTGGAAAATTTCAGGTTCTAATAAAATTTGTTGACTGAAAATCTAAATATTTGTGTCCACTAGTTTTGTTTTCATTTTTTCAACAAAAAGAAGTGATTTTTTTTGCACAGGAATTCTCTCACCCCCAATCACCTTTCATAAATTCACTGAATAAATTATTTGTAAAGTAGTGCCAGATGCTTCAGCGGGAATGAACAGAGCAGGGTAATTTATCTAATGATCCATCTCCTGTTATCTAGTCTCAACTTCTAGCAGATAGAGGTTCAGGAACATCCTGAGCATGGGTTGAATCCCTGACCATCTTGGCTAAGAGCCACTGATAGACCTATCTTCCATTAACTTATCTATTTTTTTTTAACCCAGTTACATTGCTGGCCTTCACAACATCCCCTGGCAATGAGTTTCGCAGGTTGACTATGCATTGTGTGACAAAGCACTTTCTTATGTTTATTTTAAACCAGCTGCCTATTAATTTAATGTGGTGACGCCTGGTTCTTGAGTTCCATGAAGGGATAAATATCATTTCCATATTCACTTTCTCTACCCCTTTAATGATTTTATAGACTTCAATCACATTCCCCCGAGTCATCTCTTTTCTAAACTGAAAAATCCCAGTCTTTTTAATCTCTCCTCACACTGAAGTTGTTTTTTTTACACCTAATCATTTTTGTGGCACTTCTCTGTACCTTTCCAATTCTAAAATATCTTTTTTGAGATGGGGTGACAGGAATTGCATATGCTATTCAAGGTGTGGGAATACTATGGATTTATATAGTGGCCCTCTGATATTTTCTGTTTTGTTAACTATCCCTGTCTTAATGGTTCTTAGCATTGTTAGTTTTTTTGACTGCTACTGCACATTGAATGAATATTTTCAGAGAAATATCCATGATGACATCAATTTCTTTCTTGAGTGGTAACGGCTAATTTAGACTCCATCATTTTTATGCATGGGATTTTTTCCCCAATGTGCATTTTTTTGCACATATCAACATTAAATTTCATCTACTATTTTGTCACCCAATCACTGAGATCTGTTAGATCCCTTTGTAACTCTTCATAGTCAGATTAGGATTTAACTATCTGGAGTGATTTTGAATCATCTGAAAATTTTGCCACTTCACTGGTCATATCATTCAGATCATTTATGAAAATGTTAAACAGCACTGGTCCCAGTACAGTTCCTTGGGGGACCCCATTGTCTACCTCTCTCCATTATGAAAATTTATCATTTATTCCTATCCTCTCATTCATATCTTTTAACCAGCTACTTATACACGAGATGACCTTCCCTCTTATCCCAGGATTGCTTAATTTGATTAAGAGCCTTTGGTGAGAGACCTTGTCAAAAGCTCTCTGAAAGTTCAAGTACACTATATCCATCGGATTACCCTGGTCTACATGCTTGTTGAAATCCTCAAAGAATTCTAATAGATTGGTGAGGAATGATTTTCTGTTACAAAAGACATGTTGATTCTGGGAATAAAGAGAGTTTGGGAGAAGCGATTTTGGGCTTTGAATTGCTCAGATTAAGGTAGCAGTCTATGGAGTGGCAGCAGATCACCCAAATAACTTTAGTCAAACTCAAGTTATTGGACTCAATAGAGGAGTAACTGGTGAAATGTAATGATTTTGATGTACAGAAGGTCAGATTAAATGATCTAATGGTTCCTTCTGGCCATAAACTCTATGAATAGGAAATCTTAGGGAATTTTTAGGGGGGAAATTTCCATCTGTGCTTTGCTTGAAGTATCATTCTTAGCAAGATTAAACTATTATATGATTTACCAACTGAGTGCCAAGCTTAATTTTTTCCCTCTCCACATTCCCACAGAGTGCAAGCATGGTTCTACCCATGAATACCCTCTCACCACCTTAAGCAGGTGAGGTACTTTGACTAGATGGCAGGGAATGAGAAAAGTCCAAATGTATGCATGCCAGAGAGAGGACTGCCCCCCTCTTCAGGTGTCTGCTTAGCCACTGGGGAAGGGGAATAAAGGGAGCTAGGGGCAGCTGACTGGTTGCTCTGCACCCCACCTTTCCTACCTAAACTAATCCCAGGCTTTGAAAAACTTCTGTCACTCCAGTTAGCTGCCCTACCCTCCCTCTCCTTAGCTATAGATTAGGAACTGTGCCACTTATGATGCTGCAGGTCTGACCAATCACCTGTTTTCAAGGTCAGGAAGGAATGTTTCCCACTGGGCCAAATTGGCAAGTAGCTCAGTGAATTTTTTCATCTTCCTTGCAGCCTCCCAGTAGTATAGTTGGGTTAGAAACACTAGGATCAGAGGTTCATGTAATGCTACTTGTGACAGGCATCCAGTGTGGACAAAGGTAAAAGGACCAAGACCAGCGGTAAATGAGACCTGGACCTTGTCTCCTAAAGGGGGAGGAGCTTGAAGTCACTGTGGACTGAAGTTCTCCCCAACCACCTAGCATTGTGGCCTCTGTCACTTCATCCCCTTGCACGGGGGGAGGTGGATGAGGTATCACAACTCAGCTGAGTCCAGGGGGTAGACCACAGCAGCGCTACCCCGAGTAATTGTTTGGTTTGTGGTAAAAGCCCTCAGATTAAATGCCTGGTATGTGAGAAGTGGACCAGGCAATGCTGTGCCCCGCCTCAAGGTATAATTAATAAAACTGCAGCCTGCCATTTAAACACATCCCACATGTCTGCCAATCATTGCCTGCTTGCCCTGGTCAATGGTGAAGTCAGCTACATGTCTGTGTGATTATGTCTTAGGCTCCAATTTAGCAAAGCACCTAAGTGCATTTTAAACATGTGAGTTGTTTCATTTCCGATAATGGGACAAAAACACACGATTAAATGTTTTGCTGGATCTGGGCCCTAATAAGCATGTCCCGTATCCATTTAAAACAACATACCAAGGGCTTTGTTGCATTTACTGGTGTGTAATTTTCTGTCAGCGGTATAGTCATCTGAGACTGTGTGTGGTGTGTATTTGTGTACAGCAGGAGCTGTGAAGAATGGGCTTAGATTCCTGGCTGGTGCATTTAATACCAGATCATTGGCAAGGAGTTCAGCATTGAGGATGGTAGCTTTTAACTCCACCCCTTGCTCGTATGTGATTACATTGGGTGCCAGGAAAAAGCATTGAATAAATGCTTACTTTCTAAGTATGAGTTAGCGAGGTGGTGGTTCAGAAGGACTGCATATACCCATTAGAGTTAAATATCAGATTACCCTGGAAATTTTATCACCCTCAGCTGCTTCCATTACAAAGTACTCACGCAGAGGAACAGAAGTAATGTTCATTTGGTACTTAGAATTCTGAATTTGCTGACTTCTTTAGAGAGGAATTTAGCTGTAAGTATGTATTGTTATGTGGGGGAAGTTGAGTGAAACCGGTGGGCATAACAGCTGCCCTTCATTCGGGCGAAATGTAAAAAGCAATCAAGCTCCTTTATGGAATAGATACCTTAGCTAACAGGAGCCACTGCCCAAAGACACAGGTCACATATAAGGCCAGTCAGGAATTAGTGCTATGTGGGCAAAAGAAACTGTAGGCTAAATGAAAATCCAGGAGGCTGAGTAGTGTGAGTAGACGGGTGGGTGTGTGCACGTGTATAGAAGCAGCAAGGAAGCCCCAGTCGGAGAAGGACCTGTGCCAGGCAGTGGCGGATTAATGATTTTGCCGTCCCTAGGCCCTGAAATAGTTGCTGCCCCCACCCAGCTCACCTCTGCCTCCTCCCCACAGCGTGCCACCGCTGCTCCGCTTTTCCCGCCTCCCTCACAGCTTGCCAGAAACGGCTGTTTCCTGCAGCAAGCCTGGTAGGGAGGGGGGAGAAGCAGAGCAGCAGCACGCTTGGGGGAGGAGGCAGGGTCAGGGATTTGGGAAAGGGGTTGGAATGGGGAGAACAAGCGGAGTTTGGGCAGAGGGGCACAAGCACCCATCAGCACCTATGGCTATTATAAATTTACTGTCCCTTGTCGGCCTAGGCGATAATACGCCGCTGGTGCCAGGACTCTGAGGAAAAACTCGGAGACAGAGCTTTTGGGTAGAGTGCTGACTAAAACTAGACTTGGAACTGTGAGCAAAGAAACTGCTCCTGTTTGATTTCCAGGATGTTCAAGGAAACAGGTCTTTGTGTCAACTCTTTGTAAATAAACAGGATTGCATCAAAGAAATACCTATCACTAATTTCTTCTCCTAATGGAAACAACCCTCAAGACCGCAAATACTGGTTAACTACTTAGGTCAAAAGGAGTGTGTGCATAATGTGTGTGAGCATGGGTGCATGCACTAACTGTTTTGGTCAAAAGGAGAGAGAGAGAAAGAGAGACCAGTATCCAAGAGTATACAATAGTATATAACTATGAAACCATCTTTTTCCATCCTCTGTATTATATTGTTCAGAGGGTCTCTCCCTTTCTGCCTTCTCCACCTCTTCAGGTTCATCTCACTAGCATTCTCAAATATTTTATTTTTCCCTTTGGTCTGAAGTAGAATAAAATAGAATTTGAAACACCATTGGTTTTGCATTGATGGGGTTCAGACTATTTATACAGTGCTTTGATAACTGGTTCTAGTAATAAGCTTTTCCATTATAATGAGATAAAACTGTCAGTAAAGTTGCCCTCATTAGATAAAAGTAATTTGCTAGACAGATGGGATCATGCTTTCTTATGTGAAGGGGGATTACAATAAATTAATAGGTTCAAAGCAAATGGGTAGATCCACTGCAATTGTCCATTGTTTTCAGGCAATGGTTTGGAGATCTGAAGATTCTGTTGGGAGATTATAGTTCAAAATGTAACTGTATATTGCAGCCAAAGATTTTAAATATCAGTATTGGAAAACAGAACCCTCCAGGAGCATTTCTAGCAATTCAACACCCATCATAACTATTTAACTAGTAAGATAATATGTTACCCAGCTATTCTGCAATTTTGCTGAAGAACAGTTATGCAGAAATGGGCATCTGCTCCAATCAGCCAATTCAAAACAAACCATTTGCATAATAAATATTTGCAGAGCAGCAAGTGGGTGGAGCTTCGGTAAGTGCACAGATGGACATAAAAATCAAATATGGGCAGAAGAATTATTGAAATAAAACATGTTTATTTAACTAATAAAAAAAACTGTGCAAACACTCCGAATATGTTTGTTGGCTCTTTTCATGGCTGCCATTTTCTTCCTGTTCCTGAAAACAGTAAAATGGAATCTAGGTTCCATTGCACTGTACTATTCCAACTGTAAATGGATGAATGATCTGAGAGAGAGAATATAAGAAATCTGACAAGTAGTGAAGGGCATAGTATGAAAATCTAAGGCAGAATTCCCAAATAAAGCCAGCCCACACTAATGCTTAAGGCAAAAAAATGGGCACTTCATTTCAGAAGTTTACACAAAAAAGTTCCAGCACAGAGCTCCAGTCTGTGGCATGGGACATATATAGACTAACAGGTGTCACACACACCCACAATTTTATTTTCTTAGTTACTATGCTTAGTTTATAAAACAAGAGACAACAGACAGATGTAGACTGGAAATAATGAGACAATATTGGTCAGTGTGATATTTATTATTATTGTTAGATTGTGAGCTCCTTGGGTCAAGTACTACCCCTTTTTGAATATTTAGAAAGTCCCAAACATGCCTGGTACCATCAGTAGTAGATATGGGGGAGAGGAATAATAGATCAGGATGATCTAATATCAGTTAACGAGATTCACTTTCACCACCTTAGCAGAAGTGGATCTTAAAAAGGGAGTAAAATATGGACAGGATAGGGGTCTTGTGAATGAGCTCATGGAAGTCATACTCTGCATAGGGAGCTGCATGTGATGCCCAGATGTGATTGTGTGAGACACTGGTGAATGTGTCCTATTGCCCTGTATGAAAGGAATTAAAGTCACTGGAAGACTAAAGGGGAGAGGTTTAAGTAAAAGCCAGAAAAGTCAAAGTTTCAGGTGTGAAGAGAGTCCTACCGGGATGGGGATGAGGGGGGAAAGTTAAACAGAGAGAAGAAAAAACCGAGTGAGAGAAAAACTTATTGGAGTTTTGGGATAAAGGGATTAACTGGGGAAGATCTGGGAGAGAAGAGGACGGAAAGTGACATGGCAAGATAGCAGAGAACAATCTGTGTAGCCAAATTCTTGGGCATGTTAGCAACTAGAGGAATCTTGAAGAAATCTGTGTCCAATTATGCTGTTCAAGAAACTTCTATGTCTCTTAACGGCACTGCAGTGCCTCCCTTGTGAAGCAGACATAAAACAATTTGGAAGGCCTATGCATTCAACCCCCACCTACTGATATGAAATACTGACACATTAAATACAACTAACACTTTTTTTCAAAATTGAATTTTAAAGAAATGCATGATCATCTGTGGTCAGCAAACCAGACCATAATGCTGTGTCTATCATAACACAAACAGTGTATTAATGGAGCCATTAATCACCATCAAAACTGTATTAGGAGTGAAGATAGCCAAAAAGAGCTTAACTGACAGCAAGTGGCCATAAACCTGTCCAAAAACTAATTTGATTACCATCATACCAGCATCTGTGCCACTTACGAGGGTTCATTTTTTTGATGAAATTAAGTAGACAAGTCGTTCATGCGTATAATAGACATCTAAATCATGGTAAACACATTGCTGGCAAGAGAAGTAGTTAAAGAAAGTGTGAGATTGTTTTGCAGGCTAAATTTCAGGCAAATCAAACGGAAGATATCACAACATTTGGTTAAAAACAACGGAGTCAAACACATTTTTGGGTCAAGCCAAACACTGAGTAAGAAACATTTTGATCCCTTGACAGTGGAATAAATATTGCTGAAGGCCAGGAAATGTTGGGAGCTTTTCTCTATTTGCAAGAAGGATGGCTTTGCTAATATAAACTCTTGCTCTTTATTGGTAATAAATAATCCCTACAAACAATCTGTTTTGTTTGTAGACATTTGGATCTATTATGTGTTTGTCTTGACAGACAGGGCTGTGGGATGTTGCATTTAAATGACACAGGCTGTACAGGAATGTATTTCCAGATGATAACTGAGCCTAGAGCCTTCACATAAATCAAAGAAGGGAAATTATTCATTAAGAAATATGTCCAGATTTCTGCCTTACAAATCCAGAGAGAAACCAAATTTTCAGGGCTTCTTAGCCTTCTGTGGGCCTTTTAAAAAATGATTATGGGCATCTGTTAGGGAATTCAAATGTAATATAGTAATATTGGAACATTGGAAATACGGATATTCTATCTCAGCAAAGGATTAGAAACCAACGTGTTTTCCCAGCAACTGCCATCCCCATATATACTTGAGATTGTGTTTCGCAAAACCTTGGACTATCAGATTTTGCTGGAAAAAACAATGCTATCTAATAAAATTGTGGGGAAAGAAAAACCTCAACATTTCCTATACACTTTAGCAGATAACTGGAAAACCTACTGCTGACATTTTAAAACCTCATGTATATGACACATCTGTTCAGATGATGAGTGCATAGCTCAAAATACAAAGCTGACTATGTTTCAGATCAGTGTACTGTTTTATTTACAGCAATTAAAATAGAATTAATATCGCACATGAAATTAAGCCACTTTCCGTTTATCCTATATGCTGACTGCATAACACAAGTGAACACATTTTTATGCAACAGAAAGGGGCTCCATGGGGGGGGGGGGGAGAGATTGCATTTTAAAGCCAAGCCTAAAAAGGTTTGTTTTTTCAGACTAGACGTTGGTCATGGAGTAAGTGCCATTTATCTCCAGACCTTTTACGAATCACTGTGATGCTAACAGCGAACACCTTGCCTTGGCTGTGAACGATGCCTCAGGCCCCAGGAAGCTGCCTGCCATTCACCCGCAGATGCCTTGTAGGAAGCTCTATCTTACCTGAGTTTGCAGATGGGCCATTCCCCAGGTGGGTCTGGCAAAACACTTCTCATTAATCATCGCTTAAACCCCTCTCAGCGGGAAGACCTCAGGTTAGACATCATTTGGAAACAAATTGGGTGAAAAATAGCTCTGACAATAAGAAGCCTACATGGAATTCCCCGGTGAGAGATTCAGCAGTGTGAAAACAGACTCTTCCAGGACACTAAATGATCTGTCAGTTAGCAAATGACATTATAATCCAGTTTTATGCCATAGGCAGCTCTAAGCCTTTGCCATACTTCCTCCTCCCCCACTTTCTGAATTTTCTGTCTTGGATGTTTCATGAAAACCTAACCAAGAGAAAAGGAGCTGGCAAAGATACTAAGGAACTTACAAAATATTCATTTTCTTCAGATACTTCAGAGTTTTGAAAGACTTTGCAGCCTAGGAAGGAGAAAGAGCCTCAAAGAGGAGGCATAGTCAGGAGGGCTGAGCAGTGGGCCAGGAGTGAGAGACTGAGTGTTAATGCTCCTTTCCTACTGATTTGGAGAAGTCACTTCACCTCTCCTTGTTTCCCCACCTGTGTTGGCGTCGGTCCTGATTCTGATACTGAAGCATATCCCTAACCTTGCACACAAGTAGTTCCATTGATGTAAGCAGGTTTAGTTACATGCTTACATTTAGGCATGTGCTTAAGTAATTTGCTGAACCAGAGCCATACTGGTGGGGGGAAAACCCACTTGCCTACCTCATAGTGGTGTGAAGATTGAGCGCAGCTTGTACGCCGTTTAGAGATGTGAAACACTAGATAAGTAATTAAATTAATCTAAAACAAATGAGAGCTGAGACAAACTGGTTGAATGAAACCATCTTACTTTGACCAGAAACTTTAAGGCTTAATTCACTTTTACAGCCCTCAAACAAGTGGACAACATGGTTGCAAGGGAGTAGTCTAAAAAAAAAATTGGTCTCCCGTTTTCTCTCCAACCCCTCCCCCCATGCTCACCACCTCAGTAACAGAATCCCACCCAAACTACTAACCAGCCATGTCATGGGCAGGTGAGGAACTTTACCATGATCACCACTCACCAAATCCATTCACTCTGAGCACAAAGAGTGATCTTCTTTGGCTCTTCCTGGCTGCAGAATTCCACCCTAGGGCCTAAAAGACTAACAGGTTGATTTGAATAAATAAATGTAAATACATCTGTTCGTCTTTAAGGTGCCACCGGACTCCTTATTGTTTTTGTGGATACAGACTAATAGAGCTACCCCTGATACCTGACACCCTAGGGCCTGATTCAGTAAAGCTCATGCTAAAGTTCAATGGAAGCACATGCTTAAAGTTAAGCACGTGCTTAAGTGCTTCCCTGAATCAGGGCCCTAATGATCGTTTCAAAGAAATGTCCCATATCAACTGAAACAGTGGCCATGGGCAACTGGTAATTCAAAGAGCACTTCACATAACAATGGGGATGCACCGGTCAGTCTTAAAGTCCTGACACTTCCTGCTAGATGCAGCCCAGTCTGCCATTCTTTTTAGGTTCCCAGAGATTTTTAAGATTTTGATCTCCTACAGTAAACCTAAAACCCAAACACCTATTCTGCATCTTGCATTGTTGCTTCACATCTCTTTTTGTCAGGCATTTCTTTGGTGTAAACTCAACTATGTGAGCTTCGCAGCTGGCACCGAGCTACGGGAGACAGTGCACACACACAAGAGGGCAGAATCAAATTGAAATGTTCTCTAGAAAGATTAGAGCAGAGCGATTTGTACTGGGAACAAGGAACCATTCAGAAGTTCTGCATCCCATCAGAGGAAATGCAGAGCACAGGTACAGAATAGGGGGATGTAAATAAGCAAGCATACCCACCATATTCCAGGTGAAGTGCACAAAACTAAAATAAATATTGATGCCTTTTTTTGCTTCTTGAAGAGGTATAAAACAGCCAGGAGAGAGGCTATTCTCACGCTTATTAATATACACATGTCCTTGTTTTTTACATTGGAGATAGTTCATACTAATATTTTAACCATTCTTGGCTATTCTTCCTAAACATCTCGTTCAATGGCACATGATGGAAAGTGTGCTGAAGTTCATCCATCAAGAATCAACACACAACGGGAAACTGAGGGTCCTATGGAAAAGAGGCAATATCATCCAATCCAGTTCACTAACGACCAAACGTTGTTATCAGGCGGCATCTATTCAGGAGCCTATGCAAACTACATTGCAACACATTGACTTTTCAGCAGTTTACTTCATGTCTGTTCAATCACTTGATTTTCATTTGCGTGTCGAAATGTTGCTGAAACAGTTAAAATTTTTGGCTGTTTCCTTTCTTCCTAGTGACCTTCTTGTCAGCTTTTTCTCTTGATCCCTAGGTGAAGTGATTTGGCGGTTTCAGTCCAGTCTACGTCATAAAACCCACATCCCTATTAGAATTAATTAACACCCTTATTGACAGTCACAATATAGAAGCCAAAGACTGAATGGTCTGGGGTCTGAACTATTCTTTCATCTTTTCAGATGGTCCTTGCAGAACAAAATTGAAGCACTTGGGCAGGATTTGAGAGATCTTATACTATGTCCTCCATGTTATATATACTCTATATACATAATAGAGGATTCAGAGCTCCAATCAAACCACCACATTTCCCCAACAGAAACATTTACTAAAGAAAATAGCTACATAATCTAACAGAGGGCCCAGCTGTGCCATCCTTTCCAACTTTGGGTAGTCCCATACCCAGTGAGAACTCCCATGGAAATCAGTCCCAGAATTAACAGGATTTACATGGCATATTGCTGTCAGACTTCCAGTCATGGCCTCAAGGTGTTGGGAAAACAGTGCTGATCCAGCGCTCATCCCAACTCAATATGTTGGCACCTCTTGGGTGGCCTCTGGAGATGGCCTGGATGCAGCCAGCCTCACTCATCACACAGAATTAGTGAGCATGTGAGTGTTTTCACATGGCAGTTCCGCACAGCAGTCAGCAAGCAAGAAGATTTATTGCTTTATTTGACAATCTGTTATTCACTAACTGAGCATGACACATCTGGGAATAGGAACCATCAATTTGACATCAAATACTAGAACAGAAACCTTTTTGCATTGGCTTAGTTTATCCAATTCACGTCTAACCCTAGGAGTTAGTCCAGGACTCAAATCCAACCCAAGTGAGGAAAGTCAAGGCACACAATGTACATGAGGTTAGAAGAGGGAATTTTTTTCACAGATGATAGCCTGGATTATCGGAAAATGACCTCATTGGCTTGCACAGCAAGAAGTGTTGTCGGTCACTTTACTTCCATCCTCCTTGTCATTGGGCATATTAATGATGAGAAACAGGTTATTTAATCTTGATAGACTGGTTGAGAGGCACAGATCAAAGTCACATCAGTAAAACTGGCAAGTGTGAGCCAAGTGTCAGGAGAAGTTAATTTAACTCCCTCCGCAGCCATTGTCAGACAGATTGGAACATATATTTTTCATTTCCGTTGTATGGCAATGTAGGAGCTTTGCCCTCAACTCTAGATCACCTCCCTCTGGCCAAGTGTGGTGCTGCAGGGGTCCCTTCAGTCTAACACCCCCGGCATCCCTTCTGTAGCATCAAGCCAGCTGGTCATCTCCCATGGCCCAGCTCTTCGGCTAAGTCACTGCACAGCCTATCATGGTTAAGAGAAAAATCCAGAATTAAAGAACGCAAAGTCTCTCCTCCAGCCTCTACCACTCATAATCCTGACCATTGTCCCTCTCTTATCTTAGTGTGGGGAAGAAGTAGGGGAACCGAGGCCCACCTGCTCCACTGGGCTCCAGCTCAGGGCCCTTGTTCAGAGCAGCCAGAGTTAACCCTTCTCAAGTCCCTTGTTGTTCCCTCAGCTGGTTCCTACCTCTGTGGGCTTTCCAGCCTCTTGCCCTGTTTCTCTCTCTCTCTCTGGAGAGTTGGCTTCACTGGCCTGGCTGCTTCTCACCAGTTTGTTGGCAGGGGCGTCTCTCAGTCTCTCCACAGCCTCCCTGGCAGCCACCCCACCCTCCTGCCTTACAGGCTTTGATCCTCACTGCTGCTGTGGGGCTGCCAGTCAGCTCTGGCCCAGCAGGAAGGAAGTTTCTGCATTAACCCTGTAGCTGCCAAACTACCCTGGGGCGTAAAGATCCCCTGATAAGCATGGTGGACGAAGGCAATGAGAGCCAGCAACCCTCCACTCCGGTCCCACTCAGACACACAAGATAGTTTCCCAAATTCTGAGTTGGTTACTGTGGGTGGGTGGGTGGTTTTTATTTAGTTATTATTTTTCCAAATTCTCTGGATCAAACTGAGCTCTAGAGTTGCCAGACGCAGTTCTTATCAGAGTCAATGGAAGTAGGACTCTCTTCTAGGGCTGAATTTGGCCTTCAGTCTCCAGTAATCCTGTCTTTCCAGTTGGCAGCAAGCTGTTCAACAGAGATTTGGCCTTGGTCTAGCTAAAAAAACCCATGTGGGTGCATTCCTGGCCATAGTAGTTCTTACTTACAACCAGACTGAGAATTTTGAAAGGTTAATGAAAACCGGGGAAAAACAGGAAATTTAAAACTATGGCCCCAAATTTCAATGAGCAACACTCACAGCAAAACAGCCCTGTTGTTCCTGCTTCCCCACAGCAATACGTGGCCCCCGCACTTCACTTTTTGGTTCATTTTTGTGAACAGGAACACAAGTGATGGCATATAGGACAGTTATGTCACATGAACCATCCAGTTCCAAGTGACACTCACGTGGTGCACAGGATTTCGAAGAGCGCCGGAATAATGGAGGATGTGGGGGTTTATGAAACACTGGGAACTACCACAGATCCCTCATTGTTTGAACCCCAAATCAGAGTGTTCTGATAATACTTTGACGACTTCAATGAGCCCCAAAGGGAGAGTTAATGTTTTCTAGAAGATTTGTTTTCATTTTTACAATCCAGTTTAATTGCTCCCAAATCTTTAATTAAGCTGCCCCCTTAGGCCTATGAGCTCGAAGTTCTTTTTTATTATTAATATTTGCATTTTTTAAAGAGGAATTTGCTCAGCGGGTATATTTCTCTAACCTGTCACAACTCCACTAATAGTCACCTAGCTCTGGGGAAGAATATTTCTCCCACGTTTTTGTATTTAGATGTCGATATGACTTTAAAATGCAACAACAAGGTGGAGTGATATATAAACAAGAAAGAGGAAGATGAGACGATGAGAATTCACCCATGGAAAAAAATAAATCATTCTGCTGGGTTAATTCGAATACTGAATCTTTTTTTTCTTTCCGAGTGAAGTTAGTGCTGGTAAAAGTTGCTAGACTGACAGCACTGGCAAGTGAAGTTTATCTACCAGGCAGGTACAGTGCAGGCAATGGAAGTGCATGCGTCACCACTAGGTCTCCCCCGTGTGCTTTAGCCCTGGCAGGAGGGGATTGCTCCCTCAGAAACCTGAGGCTGAGCGTTACTCGTGCCCAATCCCAGAACTTTTTGTGTGACCGCACCCCACTTTGTGGAGTAGCACTCACACCTTTAAGGGAGGTTCTGGAGGCAGGAGGGCAGGAACGTCCTTGGCAGCATAGTTCCAGTTGAGTCACCCTCCCAAAGATCTAGAAGGGATGATGAGCCATAAAAAGGGGGTGGATTTCACTTAAATGGACTGACTCCCATTGTGTAAAATGCCATAAGGAGCATAGGCGCCAACTCCGTGGGTGTTCTGGGGCCACCGCCCTATCACCTTCCCCTTCCCCCAGTGCCTCCTGCCCGCCAGTGGGGCCCACTGATCAGCACCTCCCCTTTCCTCCCAGCACTTACCACCTGCCACGGATCAGCTGTTTCACAGTGTCAGGAGGCACTGGGGGAGAGAGGAGAGGAGTGAGGGCGCAGTGTGCTTGGGGGAGGGGGACAGAACTGGGCAAGGAAGAGCCAAGGTGGAGGCAGAAAGAGGAAGGGTGGTGGATCAGGTTGGAAAGAAGCAGGGTAGGGTCAGGCCTTGGGGGAAAGGGTGGAGTCGGTCAGGGCCTGTGCGGAATCAGGGGGAATACCCCCCAGCAGATTAGAAACTTGGCACATATGATAAGGAGACAGTCCCCTCCTTAGTATCTGAGTGAATCCATGTTGGGGGATTTGTTGAATATTCAAACTCAGGCGTCACTGCATTCTAACTATGAACCCAGGTAACAGGATAGCCATCTGTCTTGGATGATTTTAGACACAACAAATCCTGCATTTTGGCAGGGGGTTAGACTAGATGACCACGGCAGTTCCTTCTAACCCTACAGTATGGTTCTATGATTCTAATCCATATTCCAGTGGAGTGATCTATTCTGTCATTCCAGCTAACAGCAACTAACCTTCCACCCCTCCTTGCCTAAGCAAAAACACAAATGCCAATACTTTCATATGCAATATTAAAAGCTAACATTATGAACTCCTCTCTGACTAGGAGAACAGCCCAGCAAGAAAGCGGTTAACTCTCTCCTCTGACCACGGATGCCTCCCAGGAGTGCAGGGATTGACAGGGAGGAGGGCAGAGCCATCTGTGAGGAATCGATTAATCATCCCCCCCACTCACACACTATAAAAGGGAACCGGGAGAATCAGGGTAGAAGAATCTCTCTGAGAATGATTAGATAAGAACTGGGCAGGGACTTCATTTTCCTCTCTGGAACTTAGCAGAAAAGAGACAAATGTCATGCTTTTGTTGTGGATTCTGGCTGAAGAAACCATTCTCCCATGTGCTGTAGGCTTTTAATGAGGCATAACGTTGTTTACACAAAGTTTTCTGCTTTGCAATCAAGAGCACCCCAAATATTTACAAACCCATCTTACATCTGAAGAACTCTTTGCTGCTACAGCCTCCAGCAGGGCCACCTTAAATATATAAATATAAATGGAGATATACCAATCTCCTAGAACTGGAAAGACCTTGAAGGTCATCGAGTCCAGTCCCCTGCCTACACTAGCAGGATCCACCTGCCTACACTAGCAGGATCGAGTACTGTCCCCTGACAGATTTTTTGCCCCAGATCCCTAAATGGCCCCCTCAAGGATTGAACTCACAACCCTGGGTTTAGCAGGCCAACGCTCAAACCACTGAGCTATCCCCCCACCTTCAGCTGCTGCTCTGCAAGCAGGCATTTTACTAATGAAAATGACTATTTATTGTTTATCTGTAATAAAATACTGCCTGAGGCCTCAACTGAGATTGGGGCCCGAGTGTGCGAGGCATTGCATAAACACAGAAAAAGGCAGTTTCCATGGCACAGAATTTACAATCTAAGGAGAAAAGACAGACGGAGTAGTAGAAAGGAAAAAAATATTGGTCTCCCCATTTTACAGATGGACACCTGAGGTAGAGAGATATCTCACGACTTGCCCAAGTGCTGGCAGCTGAATCCAAATCTTCTTAGTTCCAGAGTTCATCACAGTCTCAATAACATCATCAGTAATTTGGCCCTCAGACAAGCAAGTATTGAAAAGCAGTACCAGTGGCGATGGAGAAAAAAAATGCAAAGGGACCCAGACAGGTTAGAAATGTAGGCACTGGGGGAGAGAGGGAAGGAGCAAAACATGAATCTATTTTGGAAAATGCAAGTTAATACAATGAGGGCTGGGGAGAATAATCCAAACCAGCAATTTTCAATGGGAGGTAGATACCCAGAAAGCAGGAATGCTGAAAGAGACTTAAGAATGCTTCTTAGACTATAATCAGATATGAGTGTGAAGTGTGATGGGCAGAAGAAATAGTTAATATAAGGCCAGATTCAGGTTCATACTCAACATATGTTGAATAGCACGGTATGCCACAAGCAGTCTCACTGACTCAGCTGGGCAACATGAGAAAGGGTATCAGAATCGGGACCACAGATCAGGGCTGCATGTGCAGAGGCATCACATCACAATGGGACTTAGATTGTAAACTCCATGGGGCAGGAAATGTCTGATTGGTTCTGTATTTGTACAGCACCTAGCACAATGGGGTCCTGCTCCATGATTGTATGGTAACACAACCACCACAACCAACAATAATCATCATTAATCATTAATCATAAATAAAGTAACTCACCATAAGCTCTGGGACAACCCTCCCTGGAATGTGTCATTTAGTTCTGGGCATGTCATAATCAGAAATATAATGAGAATTTGGAGAGAGTTCAGAGAAAAGCAATAAAAAGAGTGAGAGGGCTGGAGGCATTCATTTGTGAAGACAGAGTAAAAAGAAAATGAGAGCATGGTTAAGTGACAGCTAAGAGCTGCTCCGCAGAGGCATAGGAATCTACCCATACAGAGCTGCTTGCAGGACCGGGCCTAAGAATGTAACAAGAAAAACATTCCAGCCACATTATCCCTCCAACTTACTCCATTTTACTGTGAACTCACAACTACTTGCTTAGGAACTGTCACACTGGCTCACCAGCAGAACTCTGTCTAGTACAATATTCAGTCTCTGTCAGTAGCCAGTATCATGTGCCTCAGAGGAACGTGTCAGAGCCTGCAGTAGAGAAATGTGGGATAATCTATCCCCCACATCAAGTCTCATTCTGGTCTCCAAAAGCTAGAGGTTGGCTTAAACACTGAAGCAAAAGGTTTAGTATCCCTTCCATTTTTTTGTTATTAATTATAACTCTGGATATTCCTGTTATTCAGAGAAATTTCCATTCTCTTCTTGAATCTTGCTAAATTCTTGGCTTCAGTGACTTCCTGTGGCAGTGTGTCCTGCTGTCTAATTATAAATTTTCAGTTTTCTACCTTTTAATTTCATTAAGACAGTGAGAAGGAAAGTTCCATCTCTACTTTCTCTGTACCAGGGGTTCCCAAACTCCCTCCCCTTCCCAGGTTCCTTTTGGCATCCTACCGACTGTCTTGGTCGCCTTTCATTTCTGGTACCCGTGAAACACCCGCATGGTATGGGAATGCTCCTGGCAGTGTGGGAATGCTCCCAGCAACGTGACCTCATATGCACTGTGTGTACAGGTCATGCAGTGCAGAGGACGCCATTTTGAGAACAAAATGGCATCCTCTGTGTGGGTAAAGTACCAGAATGCCATTCTAGCACATTCTGGCCCGTGTTCAAGAGATGGACCCCACCATGTAACCCATAGCAGGTTCCCACTTTGGGAACCAGTGCTCTATACCATTCATTATTTTATTCACTTTTGTCATGTCCCTTCTTAGGGGTCTCCTTTCCAAGGGAAACAACCCTAACCTTCTCAATCACTCTTCCCATGAGAGTTTCTCCATGCCATTGGTCATTCTTGTCACCTTTTTTCTGAGATGGAGGGACCAATACTGCACACAGTATTCAATGTGAGGCCACACCACTGGTTTCTATAAATGTATAACATTCTCTGTATTATTCTCCATCCCATTCCTTATGTATTCCTACACCTTGTTTATTTTTTGACCCTAGCTGCACATGGACTAGATGTCTTATTTGAACTGTCTTCAGTAACACCCATGTCCCTTTCCTGAGCTGATGCAGCTGATTTGGAACTCTTGAAGGTGTGGTAGTAGTTTACATTTCCCCCTCCTATGTGCATTACTTTTTATTTTATGACATTGAATTTCATTTGCCATCATTCATCTACCTTGTTTAGGTCTCTCTGAAATTACTCAGGCATTCCTGGTCCTGAGGTAAGTGTCTCTCCAACTCCTTTGGCAGTGAAGACTGAGGAAAGAAAGCCATTCCACTAGCTTTGGTGATCCATGGAGTGAATAAGTGCCATTCTGGTTTTGAATTAAAGTCATTTTCAGAACCACAGGAAATTTTATAAACAAACCGCACACACATAGACATTTCATTTTATAGGTTATATATGCACCTATATTTTTTTTATGGTGGTTTAACTCAGAATGACTCCCTTGGTCTTCATATATTATAATATTAGTACTAAATACAGCATGAAACTTGTACTAGTAATTACTTTGTAGAATATATTTACCATAGGAAAAATAAAAGACTCTAAAACTGACTGCCAAAAAGTGCAGTTATGATCAGAAGAGTGGCTTTGTACGAATGATATGTTCGTGTTTCCCTTATCTAATCCCTGTGTGTTTTCCAGCTACACATTAATTGTTTGCTTTACTGACCAAACCAAGTTTTCATTACTGACCAAGTTACAAAGCAAATGCACCTTTGGAAGAATGGCTGGCACACAGGGCCAGTCCAAGGATATTTTGCGCCCTAGGTGAAACTTCCACCTTGCACCCTCCCTCCCCCACCGCCTGCCCCCAGAGCATTGCTTATTATAAACTGTCAAAAATGTACACTGTATAATGTGGCATTGTTCATTAGAATTAATACATGTTCAGCTTGAAATTTATTAATTTCATTATTTAGTCTCCGTATTTAATGAAAATAAATGAATAACCTGACAGGGTGTGAGGCTGGCTGGCTTCGGGCAGGGGGATGTGCCATTAGCTTCTCATTGGAGTCTCTTTTTGAAGTTTTTTTATACTACTATATATGTAGTACTGAAAATGTATCTGCAGTACATTTATCATTAGTGGCATATTAAGGAATGAGCGATTGTATCATCCAGTCCAGTGACCCAAAAAGGGCCCTAAAATATTTGGTCTATTAAACTATTCCTCTATCTCCATTTGTGAATCAATGGGAATGCTTGGTGTTCAGTCCAGGATCAGACCCCCGGCACACACTCTCTCTCTCTGCCCTTCTATTCTATCTCAGACCCACTTGCAATTCTTTCCAATAAAACTAAGTAACTGACATATATTATATGTTCAGGGTAGGACTTAGGTTGTCTATGGCTCTCTTGATCAGAAACATAGGGCCTTAATATCACTCTTATTAAGGAGTGATGTAGTAAATTAAAGTCCATAAATGGAGAGAGAGAGGTTCTACTGGAAAAATATTGTTGGAAAGAACATAATAATGACCTTACTGGGTCAAACAATGGTCCATATAGCCCAGTATCCTGTCTTCTGATGGTAAGCACTGATTCAGAGGGAATGATTAGAACAGGACAATTTCAAGTGCTCCATCAACATCATCCAGTCGCAGCTTCTGGCAGTTAGATGTTTAGGGACTATAGCGGGGCAAGACTTACCCCTGCGGCATCTCCCGCTGGTCGTCCAGGGAATCAGCTCTTTCAGCCTCCAGAGCACCCTCTGCAGGCCAATGTCCCACTTGCCACTGGCCCCGTGTCCCTCCCAGACCCTGGTGCCCTCTTCCCTGGGGTGCTGCACCCCTGCAGCACCCCCATAGTCTCACTGTGTCTCCCCTCCACAAGGATCCCTCACCCACTAACCCTACCTTGCCTCAGTCTAGGCTACTGCCAGTCACCATCAAGCCCCCACTCCCTGGGGCAGACTGCAGTGTAACAGCCAGTCATCATAGGCAAGGAGGGTTTGGCCTGCTGCCTCTGCCTACCCATGGGCTGCCCCCTGCAACCGCAGTACCTCTTCTAGGCCTCAGACGAGGCCCTGAAGCCCAGGGAGTTGCCAGCCTGGAGCTCCCCAGCTCCTCTGGCCTTTCCCCCCAGCCCTGTTCCACTCCAGGAACCTTCTCAAGCTTCCCCAGCAGCCAGGACAGTCTGCCTCCACAACTAAGGAAAAAGACTCTCTCTGTTCAGCTCCTGGCTTCCCTGGCCTTTATATGGCCAGCTGGGTCTGTTTGGGGCGTGGCCCCCACCTTAGGCTGCCTCCCAATCAGCCCAACTTTTCCCTAATTAGCCTGAGAGCTGCTTGCCCCCAGCTACCGCTCTTCCCAGAGCTGTTTTAACCCTTTTTCTTTGGAGCAGGGTAGTCAGCCCACTACAGGGACACTTTTGATGCACTTTAAAAAAAAATGCTGTTTTTTTTATGTCATCAGCTAGTTGCTCTTCAATTATATTTTTACACTTGACTTGCCAGAGTTTATGCTCCTTTCTATTTTCCTCCATAGGATTTGACTTCCAATTTTTTTAAGGATGCCTTTTTGCCTCTAATTGCCTCTTTTACTCTGCTATTTAACTACAGTGGTATTTTTGTTGGTCCTCTTAATGTTGTTGTTTTTTTTAATTTGGGGTATTCATATAATTTGAGTTTCTACTATGGTGTTTTTAAATAGTCTCCATGCAATTACGAAGCATTTCATCCATGTGATTGTTCCTTTTAATTTCTATTTAACTAACTTCCTCCTTTTTGTGATCTTTGGGGCATTGAGGTCTGGATTAGATAGTACATTGACTCCTGCCTTGCTCTGTCAATTAAGAAGCATATTTTCTTCTCCTTGCCTAATGACTTGCCTTCTCCTGATATTTCTGTGGCTTTTCTCCCTCCATGTTGATATTTGTTTAGAGAGGGAAGATCTTTTGGGGAACAATCCTGACCCTAATGAAGTTAATGGCAAAACTCCTATTGGGATCAGGAGTTCACCTTTGAGTATTCAATAGGGAAAAAACAACAACAACAGGGGTTTCCAGGCTAATGAGGTAAGAGATCTTCAGAACCATGTGTGGAGAGAGCTCCTAGAAAAAAGAATAGCTTGTATGTGAATGCCAGAGAAGAGGATATCATCATAACCAGACTGTTCCAAACTGGATGATTATAAATAAGAATGACAGAGTCCTGTGGCACCATATAGACTAACAGATGTATTGGGGCATAAGCTTTCGTGGAAGTCTATTAGTCTATAAGGTGCCCCAGGCTCTTGGTCGCTTTGGCAGATCCAGACTAACATGGCTACCGCCTGATACTATAAATAAGAATAGCGATAAAATAGTTAAAAATGTAGCATGCTACAAAACCTCTGTAAATATGTTTACTTTTCCTCAAAAATGTAAAGGATTTAGTTTGGATAGGAGTTTCAGCTTAAAGGGAACACATTAGAGGAGGCATGCTGATTCTTAGTTTCCTGTTGGATATATGAATAATCTTCGGAAGCCCTGTGTGGTTACATTATGTAAGTGGTGGCAAACATTAAGTGGTTGATAATTTCTCTATTATTTAACTATCAACAGTCAACAGGAGTCAAATGTCATTCTGTACCTGACAGGAGTTCTTTAGAGTTCTTTTGCATTGTATTTTTCTTTCATGCAACTGAAGTCACTTAGCCCAGCCAGAGCTTTTGAAAATCTATAAAGCTCTTTTAGCTATTGTTTACATTGTGACAATTTCTGCCTTGGCTTATCAGCTTGCACTGATTTCAGTGGGAGCTGTGTGTGTATCGACAATGATAGAATTTGACCTCACTGATTTTTTTCCCCAGCAGGTGACATAATTAAAGCGTCAATTTTACTTTAACACCAGAAATTTGTTAACTGCTGCATTGGGCCCTCAATTGTGGTGAACCCAAATGCACTACATGGTATGTAAAACTGCCCCTTGAGAAAAATGATGTATTTGAAGTAATGTCCCCCCTTCTCCTACACACTCTATGTGGAGAGAGAAAAACAGCAAATGGATCAGCAGAAGGGTTAACATGAAATGCTCTCAGGCAGGAAAGCAGTGGAAGTATTTGCATAGAATAGCATCTGGAGCCTATATGTACTCGAATACTTCCAGAGGGAAAGCAGTTTTCCACATTCATTACAGTCTAGTAAGGAAGAGGAGAAAAGGAACAAGGGAGGATAGAAAAGGAACAGGGGACTCCTTTTGTATCTGTGCCCAATATGGTTTCTTTTGATTTTTCATTCTCCATAGTCAAGGGCTCCCCATGGGTTCTCATCTGTTACCCCGGCATTGCCATACCTGCCTCCTTGTGTGAAAGTGGCTCAGCTGCCGGCTCTGGATGAGGCTAACAGATCACATCTATCTCCCTGGCATCCACTGAGTGCACAGGGCTTCAAGGATCAAGCCCCGGACAAGAACACAAAAGCAGGTCTGTATAGAAGCAGCCAACCTTCTATGTTGTCCATTGCTCATTTTGCGGACACTGGAGGTCAAAACTATCCAGCCGTCATCCTGCTTTCTGTGTGTGTGTGTGTGTGTGTGTGTGTGTGTGTGTGTGTGTGTGTGTGTGTGTGTGTGTGTGTGTGTGACAGAGAGAGAGAGAGCGAGAAAGAGAGAGAGCACGATTACAAATACAATATTGTTTTACTCTATTATTTTGTTAATTAATTATTAAAATAATAATGGTTCAAAAGCACTGTGCAAAAATGCAGAATGTATATACGCCTGTTAAATCTAAAATACAACTACTGTGGACCAAAAAAAGGCTGAAATAATGTGCATTCACATATAAATAGATGAAAACAGCTGCTTGTTCTGACCTTGCACGTGTAAAGGGGAGAGGGAAGTTAATAATAAATAAGCAAATAGAAATGCCTGCTTAGAGAAGGTAGGCAGGAACAGGAAAAAGTAATGTTGAACAATAAGAAAAGAGCCTATGAAATAATGAAAACAAGCTCATGAATGACAAGGGAAAGGGAGTGCATCTTTGAAAAAATGGTTTGAGCCAGGGAATGTGTCCACGGGGAGAGTAATTTACAAAACAAAACAGTTTTAAAAATCCCATTCAGCTATAAGCAAACATTCTTTGCATATATTTGTAGATTAATATGATGATTCAGTTTTTAGATTCCTCACAGCACATTTTCCTTTTTGGAAAGTGCTCAGTAAAATTATGACTTTTCTCTGAATAGTCAAGTTCATCAATAATTAAGAAGTAATTCGTTTGCACTTGATCCAAGAATGTCACACATTTTACAAATATTAACTAATTAGCTGATGAGGTGAAATCGACCTGTTAAAAATAGACAACATGCTGGCGTCTTGGGTTTGAAATAATTCTGTTAGCTGTTCATGGACACCAGGATTTTTCTTTTCAGTTTTGTGGTTTGTTCCTGAATTCTCTTTGTGTGACATTTCATTTGATCTTTCTTTCCTTCTTTCCTTCTCTTTCTTTCTTTCTTTCTTTTTCTTTTTTTCCTACTTTCTTTCTTTCCTACTTTTCCTTTTTCTCATTCTCCTTCATTTGTCCTCACTTTTCTGTTTCCTTTTTTGTTTACTCTTTCACCCCATCTTTTCTCGCTCTCTGCAACCCCTCCTTTTCCTTCTCTTCCCACTCACTCTATAGAGCTTTTCAGTCTCTGAAAATGGACCACTGAAGAAAGATTTGCTGTCCCATTCGTTCCGCACTGCCCCCATAAAAAGCAAATATTTTCAGGTTGACTGAAAGTTTAACTTTGTTATTTTTTTTATTTTTAAAGAAAATCCAGCGTGACATGGCACGCGTTGGTGCCCTTGCCACTTAACAAATTACTTGTTTTTTTGACCTAAGTTAAATGCTGTGCAAATTTCCCTTGTCCACGTTTTCATTGTGTGCAGACTTCCCTGATAAAGAATAAAGAGCTAACTTGTTGGGACTTTGTAAGCCAAACTTCAGTAGTTTACGACAGATTTTTTTATCCCATATCTTTCAAGACAAAGGGCCAGATCCTAAGCTAATGAAAACTGGCATAGCTGCATTGACTTTAGAGGAGTTATGCCAATTTGCACCAGTTGAGAATCTGGGCCAGTGTGTTCAGGCACTGCTGTAGGTATAGTAACTCCTAAGGCCGAGATATTAATAGTATGATTTCAGAAGTGTCCATGAATTCCTCTCCATTAGGTAAGATGTCATTTAGCAACTATATCGTGCATTCTGACACACTATCAAAATCCAGAGGATGTCCACAACTACCCTTGAAAACCTCAGGTCTGTTTACATTTCTGAGGATAACATCTGCCCCTTCATTTATCCGATATTTTTACAGACAAAGTCCCATTCCTGCAATCAGCCCAGAGTCGAATCTAATGAAGCTGTCCTTACAGATTGACATGAGGATCATGTTGTGATTCCTTCTCTTTCTTCATTGTGGATGCAACTTCTAAAGAGGGCCTGTTAAAATACCAGCCATACAACACACTGCATGCATGGGAGATTATTGTTCAGGATTTCTTTTTAAGGACATAAACTCCATTGAAGATGCATAGAACTCCCTTCATTTTTGTAACTCTTACCTTACAAAACAATAACTTCCTTTAATTTATATACTTATGCCATTCGTCCACTAGGTCCTAAATATTGAACTGGTCATGCATGGGATTGCCCCTTTCAGTGAACCCCTTTTTATTTTCTCTAACATGCCATTTAATTTTCAAAAGAGAGAAATATTGTATAGTTATAAATCTCTCCTCTTTCTTTACCAGGCCCATCGTCCATCTCATTTTATATGAAGTTCTACCTCTCAGAAGTGATTTAAAGTTGGGGAGGGTCAGCCTGCCACACATTTCCTGGCAGGTGGTCCAACATGGAAAGCTAAAGCCAAGCAGACCCAAGGTGAGTTAAAGTCTCTTTCTGTAACATAACTGTTGGGTTTCATTGTTTGCCTTTTCTAGGCTTCTATGACAGCCTTCCTGCATGACAGATTGCAGTCCTAACAATGAACCCTTTGTGTCCTCACACCACTCTGTAAATCTCAGTTTACACTCAATCCCACCCCTCCAACAACCTTTTTCTGAAAGGAAGGTAAAAAATAAATACATGAAATATATAAAATGTCTTTGTTCCTTGATGACGAAATGGCCTTCTTTAAGAAGGAACGCCTGGGACAGTGAAAGGACTTTGCGTATCGACAACAGCTGGGATCATACCCTGAAAACGTTACTGTGAGCATTCACTAGAATTTAAAAATGGTCTTGCTTTTGGCCTTGTTGTTCCACCCTTGTTTAATTCACTTCCCACAAACATATAAGTGGTCAGGTTTCAATTGCACAAGGGTTGCAGAAAGTGAACTTGAAGCTTGCATGCTTGAGTAGTCGCACCAGAAATGGCGTATTTGATTTAAAATGGGACACTGCTTATTAACTCAGAGGGTGGGCAGGGCTTCCCAAAGCCCCCTTTCAGAGCTATGTCACAGAGGCAATTAAATCAGCCACAAAAGGTATAACTGCACCCGTCAGCATTCACAGGGTGCAGCTATACCTGTTTTGTGTGAATGTTATGGAAGAAATTACATTTAAACTTTATACCCAGGCAGCAAAGCAGAGGCCTTTCCCCCACCCCAGCCCCCGAAGCATGTTTTGGCCAAATTCTATATGGCTTTGTTGAGATTTACAATTTTCTAAATTTTCCTAATCTCCCCTTTCTGTGAGATTCAAAGCTCCAGTCAACCCCTTAGTCTGAATTTAAGAGATACATTAATTCATTCAGATAATGAAAACAATACTGTTTGACTTATGTGACCAATCGCAACCAACCAACAGTGATTGATTTTTAAATACTGAGAACTGAATACTAGCTGCCAATTGTTTGTGATCAAGTCGAGAGAGTAGGGGAAAAAAGTAACTTAGTAAATTTGACTTATGGATACATTCAAGGAAATCATGATATAGTCATGCACATTTTATGAAATCACTGAATGATTTATATTTGCTTTTATGTGTTCAATCAGCTCTTGAATTGACTGACTAGGATGACTGAATACTTCAGACGTTTTTCTTCACGGAAGTAAGGTATCAAAAAACCACTAGGGAGAGACGAGGAGGGGAAAGTCTTTTATAACTAAAAATCTGAGCTAATAATAAAGCCTAGAACCTTGTTCCTCTTACATGTGGTGGTAACTCTTACTGCAATATGGACCGTTCTTTGTCCCATCCCATTCATTGCCATCATCAGAAAAAAATCAGAGCTTTATGGCCCACTGAGTTAATTTGAGCTCAGCTGAATTACACAAGAGAATTTTTTTCTGTATTGACAAGACATTCACTGAAGCAAGTTTCGTTAATGCAGATGGAAAAACCAATATAAGCACCTTTGCTGGTAGTCCTTTCTGTACCTTTAGCGATAGTGAGCAGATTCAGAAGTGAGTCAGTGGAGTCTAAGGTGGAAAATATTTATACCTTCTTCTAGCCTCCACATCTTGTAAATTACACTTACTTAATTTCCTTAAGTCTTCTAAAGTCACTAGGTTATATTCAAAGAGGATACAAAAGATGCAATTATGGACACTAAGATGTGTAAGTTGCAATTTGAGGGAGCCAGAAAAAAGGTTCTATAAACCATATCATGAATATGGTCCAGCATGTGTAGGTCAGGGCAGAGACATACATTTGGGTCCGTATGAGAACTTTAGACTGCTACTACTTATGCCAGAGGTGTTTATATAAGGCCAGGCAGAGCAACTGAACAGCTCTAGTAAGAGTTGAAGTTCATCAAGGCGTGGCACTAAGGCCCATCGAGTTCAAGTAGGTGTTTGATGCACTCGCAGAAAACATCCAGAGAGTGGTACCCTGGTGCATGCTTTTTGAAGATGATGTAGTGCTTGTGGGGGAGAACAAAGAGATAGGAGAAGAAGATTTAGAGAGATGAAAGTGCATACTCAAAAGAATGGCATGGAAATCATCAGACATAAAATAAAGGGCTGTAGTTTCAATGATACCTCACAGTAAGACAAGACTGTAAGTCAGGGGGCAGGGCAGGGGGGAAAGGGAGCCACTATCAAATGTACAGAAATTTGAGTACGTAGGTAGGGGTGAAACTAAGTCCAAAGACTTACCGGTACGGGGGGGGGGGGGGCGGGGGAGGGCAGGAGATTTACTTTGATTTCAAATATATGAAGTCAGTATTGTCAAACTGTTGCTCTTTAAGGGTGGTTGTTGTGGGGATTTATTTACACTCCTATTTGTGTACTTTGTGCTCTCTGGTCTTCTCTCTTCCTAGCCCTCATTTCTGTGTTTCTCACAGGGAAAAAAATTGTTACAACAGAGATGGCATTGATCTGAGTCACCCAGTGTGAGGACGCAATCTACTTATCCAGAAGTAGTCAGGTAACCAGGCTTATCACAGTCAGCACCACTGCCATTGAGTTGGGAGAGGAGACGGTAAAAGTGAGTCCCGAAGAAAGACCTTGCTTTCCTGGTCTGTTGCACAATTAATGGAGGGAAAAAGTAGCAGTTGAGTTATCAATTTTTTCCTGAGCATGTAGCCCACCTCCCAAAACATTCTCTGAGATGTTGGCCCCAAAGTAGCATAGGAATCTTACAAAGGAACTTACATATGACAAACATATGTCAGTACCAGTGTGAGGCTGAATGCCTGGTTCAAGACAAGTGGCCCAAACCCAAATATACAGCGAGTCATTTGACTGCAAGGGTGTAAGCTAAAAGAAGAGTTCACATGTGGCTTCATGCTTCTGTTAAATCTGGTGGACAGTAATACATACACAAAATTATTTACTGTCTACAAAACACTTGACAGTGGTTAGGCAACTGGTATACTGTGACTGCTGCTTGTTTTACCTAGGGAGGGGTAGAATCACCTTCCTTAGAGGTTTTTAAGGTCAGGCTTGATAAAGCCCTGGCTGGAATCATTTAGTTGGGGATTGGTCCTGCTTTAAGCAGGGGGTTGGACTAGATGACCTCCAGAGGTCCCTTCCAACCCTGATATTCTATGATTCTATGCTATCGTAATAGTCTCAATACTACTTGTGCTGCTCAATGCTACTTGTTTATTATAAGTTCTTTGGGACAGAGTGTGTGTGTGTGTGTAATGTTAGCACAACGGGTCCAGGATTGGGATTTTTAGCTCGATACATAATCATCAGTAATAACATTTATAGAGAAGCTGATCCCCATTGGGCAGCTCTTTCACATCCTGACTTTCGAGGGCTATTGCACCATTTTGCAGAGCTTTGCACATGAGGATGGTGTGTGTGACCAAAAGGAAGCTGAGTCCTGCTAAGTGCACACATCATCCCAAATGTGTGAGTCAGTGGTCAAGCAGCAATTTATACGTCAGTCACCAGACAGTGAATGTTCCAGGTTGTTGGCTCTGCACCACCCAGATCCTCCAGGGCAAACGTTCTCAAGAAACATGCCGCACAGCACAGGACAAAGGTAGAAAAGGCCCACACTGTGCACGAATCTGGAGTGTGACTTCTTCCCCTTCCCACACGCAAGTGATTAGGACCTCATTGTGTCAGTCAGTGCCAGCCATGGTGACGTATGATGACTATATACAAGCACAGGGCTTGGTTTTCAGAGAATGAATTTTAAGGGGTTACAGTTGGTTGGAAAATTTCAATGAACAACAGAAACAAAATCTAATTTGTTTCCCCCCCACCCCCATTTTCCAGACAGTTCTAGCCAGGTTGTACTACATAATCCAAACAAATGCATGGAAAGAGTCTCAAAAGTTTGCATTACTCCTTGGGGCAGGGAAATCCGTGTCCTCTATCACATATCATCAAAAAAGAAAAAGATCTCCATCAAAAGAATGAGGGTTGAGGTAACAGACCATCCAGACACCAACTGCTAGAGTAGACAACATAGGAGATGGGTGGCGGGGAGGGGGGAGAACTGGTAACTGGGGCCTGATGTGAGGAGCAATCATGAAACCCGGTTCATTTCTCACTGTCCTTTCCCCTTGTTGATGTTCCCTTTCTTTGCAACTAAACATGCATTAACACTCTCAGTCTGTTTGGTTCACAGGTTGGGAAGAGAAGCAGTAGAAGAGCTGGCTCAGTCTGTGAACCCAGTTCAGAAATTGCTGAATAATTTCAAGTCTGATTTGCAAGACGCAGCATTCTGAGAAGAGTTTGAGCAGGACTAGAGGGCAACCAAAGAAGAGGCTGCCTCAAAACAATCTATCCTCGGTTTCTCACTGGAAAATGCTTTGAGAGATCAGTTCTCACTCTCTTGGTTGTTGTGCTATGACCACTACCATAATATTTATTATTAATCATTATTATTAAAATGGGTATAAGGGGATGTCTGTATCCGCATTTTCTGCCCTCATTCTGCAGGGAGTGATGGTGGTGTTTATGTCAGTTAGCTAGTTTAATAGGCCATTTTGGTGAGGTTGTTGGGGAAGGCGAGTTCAAGCTAAAATCAAAAAGCCCAATTCATTATATTTTCATTAGAGCTGTGAGAGCTTCAAAAGTTCTGCTCCAAGGTTTCCTGTACCTACATGTGCCATAACCTTTAATTTTGTGTTCTACACTAGCTTACTTTGTGAAAATCATAATACCGGGGCATTCTTGCCTAGAACCAGGTTTTATTATTCACCGTGGCACTTCTAGAATCTGCAGAGAACATCTTTCCTGGACATTGGGTAGGACCCTTTACACTTAGAAATGTTGCCATGACCACCAGTGCTCATAACTCAGTTTTTGGTTTTGTCTGAAAGATGTCACCTATAGCATCAAATAGTCCTTACCTAGTGAGGGTTTTAGTTCAGTACTAATTCAGAGAGAAGAGCAACACCTATCAGATCACTTCCTGCAGATCACTTCCTGCTGCACCCTGCTGAAAACATGTTGTGAAAGCTGGCATTATCTCAGCACAAGGGGGTATGCCTGCAGGAGAATGCTAGAAAAGACTTGTACTTAGGTAATTGAACTAGAATGACTAACCCTGTAGCCTCCGCAGGATAGACTTCTTAGCCAGATTCTTAATATTATTTGCACTGCCCTCCAAGGAAAAAGTGATCTGTCAAGTAATGCTGTCTCTATAGTACATGCAATAACATGAATTTGTGATCCTTTTAACACATTACTCCCATGCAAAGATAACAACAATTGAAGTAAGACATTGATTAAACACACTTTCTTTTTGTACAGATGTCACGGGGTAATATGAAATCAGAAACAATGTGATGTCATTGGCAAACAGAATCTCATCAGTTATTCCAGTAATGTGCAAAAACAAATTTCCCCGTAACTTAGTTCTCTTTCTGGGCAACTTAAGCATGCTGTATAGAAGAGATTGTCAGCTTTTAGTGATGCATTCTGCTAAAATGCTAAGCTCTTTAGTATTAATTAACACTTGGAGAAAATTTAACCCAGCTAATCAGATATTCAAGGAATTTGCTGCAGATTCTGTAAGTATAATACACCAGGCCCTAAAAAAACCACTGAACATGTGGCTAGAAGTCTGAGACAATCCTAGCACCTAACTGCATCCTCTTTTTTGTTTCTACTTCTGCTCATTGTAAGCTATTGGGAAAGGGTCAGTATTTCTCTTTGTGTAACGTGCAATGCATAGTAAATCGTTGGCTCTAAACAAATAACTCACAACATTAAAAGTAATCAAACATCTCTCTTTCAACCCTCTTGTTGTGTGCATTATACCAACTTGGACCAAAAAATGACAAAAGTTTTGCTGACAGAAGTGCTAGTGTAGACATGGCCTAAGGCTTGGTGTAACATATCTACAGAAAGGATCAGAACAAAGTGTAAAGTATACCAGTTTTTTCTAATTTAAAACTGTAAATTTGTTCCATTGTCTATTAGCTGTATAAATATGAGAGAAGTAAGTCATATATTGAAACCTTCCATTGAAGTCTTTAAAAAAGTGGAACTAGGTGTTCTGTAGGTTATAGATTCCAAGGCCATAAGGGACGACTGTGATCATCTAGTCTGACCTCCTGGATAAAATGGACCATAGAACTTCCCCACAATAATTCTTAGAGCAGATCTTCAGAAAAAACATCCAATCTTGAAGTTGTCAGTGATGGGGAATCCACCACAACACTTGGTAAATTGTACCAATGATTAATTACTCTCACAGTTAAAAACTTACACTTTATTTCTAGTCTGAGTTTGTCTAGCTCCAACTTCCAGCCATTGGATCGTGTTACACCTTTCTCTGCTAGATTGAAGAGCCCATTACTAAATATTTGTTCCCCATGTAGATACTTATAGACTAACCAATCACCCCTTAACCTTCTCTTTGTCCTGGTCTACACTAGAGGGGAGATCAATCTAAGATACACAACTTCAGCTAAGAGAATAACATAGCTGAAGTCAACGTACTTAGATCCACTTACCGCAGCGTCTTCACGGCGGTGAGTCGATTGCTGCCATTCCCCTGTCAACTCTGTCTGTCCCTCTTGAGACGGTGGAGTACAGTAGTCGACAGAAGAGTGCTCAGGGATTGATTTATTGTGTCTAGACTAGATGCAATAAATCGATCCCCGATGGGTCACAACCCGCCGATCTGGCGGGTAGTGTAGACATACCCTTAGTTAAGCTAAATATATTGAGTTTCTTGAATCTATCACTATGGCACATGTTTTCTAATTCTTTAATCATTCCCATGGCTCTTCTCTGAACCCTCTCCAATTTACCAACATTCTTGTGGGCACCAGAACTGGACACAGTGTTCCAGCAGCAGTCACACCCACGTCAAATATAGAAGTAAAAAATAACCTTTCTACTCCTACTCAAAGTTCCCCTGTTTATTCATCCCAGGATGACATTAGTTCTTTTGGCCACAGTGTCACACTGGGATCTCATGTTCAGCTGATTATCCACCACAAGCCTCAAATCATTTTTGTGATATTGATTCCTCAACCATTTATACTATATGTCCATTTATGAGTGTCTTCCATATAGACATTGGTCCAATTTCTCTTTGGAGAGATTTTCTACATTTGGATTTGGGATTTTTTGGCTAGGGTTAGAGAAGAGGTAGAGAGGTGTAAGTAAGCACATGGTTTTTTTGTGGCTTCTCAAGATGATGTGCGAGAGTAAGTCCCGATGGAAAGTTATTTAGATTATAAGCTTTTTGATGCAGGAACGGTTTTTTTTATTTGTGTTTGTACAACACCTCGCACAGTGAGGTCCTGGTCCATTCCTGGGGCTCCTATACATAATTGTAATAATAAGAATAAAGTGCATAGGTGTAAAAGTAGGTGCAACTTAATCGTTTTAAAAATATTTTTGGATCTGTTTCTTAGAATAGTTGTGCTTTTGAATGTGCCCATTAAGCATGACAGAAAGTTCTCAGACCATCGCCTTTCCAGCACTGTGGGAGATACTTTCAATTGATTGCATGTCATCTCACAGACAAGAGGTCATATACATGTGGTGTGAGATTTTGATTTGTGTTCCTTTCAGTGATCTGGCAACTGCACACTTATCTATATAGTGTATAGGAGTTTCTTGTCATTTTCCCTGAGCCAATTCCCATTTTTCTAGCTAGTTCAAGGCCAGGTTGGCAACACTTTTTCCTCTTTGAGGAAGTATTTATTTTTTGTTACTTCTCCCAAGATCTGTTGTCTTGTGTGTCAGTCTCATTTGCAACTTTGCATGCTGGCGTACAGGCGATGTGGCTGAGTAGATGGTTACTCTTCTGTTGACCCCATCAATTTTCAGTACTCAACCCCACTCTTCTTAATCAAAATCACTTCAAAGACCCAAAACAGATTGATTCACATGTGAACACTACCCAAACTGTCTTCCAAGGGGGAAAATACTTGTCTTATGTTCCTTTGAACCCACTGTTGCCCGTTTACTTGTATTTACTTTGCATGGCCTATGGCTGAACCATGGAAATTAGAAAACAAACTCCTATTCAGCAAGTCATGTCAAAGGTGACCACTATGCCAGTAAGTTGACTATGGGACAAACATTCCCTCTGATCAGGAGGCCTCTTCTGCAGTGTTGCTGTCTCCACAGTTACATACCTGTCTGCAGAAGCCTTTAGTTTATCTTGTCTATGTGGGAAGTCCTAGACGATGCCATCAATCTGAGAGATGAGAGGGATGCTCCCTTGACACTTCAACAATGGGTGGGGTGCGAAAGAAAGAAAATTAGCTCCCCTCTGAACAAAGTTCTTTTGAATTGCACTATGTTCACAAAGAGCATCAGAGCCGTCGTCATGTTCACATACAGGTTTTGTGCTGCAAAAATGAGAGATGAAGTGAGCGGGGAACTCTGCGAATGTACCAAGGAGGTTTGTCAAGGATACATGGATGTGCACTGTGAATATATTTATCAAAATAAAAATAAAATAAAAATCCAGCAGTGCTGGGTGGGGCTGAAGGCAAAAGTGTCCAGTGAATACAGTGGGATTGTGTTTAAAAATCGATGTATCTAAAAACTACGGCCAACATTTTCAAATATAGGTGCCTTAAGTTGGACACCTAACTCCATAATCAAGCTGCTAAATAAAAATGATCTGATTTTCAGAGGTGCTGAGTATTTAGTAGCCTCTACTTACAGTCTCTGGTCCTAATCTTTCAAGCACCCTCTATTCCTCTTGACCGAAGTGAAGGATTGAATCTAAGCAGCTTTATTCTTGCTCAGAGTGTTCCCTGATTCACTATTTTCATTCAGGTGTTTAACTTTGCAGAGTGCCTAATCTTGGGCTGCTGATGCTGGAATTTTTCGAATAATGGCTCAGCATTGACCCCACGTCCTGGAATTTGACATTGGAAAATTAAACAAATCTTTATACAATATCATGCAACTCTCAGGTACACTCTTCCAAATGCTTCATTTAGAGAAATCAAGTCATGTTTGAGGATTGCTGCTGAGCACAAGTGAAGATAACAGCATCTGTTGATAGTAGAACTGGATTTCCTAGGATTCTGTTACTTTTAGCATAGTCTCAGGGGCAGCTTTGAGAGCCCTGTCAAAACCTTGAGGAGCTCTCCAGTACTATAGAGACAAAGTGGAGGAGGTCATATCTTGTATGAGGTCATAACTTCTGCTGGTGAGGGACAAGCTTTCGAGACACACGGAAAGCTCTTCTTCATGTCTGGGAAAGTACTCCCAGCATCACCGCTAAATGCAAGGTGGAACAGATTGTTTAGGATAAGTAGTTAGCACATATTGGAAGGGACCATTCAAAATAGAGTGCCCCATTAATATCTCTGCAGCCATAGGACAAAAAGAGAGGGATAGAGGGTTACAGATTTGTAGTAATAAGCCATAAAGCCAGAGTCTCTGGTCAGTCCGTGATTTTTGCTGTCTGGCAGAGTTATGAATTTAAGCTCCCAGGCTTGTCTTTTGAAAGTGTGGTGCAGTTTTCCTTTGAAGGGGAGGGCTGATTGGTCAGATACAGAGCGATTGCTTTGTGAAAAATGTTCATCCAGAGGCGATAGGGTATTTTTGTCTTTTATCATTTTCCTGAGTGAGTTCATTTGAGTGTGTAGCGATTGCCTGTTTTCACCCCCATAGTTATTATTGGCATTTAGTGCATTGGCTGAGGTACACCACATGTTGTGATAGGCAGATGTGAGGATCCATGGATCCTGAAAGATACATTAGCAAGAGGAAAACCAAGGATGGGATAGGCCTGTTACTCAATGGGAGGGGGTGGGGGACCAATAATGGAAAATGTGGAAATGTCAGTAGTGTTAAATGACTTTTTTGTTTCAGGTTTTACCTAAAAGGTTCGTAGTGATTGGATGTCTAACATAGTGAATGCCTGTGAAAATGAGGTAGGATCAGAGGCTAAAATAGGGGGAAAAACAAGCTAAAATTACTTAGACAAGTTAGATGTCTTCAAGGCACCAGGACCTCATGAAATACATTCTAGAATACCTAAGGAGCTGACTGAGAAGGTATCTGCACCATTAGCAATTATATTCAAAAAGTAATGAAAGATGTAAGAGGATCCAGAGGACTGGAAAAGGGAAAATATAGTGCTCATCTATAAAAACTGAAATAAGGACAAACTGGTGACCAGAAGACAGTCAGACTAGTGAGCTTAACTTCAGTACCCAGAAAGATAATAGAGAAAATACTTGAGCAATCGATTTGCAAACACCTAGAAGATAATAACGTGATAAGTAATAGTCAGCATGGATTTGTCAAGAACAAATTGTGTCAAACCAAACTAATAGCTTTCTTTGACAGGGTAACAAACCTTGTGGATGTGGGGAAGTGGTAGATGTGGTATATCTTGAATTTAGTAAGGCTTTTGATAGTGTCTCCTATGACAAAACCATGCTCTTGAGCATCACATTGATTACTTTAGGAGAAAAATTCATTGTGAAATCCTTAACAAACATCACATCCACCACAATCTCTGCACCGCCGAGAAGAGAGCCATATAGTCCCTGAAATCTAACCACCAGATAGTGAGCAAACCAGCAGTCAAAGGGGGCACCACTGAAGTCCTCAACAATGATGACTATGTTAATGTGGCCAGCCAACAACTGTCCGACACCACCTGCTATAAAGAACTCAAAGAAAACCCTACAACACAGTTTGTTGTCTTCTCATAAACAAACTAGGGAACCTCCCTTCCATTCCTATGATTCTATGATTCTACCATTTGTCCAGCAATTTGGCATATTGGGGAGCTGTCCTAGTAGTCTTGGCTGTTACCATGGCTTGGACAAAGTGTTTATTGTTGAATGTAAAAGTTTGGTGGTGTGTTTGGGGTGGATATCAGAGTGTTGTCCATTGTCTTGTAAATGTTGAGGCAGGCAACTAGGCCATCATTGTGAGGTTAATATGTTATTCTGGGGTATAGAGAATTGATAGCCATAGTGGAGAGGATGGTGTTCTGAGGGAGTTTGTTAACGTTGCAGAGTTTGTGGAGGAAATCAGTTTTGTCCTGGAGGAAGCTGGCCATTTGTGTGGTGAATGGTTTGAGAATGGCTTCTATGAATTCCGATTTTTCTTGAGTAAGAGTTCTGCGACCAGATGGGTCTGTCTGGGTTCCCTTGTTTGTGTATCTTGGGAAGCATGTAAACAGTTCCTGGGTTTGGCTTTATAGGGATGAGTTTGTACAGTTTCTCTTGGAGTTGTTTGGGGAAGGATTTGATGATATCCTTAAATCCCCAGATAAACTGTGTTGTAGGGTTTTCTTTGAGTTCTTTAAAGCAGGTGGTGTTGGACAGTTGTTGGCTGGCCACATTAACATAGTCATCATTGTTGAGGACTTCAGTGGTGCCCCCTTTGACTGCTGGTTTGCTCACTATCTGGTGGTTAGATTTCAGGGACTATATGGCTCTCTTCTCGGCGGTGCAGAGATTGTGGTGGATGTGATGTTTGTTAAGGATTTCACAGTGAATTTTTCCCCTAAAGTAATCAATGTGATGCTCAAGAGCATGGTTTTGTCTGCTCTGTGGTGTCCAAACAGATGCTTCTTTTTTTTTTAATGATTGTTGACAGGAATGTGGTAATTGTGAGTGGTGTCATCATTGTTGTGAAAGAATTCTATGAGGCAAAGACAGTGGAAGAATTCTTCTAGTTCTCCATGTCAGGTTCTGTGGTGAGGCAGAAGCTGAGTCCCTTAGAAAGTACAGATAATTCAGCTCCAGTGAGGGGTAGTCTTGATAAACTGATAATGTTCAGGTGTCACATAGTCTCCACATAGTGAGCACTTGTGCCATGGTTTCTCACAGATATAGAGTTCTCTAGATTGTGGTGTAGTTGTAATTGGTTCCACTTTTTGATTTTGTGTTAGATAGCTGTCATCAGGGGCTTTTTTGATAGTTGTTTTGGATTGCTTGCATAATTTTCAGTTAACGTTCCTGTTTTTCCGCCCTCCCGTGTGTGGGAACATGTGATGATTTCTTATCTGAGGTGATCCCTTCTGGGAAGATATCGAATTTAGCCCTCTGAAATGGAAACTCCACAACGCAAAGAAAAAAGAAGCAAAACTTAACAGTGACATCTACTTCCTGAGCAACTGCAAGAAGCAAAACATCATCCCCGGAGGTCTCAATAAGGCCCTTTTTGCCCATAGAGAGAGAGAAAAGAAGATAGAAAATCCCAAATAAATAGTAAAATATAGGGGGGTACTTTCAAAAATAATAGATCTTCTTAATTCTCTTTCTTTTTATTTTCTCTCTTGAATAGCACCGAGCAAGTGCCACAATGACTCTGCGGGCTTCCCTAAACAAAGCACAGCTAGTGATCGTCCCTGCTTTCTAGGGCAAGTGTTCAACCGGTCTTCCCTGTGCAGTGTCTATCCTCCAAGGTAAATAATCTGAAGAATGAGCCCTTGCCTGTTATATCCCGTCTCTGAAATGTTTTGCATCGAGCGACGTATGTTAGTCAGATGTGGCCCAATCCTGTTCTCGCTGAAGTCATTGAGAGTTTTATCTATACAGTGCACTATTCGTGACCAGAGATGAGCTGAATGTTTGCAGTGAAACTAGAAACCACACAAAATTCATCTGCTTTCAATGGCATCACACACATGATCCTAAGAAGTCTCCCCAAGATTCAGGAACCTTTCATAAGAACCTAGGCCGAGGTTTCATTCTCCATACTGGGCTTGTGGAACTCATGGCTCCGCAAGCTTTCAACACAAACGAGAGGAAGCCTGCCAGGAATTTCAGTTCAATTTTGCTTTGCATTTCGAGGGTTTGAAACCTAAATGCCCAGCAGAACTTGTGCTGGTCAAACCCCCGAGGAGTGAAACCCACGGCAGTGCCATGCAATCCCCTAGGGAAGAAAAAAACACCATGTTCCCCACAGCTCTGGCCACTGCATTTGCTGGTTTCTGACGGGACAGTTGTGCTCTTTGCTGCAGTCACTCATCACTGCAGAGTCGATTCTGCATTGTAACAAAATAGCCTGGGGATGTGAGCAGCCGATAAGAAAACAGGCACATAACTATAATCCCTACAATGCACAGCTTTCCATTTTGTGCTATGCGTTTTATAGATTATACAGCTGAGACCCTATTAGCTCCATCACATAACTAGATATAACAATGTAGAATATAACTGTTTCATTAACATTTTATAACACTACCTTATGACAGACTCGCAAGTGAAAGAATTATTTAGAACAAGCAAATCAGAGGTGGTTTTTGTTGAAGGCACTTGACTGTTGGCCTCTTTCTTGACAGTGCAGTTGGCAAGAATTGATGCCACACAACATCTGATTGCTTCACTGTAATTTCCTTTGGAAACCCACATTTTAAGAATGAAAACAGGCAAGTCATTTTACTTCTTCTTATTTTCCTGTTTACCTGAGCTCTACGCCATTTGCTACTCTGCCACCGGGATATCAAACCTCTAGCCAAGATTAAAATGGAGCAGCTCCTTTTGAAGATGGCACCATTGATGCCACCTTGTGGGCATGGCCCCCTTCCTCCTTCAATAACAACAGCCTGTGATGCTGCATCTAGTCACCATTTCCCTAACACTGATAATGTGCTGTTGAGCGTGAGTGTTGCAATGCAGTGTGCTCCAGCTCAGCAGTACACAATAACCCCAGACATTTTCTCCCCTTCATGTGTCCTAGGAAAGGACTGCAGTGTTTTAAAAAAATGTGACACTGTGTGTCAGTTACTGGGAGCGCCGTATTCTGGAACGTGTTTTAGCATTTTGGAAATGGAGGGTTTCATCACTGTGCCTGCCTTTAGCTTTGGGAACACAAATAAGGTCCAGGAGACCTATCATATGATTAGCGTCAGCCAATGAGAAAGCTCAGAAAGGACAGTAGTTGCCAAAAGAGCAGATGTGTCCGAAGTCTGTACCAGTTAATTTTGTGACCTACCAAAATCACTGAGAGATTTATACTGCTAATTACTGACTTTGTTTGTGGTTTAATCATCCTTTCCTTCACCTTTCAAAAAATCTAAATAGATGAGAATAACAGAGCATATTAAATCTGAGGTAAAATGCATTGGGCATATATTTCTTTGCAAAAGACATCACCTTGTTTCAGCTAAGATTTGGAGATCAGCAGCGAAGGATGGCATCTTTGTTCATATTTGCCAATTACAATTCTTCATGCAATTTAAGCAAAATGCATCTTTAAAAAAAAACCCTGTTCACTACAGTTTTGCACTTGAGAAAATGAGCTGCAGTCGACTGAAATTTCAGACAAATGCACAAGAAAACGAGTGCATCTGATTCATTCATACTCCTGTAAGTGAAGAGTAAGAAGGTCACCGTCATTTCTTGGGGTGTTTTGTGGGAGAGATGGGGGAAATTTCTTTCCTTCCTCAATTTTCGAAAAACTGTAAAAAGCCCCAATTCTGCAAACACTCCCATAAGTAACTTTACACATGGGAGTAATTTCCTTGAACCCATTGACTTGCATATAGTTACTCACATGTGTGGATGTTTTTAGGATTGGAGCCTTGGTCTGCTGAACTGGGAGATTAGGGATGCAGTATGTCCCCTAATCCTATCATTTTCTAACTAGATGACCCCTGGCAATGATTTGGATGTAAGTGTTCCCCTCTGGTCCCTGTGCCAACACCATCACTATACACACACAATGGTCACTGTGAGGGAGCCATGGATTAATTATCTGAACCCAAGAATGAGAATCTTGAGTTCTAATTCTGGCTCTGACACTGAATCTCCCTGAGGCCTTGGACAAGTTACTTAATATTTCTGTGTCTCAGTTTACCTACCTATAACTACTTTCCAAGCCACAAAACATTCCTGTTGAGGTAATGAATTGATTAATATTTGTAAAACAAATTCAGGATGAGAAGTAAGTATGTAGTACTATTCTCTTGCTATTGAACTGGAGTTTCTTGAGACTATATGGTAATAGTCACCTTAAAAAATACCAAAAATTACAGAGCCTAACAGGTCTTCCCATATACACTAGACAAAAAAATTACCTTAACCTTCCCACAATGGGTCTGAAGCTCAGATTTCAGAGAAGACAAATGACAAAGTATAAGACGTGCAATAAATTCCTCTACATCTTTTCTTTTAAATTATCAATTGGCAATTTCAGGCATTTTAACTCAAAAAGTAAAGCAACAAAGCTGAGGTTTGATCCTCAGACAAAAAAAATTACCATTGACTTCTGTACAAGGTTTACCTGAGTAAGGAGTGCAGGACTACCTGGAACCTTTATTTCCAGTTTCTTCCTTGCTGAAATTAGAAGTGTGTCTTCTGTTAATATGAATTTTCATTGACTTAGTTTCTTGGGTGGGGTTTAGGAGAGGAAACATATAAATATGAGATTTAAAGGTCCCTATTTCTGCTTGATATTTGTGCAAAAATTGGATGTTCTCTTGCCACTGGCCTGGATAGTAAAACAGAAGTAACAGTAAAGTATTGAATTGGTATTGATTGGTTTACATCTCCTCTCACATCAGGAAAGAAATGTGGCTTTTACTGATTTCTGAACTTTCCCCACTGAGTTCCTATATTTAACAAAGATGCAGGGAAAACAGGCTTTCAGAACAAACAAAAATAAAAATGTCAACATCAATACACTACAGAATCAGTTGTTTCCCCGATCCAGGAAAATTTGTTGTCAGGGACTTAATTCTGTATGAAAGGAATGTTGTTTCATTTCAGAACCAGAGATTTCCGACAAGACAGAGCATGAGCTTTCTGAAAGGGGAGAGCTTTTTGTTTTTTTTCTCACAAACATGCTCAGACATAGCTTTCCTTTCAGCTAATTAAGCTGTTTTAAAGCAAACTGGTCAAACAGTGACATCGTAGTGGGGAGCCTTGGAATCAATTGCACGATATAGAAGGCAGGACATTTAAAGGGTGACTTCTGCCATTGTTTCCCCTGGCTGAATCTTTTCTACTTGGTCAGTGCTGCCAGAGTGACCCTATACAATTGGGAGAATTCAAAGCCACTGACCTCGAGAGATGCCATTAAGAAGGCAACTGCAGAATAAGATTTCATGGTTGGGAGCCAAATTTACCCTCTCCTTCCAAGTCTTGATGCTTACAATATTTTATATGTATGTTTTCTTCCTGTTATTAGCATATTATTAAACCCACTAAATAAAAAGAGAATGCAGGCATACGACATTGCTATAAATAACTGAGTCTGCACTCGTGGGAGTGTCACATTGCTTTGATGAAAGATGGGATTGAAAAGAAAATAAGCTTGTGGAATTATAGTGCTTCCTTTAGCAGAATGACAGTGAGTAATTGGCAGGGATAAGTTTCACTTTGCTAGCGCAGATGATGGACTCTCCCTGACATAGATTTTGTTAAGCAGAGTATGACATCCATTGTTTTTCCAAGCTGCTGGATATAAACTCAGTGGGCTTCAACATCTGCCAAATGACCATACAGTTTCCCATGTGCAAAGAATAGACAAATTCCAAACATTCTGTTAATAACTGGGGACGTTGGCGGAAATGCTCTCTTTACCGCGTCTTGCCGAGGACATCAATAAGGGCGTTCAGCCAGGCAACAGCTACAAAATGGAACCTTGGGAAACCCGAGAACTCAGCAGCCGCTGTTGTAGCATCAAAGAAGAGATAATAAACACCGTGTTGGTCAAGAGATGCACCGGATCATTATTTTCACTAAGCCAGAGTTGAGGTGGCTCTGTAGTTCACAAGATTAGGCCCAGTGGGATCTGTACTTAGGGTTAGACACCCTGGGTGCTCAGAGCACATAAGACAGACATAGGGAGTTTTCAGCCCCCACCTCCCATGATCTCGGGGACTGTCAGGAATCAAACTGTCCTTAGAAATAGCTCCCTACCCTATCATCCCTTGCCCCTCCCCCACCCAAGATCACTCTGAATGCCCCCTTTGGCAGTGTAATGTATGGGGCGGGAGGAGAATGGAGGAGAGCACCCATCTGTCAGCTGAGGATTTCCCTGTGCAGCTGCACTGTGCAAAGGGAACTTACTCGTGGCTGTGGATCTCATCCTTGGAATAAAAAATAAGGTCTCAATTTTTGCAGTCTATATCACACCTTTTATTCCAGATATTGTTGGGGAAACTCCTGGTGCTTCTGGGACTGTTTTAAATCACTTTTGTCTTCTTTCATTTCCTTTCCCTTTTTGCTTCATCTGGTCCTAACATTTATTTCCTATGATATGGCCAACAGGCCCATAAAGACTTGAAGGACGTGGTGTAAGCTCAAAAACTTGTCTCTCTCATGAAGAAAAGTCAGTGCCAAACAAGACATTATCTCACTTGCCTTCTCTCTCTAATGTCCTGGGACCAACACAGCTACAACACGACATGTTCCAAATGCTGCATCCAAGAGCAGCCATCCAGCTGTGTGGAATGGTTTCAGATACATCTGAACCAAAGCAGCTTAGGATGCTGAATGGTGAGCACCACGACTTGAATCAGCACAGAGCCCAGCTTCACCAGGGCTTCCTGAATGACTGCACAAGGTGGCTCTGTGGAGGGCGGGATAGATAAATCTGCCATTGCATGGATGCACGGGCCATCATATCTTGCAAAGCAAGAGTGACAGGGCAAAGTCTCCTCTAGATGTCAGAGATGATTCTTTCCCCTATGTTCCCACAGAGATCCCCAGAACACAGGCTTGAGCTGGCCCACTGTATTTGTACACTTTGCTTTCAGTGATCTGGTTTATCGTAAATGGGTAGTACGGATGCCACGTAATAAAGTTTTTAAAACACACACTTCAAACAAGACCACGAAATAAACTTTATTGTTGAAGACGCTCTTATAAAACTGTAGACTATTTAGTACAGGTCACTACTAGTAACAATCCTAAAGGATGTCTGAAGGATATGGAAATTGTGTCACATTCTACTTTTTCCTAATGGCAGACAATCCATCCAAGGTGCTGTTATTACTGAGTTGCTTCTGTCATTAACTGAAGGAATCACATATGCTGAGAGCTGAAAGGAAGTTCAGTAGCAAGTAACTGAAGCTGAAGCACATTTAGGGCAAACAGACATTTATAGAGGTTATTATAATACAACATATATTGACTGGAGCTGAGGTTCACAGTGGAAAAAAATTAATTTCATGGATTTTAAAAGTGACCAACAGCATTACCACTTAGAGCTTTTTCAATTCATGAGTCAGTGATGCAGTACTGTAGCTCACCTTATAAACTACTCATCTAGGGTCCCTCAATTTAACATATAATATTGAGTATCTATCTATATAATATTATATATAAAGCATTTTAAAATGCACACAAAAGAAGCACCACTTGGCCGCTCAAGTAGTGATAGCAGTCATAGATTGAGGCATTGTGCTCTAATGAGTGGAGTCAGGAGACTAAGAGACAGAGGTTCTGTTCCTGGGTTAGCCACTGACTTGCTATGTGACCCTGGGCAACACACTTCACCTTTCTGTGCCTATGTTCCCCTCTCCTGTCTATTGTCTATTTAAACTAAGTTCTCTAGAATGGGAACTGGCACCTCTAGGCATTATAATAATATTATAATAGCCTAATCAATGCAAGAGGATGTTTCATAAAGGCATATCGTTTCTGTCCACCATGTCTATTTAGAACTATTGTTAATACTCCAGGGCTTGGTGTGCTGGCACATCTGAAAATCTCTCTTGCCATCCTGTTACAAATCAGACCCTTGGAGTTGGGAGGGAAAGGGGGATCCACATCAATATTTGGGGCCTGATCCAAAGCTTGTCAAAATGAATAGAAGTCATTTCATTGATGTCAGTGGGCTTTGGGTCAGGCATTTTTTGTTACTGGAGCACTGTAGAAGTGAGGTCTTTGTGATGGCATGAGTAGTCTATTGTGTATTCCTATGCTATGGGTGTTACTGTAATTTTAATTTTAATGGCAGGACGCAAAAGGACCACTTCTTGAATGATTTTATATATCTAAGGAGGTGAGTACCAAGTAGTTAATTACATTAATAATTTAGTTCAACTGTCCAAACAGTGAAGTGCACAATGACAATAAATAACATAAACGGTGGAAAAAAATTAGATTTAAAGAATTCTTTTCATTGTACTAAGCTAAATTGTTCAGATTTGGGTTTTTTTACTTGTTACTTTTTTCTCAACAGTGCCCCTTTAAACACTATGCCATGCCATTCATATCATAGCTGTTCTGGGGTATTTGGTGGTGGTGTTATTTCAATATCACCCAGAAAATAAAGAAAAATGTTTGAAGGTCATGTTCAGAAGCCAGTTTTTTGAGATAGCTAATTTACTAACTGACCAGTGCTTGCTTACCTAATGGGCAATGATAGTTTTTTACATTGTTCACATTCATGGGCCCGATTCCCCACCGGGTGGAGGTGTTTACACCTATAAAAAGTGAGAATAAAACACTACCTAGAACAGATGCAGCATTTTACACCTTGCACAGATGTAAACGACCAGACAAGGCAGAAGGGTATTAGACCAACTGTCCCAAGGAATAACACTGACGTATCACAAATTAGGCACTACGGTGACATTACTTCCAGGAAGGCCCCTTTCTGCAGGTAGCATTTTGGAAATGATTTAGCCAGTTGGGTTTAGGTACCTGTAGTTATGGTCACTGGAAATGGATGGGAAGTGAGTACATCCCCATACAGGCAAGTTGATGCTGGACTGTCTCTATTTTGTTTGTTTGTTTGTTTGTTACTGCATTTTTGTAATTGGAATTGAGACCTGAAAAATGCCTCGAACTGGTACTGTTTTCTGGCCACTTGCTACTTTTCCTGTGTAGTTGCATGTTAAACATGATGACTTGTTCTATAGAAGCCATGTGTTGTCATAATGTAACATCATTAAACAAAGTGTTTAGAGTAGTTTTAGCAGAGCCAGAACATGAACAACAAAACCCGCCAATTACAGTGTCATTTTGTGTAGTTGTTAAGGTTTCAAATGTCTCCAACTTTTTCTGGTAGGCCATATTGAGCATGTCACAGTGAACATCTGAGATAACGATTTGCTAGGCAATGTGCAATTCTCACCCCCTTTTTTTAATATAGGAGAAGAAAGAGTTCTTTATAATAATTTGGCTCAAATGTCTACACACATTGCTCCAGCGTCTGTAGCAGCATGTGTTTCTAGGATTGTTCTGGAAGAGAAAATGCAGAAACAGCAGGGAGCAGAAGATAAACAGGCAATTCGTGACTCATTAAAACAAGCATTGGTAGCCAACATTGTGGAGTGTGTGAAGGCCACAGATCCAACTCGCCTATAAACTTTTTTTACCAGCTGGACTTAGCATCTGTCAGAGTTTGGAAGGAGAGATAATCTGGTACAAATGATTTCAGTGTGTCGCTTTTATTAACCTGCCACCTTACATAACACTGCTGATTGGGAACTCAGGGAACTGTTTGAACAATGACACAGCTTATTGTTGGAATGTTACAACTTCACTATTAAAGATGTCTTTTCTTTTTAATTGTAACAAAGACAACTGAGCAACTGAAAAATGATAATGAAGCAAACTTGCAAAGCAGCACAGTTCTAAGAAAGGTACGTGCCAGAACAGTATTCCAATCTGATCTTTTTTCTTAGTGTTCAATTCTTCATATAATTAATATACATGAACAAAGTTTTAGCCTGCTTGCCATAGTAAGGGTTTTACACAAGCCCTGAACAAAACAAATGCCACATTGGGAGCATTTTTCTCTAATTCCCCCAGCTACTATACATAGGCATGATGTAATTCAGTGTTTCTGAACATTTTAAATATCACATTCATTTTTAATGAAGTTCCCTTTCTTAAGGTCCTGATCCTGCTCTAATTAATGTCAATGCCCAAATTCCCATTAACTTCAAAAGGAAAAGGGTTAATCTCAAAAAGACTTTCAGCCTGGACAAGAAGAGAAAATCCACAGAAAATATATATGTGACAGTCTTTGGTGTGGGCATTTTTCATCGAACTGCAGACTTTTTTTAGAGGTTATGCAACAAAGAGAAAAACCACAAAGCAGTGTTTTGTTTCTTTTCCAGATCAGATGCCAGTAATGTCAAATTAATGGAGATGTTTACTCTCTAGTACAAAATTTGCACATATTAGCTTATAAAATATGAATAAGCTGGTTTCCTTTAGCAAAATATAATGTTACCATTTCAAAAATAAAAACTACAGAGACTTTGGGAGAAAAAAAAACAGACTAAGGAATACCTCACATTTCATTATGGTTAGCCTATTATTTGTAGTTTTGAAACTTTATTGGTCCCCAGTCTAATCTTTTCTGAGTATAAAAACATTAACATATGGTTTAACACAGCACAGGGCTGGAAAGTCCATATCCCAAATGCACATTGTATGCAGGGTGACATTCACACTAAATATCATCCCATAGGGTCTGTACTCCATTTTACCTGGGATTGGAGAGCCATGAAATCTCTGGAAAAGTTGTTCATGAGTCTGAACCAAATGGTGCACAGTGTACTGAGATACGAACAGTGTGTGCTGCTGCCAAAGGTTGTGGCTCAAATGTCTCTCTAAGTAACATTAAAAATCTGCTGCTTCATGCCTATGAATTTCAATATTTATAGTGTTCAATAAAATGGTCCACTGTCAGAGAGAGATGGGCCACTGTGTGCTCTCTGAGCAGATGGGCTGCAATATGGCACATTTACATGGACCAGCTGTGGAGTGCAGAAATGAATGCTGGTCATAGACAGGGTACAGGAACCACATCTGGAATGCTAACAGACTGGCCTGCGTAGCCATTGTAAACTTTCCTTCAGCGGGATGAGCTCTGATTTAAAGCTGCTCAGTGCACCTTAAACTGCATCAAGGGTCCTCATTAACACAAGAGACTACAGTGAGGTTTAGGGCCTGGAACTTCTCTGTTGGGCATCTGTTAGAATCCGAGGATGGCACTCTGTAGACTATGGTAGGGACACCCCCGGGAGAGATTCTCTTATGCATGGTGTTCCATTCTAAATTTAACATTTTCTGATTCTCTCCTGCACAGGGTTATGTTCTACATGTAATCTTTTCTGATAAAAGTAGAAAACAAACTCAGCCTTTCTCCCAGGGGATATCTGCAGATATTTGGACGGTGTGATCAAGCTGTTTATTTTGTAAGCAGCAAATGTCAAATACCGTGCCACTGACAAATAGCAATAAAAATTACTCCTCTACCACATTTTCATTGCAAAAGTAGCTTTTGAAACCTGAGCAAACCCCTAGGCGATACATTTTTGGAATACGGGCTTGATTTCCATTTACACTGAGGTGACTTTGCATTCTTTAGAAACAAAATCCTGACTCCACGGGTCTATGGCAAAATTCCCACTGGAGCCAGGATTTCCTCTCGCAATAGAAAAAGATTTTAAAGTGGGTGTGTAAATATTACTCCTGAGGGCAATTCTGCACCAAAAAATTCAAAATTCTGTGCACAATCTTAAAATTTTGCAAACTTTGTCAGATAAATGTAGAGGCTCCAGCATGGCTTTGGGGAGCACAGGCCACTGGCTGCACAGAGGTGGGAGATCACTGTGCAGCTCCCTTCCCTCTGGGACACGGACTGAGCAGTGAGGCTGCACCCAACCCCCACACAGTGCAAGGACTGGGAATACCCCCAGAAACACCACAGGGTGTGGGAGGCAGGCTCGGCAAAACAGATCCAAACGTGGAGGGGCTTAGTGTGAGGGAGCCAGGTGTGGGTTGAGAGGGTTCTGTGTGGGGCAATCTGGGTACAGGTGGCTCAGTGGGGGGATCGGGAGGCACAGGGGCTTGTTGGGGGGTTCCAGGTGCAATGGTAATGGGACTCCGCAGTGGGGTCCAGGTGAAGGTGGTTTGAATTCAGTGGAGGGGAGGGAGGGTTGATGAGGGGGAAATAGAAGCTTTGCAGGGGGGTCTGAGTGTGGGAGGAATGGGGCTCCATGGGGTGGTGATCCAGGTACAACTGGTTGGGGGTTGGTCGGGTGGGGATCTGGGTGTGGGTTGCTTGTTGGGGTGGTCTAGATAGAGGGAGAGTGGGACTTATCCTGGGGGGTTCAGAGTGCAGGGGGATGAGGCTCAATGGAAGGGTCCATCTATAAGAGGGGGATGCATGGTGGTTGGGTAGATGGGGGAGCAGCTCCCTGTACAGGGATCCCCCCGCTGAAGCGGAGAGTGATGGGTGCAGGAAGGAGTGTATGGAGGGAGTGGAGTTTGCAGTGCTTCCTGTAGCCAAGGGAGAAATCTGGAGGTGGGTCTGACCCAGCCCTGGATGCAATGCAGGGGTAGAGGGACTAGCAGCTGAGCTTGGTGCAGGCTAAGCATCACCAGCCAGGTCTTCCCCAGTCCCGCCTCCTGCCCCACAATGACATACCTCTCTGCCGGCTGCCTCGGGCACCCAAAAAATACTGCTCGGGAGGGTCACATGACCACTCTTGTGGCTTCCCTTTGCTTCCCCATCAGAAAGTCATTTTTCTGCGGGAAAACAAAAAGATCGGCAAGGGACGTAAGTTCTGCACATGCACAGTGGTGCAGAATTCCCCCAGGAATAAAATAATTTGCTCACATTTTAAGGCTCTTTCACACGATAAGAGTGGCGTAACGTGGCTTTAATATAAATAAGAATCAAAAGAACATAGAGAATATATTTTCAATACAGCGTTTTTCATAAATTGTTGACCCAAAGTGAGAATTATTGAAATGAGTCCACATTTGGTATTTCAGTTCTGGTTACAGATTTTGCTATTGTAGTTAAGTAAAATAACCACATAATTTAGGGATGTATTTCTGTTAAAATATTGATCTGTGCAGGGCCGGCGACAGAAATTTGGGGGCCCCCTACTCTGATCATTTGGGGGCCCCCCAGCCCAGCTGGCACTTCCCCTCCCCGCCCCCCCGCTGACAGCAGCTGGGGGGCCCCCAGCCCAGCCGTGCCCCCCCCCCAGCCCAGCTGGCGCTCCCCCCCAGCTGACAGCGGCTGGGGGGGGTGGGAAGCCCAGCCGGGCGCCCCCCCCCCCCAGCCCAGCCGGCACTCCCCGCCCCAGCTGACAGCGGCTGGCGGCAGCGTGAGCCCGGGAGCGGCGCGAGCCGCCCTTGCTGCTCCCCCCCCCCCCCCGCGCACTTTCTCCCCCGGACTGCGCCGCTGCTGCCGGCCGGGCTCACTGCTCCTGCCGGGGACACGCGCGCTCATCCAGAGGAGAGCCGCGCCGCCTCTCCGCCCCTTCCCCACTCTCCAGGCCCGGCGACAAGGGGGGGATGGCTACGGGTACAGCTGTGTACCGGGCCCCCCCTAAAGTCCGGGGCCCGGTACAGCTCTACCCGTAGTACCCCCCTGTCGCCGGCCCTGGATCTGTGGGACAGACTACTACTTTTAGAAATTAATGTCCTCTCACATACTGCCTTCCTAAAACAGGTATTTTAAATACTGTACAAGTGCTGCCCAGTAAAGAAACTGCTACTGCTGCTATTACAACTCCCAGTTTTCAGGAAGTTGGAACTCGGATATAGGAATATAACTCAGCCTAATAATCAGGTTCCTGGGGCTGCAATTTTCAGTGCTACTTAGGAAACATGGTGGATTTACCCTAGGGGGATTTCAGCCCGGGTTTCTCCTAAAATCACAAGTTTTTAGAACAATGCTTTCAAAAATAACTTGGTTGTTTGTAGTAAATAAGAATAAAAAGGGACTCTACCCTCTTTACGATTGCTTCTGTCATCTTGCTTGAGAGCAATACATAACAAGGACTAAACAAAGTATACAATTGCCAAGTTATAGAGGTTTGAAAAATGCTGTTGTGTATCTGTAGTAACTTTTGCATCCTTGCATGGGAATATTTACATACTTTTAGCATTTTGAAGCCAAAATATGCTAATAAAGTCTATTGTTAATACCCATTCATTACATACACAGTAAGGATTCCCCTCTTGTAAAATATGAATATATAGATATTTTTAAAAGCACCTGAAAAGCAGCTACATGCATTTGGGGCCTGATTCTGCTCTCACTGAAGTTAAAGACAAAACTTCCAGTAACTTTCGGTGGGCTCTAGATTGAGTCCTTTGTTTTCTAGATTAATAATACAGAATGCATTTTACAATACACGGTGAAGCTGCATGGTGCCCACTGTTTTGCAGATCAGTAATAATACACAAAAGCGGATTGTAACTTAATGGGTCCATTGATAAGATGGTAGGTTAAAGGGAACCTGCCACTGCACAGGAGGTATATCAATGACATTTTTGTCTTGGTATCAGCTGATGACAAATCGCTATATAGGACTTGAACCTGCAAGGTGTAGGTACCCCTGCAAGATGCCAAGCCATTGAAGCCATTGAAGATGCCATTGAAGTCTATCAGCACCTTGCACGAGCAGAAGAAAAGACCAGTGATTAGGATGCTAGCTTGTGACTCGAGATCCCCATTCAACTCCAGACTTCCTCACTAACGGTCATAAAAAGAGTGCCAAGTTGAGGACATGCAAGGTCAGAGTTTGAACTAAGATGTGTATTCCTTAAATTGTAATCCTTGCATTGATACTGTAAACCCCAGTCTATTAACCCTCCTCATAGCCAAGTCACCGGTCTGCGGCTTCATTTTGGAGGAAGCCTCTCATCTCTTCTGTGTCTGTGTCACAGTAAACAGGGACAGTTCTCTATCTGTGTCTTCACAGAGGTCAGGGTGTCAATTCCAGCACCAGCCTCAGTTAACAATCCTGTGCCCATTTCAGTTTGCAGCTGCTGCACAGTCTGAGAGTGGGCAAAGAGATGCAAAAACTATGGGATAAAATGAGCTTTGGAAAAGGCAAGTCAAGCTGTTAAGTCTTGTAAGGTGTTAAGTGCAGCAGACTCTTGCCTGGACTTCCATTTAAGGTCTGAGGTTAGCTAGTCCTAACTAACATGTTTTAATAGGCTAGTGTAGGCAAGTCACACTCAGCACACGCCAAACTAGTGGAGTGAAAGCCTAAGTAGGGACGGGCAGCTAGAGCAAGATAACCTGCAGCGCGAGCTTCTTGATCACCACCACCCATAACTTTATGGCTAAAATTACTCGACAGCCTATTGTCAAATCCTTTCAGGGTTCACATGCTCTCTGTAGATCAGTTCATATCTCCAAAGTGAACCAGTGCCCAGTGCTGTAGCCCTCCAAGGACAGTCTCTGGATTTCTCTTATAGACAGAAATCTATACGCTGATACAGGAAACACTGGGGGAAATCCAAACAGACCATCATTCATGAGTTACATTTTTCCTAATATCTATCATACCGAGCGGGAAGACTTTGCATAGCAGTAAAACAGTCTCCAATGGCTAAAATGAGAAGAAGGGGTGGGAGGGAAAGAGTACATTTGCATTTAGTTTCATCTTATGGTGACAGAACATTAAAATGCAATTTGGTAACTCAGTAATAGGAAAGAATAGGAAAGCAAGAGTCTGATTTTAGATGTTGCTCTTTTCAGTGTCCCCATAAGAACACTCAATAGGGTGTGTCAATATTGCTCCCCATGGAAATCGTATGGTCCGCCTATGCAGACGGTGAATTGTTTTGTGGCTGTGAAATATTGTGTGTTGCCCTGTGAGCAGTGGAGCCAGTGGATCGAGGAACTGTTGTTGAGACTGACAGTTACATTGTGCCACTGAATAGTGAAACGGCAGAATCAAAAACTCAAGTGGACCCAGACAGAATGTCCTGACCTTTAAGAAAAAGGCTGATTGGTTATGGTATAAACTCCCCTTCATCTTTCACCATAATCCATTACACCTTTCTTAGCATACGCTCATAATTTATGTAGGCTCATAGATAGGTTTCCCATAGATTTTTTTTGCATGCTTATCATTAAATTAATCCCGTATCATTTACATGCTTTTGTATAATTCTATTACTATTTTAAATGTTAGCGATCTGCCCTTATGTATTTATAGTTAGCTGACTCGTTGAAGATGTAATTCAGTGTATTACAATGAAAAACCCCAACAATAATAAATGTGTAGTTATCTAGTCTGAAGGAAAGTTGGTGCAGTGCAAAAATAAATGTATACAAAGGTATTTCATAATAACCTGATGTGGAAAAATAACCAAGTGAAGCCACATAAAAACTATGAACATTCTATTACATGCTATATTTTATAATTGTCTGAACTAGACAGTAAAATATTTGGGGCAGGAATCTTGTATTTTATGTGTCCATAACATGTCATGTACACTTACAGAGCACTACAAATAATGAATAAAACAATAATAATATTATGAACAAACACTGAAACCTCTACTGCACAGAGAGATGTTGTATAAACAAGAGAAAAATCATTTTATTTCCAATGTTATTTTAATTTCATAACTCATTGTGGGTTAACGGTTGTAAATGGATGAATAAATGAGCTGATATACATTTTTTGCGATGAAATATAGATTAGACCAATCTCCCAAAATATAGCATGGCAAAATTGTGGTTTGGGATTTTTTTTTTAAATGAAGTGTTATTAAACTATGTGGGTTTATGTTTTTGTCTAAATCACAACTTGGATCTACAGCGGATGTAAATCGGTATAGCGTCATTGAAATCAACGGTGCTACACCGATTTACACCTGCAGAGGATATGGCCCATTAAGTACATATGCTTGAGATCAAAGAGCACATTAAATAGAAGCTGCCACACAAGAATCTATAAAATCTAGTCATATCTTAGTATAGTGACACCGACACTCATGGCTCAAACACTAGAATTCTTCCCTTATTTGAAAATGTAGTACATTCTACTGCAACTATTGACACAGTTGAAGTAATATACTCTAGCTGTGCATGTTGGTAGGGGAAGAACAAGTTTAAACAGCCATTTATACAGTTGACTGCAGCTACAGAATTAGAGGCACACATGGAAGCTTTATCATAATGGTCTTTCTTTTAAGCCAACAAACAGAAGTTTCAATGAGATGTCAAAAACAGAGTTAGCAGAATTTTTATCTGGGTTGGCTTTCTCTGAGCAGCTTGAACACCACTTTCTTTTATCAGTGATATTTTTCCTTGACGTGTGAATAAAAAATAGCTTTTACACACCCATTGATGTTCAAATACATTTTTTTCCTAAGAAATACTTTGATTTGTGGGCATACTGTGGCCTTTTCAAAATAAAATAAAATAATTAAGAACTGCCTGGCTTCCCTTTTTGCACAACAAACTCCTTTGAATAAGTTAATGACCTTGATTGCTGTAATTTTTGATCATGAAAGCTTTCATAGAAGTGGGTTTGTAACATAACATTTTGTTTTGATTTCTCCAATATCAAGTTTACATTATAATTTGTGTGTGTGTGTATGTGTGTGTTTATATCCATTTCTCTTGCACGATGTGTGGATGTTTCTAGCTCATGTTCAGTGAAACTGTACTCCAGTTTCTGACAAGTCTAATTATGGCACTGGTATTTCTTGCAGCCCATCATTCTGCGAGAGGCAAGAATCTTTTAACTCAATTAGCATTCTAAAGAATAGGTTCAGTTTTGTGGTCCATTAAAGTCAGCTAAATTGATGCACTGCATGTCTTTATTTCAAAAATAAAGCTGAACAATTAAAGCCCATGTCTCTTTGCTCAGCTTTTGATTCCTCACAAAGCTTTCCACTTGCTGCCTTTGGATGTAATGTTAACAAAGTCAGTTAACATCAAGAGCTGCGATAACAGGCATGGCGGAATTCCTTGTTTTTGCTCAATCAGTCTGTGTTCAAACTATCAGTTTGATTTATTTGTCCACACTGACCCTTATTCACCACTTAATTATCCTCGTATAATGTTTCAAGAGCCTCCTGACACAAGGAGAAAGACAATTGCCGATGTTCTGTGAAACAACTGTTGACCTGATGGCCAAAATGATGACTGTGGGTCGAAGGTTGTTCTGCTTTTGAAGAACCCACTCCATTCTTGAAGGCTCTGGCTGGAGCCACTTACCCTGGGTGCTACTGGCTGTCTGGTCAGTGTGCTACTCAAATCCTTAAAATGTGACCCGGGTCATTACAACTGGACACTTAGGGCATGTAGAGTGCCAGCTGTCCAGAAAACTGAATGTTATTTATTAAACCAGGCTGTGTCTGCTTATGTCTTTTTTAAACATTGGGCCTGATTCCCAGCTCACTTACACATGTTTTCTAACGGTGCAAATGTACTGACTTTAATAGAGTAGCTCCAGCTTTGCACCTGCAAAAAGTGAGATCAAAATCATGCCTACTAGGTTAAAAGTTATATTATACCCAGAATAATGTCCATAGCCACTACCCAGTAGATGTTTGTATAGCCTGATGGAAATCAAATTTGTTCTCATCCCTTATTAAGACAGAAAAAGATTTTAATTTAAAGTTCCCAATATCTATGCTTTGTTGCATCCCAAGGATACCTATCACTCAATGATCTAGTGTTCATCCAAGAGTGGGTTCTTCTGGACCAGACCCAATGACCGGCATTGCTGTTCATTAGCATTCAAAAGTGAATAAGCAGCTAATAGTTTGAGTCAAAAAGGACCCCGGCATCTAGTTTCAATATCTAGGAAGAGCAGGATGCATGGAGATAGAGAGCTTGTGAAGTCAAGGGGAGCTCTGCCACTAGCATCAGAACGGGACCCACTGGCACAACCTGATAGCTATGGTTTTCCATGCAGTTTGAATTTTGTTTGGCATGTTGTGTGCACATGTCATTTGGCTGCAGTCAGTGGAGTGGGACACTGGAGTGGCCCACTTTTAAAAACATGTCATCTCAACAACCTGCAGCCAGTGCAAATTGGTTATTGCAATTTTTCAAACACATTCCTCTCTTGTGGGCTTTGCATTTCAGTGAACTTGGACCTCCTCCGTCTGCCACCAGAAATTCCCACACTGAACTAGATTGAACTGTTTGACCTACAAGGCCAGAATCTCCAGTGGCACTAGTATCCCGAAAGCTGGCTTAATCAGCCTTGTGAGAGCATCACCTTATTGGTGGTACAGAGATGGTGTTATGGTTCCTGCACCATCCTGTTCCCAGCCAAGGAGGTGAGGTTGGTGGAAAGGAGACGTAACCAGGGCTTCTTTCCACCCCAGTGAACCTTGCCTACCTCACCAGTCCCTTGGGACAGCTGTCAGGAAACCAGTCCAGTGCACAGATGTCAGGGGACTGGGGGGAGCACTAAGGTTAACTTTGTGCCATCCCTACTTAGAATCACAGAATATCAGGGTTGGAAGGGACCTCAGGAGTCCATCTAGTCCAACCCCCTGCTAAAAGCAGGATCAATCCCCAACTAAATCATGACAGCCAGGACTTTGTTAAGCCTGATCTTAAAAACCTCTAAGGAAGGAGATTCCACCACCTCCCTAAGTAACCCATTCCAATGCTTCACCACCCCCCTAGTGAAAAAGTTTTCCCCAATATCCACCTAAGCCTTCCCCACTGCAACTTGAGACCATTACTCCTTGTTCGGTCATCTGGTACCACTGAGAACAGTCTAGATCCATCCTATTTGGAACCCCCTTTCAGGTAGCTGAGAGCAGCTATCAAATCCCCCCTCATTCTTCTCTTCTGCAGACTAAACAAACCCAGTTCCCTCAGCCTCTCCTCATAAGTCATGTGCTCCAGCCCCCTAATCACTTTGTTGCCTTCCACTGGACTCTTTCCAATTTTTCCACGTCCTTCTTGTAGGGTGGGGCCCAAAACTGGACACAATACTCCAGATGAGGCCTCACCAATGCCGACTAGAGGGGAATGATCACATCCCTAGATCTGTCAGAAATGCCCCTACTTATACAACCCAAAAAGCCGTTAACCTTCTTGGCAACAAGGGCACACTGTTGACTCATATCCAGCTTCTCATCCACTGCAACTCCTGTGTTTAGAGCTGGTCTAAAAT